>CM026066.1:1633089-2881839 GCA_014839685.1 Anableps anableps | reverse complement strand
AGTTTTGGTAAACGGCCTAACTTGATCTAGTCTAGAGGACTCCAGAGCGCTTTACTCTACATTCAGTCATTCACCCATTCATCCCCTGATAGTGGTAAGCTAGATAACAGCCACAGCTGCCCTGGGACTGACTGAAGCAACACTGTCCTCTGACCACCACCAGCAGGCAAGGTGGGTGAAGTGTCTTGCCTAAGGACACAACAACTGAGACAGACAGAGCGGGGGTTCAAATCAGCAACTCACTGGTTACAGGACGAACTCCTAGCTCCTGAGCCACCATCGCCCCTTAAAAGCATGAAACATCCAAGGGAGTGAATACTTTTTATAAGCACTGTAAATTGGTTCTGTTTGTCTTGTAAAGTACTTTGAGGTGATGTTTGTTGCTAATTGGCCTTATATACTGTAAATAAGATGAACTAAATTATTTTTCTATTGTTGCTAAAGGAAAAAGTTATCCTTATTTAGAAACCATTAGATTGCAATAAATGTTCTCTTCTTTAAAATGCCTCTCCTGAGGAAGCATGGGCTGACAGTGGAGAGCAACCACTGAGGAAAAAACCACCAGCAGAACCAGGCAGTGATCTGCATCAAACGACATTCAAATATCATTTAGAAGCATCGTTTCTAATGAACTATAAAGTATTTAAAAGCAGGTCATTATTTTCATTGAAAGCCAAAGAAAATGCTGAAGTGATTGTGGGAAGCATTAAGTAAGACTCCACTGCCCTTCCCTCACCTGTTGCTGCACACATTAACTTTTTGTCCACTTTTCCCTTGGTTGCTAAAAAGATAAATTCAGCTGTTTGGAAATATTTCCAGCCATGATGTGGAAGCTTAAAGATCACTCCCATCACTCTAATGAAGGTAATAGTGTTTTCGAAGTAGAGCTGCTCAGCCAGGAACAGAGAGTCTTTTAAACAACCGACTGCAGATAGCCTGGCTAATTAACCACTAAGCATAAGGTTGTTGGACTTGTGTTCTCTAAGAATATCAGGAAAGCAAAAATATCCTGAGCTGTAGCCCCTTGGAAACTGCTACTGAACTTAACAGGTGTTCACTTCATATTTTTAGTCTAAGTTTGAGCATCAAAATAACAATAAACAAATGTGATGGAAAACTTGTATTATAAATACAATCAAATCAGATTATTTCATGAATAACTCTTGATTCTGCTTTAATTAAAATGGATTATATTATGTTGTACATTTTTGTTTTAAACTTATATAACAATAACATAAATTGGTGGGATTTTTACCCAGAGTTATTATGCTGGGAGAATCCTGTAAAATACCATGTATATCAGAAATCATGAAAAAGTTTGATACAATAAGACAGACATAAGACAAACCAAGTCATCCTACACAGGCTGGGAACATTTTGTAAATGTTCATCTGTGTTGGAGGTTTCATCCTTTCAAATGTAGGAAGAACTGGAGGAATCATTCCCAGCTTATTTGTGTGTGTGTGTGTGTGTGTGTGTGTGTGTGTGTGTGTGTGTGTGTGTGTGTCCCTGTCTGAGAGTGTAAGGTGAGAGGGTCACTGTGGTCTTTGTTTTATTGCGCTCCAGCCTGCGACTGAGCCAGACTTTTAATTGCGGCCTCAGCAGTGGGAGGGGCTGCTGGGGCGGCTCGTCACCCTGCTGCTGTGAGCTGGGAAACCAGGAGTCGGGGCAGATCCTGATCTTCCCCCTGGGGACACTGGGCCTCACCAAACTGTCACCTCTTCCTCCTGATGCAGCACACCTGAGGCTCTCAATGCTGCAGCCACGCCCCCAGATCTCAGTCTTCCTCCACCTCCCCCCCATTGCCTCACGCCCCCTGGCCTCCTCTGACATTATACAGCTCACAACATCCGTCTATACACATCTGGTGATCAATAGGTTTGACTTGAAGCATATCGATGCTGGCATCGGCCTCATTGATCACATCCAGCCTGCATGGGTGGGTTTTCAAAGATAATTGGGCTCAGGAACCTGCCTTCTTATGAGTGACAGTGGGCTGAAATGATAATCAACTGGATCCAGTCCAAGAACAATCCCAGCAGGGAAGGCTAGACTTGAGGCCGGCAGCAGGGTTTCCTATTTTTAAAAGGTTGTTTCAGTTAGGCTGCAGCCTGAGACAGATGTTCAGAAATCATAAATACTGCATTTATGGTGAACGAACAGCAACAAAGATCCTTTCTCGTTATTTAAATCAGGTTTAAATCAGTTTTTTTTTACATAAAAAATATTTAATATACCTAAGAACCAGTACATCTGTGTATTACTGAGGGAAACAGTGCTAGAACGGCATCTTATCTCCATTTCTGCCCCCCTGGACTGTGAGTGGCCTCTTAAATGAAGTGTCAGGGAGATGATGTAAAGCTTTAATAATATCCCTGGCTGCTGATATCGATACTCATTATTACGTGGCCTAAGATAACCCTATTATGTTCCCATTAAGGCTAATAACACATACAACTAACTCATTTGTTTCATTTAGTCCTTCTGCGTATGGAAAATTCAATGGTACTGCACTGTAACAAAGTGAGACAGCCTGAATTCTTTCAGTTCAGGTATATTTTTTCAGTCATGTCACAGATACGAGAGCGGCTTCAATACTAAAAGGTTTTGAGCTGGCTAAATAAATATCTAGAAAATTAATGATGCGCATTGTGTGTCAGGCAGCTTCTTGTCTCCCCTGACTAGAATTCTGAGCTGCTTTCCAGCAGGTAGCCACAAACCACCTGCACCAGAATAGCTCTGTGAGGTAGCAATGCAGCCGGTGAACTGGGTGAACGACAGAGAGCCCAGGGCACAGGCCTACATATTCAGAGAGAAGAGGACTCACCCTGCTTTTGGAGGATGAAGGCTGCTAAAAATAAGCCAGAGGAGCAGGAATCACAGAGAGATAGAGCGAGAGAAGAGGAACTGCCATCAGCAGGCTGGACTGGGTTTTGCCCCTCGCTGATTTAAGCCAGAAAGCTCCCACATCTTTACTGCTGCCCCCGCTGCCCCTGCTGCCCCGTGTCTGAGCCCAAACCCCTTGTGAGACACTGTGCCCCTGCGCTCAGGCTGTCAGGCCAGCACACCAGCTCGCTACCGAGAGGCATTATGCTAATGGGAGTGCCTCCTTCCCTCTCTCCCTCTCTCCACAGCCTTTCACCGCTCAGCGGATCGGCTTGCCTTAGGGCCCTGCTGCTTGTTTTGACAGAGCATCCCCTGATAGTTGGGATTAGTCCAGCTTGTTTGGCTAAACTAGGAGAAGGGGATCTTAGGCTACTTTGAGTTTTTGGAGCTCCGCTGGAGCCAGATGCCTCTTGCTTTTATCCCCACTAGGAGAGGGCCTGCTCCCCCCAAGGCCTGCCTACAGCCAAGGGCAGCCATAACCATCCAGGCAGTGTCAGGACCCATACGCATGCACCACAGAGATGCACTTCCACTCATGCACACACAAGCACTCTTCATACCGTATCCAGAAGAAAAAAATATCCAAAATATATAAACAGTTATTCAAAGGCTGGAGAAGGCAGATGCAAGCAATAACCATACCATAACCCTGGAATACAACACACACACACACACACACACACACACACACACACACACACACACACACACACACACACACAGATCCTTCCTCCTGCAGGTCAATTTCATTTAATTTTATACCAGTGTGTCGCCACTTTGTCCCATCCATCTGCATTGTCCAACTTATAAATAAACCATTTTTTGTACACATGTAATTACCAATGAGTATGAGTTTGTTTCTATGTAGTTAAGTACCTTCATGACTTATATAAATAATTATTCTGCTTACACTACTTAATCTAATTGTATATTTTGAAGACTTCAATTTGTATCTGATATCCCTTACTTTTGGTTCTGATCCTGATTTTGGACCAGTCGACAGATCATGACTCCTGATCAAAGCAGAATAACTCAATAACAGCTGATAATAAATGAAAGCCTGCCACTAAGGGTTATGTTTTAGAGTCATAAAATCCAATTTCCTTACAGTAGACTATGGGTAGATTATGGAAAGTTATTTTAAACCTCACCCCCACGTTAAAGGTGAACAACCTCCTATCCCAATTAATGTTTTATGGCCCTCAAGTGCTATTGTGTAGAGAAGTGTTTTCTGAATGGCTGTGAATGTGTCCTTGTGTCACTTATGAATGATTCTATGTCACTGATTTAGAAATTGAGGAAAGCTTTAAAAGAACCCAGGATTAGTTGGCCCAACTGGGAGTTGGTCTTTTATCTCTGATAATGATGATATGTTTTGAACCTTCAATGTACAACAACCTGTGCCAAGAAAAATGTATCTACAATGATTGCTTATATTAACTGTCTCTAGTTTAAATAACGTGATGAGGTAAAAACAGATTCCAATTTTCGTTTTAGGTCTATAGTGGGATGTTGCAACACAAAAAGTTCACCAAAGTCCATTTCTGATTGATTGATGAGCTCTAGTGATGTCTGTGCATGTCTGCTGACTCAGCGAACAGCGAAACAGTGAAATAGAACACAGAACCATCAAGAACTTTTTGCTTAGATGGAGTCAAATGGACCAATCAGCCAGACTGAGATGTGATAAATGGCTTTGTGCATCGTACACGTCCTCTTACACACTGCCTAATTTTGGTGTAATCTTCCTGTAGAAACTGCTTCAATTTTCTTTGACATTTAAGAGGATTTTTTGCATCCAATTCAGTTCCAGAGTGATCCAACGTGCAGAACGTCCAAGAAGTACAACAAGCTGAGTCAGAACTGAGAGCCTACCACTGAAAATGGCCTCTCCAGGCAGAACATCAGTTGTTGTGCTCAGATTCCCACATCAGTTCAAACTGGTTTGGTTAGAGGGTCAACAGCCTGGTTCTGGACCTTTAAAGTCAGCCCTTTCAGTTCTGCTTCTTTGAAGACAGTGTTTTGGTCTGATAAACTAATATGTTAAGGAGGTCTGGCGGTGTAAATTCATATCTCCTTCCTGGTTTTTTAAACCTCTTATTAAATATCAAACTTATGTCTAAAACCCTTTTCTTTCAACTCCAGAGAGACACCAAGTAAAACTTTGACCAATGTTAAACCTTTAATCAGCTTAGATAATATTTTAAACATTCCTTTTAAACTCAGAAATCTCATAACTCTTAGTTTATAAAATAGTTGTAGTTTAGCATTGGTGTGTTTGTTTTATATTGTTTGTTTTTGTTTATTTTATTTTATTATATCAGTAGGATCAGTTGGTGTGTTTTATGATTATGATTTTTGATTATGTTTAATTGGTTTCCTTCAGAACTGATTTTTGACATTCATTTATTAAATTATGAGACAGATTATTGATGCGCAATATTGTAGTTTAAAGCAGCCATCAAATCTGCTTCACTTGTGCTCTTAATGTGGTATTAAAAGATAGTGGATAAAGCAGCAGAGTCCCAGCGCTGTATACTCTGTATATGAGGAAGTGCTGTTTTATGGCTACATTCCTACTCTGCATTAATGGAGACGTTGGGCTGCTGCTCCTTTGAGAGAACGTTGGACCTCTCTATTAAAGTGGCTGACCTGTGCTTGGCAGTTCAAACAGACGGTATGCACATTAACGTGACATTCTCGGCTTCAGCGTCTGAAGCAGGGGGAACAGAATAAATAAGAGAAGGTGGGGTAATCTTGCTTTCAGCAGCCATCCCCAACAGAAAGTCTGAGCTATATTTTATTCACTAATGTCAGGTGGGTTCAGGCAGACGCAGACTCGTCTTTAGACTGGCCTGCTGCTCTGTTTTCATCAAGGTCAGCTGGATAGAAAATAGAACAATCCCCCTGTTAGATTGGCAACAAACACTACTACTGAAGCAAACACAAAAAGAAAATATTTAAGAGGAGAGATGAGAAGAACAGCAAGGGAAGGAATGGAGAAGACATCCACAGATGATGGGAGAGGAAGAGAGAGAGAGAGAGAGAGAAAGAGAGAGAGAGAGAGAGAGAGAGAGAGGAGAGATTATGGACAGAGCAAAGAAAAAAATGAGGGAACTCAAATGGCTGGGGAGAAAGAGGAAGATAGGAGCAAATTTGAAAGGGAACTGGAGTGGAAAAAGATAATGGCAAACAAGGAGAGCAGGATTGAAATAAAAAGGAGGGAACAAAAGGAGATAAGAGTAAGACTGTGGAATAACCAAACAATCAGTAAAGGAGAAAGAAGTAGAAAAACTGGAGAGAAAAGAAAAAGTAGAAAGTAAAAAAAAGAAAAGTGGTGGAGGGGGTCTCATGAGGGCCGGGTCACGGAGGCCCAGAGGTGATGTCAGCCTATTAAACTTATTTCACAGGTTTCCTTAACGAAGCCTCTGGCATGTTAAAGGGCAGGAGGCATCCTGTTTCAGCCTTTTCTTCCCCTCCTCTTTAAAGCAGAGCGAGTGTGGCACTTATCGACAGCTACTGACAAACAGGCATGAAGGAGGGCAGCTGCTGGGGCACTCCTCTCAGGATCCAAAACACGAGGTGGTATTTCACGGCAGACCTGCGCGATGCTCAGACTCCAGCCGAGCTTCATCACAGCACGGTGTGCTAGCTCTGCTCGCTAGCCCTGTCAGAAACCTGATCTTTAACATCGGTGCCACCAATCAGGAGTTACTTCAGTCCTCTGGAGCTGCTGATATTTTTGGAAGGAGGGTTTCAGGAACATATCTGTTGAAATGAAACTTAAAATATTTTAAAATCCATTCTGCTGATGTTTTAGAAATTTGGTTCCCAACATAAACTTAGTGTGCCTTGAAAATGTATTTATACCCCTTATACTTTTCACATTTTGTCATGTTACAACCCAATGACAGAATTTCGATTTCAGACATGGGGGGGATATATAGTTGGTTTGAAATGAGCTGATACGGCACAGCTACCTGATCTGGCCCTGCTCCTCCATCTTGTGCTCCTTTACTGCCTGATCATCATCAGCTCACCCCTGGCTGATGCTGAGCCAGCAAAGATTAAGTAAATTAAATTAAATTAAATTAAATTAAATTAAATTAAATTCAAGGATACTTTATTAAAATTAAAAGTAAAATTAAATGTTGTTGTATCTCATACTATCAAAGGTTCTTCAAAGAGTTGTTGTAGATGCTGATGGCTGCGGTCAGGAAGGATCTCCTGTAGAGATCTGTATTACAGCAGATCTAAAGACACCTCTGACTCACTCTGTTGCTATAAAGCAGTCTCACAAAGAAGATGCTTAGGGTTGACCATAATTTTCTTGACTTAATGAAACCTTCTTTGCATAATCATCTCCAGAGGTTCCACAGCAGCCCCAAGAACAGAACTGGCCTTATTTATCAGTTTATTAAGCCTTTTATCAACTTCACCTGTATTCTTTTTTCTTCCAGGATTGTCTTGTATTTCGCTCCATCCATTTTCCCATCAACTTTGACCAGCTTCCCTCTAAGTGATGAAGAGAAACATCCTCATAGCATTTTGCTAGCACCATCATGTTTCTTTGTGGACATGGTGTGGTCAGTACGATGGCCATGATTAGTTTTGCACACACAGCACATTCCATGAAGGCCAAAAAGATCATCTGATCAGAGCATTGTCTTCTAGGTGTTTGCTTTGCCCTCTTAATGACTTGCAGCAAACAGCAAACAGGACTTTTGTGACTTTCCTCCAAAAATGACTTCCTCTCTGCCACTCTTTCATAAAGGCCGAAGATGTGCAGCACCTGACTTAAACTGTCCACCTGAACTCTGGATCTCTGCAGCTCCTCCAGGGTTACCATGGTTCTCCTGGCTGCTTCTCTGATTAATGCTGGCCTGTCAGTTTAGGTGAGCAGCCATGTCTTGGTAGGTTTGGATTTGAATATTGTGGTTTTTCCATCTTCAGATGATGGATTGAACAGAGCTTGTTTGCCACACATAAAATTTTTATTTGTGAAAAAAATATTGGAAAATATTTAAGTTTATACTCATGACAAAATATGAAAAAATGTTCAGAGAGTGTAAGCCTCATTAATGTTTGGGCAAAAAAAGAAAATGTTCAAATTCATGTTTGAACACACTGTTAAGAAAAACAGTAGAGAAGTTGTACTTTTCACAGTCATAGTAACTCCTGATGTAAAGCTTAGTTCAGGTATAAGGTTATTCACTTGTTTACTTCAGATTAGTTGTTGGTGTGTTTCTTCTCATTCCCAAATATGAACCCAATCTGTTGAACCGTCCTGTCTGTTATATGCACCTGGCATGCTGTAGCTGTGCTACCAGTCCCAGCAGCATATGTTGCCAGGTGTTTTCTCCCTGCACATGCAATCCTTCATCAAGGTAAACCAACTACAGACAAATTAATTAGGAGAGTATCAATGCAACAGAGCCAGAACCAGAAGCTGAAGATGTGACATATCAAAGCAAAATGACAGATTTCTTGGCTCATGCAGTCCTTTTTAATAGTAATATTGTTATTATAGATTCCCTGTCAAATGGCCCCACTCACCCATCCTCCACCCACTCCAAAATCTGTGCAGCAGTTCGAGTTCAGCAGATCTTTTAAATGTCAAATTACAAATACAGAATGGTTAATCAAATATTTCAGATAGCTCAAACACAATAGTAGGAAAAGTGGTGTTATCATCCCTCTATTTTGGCTGAAATGTATTTAATGAACAAAGCCTTCACTGTTTTATTATCACTCTGTCTTGGCTGTTTCAATGAATGCCAACAAGTTAAGATAAAACAATAATTTGACGAGTTTAAGAGCAAAGGAGGCAACAATCTGCGCAGTGAGCATGTTCTTTTCAAAAGTGTACTAGCACAGATTTGTTTTGGCGTACACTGAAAAAAAACTGTCTACACTGCAAGAACATAAAATCTCACCAAGTATTTTTGGTCTAGTTTCTAGCGCAAATATCTTGAATACACTTGAATTGAGACAAAACTAACTCACAGCATGATATATGAGCCTGTTTTAAATCAATAATTCTTTAATATTGATGAAAAAGTGCTATTAATAAGGGAAATAATCTGCCAGCGGAACAAGACATTTTTCAGATATTATAAGTTAAAATGTCTTGTCTAGTCATGAACTTGGATCCATGTGATGGAGCATTGTCCTGCATAAAAATCATTGTCTTTTTGGAAGATGCAAATTTTTCCTATACCTTCACCATGGCTCTGTGCTCTGAACATCTAGCTATTCCAGGTAGGTAGTAGTTATGGAATATGACAGAACTGGAAGATAATGGGTTCCTGGGAGCTTCACGCTTGATTCTTCTCAAATCCTTGGCAGTTCATTTGCTTCTTTTTTTCTCAACACGTTTCTTGCGACTATTTGCAACAAAATATTTGATGGTTCTGTGATCACGCCCCGATATCTTAGCAGTTTCCAGAGTGCCTGTGAGAGACTTTTGTTAATTGTTGACATATTTTAGAGCCTATTTAATCTCTTTTTTGGCCCATTTTCCCTAAAGAAAAGAAACTGCTTCATAATTATGCACACCTTGATATAGAGTGTTGACTTCCTTAGGCTACACCCTCCCTCAATACACAGATACGAATCACCTGCTATGATTAAATCCATTAAGCATTCAACTTTATGACTTGCAGTAAGAAAATATACCTGAAAATGATGATATGGTCAAAATACTCACTTGCCTAATAATTGTGCACACACTGTAAATATGAGTTATATTAAAAGTGACACACATTCTAAAAAATGTGTCTCTTTTCCTCACATTCAAGTTCAGGTAACATATGATTTTGGATACGACAACCGTTTTCTTGAAATCACGTCGGACAACCGGACATTACTGACATTATTGACATATTTTAATACTGTCCGACAAAAAACTGAAAATCATCGGACATGTTGACCAATCCTTTTCTCCTCTAGTCTTTCAGATATATTACCATTACAACAAAAAAATTCTTGAAAACCAGCATGGCTGTACAGAGCAACCAATATGTTGAATTTGTGATGAAAAAAACGAAATGACAGATGGAAGCTGAATTATTTAGGATTTAAACCTGGTACCATGGTACAGCTTTCCTCAACAGATCTGTATTTCTATTCACATCACGGCACACTTTGACTGTACGACATCCAAGCTGAGCTGACTGTTGCCCAGAGGTCGGAGCAAAGCACTACGGGCACTCAGCATAGCTAGCGTGACCAAACATCGACTTGTCCGGGTTCGCGTCTGACTGAGGCATCTGATGGGCATCCATTGATTTGTGAAAATGTCTGAGTTGTCGTCGTTTTTCAGGGGACCATGAGGCATACTTAAATTGACTGGTGCAATGCATGGACTACGACAGCCTTTCTTTCATGTTGTATCCTTCTCAAGCTGCTGCTCAGTGGGTGCACCATCCCAGTTGTAACAAATGGGTGGTGAAGTGAACAGTGTAGAAATGTAACAAAGGTGCCAAAGATCTTGTTGGTGACATGGACACAAAAATTATAAAAAGGCTGTGCAAAGTATTTTGACTGAGGAGGATGAATACAAAAACTAAAGACTGGGTTATAGGACTTTTTTTAAGTGTCTTTGTGAGACTACTGCTTTTTATTTTTATTATTACATTGAAACAAAAATACATATTTTCTCAAAATATAATTTCAGATTTTTGTGTCATTTTTGTCCAGTATGACTTAAAAAGGGAGCTGATATTGTTACATGTTCATTTTCTAATACAGAATTGTAATTATTTCTATTTTTCTAAAAAATCATTTTGTACTTGTTGACTTGTCTGCATCATCATCAGAATCATTACTGTCAGGCATATCACTGTCCTCTTGAGAAGCTGTAACCATGACAACACAAGTTGTAATTTATTGTTTCAATAAAATTCTTATCTAAGATGTTTAAAGTACAGTGTAAAATATACAGATGTCAGAGGTCACTATAATATCCACTATTTAATAAATACAAATCTGCCACATGCAAGTACATTGTCCCATGTGTTTCAAAAATATCCTGCCTGAGACACTCGCTGCTCAAAAGTTTTCAGGAACACTGTGCTACATGGAAAGAAGCAAAAACTGTGAAACTACAAATCCATTCAATAAATTAGAATACTACTGAAAAGTCCCTTTATTTCAAGAACTTTATCATCAAGTGAAAAACATTATATAGATTAATTACACACAGATGGATGTCTGAGACTTTATTTCTGTTAATTATGATGATTTTCCACTTATAGCTAATAAAAACATGACATTTAAAATTAGAATATGACATCAGACCAATTAAAAAAATAATTTTTAATACAGAAATGTAGCCTTAATGAAAAGTATGTTTAATACCTGCTTAAAGGTTATCAATTTTAATCTGAAAAATTAGCTTCATTGGAACACATTGTCTAATTTATTGAATATGACTCCAAACATACTCTATTCTCCAAACATAGTGAACGAGAGGATAAACTTTAAGTTCATCTTTTTAGTCAGTCTGCTCACATGAGATTATCCTTTAAAGGTTCCAAACTTCCCAACAAATTGTTTGACTCAGGTTACAGCTGGATGAAGTAGTTGCATCTATTTGCTGGTTTAATGGACTGATTACATCAGCAGGGAATGCCACTGCTAACAAAAATGACACCCATCTACTGATTCCATTAACAATTTTTAAAAAACAAGAACAGTGTGAAAAAGAAACCAAGGATGGAGTGTGATTCTGATTGAGGTGACCACTCTTCTTATCAGTTCACATAATAAACAGTGAATCTGTGATTACTTAATTCATTTGTAGAATAATGGAAGATATATGAAAGGAAGTACTGAATTATTGTGGATTTTCTTACACTGAACCAGAACAGAACAGCGTGGGAACTCGCTGGTTCAAAAAGCTGTTGAACAGAGACTGCAAGACCAATTTTTACAGAAGTGGAAAGCAGAATTATATCAAATGTCTTCCCATGATGTTTATGTCGTTTAAATTTCATTGTAATATTATGTAATATTAATGACAAGGTTCTGACGACAACAGAGTAAAATAACTAATTTCATCAGAGCAGCAAAATGCTATTGGTTTAGAAAGAAATTCCACACAAGATGCTTAATGTCACTTTCTCTAAATATGAAATAGATTTCTTACAGACAACACTGAAAGAAAATGAGGATGACAGAACACAAAACATAGAAAATTTCTGTGCTTTCTATGGTCAGGGAACAAATCCCCCCTCCACTTACAGGTAAAGGCGCTATTTGTCTGCCAGTATGGAGGTAAGCAAATCACCCTTGTCTGTTTTGCCAAGTTAGACATATCTTCATACAGATTTCATACAGACTCACTGGAAATCGGCTCAACAAACAAACACACACACACACACACACACACACACACACACACACACACACACACACACACACACACACACACACACACACACACACACACACACACACACGTGAAGGGGACAGGCATTGTGCACTGCACTCACTGCCAGTCTCTCAGCTCTTAGCTAAATGGATCCCACCACTATCACTCAGACACCAGTGACCTTCAGTCATTTAACAGGCAGTATGATAGGAACATGATATCAACACCTGAACAAAGCACAGTGTAAAGCGCCACATCAAGCTGCTGTTTATTCATAGCGCAGTTGGCTGGGTCTGTCATCTAGAGGTCAGTCATTTGAATACTCCCCTATTATGGGTGACCGTCATCCCTTTGCCTTCCAGTTAAAACGGCCCTGCATCAGCCACTTCAAAAGAGCCCAGCTTCAAACATCACGCTTCCAGTGTGACGAACGTGCTTCACAGCAACGGCTCTGACAAAATATGCTGCAGCTGCTGAACGCAAAGGATAAAACGTGCAAAAAAATCAAGACTGCGCAGCGCCTATGTCAAAGAGGAGACACAGGGAGGCAGGGAACAAGAGGGGGAAAGAAGACGACGGAAAGACAGAGAGATGAAGGAGAGGCATACAGGAGAGAAAGAAGACATACCAAACAGGCTTTGTTTTAATTACCAGCAGAGGAAAGGTGGGGGGAAAGCAGAGGCTTCAGCTCGTTAGGCTATCGTTTTGGATCAGACATCGTATTTACATATCAGATTAAACTGGTGAGATCTGAGCTGTGATGGCACACCTAACGAGAGCAAGCCACACTCTCTGGCAGTAAAACCATTTATGTAAATTCATCAGAACTTGGTACATAGGTACTCAGAGTTTCATAGCTACCTGGTGCAAAATACAAAACTGCAAGTCAGCCAACAAACAAATCATTCTTAGCATCATGAAGTAAATTATTTGAAAACACTAGAATACAGAGGACTAGACTCGCTTCTGTCACTCATCCCAGTGCTAGTGTGACTGGTGGACTTCTGCGTTATGTGTGGTTTTGTGTGGTGATCAAACAACCCATGAGACACCAGGACTGTGTTCGGAGGTGGTCTCCATTTATTCAACCTGACAATCAGGAAATTAATTTCAGCATTTACCATGTGCCTCAGATCTCCAGTCAAATCTATACAAAACAATAGTTCATGTTTCCATACATTCCACATTGTGGTCATAACAAAACCAAGCGTTTAATTGTGTAATAACGACTCAAGTGGAACTATTCAAAGACTTGTTATTAATACAGAAAGGAAAAATAAACATTTCAACAATGCAAATAAGAGGATTGCAGCAGATTATAAAACTTGCCTTTTCCCAGTGGAACAAATAAGAAATGGGAAGAAGAAATGATATTGAAGAAGACTTGATATTTATAACGGCCTGGAGGACAATTGACAAGAGAAGAACAATGTGAGGAGGAGCTGGAGGACCAAACTCTCAATGATAAAGACACAGGGGAACACAGGAAAAGTCAGATATGAACAGACAAATGAATTAAAGAAACGCATTTGTGTAATTATACAAATATTAATATAGACCCAGTTGTACTAGCCAATTAGAGACTGAATCGGGTTAAAGTGTATAATAGGAGGTGGTTGGAGTTCAGTAGTAGCTAATACACAGTCAAAAGAAACACCCACTGATTTCATCCAGTCTTTCTTCTGCATCCTTTCTACTCCACTTATGTATGGGTAGACAAGGTAGTTTAGGATGTTTTCACACATGATAGACTGTTCCACTGGGGACCAAAATTGCAACATTTGTTACATTTTCAGCTGGTCCAGTTTGCTTTCACTCTGCACTGTGTCAAATGAACCAAACCCTTTGAAAAACCAATTTACTCTCTCCCCTGTGGTGGTGCACCAAGAATCACTGAAGGAAACAACACAAAAATCTCTGAAGAAGTCACTGAGCACAACTTCCTTCTTCATGAAATATAAACAAAAATGGAGTAGCATCAGATTTTAGTTGTAGAATTTCTTTTGTCTTTGGCAAAAGACCACGAGCCATTTCTTTCGCTACCACTAGATGTGAGTTTGTTTTAGTTGTATTTACCCAGAATGCCCGGCGATACAGTCTGCTTCCTACTTTTTGAGCAGTCTCCGGTTCGCTTGGCATTCACATATGCATTCGAACCACATCACTTCAAATGAACCAAGACCTAGGTTTTTAGGCAGACCAGAGTTCGCTTTTTTGGTCTGGTATGAGAGTTTGATTGTGCATTCAAACCTCCCCAAATGAGCTGGACTTTCTAGGCAAACAAACTAGGGTTCAATTAAAGTGGATTAAACAGGGCTGGTGTGAGTGGACTCTTAAAGACTCAAGGCATCCAAAATGACCAGCCATCCATGTTCCCTTTGAATGCAGGTCTTTTCTCAACCAAGTAAAACATTGCAACCCTCCAAATACTGGATGTCCATGGACTACTTTCTATAGCTTTTTAGTGAGAGGGTTGTTGTTCTTATTTTGACCTGAAAATAAGCTGAGGAAATACGTTTTACCAAATATCTGCTGTCTAAATGTTTTCTAAACAACCACCGTCAGGCTTGGTCAAAGTGCCTTGCTAAACTATTTAAACCCCTTAAACTTTTCCAGATTTGGTCATTTACAGCTCGAAACTTGAATGTATTTTGTTAGGATTTTATCTGATGAACTAACAAAAAAAAGCACACCATTGTGAAGTGAAAAATCATACTACTTGGTTTCATGTTTTTATTTTTTTAGATGCAAATCTGAAAATGTGGCATTCTTTTGTATTCTCCCCGTTCAATCTGATCCCCCCAAAAAATATCCAGTTGCTTTCAGAAATCACATCGCTAGCTGAGAGAGCACGCCTGTGTGTAATTTATTCTCAGTATACCTCCAGCTGTTCTGTGAAGAAGTTTGTTAGAGAACATTAGTGAAGACCAAGAAACACAGCGGTGTGTAGAGATCATCATCTCAACATGGAGAGAAGACAGACCAGCAGCAGACCTACCAAGACATGTCCGACCTCCTAAAATGAAAGGGTGAGCAAGTAGGGAATTAGCCAGGGATGCATCCAAGACACCCATGGTACCACTGGGGGAGTTACAAACAATTGTAAAATGAATCTTTTTTTTTTTTGCCAATATGCAATGCTAAAGGTGATGGAAAACTATCATTGAACATAACTGTAAAAAAAATTTGCCTGCTACAAGATATGGTGGTGGCATCATAAAGCTGTGGTGCTAATTATCAGCAGGGATGGAGCTAAATATGGAACAGTCTTGGCAGAAAACCTGTTAGAAGCTACAACAGACTGGAGCAGAGGTTCCTCTTCCAACAGGAGAACCCTAAACATACCATCAGAGCTACAATGGAATGGCCCAGTCAAAGTCCATACCTGCATCCAAGAATCTATAGCAAGACTTGAAAATGAATGCTTGCAGAAGGTCTCCATCCAATCTGACTGATCTTGAACTCTTTCCAATGGACAAAAATGATATTTTCTTAATCAGCAAAGCTGGTAGAAACATGCACTACTTTGTACGGGTCTATCATAAAACCCCCCAATAAAATACAGTTTGATGCTGTAACAGGACACAATGGGAAACAATCAAGGATTGTGAAAACTTTCAAAAGGCACTGTAGACCATCTAATGAACCCTAAGAAATTTTCAAACCACAATTGAACATCAAGAGAAGTCGTTATGGGGCCAATTTTTGACTTTTAACTTTTTAATCTCATTTACTTTCCCCTCCCCCCTTCGTAAGGACACCTACTGAAGTTCAACACACATTTTGTTGTGTAAAATAAAGACTTGTTAAGGTAAAAATAACATAAACAAATTGGTGACTGCCTCTCTGAGTCACAAGGAAAGAGTAACAAAGAAAATAAATGACTGCACAATTTCTAAGGTGAATTCATTTCTGAACCACTTGCTTGGCTACCTCTTAGAACGAAGGCGCACTGGAAAAAGCATATACAGCCTGCATCAGAATAAGAATGGATGTGATTGGAGCTAACAACCTGGATCACTAGGCGCTGGGATTTGAAACATATGTCATATTGTTGCACATCAGTGATAAAAACTAATAACAGTATTCCCTGACTGCACTGTATGAGTGAGAAGCAGACACAAAGCCCTGGCAGAAAAAGGCTCCCCCGCCGCCCCTCGTCCCACAATGTCAGATACATCAGCAATGCTAATGCCCATGCAGCATCCTGAACCACTGAAAAGACAACCATTTAGGCTTTAAAAGACACACATAAAGAAAAAGGAAAGGAGGAGATGAAAAGAGAAGGAAAATGATGGAAAACATGAAAGGTGTAGAGGAGGAAAGAATGAAGACAGGCTTGGTTGACTGAAGGCGGGTGGGGGTGGGGGGCAAAAGAGGAAGTTAATTACATATTCTGAACCTGGCCGATGCAGTCCTGGGGGATCTGCCTCCGCACCTCAGGATCTGTAAATAATTGACAGATAATATTAATTGGCTTTGGATTAGTGAGCAAGCTCAGTATCACACATTAATATTTGATCAGAGGATGATAGGGACCCTGGCAGGGGATCCGAAGGGGCAGCTGAGGCTGTTTTGTTGATTAGGCCAAAGAAGGGAGGAGAAGGAGGCAAGTGGTATGGAGGTAGAAGCGGTAGCAGCAACAACAGCAGCTCAACATACACAAACAGAGACACACAGATGGCAACACACAGGCTTGGTTTGATGCTCCCTTTAGCTCCAGGCAGCAGAACCTCCTACTGGCAGCAAACTGCCTGCTTCTTGCTTCCGCATAAAGAATAAAAACCCAAAAAAAAAAAAAAGAGAGAGAGAGAGAGAGAAAGAGAGAGAGAGAAAAGAAAGAAACCAGGGATGACTTCCAGAGTTATTTTGGTAGCTTTTCTTTTTATTTGGAATTGTGTGTGTGGCCTGTCAGTTACAATGTTTCCTGGCAAGATCCTTGGCCAGTACTGGTCAGGTAGAAATGGTATGCAGCCATATTTTGTTTGAGATTTAATGTTTCATGATCTCAGTGCTGACTCACAGTTGTTACCTACTGAGCAGAAAAAAAGAACGCAGGCTTGTATTTTATCAATATGATTTAATGGATGTAGTTCATATTTTTTTTATATTTGCAGTCATAGTAAAGGACAGCCTCTTTCAGTTTTAGGGTTTTACATATCCGGTCATAGTAAAATTGTTCTGCTCTTTACCAGGTTCTAAACTCATTTAAATCTAAATTCAACTGTACAAAATGCACAGCAGGTTCCACACTGTCCTTATTTGTTAAACAAAGATGAAGCCAATATGGAAAAGTTGAATGAAAAACTAAGTACACCGTATGGCTCACTAGCTTGTGAAGAACCACTGTTAGCAACAATAACTTCAGGAACTACTTTTCTGGATGACTTTAATCTCCAATCTCCAACCATGTGTTGATACCATCTATCTATCTCTGTCTGTCTGTCTGTCTGCCTGCCTGTCTGCCTGCTTCCCTGCCTGCCTGCCTGTCTGTCTAATTTGTTTCACAAGCGATTTACGCACAGGCATCTGTACTTTTAGGATCTTGTCTACACTGTAGTTTATTTCTTTCGCTGTTTCAGCTTTTCCTCTATGGGGCTAAACTTCCTATCTCTGAAAACAGCTCAATTTTTTAGAGAATAAAGTATCTTTATAGGTTTTTCTGTAGCATAGTCTTGATAATATTTATCATATTTGGTATTGTTGCAATTATAATAAATATTAGAATGTTTTAAACAAAATCTGCAATGAATTTAATAATAATAATAATAATAATAATAATAATAATAATAATAATAATAATAATAATAATAATAATAATAATTAGCTATTGACAACATGCGATTAATTGGAATCAAATTTATTGACCATCCTCAGATAGATAGATAGATAGATAGATAGATAGATAGATAGATAGATAGATAGATAGATAGATAGATAGATAGATAGATAGATAGATAAGAATAAAGGTGTGCAGGGTTTTCTGAAAAAACAAACAAGACAGATTTACACAGCAAAACAAGCCAGCAGACAACACCCACAATTAAACTCATGGAGGCTAATTAAAGTGTTACTGGAAGCACGCAGTTAGAGTGTGACAACATAATGAAAGACTGAAGGGAGGGGGGGTGCATGAACACCCCTTCACCAACACACCCACCCTTTTCTTTCTTTCTGGAAAAAAAATGCCACTTATTCCATTCTCACCTCATTTTTCCCATCTACCATATGCTGCCATTTGTTTAGTCAAATCCTGTTTAGGCAGTGCAGATCTATGGCTTTAGCAGGGTGCCTTGCTGCAACTTGGGCTGCTCTTCATTGACACATCGGCAGTTCGTATCCCTCATGGCCCGTGTCACTCGGCCAGCTAGAAGAGTCTCCTGGGAGCAGCTTTTTATTGCTTTTCTACATCATTTGTCTGGCCATTACTGCGGGTGTCCCCTGGACCTGGGGAATAATCACAATATTTCAATTTAAAGACAGCAAACCTTAGAGGGGACTGGGCCTGTTTGGTTAGGAAATTGGTTTGTATGTTGTTGTGAAGATCAAACTGGTAAGATCAGTTATAGATCTTGTGATATGAATGACTGTGTAAAATTAGATGGACACTTTGATCAAGGCAAAAATCCACAGTGTTTGATCTTATCCATAGCAACTCCATCATTCTGTTTTGGTTTTGTTCAGATTAGTCAAGCAGTCTGACGTATTCGCAATAATGTGATGTCCTACAGCCACTGAACACTCTGAAGTTCTGCCTCCAGTTTTCTTTCTTGCCTCATGAAACAACTCCTGCTTCACCCCCTGACCTCTTTCACTCAGTCAGATTGTATCAGATCATGGGTGACTACTTTTCATTGTTAGGTTGAACATTTTCAACCTAACAATGATTCTGTCCTTTTCCTTGGATATAATTCATATTCAGCTCTAATGATGTTGTCCACCTGTTAAGATTTGCAGGAAAATACTTCATATTGCAAAATACAATGATATAGTTACGTATTCTACCCTCTGCTTAAACCTTATAATTTTTCAGCAAATTTGGCAGCAATGCTTAGCTTTTTTGAATCATGGCTAGAACATGATCATCATACTACAGTCTTTCTACTCCAACTCTGTGAACTCCAACAGCAGCAAAATGTCATGTCTGGTTCTAATCAACCCATCTGACTTAAGAATTCTGTCAATACTGTGAGATGTCTGCATACATGAATTTAGCCAGTTTTAAGCAAAACATCCATATTTTCATCATGTGTAAACACCACATAACTGATCCTCTGCCTAAATCTTGCAGTCCAAATCTCCTAATGGACTGAAAAAGGCTTTCTTTCATTTTTCAGTGTTTTCCTCAGAATGCAAATTATTACAAAAAGTATAACTTTGAAGCAGATGCTATTTCATTAGCTAAAAGGTAGCTTGCTTTCACAGCTGCATCACTGATTTTCCAAACAGACTGCTGTTTCCTCAAACCTTCCACCAGTTGTTTGAAGGAACTCACAATGATGTACTCCTATAGAAATGTCACACTGAGAACAATAGTTTTCCATTAAACTTTGCTTGCATATACAGCATCTTGCAAATGTAGTCATACCTCTTGAACTTTCCTCACATGAGAACCACAACCTTCAATGCTTGTTTATGAAATCTTAGTACGAGATAGGCCGATACAAAGTAGTCCATAAGTGTAAAATGGAAGAAATATGGTTTTCATTTTTTTTTAAATAAACTAAACTCTGAAAACTGTGGCATCCATTTGTGTTCTGCCCCCTCCCTGAGAAATTACTTTGTAAAACCACCTCTAAACCATTTCATTGTAGTTCTGGCTGAATGTTTAGGGTTGAGATTATATATATATATATATATATATATATATATATATATATATATATATATATATATATATATATATATATATATATATATATATATACATTTGACAGAGAGGGAAGAGACAGAGATTGATTTGTTGCTGATTTAACATCGCCATTTAATTCATTGTTGTGTCTTGGTGATTATGGGTGTCCATTTTTATTACCACTTCCAAAGCACTTTGTTTTACACTTGGTCATAAGAAATGTGCTCTATAAATGACATCTGATGCATTGACTGATTGAAATCAGAAATGACTTGTCAGCAGAAGTCATTAAGTTGGGCTTTGTGCTGAGACTGAATCTTTTACAAGGCCGAATGTGGACAGTTATCCAGGGTTTCCTTTTCTGTCTTGTTTCACTCAATTTCAGTTCAGAACTTAAACTTTTTAAAGCTTTAGTTTGTTTGTTTATTGGGCCACACAACTCTGACAAGTCTGAGATTATGAAAGCACAGTTATGAATGTAGCCAATCCATCCTGTTATCCTCAAAATAAATTTTAAGGAGGAAAGGATGAAGGGGTGAGTTAACCTGGAGCCTCAATAGCAGGAAAAAGCAGTGCTGTTATTGTTCTGTGCTCTAATCTGTCCAGGCAAACAGCTTAGTTATGCAGTAGATTATTTACAGTCACTAATAAACAACTACTGTAAGGACAATCATCAATCTCAGCCCATTCCTATTAGATTTGTGATCATGATGGTCAGAGCTTAAGAGCATGCTGAAAATGTCATTTATTGTTTTCATTTTCCATTTTAAAGATTTCTGTTTGATTTATTTTAAACTGAGTTGCACAAGTCATGGGTCACATTAATGGTGGAAAAAGTTCTGAATTGGTTTATTTAGATCTGACTTTTACACCTATTATAAACCTTTTAGTGGGTTCTGGACTAGCAGAGGGGGGTATCCAAAGTCTAAGAATCTTCTTCATCCGATCCCTCAGCCACCTAAACTAGTGACAGCTTTCAGTGTGAATGGGTTCAGATGCCTCCCCCCAGATCCTGGAGTGCCTCACCCCATCTCTAAAGGTAAGCCCACTCTCCCAATGAAGATCACTTCAGCCATTTGTATCTGGGATCTCTGTCTTTTAGTCATAATCTGTATCTCATATCCAGCTGAGGTTGGTCCAGTTAACTGAGCCTTTCTTTTTGGCTCAGTAATTTCTTCACCAAAACAGACTAAAACAGTGCCTGCACAGCTGGAAATGAGGCTCCAGTCTATCTGTCCATCTCCCAGTCAATCCGATCATCATTCAAGAGGAAAAGGCCAAGACACTGATCCCTGGCCCAGAGGAAGCAATCTGCCTTTTCCGGGTGCTGCTTTCAAGGATGATTTTACATGGCTTGCATTATTTCTGATATGGTACCTCCATTGCTCTAATTGCTTGTTCTTTAGGTGCCATTATCAGTAACTTGTTTTAGCAGTATATAAACTAAGGTAAATCATTTCACTTCAAATTATGTGCACATTGGGATAAAGAAAATAAAAGACTGTAATATCATCAATGATAGCACTCGTCCCACTTTCGTTATGTAGCCACTAGCTGTAAAGTCCAATGTCACATCAGAGATTCACCTACCATACTATTCATATTCATCCACTCTTAAGCAGGTTCCTTGTAAAGCTACTAAAAATAACAGAAGAAATTGGAAGACATTACACAAAGCTTTATTAAAATATGATGGGGCTTTACATTAATAAAGTTGTAAAACCCTTAAAATGATGTCTTGTGATTCGCTGTAAGGGAAAAAGAGAATGTCTTAACACTTGCAGGAAACCCTGACTTGAGTACAGATAGTCTGTTTCAGAAGGTTGCTGTGGACTTATGCATGGACCTCATAATCCTATTGCTACATTTCATGGGGTTTTAGCCAGATAAGCTTATCTCAAGCTTCTAACCCTTCACATACTTCACTTGGTAAGATGGGAAATAGAGGAAAATTATTGGTCCGAGGCAGCATGCTGAGCTGAGGGATAGATAGGCACTTATTGTTTTTTTTTGTTTTTTTTTTTTTTTTTTTTTTTTAGTTTTCAACCCTTATGTATCTCATTCAGGGAGCTTGATGCTTATTGCCACCAGGAAGTTTTATCTCCTATCTCCTGTTTTTGTTGTTTTTTCTTTGAATTATTTCCTTCAAACCTTGGACAAAATTTCAGTAAAGTTTGCAAATGTCTGCATAATACTTTAATAACATATTGACATGATTTGTGTGCATTTTTCCTCAATAAACAATTGATATTTTTGATTGATCCGCCCATCTCAACAAATTATCATGACTCACTTGAAACATGGCAGCAAAGACAAGGAAACTGGACAGAGTTGACTGGACAATGGATTGAGCTAAATACAGGTCAATCCAGTTGAAAAACACTTTATATATCCACATGATGGTCATTGATTTCTGCAATGTGCAAATTTTATTACAAACACTTAAATTCCATCTATGTCTAATAAAATTCATACTTTGGAGGTCATACAAAGTTTTAAGAAAAGAAATTTCTTCAGAGAAATGTGGTCTCCCAACCTGAATAAACACAGGGAGAAAGGGGAGGAAACAACTGTAGTTTAACTCAAAAGAACCTCCCGTAGAAAAGGTTAAAGGAGAAAAGAAAACTGAACCATTCATTGGAGTACTGAGTTGGGGCCCATTTTCCTAAAGCGGACTGGTTGAACTGCATCTCCCAGCATTCATAGTGCTGAAAGCCATCTTGCTGACATCACAAAACCTATATAAGCTTGAGCTTCACAAACATCCCCTAGCAGGTAGTGACTCATGTGAACTGTTTTTTCCAAACTTGCTAGACAGGAAAATGACTTTTAAACCTTTGAAGTGCAACTTAAAGAACTGTAAGATCAGCCATATGAGCACTCAGTGTTCGAAGTTCTTTTTACAGCTGAATTGAGACCTACTGGAACCCATGATAGGGAACTGACGGCTCGCCCAGAGCCCCTCCAGCTGTGCGAACCAGCATATCTGCTTTATAGGGACAGTGCCCCGGACATTGTTTTGAATCTCAACTCACAGTAAGATGGAACTTTCTTTATGTGCCTGGGCAGAGATTAGGTAAACATAGAATGATTTAGACATTGTTTCATAATGTTGGTTTCATGTGTTTTTGAACAGCTAAAACCACTGAAGAGTCGTTTTTTCAGCTGTGCATGATGTTGAAAGCAGTGTTTGAATAACCAACACAGAGTCTTGCTCAGGTGTTTAAAGGGGTGGTATTATGTATTTTCCAGGTACATAATACCATTTTATAGCACAATCAAGTAACTATGGTTCCTTCAGTTGTTATAAAAATGCTGTATATGTCAAACTTAAAAAAAATTTAACTGTGACGGCTTGAAATTAGCTTGTCTCCTGCTTGTTCCAACACTCCACCTTTAACATGTCATCAGAACAATATTTCTCCATTAAGCCGTGAACAAGTGTTCTTAGGAGTGTTAGACTGAGAAGGAGCAGCAGTCAACAGACTCATAGGTCCACCGGGAGTTTGCTAATTTCTGCTGTCGCTAGTCTGGAGGAGCTGAGTGGGGAAGGTGCAGGGAAAGGGTAAACTGTGAGGCAGACGCTCAGCTCGGGGACTGCAGCTTCAAGGAGAAGGTTTGTGGGAGAAATTTTTAGGCACTCATGAATGGCCGCTATGGGAGATACAAGGATTTCTTAAACATGCATGAAAGAATCAAAGCAACACTCCAGGTATGTTTTTGATGAGAAAATAAAATTATGATATAATATAAAACTCAAAAAAGTCAATTTTACATAATACCCCTCCTTAATATAGGAGAGACCCAATGCCACATTCAGTTCATTAGCTAAACAGGTTAGGCCACATGTCCAGTGTTTTATTGTCACCTCATTCCAATTTGGCGTCTTTCCTCTTTTTTTGGATAGGACTGGACATCATCAGGGCTCCTGTTGCCTCTCTCCAATCCCCATCTCTGACACACACCAGCTATTCAACACTCACAACCGCCCCCCTCCCCCTCCCTCTTCTACTGACACTCTTGAAACCACAATGTATTCAATTTTCAATATAAGACGGCACTCAGGATGAAAATTATTCAGAGCTTTCCATATTCACAGACCGCCTTAGTAGGTTCACCTAACTTGAGGTTTGAACTTCCTTTTACCTTCAGAACCGCTATTATCATTTATAGCAGAGAGGTTACACTTGGGATGACTGTAGAGTTGGAGGGTATACTGTGGTCATAAATGGATGAACATGGTCAGCAACGGTACTTGGATAGGCTGTAGCAGTTAAAGAATTCAGGATTGGTACTAAGGGATCAAAAATATGCCAAGAAAATATCTCCCACACCAAAAAAGGGCAGGATGGAGCAAACACCAAATTCTTACCCTACCATTTGGATGTTGCAGCCAAAATTGAGACTTATCAGACCAGTTAATGTTTTCCAATCGGTTATTGTCCAATCTGGGTTAGCCTGTGTGAACTGTAGCCATAGTTTTCTGCTCTCAGCTGATAGGAGTAAGACCAGATGTGATATTCAGCTATTGTCGCCCATCTGCTTTAAGGTTAAAATTATATTCTGCACATCTTGGGTGTAATGAAAGGTTATTTAAGATGGTGTTAACTTGATATGTCTATTGTCCTCTGACTTCTAATAAGAACAAGAAATTTTTGTCCACACAGCTACTCAGACCAGCCCTTCTTGCATCAACAACAATGCCACATTTAAAGTCACTTTGTATCCCTTTCTTCTTTATTCTCATGTTCACTTTGAAATTCAGCAAGTCATTTTCACTATGTCTAAATGCCTAAATCTGTTGAGTCGCTGCCCTGCAGTTGGCTGATATGCTGTATGTGTTTAGAAATTGAGCTACTATAACTGCTGGTTAGTGTATGGAACGAGAATGTTTTTAAATTCTACTCTGTTTACCATGGGAGTCAAAGAAAGCAAGGCAAAATTGGACAAAATGATTTTTCCTTTTAATTTTCGATCTGAACAATACAATAGTCCAGGCTAGAAGTAACATCTGAAACAATTCTGATTCCAAGAGGTTTCTGCACCTCTTGCATATTTCTTTAAGAAGATATTGTAAATCTAATTTCTGTGTTTTTCATTACTGCTAAAATGTTTGAAGAAGATGATTCAGCAGCTTGGCCTTTTTTTGATTAAGAGGTAACGTCTTGCAATCTTATGTGTTTTTCACTTCTATTAGCTGATGTTACTGGTTCCTACAAGAAACATGTTTATGGAAAACTTCAAAGCATTTAGTCCACACTGAATAGCCAATGGGTAAGTGCCTAAGGGCCCCAGACCTCTAAGACCCCTAAATTAAAACCTGCAGTTTGACTGCATTTTGCTTTAAGTATTTCAAATTAAGAAACAAATCTTTGATGTGAGATCATCAATGTAGCATGGGGTGAGCAGTCAGGACTGAAATGACAGGGAAAGTTCTTGCCTTAGGCAAAGAGAACAGGAGGGCATCCTCTGTCAGATAAAGTTAGGTGAAGAAGCTGTCATAGACAAGCAGACAACTTCCTCTCTATCTTCATACAGAGAGAAAGGTTGAGGCTGAGGGGTAAGGTCCATGAACCAAAGGGGAGTGTGCTACACTGATCCAATCACAGCCTTTGATCCCTGGGAAGACCTGAGCCACCACCTGGCCTCTGGAAATGAACACTCCAGGGGCCTGAGGGACCCGATCCATCATTTTTCAGACTTGTACCTTGCTAGGCTGTAGTGTGTGTACATGTAAACATGTCAAACACATACGCTGACACTCATTTTGCTGCTCCGGGACATTAAGGGATCTGCAACTGACAAACAAGTTGGTGGGTGCTACATTAAAGCTTTATATGTTGCTTATAAACACATCACACAAATACTACACACATTTTACAAATACATATAACACAAATCTCATAAACACAATTTATCTAAGAGGAATGCTCATGTATGCTGCAGTTTAACTATTTAGGTGGTTGATATTTTAAAGAAAATCAGGTTTGACTATGCAGGAAGCAAAACATGCATGTTGTGACAAATTAAAAGACTTGCAGCATTCTCAGTGAATAGAGGAAATTATGTCTTCATTTCCAAAACATGAGCGTTTGAGTGGTGTAGTAGGGAGCACATGTTAAATCTCATTAGACAGAGCAATACCCAGAGCAAATTAAACCATTAGCCTCCGACATGTTTAAAAGAACACTTTAAGATCACTTCCTATTAAGGCTTGCCAGTAAACAGGCCTTTGAAATGGAGCCCTCAACTCAGAGCAGAGTAGTGTTGCCGACATATGCCATACCCAGCCAAGCCCTCAGTAAACTGAAGGGAATGGTTTCTGTGCTGCACATCGCGCAACATAACACTCCACATGCTGGTACATGGGGAGTGGTACAAACCCTAGGGATTCATGGCCTTGTATAGTACAGAGCATAAAAGCAAGACTTTGTAGTTTGATACTGATGTCTACTCTGCTCATGTAGTGAGTTAAAAGATATGAATATGATGCATCTGCATTCATCTGTTAACAGTGGGTGGTCCCACTCACAGTGGAACCTGTTTTTACTGAATACTAGAATCTCTGTTTACACAGTCAAACTTTTGAAAATGTGCTTGAGTCAAACATCTTCCTCAGTAATAAAGCAGCTCAGTCACTAAATGGTAAATCTGTAACATCCTACTACTGCTGTAAGCTCTTCTCTTCACACAAAAATACAAACATTGTGTTTGCTCTTTCTTTTAACACAAAGAATAGGTTTGTGTAAATTACTACCATATGCTGAACTTAGTGTAATTCACAGCGGAAGAGGAGACACGCCTCCCGCAGTTTACAGGGAGGAAGCCCGGGGAAGTAAAACCCTTAACCACAGTGTAAACGCACCATATTTTACATTCAGGACGATTTCAAATTTCTGCATTTCAGCAAAGCATTTTAACACATAGCTTCTACTTCTGCTTTAAATTTAGAAAGCTGTTGTTGAGATGAACGTTGACAGTAGCACTGCTATGACATTTCTAAATAAGACTTTAGAACTTTAGCAGAAACATAGAACAAAGTTCATCAAAACGTATCAAATCACATACAATAGTCACTCAAAACAACTGTCTGTAGTTAGATAGGCAAGCTTTCTTTATTCATTTTCATTAAGTTAACTTTACTTATATTACTCCAGTTTGCAGCTAAAGACATAAGACATAGACAAACAATATGCCAATCCCTTTACAGTTGTCCATATGGAAACCCAGTGAACTGCATGTAATCTCAACTGACTCCCCTATATTAAGCATACTTGAGGCAGAGCTCAACAGCAGAAAGGAACAACTCCCTATTAACAGCAAGAAATCTGCATCAGAGGTAGACTCAGTATATGCCTCAACCTGCTGCCAGTCTGGAGGACAGAGAAAATAGATAGACAAAAACTGAATCAGGGGACCAGGGGTTCCTTCTATTTAGAACAGAACAAAACAAAATCACAATGGCAGCAAGAACAGCATATACATGTAAGAAAAGTAAACAGTCTACAAAGCAGTTTATTTAAAGTCTATTCTGCACAGCTGAAGAGATAACTCTGAATAACCTCAGCTCTTGGACAATAAGCTTTATGATAAAAGTGAAGTTTAAAAACTAAAAATTAGATAGACAGAAACTAATTTGGTTTGAAAACAATCATCATTTGAAAACTTTACTCAGGTTAGCTTTGTCTTGAAATTTGGTTAATGATCCGGAAAAATTTAAAAGAGCCGACAAAGCAAAAACCCAAGAAATATGTAAGACAGAAATACTTTTTCACTGCACTGTATATTTGAGATATAGCTAGTATGAAATATTACATCAGTGCTAGGGGTGGATATAAAGCTTCAATTATAATGTGATAAAGATTCCTTTTTGAAATTACCATCTAAAGTAAAGGAATGTACAGTATAATTTTATATCTTATTTTGGTACCATGTTTGCCTTTGACATTGACTGAAAGATTTAGCATTTAGTCTAGAACACCAGATTAGATACAGCAAACAGGAGAAGCATCAAAGGATGTGGCACACCTCATCCACATCAGTGTTGCCAGAACAAAAAAAGTTGTTAACACAACAGAAATGCCTGAGGCATGTTGAAAAGATTCCACCAGAGTGAAGTTTAACTAACGTGGAGCCAGCTACAGTATTAACATATGATAACAGCAGTCTTTCCCCAGGTTTATAATGGTAAGTTTGCTTGCAGACCTATGTGTGTGTTGGATAGTCGGGTGCAGGTTAAATTTCCAATTATTTGCTAGTTATAAAGAAAATGCTCCCCTTTAGTTTATGAAAGCTTTTCTTTTGGAATATTAGATTTTTTTTTTTTTTTTTTTTGACCAAAGAATCTTTTAAACCTGTTTTATGAAAAACATAAATGAAACCAAACCTGTTGTTGAAAGACATCTGAAACATCTCTGCTGTCCTTTTATTGAGATTTTGTTCAAGTTTAATCCTTAGGTTTGTGGTGTTTCCTCCAACAAAGTTTGAAACTTTACAATGTCTGTAGGGAGCAGAGTTAATTCTTTAGTGTGTCACTTGTGCTCTCTGGGGCCTTGTGTGGTTTGGATTTGAGCGTCAATGGTTAGGCTCAAGGGAGAAGCTTGTCTGCCTTGGTCAAAGCCAGTTCCATGTGTTGAGAACGGTTTTAATAGGGTGCTGGGGAGAAATAACACTGCTGAGAGGAGCAACCATAGGCTCTCTGCAGGAGGAGTGAGAGGCAGTTGTGCCAGCCGCTGGTCAGAATCACACACATTCACATTCCAGTCTGACTGGATATTGCCCCAAAGTCCCCCTGAGGAGATTAACCACAGCTGAGTGTTAACTCCTTCAGTTCTGTTCTCCTACCTGTGTCTCACCAGCAGAGCCCTTTTCCAACACCTCTGCCAAGGCTCCCTCTGTTCCATTTGATCTCTGTTTTTTTGAAAATTGAGATTTTCTGTCTATGACTATGTGACTACACAGTGTCAAGCAAATCTATATAGCCTCATGTGATTTCCGCAACAAATTAAGGCAATTGTTAAAACTGTATTTCTTTTTGGCTAAGTAGGCTATGGTAGTGTTTGGGAATGAAATTGTACAGGTTTCTATTTAAGCTTAGTTTTGTTGGACATTATTGTTGTTGAACAAAATAACTACTTCATAAATTTCAGAACCAATCATAGCATTTCATATAACACTAACCTTGTTAATTGTGTGACTGGAGGAATAATAATGACATACAGTTAATATCAAACACATTTGGACATGAAACCAGATATTTACATACACAACACACAATTTATTTTTCACTCTCTGACATTAAATAAGACTAAACTTTTCTTGTTTTAGTTCAGGTAGAATATTAGAGAATGCTATGCTGCTAAACATTTTGTGGAAGCACAGATAATGATGTCATGGTTTTGAAAGCTTCTGATTCAGAGTACTTGATTTAAAGTATTAAAGCAATACCTCAAGACATCAAGCAGGAATTAAAGCTGGGTCCCTTCCAGATAGATGATGAACCTAAAGCATACCACAAAATAAGCAGCAAAGTGCCTTAAGGATGTCAGTGTTTTGGAGTGGCCGTCACAAAGTCTGATCTCAGTCGCAGACACAGGTTGCAGGCAGAGTTGAAAAGTTCTGTCAGGAGAAATGGGCCAAAATCCCAGCAAACACTTGTGAGAAGTTACATAACTTGTGATGAAAGATGAATGTAAATGTAATTTGCCAGCAGGAGGTCACTTATATTGCTTTTGTCAGGAGTCAGAATCTGTCCAGTTTAATAATAACATACTGATCCAAACCGGGATCAGAACTACAAGAATTGGTTTAGTTCAAATGTTTCAAAAAGTACTATGTAAATGATTTAAGCTAAATATACAATAAGAGCATTTCTGTAGGGTCTTTTTAATAATTAATAAAAATACTTAACAACCAAGAGAAATAAACTGATGCAATGGTTTGGTTTTAATCGGTTTGTTTATAAGTAAGAAATGGCAACGTGATGGTACAAAATGGGGATATAAATTGACAAAGGGGTAAATTGACACAAAGTTATATTTCCCTCTCTGGGAAGGTGTTTGTTACATTTCCCATCTGTACAAGAAGAAAATTTAACTCACTGGTCATGCTGGAAGTTTGAGGTTATGTCACCTACAACTTATGAGGTTGCAAGGATAAAACTTACAAAGGAAGATTACAAGATTTTAAGAAAGCTACTCAATGTCATGAGCAGTTTGTTGGTAAAAACTAGCCTGGCCATTCCGCACGATTCCAATCTCACTTCACTGCTCCTTCTGGGCTTTCTCCCATTGAAGTGGATTTTTCCGGTAGAATTTCAACCGGGCCAATCAACGAACAGAAGGAGAAATTGTGACTGATGTCATCAATTTTTTGCACTGTTTAAAAATTGTAGTCTGAATGTAGTTTTAGCAAAGGCAGCAGTGGAAGTGAATGCAGCCATTCAGTCTGTGTTGGCCACACTTCCAGATATTGAATTACCATTAATTCGATATTTGTAGTTGAGGGTGAAAATCTACAAGGAAGAATGCTAAAGTTTTCATTTGTTCATGAATTTGTAATTTCAAACAACATAAAAGTGAAAGCCAGCAGAGGAGACGGGACAGGAGGAAAGTTTAGTATCAGTAGGATGTGTTGACAGACACACTGTAAAAAAAAGCCGGTAAAATCAACAGTAAAATTCTGTGAAATCACAACATAAAAATTCTGTAAAGCAAAATACAGTGATATTGTGTTTATTTACCAGTATGATATTGTCGAACTGAAAGTTATTATAAATTTTAAAATTAAAAAAATAGCCAATAATATCGTATTTTGTTGTGGAAAACACACATTTTTGTATTTTATAAAGAGAAAAATTGTATCCTTCACTACATAAATCTTAAGTTTTTACATTTTAACAGTGTGAAAATAACATTTAACGTCTGTGATTATTTAATCCAGACTACTTGATAGCTATCTTAGCTATATAGCTATCTTAGCTATATAGCTAGCGAGTTTTTATTTTTAACAATTTGAACAATTGCAAAGTCCAAACTGGCTGTAAAAATCTGTAAATTTTAAATAAAGAAAAAAAATATGAAATTAGTGAAATTTAGGGCAATAAATACAATGAAATAAATGCAATAAAAACATATTTGTCAAAAAGGCTATTTCAAATTATCAGGTGTATTGATAATGTACTGACTGTAATTTTAACTTTATCCAATATAGAAAATACATTTTAAAAAGCAGAATGGCAAAATCAAAAATGGAATATGAGTTATAATGTATACTTAAATAAATATATGAGAAAATAAATAAACAAAAGAGGAAATAAGACTGAAACAATGTAATAAATAACTAAATAAAGAAATGAGGAAATAAATAGATTTGGAAATGAATGTGGAAATAAGTACGACATATTTTTCCAAATTTGTTTACTGTTTTATTTATTTATGTTCAATTGTAATTTTTATTTCCTCTTTAATTCATGCACTTATTTATTGTCAATTTTGTTTGGATCACTTTTCCATATGTCAAGACCTCAGACAAAAGTGGAGGCAACACCATACTCAATGAGGAATTCGCGTCGTTGCTCATTCAGCAGCTATAGTTATTTTTTTTTAAATTCCCTCACTGAGGCCATTATAAGTGCAATGCAGTGACCAATTCGCATAAGGCACAGAGCACTTTGCATTGTGCTCTTATAGTTCTCCCTTTAGCTCACAACACAGAGCAGTCACTTCTGCTCTCCAATTGGACCGCTTAATTTTCACGTGACAGCTGTTTTGAAGAAATTTAAATTAACGGGCCTGAGGCTGAATTCCGCTCAAACTTCTCCAGAGTAAAGGACACTGTCCCTTTTCCACTGGCTCTACTTTGTGGCGTGTGGACCACTTCAATTTCCAGCATCTATAAGTTAACCTTTATTTTGTTCAAAATTAAAAAGAAACAGTCGTTTGTGTTTTATGGGGAATTTAATCTTGTTGTTAAGGCATCATACAGCTTCTTGCAACCGAGTTAGCATCATTTTGTTGTAGCGATTTAGCATTGTTTAAACATGATCGCATGTACGTTTTGTGGTAAAACACTAGAATCACTGAGGGGCTATATGTTGCGTTGCAGAATGCACAGAAACAAGCCTACTTGTTTATTCAAATGTCTGCACACTGAATGCAAGCGGACATTTTGTACATATGCAGCATTTAAAACTCATTTTTTCTGAGTTCACAATGTGACGTCACATCCTGAATCTGCCAAAGCAGTTGTTGCAAATTTGAAGTGTGCCATTTCATTGTGTGGGTGCCAAAGTCAAACCGTGAAAGAACTCATTGCTCATTTAAATGAGCATATAACGGAGGGGTGGCTCATAGCATATCCAGTAAAAGACTGCAAAAAAGTTTTTAGCATCAAATTATCATTCACAGCCCATATGTTCCATAAACATAGATTTTTTTTTTCTGAGCATAACATTGATGCTTTGTACAAGGAAAGTATATGCCTGATCTCTATTCAGTCAGAAATTGAAAGTGACAAGCCTTATGAGAGCCCAAATTATGCTTTGACAACTGAAAGCTATGAACTGTCTCCAAATTTCACTGAAGATTTTCTTAGAAATTTGTGTCTGTTCTACCTAAAACTTCAACAACAGCTGCTTCTCCCAGCTTCCTCAATACAGACCATTGTTGAAGAGATGCAAAACGTGCATGAGCTGGGAATGGATTATACTTTGAGTAAACTGAAGTCACTTTTAAAAGATGGCATGTGTTTAGCAGATGATGCTATTGCTAAAGTCTGTGATTGTGTAAGAGATTCAGATCTATTTTCTGTTTGTCACCGAGGACCACTGAAAACAACATATTCAAGAACGCAAACTATTAAAAAAAAGTTCAAATACACAGAACCAAAACAAATATCTTTAGGAAATGATGAAAACATGACTCAGATGACTTCTTACTACATACCCATTAAATAAACACTAACTGCGCTTTTAGAATCAGAATTATGGAGGAAGTCAGTGTTATAACAGTCCAATGAAACGCACTTGGATGTTTTCTGTGACATAAGTGATGGAAAAAGCTTTAAATGCAACCAGTTCTTCCTTGAAAATCCCATGTGCCTGCAGCTTATTCTCTACCAAGATGCCTTTGAAATTGTTAACCCCCTTGGTTCAGCAAAGAAGAAACAAAAGTTGTTGCTGTTTATCTATCTGTGGCTAACTTACTTGCTCATGTGCGATCAAGCACTGATCACGTATTTCTTATTTCATTGTGTCCACAGAATTGATTTAAAACAGTTTGGAACTGCTAACGTTTTCTCTGAACTTCTCATGGATTTAAGAGATTTATAGGAACATGGCATTATTGCAGGTCAAGAAAATCAAAGGGGCTCTGTTCTGTATTGTCGGTGAAAATTTAGGATCACACACCATTGGTGGGTTTACTGAAAACTTTAGTACCTTTCGGTACTTTTGTGGGTACTGTGAAATTACAAGAAAAGAATTTCAGAATGTCTGTGGACCAAATGCTTGCGGTCCACAGCGAACCCCTGAAGCTTACAACTCGGCTGTCCATCATCTGCAGACTGGAAGCAATCAAGATGTCAAGGTAAACTCTGACTTCAACTCATTAAAGTCTTTTCATGTTTGCCAACCTGGCCCTCAAATAAGGCCATGACTTATTTGAGGGTGTTTTATCATATGATGTTGCACTGTACTTGAAATATTTTGTAAAAACAAAGAAATGGTTTACGTATTCCCTGTTGACCCAGCAAATCAAGCAATTTAAGTACAAAGGATCAGATGCTCTCACAAAGCCATACTCTGTCAACTCTGAGGCAATCAGGCTTTCAGTTCAAGCTGTTCAAAACTGGAACTTGTTGAGATTGTTGCTTGTGATCACTGGTGACAAAATCCAAAATCCACAGCTTGATGTTTGGCAGACAACCCTTCAACTCAAAGACATTGTTGATTTGATTTGTGCACAAAAAAAATATTTGCCACAGGTTGCCCATCTTGAAATAATAAGATAGGCAATAGGAATATTTGGAATCAAGAAAATCTTTATTTCCTATTTCCATTTCTTGCAGCACTATCCAGCCCTAATTTTGAAATTTTGACCTTTGTTTAGGTTGTGGACAATGCGTTTTGAGAGTACACATGGCTTAAAAGATGTACAAGGCATTTGAAAAAGTTAAAAAACATATGCTTAACATTATCAGAAAGACATCAGATGTTTCAGGCATACATCTCAGCTAGCCCAAGATGCAATCAGCTGCTGCTGGTCAAGGACAGTTGTGTTTTTTACTCCAGCTTCTACAATGATGCAATAAAACATGTAGTAAAAGACCTGGGATTTTCAGAAAAAGACGCAAGTGTTTCCACAGAGATACAATATGAGAAAACATTGTATAAAAAGGGGCATTTCCTGGTATCAAAATAATGTATGGAGTTTGGATGGCTTGTTTTAATTCTTATTAAAAATGAAACTGCTGCATATTTTGTAATGAATGTACAAACACCCATCTATCATTCTGAGTACCATCTGTATTCGAGGACAAAACAAAGTTCAAGCACTTTGTCTCTTAACATAAATGACTTGGTCGGCTTTTACCCTTTGACCTCTTATCAGGTAATTGGGTAACAAGTTATTCCTCTGAAACACAGTGTGTTTTCAAAATAGAAATGTTTTTGTGTATCACAATGGGAAAACAAATGTGCGTGATATGTGGATGTAAACAAACAAACAAAAAACTAACTGATTCTATTCCAGAAATGGCTGAGAAAATATTCCTACATAGCGCCATCAATGAGGTGTTGCCAGACCTTCCAGAGGCTTCAAAACACATTCTTGAGGAGACTTTAGAGTTAGTTGATGTGGAAACATGATAACTTCCAGTTTAGTGTTGAGGAAGACTTGCTGTTAGCATTAAGACCAATTCAAGCCAGAAAAGTAGTTGCTGCTTGGAAATTCAGATGCAAGTGAAATTTGTTAATAGAAACAATAAGTGTCAAAAACAACATTTAATGATCAGTTGCAGACATTATGATATTCATATTCAGTTCTGATAACTTGTATGTCTATTTTTTTTATGTGGAATATACATGAAAGGATAAATAAATCACTTATTTAAAATCAGGCTAATTACTAAACCATATGACTGGGAATTTTAAATAGATGTTGGTTACATTAGCATGAGTTGAACTGGAACAAATAATCATAAAAAAAATTTATAAAAATTATATATCCAAAAAATAACATTTCTACATTATATCTTCTCATTTGAAATATGTTAACATTGAACATCATTTGCTAGAAAAGAAGGGAAGCATAACTGCAATAATACTTAATTTTTATTTGTTGCCAAAGTTTTAAAATAACAGAAATCTGTTTTTGTCCTTCCCCAGCACTACATAGCCATTAGCTGGAAAACTTATGTATTTCATCAAAGTGAATCGTCTTGTTGAGGAACAAGAGTTAACAACTGCAGTGAACATTTTGATTTGTCACAATGCTTACCTGGGCCCAAATAAACCACATCTCTTTGGAATTGGATTTAGCTTTATTTGTGTGGCTTCCATTAAGTCATTTCAAGGCACTTTACATAAAAGAGAATTTAAAAATGTGTTAATCCAATTCAGTTTAATATATTTGACATAACCACAGTTCAGTTCAACCAGATTATAAACCAGCTCCATCTAGTGTTATTAATTACTAATCAACACAATATAATTATGCTCTGTTCAATACCGTTCATAATAGTTAAGTTCAATTGTGATTTATTAAATATTGTAAAGTAACATCAACCATAAAGTCATATCCAAAGTGAAAAAAGAGACCCTTTGTTTTTTTTGCGACTGCTCTTATGTCCTGTGTCTAAAATTTTCACATAGGTACCAACCCCCCCACACACCACTACTTACTTCAAAACACTCCTATTAAACATACATGTTCTGCTGTCCAGCAGGCTTGAACCCTGTCTGTCTCAGAATTAACAACTTCCTCCTTTGTGGCAATAAAATACGCAGACACCCCATGAGCGCAGCTAGCGCTGGATGCTTCACTGACCCTGCCTCACATCTGAGTACGCTGAAAGTTAGGCGTCCTTGAGATCCAACTTTCAAGCATCAAACGCATAGAAAAGTCATGCTAATTGATGGTGCATCTGATTAAAATGAGTGGCTAATGAGAATCGAGCCAGGAAGAATGTGAGAGAGTCGGTGTTCAAGCTCAACTTTTAACCTTTCTGTTGGAGGGCAGACCACTTTGATGTTCCTTGGTCTTTTCATCAGGCTCGTTTTTTGGTTATGAAAAAGGCATTTTTTTTCTAGTACAAAGGCAAAGCTTACACATATAATTTGTCTCCTCTTCAGGAACAAATTGCCATCAGAAACAGTTTTTCTCTTCTATGAACTTAGCAAAAGGGCACTAAAAATAAAACTCCAGAATAGGATGGGGGTTGGGGTCTAGGCTGTCAATCCGCCGAGTAGATTGGGAGGTTTAGATCTGCAGCCGTTCTGCCTACAGTCTTACACCCAGAGCAACTACACTGTGATCACACCCTCTGCAGACGTAGAGGCTCTCGCCTAGTTAGAGGGACAGGGAGCAAGAATTAGCGATGGCTGGTAGGGGTTGTGCATGTGGGTGTGTGTACATGTGTGTGTTACAGTGGGTGTGAAGGGGAGTGCAGGCGGTAGTTGGATGGAAATAAAGGTCGAAATCCTTGACTGTGAAAACTGTCATAGCAGGGGACATGTGCAGAGCCTGTTTGCCTAATAACCTGGGTCTTGTAAAAATATGAATGCGGGGTCCTCTGGAGCATATAATTTAACACCCCTATGCCAGGGGAGATGAGTGAGAATTGAAGCGAGTACACCTTGACAAAGGCTATTCTTCTGGTTTCACACCAGCGGAGCTATACCATGCAGGGTGCTGCTGCTAGGGCTAAGGGTGGCACAGCAACCAACGAGCAGGAATCAAAGCTGCACAAAAGTCACATTCAGGCAATTTATCCACATCTTATACTAATTCTTAACGAAGCCAAATAGAATAAAGTTAACAGGAATGACTTTTAGCTTAGATTATGTGTGAAAAAAGGACTTTAAACAACATGATTTTAAAAAAAGCATTCATTGAAGTCATTTTAAAAAATCTAATATTTACGCACCTTTATCTGAAGATGATTGAATTAAAGCATAAATATATTGCCACACTGAGATTGGCAGAAAAAGATAGTCTTTGAAATGTTACCTTAGTTCCAACTCTTTTAAACCAAAATGCAAATCATAAAGATTTTTTTGTCTGAACTGTATTTATAATTCAGATGAAAAAACTGAAAAAGAATTGATTGCAAAAGAAAATCCTAAACAATGTTACAGTATGCTAGTGAAGCCACTATATTGGTAAAATGGAGGGAAAATATTATTGTTTTACTCTGCTAGTTATTTTAAAATCAATGTGACCTGAATTTGCAACCTCAGAGAAAGCCTTTCCAAGTTCCCATTTGACCTGTTTAGCAACAGACTAATTTATTAATGTCAGAAACAATGTACTATCATTAGCTTTGAATAAATTTCTTCATTCATACATTGATGAACTGAATTTTTCTTGTTTTGGTCCCTCCCTTCAGCCCCCCTTCCTCCCCTGTGTTGTTGGATCACTCCTTTTCTTTTTTTGTATATTTTTGTTGTTAGTTTTCTGGTAGATTTTGTTGTTGGTTCAAATGTTATTAGTTATCTTCCTGCCCCATGTGTTCCCCTGTAATTTAATGTGTGTCTTCATTTGCCCGTGTGGTCAACCATCTCATCTCATTAGCATTAGCTTACCTCAGCTTCCTGAAATTCTTCTCCTAGCTTTTTAAAATTTTGTGTTTTTACTTTACATAATTCTTGTCATTCTTTACTGTTTGTTAGACTCATCAAGACATGTAAGTTTATCGTTTCCATTATCATCTTGCACTTACTAACAGTATATACATGTTTCTCATGCATTTGGGTTCTCAGAATTATCATAGACTGAGTATCATTCGTGATGGTCTGAGTGTTAATAACAAGGAATCACTGGAAAAGGCTTTTTGTCATTTTAGCCCAAAATTATACATAAAAACCTGAGCCAACAAAATAATGTTATTGAACTAAATACAATTAGTTACCCTGACTCAAAAACAAGAACAAAATGTGACATGGCTAATAAACAATAGTATGATCAGGCACATACTTCTGGCGCCATGCGACCTGGCAGCCAGTTTCAGCAGTTCTCCACTAACTGCTTAGTTTTTCTCATTTTTTAAAATAAATTTTTATGTGTTTTTGTCTTTCTCTGTTCACTACTGGTTCTTTCACAATGGAGCTGACTTTTGTCTGGACAACTCTGTTTTTATCATCTTTTTTTACTTCTTTTGTGTTCGGAGAAGGTGTGAGAGGCCATGTGGACATTGTTTACACCAGGGATCAGCTGCTAGCTCTCGGTAACTCCATTGTATTTCCTCCCACTGAACGAACCGATATTCCCCATGAGCTGAGAAGGAAGAGACGCAGGAGAAGTGTGGGCACTGGGCGTTGCAGCCAAGGAAGAAGGTACAGGTTCCGTCCTTCATAATGGGAAATGTGAGATTTCTTCCCAACAACGTGGATGAGCTGGCGGCTCTAACACTCCATCAAAGGAGCTACCAGGAGACCAACCTCATCTGCCTGACTGAGACATGGCTAACCGCACTAACTCTGGACTCTCGTATAAACATGGATGGCTTTCATTTGCTCCATGGTGACAGAACAAAGGAGAGCGGCAAGAAGAGAGGAGGGGTCTGGTTGTGTTTGTGAATGACAGATGGTGTAACTCTGGACATTTAACCATCAAAGAGATGTTCTACAGTAAGGACATTGAACTGCTAGCTGTTGGTATGAGCCCTTATTATATTTCAAGGGAGTTTTCCCACGTTATTGTGATAATCGTGTATGTTCCGCCCTCTGCTAATGCTGCTGTAGCCTGCGATGTCCTCCATACTACCACCAGCAGACTCCAAACATAGCACCCACAGGCCCTCTTTCTGATCTCTGGAGACTTTAATCATTTCTCCCTGTCCTCCACTCTGCCAGCCTTCACCCAGTATGTCACCTACCACATCAAAATAGCAATACACTGGATCTACTCTATGCCAACACCAAGGAGGCATATAGTTCATCACTTTGATCACAACCTGGTTCATCTCCAGCCTGTGTATAAACCCCTGGTACACAGAGATCCAGCTGTGACACACACAGTGAAGAAATTGAGTGAAGAGACTGAAGAAACTGTGAGGGACTGTTTCAGCTCCACTGTGTGGGAAGAGCTCTGTGTTCCTCATGGGGAGGAAATCAAAAGCATCACAGACTATATCAACTTCTGCGTCGACAACACTGCCCATCAAGATGATGTTATATTTGATTTTGTGGCCTGTTCTAATTATCTCTTTGCTGCCCTAATTAAACATATCTGCCCTACTTAATTGCTTATCTTTAACACCACTCACTGCTGCATGCTTACATAACCATAACCGCTGATACCACATAAGATGCACACATAGTCAAGGATAAACTGATACAATAGGATGACACACCTTAATGAGGGTTAAGACTGAGTTATGGATAAAAGCAGGACTCGCACTCCATTCTTTGCTCCTCTAGGTTCATCCTTAAGATGGGCTGAGGGGGCCGAGTACAGAAGATGAATGTCACTCTGTATCTGTTCCATTTGTATACTCTGTACACTGATCATTTTTGGCATAAAATCTTGATTTTATACTCATCCAATTCTCATTATTTTTACAAGGTAAATTCTTTGCTGGTTTATTGGTTGGCTCTCAGAACTGGGGAGAAATGAACCTGGTGGTGCATGGAAAGGGGAAGAAGCTGCACCCCTAGTACAACAACGGTACAGTGTTTCTGCAATAACGAGCCCTGGATCAACCCTGAAATAAAGGCTTTCCTGAAGGAAAAGAAGATAGCTTTTAGATCAGGAAACAAGGAGGACCTGAGAGATGTGCAGAAGGAACTGAGAAGGAAAATCAGCAATGGAAAAAACATCTACAAGAAGAGCATGGAGGATCAGTTGCACCAGAGGAACATAAGTGGGGTTTGGAGAAGTTTGAAGTTAATTTCAGGCCACAAACCAAACCCTCAGGTTGTAGGAGACGTAGGGTGGGTGAACAACTTGAACCAGTCCTTTAACAGGTTTGAACAGTCAACCACCCCTCCCCCAGCCCAGTTCACCCTGCTGTTACACCCCTCATCTGGTAACAACTGCCAGCTCTTCTTCTCAGAACTTCACACCTCTCAGTCATCATCTACCCCCTTCACATCAGAGGACTCCATCCCAAAGCCCCCCCTGGCCCCACCTCCATCATGTTCCTTTCAACACTTCAGGTGAGGAACAAGCTGTGAAAGATCAAGGTGCAAAAGGCTTCCCGTCCAGGTGGCACCAGCTCCAGGCTCCTGGGCTACTGCACAAATCAACTGTGTGGCATCATGGGATACATGTTCAACCTAAGCCTGAAGCTGGGGAAAGGACCACAACTGTGGAAGATCTCCTGTGTGGTACTGGTACCAAAGACCAAACATCCAAAGGACCTCAGCAGCTCCAGTAGCTCTGATCTAGCATCTGATGAAGACCCTCGAGAGGCTGGTCCTCAACCATCTATGCCCCCTTGTGATGTCTTCAGTGGATCCTCTGCAGTTCGCCTACCAGCATGACACTGGGGTGGATGACGCCTTCATCTACCTCCTGCACCGAACTCTGACTCACCTAGAGAAACCTGGAAGCACTGTGAGGATCATGTTCTTTGATTTCTCCAGTGCTTTCAACACCATCCAGCCATGACATCTCAGGGGCAAGCTGGAGCTGTCAGGAGTGGACCACCACATGTCTCAGTGGATACTGGACTACCTCACTAGCCACCCACAGTATGTGAGGACACAGGAATGTGTCTCCAACAAGCTGAGCTGCAGTATGAGGGTCCCTCAGGGAACTGTGCTGGCACCATTCCTCTTCACCCTCTTCATTGCAGAGGTCTGCAATGAAGAGGGTGTTTTTCTGCACTGATATACTGTATTGTAAATAGTCTGTATCTTTTTTTTTATGTTCAATACATATGCACATTATGTATATTCTTGGAAAAAGTGATCTGATTCAGCTGGACAATCCTAGGATCGTGAGTCTGATATGCTTATTTCTAATAACTGCATTAACTGTATTTTCTGTTGGAGTCTAGTACAGTAAATTATTGTTATTATTATTGTTAATCTTGATTTTTTTTAAAAAAAGAAAATTTTACACTTTAAGAACTTTTTGTGTGAAATGTTATATCTCATCTCTCATCTCAGGGTCTTGTTCATGAATGAGGGAAAAATGGAGCGGGAGATCAATAGATGATTTGGTGCTGCATCAGCAGTGATGCGGGTGCTGTACCAGTCTGTTGTAGTGAAGAGAGAGCTGAGTCAAAAAGCAAAGCTCTCAATTTACCAGTCGAGCTACGTTCCTACCCTCATCTATGGTCATGAGCTTTGGGTCGTGACCTGAAAGAACAAGATCACTGATACAAGCAGACAAAATGAGTTTCCTCTGCAGGTTGTCTGGGCTCTTAGAGGTAGGGTGAGAAGCTCAGTCATCTGGGAGGGACTCAGAGTAGAGCCGCTACTTCTCCACATCGAGAGGAGCCAGTTGAGGTGGCTCGGGCATCTGATTAGAATGCCTCCTGGATGCCTCCTTGGTGAGGTGTTCCGGGCATGTCCCACCGCGAGGAGACCCAGAGGAAGACCTAGGACATGCTGGAGGGAGTATGTTTCTCGGCTGGCCTGGGAACGTCTTGGGATTCCCCTGGACGAGTTGGCCCAAGTGGCTGGGGAGAGGGAAGTCTGCGTCTCTCTGCTTAGGCTGCTGCCCCCGTTACCCCAACCTCAGATAAGTGGAAGAAAATGGATGGGTGGATGAATGGATTTTATATCTCTTGTTACTGTTACACCTGAATTTCCCCTTTGTTGGACATTAAAGACTTTTTATTCTATGAGGTTATAAACTATGGCTGATCAGACCAAAATTGTGGTAACCAACCTACCCGACTACAGAGAGCGGCCATGTTAGTATGTTATTGAACCTAAAAACGTGTGGTCATCACAGTTTTCATGCACAGAAGCTGCATCACGTTCAAGGAGGCCATGTGAGTTGTACAAATCACTCCGATGACGCCTTCTGAAGATGTCAGTCATTATGTAAACACTAGGAAAATAATGATGATGATGATGATGATGATGATGATGATGATGATGGCATTCTGTAAGTTTTTGTTAAAAAATTTAAAAAAAGTTTGAAACTTTGCTAGCTACAGCAAGTCTTTTTCTGCAATTCAGAGACCTTAAGGAACTCTACATGCAGATGAAAAACCATCCAAACGGTCAGGCTGTCTAGTAATCATTTAATGCAGTCTTGATCAGCAGCTTTCAGTTTGCTTTTTTCAGTTCAATACCTAGCCACCTTTAAAGAATTATATTTTCTTTTTGGTATTTAACTGACTTTACTCTATGAATTGTTTTGTTATGGCTTCTGAACTTTAGGTAGGACACTACATCCGACATGGGACCAAGTAACAGATATTCAAGTAACAAGCCAAGTAAAGTCCAGTATTATTCATACCCCAGGCAGATTTAGGTTTAAAGTCAAATGATAATTTCACCAACATGTTTCTTTGTCTTTGTGGGATGAATATTAGGGATAAAACCAACAATTATTTTAGTAATTGATTATTCTATCAACAATTAATCAATTAATCGCATAAAACAACTGGCACATTCAGCAGATTTTTCATTTAACCACTTAAGCCTTTTTTATACAATATTAGAAATACATTAAAATGTGCAAATAAGCAAAGAATTAATTTCCTTTGTTAAGTTAAAAAAAATAATAATTTTATTGTCTAAAATCTAATGATAAAGCATTCCTTTAGTGAATTTGAACCAGGTGGAGCTAAAACTATGCCACTTAAGGAGTTTTGGGTTAAACAAATTTCCAGACGAAGGTCTTAAATGCAATATATATACACATATATAGTGCTGTTTTCATTACTGCTTCATTACTGCTCTGAATATGTTGCTTTTTCAGAAAATGGCCTTTTTCCGAGTTTGTGTACTCCAGTTAATGACTAATTGATTACTAAATTAGTTGACGACTATTTCAATAATCGATTCATCCCAATTAAACCGATTAATTGTTTCAGCCCTAAGAAATATTAATGTGTTACAGTGGCCCTGTCAGAGTCCTGACAAAAGTTTAGGGCGATGACAGGGAGGCCTTCCAACTCCAGAGACTTGCAACTCATCATCAAAGACACATACAAAAATGCAAAACATGCAAAAAACTGCTAAACAATAATGAGTTATAAATGATCATTTTGTTTTTATTCTTTGAGAGATGCCTGTCTCATTTACTATCAAACCTAACCATAAGTCTAAATTCTTTCAATTTAAGTTTTGAATCAAGTCCCTAGTAAAGACACACAGGTCAAAGGTCAAAACATGCAAATCAGAGTCATCTCCCAAGTCCCAAATTTTAATTTCAAGTGTTGGGTTAGTTGACCAAATATGTGCTTTAATTCGTGTAACAATAATTTCCAGAATTTGTAAATGATTTATAAAGTGTGTGTATTTGCCAGAACAAGCAGCAAGTTAAAAAAGCTTGAATGTTACCTTTTATATAAATTTATGACAACAGAATGATTTTATGTTTCTGTCCTTTTTGCTGCACTCTCCCTGTGTCTTGATCAAACAATGCCCTTTAAAGAAAGGACATTGTCTGGAAACCCTTTGTTTTGTTTTTTTAAATGGACATTGGCTGCCTATTTTTATTTTAAAATAAATACAATTATAATTGTATAAAACAATAGACCCATTCTAGGAATTTAAGCATACATCTCCAACTCAGTTAATACTTTATTTACATTATTTACAGAATTAAAAATGTGTTTAAAATATTAAAGTAAACTGTTTTTCAATTGCATTTCTACCCTCGATCTGGGACTTGTAGATAATTAGTGTCAACTGGCAGAAATTTCATAAGGTTTATGTTTATTGAGTCAAAGCAGTTCAGGCAGTGTACTAGAGTAACGTGACCCCATTCTCATTCATAGGATCCACAGGGCTCAGAGCTCTTGACTGTTTCAGACTCTAACCATGAACTCAGTTCAGTCACAAGGTTGTGGAGGACTTCTGTTGCCGGGTTGAACCTGGAAATAAAAGTGCTGTGTTTCCTTTGTCTCCTTTTTGTTGCTCCTTGTAGCTGCATCGACTCCATCCAGCATCTGTGAGGTGGATTAGCCTGACAAGATGGAGGTAGCATTATTTCCTGAGGGGCCTTTACAGTCAGGTTTACTGCCAGCTCTCTGTCTCTCCACACTTCATGTACTGCTTTATTTAAAAGCAGCTAAATCTCTGTTAACAGAGAAACTATGAACTCACAAGGAGTTAATCAGAGTCAGTGCAAGACCGGTCATTTGCATGTGAATCGGCCGTGGCTGTGTACCAGGCCTCTTTATGTCATTCACTCCACACTGCCTGAGGCTTCTGTCCTTTGAGGCATCACACTACCATAGGTGGATGTTGTGGTGGAATATCTGCACCTGCTTATGTTAAAAATGCATCATACCCAAAGCATAATCAAAATTATCATTTCATTTTGCTTGCCTTTGATGTGTATTTCTTTTTTGGTGATATTGTTTTTTTTTTTTCTTTTTCATTGTATGCCTATCCTTTAAAGAAAATATTATTATATCTGCATGTAAATAATATATTTTCTATTCATATGTGATGACTGTTTAATGAAGGGTGTTAAATTTCCTCCTGAGAAAATCTGGAGTCCTCCTTTTCTTCTGTAACAAAGAACTTTGTGTGTGTTTTTTTTTGTTTGTTTGTTTTTTTGGGGGTTTTTTATATGTATAGTTTGGTTTGGTGGAAGAGTCACTAAAAGTGGGGAGAGGGGATGTTACTGGAGAGAGTAAATCTGATGTGGAAATGTAGACTTAGCAGGATTTATCCGTTTCAGAAAAGACCTTTTTCACTTGTTTTGTTGGTTTATCCCACCCCAGCAAGCCCCCTCCTCCCTACTAAAAGCTTTTGACATCTTCATCTTGTTCACAGTGGGCAGGCTTTGTTTGCTCTGCTTGAAAAAGCGGATGAGGCTCAGCCCTCCCCTCTTCGTGGCACAAGTGTAGGACTTTGCCATGGCAAAAGGGGGGGATTTCTCTTTCCTCTTGCCCCCTCCTTTTCCCCATAACTACAATATGGTCATTGTCTGCTGGTGAATAATGTGGCCACTCGGGCACCATGGACTGCTCCTCGGGCTTTGACTGTGAACCAGGTCTTTTCTTTAGCGTGAAAGGACTCTAATCCATGTAAATATAAGACTCGGAGTACAGCTTGGTCACAGTGGGGAGAGCGAGTGGGAGAAATGGAGGGGAGGGTCAGCAATTTAACCTTTGACCCAACAAATAAGAGGCATGTAAGTTTTAGAATTGCTCTCTAAAGAGGGGCTCCAGTGGCAGAATGAGTGTCTTTTGTAATCCCTGCAGTCTGGGGCTGATTGACAGGAGCTGGGATGAGAGAGCGGTGGCACACAAAACCAGCAGAGAAACACCGCTACCTCCCTGTGATAGAATAGAAGACTGATAGACAATGCCCCTTATTGATTTATCTCCATTCAGGATGCAACAGTTGTCGGGTTTTACAGGAACTGGAGAATAAAGTGGCCCTTTTAAAGAAGTTTTTGCAGAAAAGTTAACATTTTCTGCTTCTCAATAAGCAGTTAATGTGATGTGGACTCCAGCCCCCTGACTGAGAAATGGCTTTAGCTTCATCTTTGAAGAGACCGAAAACATAATACAGTATAGTAGAAAGTGATTAACATCCTGATGAAGTTTCCCTCCTGGTTTCCTCTGCTCTGTCCAAACTCTGTGAAGACTTTTCCCTGCTAAGAGCCTTTGATTAGTCCAACCATCACACACGTAATGAATAAAAAATAAATTATATCTTAGCTGTAAGTTTAAAGTTTCCCAAACAGAGGAAAGTATTTTAAAACATAATTAGTAATTACTCAAAAGCCTTTATCAGATATATTTAATTATAGGGCAAAATTTAAAGATATTTACATTTTGATTCTGGTCACATGTTTATCTCATTCCAGTCAACACATCCCATCCTATTTTTAATTATACATTCATGTTAGATAAATAGACACATCTAAACTCAGTGAAATTCTCACTAAAAATGTAAACTTTTTCCAGTTTGGTTTGCACAATATTGCCAAAGTTATTCACTAATCTGCCTTTAAACACATGAACTTGAGTGACAACCCTCTTAATCCACAGGGTGTAATATGATGTCAACAAGAACAGTCTCAACTCTTTGGGAGGTCCCAAGGTTTGGGAGTGTTAATGGGACTTTTTGACCATTTTACCAGAAGCACATTTGTGAGGTCAGACACTGATGTTGTATGAGATGGGCTGGCTCACAGCCTTCATTCTAATTCATCCGAAAGGTGTTCTATCAGGCTGAGATCAGGACTCTGTGCAGACCAATCAAATTCTTTTACACCCAGCTATCCATGTATTTAAGGATCCTACGTTGTGCATTGGTGATAAAATGTGTTCGAAGAGCAAAGGACCATCCCTAAACTGTTCCCAAAAAGTTGGGAGCATAAATTTCTGAAATGTCTTGGTTTGCTGAGGGGTTAAGAGTTCCCCTCACTGGAACTAAAGGGCCAGCTTCTAAAACACAACCCTACACCATAATCTCCTCCTTCAACAAACTTACACTTCACACAATGTAAACTGAAAAGTCTGCTTTATCACTCCAGACAACACAGCTCTAGAGTTCAGGGCAGTGTACTTTAACACCAGAGCATCCAACACTTTGCATTATACTTGGTGATGTAAAGCTTGGATGCAGCTGGTCGACCATTGAAATCCATGTCATAAATCTATTTATGTTATTTTGAAGGCCATATAAAGTTTGTGGGTCTTAAGCTTTAGGGACTTGGTCACCTCTGCTCACTGTGCTCCTCAGCATCAGTTGACATTTACATATGCTTCCTCTTAGTTATGATACTATTAAGTTTTGACAATGAAATGTTTAGTATTGAAGAAATTTAATAAAATTACAAATTTTTTGGCTGTCACCCTATCATGGCACCACAATTGAATTCATTAGGCTTCTAAGAGTGTAGAAACTCCTGTAGAAGCAGTCTGTATGCCTAGATTTTATACAGCTGTGGACATGGAAGGGCAATAATATGATATAGGAAAAAAAAGGGTAGACCGAAAAGTCTTGAAGTGATGGTAAATACAGAAAGCAAAGTGATCAAAGAGGGGAGAAAAGCAAGCAGTACAGGTTCTCACATCAGCCATGACAACCGTTGGTCTCTGTGCATGGTAAACCCATTCAGCTGCTTGGTAATAACTCATTTTAGTAATTAACTGAGCTTAATGTACTGCTTTATCACTAGGATCAATTGGAATGACTGGAATTAATTGAAATGACTTTTTTTGTAAAGAGCCTCAAGACGATATTTGTTGGTGCTATATGAATAAACTGAATTGAACTGAATTTAATTAAAAAGAAAGAACACCCTCTGTCAGTTCTCGGGTTTAAACATTTAAAGCTGCAGTATGTACATTTTATAAAAAATATATTTTTTCTGGATAATTGTTTAAACTATCACTATGTCCTGACAGAATGGTATGAGACAGATAATCTGTGAAAAAATCGAGGTCCTCTGCCTTTTCCCAGTGCTCCCAGTGCTATCTAGAAACAATTAATCAGAGCCAGGAGGCGGATCTTAGCGCTGTCAATCACCGATCCTGTGGCGCTGTTCACCTCCCCCCTTGCTCTCTGCGCACTGCAGCTCGCAGAGGCTAGGCTAGTTATCATGGCCACCAATGACGAAGGATAAATGGTTTTTCTGGAATGGTAACTTGTTTTTCAACCATTATTACATTGAGCAGCGAGTAAATGAGGCTGAGTGACAGCGCTAAGACACTCCTTCTGGCTCTGATTGGTTGGTTTTGGTCGGGAGCAGTGCATTTCTTCAGGTGGCAAAGAGGCTCAGGGAGGAGGTGGAGGAGCTCGATCTTTTCACAGATTATCTGTCTCATAACATACTGTCACAACATGGTGACAGATTTAACAAATATGTAAAAAACATATTTTTGTAAAATTTACATACTGCATCTTTAAAGGGGTTGTATTATGGATTTTAAGGCACACAGAATTGCTTTATAGAACAATTAAGTAACTATGTTACCTTCAGTTGTTACAAAAATGCTGTATATATCAAATATGACCTAAAAGAAATTTGACTTTATAATTTAACACCTTGGAATTGGGCCTCTGTCTCTTTAAGAAAGTCCTGCTCTTCCTGAAACTCCACCTCCAGGAAGTCACCACAACAGCTTACCCTTTAACAACGTTTTTACCAGTGTTCCACTGAGAAGTAGCTCATATAATGAGCTCAGTAGATGCGCAGTTCCACCAGGTGTTTGCTAATTGCTGCTCGCTGGGCTGAATAAGCTGAGTGGGAAAGTCATGGGGGAGGGAGGCTCTGTGGGACAGAAGCTCAGAAGCTTAGAAACTGTAGCTCTGAGGAGGAGCTGGGTCTCGAAAAGAGGAGGAGATGCGCCTTGGTCCCAACTGAAGCATTTTGCACAGCTGAATGGTTGCCATGGGAGATTAAAGGATTTCTCAAACATGCATGAAAGAATCAAGGCAACACTCCAAGTATATTTTTTGATGAGGGAATAACATTGTAATATGATGTAAAGCTCAAAAAAGTCAAGTTTACATAATACTGCCCCTTTAAATGATCTGAGATTTACCAGGTTGTTAGATTATTTAAAACTAACCTTAAATGTTCAAAACTACACAGCACAGCTTCCACCATGGTTACGTTTGTGAAAAACTGCAAAAACACACACTAAATTCCCCAAATACACACAAAGTTCTGATCTGTTAAGATGGGAGCTGCAGAAAGCTTTGATTGGCCCAACCAGTCATAGATTCCAAGGTGCAAAGATGTGTATTTGGTTCTTTATTTCAATTGTATTACTGGTAATAGTTCAATGGAAGGAAAAAACATTATTAAACCAGCTGTGAATTTTTCTGAAAAAGAAAGCCTTATTACAAAAAACACAGACAGCAAAAATCTTTCCAGTTTTTCCCCTTTGATTATTTTTAATCTTTTGGGTTCAGAATTTCATAAGATTTCAGTCAGAACTTTCAAACAATTTATTTATTTATTTTTTAATGGACAACAGCAGCAATTCTCAAAGCTGTGAGCTCATAATGCCATCAAAGTTTGGAGAGCACAGCTGTATGAACAAGCTATAATGTGTTCTTGTATTTTTTAAAGCGTCAGTGTAGTTTATGTGTCTGTAAATGCAGAGCCACTGGGACTTTGCCAATGCACATTTTTTATATTCACACTGGAAAACATGAAAAAAAGAAATTCAACCTTGTAGATAGTTTTGTAGAAGCACTTTGAAGATGAAAAAAATCATGTTTTTAGATTTTTTTTCTTTTGTTTCTGTTAGGTTATATGAAAACTTTGTGTAAAATATAATAATAATTATTATTAAACTATACTGCATTTTGTACAGAAATATTCACAGAGATCTTCTTCAGCCAATGTTTTTCAAGTTGTGGTAGTTTGTGACCCTGTAGGGGGAACTAATATGTAAATTTCCCCTCTAATAGCATTCCAAGACTGAACAAGACGGTTCAATCTCTAAGTCTGGGTGTAAAACCAGGAGAAAAGTCGACGTTTGTTTAAAAAATGTCTTTGAAACAGATATGTTGTACTATTACAACTCTGGGTCTTACAGGGTTACAAGTGTTCAACTGAAAGTTCTACAGTTTACTCTTCAGGTTGCAGTTTGATTTCAGTCTTTTTTCAAGAAATCAACTTCCTTGCTACTTTTCTTTGTTTCTATGGCAGAAAAATTCAAGTAGCAAAGCCTGATACAGTTAAAACTCGGATGTCCACATGGACTCAAAATCAGGATGGATTAGTGATGTTCAACTAAGAGATAAACTGCTATTTTGTTGTTAGCAAACAGATTTTGTTCACAGACAAAATTATTTATGGTAATCAATGGTGCAGCACATGTTTTGCGATTGTTTATTAATACAGTTTATTTAAAAAGTCTATGAAAGAAGTATTTATCTGAAATGAATGTTAAAGACAAGTATTAACAAAATATTGTTAGCAAAATCTCTTTTTTTGTTTGTTTTTGATTTCTTTATGAGTCACAGGAAAGAATGTTTTACTGGGTTTCTTTAGATAAACTTTTTTAGATAAACTAATTTGAATAACCATCTGAACTTGACTGGATTGTTTGATAACTAGGATCAGTTGGAATGTATGTACTGCTGGACTGACTAGACTTTTTGTAATGTACCTTGAGATGAGATGTGCTGTGAATTGGTGCTAAGTAAATAATTTGAATTAAATTAAACTGAATTTATTTCATCAATTTTTATTCAATATTTTTTAAACTTTTTTTCATCTCTCCTTTATTTTAGTATATTCCTGTGTTTTCAAGCTGCTGATACTGTCTACGATGGCTGAAAGGAGCTTTTTGTCATCCCATGCAGCACATTAGCTCCACTAAAATATTACATCACATGTATGACAGTTACTAATTGGTTTAAATAGACCATTAAACAGACCTGTTAGTTAATCAAAGCACTAAAATGTGGAAAAGTCACTTTCACAACAGTGTCTTGCTCTTTTATTAAATATTTGACTCTTTCACTCCTTTTTGTCTCTTCAGAATCAGATCATCTGCAAGTTCATTTGCCCCATCTCCATAATCATGCTTTACATATTAGGAGAGGGGCCACCATCATCTCTGAATACTAGCTGGAGTCCGCTGTCTGAGAACAAGGACCTGCGATGCTATGGTACCTTTACATCTAGGTAAGATTCTGACTTATATCTGTTCAGTCATAATCCTCATGGTTGTTACATTTGCTCTTTAGTCCAGAACATGCACCAAATGTCTGAACCTGTGGTTCACCTCACACTGAGCAGGATTTCTATTGCAACAACACATCATGACAAGGGTAAAATCACCCTGTCTCACAACGGTCTGAACCCACCTCATGTTCTCTATCGGTGGATGAACAATCCAACACTTGGTGAATTCTGCTTCATAAAAGAGACAATATAAAACAACGAAAGATTATAAACATTATAAACATTTGGCAACCTTGAGGCTGTTATTGCTATAGCAACAGTTTAACTCCAATTACTGGCTGTACCATTAATGGACCCTTTGCTCAAACGTCACTTAATCATGAGAGGCGCAATGATGGACGTCGGAAGTGAGGGACGGCAGTATTGAACGGAGCGACTGAGATTGTTTTCCCAAGTTGTTTTTGTCAGTGTAACCATAGTTTCTACTTGTTTAAATCAGTCAATTTGTCTGTGAAAATATCACACCTAGATTTATTTACAAAAAGTTAGAAATAGCTAGCTTAGAAACCGAGCCTTAGCTTCTCCTTCCTGACGTGTATTTGATCAAATCACCAACGTTGCCTGAATTCACACCACGTAATTTATACCACTACGTCATATACAGCGTTTCCCCTTACACCAGAGCAGACTTAAAAGCACACAAATGTCTAGATGCTAACCAGTTGGGTTTTTTTTTTTCGTATATGCTAGGCTCCAGAAAGGTGGGGCATTTTCGCCATGGTTACTAATGATTAGATGTGTACCTTCTCCATTATGCAATATTTACTTGTATCTTACTAAACTTACTTACTTATAAAGTATATGAATGCTAATCTTCTTACCTTGTAAAAAGTGTGTGCAAATCTGTGAATACACCAAGTGCTGCCAGTTCTTATGACTGATGGATAGCTGCCATACATCGCCGTCATCTTTCCTCAAAAAAAAGTTAAACAATAAAATGACATGTTTGCTTTGCATCTTTGTCTGTTTGTCCAGCCGACCATGCAGCAGCCTATATATATATATATATATATATATATATATATATATATATATATATCTTCTGTTTTTTGTTGTTACGTGTGCTGTCCAGCAGTGTAAGGCCCAACAGATTTGCTTTCATAAGCGAAGCATTACAGCTTTCACCATGATGTTCCACTTGGTATATATATGACACTTTATTACGAATTTCTTTGGGTTTATTTCAAATGTAATGGACACAAAGATGAAAAAAGGGGGAAAGGAAAGAGAGAAAGATGGGGAAAAGATCTAAGGAGAAAGAAGGAGATAGAAATAGAGGAGAGAAAAAAAGCATAGAGATAAAACAAGTCAACACACTTTAAGTTTACTTGTATTCTAAAAACAAAATGCAGAATCCACAACAACAAACAACATATGCATATGTAATAATAACAGTTATAACTTCAATGGAAAGTACACAGTACAAGGTAATACAAGATGTGGCAACTGCAGCACAGCTGACAGTGTACCTGTCAAACCCCTGAATCTAAACAATGAGATAATAAATATAACTCAATTAAAAATTATTTTAATTGAACCCCACAACTGCTCATAACACTTCACCAGATAAAAATCGCATGTGGACAATAACTGAAAGATTATAAACATTCCACAATATTCCACAATATTTTTCAACTCTGTTGAAAAATATTGTGGAATCTCCTTACAGTAAATTATACCAAAAACCAAAGTCCACTTCCCACCAAAGGCAAGCAATGAATGAAGAGGTCAGCAAAATAAACAAATACATAAACATAGTGAACATTTATGATTCCTTCAAACAGAAAATCTTGTCAGTTTTATTTATGAACTAAATATCTGAAAGCTGTGATTGCATCTTGGAGCATGATCCTTGGGTTGGGAATCGGAGAGTTGAAAATGTCATTTTCCTGTACTGACTCCATGTGATGGTTCTGTCATATCTGATATGAAGACTGCATGCTCCCTTTGTAAACAGAGTGATCCTGGAGCAGTCTGTAGATCAGAGTGAAGCGAGAGGCTCAGGTGTGCTGCCTGAACAGCCCTGTTTGTACTCATGTAACTCTTCCATCACAACGCTGTGTTTACGTGGCAGCCGTGGCATCATGAATGTAGCACACACAGTGATTAGGTGATCACCACCACACTCACACACACTCTTCATGTGTTTTCACTCTCCCCTGCTTTGTTCCCGTTCTTAATTAAAGCCGAGCTATCCTCAGAGACCATGTAACCCACTCCCCACCTCCACACAGCAGCATCACATTAAAGCCACGCACCCCGACGTCTCCCACTCTACCTTTATGGAGAATACAATTAAAACACTGTGAGAGATCAAAAAGATGCCAGGAGCCTGACGAGGAAGATGTTTTTCTGAGAAATGCAGATTTGTGTTATTGATGAATGTCCAGTTTGGAAATCATTACAGGACAAGGGGTAATCAGAGGAGCTGCATCAGCATTCTGCTTGTTGACAGCATGGCACCCTCTCCTACTCTCTCTCTTTCTCACCCACACACACCCACACACACACAGAGAGAGAGACAGAGAGAGAGACAGAGAGAGAGAGAGAGACAGAGAGAGAGAGAGAGAGAGAGAGAGAGAGAGAGAGAGAGAGAGAGAGAGAGAGAGAGAGAGAGAGAGAGAGAGAGAGAGAGAGAGAGAGAGAGAGAGAGAGAGAGAGAGAGAGAGAGAGAGAGAGAGAGAGAGAGAGTTTGTCTTTCTATCTTCACAAGGGCTTTTGCATTGACTTCCATTAATTTTTCATTCATTTCTATTGTCTAACCCTGACCCCTACCCTAAACCACCTCTATTACCAGTACATGCCTAACCCTAACCTTAACCTAAATTTTTTTTAACACTGCTGCTCGTGTTCTCACTAAGACCAGGAAGATAGAGCTCATCACCCCAGTTCTACAGTCCTTCCAGTGGCTCCCTGGAGCTCAGAGAATAGACTTTAAAATACTTCTGTTAGTTTATAAAACACTGACGGGCTTAGCACCAAAATACATTAAAGACCTGTTGTCATTGTATCAACCTTCCAGACCACTCAGGTCTTCTGGTTCTGGTTTACTCTGCATCCCCAGAACCAGAACCAAACATGGAGAAGCAGCTTTCACAAAGCTATGCTCCACTAATCTGAAAAAACTTCTAGAAAACTGTAAAACTGCCGAAACACAGAGTTCCTTTAAATCCAGACTAAAAACTCACCTGTTTAGAGCTGCCTTTAATTAGTAGAAAGTGGAACATTGATCAATATTTTTGAATTATACTTGCTTGATGACATTTGCTTGATGATCTTTATGATTTTGGTGCATTGATATTTACTTTAGGATTTTCATGACTTTGATGATTTTGCTGTATACTTGAGCAAGTATTGATGTTTTTACGATGTAAAGCACTGCCTTGCTGCTGAAATGTGCTATACAAACAAATTTGACTTGACTTAGTCCTAAGCCTAACCACTAACCCAAAATTAACGCTTCTCTTTATGGGGCTCAAGCTTTGGGCCCCACAAGGTGCAGTGAGTCCTCACACTGTAGTATTTGTTGGAGAAATGCACCTTATAAGGTGAGAAATGATAAAACACACACACACACACACTGGGTGTATACTGTGAACAAAAAAGTTAAAGCGAGCCACTCACACTGACAGTTTGCTTCAGCAAATTTAATGCAGTGACTTCACAGAATCTAAAGCCTGATCTCAGATCAGATTCCATCTCCCACTAAATCGAACAAGTGTCAGTAAAGAGTGAAAAAAATGTTTGTTTCTTTTGTACAGATCAACAATCCAACTGTTGATGTAGATTAAGACAAATGTGTACATCTCTACAATATAGTTGTTTATTACCTGGTGTTATTTCGAAAAGCTTGACTATTTTAGAGGTGTTGATGAGATAATTAGGAAGTTCAGAATGACAGCATGTATATGCACTGAGCTTCTACAGACAGGGAATGGAGTTGTTTTCACTTTACAATTACAGCCAACTGCTGCCTTGCTGACTTTTACATGGATTTCTTTGCACTTGCCTTTGAACCACAGATGGAAAGTAGCCAATGGCTAAATCTGGTTCTGTGCCTCTCTTCGCTTCTACAGTGTGCATGCTCCCTGGAAAAACAAAAGCACATGCAGAAACCAAAAATACTGGATTAAACTGTGCAGCATGAGTTTGGTTTCCCTTACATCTCAGTGAGTGAAGACAGATTATTAGCCTGCTGATTTCATTACTCATAGCTTTAGATATTAGCATAAAAAATATATATGTACACTCTGTGTTAAATATTAACAAATATTAACAAATTGGGAAAAGGTATACAGTGCACTCCAGAAGTACTCACATCAATTGAACTTTTTCACATTTTGTCTCATTACAACCATAAAATCCAATGTTTTTGTGATTTTATGTAATAGCGAAACACAGAGTATAGTCCAGAGTTGTGAAACAGAAACAAAATGATACCAACAAAATCTAAACAGGCAAGAATTTGTATTCAGCTTCCTTTAATCTGACACCCCTAAATAAAATCCACTGCATCCAACCACCTTTTAAAGTAACCTAATCAGTAACTGGAATTCAATGTGTCTAATATAAAAATTATAAAAAATTATAATCATTATAAAAAAGCTGGTGTGTGAAGAAGTTTAAAGCAGGGTTAGGTTATAAAGCAAAATCCCAAGTTTGGAACAACTCACAGAGCTCTGTTCAATCCATCATGCAAAAATAGAAAGAGTAGAGCACACTGTATGAAAAAGATACCAATAGCTGGCTGCACCCTTAAACTTTTAGTTTGTTGATGGACATTAGGATTTATTTTCAACAGTCTTTCTTCTTTGGTTTAAGTCTATTAGTATACCACATCTTTAACTTGGCAAGATATTCAGACTGAACTGCAAAAGATCTCTATATCTATCAGTTTGTTGGGACATCACTTGTCAAAAGCCCTCTGCAAGTCCTTGCTTATATTTTCTGTTGGATGTAGTTCGGGACTCTGGTTACACCATTTCAAACCTTCTTTTTTTCTGTTGTAGCCTTTGTGTTGTTGACTCGATGTATTCTTGGACTCACTGTGAGCTTGAAAAATTACATTTTCTGTTTGCTGGCAGGTTTTTGGGTCCAAACAGACAAACACTGTATTTGGAATTGTTCATCATTTCTTCCACTTTGATAAAACCTCAAATTTCATCTGAAGAAGATTAATGACAGATCATGATGCTACCTCCTCAACTGTCAGTGTGGTTATGGGGATCTTTTGGTGATTCTCAGTGCTTCTTCTGTGTGATACCTACATCTTGCAATTGTACCCCAAAAGTTCCAGACTGGTTCCTTCAGATCAGTCCCTCAAAATATTTTGGGAGATTTTAGTTATATCACAGTGTTTTCTTTGGAAGAAGTGTATGGTTTTCAACCCTACTCTTTAGGCCAAATGTAGGGAGAATACAGGAGACTGTTTTTACATGTACAGTGCCTATAAAAACTATTCACCCCCTTGGATGTTTTATCCTTTTTATTACTTTTACAAGTCAATCATGATCAACAAAATTGGTTTTTTTTACAAATAAAATGTAAAAAAAAACAAAACTTTCATGTCAAAGTGAAAATTGTTTTCTACAAAATAATGACAATTAAATACAAATATGTAACATAAGTGAATGCATAAATATTCACCCACTTTAAAATGACTGACCTAATTCAACAGAGGTCCAGCCAAGATTGCTCCGCCCACATGGAAGTATAACTTCTTATGTCCGACAAACAAACATGCCTGTAATGGCGAAGGAAGTGAAGCTCATAGCGTTACCTGAGACAATTGTGAGGCATTTTTGTCCTAACACTAAGGCAAAGAAGACAGGCAAAAAAAAAAAAAATTCAAATAAGTCGTACATCAGATCTGTGAAGTTGTTTGCGGGAAACCACAGAGAAATCGACGTCAAAGCCCAAGTCTTAATCGCTGTCGTATTCAGCTGCTCATGAGGTCAGCCGCAGGATTTTAACCATCTTTTATATTTTTACAGATTCTACTCAATTTCCAAAAACCCAAATAAACTGTATGCCCCCCACTAAATGCTCTGGTTAACACGTGTCAGATTGGCATATTCCCCACTGACAACATTTAACCATTTTTTCAGGTTATTTTTCACTAAATCTCTATGACCACAAAGCATTGGTGATGACAAACCCCGACAATGTTGTTGGAGGAAAAAGGTGTTCAGTTCCTCAAGGGAAGGGTGCTTCAGTGAGGAACAAATTGCGACTGCTGATTGGTCAGTTGCTGACAAACCCACTGGGTGGATTGACATGTTGCACTATATAAGCTGGTGCTAGTAGGCCCACAAGGAGTGGAATGGAGATCACCTTTGTGCAGTCGGTGTGTCTTCAGTGACTGTAGTATAAAGACGCCTGTATCTGGAAGGTCTCTTCATTGGTTAATCAGTATTCCTGGCCACCATTACAGCACTAAGACTAAAAAATGCTCCAGGAAAGTCTGAGAAAAGATTATTAAAAAGTATAAGTCAGGGGATGGATACAAAAAAAAATGGCACTGAACATACCCTGGAGTTCAGATAAGTCCATAATCAAGAAATGAAAAGAATGTGGCCCATGTGTAAATTTGCCAAGATCAGGCTGAGTGACCGTGCAACAAGGAGACTAGTGAGAAAGGACACCAACATCTAAGAACACACCTATGATTACGCTGAAGGAGTTACCAGCTTCAGCAGCTGAGATGGAGAGACTCTGGAGACAACTGTAGCCTGGGTTCTCTACTAGTCAACGCTTTATGGCAGAGTGCCAATAAGAAAGCCACTGTTGAAGAAGACTCATATTAACGCTCGACTCAAGACTCCATGGTCAAGTGGAGGAAAGTTCTTTGGTCTGATGAGTCCAAAATGGAGCATTATGCAGTGTTTGGCGAACACCAAACACTACACATCACCACAAACACACCATCCCCACTATGGAGCATGGTTGTGGGAGCATCATGCTGTGGGGATGCTTCAGGAGGCCTTGAAAGGCTTATAAAGGTAGAAGGTAAAATGAATGCAGCAAAATAAAGACAAATCCTGGAGGAAAATTAGTTTCCATCTGCAAGAGAACTATGGCTTCCTATGACCTGTTTCTGTCTTGTATTTTCTGCAGGTTTGGAATTATTTTTTTTCACATATATACTGCAATTATTGATGACTGTCTTCACTGTAACATGATATAACCTATTGCTGTGTATTGATATGTTTATACAGCAAGATCTTTTGGAGCCTTTGTATTCTCTCTGCAAATTATTAGTTTAGTGAAAAAGTAATAGTTTTTTAATTTACTGTTGCATTTCAGTAATTTACCACTATGTACTGTACATTTTTTGTATATTTTTAATTTTTGTTTTTAACATTATTTTTAATGTATCTAAATCTTTTGATGCAAAATGAGCAAATCATAGGAAATTCATAAAACAATTAGGCCCAAAATATTATGTATATATTGTTTTTGTGTTTTTTATTTACATTTTAACAAAAAATGAATTGTTGATATGATGATTTATTGTTGGTGATGAGTTCCAATTCTTTGAGGTTGGGAGGGCTCTTGCCATCGCCCTAATCTTTGGTTCCCTCTAAAGATTCTCTATCAGATTGATGTTGGGGCTTTGGTTGAGCCAGTGCAAAAAGTTAATATTACTTACAGACAGCACACACAAGTTGCTAAAATTAAATGATTTCTTTAAAGTTAAATCTGCCATGGGTCTCCACAATTTTGGCCTCAAACTTTAACTGTCTTTCAGTTATGTCAGACTTATGAGATTCTCTATATCTGATGACAGGTGTGAATTCGAGACTGAATTTTGAAATCACATCAAAAAGTGTTTAACTAAAGTAGTAACGACAGTAGCGCCAATCAAAAACAGAACAATATATTTTCCAGAGAACAGATGAGGGCCCTGTTGTAGTGCCGCAACAACAGTTTGCTGCTCCACATCAGCAAGACCAGGGAGCTCATAGGGGACGAGAGGAGACTGCAGAAAACACAAGCAGAAGTACTCAGAGGTAGGAAAGGCAACAAGAATCAGCTGCTTTAAGGATCTCAGGGTCGTCATTGAGGATCTGAGCTGAAGAATGAGAAACTCAGAACAGCTTTTCTTTCTGCACGGACAGAGGCAGTTCAGTATATGGACTCTGAGAGGAATACTCTGGCAGGCTGCATCATAACCAGAACTGTAATGCTCTGGACCTCAAAGTGGATGTAATGTGATGAGACTGGCAGAATGCATCAGCAGGACTCAACCGCAGCCATCCAGGAGCTCAACTGACCACAGCGTGGCAGGAGTATCTGCAGAGCCCGTGGCTGCCATCCCACATGCACAATGTGCTCTCCTGTCATCAGGAAGGAGCTCTAAGAATTTACATGGAAATATTTATGTATTTATTTATTGATTGATATTTAATTGCATTCTTTTATGACACATTATTTCTAAATGTCTCTGCAAAATGTTAAGAGGGTCTTAATCCAAATATTTCATAACAGTCAAGATTTGTCATTGTTAGTTCTACATGTATAAATAATAATAATAATAATAATAATAATAATAATAATAATAATAATAGAAGAAGAAGAAGAAGAAGAAAATGGTGTTCATTTGGAATATGTACATCTTCTTCAGTTTGACAACACTATGAAAATACTTCAAAAATGGTTCTGACAGAAAGCAAAAAGCTAATCTCCAGACACATATTAATAAAAAACAGCATGGACTATAAAAGGATGTTTCAATGGCAGTTTCTTTACTAAATTATTTTTAAAATGAATCAAGCATAAGTTTGTTAGTGTTGACTAGTGTTTAAATTGTAGTTTATTCTGGGACTCCCGAAACTTTCTTGAAATGTAAATGAAGATGTTGGTTCAGTCAGCCGTTATTGTCATAGATGTTAACGGTGTGCAGCAGAGAACAGCTGCTAGCATGTTCAGAAGTGTTGTGTTGTGAAATACTGTATCAGCTTAGTAAAAGTTAAGGAGCGTCGCTGAGGACGTTGCATCCATCTTTAACCAGCTCAGGCACAGCGCTGATCTTGAAGTCAAACTTGGCAGCAAGCGGAGCTTCCGAACCCGGAGGCGCTTGTTGCAAATGACCGACACGTTTTAAGGGTTTACCTGCTACCTTGCGCGAAGAAATCTAAAAGCTTTATTGCTATTTTAGTCATTTTTTCCACCTTAATTATAAACCGATTCTTATAAATCGTTTCCTTTTGGGACAAACGAACTGTGTAAAAATAATCATAGTAGAATAATAAGAATAAGAATAATTATTAATATAATTTATAATAAAGTTGAGTACATATTAAAAATGGGTGGGAATTCTCTTTTCCTCTGTTCAGTTTATTCCATTCTTTTATCAGTATTATAGAATTACTTTGTAGTTAAGATAAATTTGGAATAAAGAACTTCTGGCTGCAGAGTTCGTATCTTCCGTGGAAGATGGCCTCAGTTTGCTTCTCTCATTCACTCTGTAATCTGTCTGAAAGCGACGATGCAGCTTTTTTCTTTAGTTACCATAAACTTATAGCGCAAGTCATAATGAGGAGGTGTTTATGAAGCGCTGTGCTGAGAGCCTCCAGCTTGATGGAAGAGGCATGTATACAGAGTGGCGCAGTCTGCTGACGGCTGGTCTTTTCATTCTCTTGTTGGCATCTTTTTAATCCCCTTGCTCTGAACATGTGGGTCTGCTGCCCCCATGTTAACAAAGACAAAGTGTGTGTTAGAGTACATGCGAGTGTGTGTGTGTGTGTGTGTGTGTGTGTGTGTGTGTGTGTGTGTGTGTGTGTGTGTGGCGGTGGTGGTGTGGGGGGTGTATTTATTTTCCCCTTTTAAAATAAATGTATCATAAGACTATTTCATTCCGCGCAGTACTTTACCCAGCAGTATTAACTCTTGTGATCTGCGCTGAAGCCGGAGAAATTCTGGCTCAGGTGACTGAGATAATTACAGCATACACTGCATCAATGCCAATCCATGGGAACATGGCAGCTTCTCATACACTAATAAATACAAACTCTGATTTTATTTATTTAGTTTTTATTCTTTAATTCAGCCCACCACCTAATATCACATTTCTTCCACGCCTGCAGACATGCCCGCTGCAGCTATGTTTAATGTATAAATCCAGCCTTATAGCTGGTAGAAAACGCAGATGATAAATATGCATATATTCAATTAAGGGTATTACAGGGGAGGTGATTTGCATGAGGATTTAAGAGCTTAACATCATATTTGTGCTTTAAAACTTCACAATAGCCTAAACGGGAGCTGTTATACGCGGGACGGGTGCTGGGGGGGGGGTTTACTTTAATTGTTGTCTTTCTTTGTGGAGAAACGTTAAGGAACAAATAGTGAAAGCGGCGCCTGCCTGTACGGGTCGGCAGCTTGCGCAGCGGACTGAACAGCTGTATGGATTTCAGCCTCTTCACCTACTGCTTTATCTGATCCTCGAAACAACAGCATCCGCGCAGCGGAGATGTGATAACGTGTCATTTTCTCCAACCGTCTTTGGAGCTGGATTAAACCTCAAACACGTCCTCTGATGACAGAGTCCACCCCAGCTCACCTCCCCTCCTCCTCCGTCCTCACGCCCCCCTCCCCACCCCCAGCCCAAAATCTCCAATTAAGAGCTGAGAGCTAATTAGAGCGAGTGGATCCGGGATCAGATGAGCGCTGACTCTCATGCAGCCCCAGCTGCTGTTACCAAGACGCTCCTCTCCGTCTGGGGGCTGCAGGGACACACCAGTCAGGCTGCTGGGCTGCAAATGATCTCCAGTCACTGACTGACTGGGAAGTTTCCACACATTTGAAAAAAAAAAAAAAAAAAGAAAAAAAAAAAGAAAACGGAGGGCACATTAAAATAAAATAAAATAAAATAAAATAAAATAAAATAAAATAAAAACCTGAAAGAGAAATTTAAATGGGCAGAAATGATGTCAGTGGATCTGGTTGAAAATATAATTATAAAAGAAAATAAGAAAGAGAAAAATGGAATGATGTGTTTAAGAACAATTTTATTTGACCTGAAATGACTTGTGTAGTTTTTTTGTTTTTGAAAAACTTCCCTAACACTTTCAAATGTAACAATAACGTTTTGTAGTTAACATTTCCTTTTTTTAATGAAGTTATTTTTTATTTATTCTATTAAACAACTGTGCTACGTAGGTTTTGAAGTCCATTGAGGAGGAAAAGCTGCTTTAACGACTTCTCCATATACTACACCGGCCTGCATGGGAAGTGACGTCAAATCCTAGAAAGTATAAAGTGAGGTTGGAGAGAAAACGAACAACTTTTTGAAGAAAATTCAAGCTGCCAAATGATGTTCAAATAAGGTTCTACATTCAACCGTTCTTCTGTCTCTGAAAAGACAGTAAAATCACATCTCTAAAACCGCTTTTCCTTAATGATTGTATCTGTTTAATTTTATAAATATTTATAAAAATCGAAAACTAATAAAGCTTTACATCTACCTTTTGATGAGGAAAAACTGCTTGAGCAAGAATTTCCACACAACACCGACCTCATGGGAAATGACGCGGAAACCTAGAAAGCACGAAGGGGAAACTAGTTAAGGTTGGTAGAGAGAACTTTTACAACTTTGAGAATGAAATCCGTGGTGATCCATTTGTTGCGCGAGATTAGAATTGTTGTTGTTCAGAACCCACTTCAAAAAATGAAAACAAAATGAAGAAAAACCAAGGATAGCGCGGGTCTTTGGTATGGAAGAGCTTACAAGTTGCGCATAGATCGCTTTGGAGAGGCTAAGGAGCAAAGGTGCCGGGAGGAGTGAGTAAAGGTTCCAGCAGACTGCGTTAGCGCGCACACACACACATACACACATACACAGAGAGAGAGAGAGTGAAAGAGAGAAAGAGAGAGAGAGAGAGCAGCGAACTTTTCAAGCCACAGCTGCGGACAGTGCGCACTGTGGCTGCTGCTGCTGCCACATGCGCTCTCAGACCTGCTTCTCTCTCGGTGAAAGTGCACAACTGAACTCTTCCGAGACGCCGGCAGAACCAATGAACACAAATGCTGCGTCGTGACGCAACAGGGCCCATAGATAAGGAGCGGAGGGTCCTGCCGGGACCTTAGACGGAGGACCGGCAGGTTTGGGGGTTCAACGGACAGTCAGTGAGAGTAAAGCCAGCTCCTCCTCCTCCTCTTCCACCGCCTCCTCCTCTGCTGCCGTTACGCACACGCATCTTCAGGCATGAGCCCAAACAAGAACTAAACAGGCTGCTGTACAACGGAAAGTGCTGCCCCCAGATCACCGACGGGACTTTATCGCGCAAAAGCCACGTGTTTTTTAAATTCTAATTTTAATTTTTCATTTTATTTTTAATTACTAGTATTTTTGGTTCTTGTCTGACAGGCGCAAGTAGTTTAAATCAGCTGCTGTGAGAATCAACTTGGACTGTTGGTCCAACAGGAAGAGAATCATTCCTCCCAACCTTTTTTCTAAATTGTTGTATTTTTTTCCTTTAAAAGCTGCGGTCCAGATTTGCACAGAACAAACCGGATGATTGTGCCAGTGCCCCTTCACAGAGCCGACATCCTGAAATATTCCTCCCATCAAGGAGGAGGCTGAGAGCTGTGCAACGGGAGCTTCCGTAGTTGGTATGTTTACTCCCAACAAATGGATCAGAAAATATAGAAAAAGCAGTTTGTGAAAAAAAGCCTTCCTGAGAGAAATTTGATTTTTATAAAAGAATCGGAATCCACGCCGCTGTTAATGAATTAGTCAGAGCTTATTAATAATGAGAACTGCAGAGATTCGGATGATGGTTGCCATTGGCAGATGAGACGTAGTGTGGAGAACACGTGTCCAATTTTTCCTTTTTTTTTTTTTTTTTTTTTTATCCCTGAACTGGATTTCTTACTTGTCATCGGTAGCGAAGAAAAGCCCGAAAACTGAGCGTCGCCTCTGCGTTCCGGCGCAGGCTCTGTGCCTCTGATGGACATCTTGGCTTGCAGATCCGAAGAGAACAGTTACAACATCCTCCCCTCTGCGGCAACGATGCTTTTCCATGGCCTCCCCGGGGGAGATGTGCACGGTGTGGTGGAGGAAATGGAGCGGAGAGGAAAGGGCGAGTCGGCGGCCATCAGCTCGGCCATTGATATGGGAGAATCGGAGACGGTAGGAGACTTTTCTTTTCTTCTTTCTTTGGCCTTCTCTGTTGCTTCCACTGTAGGCAGCATGGCCGCTTGTAAACATGTGACAGTTGCTGCACTTCTGCACCGCCTTCTACTTGATTTTTTTCTCATCATAAAAAAAATAAATAAAATAAAAAAGTAAGCAACTGTTGAGGAAGATTAAAATTTTGCCAAACATTCCTTGCACCAAACCTAAATACTGGGAATTCTCCAGCCGCAGCTTGAAAACTTAGTTCAGTCGCTGCAAAACGTCACAATGAGCCAGGCCGCAGTAAAATAACTTCTAAGAGTATTTAAGAAAAACAAAAATCCCTTTTTTTTTTTTTTATCTTAGTCTGTTTCAGTAAGCGTTATAAACAGTACATTACGACATCCAATATACATCTAGACACGCACATATGTACAACAAAATGTGCTAATTTAAAATGTAATTATTTAGCTATAATATGTATATATATATTACTAATAAAACACCGTTGTATTTATTTTAATTTTATTTCATGCTTACCATTTTATTTTGTGTTCTGCTCGCAGAAACTGACGCTAGTTCGTAAAAGTAGGGAAAGTTTTCTATATTCCCGCTGCACTTTAAATTAAGGTTATAACAAAAATAAATGCACCTTATTCCTGGAGGTGAGTATCTCCAGGAATCTCAGAGGCCTCTGTGCAAAAAAAAACCCATCCAATTAAAAAAGCTTCTAACAAACCAACAGACGTTTATTTCTGAATAGAAAATGTATTTCTGGGCATTCTTGAACAGAACCACCGCAGAGGCTGGTATCAGTGACTGCACACAAAGAGAAATGATCGCGATATAAAGCAAATTACTATAATCTATTCTATGTTTATACATTAACATTATAATAATAATATATTATGTAATTCATCTGTGGAATGAAGAGACTGCTTTTAATTGTCAAGGATAACTCAAAAATAATTATTTATGTATTACTAATGATGTCTTACTGTCAAGTCGCTTCCGCTGAGGTTAAAGTCATATTCGGGAGCTCCTGTGAAATCTGTGGAGACCCAAATAAACTCAGTACTATGGCTTCTAAAACCCCTGTTTAACATGTTGGAGCTGCACTGTTTGAGCGTTCCCGCTGTTGTATATTTAATCTTTCTAAATATATATATTTTTTCTTTTCCTCATCTCCGCGTGCACGTTGTAGGCCATGCCCTGTGTGACCAGCGAGCGCGTGGCTCTGTGCGCGGGCTGTGGCAGGAAGATCGCGGACCGTTACTACCTGCTGGCCGTAGACAAGCAGTGGCACATGCGCTGCCTCAAGTGCTGCGAGTGCAAGCTCAACCTGGAGTCCGAGCTCACCTGCTTCAGCAAGGACGGCAGCATCTACTGCAAGGAGGACTACTACAGGTAGGAGGGGAGGGAGGGACGGAAGGAGGGGAGGTTTTCTTCTAGAGAGAGTTCACCGAGTGTGAAGGAAAAAAAAAATGCTTATACAAAGCTACATATGCTTGATTTGCTCGATGCTTTATAGAGTTCATTATACTCAATTTATCGTTCGACTGGCGGGTCATCAACAGAGTGGAATATTCTAGTGCATGTCTGCAGAATTTTACACTGACTCGAACTCCACTGATTTCCCTCCTTGCAGCCATAAACACAGTGCAAGTTAAAATTAGGTGATGCCTGGCATAGTATTTTCTGTTAAGCACTTTGCATAAACCTGCAAATCCCCGTTTTTAATTATCTTCAATTCAGGTTTTCATAGAACCGAAATGCGCTTGATCGAAATAGACCCAGTTCTTTTAGAGTTATAGTCCAAATGCATTTCAACTCAACTTCTAATAAAGTCACACACAGATTCAGTTACACGCAGTGCAATTCACCCCTAATTATAACACAGCACATTTAAAGTCAGTTGATTATACAATGCCAATAGGTAAGAAGTTATCTAAGGAATCTAAGCTGATTGCATGGAGTATTGTTGAGAGTGATTAAAATCAGTACCGGTGGGGGAGCATATGGTTAACAAAAAACGAAAAAACAATCCAAACTGGAGATAAAAAAATGACGATTTGAGGTGACAAAAATGTCTAGTGAAAATTAACGCTGTTGTTGTTGTTTAAGCCCCTCTCAGATTTTTACTCAGAAATTCTCATGATACAATTCAACCAAGAAAAGATCAGGTGGAGAGTTCCAAAAAAAAAAAAAAAAAAAAAAAAAAAAAAAAAAACAACAACAACAACACGATAAGATCTGGTTTATTATTAAGGAGGGACCCATTCGGGGGTGAGCGTGGGTGGGAATGTGTGAGAATATTATGAAGAAATATGAATTTAGAATTTAGTTGAAGTTGGGGAAAAGTTGACACGGTTCTAACTTTGCAGTTTATGTTGTTCGCCCGCAGCAAAGTGAATTCCTCCCGAGTGAGAATCGGGGTGATGGGGGTCGCGTTCTGCCGCTCATGGACTCTGTTTTGTCCGCAGAAGATTTTCGGTGCAGAGGTGCGCGCGCTGCCATCTGGGCATCTCTGCTTCGGAGATGGTGATGCGCGCGCGGGACCTGGTCTACCACCTGAACTGCTTCACGTGCACCACGTGCAGCAAGATGCTGACCACCGGGGACCATTTCGGCATGAAGGACAGCCTGGTGTACTGCCGCCTGCACTTTGAGACTCTCATTCAGGGAGAATACCAGACTCACTTTAACCACGCGGACGTTGTGGCGCACAAAGGCCTGGGCCCGGCCAACGCGCTGGGACTATCCTACTTTAACGGCGTGGGCACGGTGCAGAAGGGCCGGCCCAGGAAGAGGAAGAGCCCGGGGCCTGGGGCCGAGCTGGCTGCGTACAACGCGGGTAAGAAAACACTCTGCAAAATGTTTGTGTGCGCATGCGAAGGGGGGCCGGGGGGTGCTTCAAAACAATAAAAGCACATTAAAAAGTCCATAAAATATTGATGAGCATCTTTTTAAAACTTTACTACACTACTAACGTTTTAACTTTCAGAACTAAAACGTAGCAGTAAACGTCAGTCTTTATTCAGGCAAATAATAATAATAATAATAATAATAATAATAATAATAATAATAATAATAATAATGTGAAAATTAATAACATTCATACAGTTTAATATTACCAAAATAGTTTCCAGCTAATTTATTTTTCTCTTGAGAGATCATCACAGGTGAAAGCACAAAGCCCCAAAGTGTATTTAAAATAGCCATTATAACATTTATACAGTGGTTTAAATGACCAGCTTGTGTTCTGTGCATTGATTAATGGAGATTTTACATATTCCAATAATTCTATAGTTTAATGTTAAAAAAAAAACTAATGTGGATGTCTGTCCCTCTCCATGAAGAAGTCTAAATGCAAAATAATTAATTGTGCAATCCAAGTGTGCAGAGAGAGGGGAAAAAAAGATTTAAATATATTTGTGGAGGAAAGTGCTCATAAATATATTTATTTAACTGCTTTGTGCAGTTCGATATTGTTGGTTTGTTTGAGTATTAAAATAATTTTATGGATAAAACATAGGTACATTTAACTTTTTCCAGTGAAAAATCAATCAGCCTGTGTTTAGGTTTTTCGTTGTCCTGTTTTCTGCCATACAAATACATTTTGTTCAGATGTTTTTATTTTAGTTATATTCCTATTTTTTTTTTCTTTTGCATTTGCCCTTTTCCACTTGTCAGTCTCTATCCAAATCTACAGAACCTAACAATCCCCCTTCCCCTAAACCGTTTCCAACCACACATACTTACACACAAAACACACCCACTTCTGGAGCCTCTTTGCATTGGGACAAGGCCAGAATGGGTGTGTAGCAACCAGATTGATGTGATTTGATGGGTTATTCACTGGAAGAGAGAGCAGGCAGCATGGTAACCTCCTAACAGCAGCGTTTTCTGGCTTCCCTCACTGTTTGGCTTTGCTATATCTTCAAAACATGTGTAACATTTGTGTCAGGATCTGGAATTAGACAGGACAAAGGTACAGCATTAATGAGATGGTTTTTTTTATTTTAATTTTGCTCTTTTAATGCATTTTTAAGATTTTTTTTAACAGATCATCCAGTTTTCATTAAAAAAAAAGCTGCAACAAGTGCGGAGATTTTCCTCCTGCTTCAGAAGCAGATTTTGTTTTTTATTGTATCTCTGTCTTAAAAAAAAAAAAAATAAAAAAAATAAATAAATAAATAAATAAATAAATCATCAAACCGCTGTCACACAGCAACTCAAACCTGTTTCACTTTGGAACAAACTTGTCCTATAAGGAGGTGACTGAGGAGCAGTGAGAGAGAAGTAGTAGTGCGCCCTCTTCTGTTTCCAACTAGAAACAGCAGCCAGGCTTAACCTGACTCACCCTGAGATGGGGTACCCCCCCCACCACCCTAAGCAGGCCCCATCAGGTAGCTTTGCCTCTGCATTCTGCTGCTGGATGATGAAGTTAACAGGAAACCAGCATAAAGATGACTGTGTTTGTCCCCTTTTTTGGTTCTGTTTTGTTTGTTAAAGCGCCTCAGCATATGCTTTGGCCGGAAAACAACATTTGTTCTGCCTGGTGCGTATGGGCTAATTAAGTAAAGTGTTATTCTGGTGCTTTTCACTCACTTCATATTCATCATTTACAACATTCCGATATTGAACTGTTATGCATGCGGCAACACCTTGAATATTGCCAAGAAATTTGCAGGCTGGGATGAATATACAGTATGTGTGCTGTTGTCTCAGTGGTTGCTGTGTGTTTGGGAGCGTGCGTGCTTGGCCAGACTACATTTTCACCTCTTTCCTGGATGAAGAGGCAGAGATAAGACGCAAACTGATCCGTGTGGCAAGGAGGGGAAGGTGAACTGCAGCTGGAAGGGACACTCAGCAGATCAAACTGAAACGATGAATGTGAATAATAAAAACGAGACGAGAAATAATTTTCTTTCACTTTTTTGTCATGCTAAAAATAAAAAGATGACTATGTACTAAATTATCTAAGAGCTACAGAGCTTTTTTCAAGTACCAGCACAGTCCATACAGGTCCAGTCTCATATATATATATATATATGTATATATATATATATATATATATATATATATATATATATATATATATATATATATATATATATATATATATATATATATAGCATTCATGAGAAGTTTAGAACCCTACAAGAGTTTGGCATAAAAACACTACAGGGTCAAGTTAATCAACAGTGGAGGAAATAAAAACGGTAATGATGATGCTGTTCAGCCGTCTCAACCTGCCCTCTTACCCTTGTTCCCTGCAGCTCTGAGCTGTAATGAGAATGACGGCGAGTCCATAGACCGGGACTCTCAGTACAGCTCAAGTCAGAAGACCAAGCGGATGCGAACGTCCTTCAAGCACCACCAGCTGCGGACGATGAAGTCCTACTTCGCCATTAACCACAACCCGGATGCCAAGGACCTGAAGCAGCTTGCCCAGAAGACGGGGCTCACCAAGCGGGTCTTACAGGTAATCCTTGCTGTCTCGAAAATCCATGTTCACACTTTCTGTAATTGAACAGGAAAGGAAACATCACAGCAAACTAAAGATTATATGGCATAATTCTTCAAACTCTTTGTTTTACAAAGTAGTGACTTTCTAATTCACTCACAAATGGACACATATGACAGGGAACATTGCTCTAAAGGAATTTCTTTAGACATCCAAAAGACAGCATCGTCCTCCATTTAAACAATGTGAAACTGGTTAAAAGGTGAAAGACAAAGAGCTGTCGGCCCCAAGATGTACTGAGCTAAGAAAGACTTTTAGCATCTTTACTGAGACCAAATTCTGATGGGACCAGTAGGCTAAAAAGGTTCATATTTTAACATACTTCTCTGGGTTAAATAAAAACGAGTCTTCAGTTTTCAACAAACCATATCCATGTTGTCCAGTGTTTGTAGGGCAGTACTGTCTGGAACAGTGAGACACTGGCACATGGCAGAACAGAGACCTTTGTTGGCAAAACATTTAAGTCATGATTTTCATCAACAACACTTTAATGGAATAAAATTTAAATCAAACTCATTTAAAATGATGATAACTGACAAAATTTGTGTAAATGAATGAAAACAAGTAAAAAACGCTGGAAGAAAAGGAAATCTGATCAGATCTAGTTTTGGTCACGCTGAAAGGCAGCACAAGTTGGAAAAATAGCCAATCAGACTTTTGTCTAGTGCTTGAAAACTGAATTAGTCTTTGGTTAAAAGGCTAAAACTAAATGTAAAAAGTATAAAAATAAACAAACAAACCTAGGGTTATAGAGAGCCCTTCTATAGCTGAGACTACAGATTCCTCACTGTTTTCATAGTAAATTAATGTGTGTCCAATTGGAAAATAAATATAGCAAGTTTTTTAAGTGATTGTTGTTCATCAGTTTTTTCTGAAATTTTCTGAAAAAACAAACACTAAACTCTGAACGAGCCAGAATTATCATAGAAGTACAAAACATTTATTAACACTTTTATTAATTAGGAAGATGAAAAATGACTGGATTCTCTTTAAAAAAAAAAAAAAAAAGCTAATATTGTGTTTACTTATTGAAGGCTGCAGCTCTGTGTTTCTGGTTGTGATACAATGTTCTGATAATGACTGAGGGACAGGGAAGAAAATGTTCTTTAATATATGGAAAGACGGCACAAGAGGGTGTTTGAGTTTCACTGCAACTACATGTTATCTGGGGAACTGACAGAAAGAAGAAAAAACACAAACGGGTTGTGTATTAAAAGAAAAACATGTGAAATGGAGAAAGAATATATCCTACTGCCTTAATTAGAGCTTGTAGGAAACAAAGTAGTCATTTTGCTTTGATGCATTTTCTTGCCTGTTATTCCGGCTGAAGAGCCTCTCCTGCCATTCGGTTCCCATGACTGTCATGATTCTGTCACTGACACGCTCCAACACGGCTCCGTGCTCATCGCTGTCTCACTCATACACACGCTGCTTTTTAATTACAATTATTATCATTAATATTATATTACTACAAATTATTGGTATAAAATAGCAATAAATGATGGATGCTGGTTTCAATCCTGAGCTGGAGGCCAGTCTTGTTCCTTGGAATGCTCTGAAAAACAGCATAGTAAACATGAGAATAAGAACTGAAATCACAGCTCCTTTTATGCCCACACACTGTAGATGGGTCAATTAGAATTTCCTCACAGGATTGGTGAATAAAGGAAGCCATGGGCTCTGGATTTTTATGTGCAAACATAAAAGAAGAGGCCTTATTTTTCCTGTGACTACCCATGAAACGTAAAGACTTTTTATAACTTTTGTACACAGCACAAGAGCAGCGCAGCTTTGTGTTTTTAAGCATGCTTTTATCCCAGACTCCAGTTAGAGCATCAGCAAATAGGCTTTAAAAAGACAAAGAGATATGCTCACTGCTGGGTCCAGACAGAGAGAAGGGAAACTTTTCACACTGGAGATAATACAGATCTGTTTGGAATTCTTCTTCATCAAAGACAGCTTTATTTTCTGAATTAATTAACAAATGAAAGACCTTGGAAGTCTAATAATGTATTCAGTGGTTTATAAATGCATATAAAAATGATTCTGATGCAGAATCAGTAATGTGAAAGTTTCCTCACTTGTTTGCTCTGGTTTGGTGCAAGCTTGTTTAATTTGGGTTTTAAAAGAGTTGTATTTATTTTTCAAGATGTGTCCAATATCTGAGGAACATTATGACAGCAAACATCAGCTCATGATTTTCATGTTCTCTTTTTAGTTCAGGTAGATATGGTTCTTCTTCCTTTTATGTTTTTGCAGGAGAATGCTTTGCAATGTTTACAGCGTTCCTGCTCAGTCTCTCAGTTTACTTTTAGAGTTTAAAACAGCTTTCTGTAGTGATGGCAGCAAAGCAGCAAGCCAGAAACTAGAACAGTGAGCTAAAGGCAATAACAGAATGAGACTGAGGCCAAAGTTGTAGAGTGTGATACCTACCGCAGTGGTTTCTAAATCCCATCCATCCGCTTTCTGTACCTGCCAAACCTTGTCCAGAGTGGAGAGTTGGGAGGCTGGAGGAAGTGATGGGGGTTGGTGCCCATACCGGCAGCCAAGATGCAAAAGGCAGCATACACCCTGCAAAGGTTGCTCGATCATCTTAGATACACTCACACTACCAAACCTCAGGGAGACTTAAAGTGGCCAATCAAGCTAACGTGCATGTCTTTTTGGAGTTTGGGAGAAAACCAGACTAATCAGAGAAAACATAAGTTACACCTGCGCAGGGAGAACATGAAAACTTCACACATACCAGCTGAGATTTGAACCCAAAAACTTTTTACTGTGATGCAACAGTGCTAACCATGTTACTGTCGCTCTTTATACTTGGGAAAACTTAGTGATGTTGTAAAATCTTACAAAAGTCCAGGTTTTTAATGGAAATCTGAAAGCTTTAGCTGCCTGACCACACTTTTCAGGTTGATGCTGATTTCCATTCTTTTTTAGGTCTGACCCGCCAGTTCTGATTCTGAGCAACTTTTTTTTAGTTCTACAACCAGTTTTTTTGTTTGTTTGTTTTTTTTTAGTTCAACCAGATGAGAAAAACTTGTCTGATTCAGATATCTGGGTGATTCACTGGTGCATGTCTGCTTAAAGCCTTTCACCAAATTAAAAATAGGACATAATAATTTGTGAATTGTGATGTTTGTTCTCATGTTTTGTCCATAAATTTATAAAATTGTTTTTTAAGTCTTGAAATATTTGTATGCAAGCTCTTCATCTCTCAGACTTGGGACTTTTCACATTTCCTCTGTGTTTCCTCCAAACAGTGCCTGTCAGGGAGACCTGATGTTTGAACAAATGTCTGATACCACTTTTTTCTTCTTTTTGGTTCCTGGAGATGCTGTTCTTGGTTGTTTTTATCTCTGCGCTAATGATTCCTTGACATGAACCTCATAGTAAGATGGCTGAAGGTCTTTCCCAACCTTTTAAGTGGACGTTCGTTTCTTTTCATTTTTAATAGTAGCCCAAACAGATTTAATATTGCCTAGTTTATGCAAAAATATCCTCACTGGAGTTGTAGAGTAAAGCAGAAACTTTAAAGATATTTGGGGTCAAAAAGTCTGTAATTATTCTATTTCTGTATTTTTGCAAAAGCAGGATACAGGTGGGATTGTGTCAGTGCTGGGTGTGTTTGTGTGTGTGGAGACGATATATTAAGGGCTAAGAAAGTTAAACTAAGAAAGTTAAACTACAAATAAGAAAAGTTGATTGCTTGGAAGATTTTTTTATACAATGAAAAAATAAATATGATGTAAAGCTTGTAACTTATAATATGTGCATTTTTTTCAGCCCAAGTTCATGTTTTAGGAAACAGTTCTGGTTACTCTACAACTCTAGAATTCCACTTGCAGTATTTATTGGACCTGCTTTGGAGAAAACTGTTCCAATATAAAGAGTTTAAAAATTGTTTTACTGATTATCCCCACCTGATGCTCGAGCTATGTGCTCAGTCAGGTGAATGCTCAATCTTTCTTCATGCTAAAGCTAAACCCAAAGTTACTCCTACCCCTGGCCAGGGTCTAGGTAAGTTAATCTTTTAATTTGACCAACACATTTCTTCTGACTGGAAGTAATATGAACATTTTGGAGCAGCCCAGCCAGAGTCTCGACTTCTCTAACAGAGAATCTGTGAAGTGGAGCTACAGCTTTGGTTGATGGCAGGTAGTCTCTCTAAGCTCAAAGACTTGGGGAACATTACCAAATATGAATTGTCAAAATACCAATGGAAACATGCTAAAGCCTGTTTAGCGGTTATAAAAAGGGGTTGGTTGCTGTAATGCCATTAGAAAGTTTTTCAGATTGATTATTGAGGAGGGTATAAACAAATACATGCCACTTTCTTATAAAACGGAAATAAAAACATAAATTATAATTTTTTAAACTGATCCTTCTTTTAAATTGTTTTATTATATATTTTTTTGATATATGGGTCTCTCATGTCCTCAGAAACAAACATTTTGAATTTCAATCTAAATCTGCCAGAGCTCTGTTTAATTTTATGTTAACTGTTTAAATCACATAACAAAGTGCTAATACTTTTAAACATGCACTGTTGGGGTGCAATGATACATCCAACAAAACAAGATCTTTGCAGGTGTAATTAGTCTTAATATTCTAGAACAGCTTTACTCAATCTTCATGTTGGGGTTTTTATGTTTCTCTAATTTTAAAGTGGACTTGATGTAAAAAAAAAAAAAAAAAAAAAAAATCTCAAACTTTGTTGTAAAGAATCTCCGTTCATTCTAGAAATTTCCTATTCAGGTTTAATTAGTCTAATCATTTTAGATTTTAACCTCAATATGATGAAATTCAGCCCAGATTCAATAAAAACTGTGAAATAGCCCTTTAGTTTCACACTGACAGGAAGCTACAAGTCAGACACCGATCTTAGCATATTATCACAAAGGTTCAATCATTCATATCTTGTCTGTCAGTCTGATAGAGGTTCTTCAAGGTTTATGTAACCAGTCATCACTGGTAATCTCAACAACTGCTTTTGTGACTGTTGACACAACATTGCAACAAGTTATGGACTACTTCCTTGATTACTTCGAAATAAAACTCTCAAATATAGATGCAATGTGTCAAGTTAAACCACTCAACTTCATATCTGTAGGCCATATTAATTCTATACTCTAACTTTACCAGATGACTCCACATGTTGTCAGGAACTTGACAGCGTTTTATAAGATGTACTTCACTTTGGAGGGAAATATTGTGGTGTTTAAATTTTACTAATACTTGAGATCCTATTGAATTTCCCCTTTGTGGGATTATGAAAGCTGTTTCTATTCTAAACCACTAATGCAAAGTTTATTCCAGCTGCTGTAAATATATAATGATTCAAGTATCACACTTTCAGTTGTAAAATCAATTAATTGTGCAGCTAATATTTGTGCTAGATGTACAATGCAGAAATGTTTGGTGCCTGAAGGTGGTTTGAAGGAACCAATGAAATCCTGCTTAGGGTCTCACACCGTCTTGGACTGACTCTGATTTAGGTCATGAGAAATACTTTAGAATTTATTTATTTATTTATTTATTTATTTATTTTGAAGGTCTGGTTCCAAAATGCTCGGGCCAAGTTCAGGAGAAACCTGCTGCGGCAGGAGAGCACCGGGGTGGACAAAGCATCAGACGGTTCCACACTGCAAGGTGGGACGCCCTCAGGTCCGGCCTCTGAGATCTCCAACGCCTCCATGAGCCCCTCTAGCACCCCCACCACCCTAACAGACTTGACCAACCCCACCATGCCTACTGTCACTTCTGTACTCACGTCGGTGCCAGGTGGTATGGACGTACACGAGTGCCGGAGCCCATCACAGACAACGCTGACCAGCCTCTTCTGATGGTCAGAGCACTAACCCCTCACCCCCACATCATCACCACCTCCCTCTGCACACACAGACTTTTACTACATTCTACACTCCTTCTGGATCTAAAACTGAGCACTGTTAACACCTTAGAACTTTAAAAGAATTAGAAACATGAAGGAAACAAAAGGACTCTATTAGAGACTATCGTCATAGTGAGGCGGCTGAGCATCACAGATGGAATGGTTGTTGTTATTTTGATGTTGTCTTGTTCAGAGCTGAGGAGAACTGATTAAAAATTTTCAATATTCACAAAAATAGACTGCTGAGGAAAAGATGTTTTCATTTTTGGGGAATTTGTTTTTTTCAGGACAGTATTTATGTTGTAAAAGAATCACTGTTAGAAGGACTGTACAAATTCTTTTGTTTTCATTGTTTGGAAATCTGAGATTAAAATACAGTTTCAAATATCCTATGACTGCCATGTGCCTTTAACTCAGTTCAGCTCAACTGTGGTTGTTTGAAGTCAAAAAAAACCTGACAGACTCTGGATGAGTTAAATTAGCTCCGCTACTCCTCCGCGTGTTGTATGTGTGTTTGTGGGCTTCCTGTTTTTACATCTCTGAACAGAAATGCATAAATGTTCCTTTCAATTAAAGAAAAAAATACGCTGGAGGGAAATTAATTCGACATTATACTTTTATTGTGACATTGTCAGTAACACAGAAACTTAATAGGGCTGTTCCTACATTCATTTGCATGGGCCAGATCCATATTTACTCTGTTTTTCAATTGCTTGTTCAGCAGAATCCAAGATACATACTTACATCAAGAATATTACCTTTCTGGCAAGAGTTATCTTTTTAACTATTTTGTTATACACAAACATTACACTTTTAGGTTATTTGCTTTACTTCATTGGCTACTGAATTTCCAACTATGTATTGGTTGTTGTAATTAAGACAAAAATACTAACACATTGTGACTGACTATATTGTCAAGAACTTTTTCTAAGAATCCTATGGAGCATCCAGTTATTTAGCTGTAATGTTTTCTCCAGGTTAGCAAGGCTGTCACAGATTGTTTTGACATGTCAAAAAAATTCTGTGGCATCTGTAGCATCAAAACTTAATGGTCAAATCTCATTTTAGATTTTTCAGCTGATAAATATTTGACCACATGAGGGCACTTGTAGACTGTTTAGAACATTGAACTTCCATCCTCAAATGATCAGACAATCACTGATCATCAAATAAGGAAAAAGAACAGAAACACACAGTGACATCAGAGCAAAAGTAGCTTTCTCTATTCTAATGTTTTATAAAGTTATTAATTCAGAAGAAAATTTAAATTGGAAAAAACCCCCATCATGTTTAGATTTGTGTAAAAGATGTTTTTAGATACACTCACATTTGTGGTAAAAAATAGCTTAAGGGTTTCATTTAAATGTATGGCATACATATGACCCAAATTATTTGAGTCCATCCATTTTTAATACGTTCTTCATCCATGTGTCTGGAGCCCATCCCCGCAGTCAACAGGCAAGGTGTGATTTATGCTGAGCATGTAGCCAGTCCATCACAAAGGTTAAAAAGAGAAACAGTGATGCACACATCACTCACCCTTAGTAGTTCCTGTGTCAAACTGGTACTACAGCAACGGTAGCACCAGTTTCTACCCCTACGAACATTGAATTGGAAACAGAAAAACTGGTATCTCAGCATCAAATTTTTGCTGATCCAGAAAAAAAATAATCACTTTTATTCGAAGGGAAGTTATCAAAATGTTAAGCCCAATGATTAAAACTGCACAATGTGCTTTGCTTCTTAATTTGTCTAATTTAAGGCTATAGGTATGAAAAGACTGAGGTTCAGCACTAATAAAATCTCATATTAGCACAGTGAACATTAATATTTTTAATCTTTTGTGTTTTGTTTGAAGATCTTATCAACAGGTAGGATAATAATGACAACAAAAATGCTGCATAACTAATTATAGTTAAAGTCACTGTGGTTCATAGAAAATCTGAGCTAAAGTGCAGACATAGTAAGACCAAAACCACTCTGGCCCCTTCTTCAAGAATTGACCAGCTTCTGGTAATCAGATCAACACTTTCTGAACTGATCATCTGCGACTGTGAGCATCTTTGTAAAAGCCGGAGTTTGGCCAGTTTTCTGGCCTGGAACACCCTCCTGTTGAAACAATGCCATGGAAAAAAACATCATCAAGGACTTTCAAAAAGCAAATGATGTTGCCCATCAAACTGTAGCAGGTTATAAAATCATTTGGAAACAATTCTGAGTCATTCTGCAGTGGGAAGGATGACTCTGGAAGCAACTTTTCTCAAATAACTGCCAGTCCTTTCAGGAATGGAAGTCCTACCAATTTTTAACTAGGCCCAGAATGTGTTGAGCTCAGAGAAACAGCAAGAAAACCTTTAAGAAACCTCTCAGCATGTAATACAATCAGAAAATGGATGAATAACATGACAACCTTTAATTCTTTGGAAAGAAAGCAAGAAAGAACTTAGTACAATAAAAAAGAAAATTGGTGCAATGTTGGGGTCAGCAAATTTGAACAAATGACATGGTGCCCCCTGTCAATCAGTCCAGTGGGTCTGTCAGCAACTGACCAGTAATGCCGCTTACCTGAACCTGCTTTTCCTTTGACAAGGTTGTCGGAGTTTATCATTAGGAATACGCTGCGGTCACGGAGATCTGGGGAAAAAATAACTGGAAAAAATGGTTAAACATTCAGTGGGGAACATACAGTTAGAACACACTTTACCCAGAGCATTTAGAGGGCAGAATAGCCAAACCCAAACGGAGTCTGGAGAAACGTAAAAGATGGATCAACGCCAGCGCCCGACCTCATGAGCAGCTGAACACAACATTGATCGATAGTATAACTACCACATGTTTGTCTGTATGAAGGTAACTGCAAGTAAATCTCCCATTTTTTGTCATCATTACATCGTATGCTTAATGGTTAAATCAAAGATTAATGTGTCGCGCTGGGTCCAAACAATAAATGTGAGCTGTAGCTACAAATCTGTTTTCATTACAGTTTATTTGTAAAGCAGTAACTTTTCAGGCATGTGGTACAAATATTCATACACAGCCTGACATGCGTGATCAAAACTTAGTTCCTTGTTTATATTACGTACTATTAAGTAATTACTCACCAGCTTTTTGCAAGCGCAAAATGCGTCTGACACAACTGTGCCAAGAAGGATGGATAGATACAATGACAGAAAACATTGCTGATCAAATATATCTGAAAGATTAACAAAATACAACAACAGTATAATAATAATAATAATAATAATAATAATAATAATAATAATAATAATAATAATAATAATAATAATAATTATTATTATTATTAGATGACAAATATCCTCCAGCAATACCAAGTGTGAGGAGCAGGACTACCTAATAAATCCAAGGCATCATCATGTTATGGCAGAGCGCTTCTATATCTGGATGCCCTGGGTCTAAACCCCAGAAAAGGTGGCGCAAATTATATTTGTCTGCTACATGTTCCACATATTGCGCAGTAAAAGATGTCTGCATGGGACAGATTAGTGCAGCCGGACTGCTAACAATATTACATTTAAAGTATATCACTCTATATTTCTACATTTGAGTTTTACTGAGTTATTGAAAGATGTCAACTTTTCAATGATATTTTAATTTACTGAGATGCAGATTCTTGGTCCCTGCTGTTCAACTGAACAGCAGCTCCTGCAGGTACCAAGGTCTAGGAGGAATCTCAGAGGGGGCAGGCCTTCTCCACTGCCTCCGCTCAGCTGTGGAGTAACCTACTCCTGCACATGAGGGAGGCTCCTTCACTACCTACTTCTAAAACTCCTCTTAAAACCCATTTTTATTCTTTAGCTTCCAACATCGACAAAGCCTTAGTTTATCCTTGTTTGTTTTAATTGGTTTTATTGTGTTTAATCTTTTATCATTCTCATGTTATATTTATATGTTTTTCTTTTAATGTATGTTTATAGTTTGCAATTATGTGCAGCACTTTGTTTAAGCTGTGGTTATTTAAACACCTTTGGCAGTCACAGCACCTGGGTACCTTGCATTCATTGAGTTAACTCACAAATTCAGTGGTTTCCTGCACTGCAGCATTTCAAGAGTCAGATCATCTGGTAGCTCAGTGATTCTTGGCCAAAAATAAGTTATGCAAAACAACAATAATCAAAACACCAAAAACACAGCAGCAAATCAACAACAAAAAGGCTGAAAGTAAAAAGATCAGGGATTTTCTGATGTATTTCAGAATTTGATCTGGTTACAGTAGAACCTAAAAAGATGTAGTGCTTTTCATTAGTTTAACAGTCACATAATCTGAAAACCTGTGAAGAAACATGGTTTATTTTAATATTTTGGTTCTATTATGTCAAACTTAAAAAACTAACAGAGTTTACATTCTTTTTCCAGCGAGTGTATACGCCCTTGCATCCAAACATCTAGTAGGCCTCCTTGGGGTATTGAAATAGTAAGGTTTGGACCTTAAGAATTATATTAGGAGACCCAAGAATTCCCAAAGGACAAAACACTTCTGTGTGACGGTAGAAATAAACTCATGGTGGTCAGCATCTTCGACTGTTGAAATCAGTATGAAAATAGCACAAGCAGAAAGTTAGGTCCAGCAGAGAGGTAGTTATTTGGACCTTTTGAGAGCATTTTTTCATTTTAAGTCATAGCAGAATCTGGAGCACGGCTTTGGGACTATCACTTTTAATGCAACATAAAAACATTTACACATGCAGAGTTGGACTCAGTCAAGAAGAAAACTAAGGATGTATGAAGATGAATGGGAGTTATGTTTGTTTTTACTGGGAAAGATTTCTCTTTTACACTGGTGAAAAAAACACACTCTGCTCCCTTCTAGTTCATCCCTGAAGGACTTGTGCAGCAAATTACACTTTAAAACTTGATAAAAACAAGTGGTGCAAATTCATAGCATACACAGGAAGGTTTCATGCGTCACAGCAGTTACTGTGTGTATTTGTGTATATGTGGGTGTGGGTGTGTTTGTGAGTGTACTGCGAATACTGTCTTTGCATATTGTTTCATTATTTTATATAGCTCATTACATGCAACTGCTTCCCCCAATTGCAGTACTAAAAAAAAAATCATTTTGAAAAACTTTCGCAATCACTTTAAATGAGCATCTGTGCCAAAACTGTGAGTGATTGGGGCTGGCAGCCTTCCAGAAAGCATAACTGGAAAAAGTGGAGAGAAAAAGAAAAAAAAAAAGGAGAAAACTGTTTTTATGAGCAGCTTTCCTCACTCTGCTGCGGAACATTGTGCTCAGTTTTCCTGTGACTGGAGCAGCAGGGACCAGAGCTTATCATAAAGGCATAAACGATTTCTACTTAAAAATACCAGTTTACACTTTGCTCCACACTGGAACTGGAACACAAGGTAGAGAGACACATCTAAGAAACATCTATCTTTACACTTTGTAAGCAAACCATGACTTATGAAAAACAGAAGCAAGATTCGCCTGCAGCGGTTAATTAGAAATGGGTGAACAGAAACAAAACAAGAAGACGAGTCCTTTGCGGTGGGTCGACTTGGTAATTATTTGTGCTCTGGTGTGAAGAGTCTGAGGACAAGATCAGGAACAAAACACCCTCTATAAGACAAAATGTGTTTCTGTATTGCCCACACTGCATCCCTGTGTTAGTGGATGTGTGTATGGCCCTTATTCCAGAAAATCAGCATGGTTACAATAACCTATAAACATTTGGAAACTGTATCAGGCTATGAATTCCCAAAGTTAGAATAAACCACTTTTGGCTTCCTGCCTTAAATTCCTGATTGATGTGAATTTGATTTCCTGATTACAGTGTGGAGGAGCCACATCAAGCATTAGAGTGAAAATACAACCAGCTAATAACTGAACCTTTACTGTGTGTTAATGGATCTGTGTGTTTTTATTTAGCTAGAAACTGATATTCTTGGGGAAATAAATTGTGGCTCATTCAGCGCTTTGGATGATCCAATGGTTTAGAACATAACTTTTTATTATTAAACCTAGTAATGAAATGTGAACAATGTTCAGTTTAGCACTTCAAGTGTCTCACCAAAGCATTCATGCCACATGAACTTTTTCACATTCCCACTAAATGCGGGAGTTTATGTGACAGACCAGAGCTGAGAAACACATAGTTATGAGATAACAGGAAAATGATAAATGGTTTTCAAATCTTTAACAATAAAACACTTGTTTACTTAAATTGGATGGAGAGCATCTGTGAACACATGCTTTCAAGTCTTGCCACAGAATTTTGAATAGATTTAAGTCTGAACTTTGACAGGGCCATTTCAACATATGAATATCCTTTGATCTAAACCATTCCAACGTAGCTCTGGCTGTTTATGTAGGGCCAGCCCTTCCCTAAGTCTTTTGTAGCTTCTAACAAGTTTTCTTCCAATGTGAGCCAGTATCTAACTCCATCCAGTTTTCAATCAGCTCTGTTTAGCTCCTCCCTCCTCTGCTTCTCCTCAGGAAAGGTATCACCCCCAGCATGGTGCACCAACATGTTTTACCCTGAGTAGGTGGAATGCCTTGTTAGTTTTCCGCCAACACACACAGTGTTTTCCATGTAGGCCAAAAACTTTTGATCTCATCTGACCAGAGCATCTTCTTTTACATGTCTGCTGTGACCCCTACATGGCTTAAGGGAAATTTTTAATAGGGACTCTAATCACATTAATTAAAAAAAACCAAAAAACATCTTCTTGCCTCTCATCCACCAAGGCTAGGTTAGAACTCTAAGAAACTAACAGATTCAGAGATAAAGCAGAAAGGATCTGATCTGTAAATCCCCGCAGCTCCTCAATAGTTACTCTGGGCCTCTTGGCCTCTTCTCTGATTGATATTCTCCTGGCTGAGCCTGTCATATTAGGGGGCTGGTCATGTCTTGGTAGATCTGTGATTGGTCCATTTTCATTCAATTTTCAAATGACGGGTTGAACAGAGCTCTGTGAGATGTTATATAGTATGTTGTTTTAGAACCTAACCCTGTTTTAAACCTTGAACCAACTTTCTCCCCAACATGTCTGCTGTGCTCTTCATGATACTGTTTGCTCTCTAATGTTCTCTAACAAACCTCTGAGGCCAGAAACAGAACAGGATTTATACTGAGCTTACATTACATACAGATGGATTCTGTTTACTAATTAGATGACTTCTGAAGGCAATTGGTGGCACTGGATTTGATTTGGTGCTATCACAGTAAAGGGAGCAAAATACAAATGCATGCTTAAACTTTCAGATTTTTTTGTAAAAAAAGAAAAGAAAACAAAAATCATTATCATTTTCTTCCAATTCCCATATGTGCACAACTTTGATTTGATCTATTACATAAATACAAAATAAATAAACGATTGCTGTAATGAGACAAAATGAGAAAATGTTCAAAGGGTGAGAATATTTTTGCACACAGTGTGTGGTGTTTCTTCAAGGCCCATTTATATTGGAAACTGGATTGTACAATTAAAAATAGATTTTACCTGTTAGTTTGGAGTATTACAGACATCAACAATAAATTTTAGACACTTTGCACAGTGTAAGTAGAAAACTCAGAAAGAAAACCTCTTTTTAACATGTATCTGCTTACTTTTGAATCAATATCCCACCTGTGATTAACATTATGTTTGTCATTTGAAAACCTACCCAGAACAAGATATTGGATTGAATATAGGAAATTAAACCCAGGTTTAGTGTAGGCACAATACCTAACTGTAACTGGGACATTAAATACCGGGTTATATATTTAAAAGCTGTGGAGCACTATACATATGGTACACATTTCTGGTTTCCAGGAACATCAAGATGTTTTGTGTTTAATGCTGGGTTCTTGAATCCCGCAATGAGTTTGGCAAAAATGCAACACAGTGCATCCATACTTTGCATAGTTACCATGTGTTAGGACTGTATAAACATACCTTCCTAAGAAGTGGATCTCAGTGGGATCTGTTTTATTCTCTGTGGAACTGCTTCCACATTCGCATTTTGTGAATTTACAAGCAGCCAACAATAAATAGAGCAAGGGTCAGCATCTCTCTCTCTCTCTCTCTCTCTCTCTCTCTCTCTCATGCTCATATACACATGGAGTTCCGCATCCTGTCCTGACTGACGCTATGTTCTCCTACCCCACTTTCCCAGGGGAGGGGGTGCCAGCCAGGCGGGGTGCCAAGGGCTTTCAGGTCTCAAGTTAGGTGTCTGAGCCAGAATCTCCGAAGGACGCCAGATACGTAGGCCAGATGTACCCAGACTCATATAAAGTGCTGCGATGAAGGGTTTATTAGAAAGAGGCCATTCTTAACAACTCCTGACAGGCAATATAGAAACTCTGGGCCCTGTAAAGTTTAAGATGCAGGAACAGTGCCAAATGTCTGCATAAGATCAGCCCTCCAAATACATTTAATATCTTCTTTGAACTTTGGAATGGGTTCCAAAGTCTGCAGACACGACTGAGACATTAATAACAACCAGCCGCATGGCTAACATGTCGATGCCATATTCTCACATACAGCTAACCAGTGCTTGAAGGGCTGTTCCTTTTTATCATGACTGACTTTACAAATTAGCAGCTAAAATAGAAGCAGGAGTGTTTTTCTTTCTGTTTTTACTTGATGAACAAAGAGCTGAGACATGCAGAATGTAAAATGAAACTGCAGACAGGTACACAACTGCAACATTATTGCTCCCTTTGGAGGTAGGCCTCTGTTTGGGAAAACCCTTTATTGGTTTTTCCCAAACTGCAACATATGAAAACAGGATTTTAATTTTAGCTAGCAGCAAAATCCTATCCTTAGGCACACTACATGGAGGTGCATCACAGCAAATTACATGATCATTGAAAGGTTGATTTATTTCAGGCAATTTAGTCCAAAAAGTGGAAGATTTATTATATAGATTCATTAGTCACAGAGTATTACATAACAATTGTTGATTTATTTAATGTTTATTTTTTAATTTTTTAATATTTATGTTTACAGCTAATAAAAATCTAAAATTAAATTTCTCAGAAAATTAAAATATCACACATGACCAACAATTTTATGGCGTTTGAATCATGGGGAAAACTGCTGACTTGTCACTAGTCTAGCAGACAGACACTGACACCCTCCACAATGAAGGTAAGCCAAGAAAGGTCATTGCTAAATAAATTAGCAGTTAACAAAGTGCTATATCCAGGCAAATCAACAGAAAGTTAAGTGGAAGGAAAACATGTCACAGAAAAAAGCACACCAGCAGCATGGATAAACACTAGGGCTCCAGACTGCAACCAATTTGGTCACAAATGCAACTGGATTTCTCAATAGTGCACCTGAAAAAAAAATCTTAGATCGAACTGGTGCCACCAGTCTTTGGAGGTACACTGAAAGTCTCCCTGAGGTTCACAACAGACATACATTTGGTCCATATCGTGTCTAAACCAATCAGAGATAGTAAAGGCTAGGAACTTCCTTCAAACTGGCCATGGTACAGCTATAGCTATCCATGTCAAGTCTACATCTGTATCCTGTATTCAGAGTTGAGTAGGCTAGGCAAGGCTAGTCAGGTAAACAGAGTTGATGTAATGTAGCTGAGGAGAGAAAACATAAAAAAGTTAAGTTCTGAGCTGTCCAAAATATTCTTACCAATGGTCTGAGATGGAGCCATCACACTCCTAGGCCAGTGGTGTCCAAAGTCGGTCCTCAAGGGCCAGGATCCTGCATCTTTTAGTTCTCTCCCTGGTTCAACACACCTGGATCAAATGGTGGCTTGTTATCGGGCCTGTGCAGAACACTGACCTGCTGAGGAGGTAGTTACCACCACCAGGGAGAGAACTAAAACATGCAGGATGCCGGCCCTCGAGGACCGACTTTGGACACCACTGTCCTAGGCTATGTCAAGCTCTGGTTCGGAAATAGTAACAGATAACAAGCCACATATAATCAACTCCTAGCCAGAGCTACTGATATGAAACGAAGGAAGCGTTTATGTTTCGAAGACAGTGGCTTGACCAGCTTCCCTGGCTAAGATACAGTATAGCTGAAAATATAATGCACTGCATTTACTGTAAAGAGTGTTGGGCCAAGGTAGTTATCCAATTTGTTTCCTCTGCGTTGATGCACACTGTGCAAGTAGCACAGGCCCAGTTGACTGCACCTCAGTTTCAACCAACTAGACCTGAAAATAGTGATTTTTTCCCCCCCCAACAAACAGTGAACATCTGCACATTGGTGTAAACTTAATTTACATAAACATTTACACTCAATATACGTCGATCATAACAACTAAGTGCCTATGTGTTCCTTTCATGGTCTCCTACAAAAGTCCTATTGGTTCTGTCACAAAACATTTTACCTGCTGGAAACAAAAATCACTTATGTGACTTTATCTCTGAAAATGGTTGACAATTTCTGTAGCACTTTTTCAAACAAATCATAATAAACACAAAATGTAGTAAAATAAAAAGTGAATAAAGTTACACCAAAATTATTCATACTTCTGGCAGATCTAGATTTAAAGTCATTAGATCAAGAGGTACATAAGAAATGAGACATGTCCCATGTGTGCTCCTGACGCAGGGAAACAAATTCTGTCAGGGATAACTACCTTGACACAACACTGGCAGTATGTGACTGTTCTAATACATTTTTAATTGAAACACTGAAAAAGCACAATTCATCTATAAAACATTACATGGCAGCAAACAAATCTTCAGTAGAGGTTGAGATGATGATAATATAGTCTAACGCTGCCTACAATATTACAAAAAAAAACTTTCAAGTTTGATTATTTGATTCCAGTTTTGATTATTGATCTGGTTTTGCCTTAGTTTCTTATTCTTTGATTAGATCAGCTTTTGTTCCTGTTTTACTTTAGTTCAGTCATTTTTAAATTATTTTAGTTTTATTATGTTTATTCATTCCTTGTGTCTAGTTATTGTTTGTTGCAGTTAGATTCATTTTCCTAGTTACCATTGTTTACTCTCCCTCACCCCCTGCTGCCATTCTCTCTGTCTCTCTCCTCAGTCTGCCTTCTGCTCTCTCCCCTCACACCTGCAACCCATTAGCCAATCAGCCCCAGTCTATTGTTCCAGCATTCACTCTCTCATTATTAAAACATATCTCCTGCTTTCACTCCTCACTCGTTCCTCTTGTTACTTCCCCGTTAAATCCTGCTGTCTTTTGCACTTGGATTCCTGTTTTTGTTCTGCTCTGGCACCCTGTGGTTTTTCTAGGTTTTTGTTCTTCATTTTTTTCATTAAATCACCTGTTGTACCAACCTCACACGGTGGCATAAAAAATGTTGGGAATCAGACTTTGCATCAGTATTTGAGTTAAGTAAATATTAATAATTATAATGAATAATTTATGATTCATTAAAATATTAATAAAACTGAAAGTTCTTTAGTTGAATCGGGGCACCACCAGAATCTCTGGAATCATAAATCAAACTTAGTCAGTCTCTCCTGAAGGAATGAATACAGAACCACTAGTAAGAGAAACTGTTCACACAATGACACAATGAGCAATGATCAATGACACACTGATTTCCAATCACATCTGAAAATTTAATAACAAAATAGCTCAATCCTACAGTTGAATTATTCTGTAAATAACCTCTTTCTTTAACTACTGGCATGCAATCTAACTGCTGATGAAAGAACAAAAATGGACATATGTTGAATGATACAAATGGGGATCAAATCAGATTAATGAACAATCTATGACAAAATGAAATGGGATACTGAAAAATTGACTTGAAACTAATAAACTCACTAAACAATAAAACACAGGAAAAATCAGATCTGCAGAACCATATATGCAGCACAGGGTCATAAAAAAAGGAATAGACACCCCTCTGAGATGAGAGTGATGAGGTGATGGAGCAAAAGAGGAGGGAGTCAGGTCACTGCCCACATTCAGACCAACCCTCAGCTTTATAACAAAGAGCCATAAACTCAACCGTGTGCTTCAGCTAGCTCTAAGCTAGAAGAAGAAACGTGGCTTTGGGCCCTGAATGACCACAAACTGGATATGTGTGAGGAGTCACGAAAAAAAAAGTAAAAGAGAAGTGAGAAACAAGAAGCAAGTTGCAGAGAGGAAAGGGATTATTTGAAGGGGGAGCCAATGAATGCAGCAGCGCTGAATTCAGTTATTCTGGATCCAGAGAATCTAGCATGCTGCAATATTAGATCAACATAGCAACACAATGTCAAACAAATATCACAGCATATAATCAGCAAAGCATTAGCAAGCATGCAACAGAAAGGCAATTATAAAAGCCTAATTTTAAACACCTAATTATGCCCAGATAATGGGATGGTCTCACTTGAGTCAGTCAGTCACTCAGTCAAGGCAAAATGTCCAGAGGTCCAAAGAAAAATGATGAAAAAAGGAAAAAAAAACAATCTTCATGCAGGTAGGTATGTGAGCAAGCTTGCGTCCCAGCTGTTCTTGGCAGAACCAGTGGTACTGTTGGTTGAAAACCAAAAGGATACCTACTCGTCAATGGATGCAGTGGCCTGGCTTCAGCAGGGCTCTGGAAAAAGATGTCAAAAGATTTTGTACGTATAAAGAACTGAAAAGCTGGATACACTGACAACTTATTTAAAGTTCTCCAGTTAACATTTCGAAGGTTTTAAAAGTACTTTTTCCTGGCCAGCAGGTTAGAAGGAAATATGCCCAGGGCTGTTGTGTCTCCATCAGAAAATAGCTCCAAAAGACGAAGCTTTTAGATTCAGGTCCTGGTTTGTAGAGTTCTTATCTGTTTAGTTCAGAGAAGTTCTCCAGCACAAAGAATATGATGCTTAGGAATGTGATCTGATTTATGAATAAAAATATAAATCCCAACACACCAAATCAACTCGCCACCTCTGCCTCTTCTGCATTTGGGTTCACCAACACCACTACCACACATTGTGACAGAAGGAACCAGCCACCAGGACCCAGCAGACATAATTTTTGGAGAAGAAATCAATGAATTAAGAAAGGCTGGGAGGCTTTATATTGATACTGTGGCTGCACCTTGATCTGCATTGAGACAACTTAAGGTAGCTGTTTACTGTTTAAAGGTTTTAAATGATTGAACTCCTCACTTAACCTTCCTGGGTTTGGTAGAGCTGCTGGAGGAGTTGGACTGGGGCCGTCAGGCAGCTTTAATCGAAATGTATGGCAAGCCTGCTCCACCAAAGCCAAACCTACCAAGCTTTGCCCCTTTGCCCTCCTCCACACCTTCTGCCATTCCTTCCTGGTCTCCAACTCCAGCATCTGCACCTCCTATCACGGCTTCCCTGGTTTCCTCTTCCTCCCGACGGAAATGCTGACACCTCCATAGCTTCTCTGGTGGGTCAGGCTGAGGTCTCCACTGCTCCTTGTTGTCCTTGCCACCATCTCCATGATGAACTTTTTATTGTTAAAGGAGTGGTTTAGATTTTTCGGAGTAAAGTTATGTAAAGTTATCAGTAATATGTCTCTTACCTACAGCAGACAGAGATCATTTCAAACTGTGTTTGAAGAAGTGAAGCGATTTTCATAGTGGAAGGCTAACAGTTAGCTGCATTTAAGTCATTGAAAGGCTTTTAGATGTGCAGCTGCATTGAAGATGCTACATTTCTATGGTGTTCCATGTCTTGCAGTTGTTTGGAAGTTATCCTAGTGGCTTTATGAGCAGGCTGATTACAGCTGGCTGCCTCTGTTTTTGTAAATTTCACATAGCAACATGAAAGTTGTTTGGCTGGAAAAATCACAATAAAATTAACAACAGTCAATTGTGTATATAATATAATATAATATAATATAATATAATATAATATAATATAATATAATATAATATGGTGGATTAAACAGTGGGGCAGCTGGAAGCCTTGTAGCAAGAAGGTCCTACATTTGAATCCCAGCCTGGGGTATTTCTACATGGAGTTTGGATGTTCTCCCTGTGCATGCATGGGTTCTGTCCAGGTATTATAGCTTCCTCCCAAAAACATGACTATTAGGTTAATTGGTCTCTCCAAATTGTCTTTAAATGTGTGTGGTTTTTGGTCCTGTGAAAGAACTGTGGAACCAACACTGTTGGACCTCAGTGCAGCATTTGACACTGTTGACCATGATATATTACTGAAGCGATTGGATAGCTGGGTCAGACTCTCTGGTACTATACTCAGTTGATTCAAATCCTACCTAAAGAACAGAGATTTCTTTGTGTCAATAGGCAACTTCTCATTAGAGCAGACAAAAGTCACATGTGGAGTACCCCAAGGTTCAATCTTGGGACCCCTCCTATTTAATATCTACACTAGCTCAGATTATAACAAGTAATAAGATTAGTTACCATAACTACGCAGATGATACACAGCTCTATCTCATGATGTCACCAGGTGACTCCGAACCCATCCAAGCACTGAACAATGCTTAGAACAAATTAATGCATGGATGTGGCAAAACTTTCTACAGCTGAAGAGAATTAAAACTGAAGTTATTATCTTTGGACATAAAAAAGAACGATCTAGAGTCAGTGTGTAGCTTCAGTTATTATAGCTAGAAACTAGTGATCAGGCCCAAAATCTGGGTGTAGTGATGGACTCAGACCTGAACCTGCAGAGACACATAAAGACAATAACAAAGTCAGCCTTCTATCACCTGAAGAACATTCCCAGGATCAAAGGACTAATGTCTCAACAAGATCTAGAGAAACTCATCCATGCGTTTATCTTTAGTCGCATTGATTACTGCAATAGTGTCTTCACAGGTCTGCCTAAAAAATCAGTCAGACAGCTGCAGCTGATACAAAACGCTGCTGCTCGTGTTCTCACTAAGATCAGGAAAATAACGCATATTACCCCAGTGTAAAGTCCTTACACTTACTCCCCTTAGCTCACAGAATAGACTTAAAATACTTCTGTTAGTTTATAAATCACTGAACGGCTTTACACCACCTCCATCATGCTGGAATTGATAGTTTCCAAGCCATGGAACTTTTAATTTAACTCAAAGTGAAAAAATAGCTTTAAGCTACAAACTGTGATTAAAAATAATATCAGAAATCTAAAGTTCATTGAAATAAATGATATAACTTTTCATTTTTTGGTACAGAATTAGCTAAACATTTTTCAATTCAATTCAATTCAATTCAATTCAATTCAATTTGTTTATATAGCTCCAACTCACAGCAAATGTCATCTCAAGGCACTTTACAGAATAATAATAATAATGATAAATTCAATAATTCAATCATGCATATATTCCAGCTGATCCTATTTATCAAACAGTAATTATTCAAAGTGGTTGAAAATGTTTCTGAGGAAACCCAGCATATTGTATTGAGTCATTGACTTGCAGCATTCACTCCTCCTGGACCAGCAGAGGGCAACCGTAGACAATCGCTTGCGTTGTGTCGTTGACTTTACAGCAATCTCTCATGCTGAGCATGCATGTAGCGACAGTGAAGAGGAAAATTTCCCCTTTAGCAGGAAGAAACCTCCAGCAGAACCTGGCTCAGTGCAAGCGGCCATCTGCCATGACCGACTGGGGGTTTGAGAAGACAGAGCAGAATGCACAAGAAAAACAGATGAGCTGAGGTAAAATTATTTTCAATGTTGATGAAAGTAAAGAGTTAATAGCATGAGAAGGAGAACGATTAGTTGATGGCAGCATTATCTCAGCTGAAGCCCTCCTCCAGGAAGGCATCACAGCCAAACAGAACGCCAGACCAGGTCTAGCTTCTGTGGAGAGAAAATAACTGAGAGAAACCAAAACAGTAACAGTTGAAATAACAGCAAATAATGCAAGTTGGAGAGTAGTAGAAGAAGAAAGTGAGAAAAAGTGGTCAGTTTGTCCTCCACTAGCCTAAGCCTCTAAGCCTATGGCAGCATATCTTCAGAAATAGCTCAGGATAACCTAAGCTAGTCTAACTATAAGCTTAATCAAAAAGGAAAGTTTTAAATCTAGTCTAGAAAGTAGACAGGGTGTCTGCCTCACGGACCAAAACTAGGAGCTGGTTCCACGGGGGAGGAGCCTGATAACTAACAGATCTACCGCCCATTCTCTTTTTAGAAATTCTAGGAACCAGCAGTAAACCTGCAGTCTGAGAGCGAAGTGCTCTGTTAGGAACATCTGGACCAATCAGATCTCTGATATGATATGATAGATCTCTGGTGTGATGGTGCTTGATTATTAAGGGCTTTATATATGACAAGGAGAATCTTAAATTATATTCTGGATTGAACAGGGAGCCAATGAAGGGAAGCTAAAATAGGAGAATAATGATCTCTCTTTTTAATTTTCATCAGAACTTTGCTGCAGCATTTTGGATCAGCTGAAGGCTTTTAACTACATTCTGTTAACTTCCTGATAGTAAAGAATTACAGTCGTCCAGCCCTGAAGTAACAAATGTATGGACTAGTTTTTCAGCATCATTCCTGGACAGAATATTTCTAATTTTGGCAATATTCCAGAGATAAAAGAAGGAAATTCTAGAAACTTGTTTAATATGGGACTTAAATGACATATCCTGGTCAAAAATAACACAGAGGTTGTTTACTTTATTATCTCAGGCCAATTTTCAGGTGCTATTATGCTGTCACAGGTAATATGACTTCATTTTCATCATTTCAAAGTAAGGTAATGTCGTCGACCCGCTTGATAATAGAGGGTCAGATAAATGTGGAACAGGGTAGTTGCCCAAATACCTCACACTGGGAAAACAACATTTGTTTGTCTAGAAGGGAGGAGGAGGGGTTGAAGTGGAGGTGAACAATTTGAATGTAATATACAAATAAAATGAGCTGGGATCTGATTCCTATTCACTTGGTCATTATGCAGCCATTTAGGCTGACTTCAGCCCCTCTCCTCTCGCCCAGAGGGCCTCTCCATCTCAGGGCTAGCAGCTAATTAGCATGAGGAGGCTCAGCTAATGTGCAAACAGCTCTCTCTGATCCCATTCACTCAGTGCCTAGGAAGACGCATGAAGAGATGAAATTAGAGTGATTAATTAGGCTTTGACACTCCGCCAAAGGTTCTCAATTTGGAGCTGTCACATCAATAAAAAAGGCACCTCATCAGCCACATGTCAGGGTGACCTAAAGAAAAATGACACAGGGGTATTACTACCAATTAAGACCAATTAGCGGGACAAACCCTTCAATGGAAATGCAATAAAATACAACCTAACATGTTCACTAAATTATATTAAAGTTCTTCAATAAGAAAAAGACGATTTTAATAAAGCCCTGAGACAGGCTAAATATGTAAACTTTATGAACGACATGTTATCTATTCTAGAATGCAAACAAGCAACCAATGAACACATAACTACATTTAGTTAAAAACCATTTATATTTTAAGATTTCTCCTGTCCCTATATGAAGGCCAGTCTTCAGCATTAGACACTGCAGAGGGCCACAACTTAGTCCTCATGTCTTCTATACATAAAAAGTTTTTTTCTCTTTAATTTGAAGTACAGTCCTTGACACAAATACTGTATGTACTTATGAATAGGGTTAGGAATGCAGTTTCAGTGTCTCACAAAGTTTTTTTTTTTTCCTTTTATGTGTCCTGTCCTTGCAGCTTAGACAGACAATAGGGTGGCTCTGTAGCTGTATATGGTCATAGGTAGATTTGCACTATTACAGGAGGACAGCAGGCATTCCCCCTGTTACATAGTTAAGTATATTAAATTAATGGCACAATAGGCTATATCTGTTTCAAGCACCACACAAGACAGGCCACAACAATTATAAAGAGACAGAGGGAAAAGAACAAAAGAAGTAAGAGATGGGGGGGGGGAAACTAACATTTGACAACCAAAATAAGTCTATTCTACTAAGCTATGTTCTATACACAGCATAGTAAAAGACAGGAGCATTACAAATTAAGTTACAGTTCCTACCCATTAGATGAAGATCGTATTGACATGTTGTAATCAGCCAGATCATGGATGGCCCTTTCATGTTGACTTATTGTGTATGTAGTAGGTTTAGTTAGTATGAATATGGTTGTATTTTTTTGTTTGTTTGTTTTGTTTTTTCATTCTTCTGTTTTCTGCTGTATGATGTTTTGATGCTTCCTGGCCAGGTCATTGTTGAAAATGAGAATTTGTTCTCAACCAACTTACCTGGTAAAATAAACTAAAAATAAATAAATAAATAAATAAATAAATAAATAAATAAATAAATAAATAAACATTCTCTAGGACATTCATCCTAAAACATATCTTTCCCCCACAAGCTGTTAAACTGCTGAACAGTTCTTAGGATCATACATCTTAAATTATTGCAGATTTTAACCTGATTTTTGTCTGTAATACAGCCTACTGTGATTTGAAAATCTCAGAGTAATCCTTTCATGTTTTGTTATTGACACTATGAAATGAGAGAAATTTTTTGTGTATTTGAGTGTATTAATAACACAGGTGTGATGGCGAAACCCAATGGCAACACTCTACTAAAATCTGTAACTATTTCATGCACCTCCATTTATTCATTCATCTAAACACAGTGACATAGTTTGCGATAAAATGTTTGCGTTGGTTTCAATACATGTGTTCTATTTGTAAGAGCACATGTATGGTTTACTTTTGCGTTTTTATCAACTCATTTTTCATCTTTGGTTTGTGATTATTACTATTTCTTGTTTCTTTTACCAGTTTCTTACCTGTCATGATCCATGGGAGTTAATGACCAATTAAATGGTGACCAAGGCTTAGAGCACTCAAATCCCTGGAGGGGATAATTGGACTGCACCACTAGTTCCTGCTAGAGAGGAGGGACTTGTATTTTCTTTAGTTAAGCTGGCTTTTGTATTTAACTAAATGTTTGGACTTAAAGTTTATTATTTTTGATTTCCATCTGTGGTGTTTAGTTTATCAACAAACTTAACTATACTGAGCTGTTTTTTGTAGTTAGTGGCTGTATTGAATTTAGTTACCTTTACTGTGTCACAATGGTCTGAGCAGCCATAATGTATACCCTTGTGTGTCATTTCTTTTGTTAGGTCAGTTATGTTTGTTTGTATAGCCAGTTTGGGTTGTTCACATTTTTTGCCTGAGTTCAGTCTCGTTTCTTTGACAACTTTTATGAGCTCAGCATTCTTTTTTTTTTTTTCTTTTTTTTTTTAAATATAATTTTTCAGGTTAAAATAAAAAAATCTTTTTTCTAATAATTTCTGTGACTCCTGTTTTTCAACTCGGCCTATCACAATGGAGCAACTCCTAGTTTACATGACATAACATGAGAGTTCTCAATATAATAACAAAATATAAATCCAATTCATCTTAAATACATTTATTAGTTGAGCCATTGTCGTTGTTCCATAACAACAACAACTGAAATGTCAGACTTAATTAGTAGAGTATAGTTATGTTTAAATGTAGTTTTAGCTCATTGTCATGTAGTTTCCTTTATTAAACTTACATTTAATTTCACGTCCAGAAAAACAACTTGCTGTTTGTTTGAAAAACCATGTCATTATAATAGGTTTGATGTCATATTTTAAATGCTTTGTACTCCGATTCTCTGCACAAGCCTCCAGCTGTAGATATTAATATATTTATAAGGCCAATGAGCCAAAACACAGCTTAAACTGCTTCACAAAGCAGTTGTGTACTTCAAACAATAAAAAGAAAGCATAGTCAGGTAAAGGACAAAGATTTTTCAAAAATAGAGTAACACAAAAAATGTAACATGAGTAAATTTAATGCTTTTCTACATTTTACCTCTTTTGGTAGGTCATGTAAAGCACAGGGGGTGGTTTTAATGTGTCAGTGATGTGGGGCCACCACATATAGGCCGTCATAGTCATCAGGAATCTTAAGCAGAAACACAGATGTGATACCTGTAATTGTAATTGTGAGAGTGTGGTATAATCTTTTCATCTATGTTAACAGGATTTGCAGAGCTGTTGTTTCTCAGAGACAGTGCGGCAGTACTCGTGCTGTGGCCGGTGCCAGAGCAGCAGAACTGACTGATTGCTTTCATCTGTCACAGGCCATTCACAGCAGTAACGTTTTTGTCGGTTTTCAAATGCAACTCCACTGCCTGTGCACCTAACGTCCCCAGTTTCATACGTTTTTTTGCATACGCAGTCACTGTTTGGAGCAGCCTTTCACCAAGCCTTACATTTGTTTCTTTGAGGTCAAGTGTTGTTGAATTTGCATTTCACCATCCTAGCAGTAGCATTTCTTCAGCCCATCAAGTGATGTGGATTTGCCAAAAACAAAATAAAAAAAAAAAAAAAAACCCAGATTGGCTAGCTGTGTATATAGTGCATTTGTAGTTGTAAATAAAGCAGAATGAAGATAGTAATTGAAGATTTAAGGTAGCGCTACATGGACATAAAAATAATTTAAGACTTTTACAAAATAATTCAGTAAATTTATGACTTTTTAAGAACTAAAATTGTGATTTTTAATTTTAGATTTTTTTAGATGTTGTAAGACTGTGTGGAGACCCTGGCTTTGTTATGACTGCTAAGAGTGTAGCAGGTTCCTAATTGCCTTCACACTGAAGGAACCTTTCCAAACTTGTCCTGATCCAATCAATAGGTCATTTAGCTTAATTCAGTTCAGTTCAATTCAATTATACTTTACTAATCTCAAAGGGAAATTAGACATTGTATGAGCTCTCATAGTCTCATTGAATGACTGTGTTGTGAAAAGGATTGTCTTGGTGGTCCAGTATGTTTTTTTTTTTTTTTTATTATTATTATTCCAAGAAGCATCTATCTTTTCAGTAGCTGTGTCCTTTGACCATAAAATTGCACAAATTGGAATTATAAAAATAAATTTGCTTAATGGAAAAATGCTGATTTCGAAAAAACACATTTTTCGATAAAAAGTTTTTGCGCTAGGATAAGGTAGTTTTTGGTCATATTGAAATTGGTGTATTTCACAAAACTGCAGTGGAAACACTTTTTTTCCACATGCCATGAATCATGTGGGTTTGTATATGGCAGCAAAGCGCTTATTTGTAGCCCCTGGCCTCTTTGGACAATGTGCAGGTGGCTCCACTAGAGGTCTCATAGCATTGCAAAGTCATTAGAAGTGGAATTTGTCATTCGAAAGTGTTGAATCCATAACTCTTCCGTGAAACTGCCGACGAGAGTTTCCCAGAAATGCTGCAGCCGATCCAAAGTATAAGGAGCTTGTTGGTCCAATATCTGAATAAGACGCCGACGTCTCCTCTGATGGCTGATGAGCGTTTGTGCCGTGGCTTAAATATACATATCTCTCATGTAAGTGTTTACATCCATCACTGCCATTTTATTGACATTAAGTAAACAAACTTATTCACATGTGATTTTAATTGCATTTCTTATTTAATAGAAAAACCGCAATTGCAAAACTGTTTTCAGACATTAGTAGAATATCTAAAAAGTTTCGCACACATTTAAAATGGAAACACATCTACAGTCAGTTCTAGAGGCTACAGAAGCAGTTCGTTGAACCAGCCCAGCCTTCATCAGATTGTTCACCTTTTTTCTCACCAGCTCTAATTTTACTATGTAGCATATGATTGCATATGAGATTACACTCTCCAAAGACTTATAGAATGATGCAATACAACATTTCCACAATGATCAGCTTAAAGAATAAAAGAGATTCTCAAAATTTGTCATGATCCAGTGTGTGGGATGGATCTGATGTTTAATGCAATATATCAGCATGAAACAGGTCAGCATGGGAAAAAAATCCTTTTTAATTTATCAGTTTGAATTTTATGTGTTGAAAAAGCATTTTATTAAATAACATAATTTAGGCTGGGATTATTTTTTGTTTATATTTGACATCTCCCTTTTTATTCTGTTCTCTCATTATCTTCATTTAATACCCTTGCAGCGTATAAAAATAAAGTCTCACAGATCTCTGGTTGACAGACAGCAAGGAGAGCTCATTTAATCCAATCCAGCCATTACCATGTCTGCAAGAAAGGACTGCCTTGAACACACACAGAAGAAACGCTGCTTCATTATCCTCCTTCCCCAGTGACAAATCCTCCCTGAATGGAGGCGAATGTAAAAGTTTCCCTGGGACACGCTGGGCTCCTGCTCTATTTAGATATATACTGAAGTGCTGTCAGGGCAACGCGTGGCAGGTTTGGGGATCTGTGCTTAGCTTGGCAGCGCATTGAGCCATGTAGGGAGCTGCCGGGTTCTCCCTGCGGGTACCGGTGTGAGTGCGGCACAGGCAGCTGTCAGCAGAGAGGTGGCATTTCCTGGTCTGACGCTGACAGAGGCTGTCTGCAGGCAGCATGAGCACAGCCAGACTGACACCCTGTTTATTCACAAATGACATACAGGCCAGGGATGGGTGTCGCTGGCATTTTGATTCACCTAGCAGTCTGAAGACTTCTATGAAACGCTATGTGTTGAAGTCTTTGTAGAAAAAACATAAGCAGAATAAATGAGGAGTTCCAGTGTGTGTGGGCCCCATCAGTTGCACAAAGCGGCTATGCAGTGAGGAGCATGACACTAACATGCATGCACACATACACACAAACAGTGGAGACAGAGAAAGAGCACATTTTGTCATGTAATTCTAGCAACACATTCCGTCTGAGTTCTCTCCTAGATTTCCTATTCTCACTCCTATAAAACAGAAATTAAGCAGAACCAAAATTTTCTCTATAGAAGCCAAAATATCCTAAAATCACCAAATCACAGAAGTAAAATGCATCCCCCAGCTAATATGACCTGTCAGTGTCAAAGGACATTATCAGAGCAGCCAATAAGACGGCAGCCGTTTTTAGTTTTCAGGAGATACAATTAATGCAGGTGTTGATTTTCATGTACAGATGGATTTTATGTATTCAATAGCAGAAAATAGTTTAAATGTCAACTTGAGTTCACCATTCAGGCAACTCATTTGCAAATTAAAGACAAAACCTTGACAAGAGAGGTGGAAATAAAGATGAAAATGACCAGATATGAGGATATTTCAAAAGTGCATAAATTCAGTTTGGTTCTGTTGAATGGTGACAACAGTCTTAGAAATAAATATTGTAAAATCTGTTTTGTTCTTTTGTCCTTCCACATATGGCCCACTATAAAAAGACCACTACCATTAATGTCATACAATTTTTATCCATAAAATGATCACAATATTGAAAATATGAAACAGAAGTTAAAAAAGTTATGACTTCTTAAAATGATTACCATTGTGATATGTCTGCACAGTAAAATATGGCCATTGTTGTGAGGCTTTTGCATGAAACTGTGGAAATCAGTCATATGAACTAATCCTATCCCAATAAAAAAGAAGTTAATGAAGGCAATACACCTGTCAATTCCAGAAAAAGCTAGAAATCTAAGATATAAAAACAAATCTTGTAAGGAAAAATGTCTCCATAAGAAGACCACAAGCAATACCCTGTTATTGCAGCTAAACCTCTTCATAAGGCTAAATATTTTACTGTGAAACAATGCATAAAAATGCTTGAGATGGAAAGGTCAACAGAGGGAGCTTAGGTCTCCTCTCTAGTCTGTTTCTTCTGACTAACATGCAAGCTTAGATGACAGAAAGATGATACATTTATCAGTCCAATGCCTGACACACTATTTTTAGAAGAAGGGTCTTACCTCACTCATAGAGTGCCCAAGTCCAACACTGTAAAGTTGATTTTATTTGATGCTTTATCCACCTAATTAATAATGCATTTGCAGTAAAAAAAAAAGCAAAACAAACAAACAAAAAAAAATAAATAAATAAAGAAAAGAAAGGAAAAAAAGAAAAAAGGGAAAATAACTAAGAAAAATCATATCTGGCAAAATAATTTTCAACCATTTGTTTTCTTAAGTTCCTAAAAAAATTATATTAGATCACACAAGGTCCCCTGGAAACATTTTTAGAAACATGTAATTTTGTATTAGTCCACATGTGGAAAATAAGTATTAATATGAAACTGTTTGGGCTTTTATGCTCATTTTTCAAAAATAATTAATTTTCTCCTTTTTTTAAAACACAATTTGTATCTGCTACACATGTGTTTATTATACATACTTTATCATATATTGCTGTGTAACAGCCTTCTTTTATATTGCATAGGTAGAGTTTCTGTTTTATTGGATATTGTCGGAAAGAAGATCCATATACAGCTTGTGATGCAGAAGACAATGGTGCTGCATTGCTCTGCATTTTAATTGAAATATCTCCAACAATTTCTCAACTTCATAAACTCACCTCATGGAGAAATATTATTAAAATCAGATCCATTTTTGGCTCAGGTCAAAGCCAGTCACTGTGCTTCTGGAGTTAATGTTGAGATATGCATTTTGGATCATTCCAGTTATTTGATATGAAAATAAAAGCTATTTAAGCCTAGAATAGTTCTTGATGTGAAATCCCAATTTGATTTGCATCTTTTCAGAAATATGAGCTGATTCTTCATGGAGGCCAAGTTTGAGATGTGCTTAGTTATCTCAGAATATTTAAACAAGCACTTTTACATTAAACTCTTCTGTGTTCTGTTTCTTTACAGAACGTTGTAAAAATCACACAGTTCTATCTAAGAACTCACAGCTTTACCTCCTCCTCTGTTTGTTTGATCATAAACTTTAAAGTGCTTTGAGTTTTCTTGAAAAAAATACAACAAATCACATGTGACTGCAAGAAGTATTAACCAAATGCCCTCACTGCAGACAAATGTATAGAAGGCAACTTTATATATTTAAAGCTTCATGCAGTTAAGGCTTGCAGACTAAGCTTTAGTCTGTAAGGTGTATTGAGTACACAAACCTTTCTTTTGTGGGTTGGTGTGATGTTTTCATAAAAAGTGCAGTCTCCCTAGAAGGCTTCATTATGTATTATACATTGCAACTCATGCTAAAAAGCATAAATCTCTCCCAGTAGATCACATTGTTTTCCCTTTTGATTGTTTTTGCCTTTTGAAACTTATGTTATATTCCATCTTTTGTATTTTACTTTTATACTTTACTTATTTGCTTCACTTATTCTCTATATTTACTTTTATACTCTCTACCCTCAAAACTGGATTACTTTGAATTTAAGGACTCTGGGATTTTTACTTTATTTTCTGACCTACAAGCTAAACCAGTACAAGATGCCTCTGTTCTCTCCCAAAGACTTTCACAAACTTCTCCGGAGAATTGAAGTCATAGAAATGAAGATTCATTGACTTGAAGTAAATGTAGAAGTAATTGCTGGATATGAAAATGAGACATTACAGTTGATTCAAAACAATGAAGGGGCTGACAGACAGCTACCCAGCACCACGACAAACAGTCCCCCCTGGAACTTTCTCGGAAAGATGAAAAATAAATGACATCGTTCAGATCTAAGAAGACATTTATCAGTATGAACTCTGCTCTTAGATGAGACAGCCTGACTAGCACTGTTGAGAAATGCCTCTTGGCTCTAAGGAGAAAGCAACAGCGGATTGCAGTCATAACAAGCAACATCAGCAATCAAACTGGAATCACAGGAATTCCAATAAAAAACAGGTTTATTGCACGTATGAGGCAAGATCTAAACAGTTTCCTCCTAAAGTTATTCAGGAGCCAGAAAACACGCCAAAGATCCTGATTCTTGCTAATCGGGCAGTGAATGGAATTAAGCTTTTCTGCAGTAAGAAAGTACCAAGGTACTTCGCTTTCAAAATGATTATGGTGTTTGACATCTCTGACCAGCAATTATACATGAACATCCAAAAGTTAAAAATCTGATCATTCACACAGGAGCTCTTTCTTGATGCTGCAAAGCAGCAGCCAGAAATTTTGAAAGATTATTTCATTCTCCTGCTGAACACAATTGGAATTCTCAAAATCAAGGTGTTTTTCAGTGGACCACTGCTGACAGCTCGACATGGAGATCAGAGATCCATCAAATTGCTCATGATTAATCAATGTCCAGTGAACTTTGTAGACAACTTTAGAATCCTCTGGCAGCATAACCACCTCTTAAAACCAGACAGATTTTGTCTTAATATATCTGGAATAAAACATGCCCATTGGTCACATCAAACATCTTCTGCACTGTCACTCAGAAACAAGAACCCTCTGCCAAAAACAGGTCACAGGACAACAAAGCTGAATCTCAGCTTCTCCCTGCTGAGATGACATGACAACTTCAAGGACCGATGAGCCTAACACAGAGTTCTACACCATCACAAGAGCTGAAAAGGATGGAACCAACTATACCACAACAAACTGGAAAATCAGCTGTCTCCCAAGACTACCTCCCCTTCTTTTTTATATGGCTAAAAATAAAGCAATAATTTTTTTTTTTTTTTTTTTTTTTTTTTTTTTTTTTTTTTTTTAATTATAATGTTTTTACGTTTTGTAAATCTACATGCCTCAGCTTACCTGTCACTTTCCTGCTGGTACACTTGAATTTCCTCACTAAGGCGCAAGAAATGACATTTCTATTCTATTCTATTCTATTCTACCTGCTTAAAGGTTGTTAATTTGAAAAAAGTTATTTTTAATCTGACAACTGAGCCTCATGGGAACACACATTCTAATTTACTGAATATGACTATGTTCTGTCTGGTTTAAGTATTATAATCATTTTTGCGTTTTTGAATGACTTTATACAGTGGATCATTTGCTGTACTAAAACGTAAGCTATCCTCCCAGGCAGAATGCAAAGCCTGTCAGGGAAAGGGAACACATAGCGCACATCTGGCTAATGGTTGATTGGCAAATTCTATCACATTCTGCTGCAGCTAAAGTAAAAACACATAACTTTACCCTTCAGAAAGAAAAATATCAACTGCCCTATTATGTATTTGCAAAGGCATAATAAATGGTCAATGGTTTGCACCCATCATTGCTGTACTTACCATTACTACTGGTGATCACAGGTGTGCATCCAGACTGACAAGATTAAACAGCAGCAGTGAGTATTTGATCTGCATTTGCCAAAGATTTCATTGACAGCTCAAGTCATAGTGGCCTCTGTTTCAACTTTTGCTGAAACTGTTGTGAAAAAAAGCAATATCTAAATAAGATAATTCAGTACAAGCTAAGTGGAATACAAGAGTTAATCAAAAGAGTTTGCTGACCTTGAAGAAAACACATTTATTGTTCATTATGTGAAAATTTGACAAATATCACACAACAACATCAGCCAAAATTTTCTCAAATAACCTGTTTTTTACTTTGGCCTGTGGGAATATTGTGACATTATTGATATGATATGGAAAAAGTTGCTTTTTTTTGCATGTGAGACATAAAAGTAGGTTTAGAAGCAGCCATTCTAGTTCCAGGTTTATATGGCCTAGAGCAAAAAGTAATTAAGTTGGATAACTGTGTTTGCTATTTAACTGAGACTCACAGTGAGCACAAAATGCAGATGCAAAGCATAGCTATAAATAAAAACAGCAAATAGAGCTAAGGAGCAGTGGCATATGATTGCAGGGAACAGGCACATGAGAAAGGTTACATGCAGCTATAAGCCCATTTGTCTTGTATGGATACAAACTACTTGATTCCCTAAATGAGTGGTGAGAAATCCTGTGACATCAGCAGTGCATCACAGCCAGTTCACCATTATAAATCAATTGAACTTCTGACACTTGAACTTTATTCTGAGCTTACTGTAAAGGCCACAGGCACAGGCCCACGCTATTAGCAGTAGGCTGATCCATTGCACGTACATTCAGGTCACAAAGCAGGACACAGCATGCATGGTGCATGCATCACCTGAGCTTTCAGAAGGCACAGCAATAATATGACCAATGGGCAAAACACAAAAAAGGGATGGAGAAACACCTCTTCTTTTTTATGTCTTTCATATAAAAAACTAGAAGCAGATTTTTTACAGACCAAATGTAATCATGACCAATTTTTTATTCATTTACAAATATCAGATAAATAACAACAGAAAAGTTCTGTGTTATAAAGATAGGATTACTAATAACAACACACAGTATAGAGAAAGTTTAGCATAGTTGTTAAGTGGGATACAATAATTTTAAAAATATGACTGAAATAAAAAAGCACAAACTAATACTTTGGTTTTCTAGTTTTAAAACATTTCAAAATTACACCTTTTGTTATACTTAGGTGTTTGTGTCAGGTCCAAGCTTGTTTAGGGGTTTGATTCTAGTTTTGAATATTGTTCTGTGTTCCTTAGTTTAGATCAGCCTTGTTTTTGTTTTACTTCAGTTCAGTCCTTTCTTAGTTAATCTAGTTTGTGTTTATTTATTCCTTGTATTAGTTACTCTTTGTTACAGTTTGATTAATCTTTCTAGTTCCCCTGTTTATATACTCTCCCTCACCTCCTGTGCCTCTCTCTCTCTTTCTCTCTCTGTTTCCTCAACCTGCCTTCTGCTCTCTCCCCTCACACCTGGAACCCATTAGCCAATCAGCCCGGTCCATTGTTCCAGCATTCACTCTCCCAGTATTTAACAACATCTCCTTCACTCACTTCTCTGGTTTCTCATGGAATAAAGAAGTATGGTAAGGAAAATGTGTACCAACAACAGGGAGAACCACAGCCTTGAGAGGATTGTCAAGCAAAATTCATTCCAAAAGAGCTACCACACACAAATGATTGCTAGACATAGGCTAGCAATGTCGTATTCCCCATGTCAGACCACTCCTGAACCAGAGAAGTCAGAGATGTCTTTCCTGGGCTAAAGAGAAAAGGACCTGGACTGATGTGCAATGGTCCAGTGTCCTGTTTTCAGATTAAAGTAACTTCTACATTTTATTTTTGAAATCAAGGTCTGGGGGATGGAGGAAGAATGAAGAGGCACAGAACCCATGTTGGTTGAACTCCAGTGTGAAGTTTCCACAGTTAGTGATGGTTTGGGGTGCCATGTTATCTGCTGGTGTTGATCCACCGTGTTTTCTGAAGTCCACAGTCAATGCAACGTCTACCAGGAAATTCAAGAGCACTTCATGCTTCTTTCTGCTGACAAGCTGTATGAAGATGCTGATTTTATTTCCAAGCAGTATTTGGAACCTGCCCACACTGCCAAATGTACCAAAAGCTGCTTCTATGACCATGATATTCCTGTTTTTGATTGGCCAGAAAACTCCTCTGACCTGAACACCATAGAGAATCTATGGGCTTTTATCAAGAGGAAGAAGAGAGACACAAGACCCAACAAGACAGATGACCTTGTCTGTTATCAAAGCAATCTGGTCTTCCATTACATGTATGAGGGCCACAGGCTGATCTCACCTATGCCACGGTGCATTAATGCAGTAATTCATGCAAGAGGAGGCCCAACCAAGTATTGAGTGCATAGAAATGTACATACTTTTCAGAAGCCTGACATTTGTGCTCAAAACATCTGTTTTTGATTGGTCTAATGTGAATCTAAGTTTCTGAGACACTGAATTTTGAGTTTTCTGTAATAATTATGGCTTACCTGTGGGCCATAATCTTTATAATGGGAAAAATAAAAGCTTGAAATATTTTACTCTGTAATGAATCTCTATGAAATGACCTATGACCTATCTGTGAAAAATTACTTTCTGAGACGACTGGCAAGAAATATTGCATTTTTACACAATATTCAAATTTAATGAGATGTCCGAGTAATTCTTTACCATCTGGATGTCCACAAAATGCAGATAAAGCCTTCAGCTGATCCAAAATGCTGCAGCAAAAGTTCTGCTGAAAATTAAAAAGAGAGATCATATTTCTTCTATTTTAACTTCTCTTCACTAGCTACCTGTTAAATCTAGAATATAATTTAAAATCTACCTTCTTTCATATAAAACCCTTAATAACTAAGCACCATCATACATCAGAGATCTGATTGTTCCAGATGTTCCTAACAGAGCACTTCGCTCTCAGACTGCAAGTCTACAGGTGATTCTACAATTACTAACAGTAGAATTGGAGACAGATCTTTTAATCAGGCTCCTCTCCTGTGGAACCAGCTCCCAGTTTTAGTCTGTGAGGCAGACACCCTGTCTACTTTTAAGACTAGGCTTAAAACGTTCCTTTTTGATAAAGCTTATAGTTAGACTGGCATAGGTTATCCTGAGCTATCTCTGTAGCCATGCTGCTATGGGCTTAGGCTGCTGAAGGACAAACTGACCACTTATCCTTGCTCTGCTATATTCCTTGCTTTCTCTCCAATTTTGCATTATCCAATGTTATTTCAACTTTTAATTTTGTGTTCCCTCAGATTTTTACTCTTCATAAAAGCTACATCTGGTCTGGCATTCTTTTCAGCTGAGACACTTTCCTGAAGGGGGGCATCAGCTGCACTACTGCTGCCAACAACTTCAAATTCTTCTATAGATGATACACTTGGTCCTGTTTTTCAGAGTTGAACTCTGTCTGTCTCCCAAACAAAGCTATTAGCTGAGCTTTTGCTGCAACTAACTGTATGTGCTCACTTTTGTCCAATGGCCTTTAAAACCAGCTCAGAGCTTATCTGTTAAGATATGTTTCTCTCCAAGATGAAGTTAGTAAAGGAGCTAATACTACCATTAACTTCTTACTTTTCTCTAACATCTGTTAAATCTGTTTCTTTTTTGTGTATATGCTCTGTATTCTCAAACCCACAGTCAGTCATAGCTTCTTCCTGCAAAGGGGTAATTTTTCCTCACCACTGTCACTACATGCATACACTATCATGATCCCGTATCTTTTGGACTTTTGCTTCTGTCATTTCTTTATATGGATTTCTTCTTTTCCCTCTGTTAGTTCAGTTATTTTGTTATTTGAATGGTTCTTTACATTTTGTATTTTCATTTCCCCATTCTAGTTTATTCCTTCTGATTATTCTGGTTGTTAGATTTAGTGTTCTGTTGTTTCATTTGGTTTAATCTCTTTTATCTTCTCAGTCAGTTTTACCATTTACTCAGCCATGTTTTGTTCTGTCTGCTCTTAGTTATAGATTATATTTCATGGTTGTTATCCTGTTATCTTATTTTGATTAGATCAGCCTTGTTTTTGTTTTACTTTAGTTCAGTCTTTCTTAGTTATTCTAGTTTATTATTATTCCTTGTCTCTAGTTATCTTCTATCACTGTTAGCTTCTTTTTCCTTGCTTTCCTGTTTACTCTCCCTCACCCCCTGTTACCATTCTCTCTCTCTCTCTCTCTCTCTCTCTCTCTCTCTCTCTCTCTCTCTCTCTCTCTCTCTCTCTCTCTCTTTTCAGTCTCCCTTCTGCTCACTTTCCTAACACCTGCAAACCATTAGCCAATCAGCCCCAGTCCATTGTTCCAGCACTCACACTCCCAGTATTTAAGCTCCTTTGTTGCTCCCACTCCTCACTGGTTCCTCCTGTTACTTACCCATTTACTTCCCTGGCGTACTCCACTGTTTTTGCTCCCTGGATTCCTGCATTACCTATAACTTTGTTTATCATTTTATTAAATCTTTAAGTCCTACACACTGCCTCTCTGCATCCGGGTCCACAACAACCAACCGTAATCATGACAGAAGAAACCAGCCATCAATTGGACCAAGCAGACACATTCTCAGAGGACGAGTGGGAAAAATTAAGTTTAACCATGCAAGCCTTTTGTGACACTGTTGCCAGTCCATGTTCTGCTCAGAAAAGATTAAAAGCTGTTGAGGACTGCCTGGTCCAGCTTACTAGGTGGCACCCTTTCCTGGCTAACCTGGGTTTGGTGGAGCTTTTAGAGGAGGCTGAGCAAAATTGCCTTTGGGCATTCGCTGAGTTGTCCTGGGAACAAACACAGCCCCCACTTCAACTGCAGCTAACATCTTCGTCCTCTCCACCAGCCTCAGTGTCACCTACTTCAGCTCTCCCTGATTCCTTGTCCTACCGCAGCAGACATTGCTGCTGTCATGAGACCTCGGTTTCGGGGGGTCAGGTTGACTCCTCCGCAGCCTCTCTGGGGCGTTCGACTGACATCCCTGTTACTCCTCAACATCTTCGGCATCGTCTCCAGGATCCTCAGCTGGCGCCACGTTTTTGAGTAATTAAACCCACTTCTTCACCACACAGCAGTCTATCTGCCATCTGCTCCAACCCCAGCTATAGCACCTCCTCGGCTTCAGGAGTCTGACCTGTTGAAGTTTTTCTATGGGGACAGAATGGACATTTTGCCCTTAGCTGTCCCACCTTCTCCTCCAGCATCATCTCCATCTCTGGTCCCTTGACGCAGACGATCTCGCAAGTTCTTTGTGGCCTCTCCAGCTGCAATACCTGCAGCTTCTCTGCCGTTAGTAATACCAACTTCCTCTCAGCCATCTACAACAGAACTCGTTTCTCTGCCTAAATCAGAACATGCAGCCTCTCAGCCTGCTGCAGCACAACCTGCACCAGCTACTTCAGCATCTGCAGCAGCCACAACCTCTCTGCTCACTGGAACACAACAACCAGAAGTTCCTCATCCCACTGCAGTACCTTCACTGGCAGCCTCTCTGTCCGCTGCACCAAAACCAATAGGCACTCAGCCAGTATCAGAAGCTTTCCTCTCCGCTGCTATTGCCACAGGAATATTGTTGTACCCATTAGGGTCAGTGTCCCCAGGGTTTTCGGCTAACAACAACAACAATGGAGTCTTGCTATGAATGCTGGGAGATGCAATTTGCATAGTCCACTCGTGAAACTGGAATCTAACAATAAAATTAGTTTGTAAACATGCATTTTTAAGTCTTGCAAAAGATTCTTTATTGAATTGAGGTCTGGACTTTGACAGGACTATTCATATACAATAATATGCTTTGATCTAAACCATCCAACTGTTGCTGTACATTTATAGTACATTCAGACCAAACACAATTTGAGCCTCAGGCGCGTGTGGTTTACATGTAAAATCCCCCTGGATGACCATCTAAGGGGAATCAAGAAGTCTCGTGGTGCATCTAGCACTGCGCAATTTGCACGTCCGGCGCTGAGCATTTTCAGATTCCAAGCATTTAAAGCAACACTACAGTTGGAATATCTGAACTTTTGCAGCTAGACATGGAGCATCAACTAATCAGAGAGACTCCACTATGTGACGTAGTGGCGCATTTTCTGACAGGATGGAAGGACCAAAAGCCCAGGAAGTCATGTAACGCAAATATGACAACGAAGGACAAACTCATCATTGCTGTTTGTTCCTGTCCTATTATCATCTACAACTAGTCGAGCAGGTCGTCAAACTGGGCTTAGCTGAGATGAAAAAAAAAGCTGAATGTGACCCTCATCAGCGCGCAGCTCCTGGTGTAGGTGGTCAAACTTACCAAACTCAGAATTACCTCTGAATTATCTGGTGGATCCAGACATGGCACCATTGTACAAAGAGACCAGAAGAGGAAAACAACCAAAAGTCAACAGGCTCCTCAATGCATGTCTTTCCACACTTTGCTTAAATTAAATCCTCATCTTGAGCCACTTTGACGCTTGATATCAACTGTCTGACTTCAAAGTATACAAGCATCCAACTTGAGATGTTGGACGCCTTTTTGACGCACAAAATGTGTTTGGTCTGAACGCAGCAGTAGGGTTGTTGTCCTGCTTGAATGTGAATAGTCTCAAGTCTTCTGCAGCCTCCAACAACTTTTCTTCCAGTAATGCTCTGTGTTTAGTTCCATCCAGCTTCCCTTTTCCTACCTGAGAAAAACACCCCACAGCATGATGCTGTCATCACTATTTGGTGGGTACTGGAGTAAAAGGGGGCTGAATACAAATGCATGCAACACTTTCAGTATTTTATTTGTAATAAAAAAAATAATAAAAACCTTGTATCATTTTTTTCTATTTAGGGTTAATCAATGTAATGTAAAATGATTACTAATCATATCATGCAAATCATATCACTACAAAGAAACAGTAAATAAGAGAAAACAATGTCACAGCAGAACACAGCCCAAACACAAAGATCCACAACTCATGACAGAAGTCCAGCATTTTTATTTATATATATTTTTTGCTATAATATTCCAAAGTTTCTATGATTTGGAACAGAGGAACATAACAGAAGTGAAGTCTTCAAAGTCCTCAAAGTCTGTGATTCATCTCTTGTTGGTTTTGGCCTTTAAATGTTAGACCTTACACCTGAGCTGAATCTGTATTCATATGATCAGGATTCATACAGTCATGCTAGCCGGGTTTTGATTTTACCTAACTCACAGAAGGATCTACAAAAGGAATACTTGTTTCCTTCCATACATTGTGTATGTCTTCATGTGTTGGGAATAGTCCCGTTCACAACAAGACTCTTCAGCATGATTGACAGTCTTCTCATTCACTTAGACATAAACACACAGATCCACCTGACAAGGCATGAACGCAAGTGCTAAAGGCCTCCACTGACAATCTGGAGTTCACAGCAGCTGCTGTTAAAGGTTCATTGAAGAAGTGAAGAGATGAACACTGCCATCTGAAAGAAGCAAAAAAAGAGGAAAGATCACCAACTTCTATAGAAATACAGATAATGTTAAAAAAAACATGCAAAACATTTTAAAAATAGTATGAAATGGGAATGTGTTAGTGCTTCTTCTATTAATAAACCTGCCTTATTGTGTATCTTTGTTCATAACAAGAGATGTTCAGCAACATCTCTTGATGGATCAGTGATGTGGGCAGAGAGGGGTGGAATGGGGGGTGCAGTAGCAGCTTTTGGGGCTGAGTTGTAAAGCCTTGTCCCCAGCTCCTACAGCCTTTATGTGGCTCAGACAATAGGCAGACCTCCCAGCAATGCAGCTGTGCCTGGCCCTCCATGCAATGCCACTCATCCATACACTGTAAAACTTCACTGTTGTCAAATTAAGTCATCCAGTGTGTGTAGCTGTATTTTGGTCAACATGAATTCTCTGATCTAACAAAGCAGTGGAAATGTGGCCCTTTGAACACATTTTCAGTCATTGCAGTGGTTCCTCTGGATGTAATGTTAAACAGGACAAAACTATAAGTTATCACACTGGGTTTGTCCCACAATTCTAAAAAGACAGCAATGGGTGAGCAGTTATAGAAAAAACAAGTGGATATTTATGTCCACACATATAATACAAACAACAAATGATAAACGGGCATATTGATTAACATTACAACCCAGACTTGTAATCTGGTTCACATTCAACCAAGACAAGAAAAAAGTTAAAATCTGCAGCTTGCTTTAAAACGGAAGCTGTGATTACTTTTTTTCACATTCACAAAGGAATCACATAAGGAGATACATAAGAAATTCTTAGAAAACTTTTTAAACCAACTTCAATAATGAAAAGAACTTGGCTGCATTGTTTGATAACTTGGATAAATTGGAATATATGTATGATTGGACTGAATCAACATTTTTTTGTAAAGTGCCTTGAGATGACGTGTTGTGAATTGTCTCTACACAAACTGAATGGAATTCAAGAATATACTATGTTTTGGGGAATTTTGATTCCTTTCCATAACTTCAGTGATTTTGTTCAGTTTGACAGAAAGAAGCCTCTTCCAGCTCTGTAACGCTTCTCCTTCTACTACTATTTTTATCAACATTTTATTTCTAACATCAGTGTGTGGGTGTGTGCGTGAATGGGTGAATGACTGACTGTAGTGCAAAGTGCTTTAGGGTGCTCTTGACTTGATATAGCGTTTTACAAGTACAGGCCATTTACCATTAACTTTTGTAATTAAGCCAAAATTTGATATTTATCTATCTGGGAACTTATCATGCATATAAAATCCAGAATAATTAAAGTATAAGCTTCTGAAGAGTGAGTATGAGTGTGAACATGAATGTGAAAACACGACATGTAGCAGTGTGTAGAACAGGATCTGCTCTGTGTCCATGATATATGACGAAGAGAGCTTTTAAGGGCGGGGCATGTTAACTGAGAAACACAATTACTGGAACTTTCTAAGTTTCAGATTCTAACAGGAATGAACTTTAGCTTAATCTGTCACTGTTTTACTGTAGGAACATAATGTTTAATTCTGCTGAAATAGCTCCCTCAAACATTTTCTGATGAACCAAAAAGTAATCGTGTGACTTGGCGAGGAAGAGTAAAGGAAGCATAGGATGGTTGTCTCCTTTCCTTTTGTTTCCATTTTCTCAGGACAGTGACTGCTTCAGAGGCAGTGCTTTCTCTGTCTTTCTAAATTAGGTTACCATGGTGACAGACCCAGGTAAGAAGTGAATCAGCTTCATGATACTGAAAATCCTGAACTAAACCTGAAGTTACCTCATCAAACCACTAATCCTGCTTCTCAGTGCAGATCCTGGGTCCTACGGTGCTCATCACTTTAAGAGCATTTACACAGTAACATTTTCTAATTGGTGAGATCAGAGCCAATCAAGTTTCCCATTTCTTTTCAAATAGCTTTGTCTCAGGTGAGTTTATAACAAGAAATACCCCAAGCATTTGGCAAAGTGAAACTACATTTCCATCAAATACAGTTTTGCACCATCCACAGATAAATAGATGTAAATAAATAGCAATATTTACAAAATGTATAATAAATAAGAATATATTTAAAATAATAAATATAAAAAAGTATTTTTTGCAGTGTAGCCACCCCAGCTCATGTACTTGGGAAAGTTCACTGTGATTCAATTGTCACTCATGAGTGGCCAAAAGCTCAGTGAAAGGCATTGTGCTGACTGAGTGGTGAGCATTTCTGAGGCCCATACGGGTGGGGAAGAAAGGCCTTTGTTTGGGGCTTCCCACTCCACCGGCCTCCTTTCGGGCTCTCTGGAAATGGGGCCACAGTAAACAAACAATACGTTCTAATGAATGGATAATGATGAACACGTTTACTGGGTGAAAAAATTAGCAGCAGATTTACTTAGAAAACAGAAAGAAGCTCAGAAAGTAACATTTAAATCTGTTCTTGTAAAGAACCTGAATAAAAAGGCTCTCAGGATGAGCGCAGCAGAGAAGCTTCTCTTGTCCCCCCCATCCATTTGAATAAAATCTAAATTTATTTGAAATCCTTGATCAGATAATAAGCAAACTCTGATTATGACCACAATGAAACCTCTTTGATATATTATTAATTGAAAACATTCTGCCCATCTTAAATCAATTTAAGATCTTTAACAAGAATGTTTGATTTTTTAAAAATATTTAATCTTTGCTGAACAGCCTGGAAACCCTAACATTCCCTTAGTGTCAGACATTCTGTTTGTTTGTGTACCCATGCATGTTGAGAACATTTCTTTTTGTACTGTTTCAGTAAGAGGAACTAAAACATCAGGCAGGAAAACATATAGGTTAGACCCTTCAGACTGAGTGATTTGGATCTCATTGTTCCAAATGCTGGACACTGGGAGTTTAAAGCTTTACGCCACAGCGGAAGAGAGGCGGGGAACAACACGCCACACACAAATCTCCTTCCTCACGCCACAGGGGCCTCTGCTTTCTGTTCCCATGTCAGAGAAGCATGGAGCTCAGGGGGGCAGCCCATCAAACTCACTTAACTCAGGAGAGCTCCTCTCAGGTAGGTAGGAGGTAATATTCTCTACGGGTCCATTAAAAACAAGGACCATGGAGAGTACTTGTTCCAAGACTGGAGGACAAACTCTGCTTTTTTAAATACTCTTTCCTGTGATTCTTCACAAATAATCTCTCAAGATATTATAAAACAGTATAATACAAGAATGTGTTTGACATTTTATGTTCAATATGCTTTATGAGCTCCCTAAGCTTTGAAGTACAAGTTTACAAGTGTACATCAATGTGTCTCTTATCTTGTTTCAGACTAAAATGTGAAAGAGAACAGAGCTTCACAAGCATCTATTTCATTTGCTTTGTCCAGTGAACTCCTTGGCATGTTTCATAAAACATTTTGAGATCATTTGAGCTTTGTGACATGGTGAATTATCCTGCTAGAAGTGGGGATCAGAAAATAGGTATGTCATCATCATAAAGGGATGGAGATGGTCAGCAACAATACTCAGGTAGGCTGTGGCATTTAAATCTACACATTATGATCCAATCACTAAAACCTCCTCCATGTACCCAGAATCAAACTGAGGACCATGGGAGGACCACACCCCACACCTGTGAAATCCTCCCTGACACCCTGAGAGCACCACAATCCACTAACTGTTTCAAAAAGGGTTTTAAGACATTTCTTTTTAGCAGAAATGTTGGTTCACCCTCTTAGATATTTTTTTTATGTTTTTAAATTTTTTTTTTAAATAAACTGCTTGCCCTGTTTTAGCTTTTTGTAGCCCTTTGAGATCCTGAGATGAAAAGGGCACTGTAAATAGCATGCATTAATAATATTATTGTTACTTATGTCACAGATGAAACTGAAATTCATTGGAAATGTTGTTCCAATTTGCTATTGACCAATTACAGCGAGTCTGTGGGAATTTCAACTTCAGTTTCCTGTTCTTAGCTATTAGGACTAGTGCTTGGTTGGGTTTTCTGCTGTTGTAGACCATCTGCTTCAAGGGTATAGAGATGCTGTGTGTTCAAAAATAGGATTCTGCATGCCTTGATTGTAACAAGTGGTTATTTGAGCTACTGTTGTATTTATATGATCTCAGATCAACTATACATCAACTATCCATTTTTGTCCACACAACTGCCACTCACTTGATATTTTCTCTTTTTCTTTGTAAACTCTGAGACAACAAAAACCATAATAAGTTCACTTAAGTCTCCTTTTTTCCTTCACTGAATTGTGCTGCGTGATTTGCTGATTCACCATTTGTGTTGCAAATAAATGAACTGGTGTACCTACTAAAATGATCAACTAGTGTATACTGATTAAACCTAGCTGAACCTCCTTCACAGGATACAATAAGAAATTGTAAGTTGGTAAAATTATGCCCTACAATAATATTAATGACTTAAAGTAAGAAACAAATTTGCTCACTTAAGTTAACATGAGGCCAGGGATCAGCAACCTTTTCAATTCAAAGAGTCAGGTTTGCCCTGCTACAAAATAAAATTTTTCCAGTGCCACAAAAGAGGACAAAATGTTTTATTTTGAAAGGTAAGTAAATTAAACTGAAATGTATTTCAGAATAAAGTTAATAACCTAACTTTTACAAAGGAAAGTGAACCTTTTTCCTAAATAAGGAAAATGAATACCGAGGTAGCCCACTTAAAAACATAAGGCACATATTTTATTAGTTTTTTCACATCACAGTGGAAGAGTTTTGGGTGACTCTTCTTCACTATATCATTGTAATTCGGTGTATTAGTAAGGTGCACTGTGTCACTTCCTGTTGCCGCTGTTGTACTCTAGATCTGTTGATGTTTCAGACTGTCTTGATTTGATCTAATTTCTCAGTGCTGAGACCTTTCTCACTTATTCTAACACATAAGCATGTTAAAACACATATCCCCTGTTGCTGCACTTTACATTTTGGGACCCCTTCATGTTTTACATGGTTTTTTCTCAGTGTGATAAGGCCTTGCCAGCTTAGTTCGCTTAGTTTCAGCAGTGCTATGGCTCCTCCTGAGTCTCCTTCTGTCTCAACGTCTCTGTCTAAGTCATGTGTTTAGTTACTCCTCAGCCTCCTTTAGTGATAGTGGTATGTGTAATAAATATAGCATTTTTGTAAGATTTGGAGGTGAAGGCATCGGAATTGGAGACCCCTTAGCCAGTGTGAAGAACAACAAGTATAGAATCTCTTAGTGGTCCTTCAGCAGAACTTGTGCAGCCAGGACCTCAGGCCAGCTGGTTGATGGTACATGGGGAACATAGTTCCATAACCATCATTACCATCAATCTGTCTGCATTTCTGACAGATTTCCCCTGCTCTGCAACACACCTGCTGAGAAGCTGACTCTGGTAATTGGCAGCTCCATAGCCAGAAACATGGCATTTGAGACACCAGCGACTATAGTCAAATGTTTGCTAGAGCCAAAACAGGCAACATCAAATCCCACCTGAAACTGCTGGCTAACGTTAAGCATAAATACAGTAAGATTGTTATTCATGCTGGTGGTAATGACACCAAGTTACTGTTGGGGTTTGGGAGTTTTCCCTCTATCTTTTGCAGTTCCTTCAGTTATCCTCCAGAGGGTGTCATGGAGCACGGTTGGTAGGGAGGCTCCAGCAGTGTGTTTTCACACACCTGCGTTTAATCACCTTCATCAAGTGAAGCATAAGAGGAGCACATTGCCAGTCCACCGGTGCCTGAGTGTTAACCATTAGTGGTAACTCCAAGCCCTCCACATTCCTCATTATGATTTCCTTGTGCTCTGGAAAGACTTTGTCTTACCATCTTTGTGTTCTCTGCTCTCCAAATGTTAATCCCTGAAGAAGATCTGGATTCTGTTCCAGTTCTCTGCCTGGAAACCTAATGTCATCTGCAACTCCAGTGAATACTCTGACTCTCTTACCTCTGACAGGCAGATTCGTAAGCTTCTCTTCGTCGTTTCTGTGCAAACTCCTTTGAACCTTGTTCGCCCTCCACCATGCTCTTTGGACCTCACCCACACTCACCACCTGGATTTCCAATGCCGTCCATTTCCTGGAACTCGCCATCCTCCCAGATCCCACTAACCTCTCCCCGGCGGATTACCTTCATTTACACAAAAAGCATAATTCTGCAAGTCATTTCACCAACCCATTCATCATACTCATCTCTCCTCCTATCTCCAGAGCTTCAGCCGAACCCGGTAGCCAAACCATTTCCCGGACCCCAGAACTACCTTCCATATTCAAATCATCATTCTTTATTGTAAATAAACCTTTAACTTTTCATCTGCCTCCTGAGAGTGTTCCTGCATTATACCCAGTTTTTATAGCTACTCTTACATTGTCTACCCTCATAACTGGATTACATCAGATTTTAGGACCGCAGGATTCTTTTTACTTCAGTTTTACCCTTTCTTCTGCTTCCAAGCTGAACATGAGCAAGATGCCTCTGGCTGACACCGGGGACATTAGCAGTATTATACAAAGACTTCAACTGCTAGAATTGAAGATTCACCTACAAGAGAGGCATACAGGTTCTGGAAATGAAACTTCTCTATTTATGACTCAAAACAATGAACAGCTTGGTATTACACAAAGACTTCAGTCATTAGAAATGAAGATTCATCAACTGAAGATGAATATCGAGATCAACGCAGGCTCTGGAAATGAAACAACCCTACCAATGACTCAAAACAAGGGACAGCTCCCAGCCACATTGGCGAACAGCTCATCCCGGAACTCTCTGGGAGCTAAGCCGAAAAATAAATCTCTGACAAGACAACTCTAGGTGAGGAAGGACTCCTCACCTAGACGACACAGAGTTCCCAGCATTAAGACAAGATATTCCTTCTTCAACTCCTGCTCCAAAAACAAAACATCACCTTGCTGGAGCTGACAAAATTCCATCTTCCTCAACCCCGGCACCAAGGACAAAACAACTAATTCGGGCCATAACACATCCAGACTCCACTGGTATCCCACTGAAAAACAGGTTTGTTGTACTTCAGCAGGAGTCCCCAAGCAGCAACAGGAGCTATGAGGCAAGATCAGTACAATTTCCTCCTAAAATGAACACCAAGAAAACAAAAGACATGGCAAAAGTTCTTATTGTGGGTGATTATGTGGTGAAAGAAATCGACAACCTTTGCAGTACAAAGAGGACAAAGGTAATCTGCTTCCCAAATTACAGTTTCTGATGTTACTGTAAAAATACTCTCAATAACCACTGATTACCTGAATATTGAGACTCTAATCATACACATTGGAGCTAATAATATCATCAAAGAAAAATCTGAAATCTTGAAAAATGACTCCAATCATCTTCTAAGCACAATCGGAAATCTAAAAATTAAGAAGTTTATAAGTGGACCGCTACCGACAGTTCGATGGGGAAATGGGAGATACAGCAGACTGCTTATGATTAATAAGCTTATCAAAATATGCACTACCAGCTCAGTGATCTTCATTGACAATCACAGGTTCTTCTGAGAGCGTTGTCATCTAAACAAACGAGATGGAGTATCCTTACATAGTATCTTTAAATCCTTAACTAAAAAGACTTTTAGTTAATGACTTCATTACTGAGCATAATATTGATATGTTTCTCACAGAAACATGGTTGGATGACAACAATGAAACACCTGTACTCATTGAATCAGCACCCCCTAATACATTTTTTTAAGTGAGATTAGAAAGAATTAGAGGGGCGGAGAGGTTGCTGCAATATTTTATGATACTGGACTCTAAAAAAGTTTCTTTGGGCAATTTTGACTCTTTTGAATATTTGGGAATTGAGGTAAAAGGCCACAAACAAACTCTGACACTAACTCTATGCAAAACCCCAAAATATGTGGCAATTTTTTTCAATGGCTTTAACGAGCTGTTATTGATGATAGGCATTGATTATGACTGTTTAATAATTATGGGAGACTTTAACATCCATGTTGACAACCCAATAGACAGAGAGACAAAAAAGCTGAATTCAAAACTTTGGTTTTTAACTCAACATGTTAAACAGCCGACACATAATCGAGGACACACTCTAGACCTGATTATCAGCAAGGGTGTAAATATGTCCAAGATCTCTGTAATTGATGTTGTTCTGTCTGATCATTTTTCTGTTGTTTTTGAAAGTATAATCTTTGTTGACTCGTTTACTAAAACAGATATTATTACAAAACGTTCTCTTACAGACAACACAGCTGAAACTTTTTATCAAATCTACTCCTCCACCTCACTACCATGCTGTGAACCAGTTGATGAACTGGTAGATAACTTGTCCTCTAAAATTTCAGACATCATTGATTTCATTGCACCTGTTAAAGTGAAAACTGTGTCTGGTAGGAAGAAATCTCCCTGGATAAATGTTCCACTTGTAAGAAGTGAAAGAAGTATTTGTCGGAGGGCTGAACATAAATGGCGTAAAATTCGACTTCACGTTTACTATGAAATCTACAGAGAGGCTGCGAAGCTATCACTCATCATTAAAACATGCAAGGGAAACATTCTTTGTGGAAATCATAAACAAAACCATCGACAATGCCCGTGCCCTGTTTTCCACAGCTGACAGATTGACAAACCCTCCTGTGATTTTACCACCAGAACTCCAATCTACCAGGGCCTGCAAAGAATTTGCCACCTTTTTTAGAGAGAAAATTAAAAAAATTAGAGGGTTAATCTGCACATCCACATCAAATCCAATAACAATGTTATGCCCAACCATAACAAATGCAGAGAAAATGGCTGAATTTCACCAACTCAACCATGAAACTTAGAAGAGATTTTAAAACAGTTAAGCTCCTCTTCCTGCTGTCTTGATATTCTACCTACAACCTTCATCAAGAAAGTTCTGCTTGTCATTACATCTGATCTGATTCAAATAGTAAACTCTTCCCTCTCATCAGCTGTTTTCCCACCAGGCTCTAAAAACAGCTGTTATCAAACCTCTGGTAAAAAATAACAATTTAGATAAACCTCTTTATCTAAATTTGGTTACAAACCAATCTCTAACCTTCCATTTTTCAGCAAAATTTTTGAAAAAGCTGTGTTTCAACAGTTAAATAGCTTTTTAACAATGACAAACCACTGTGACATCTTTCAGTCCAGTTTCTGTGCTCACCACAGCACTAAGACTGCCCTCATCAAAGTGTTTAATGATATCCACACAAATACAGACTGTGGAAGAACCGCAGTGTTGGTTCTGTTGGACCTCAGTGCAGCATTTGACACTGTTGACCATGATATATTATTAAAGCAACTGGAGAGCTGGGTCAGACTCTCTGGTACAGTACTTAATTGGTTCGAATCCTACCTAAAGAACAGGGATTTCTTTGTGTCAATAGGCAACTTCTCATCGGAGCAGACAAAAGTCACATGTGGAGTACCCCAAGGTTTAATCCTGAGACCCCTCCTATTTAATATGCTCCCATTAGTTCAGATTATAACAAGTAATAAGATTAGTTACCATAACTACGCAGATGATACACAGCTCTATATTATGATGTCACCAGGTGACTCTGAGTCCATCTGAGCACTAAACAGATGCTTAGAACAAATTAATGCGTCAATGTGCCAAAACTTTCTACAGGTGAACAAAAACAAAACTGAAATCATTGTCTTTGGACCTAAAGAGGAACAATCTAGAGTCAGTGCGCAGCTTCAGTTATTACAGCTAGAAACTAATGATCAGGCCTGAAATCTGGGTGTAGTGATGGACTCAGACCTGAACCTTCAGAAACACATAAAGACAGTTACAAAGTCAGCCTTCTATCACCTGAAGAACATTTCCAGGATTAATGGATTTCCAGGACTAATGTCTCAACAAAATCTAGAGAAACTCATCCATGCGTTTATCTTTAGTCGCAGTTCCAGGATTAAAGGACTAATGTCTCAACAAGATCTAGAGAAACTGATCCATGCATTTATCTTTTGTCGCATTGATTACTGCAACAGTGTCTTCACAGGTCTGCCTAAAAAGTCAACCAGACAGCTGTAGCTGATCCAGAACGCTGCTGTTCACATTCTCACTAAGACCAGGAAGATAGAGCACATCACCCCAGTTCTAAAGTCCTTCCACTGGCTCCCTGGAGCTCAGAGAATAGACTTTTAATTACTTCCATTAGTTTATAAATCATTGAATGGCTTAGCACCAAAATACATTAAAGACCTGTTGTATTTGTATCAACCTTCCAGACCACTCAGGTCTTCTGGTTCTAGTCTACTCTGCATCCCCAGAACCAGAACCAAACATGGAGAAGCATTATTCAGTTTTTACGCACCACTAATTTGGAACAAAGTCCCAGAAAACTGCAAAACAGACAAAACACTGTGTTCCTTTAATTCAAGACTGAAAACCCACCTGTTTAGAACTGCCTTTGATTAGTAGTAAGTGGAACATTGATCAGTATTTCTGAATTGTTTACTCAATGATCTTTATGATATTGACACATTGATATTTGCTTGATGATTTTGTTTAGTTTGATCTATATTTGCTTGTTGATTTGATGATGTAAAGCACTTTAAACTGCCTTGTTGCTGAAATGTGCTATACAAATAAACTTGACTTGACTGCATTTGGGTCAGATAATTATCTAAAACCATGACAGTTACCAGTTGGAAGCCACTAAAAGTAGTGTTGCTTCAGTGTGTAAGTGTGTCAGTATGTAAGTTTGTCAAAACAATGTTGGATTCTGCTATTTTGTCTGGTCCCCTGCCTGATTGGACCAGTGACGACATGTTTAGCCACATCTTGAACACGAACATTCCAAAACCATGTGACCCCATGTTGACCATTCAACTTTGGTCTGTACATGCTGCACCCTTTCCTCCTTCTAAAGGGGAGTTTTTCCTTTCCATTGTCACTACATACATGCTCAGCATGAGGGTTAGCTGCAAAGTCCAAGAGGAGTGACTGCTGCAAGTCGATGACTCGATGCAATCTGCTGGGTTACCTCAGATTGAAAACTTTTTAAGCTAATTTGAATAATGAACTGCATTTGATACACTGTTTGATAACCAGGATCAATTGGAATGTATGATTTAATTTGAATAATATTTTTGGTAAAGTGCCTTGAGATGATGTGTTGGGATCTGAGACTATTTAAATAAGCTGGATTGAATTGAATACTTTGAAGCAAAAGAACAAAGTTCTGTTGTAGATATTCTATGCAAATATTGCTTAAAACATACAGAAGAAGCTAAAACCCTGCTTCACCATTTCTTATTGTCTTTATAATAAAAATATTTATTTGGTTTTATATGAGCCATGTGTTGTTTTGGAGCCTCAGGATGTAGACCCTTGGATTAACCTATTTTTAACATTCACACTTTGACCACAGAACTGGTCATAAAGACAAGACAGGGAATATTTACTATAGTATCCAACTCCAGAGTGAAGGACACTGCATTTTAACATTAGATACTAGTCTGTTTAAACCATTTTGAGGTAGAGAGCTTAACCTATTAATTTGATTCAAAGTCATTAACAAACCCTGTTGTGCTAAATCAACCCAAGAACTGATTGGTCCATATTTTACCCAGGATGGGACATCATATTAAACTGGGTTGTGTGTTTACCCAGGAGTTGTATGAGTGTAATAATAGTGAGTTTTCACCATTTTCTTTAAGTTACTGACAAGTCAGTTATTGTTAGAGTTTGGCCATAGAATGATATTTACCTAGCCTGGCCATTGCCTGCCTACGCAATTCTGCTTGATTCTCATCTCCCTTCAGTGCTCCGTCTGAGCTTTCTCCCATTGTGCTAAATTTGTCTTGTAGAATTTCAACCGGGCTACGCAATGAACAGAAGGTGAAGTAGTAAACGACGACTACAATTTTCTGTGCTGTTTTATAATAGCAGTCTGCCTGTAGTTTTGCAATGAAAGCGGAAGAAGTGAACAAAACCATTTAGTCCATGTTGGCCATGCTTCCACATATTGAATTAACATTAACAGCCATCTCATTCGGCAATTTCCAGTAAGCTTAATAGTACTGGCGCATTATATATGTCACATCCAAACATTAGCGACTGGGTAAAATCTAAAACTTCAACAGAGTCCATGCCCTCACCAAGCAATTGTTTCTCAATAGCAGAGAAATCCTCTGGACAAACCGACGCGTAGAAAACAGGGCTGGTTTTTACCAGGCTAGTATTGACCAATCTTTTCATTAGCTCATTTTCTGTTTATATAAATCTCCACAAGCTATCACACACCGGGGGAAAATGCCCGACCTTTTAAGAATATAGCTCAAGATAAAATACTCAAAATAACCAAGTTTGATTTTTTTTTTTTTTGTTCTTTCAGCTTATAATTGTTGTTTGTCCCTTTTCTTGATTGTCAATCTAAATGTCTTTGTTGGTGTTCCAGGTACACATAGCACAACTGTTGGTGTTTGTTTTTCCAATTTCTCAAAAAAAAAAAAAAAAAAAAAAAAAAAAAAAACCCTTAAAAAGTATACGTGAGCTGGTTTTTAGAGAAGAAAGTTACAATTAATATATTTGACATAACAGAGCATAATATTTCCATGATCGTTCATGGTTGATTCATGGTCTCATGCTTTCAAATGTTGAAAGAATAGAATAGATGCCGATGGATATGCTGATAGTGATGTAACAATACACCTAGATCATTACTTATGACCTTAGTCTCTTGGTCACGGCTCTGTACGACTACAATCCAGTAAAAAGAAACAAGTCAAATGTGAGTTTTTCTATTCACTCACTCTGTACTGAAAATAACCCCAACAAAACAATGCCTGAAAAGTGAACTGACTAACAAAATATTAATACAATCTCTAGCCATTCAGTATAACAGATGTCAATTTAGCACTTTCTCGACTAAATATTGTTATTTCTACCAACATCTGATTATTGTTCTCTTTTTCTCAGCCATTAGCGCTTCCACAGCTGTTGTCTTTCCCAACCCTCTTCTCCCACTTCACCATCCAGCTCTGATAATAAGCATAAGAAAACCTGCAACCTACTGTGCACTTATTTTAAGATGGAAATCTCTGACAATTCTGCCACAACAACAAATCATAATGTTTTGCATCTTCATCATATTGTGTAGCTGGAGATACTAGTAAGATTATATAATGTTGAGCCCACATAGTGGGACATGCTTAAGTCCCACACAATTTGGAAATTGCAAAGTGGAGTTAGGATATCAGGTTTTGTACAACAGAGCAAGATTTGTTTAAAATTCTTTTTAGTTTAAGCCAAACACTGCCCAACAGGCCATATGTTACACAAAACCTAGGATTAAGCCTAGACTTACAGGTAACTTTCTTGTTTAGAAAATAGTAGTATAAAGAAACCATAAAAAGTGTTGGGTTTAAATGTTTTTCCCCAACCTTGTGGAAAAGTAAAGGCAGTGCAGAACTGTACAATGCTCCTCAACACTGAAAATATAAAATGAAACTATGATTGTTTTTACTCACTTGATGTAACACTCCTTGAACACAAGGTGGTGCTAGTTAAGGAGGTAGTAGGATTTTTTGGTACTTGGTGGGGTATTCAGTTGTAATTATAAACTCAGTCATGTGTTCCAGGTATATAAGTGTAAGCCCATTAGGTTTATCATTAATCTACCACTCTTTCAACACAGCTGCTGCGGATTATCAAAAAATTGAAACAACTCTTGATAAAAATGTTGAAAGTCAGGCTTGTTTGATTCAATTTTAACAACTTTTCAATCACATTTCCATGTTGTTTAGACAGAAGACAAAGTTGTCTTTTTCAAGTTTGCTGGGTCTTCAACCATCTGTCACCGTTGCCGGTCATTGTTGCATTAGTTTGGCGTGGACTGCTTAAAGATAATTTCATCTACTCATTCTTTTGTCAGGGTCCTTAAGAAAAGGACATAAATGTCCTTTTCTAAATGATAGTGGTAATCACCCGTAGCAATTATGTGACATCTGTCCATAGTGACGTCTGTACCACAATGTTTCGGTAGATGTATATGTTATACTTCTACAAGCTGACCTTTTCATCTTATCCACTTTTAAAATATTGGACTGGACTTATTAAAACTGTCACTTCTTATAATGCAGTTTTAACTGTATGTACCTCTTCAACCTAAACTTGACCCAAGAGAAGGTACCACTGTTGTGGAAGACATCCTGTCTGGTTCTGGTACCAAAAACCTCACCCATCAGTCATCAGTGATTATAGACCTGTTGCCCTGACATCCCACATCATGAAGGTCCTAGAGAGACTCCTGTTGGCCCACCTGAGTAAGCAAACTAGAACATATCAGGACCCCCTGCAGTTTGCTTATCACTGTGGAGTTAGAGTTGAAGATGCCATCATACACATGCTTCAACAAACCCACTGTCACCTGAACAAAGCAGGCAGCACTGTGAGGATCATGTTCTTTGATTTCTTCAGTGCATTTAACACAATTCAGCCTGATCTGCTTCGTCTGAAACTCCACACAGGTGGAGGCCTCAACAATTGCCTGGATCAGTGACTACCTGACAAACAGACCACAGTATGTGAGACTGAAGGATTGTGTGTCTAACCCGGTGGTCAGCAGCACAGGAGCACCACAGGGGACTCTCACCATTCCTTTTCACACTGTACACTTCAGACTTCCAGTACAAGTCAGACTCCTGTCATCTACAGAAATACTCAGATGACTCTGCAGTTGTTGGGTGGATCAGAGATGGACAAGAAGCTGAGTACAGAGAGCTGGTGGACCGCTTTGTGGCATGGTGTAGAAACAATCTCATCTTGAATGTGAACAAAACAAAGGAGATGATTGTAGATTTCAGGAGAAACAGGGTCAGATCAAACCCTGTTTCCATTATGGCAGAAGTGGAGGTGGTTGAGGAATGTAAATACCTCGGTGTTCATCTAGTACCTCGGTGTTCATCTAGACAACAGACTGGACTGGAGACTCAACAGTGAAGCGTCTAAAGAAGGGACAGAGAAGACTGGACTTCTTAAGGAAGCTAAGATCCTTCAAGGTTTGCAGCAAGATGTTGCAGATCTTCTGTAAGTCTGTTGTTAAGAGCATCATCTCCTCTGCCATCATCTGTTGGGGAAGCAGCATCAGAGCCAGGGACCTAAAAAGGCTCAATAACCTGATAAAGAAGGCTGGTTCTGTTCTGGGGATGACTGTGGAACCTTTGGAGTTGATTATGCAAAGAAGGATTTAGCATAAAAATGAAGAAAATTATTGACAACCCTGAACACCCTCTTCATGAGACTGTCATTGGAAAACAGAGTTTCTTCAGTCAGAGGCTTCTTCAGATTGGTTGTAAAACGGACCGCAACAGGAGATCTTTCCTGCCCACAGTCATCATCATCTATAATAACTCCTTGACTAAATGAGTTACATCAACATTTAATTTCCCCTTGGAATAAATAAAGTATTTTTGAATTTGAATTGAATTAAGTTTGAATGTGTATAAATGTTATATATTTGCTTAGTTTTTGGGGGGTTTTGTGTGTGCTGATAAAGACAGTAACATGCTTTCTTGGTCTCTCACCTGTAAAATACACAGACACACACACACACACGCCTCCTGTGCTGACTTCAAAAGGTGCTTTGATCAAAACTCTGGCACTTAGCTCGCCTGGATTCCCTTTCTTGGGTGTATTATGTCTTTTAAGTCTTTTTCTTCTATGAGCTTATGAGCGTCAGATCCACAGAGCTGTGTAGGCATTATGTTTGTATTGTTGTATTTTAAGGCTTTGCTATGTGCCAGCTGACCGCCATCCATAGGGTTGCAGAGGACTGAAATCATGTCACAACGCTGAGATAGAATGGTTGCACTGGGGTTTAATAATAGAAACAAAACTATATTTCAAGAAGAGTAATGAATAAGACCAAAAGAAAATTGGAAATTTGCACTTCATGAAAATATCAGAAAGTAAATATTTTACAGCAGACAGTGACATGAATGTAATGCAATGTTACATGAGGGTCTGTAATACCTATATACCCCTGAGTCTAATCATCTGCATTATGTTATGTGTACCTTTATTGTCTATTGATATCTGTATCATACAAGCTAAAGGAGGGGGAAGGAAGGATGGGGTAGTGAGGATAACTGTTGGGATTTTATTCACATGAACGCACAGTATCACAGAAACAACTTAATCTACCTGAGTTTCTCCCCAAAGGAATGAATTATGAAGGCATTTATGACTGTCCCATATATAGCTGTGTTTATTCTCAGTTTATGGCTGACAGAAGCAAGAGCTTGGAAGCCACTTTGAAACCTGTAAAAAGTGTGTTTTATTGCACCCGTGCAGCTCACACAGTTCCAGTTGGGTCACAAATGACTCCCTGTAGACCTGCTTCCACAGCCATTCATAGATCCTTTATTTCCATAGGATATTTCTTTTCAAAAACACTGCCTCTGCAGTACAACATGTTTATAAACGTGATTAATCACCTTCATAGAGATTGTTTTTTTTTTTTTTTACCCTATGAGAAGATGAGGAATAACATGTTTTAAAGACTGGAATAGATAGGACATCTATAGAACTTGGCAATATGGGCTGATCTAAGGAAATAAATAAGAGTAATACTGAAATTTAAAATTAATTTAAAAAGTTTTAAAACTGTGATAATAATGTTGAACGGCACCACGATTCCATAAGCACGACTTTCATGTTTTGTATATTTTTTCTCTATTAGAAACATTGTTATAAAGGATTTGCATTAATCTTGGTTTGACCAAAATTCCAGTAAACTTGTTTGGTTCCTAACATATGGTGTATGACTGCTGAATGTTAAATGGCTTGTGTCTGTCCAGAAAATGGTTAATGTTTTGCTTTTAGGCTAAAAATTCCAGCCTAGATTTGCAGTATCACACTAAGTTCAAGACTTACAGTGACTTGGAATTTGAATGTTCTCCCTGTGGCTTTGTGGGTTCTCACCAGGTACTCTAGCTTCCTTCTAAAGTCCCAAAACATGAGTAGTAGATTGACTGGCCTTAGGTATGAGTGTGTGCGTGCATGGTTTGTTGTCTTTGTGTTGCCCACTGCATTCCACTTAAGGGTGATATGGTTCACAGTCACCTTTATGTAGCACTCAATAGCTCTGGATGTCTGTCCATTAGCTCTGAGTGCTATAGCAGATGCACTGGACAAGTTGTAGATAATGGTAGATTTTGCTTTCTCATAAAGGAATGGTATTATTTTTTGGCTAAAGTGAACACAAGAAGGAATGCCAAAACAGGGCTGATTTACCTTGAGCATATGTTTAAACTCACTGTGCTAAAAAACAGAATGTGGCCTAGAATCCATTGCTATAAAAGCATCAGTGACAATTGTTATTGCTTCAGCTCAATCTGAAGAGCTTTAAAAAGGCTCTTTAAAAAACCTGCTGGGAGCTGCATTTCAATTGCACAAGTTTTTTTTTTTTTTTTCATGCTGCACTTATATTAACATTTGCATAGTACTTTCAAAATCATACCTGACCTCTACTGAGCAATCCAGGCAAACTGCTTCCATCGTATCCACTTGTCTTTGACCATTTACATACCTCACTGCGATTTCGAAGTGTTCCCAAACAGTAGTCTTTTATGACAGAAGAGGGTCTTTAAGCTCTGGCCTTCCCTGAAATCCACTAGCCAGTACTGCATGAAAAGTGGGATTTTTGTCAGTATGTGGCCATATGAACCACCATGGAAGTTCAGGCAAACAGCTGTTCAGCTGCAAACTTCTCTGCAATCATATGAAAATGGTCACAAAATGACATGAAATTTGTTTTTCAACTGTTTGAAAGACAGTTGCAGCCACAATTGCAGATAATTGGTTTTGTTGTGTGAGCGTAACTGCTAGAAGCCATAGACATGCAAATCATATGCATGAAAAGTTGGATTTTTGCTCTATGTGGCCATGTAAAGTATATGCTTTCAAACTAAAGGCAGGACATTGGGACAGGAATAATTCTATTAATATTTAGAATTAAGAGAAGCGGTATAGGGGTTCAGTTATTTTGGATCACTGCACATATTGGAATTGAAACAAATAATAAGCCTGAGTGGTGACAAATTTACCATCATGTCATAAATATTATTTTTTACACAGATGCAGATCCAATTGCACCTTTTTCATGTAAAGATGTGATGTGGTTTTGTGTAATTCAAATGCGAATTAAAGCTATTGGCATATGAATTTTCCTCCCACCACACTTCCCTACCGCCACTTCCCCATATTTCATTAGCAGCCGCTTCCAGCACAGAGTAGCACGAACACAACAGCCTGTAAACAGCTGTTAATTAACTGGGAATTAACAATATTTGCAGGTGTTCACAGGCCTGGAAATCTGATTTTTCATCCTGCTTGACATTTTTCACACAGAAAAATAATAAAGCCTATACTGAATGGGCTATAGATGAGACGTTCACTGTCCGTTCAGAGCTCAGTTTAAGCCCAGCCTTCTGGAGCTGCCCTGGTATGGGGGAATTTTACTGCCATAAGTCAAGAGCGTACATGGCAATAAAATTCCCCCATACTTTGGCCTTTTTCACACCTGGGGGGAAAGTCCATGTGGGGAATCCCCTTTTCCCATTCAGCAATGTGCGAAGAAGACCACGAATACAAAGAACATTGGAGGTTGGAACCGAAATAAATTATCAGGTAATAACCACTTTTTCCACTACAGTATATTGATCGGTCGTTTCTAGGGAACAACTTTAGTAGCACCGATTTGCATTCTGCTGTAAATCCTCAATTGGTAGTGACAGGATGCCTGAAGCACTGATTTTTGCAGTCATTTTTTTCTCCTCCCCCTCATATTTATCATTACATACTTCAAATATCAACTGATTTCAGAAAATAGGATCATACTGGATATTAAAGCTTAGTAATGTGAATTAAATTTTTGGACTTTTCTGAATATAAAAACTATAATTTGAACCCTGACAAATGAAATTCCCTTGAAATGCAGAGGGTTACATTTTGTCATTAAAAAACATATTCAACTTTAATACACTGGATTTCTTTTTGTAACACTTTTCAGTAAAGCTCGACTTAGGTCACATATTCATTTAACAGTTATTAGTATTAGTGATCCTGTAAATTTCAGGGGAACTTTAGGTGTCAGCAAAATAAACATACAGAAATTTCTATAAACATTTTTTTTATCTGACTGAAGCCACATTAACTTCAAAAGCTTCAGACTTTTGGGTCAATTAACAATATTGACTTCCGATTCCACATATTATTCCAATACCTTCATTGTCACTTTCCCAGAATCCAATGCAGTGTGACGTCGGATACTAATATTCATTACCAAATATCCAATCCTCATTAAATTTGCATTATCATTATCATCAGTGTTAATAATACTTTAAATAATAGTCCAAGTTTTGTATTTTTACAGCGCGTGTTCTCATTGTTTTTGTTGTTTTGTTATGAGATGTCAGAGTTGAAACAAAAATACTATTCTTACATTCTGCATTATACTGTACACATCTACTGTGCTCCCACAGACTAGAAACTGACTTTTTTACTCAGTTATGTTACGCACTTATTATTGAAGTGACACACTTTGAATATGCAAATTGGCAATTGTGGTTGGTTCTTCTGTGATACAGAGTGGAGGATGTTTTACTTTGTGGAAAGGTCAGGGTTATATATTCATAAAGGGGTGGTTTTCTTTTTCACGTAGTCCATGTATCTAAGTTTATTTTGTTGTTTTTTTTTTTTTTTTTGTAGCTTTACTGAACTTCTTCTATTTGATGAACCCAAAGAGAATGACTGGAGTTGCTGGAGTACCAACTCATGGACATCCCTATGCCCCAGAGAGAGAGAGAGAGAGAGAGAGAGAGAGAGAGAGAGAGAGAGAGAGAGAGAGAGAGAGAGAGAGAGAGAGAGAGAGAATGGCAACAGGGGGTGAGGGAGAGTAAACAGGGGAGCAAGGAAAAAGAAGACAATGAATAATCATAAAACAGAATAACTAAGACTGAACTAAAGTAAAACAGAAACAAGGTTGATCTAATCAAAATAAGAAATACAGGATAACAACCATTTAACATAATCTAAAAACAACTGAATTAACAGAGGGAAAATAAGAAATCAATAAAAAGAATAAAAAGAAATGATTGAAGCAAAAGTCCAAAAGAAGAGATCATGACACCTTTAGCTGTATTCCTTAGGTTCAAAGGACCACTGATGAATTTGTGTGGATGCACTTAGCTGCTGTGCTTTCCAGGCAGTCATTTCCATTGAAACACTCACTTCAATAACATTTTTCAGTGTCAGTTTACCCTCAGTTAGCAATCTTTTCTGGATAGCCTCACTGCATAACCCACACACTAACTTGTCCCACAGAGTATCATTGAGTGAAAGACCAAATTCACAATGTTCAGATAGGTGTTTCAATACTGCTACAAACTGTACAACTGATTCATCCTCATCATGGTTCCTTTTGTGAAACCTGAACCTCTCTGCAATGATCAGTGGCTTAGGTGAATAATGATTCCCTAATATTTGCACTATTTGTTTGTAGGACTTGTCTCCAGACTTGTCAGGTTGCACCAAACTTTGCAACATGTTGAAAGTTTTCCCACCCATGACACTTAAAAATGTTGGCACTATGACATCATCTTTAATCTTCTTGGCAAGAACAAAATATCCAAATCTCTCCGTATATGAACTCCATTGTTCAGTACTTTCATCATATGGTCCGATATTCCCAGTTATCGAAGCCATTTTTACTTAACTCTTATTTAGTTTCAGCAACAGTTCTCTTCTGCTTATTGTAAGTTTTTTTTTGCATATTTCTCTCTTTTATGTCTTGCAATTATTTCTTGTTGATTTGTTGCCTTTCCTTCTTACTAGCCTGTCCAGCGCAAAGGTTGCTCCTCCCCCTTCTCTTTTTCTCTCCTGTTGCAGTGCAGCTCTGTGTGCATGTCAGCTCGTCTCCCCGTCACAGCCTGTAGTTTGCCACCAGCAGCGCAAACTGGACTTGTCACCGGAGGAGACAAAAAAGAAAACAAAAACTAACCCAGCGTGAGAATGCTAGTTTTGTTGTGTACTACCTATATTTTAAGGGTACAGCAATTAAAGGAGGATGCCAGACATCATGGAGGGCTGCATTCATTATGTGTATTAGCTCAACTGTTGCAGTTGCAACACACATAGGAACATAGGATACAACAATAGAGGAGAGGGGCTATGTTACGGGAACATCAAAGAAAGAAACTTAAGTAGCAAATACACAAGACTTTCTGCTGCAGCTGAAAGTAGGTTAATGTAGTGCATTGTGGGATTAATAGTTCTTACACCAGCCTCATTGCTCCTTGTAGTTCAGTCGTTCATGGCTGGAGGCCCAACACTATTATTTAAATTAGTGTTACACTTGCAGGTGTAAACTAATTCGTAATCACTCACTTGGTTTGGTTGTCATTTAGTTGTTGGTTGTGGTGAGAGGACTCATATCCAGGCAGGAAGAGGTAATCACCAGGTCTGATTTAATAAATAGTAAAAAGTCAAACAACTTATAGATATTAGAAGCCAAAATAGAGAAAAACCTCAGGAAGAATGGATGGAGATGGATCAAAATTTGTATTGAATGAAGAGGTAAACCAGGAAAAGAATAACAGAAAACTAAAAGCCTAACTGCTGAAGATTGATGACTTTCATGTTTGAGTGGCAAAGTAATCTGAATGTACAGAATATATTAGACAAAACCTTTGCTAGTTGGCATAAAATAGCAAACTCAGCTGGACTGTATTAGAACTATGATTCCATTGGAATGAATATTACTGATTTTTAATCTGTCTTTATCATTGGATCATTTTAGTTATATATTTCTAAATACAAGGTATATTTGTTGGCCATAGTGCCTTGACATGATGTTTGTTGTGAATTAGCAGTATATAAATAAACTGAATGAAAATGTCCAATTTAAATTCTGAAATCACAAAATTTTTATTATGCAAATTCAAAGTACCAAGGATTATGACAACAATACAGTGAGAAGACAATTACAAGGCAAAAATAACTGAAACCTGTAAAAATTACTTTGTCAAGAATCTTTCCTCATTAACTTGTACATAATGTATTTCTGAAAGAATCGGGTTACATTAGGTTGAGTTGCTGAATGTACTGTACATCACACAGTGATAAATTTTTCATTACCTTTATTCATCAGCAAAATGGCAAAGTGACGGGCACAGTATCTGTCTCTTCACTCAGGGGAGCACTGTTTTCCTCCGCAATTCACTCAGTTTTATATATGACTTGGATCAGTCCTACTGGGACATGGAAGCATGGAGACAGCCTTTAGAGAAAATCCTTCCTTCCTCCCTGTGATTTAAGGGAGTTGTGAGAAGATCAAAGCTTCGGTCACAGTCCCTGTAGTCTCTGCTGTTTAGGAGAGGAGAGTTGGGGGTGCTGGGAAATGAATGACCCCAGGGAATCAGCCAAACAAGCGGACTGAGGCTCTCAAAAACACACTGCACGGTAACTCCACATCAGTAGCTGTGCAGTCTGTCCCTCTCTGAGTGAGGGTGTGTTGTTGTCAAGCAGGGCTTTATGTGGTGTGTGTGTGTTGGCTGTGCTAGCTCCGGGCAAGGTGTAGAAAGGTCGGCAAAGGTATTTGGAAGGTTCACTTTGTTTTTTACCTTATGTAGAAGTTGATCATTAGTTGAAAACTGAAATTCATCTACCTCCAGCATGTCCCTAGAGAGGAAGCCTGTGAAGTTCATCTTAATGAACATTCCCACCCCAACTGCACCCCAATCATCCTGTACAACCTTTCACAAGAATGGAAAGTAGGAGGCACACATCATACATGGCAGGAAGGGGTGCTCTGTTGGTTATTGATTTCGTGTTGCTTAACAATTTCACAAGTAGCTCAGAGAGCTGATCCTTCTTACCTTGATAAGTTTGTTAATACCATCTGCATGGCGGGTAACCACTAACAGCCCCCCCTTTCCCCACCACCTCTCCCAGGGACTGCTGAAGGGGAGGACCAACCTTGCTAATTAATAATTCACCCCAGGCCAGACAGCCTCCCTAGTGGCTCCATGTGATTACAGCAAGCAGCCAGGAGTCAAGGTTAGTGGTAATGATAGAACAGCGCAATAACAATAACTAGCTCAGGATTGGCCTTCCCACTAGAGCCAAAGACGAGCAGAGAATGAAGCCTTCAGTGAAGCACACAGAAGAGGAATGTGAATCTGTAGGTGTGTGGGGGTGGGGGTGTGCGGGGGTTGGGCTTAAGAGTGCTTCATAAGGCCCTTCGCAGGGTTTTCCTAAGTAGACTCTCTTAGAAGTTTGGTGTAAAATTAATGCAGAGGTCTTGGAGAGTAAATATTGAATAAGTGCAGCTCAATGGAGCTGAAAATCAAAAGCACCTCCTCGGGAGCTTTTGGCCTCAGACAGCCATATGCTGGTTATCTGGCCTCTGCATTAGCATTATTTTAACAGAGGAGATGGAAGGTATGTCAAGAGAGCAGAAGAGGAGGTGATGTGGTGTACTAGGGTGTTGGGGGGCGGACACTGAGAGAGCAGAGAGCACAGTTTTCCAGACTTCATGCTGGGGTCCTTCCTTCCTACCGGGTCCTCACCATTCTCTCATATAAGAAAAGCAGGAGGAGGAGGAGAACGAGTGAGGGGGTTGGTTGATTACTGGAGGCCAGCAGAAATCAGGAGTGCCAAGGCCTGAGGCTCTGACGAGCAAACTTTGAGTAGAGCCTTGACTCTGTACTGTAACACAGCCTACACTCTGGATGGGAGACTTGACCCAAGACAGATATTTGGCAGCGATCTGGATAAAAAGGAAGAGAGCTTGGCCAACTTTTAACCCTGGACATGTAGCGTTGGATACAAGGCTGTTAAAGATCTCAAAGAGTGTGTTGTTCATGCTAACATTTCACAGCATCTGTCAGGATTGATTAAAATACAAATGGGAAAGCATTTATGTCTTGGAGGCAAGTTCCACCTTGTAATAGTCATTATTGGTTTAAAATTGTATGCCTCTCTCTAAAATGTTTTCACTTTTGCTACACAACAGAGTGGAGATTCAGAAATTGTTCTGTTCTTTGTTTGCAGTTGTTATTTTTCAACTAGTATTCAGTGGTCTATTCTTTCCAGCGTTAGGGATCAGGGTTTAGTCTCGGGAGACTGAAATTCCAACTTTACAATGCTGAATTTGAACTAGAAGTTAAAATGAGACAGAGATCAATTTATCAAACACAGAACAACACAGTAAACAAATCAACTCGGACAGTATCGGGAGTCTTTTTTGCATAAATTCACTTTGAAAAATAATTTTTTTGTCTTTTGCACAGGATCTTCCCTCAAGATACAATACATTATCTTTTCTTTTCTCTTTGTATTTGATGTCAAACTAGAATATATATATATATATATATATATATATATATATATATATATATATATATATATATATATATATATATATATATATATATATAAACCACATCACCTCCTCTGTTGCTCTCTTGACATACCTTCCATCTCCTTTGTTAAAATAATGCTAATGCAGAGGCCAGCTGACCAGTACTGACACTTTAATATTAAATATTTACTGTACAACTTGTTTGGAAACAGATAATCCACATTTTTTTCCCAGTTTAAATACTTTTAACAGGGCTAGAGATTTCAAATTCACATCAGATGTTGGTGACAACCCAAGTAATCCACAGAGAAAGAGATTAAAACCCAATATGGGGAAACATTGGAATCACACAGGGAATAGGTGTTAAACACATGAAGAAAAGGATGTGCATTAAAGCATAAAAAAAACCCCACCCAAAAAAAAAATCAGCATAAATCTGTCAGTTTCTAGAAATCATTGTTTCTACATGTAAATTGATACCTGCTGGTATAATATTAAAGGATGGCCTGTAAAAAGGCTTTTTATTACCAAAGCATTGCACAGTCTAGTGTGATTGGTAAAACCAAAGAAACCTTCACAAAAAGTCTAACTGTTTGATGACTTACTAGTGGAAATAGTTCCAGCTACATATCTAAACATCTGAATGTTCCAGTGAGCCCTTCCATACCTGTTATTGAGAATTGGAGAAAAGATCATTTAACCATAAACCAGTCAAGGCCAGGTTCTCCTCATTACATTTCTGATTAAGTTGAAAAGAATAATCAAAAGAGCTGCTCAGGAGTTGCACCCTTAGGGAGAGGTATAAAAGGTACAGTTTTTCCCCCATGAAAACAATAAGTAATGCATTCAACCACAATCGCCTCTATGCAAACTGACTGCCAAGACTCCACAGCTGAAGAAAAGCATGTTGAAGCTTGTTTAACCTTTGCTGCAGGATTTGAACAAATCAGGGAAATACTTAGAGAATAGTCTGGTCATATTAGACCAAAGCTGAACTCTTTACATGCCATTGCTCACACCATGTTTGGAGAAAATGTTCTGCACATCAAGTCAGAAATCTTACTTCCTTACGAAAACAACCATGGATTGTGAAAATCTATGATAAAACCAGTCACTTTGCATGAGCAATACAACACCAGAACCACAGTGAAACATTGTAATAACAGCGTGAGGTTACTTGTCATCAGATAGAACTGAGGTTTTTATGAAGGTGGATGCAATTATGGAAGGTTTCTGCTACCAGTCAATTTGGACCAAAAACCTAGAAATCTCTCCTAGAAAGGTGAAGACAAAGAAGGATTTTATTTTTCAGCGTTGCTGTGAATCCAAGCAACCTTTGATGCATTGCTGTAATCGAGCAGTTAGAATCGTAAGCAATCCGTAAAACTATATTCCCAAAAGATTCAAGAATGTTCTGGTTAATCAAAACAATGCAACCAAACTATAAACTAGTGGATCAAACCTGTCTGTTGACTCGATTGGGCACACTTCTTGGATTCTGTGCCTCGACTGTTTAGAAGTGTATCATTGTGTCTGTCTCTGGCCTTGTCCACCATCTCTTCATCAGCACTCCATTGCACATTACTGAATGACTCAGGTCTCATAAACACATGGCCATGTCTACATTAGATGGCCATTAGAAAAAAAAGATTGTACTACTTTTCAAAAAGTATCCTCTTTTTCACAGAAACAGTGTCCTCAAAATATTAAAGACAAGAACAGACAGGAAGCAGACATCAAGGTCTCAGACTGAACTGAAATATTCCTACCAGGAAAAGGGACAAGGTTACATTCTTTTGAGAGTTTAACTAAAAATAAAACATTTCATCATGAAAACATGGTCATTTCATTTCAACAATCTCGAGAGCACAGTGTGTGGAATTAAGAGATTATTTAGTTCAGTCTAATGCAATATGAATATTTTTCCAGTGGTCTAGGTCAAAATAGTCAAATATTTACATCTCTGTGAGAAAAGGTATGTTCAATGTCAGCTTTGTGTGTTTCGCTCTCTACATAACGTTCATACATTGGAATTGCTTGTCTTTTAATTAGTGTTATTCAAATTTTCTGAGATACTGAATTTTGTATAAGCCATAATGATCAAAATTACATCAAATAAATGTTTGAAATATTTTGCTCAATATATAATACTTCTATAGAATAAGTTTATATTAGTAGAATTAGTTTTATATATAAATTATATTGTTGAGCTTTGCCATTTATGTTTATGTTCAAAGAAAACATAAATAGATTGAAGGCTGTTAATGTAGTTAGTGTTTTGTCTTTGTTGACATTTGTTAATCCTTGTATTCATTTGGTCCACTTCATTATACATACTACGCTATTCAGTGCAATTTGGTTTATTAATCTCAAGGAATTTTACAAAAAAAACCCATCCAATTTAAATACAGAAATACAAAGTCAATTCAATCCAATCATACAGATTCCAAATTTGACTCGACATTAAAAATGCAGTCAAGTTAACTGAAATCATTGAAAAGTTTCCATCTAAAGAAATCCAGCAGACTGCATTGAGTAACTGACTTTTCTGCAGTCGCCTAGTCTAAGCATGCTTGTAGCAACAGCAGAGGGGAAACCCCCTTTTAACTTGAAGAAAACTAAAAAAGAATCAGAACCTGACTCAGTGTGAGAATCCATGTGCCCTGTCTGGGCTTTAGAGGCTCTTCTCACGATGAGTCTGAGGATTTTTAATATTCAACATTAATATTTAACATCGAATATTTAATATATTTAAGATAGATCGATAGACAGATTGGTGCTACGTCGGCAGTGATGTGGGCGCTGCATCGGTCTGTCATGGTAAAGAGAGAGCTGAGTCAAAAAGCGAAGCTCTCGATTTACGTTCCTACCCTCATCTATAGTCATGAGCTTTGGGTAGTGACCAAAAGAACGAGATCACGGATACAAGCGGAAGAAATGAGTTTCCAGCGCAGGTTGTCTGGGCTCTCCCTTAGAGACAGGGTGAGAAGCTCGGTCATCCGGGAGAGGCTCAGAGTAGAGACGCAGCTTTTCCACGTCGAGAGGAGCCAGTTGAACTGGCTTGGGCATCTGATTAGCTTGGTTTCACTCCTAATAAGATTAGATACAGATTTTATAGAAGACAAGTGCCAGACCACGACTCTAGGTCAAATCATGAGTCTTAGGTCATAAATCTAAGTGAATCCTAAAGTCTTTGTTGCCATGAAGTGTGTTTCCAGTTTGAAATCTGAAATTCAACTCACAATCTCTGTATCCAAATCAACAAGAGAATGGCTTCCCCAGAAGAAAAATTAACTGATTGGAATAGGTCACACTACAGCCAGTCAGTGAAGATTGCCAAGTCAGGATGTGGCTGTCATGGTTTGTACTGGTTGTTGTGGACCCAAATGCAGAGAGCCAGAGGCAGCGAGTAGTTTTGTTGATTTAATTAAGTGATGAATAAAAAACTTACAAAAATCACAGGGAATGCAGGAACCCAGAAGCAAAATAACATGTCAGCCGGGGAAGAAATGTGAAGGTGACAGATAAGTAACGGGTGGATCCAGTGAGGAGTGTGAGCAGGAGAAGAGTTTAAATACTGTCAATGTGAATGCTGGAGCAATAGACCGGGGCTGGTTGGCTAACAGTTTGCCGGTGTGTGAGGGGAGAGAGCAGAACACAGACTTAGGAAAAAGAGAGAGAGAATGGCAGCAGGGGGCGAGGGGGAGCAACATCGGAACCAGAAAAATGAATCTCACAGAAACAAAGAAGAACTAGACACAATGAATAAATAAACATATTTAAACTAGAATGACTAAGAAAGGACCGAACCAAAATAAGACAGAAAGAAGGCTGATCTAATAAAAGTAAAAAACTAAGGAACACAGGATAACAACAATCCGAACTAGAATCAGAAGAATCAAACCTCAAAACAACCCAGGTTCTGACAGTGTCATGCTGATATACTCCGGAAAATTAATAAAAAGGTGCATTAACAAGGTTTTAGTTTAAGGGTGTGTACAACTTTGCAGCCAGGTTATTAAAGCTTTTCATACTTTTACATTTAGTTGGTGTGTACTGGATAAAAATTAAATTAGAAGTGGAAAAAGTTTTGAAATGATTTTCCTTTGTCTCGTTTCTCATGGCATAACACCATTGCATTTAACTGCAGTTTGAGCTCTTGAGATTCACTGCACCTTCAGACCACTTCAGGCAACAATGAGGTCATACATAAACTACTGTGAAGTTGTGTAGTCCTATGAAGACTATGTCATGTGAATTGAGTTTAGTTTAGTTTAACTGCTTTATCCAGTGATAAATATAAATACACATTGTACTAAACCATGTTCACTTATGCTGACCTGTTAAGTTATAAGAATTTTGTGCATCTATTTTAATTAAGGAGATGCAAGTCGACTGATTCCTCTCCAGACTTTTATTAGATGCATCAACGCAGGAGATACAGTAGAAACAAGATATAAAAAGACATATACATAGTTTATTCTCAGTTAAACACACAGTTAAACACACACACAGTTAAATTTCTGTCAGAAATTTAATCAGATTAATGTTCTCTTTTTTTAGGTTCGTTAGAATTACCAAAATTATTTCTATTTGGTAATGTCAGAAAAGTTACCAAGAACATTTTTTAGAGATTTTTTTGTAACTTTCTTTGAATTCAGAAGTTTACATACATTTGGTCACACTGAAACACAAAATCTTACCAAGTATTTTTGGTCTAGTTTCTTGTGCAAATAACTACACTTAAAATAAGACAAAACTAACTTACAAGTAATTTTTTAGCATGACATAGGAGCTTGTTTTAAGTCAATAATTTCTTAATATTGATTAAAGAGTACTCGTTATAAGTAAAATAATGTGGCAGTGGTAGATATTTTAATTTATAATATGGGAAAAATATTTTGTCCCACTGACAGATTATTTCAGATTTTGTGTTTTTTCAGTGCAGTATCAGGGATAATTGTCTTTCGAACTGTATAACTTGGGTCAAACCTTTAGGGTTTTCTTCCACATGTTTTTCACTATAGTTTGCTGGGGTTCTCTCCATTCATCCTGACAGAACTAATGTAACTCAGTCAGGTTTGTTGGGTACCTCACTTGCACACACCTTTTTAGATCTATCCATAACTTCCCCATAAGACTGAGATCAAGGCTTTGTAATGGCCATACCAAAACATTGACATTGTTGTCCTTAAGCTAATTTTTGTCTTATCAGTCAGGTCTTACTTTTATACCATAAACACTCAAACAACTTTGGAACAAATGGTGCATTAATTCCAAAGTTATTTCCTGCCCTACACAGATACATCACTGATACATGACATATAATCGATAGTATGATATAATTGGTGGGGGTTATACATAGATACTCCATTGGTGCACGTCATTTTCAATTTAAATTGCTTGAGCACTGTTCTGAGCAATATGCATTGAAAGTACCCTCTTCTCTGTGTGCCAGCTAGTGCATGGCCTGTTATCTGCTGAAGTCCTTTCTGGTTTGTCCCAGCTGGTGTATATATCTAAACCACTGAGTAACAACTGATTTTCCATGTTTCTGTCCTCTTAAACTAGCATTCAGAAAAGTATTCATACCCCTCTACAGGTATCTGGACCCCATAAACATCTGGTCCCTCATGGTTAGGGGTCAGTCTGCTGCTCATGGGAAATAGTTCAACTATCTTGATACCTTGCTTACAAATGATGGTTGAATGGAGCGGAAATAGATGGATTGGGACCTTGTCTGCATTGTTGTGGATGCTGCACTCATCTGAGCCAAAAAATAGAGCTAGGTCATGGTTGGTTTCAGTTTTGACTCTGGAGATTACAACAATTAAACAGGCAAAGATGAAAAGTTTTAAGAGGTTTAGTTTTACAGGATAGAAAATATGTGACTATGTTTTGGTGCACTTCATGGACCGGGATCCCAGGGGAGGACACTGGAGGGAGAGGCAAACAATTATTACTGTACTGGAGGTTCCACACTTTGGTAAGTGAACTGAAAAGGTTTGTGGTACGACAGGAGCAGATGAGCCAGGAGGAGGTTGTTCGTCTGGTCTGAGGTAGGCAGATGTTTGGAGCTGGTGTCTGATGGATTGTGTCTTTTCTTAGGTTGGAGTTAATGGGGGTGAATTTGTTGGTGGGTGGACAGGCAGGTGACTGACAGATAGAACAGATAAGAGAGCAGTTTACCTGAGAAGGAATGTGGTACAAGGAGGATCCACAGCACGCTCCACTCACAGGATTTCCATCAGGAAGGTGGCAGTAAACCAGAACTCAGTCCTATTTCCTCAGGAGGGAAATAGTTTAGAGTCTGTGGAGAAGATCATGAGGTTAGTGCTAAGACAAAAAAAAAAAAAAAAAAAAAAAAAAAAAAAAAAAAAAAAAATCAGAACAGAGAAAGAAACAGAGGTGCGATTACCAATAAGCAAGAGTACGATCTGGCATCTGTCTGTGGGACCCAGCTCCGCTATAAGCACCTCCTTGATGAGGCTGACTAGCTGTGAGTTCTCCACCAGTCATACCCTGGAATTACAGAGAGAGAGAGGAAAGCCAGCCAAATAACCTGTACGCAGGTGAGTGGATGTGACAAGCTATGGATTTGCTTATGGTCATGAGATATGATCCCAGATATAAGTGACTGAAATGAGCTTTCTCTTTAGGGTGGCCAGACTCAGCTTTAGAGCTAGGATGAGGAGCCATGTCATCCAGGGCTAGATCGAAGTGCAGTTGCTGTCCCTTTTTACTGACACGAGACAGTCAAGGTGGTTCAGGCATCTGATTACGATGTCCAATGGTTGCCTCCTTTTGATGATTTTACGGGTTTGTCCCACTCAGAGGAGACCTCAGGGCAGACCCAGAAGCTGATGATAGGAACATATCTCCCTTCTAGTCAGGAAACTCTTAGAGAATCCTTTGAGTAACATGGAGAGTGGTGCTTGGAAGGGAGATGTCTGGGTTTCCCTTCTGGACTTGTTACCCCAGCTTCAGATTAGAAGAAGATAATGGAAGGATGGACTGATTGCCTAATGACACACACATGCATATATATATATATATATATATATATATATATATATATATATATATATATATATATATATATATATATATATATATATATATATATAGATAGATAGATAGATAGATAGATAGATAGATAGATATATCATGATTCCTTCTTTTAAAATTTTGCTTCAGTCATTTCTTTGTATTGATTTCTTATTTTCCCTCTGTTAGTTCATTTACTTTAGAGTATTTTTAATGGTTCCTATCCTGTGTCTTATTTTGATTAGATCAATCTTGTTTTTGTTTTACTTTAGTTCAGTCTTAGTTATTCTAGTTCATTATTATTCTTTGTGTCTAGTTATCCTCTGTCACTGTTAGATTTACTCTCCCTCGCACTCTGTTACCATTCCCTCTCTCTCTCTCTCTCTCTCTCTCTCTCTCTCTCTCTCTCTCTCTCTCTGTCTCTCTCTCTCCTCCTCAGTCTCCCTTTCGCTCTTTCCCCATACCTGCAAACTGTTTGCCAATCAGCCCCAGTCCATTGTTCCAGCATTCACACTCCCAGTATTTAAGCTCCTTGCTTGCTCCCACTCTTTTCTGATTCCTCCTGTTACTTACCCATTTTCTTAAAGGTTGTACTCCACTGTTTTTGCTCCCTGGATTCCTGTTATTGTTCTGCTCTGGTTTCCTGCATTCCCTGTGACTTTGTATGTTTTTTGTTCACCATTTTTATTAAGTGTACAAATCTATTTACCACCTCTGCCATCGGGTCCATAACAACCAACCACCAAACAAGACTACACACACACGCACACCCACTTATATATATATATATATATATATATATATATATATATATATATATATATATATATATATATATATATATATATATATATATATATATATATATATATATATATATATATATTATTATTATTATTATTATTTTAATTGGAGACATATTTTACATTTTTATTCATCTGACATTTTGTCTTCAGTGTTAAATTTCAATTGACCCAACTTTATCAAAGTTTCTTTTCTTTTTTGTTTTGAAACATGAAGTTTCTGTTCTGAAGGCATACGGCAGACTTGGGAACTGTGTGTCCCATTAGCAGTTATAGGAAGTACACCGATCATGTCTCTGCATCATTCCTCTTAAGAGGAAACCATGTCAAGCAAATCATTTCAATTATCAGAGCGCCTGTGGATTTGCACTATAAAGAGCAAGCATGTAGAGCATACCCAAGAGTTTCATCAACATAGAGGGTGGTCCATAACTGGAGCTGGTCGTTTAACTCACACTCTGTAGCAGCCACGTTTTAATCTACCAATGAAGGGTAGTTCCCTTAAAACAGATGAAAGACAAGATATGCAAGGGTGTTTAAATTTTCATGTCAGACTTATAGACTTAGGCCTTTTCTTTCATGTATTAATAAGCCTAGTGAACATCTGAGCTGAGAGATTATGGACTGAAATCAGCCTAAATATGAATAAGTCAACTACGGTTAACATGATTTGAATCTCTGCTTTTCATCTTCATAAGTGTTGGAGCAGAAAGAGATTATTGGGCTTGGGTGATAACAGCCTGTATTGCTAAGAAAAAAAAAAACAAAAAAAAAAAAAACATCTCTCTGACTTCTACTGCAACCCGAGCACTTGGATGCTTCTTTTTGTATTCTGCTATAATCTTGTTGATTACATTCAATAGTTCAGCAGGGGGTATCAGCCAGAAAGTTCAGAACATTGACTGTCAGAGTGGAACATGTCCAAACTGCATTTCCATAGTTCCACTTTTGCTGAATATGCATGCTGTTGTTTTCAGCTGTTTGATGTCTTTGGCAGTCATGCTAGAAGCTGCATGGCAACACCTGCATTTTGCTGCAACTTGCCACAGGGAACTGACCAGTACATCCAAAGCACTGAGCGCAGTAATTACTGTAGATAATTAGTGTAAACCTGAGCTGTGTGAAAGTTCTCAATCCACTTAAATGTACAAAAGTTCCTTCTGGCCCAGGCAAGTGCATATAAAATACTGAAGTTCTAAGCTTCCCAAATAATCTTTCTTCATCCATTACTCTTTCACATCTTCTGCCTTGAACAACACTCCTACTGAGGCTTAAGTGAGAGGACATGATTTAATAGGTTTCAGAATAAAATCCATGTTTTGTTTGTATTATGTGTGTATCCATAGCCATAAATTATACATTTTGACAGCATATATGTATAATATACCCATATATATATATATATATATATATATATAGTTAGGATTTCAAGAAAATGTAGTCGGTCTTTGGTGAATTATATGAAAAATATGGGAGGTCTCATTTATTTTCCTGTTGGTGCGGTGTGATTTTTGTTGACTGACTCCGCACTTGATCTTAAATCACCTGAGTTTCCTAATGTGTTTTCTACCTGCTGTAACTCAGCACAAAGGGGAGTAGCAATATTAATACACAAAAATATTAATTTTACAATACTAGACACAGTCACAGACCCAAAGGGTAGATATATAATAACAAACTATCTATACATAACCACAAGTTGTGTTTTGTCAGCATAGTCATGATTTTTTTTTTTTTCTGCACCGTCTGCTCACTTCTACTTGGAGATGACCTCAACTTTGGTCTAAATGAAGAAGTAGACAGGCTTAGTACAGCAGGAACTCAGGTGGAGTGGAGCGCCACTGGCAATCTATAGACATAGTTAAACAGTACATGAATAATTATGGACTTTGCGATGCATGGCGATCTCTTCACCAAAATCGTAGAGTACACTTTCTTCTCGCATGTTCATCACTCTTACTCTTGTCTGGATTATTTTTTTAGTCAGCAGCTCGTTGTTGGTTGACATTTCACCCATAGCTGTCAGTGATCACATTCCTGTCTCTTTAACTCTAGTAAACAGAAAAGAAAAGAAATCCCAAAAAGTATAAACTGGAGATTTAATACATCATTGCTTAAGGATGAAGATTTTATCAAATATTTTGAAGAAGAGTGGGCTTCATATCTGGAGTATAATGACCTGTCTGGGACATCAGCATCTGTTCTTTGGGAGGCAGGGGAAGCAGTGATGAGAGTTAGAATAATGAAATTATTATCACATAAGAAACAAATAGAGAATAAACATATTCAGGAAATAGAAGAAGCCATTAAATTGTTAGAAGCCTCCCAAGACAAGGAAATGCTGGGCAAAATACGTAAAGCAAAACTAGAATTAAATGAAACTGAAAAAAAACTCAGTTCTTGCTACACAGACGAATAGAAAACTTTAAACATGGTAATAAATCAGGCAGCTTTCTAGCTAACCAGCATAAAATTATTAAGGAAAAAAAACATGTTAAAGACCTGACTGGGAATACAGATTGATCCTAAAAGAATAAACAGCATTTTCAGAGATTTTTACAAAGATTTATACTCACCCCAGGTAAACCCATCAGATAATGATAATGATCAATTTCTGGATAAAGCATCACTTCCTAAATTATCAGGGAGTCAAGCAATGGGGCTGGATTCACCACTGACATCAGCTGAACTCCAGGAAGCCTTCCAAAGCATGCCCAATAACAAGGCTCCAGGTCCAGATGGATTTCCAGCAGAGTTCTACAAAGAATTCTGGAATATCCTGGCATCAACATTTCACAGAATGCTGCAGGAAACTGAGGAAAATGGCAGACTTCCCAAAAATATGAATTCTGCCAACATTAGTCTCCTGTTAAAGCCAGGCAAAGACCCTGTATTCCTTACCATACACCAACATTGATAAGATCCCTTATCAATGTTGATCTTAAAATAATTTGTAAAAATTCTTTCAAAAAGATTAAAGAAGGTTACTCTTCTCATAATACATCTGGATCAAACTGGTTTTATAAAAGGGGGCATTCATCCACAAATTCACAAAGAATATTTAATAGATTATTTTTACAGTAAGAGCCTCAACCCTACGAGGACAGTATACGCGGAGTCCGCGCAGCTCACAGAGTGGGTCTGAGCATGTGGGAGCCTTGAGCTTAAAAATGCTACAGAAGACCAAAGATAAAGGAGGACAAGAGTTGCCCAACTTTTATCATTATTTCTTAGCCAATAGGCTACAATTTATCTCAAAATGGTTCAAATATAACCCCCTTTATGAATCCTTGCTCATCATAGAAGAGACACTGCAATAATATAATAATTTTGAACCTTCCATTCATTAGCTCAAACATAAAACTACAGGTATGCTTTAAAAGCATCAATGTTAGGTCCTCTCTGACAGCATGGTGGGAGTTTCTTAAAATGATAGTCTTCACTAATCCCATACAAACGTACACTGATCAAGAACAACCCAGACTTCCTACAACAAAATAATATGATAAACTTCCCAGGTTGGAGGTGTAAAAGGAACTGAATACCCGGAACACATATATGAGGAGGTAGACTTTATCCCATTTAACAGATTAATAATACAACATGGGATTGACAAGACTAAGTTTTTTAAAATATCAACAAATTAAATCTATACTAAAAATAAATTTAAGCTAAATAAAACTAGGTTGGAAACACCATCAAGGGTATTAGAGTTCCTTAATCTTAACCCTCCCAAATTACTAACATTTACAGGACACTGTCTAGCATAGACAAATCGAGATCCCCCACAGGATATCGAAAGTTTAGTTTGAAGTTTTTCTTCTATATATCCAGCGAATTACTCGAATTTCCTCACAGAGTTCATGCCAGCACATAAACAGGAATTAAAATGGCAAATATCAAAAGCTTACATTTTCAATTTGAGAGCAGGATTTCATACCTTTGTAATGTTTGCATTCAAAACATCTGCTTTCTTTCAAATACAATCTGTTTGATTCCTTTCAAGCGCAGCTTCACTCCAACACTGTCAGTGCAAATAGCACTCCTCTCTCTCTCTGCTCTTTCTGCTTTCACAGTGTAATCTGTGATCAGAAATGCAATTTTAGCATATCGATTAAACTATCATTATCTATTCAGGCAACTGAAAAATATCGCATTGAAGCTCAAAGATATACACTTGTGTAAAGATTTATACCTCAAACCTGAAATATTAATATGGCTGAATATGATTACACTTTTGTGTTAGAGCTGCAATACGTAACTTTTATTTAAAAAAAATATTTTTCTACATATTTGTTGAAACTGTCACGACATAGTGACAGTATGGTAAGAGACAGATTATCTGTGGAAAAAAATCAATCTCTTCCACCTCCTCCCTGAGCAACTATTGCTGTCTGAAGAAATGCACCGCCCCTGACCAAAACCAACCAATCAAAGTCAGTAGGAGTGTCTTAGCACTGTCACTCAACCCTGTTTACTCACTGCTAAACATGCTAATGGTGGAGAAACAACTTACCATTCCAGGAAATGTAGTCAGGTCACCAAATTATTCAAAGATTACATTTCAAGAAAAATGTATTGGTATCAGAACTGGTATCGGCGATACTATCCCTGTATTTACTTTGTATTGGATCGATACCAAAATTCCCACAAACCAAATCAGCTATTCGACAGGTACCCAGTTCCTTCTTCTCTTACTACTTATGTCTGAGCTAAATGTACAATATTTTGAAACTTTTAAAAATATAAAACTTTAAATTCACCAGAAGAAGTTGGACCTAAACATTACAAACATATTTTTTTTTATGAGACAAGACATTGCTCTACTTAACCTTGACTGATGATGACAGCTAATGGACTGATCCATCTTTTATTTAATTGGCAGGGAAGTGATATTGCAGGCTGAATGATAGGTGGTGTAAAGGTGTGTGTGTGGTGTCGACACATTGTTCCCAACAGTGCCTGGAGGACACAGGCTCACCCAACTGCCCCTACCAGGTCTCATACTGAGGCTTCTGCTGGTGGCAATCAGCAGAGGTGGAGCTTTCATGGGACACAATGAGAACTGCAGTGCCCCTGTGGTTTTAAATAGAGGGAGTGCCCCCGGCTCAATTACTGTCTCATGGAAAGTGGAGGAGCCATAATTGAGTATGACACAAGCAAGCTGTGTGCACTTGACTGTGGCAGAACCTCTTGCAGTTAGAGCGCAGCTCTGACAGCAATCTGCTGAAACGTGCACCCACCAACAACAGAGTGTGCTGCCAAATTGTTGGAGACATCATTAAAGCTGCACTAAACAGTGAAAACACACCTGTCTTATCAACCTGAGACAATGAGTAAAATACCAGCAGAGACGAGAGGCGCCAATACCCTCAAAGCTCCACTGTGTTTTAGTTCCAACAGCAGATTCCATCATTGCCTGAAATTTAAATGCTGACAGCAAGAAGCTCACTTTGTGAGTCTTACCTGTACCACCTGGTGGGATTTCATTCTAATGGTGTCAAAAACCGTTTTAAAGTTGTGTTTACTAAAACAAAAACAATGCCAAAATCCTAAAGCTTTATGTGAAAAATAGAATTAGGGAGGAAAAAAAATCACCAGGGAATACTAATTAAATCACTTGAGGTATGGTTTTGGCAGTTTGCTGCTTTGCAACATACAGGGGTCTGTTTACATAACATCAAGCAGGAAAAATATCAGCAATGACCTCAGAGAAGCAGTTACTCTCCATCAATCTGGAAAGGGTTAAAAGGCCATTTTCAAACTCTTTGAAGTTCATCATTCAACTGTAAGAAAGCTTGTCGATGAGTGGAAAACATTTTAGACAGTTCCAATCTCCATTAGAAGTGGATGTCCCAGAAAATCCATCTCAGACAAATATTTCAGCCTCTACAGGTCTCAGTTTTTTAAATGCTATGTTTAGTGACATTAAAATTAGAAAAACAATCTCACCAATATGGGTCATTTGCCAGGTTCTCTAGTACAGCCAGAATGACTCCACATGAATAGAAATATGACAGTGTGATGTTATTAAACAAACCATCTCTAGTCTGGCCTCATTTGTCCAAAGGACAGATGAACAAATATTTGGTCATAGTGGACAACACCATGGTTGAAGAAAATCAAAATGAAACCAAGGAGAGCTGATGGTTTTGAAATATTTTGCAGCCACACTGGAGTCACTGTGCTTTGCAGAGAAAATGTGAGGTCATCTATTTGACTGCTAAAGCACGGTTAAAATGGGGTCATCAGTACTAATGACACACTGATCCTACATTCATTATCAAATCTACAACAAAAAGACCTAAAATGAAGGCTTTGCAGTGATCCAGTCCATAGGTCTCGATTCTGTGGGTGCTACGGGGTCATAGAACCCACGGAGATTTCCAAGTACCCACATGTGCCAGGCAGTCTACACTTGTCATTGATTTGCGAATTACCACAGCAACGGGTCATGCAAGCATGGTGAGCACCCACCAGCAGAAACATTAATCGGCATAAAAGTTGAACAAAAGAATATCACAGAAGAAGAAATTAGGACGAAGGGACAAAACCCAACGTCAAAAGGTCTGAACAGACAGTGGTCTTTAGGGTATTGACAGTCAGATATGTGAACTATCTATCTGATTGACACATTGTAGTTAGATATTCACCCTTTGTAACTACGTCACCTAATCATGCTGAGATGCCATGATGGACGTCAGAAGTGAGGAACGGGAGTATTGAACAAAGTGACTGTGATTGTTTTCCCAAGTTGTTTTTGCTAATATAGCCATGGCTTTTACTTGTTTAAGTTGAGCTAATTTGTCTGTAAAAGTATCACACCTAAGTAAGTAAGATTCGTAAGATGCAATCAAATATTGTATTATGGAGAAGTCTAATCATTAGTAAGCATAATGAGAACACCCCACCATCATGTAGCATGCCATGTACGAAAAAAAACTAGCAAGCATCTAGACTTTGGTATGCTTTTAATTCTTTTCTGGTTTAAGAGGAAATGCCGTTTATGACATAGTGATATAAATCATGTGGCATGAATTCAGGCTAAATCTGCATTTTGATCAAACCAACAAACACGTCAGAAAGGAGAGGGTATGGGTCAGATAAAGCTATGTCTAACTTTTGTATGTCTGTTTCAAGCAGCCATTTTAGTAGTCCAGCACTTCATTCAGTCAGTCACTACGATGTTAACACACCTGGTTAACACATTAAGAATCGGTTGTATCTCTCAAAATCCAAATTTACTTTTCAAACATAATTTTATGGAAAGACTAAATACTTTGAAGACGAACATAAACAAGTAGAGAACATTGCCTCTGTCAATGACTGGTCAGGTGAACACAATTAAAATGGTTTCATTACCTAGATTTTTGTACTTGTTCCAGAGCATTCCATTTTACATTCCAATGTCCTATTTTAAACTGATTGACTCTCCTATATTACCATTCATCTGGGGATATAAAACACATAGAATATCTAAACTTCATCTGCAGAAATCAAGGGAACAGGGAGGAGTAAATCTGCCCTGTTTCCAGCACTATTACTGTGCGGCTAACGTTAGGGTGACGGTGTGTTGGCAATTGAGTCAGGCTAAAAACCCCTCTGTAAACATGACCTTGTGGCTAACCATTGAGCAAAACCTGACAACAGGGACCTCTCTTAAGGCCATCCTCTTTTCAGCCCTGAGACCACTCGTTTCCCATAAAGCTTTATACTTTACCTTATTTAACTCAGAAAAAATATGGTTGCACATTCGTAAGTTTTGCAAACTCCCTAATACTTGGGTGCATGCCCCCATCTGGCACAATCATGCCAGATACAGATGCAGTTTTTAGGGAATGGAGCTGCAGGGGAATGACTTCTCTAAAAGACCTATACATTTATCAGCATCTCTGTTCATTTGAGCAAGTACAACTAAAATATGCATTATTTAAAACATTTCTTCAGGATTCTGCAGCTAAGGAATTATATAAAACAAAATATTCCCATGTTTAATCCCTACCTGAGGATAATGCCTTGTTTAAGATCTTATTTGGCCCCCTGCAGGCTACAAGTTTTATTTTGTCACTGCTTGACATCTTTTCATATAATTAAACATATGTGGGAGGAAGACCTTAATACCTCAATTAAAGACAAAACTTGAAAGCAAGCCTTAAACGGTATCCACCATTGTTCTATTAATGCTAGATGACAGGTGGTCCAATTTAAGGTTATACATAAATTATATTATTCGAAAGACAATTTAAATAAGATTTTCCCACAAACTTCTCCTTCCTGTGACAGATGCAAGGCCACCTCTAGTATGCTTGCGCATCATTTCTTGTTGTGCCCCAGACTTAATGATTTCTGGTCTTCAATATTTAGATGGTATTCCACAGTTCTAAAGGTAAAGCATAACCCTGACCCTGAAACTGCATTGTTTGGTGTTTCCAGCATGCTGGAAAAGTTGGAAAATAAGACTTGCTCCGTCGTGGCCTATGGGATGGTTATTGCCCAGCGTTGTATCCTGAAATTATGGAAATCCAACTCACCCCCTCAATTTATTGTCTGGCTAAGGGAATTTCTAGAGGTTCTTCATATTGAAAAAGATATGAAAAAGATATTAAGTGTCGGGCAACCCACAGAAATTTTATTCAGTATGGAGGCCAATCCTGGAACAATTTTAATCTTTGCCGACCCCAAAGATAAGTGCTCTCTGGGTTGTTTTAGGTCTTGAGTGATAGCTTTTGATTTCTTGATAAGTTTTATGCCCCATTGTATAAACTTGGTGTATTTATTTTGTTCTTTGTTGGTTTATATAGTTTTCTATCTTTCATTATTAGACCTGAGCAGTAAAAGTGCTGTGAAGGCTTATTGTAATCATAGCGTTTCTTATTATGATTCTCAACACACAAGAAGCGCTAATTTGGAAGCCTAAACATATATGAAAACTCACCAAACTTCACCCCAAATTATCCCCCAACTTAAATTTTAGTATTTTAGTGGAATCAAAAGTGGCCATGGCCAAATGACTCTACAGTGTATCAGATTTTTAATTTTCCTTATTCTTTTCATTTTTACTTAGTAGTTTAGTTGAATGTTACTGGCCTAAGTTAGGATTTTTTGAATCTAGTATTTTAACTGGAAGTTAAAGTATTTTGTTAATAAATTCTTGTATTTTGGAGAGAAGTTGTCTTGTTTATTTTCTATATGTGTGCAGGGCTTGCTGTTTGAGTGCATGAATTCACTCCATCTATTGTCATATAATATCAGCCAGGTATTCCTAAACAATAACTGAGAGACTGAGAGCTCTCTGGTTAATAATTTCTGATTATCAGGTGGTGACCCGATATGGTAATTTTATTTTTGGAAGTAACTTAAAGTTAGTATTTGGACATTAGGTAAATTACTAAACATGCTAATAATTGCATTTTGGTACTTATTAATAGTCATTCATAGTCAAAACACTCCTATGGTGGCACATTAGTCAACATGAGGAGAAGCAGATGCCCATAGGTGCTCTAGGTTAATGAACAAAATCTGTATGTCTGTATATAAAAGACAACAATGCATATGCAACTCTATGGAATCCCATCTGAGGCCAGAGGATGTGTGCACAGAAAGTAGAGATGAAAAACAAACAGGAGAAACAGTGATTGATTCACTGACTACCAAAATAACAATTAGCTTCAGCAATATAGAAGACTTCTGCTGTGAAACACACTCATGAGATATAAGAATATGGTAACTGCCAGAACGTTGAATCATCAACTGAGACCATTAGACCCTCCAAAACTGGCATATGTCTCCTTCACGGTGCATTTCCAACAGGTGACTGTAGACATAATGCTTCTGAACCCCTCACTGCCATCTAGTGGCTTTTACCTGCTCTGATGTTCTTATTATTTTGAAGCAGGTAATTTGAGTTGTCTTAATTACTGCTTCCACAAGTGTGAATTTTAACCAAGGCTTAATGAATGAGACTTAACTTTGGCCTTTAGAACCTCACTGGTAAGGAAACGATGGTTTCTATACAGGTTACAGAAGGAACTATAAAGAAATGTCAGTGTAGTTCATATCAGGGGACTGGTAATCAAATATGCATAGACGGCAGGGTGCGGGTAAGAAGTGAAAGACACTTCGTCATTGGTATTCCAGTGACTGTTGCAGTCAAAGGTGCAGAGTTGAGGTAGGGACTCAAAATCAGCCCAACAGACCCAGCGCAGCTTATTGGGATCGAGTGTGAGCCCAGTCACTGGCTTAGATGGGCTCAATGCAGGGCTCAACCCATCACACGCTTGTCAGAAAGACACCTGCCGCAGCGAGGACAGTTACATACATGTACCCCCCCCCCCCACACACACAGACATACAGATTTGCCTGTTTCTACTGCCTTCTTAACCTGTTGTGATGCTCCACTGTTCCTATTCTATTGCCGTTTTGTCATGCTTTTATGGACAAACACATTCAGTGTTGTTTCTCAGCATGTTATGTATATTTGATATACAGAAAGAAAAGCTTATGGGGAAGAAAAGTGCACTTTGTTTTCCCTCTGGAGTTTTCACATGTCAGGATGCAACAACAGTGATTTGGTGTTTTTCAGGTTGTACAGTAAAGTTCATCTAACCATAAATGTAAAAAAGTAGAAAACAGATTAGGTCATGTTATTCATTAAACCAAGATGAATGTAAAATAGAAAAAGTTGAGCATGAAATGATTTAATAGCTATGATTTAGTAGCTCACAGAACCACCTTTAACAACATCACATCGTTGTGAGGAAGTTGTGGTTTTGTTATTTTTCCTCAGCTCATTGAGCTTTGAACACATTCATTTCAGCACTCTTATAATAAATTTTTGCTCATTGTTTGCTGGCCTCTGTGAAGCCAGTCATGAACATCTTTATTTCTGTAAATTGTCACATGCAACATGCGTGGCTCTGAATGTTGCATGTGGCCAACTCCGCCATGATGGACATCACAACAACCTATACATGCATGAACTCTTGTAAAGCTTATCAAATGCTTCAATAGTTCAAAATAAAGCAGTTCGGTTTGCACTTAGATGTGCTTTCAGAAGTAATATCAGCATGGTGCATATTAAATTATCTTGGTTAAGAGTTGAATTCAGGTTTATTTTTAAAATGATATTACTCATAAGAAACATCGTAAATTCAAATCAGCCAAAGATTATATACTGTAAATTGTTTTTTAGCACTAATGTACATGATTATCAAACTAGATATGCAATCAAAGTAGATTTATTCTTCCAAAAGTTCAAAGAAATTCTCTGAAGGTGTCAGCTTTAAATGGAGTTATATTCACATGGAACATGTTACCAAAAAATATATTGGAGGTACATCAGAAGAATGAATTTCAAACAGCTTTAAGAAGGTATTTGCAAGAAAAACAACTGCACTAAATGATTCTTCTTAATGCAAAATGGTGTTATTTTGATTGTCTATGTTTTTTCTGTACATGGGTTGCTTGACATATTGAAGTGAATGTCCTTTTGTAGAATGTTTTTCATTACAGTATTATTCATTTGTTTTGATCTATGGCCTCTATATTGTATTTGATTATTTTTGTAGTTACCTTTATTATTAATTTGTTTGTGATCTATGTATGTTATGTATTTTTAGTTGTTTATGTTGAATGTGTGGACCACAGGAAGAGTAGATGCAGGGAACTGCAACTAATGGGGATCCAAATAAAAGATAAAGATGAAAAAACCGGACAGCTCGTAACCTAATATCATTTCTGTTTTGTAGATTTCACTGTAAAAATGGTCATAGGGTGGTGCATGTTCATCTGCACAAGCAGACAAGGATATGCAAACCAAACTTCTCAGTTTATCATATACCTTTTGATGAGGAAAGAAGACGGTGATGAATAGCAGCTGTCAATCGTAAGGACTGGCAGCCCTCGGTGTATTCGTGGATTTGCAGCAAATACTTTTCACAAGGTAAGAAGATTAACATTCATGTACTTAATAATACCCTCTTTCCACGGGCTCTACTAGATCCAGCTCTATTCTACTCGGCCTGCTTTGCGAGCATTTTCACTACTGTTTTTTTCCATCCCGGTACCTCCTTTTCTGGTTCCTGCTCTGGTCCCTGCTCGAACACCGCGTTGGAGTCCAGACGCACTCCAGACGCACGTCCAGTCGCACAGGAACACCACTGCCATCCAGCCCGCGTTCTGGTAAGCAATGTGCGGGTATATCTGTCTGGTTTATACTATATTTTATGGTTGGCTCCATATGTTCATGGAAAATATGGAGTGTGTTATCTTTTTAATTCTCAAATACACATCCACATTTTTGTACATGTCTTAAATTATCCTACTCAGTTGCACAATCCTCATGATCAGAGTGCGTTATTTATAAATTACTCCACAGTATTTTATGTTGTAACTTCATCTTTATTATTCATTATCTTATTCTTAATTCAGTTTTTATATATTATATCTTTGCGTGAATCGCCATGCTTTGAGTCATTTTGCTGCTGTTGCACTGGAGTTTCTCTACTGTAGGAAAATAAATGATATAACGATTTATTTCTATTCTTCTAAAATGGCTAGGTATCAGGTCTTTAATTAAGCTGTTATGAGCTATTTTTTTCATTGTATTAGCTGTACCGGACATTTACATGAACAAGAAACTTTAAGAAGACAGGGGGGTTATATTTTTTCTATAAACATGTCTGTGCAGGTCTAATACTTAGAAGTCCAGTAATTATTTATGTTTTTGTTTTTAATTTACACATAACCATTCCAATTATTATTGTGTATGTCTGTCAATGATAAAACAAAAAGCATTTGTTTATGTGCATATAACGTAATTTGTCTGTTATTTTAAGTAATTCTTTGTGTGTATATAACCAGTCCACATTAATATTTCTGTTTTTGGTCCACATGTGCTATAACATTCATTTGATTATTATTCCCAGGTAACAGAAGAAGGAGGGATGTGACTGACATGATGGTGAACGACGATGAAGAGAACTGTTGGTATCATGAGCAGCACCAGAGGTCCTCGATGAATCTCCTTCAGGAGGAAGCAGCCATCAGCAGAGAGACAGCCGACCTCTGCAGAGAAGAGTTGAGACAAACATGAGAGGAAAAATAAACACTGCTGTGCTCTTAAACTAAGAGATCTCTTTTCTTATACCCACTCTACATAATTTTGTACATGAGTTGTAGTTTCCATGGTGTCATGGTCCTAATAAAATCCTCTACTGCGAAGTTACTACACTGAAATACAGAACATCCCAAAATGTGAGAAACTTCAGAACCAGAGTGGAAATAATTTGATGCAAACTTTTACTAGTTGTCTGTTGTTTTTATTAAGTTTTCTCTGTATTACAAAGGACACAGTAACTTAATAGTTTAAAGGATTTTATTGACATTGTGAATTTCCACTGAAGGCATCTAAAAGTGAACACATGCATTACTCAGCACACCAAACATTTTGAAATGACTGTTAGGCTTGCTATTAATAAGAACCCAAAATACAAGTCATGTTTATCAATTTCTATTTTGTACTACATAATTCTATCCACTGACTGTTTAGCTGTCTTCTTGGAGAATCTTCAGTGTAAAAGTGAAAAAATATGTCCAAAACATTCAACCATTACTGGATTGTGTTTTGTTATCCTGGTTCTATGAAGATTATGAGTTTAAGCTGTATCAAACCCCCAATTATTTGTTACAAAATCTGAGATATGTGAAAACGAGAGATTTTATCAAAACTAGAATTACACAGATTAGGAGGAACACAGCTTTATTCATTTTTCAGTATAACCTGAACATCAGGTGAATCATAAACATGTTTTATAATTTCAAACAAATAGTAAACTGATTGTTAATGCACTTCGTTATAGCAATATCAGCCAGATTTTCTTAAATTAACAGTGTGCCATCAGAGTATTCGGCACATGTGTTTCCTGCTCCAGAAAGGTGAAGGTCTCTCTGGACATCCTGAAGGTAAACACCCACTGGGAGTCCATAAAGGCAGATACTGTGACATCCCACCACTTGGAGGCCTACAGGAATGCTCACACTGATGGTCTGCGGCAACAGTTTACCAACATCTGAAAACATAATAGGAATATCAATAAACGTGCAGCGACAATTCTGACACTAACAAGTTATTCACAACACAATGGCTGAAACTGGTGCCTCTTTGGCACTGTATCACGAGTATCATAGTAGTTGAATTACAAAAATTAGCATTAGCCACCTTACCCACTTGCTTTTCTCCAGCTGCAAGGCCAGTAATCTCCTGTGGTAATCTGTTGCCCTGCTCACCACATTCACAACATCTGTAGCATTCCTCACATTGCACCTCTTCATGGAATCAGAAAAATCCCAATTAGGCTACAAAACAGCAACAGCCCAGCTCTATCTTCTTCTGTTGTCTGTAAAAATGACTGACAAGGCATGTTATGAAACAACAGATGGCATAGGACCTCTGGAGGCGTGGCTTAAAACTGCCAGCAACAGAACCAGGTCTTGCAGGGTCCGTGGAAAAGCGGTAACTTTGTTTTAGAGCGAAACTGCCAAAGTAGAGCCAGTGGAAAAGGGGCAATAGACTCACAATTTGTTCTGATGAACAAAGAAGCCTTGGAAGCTGCTCTCATTCTAGCGATTGAGGGGAACGTCTGTATTCAGCTGAAACAGCTAAGTGCATGCTTATATTCAGGGCACATTCAGGGTGACAGTCATTGGATACATAAACAACAGACTTTACTTTTGATTTAAGGTTTCTTAAATCAAAAGAAACCTTTTGATTTAAGTTTTTTTTTTATCAGCCTTTGAGGTCAAGATATTTATACACATATCCTCCCCAATACGGCCTATGGAGAGCTGTGGGAAAAAAGAAAGAAATGACGCTCCTGCAGAGTTTTGTAGCTCTGTGACATCATGGGGATTACAAGTGTGAAACTCCTTCCTGGAAGCTGTCATGACAATGGGTTAATACTGTGCATTCTGGGAATCTGAGTTTTTACCACTTTCTTTTGTTCTCTGCATAGAATTCAGTTGTTCAGCACTGGGAAAAAATGTGTCAAAATATTTTTAGTCCACATTTTAAGTTTCAGTGTTTCTGTGTTTCAAATATTATTGGATTACTACATGTCACAGTAAATTCAAATTAAGAAAATGCGTCAATTTGCATCAACTTGCTGATAAAAGTCTTTAATATTTAAGAAATATTAGGAATTGCAACTTAGCACAATTTCTTCACAGTAAAATATTTTTTGGCCATGACTGTGCATTTTTACAAATTTAACTGAGTTATTGAACTTTAAATTCAGATTGCCTTAGTATTCATCCATCCATCCATTATCGATACCTACTCTTCCATTCAGAGTTCATTTGTTTGGTCTGTATCAAAATTCAGATGAGATTTCACAGCTGCCCAAATGAAGTGTAAAAGTGGCCTTAAAAAAAGTCAACACCGGGAGCCAGTACCTGGGATCCAGTTGTGTTTTCCTATTCTGCCAGTTGTAGTTCCACGGTCCATTTGTGTGGGCCAAAAGCTACACCTGTTTGCCCTCCGTCTCCTTTGTATTGATGATATCCAACCTGGGCCAGGTTGAGTGTGCTGCACTCAACACACTGCTGAAGTGTTACTGAGACTTTGTACAGGGCATGTCTAGTTGCCATTGCATGAAAAGTCTTGCAAACCCTACGTAGCTCCTCCTAAAGTCACCTTCATCAGGCCAGTGTGTTTGTCCTGCAGTTAAGGTTCAACTCAATCTGTATGCCAAAGGCTTAAAGGGGTCATAACAACAATTTTATTTTTTCTGTGTTTTTGGGGGTATAATATGATCTGTTGTGCACTGATGAGAACATGAGAATACCAAAACTTGGTATCAAAAACTCTGCTCATAGACAGTCAGCTTTGTTTCTTTGCTCAAAACGGACGAATCAGAGAACAGTTTATCTTTCTACGTTGGTTATCTTTCTATGTAATTTATATTCTCCAATTAGAGCACACCATCAAACAACAGCCCTCCCTTTCCCTCTTCCCACCATCTGATACACCATCTAATTTTAGGGCTAAGTCACACTAGCATGTCTGGCTACTCCACTTGAGAAAAGGATGGCTAATAAAAAGTGGAACTGTTATGTCCAAGGGTGCTCAAAAACGGATGGAAGTTTCCACCTACTCCCGAAGGATGAGAGAATCAGAGAAGAGTGGCTGAAGTTCATTTATGGGGAAGTACCACCCAATTATAACCCCAATTTGAAACTATGTTCAGCACATTTTACTGAAGAGTTTTTCAAATATGATTGTAGCCAATCAGAGTGAATTCAGCTAGGTAGAGCCACATATCATTACTGTACCCAACCCTTTTACTGAGGAGGAGGGAAATCTGGCCTGCCAAAACAACCCCCTACAAAAAGGTGACATTTTTTAAAATTAAATTCTTTGAAGAATTGCCATATGCAGCAATATCAACTAGATGAAATAGTTTATGCAGTGATGCCATCACCCCTTCAACAGTATTATGGGACAATACTTCAGTGATGCTGTGAGAAATGTCAGTTTTCCTCCTTTCTCCTTTTGCCCTAACAGCTTTTCCCAAGAAGTGTTGTATGTTTGCTCAACTCTTCTACCATAAGCTCTATTGCAAAAATAAAACCAGGTATACCATTATATTTTTATAACCACTCCAAACCCTGATTTTCAATTATTAACAAGGAATTGCTGTTTAAATTTTATCTTGTTTGTTTTTTCAGTTTTTAATAATTTGCAACAAATCATTGCAAAAACAAACTACCCAAAAGCTTCTGGCAGTTAACAACGCAAACCATGCATACAGTCATATTCAATTAAGTAGAATATGCAATGAGGCTCACTTGTCAGATAAAAAGTACCTTTTTAATATTGACAAACTTTAAGCAAGTATTAACCATACTTTTTATTAAGCCAACATTTCTGTAATAAATATTTTTTTTCTTGGTCTGATGAAATATTCTAATTTTAAATGTCATGTTTTTAATAACTCTAAGTGGAAAATAATCATAATAAACAGGAAAAAGGCATTTAAATATCCATCTGTGTGTAAATAATCTATATTATGTGTTTCACTTAGTGGAAATGTTCCTGAAATAAATGGACTTTTCAATAATATTCTAATTTATTGAATGGGTTTGTATACAGTGGGCAAAATAAGTAGTGATATATATATATATATATATATATATATATATATATATATATATATATATATATATATATATATATATAAAACCAAATAAACACTGACATGAAATACACAGCAAGTGTTTGTACCAACCCAAGCAATTCACACATAAAAAGCAATAAAAATAAAAGATTCCACATATTAAGGCTACGTTTACATGAGACCGCTGTCTGGAAACTGCTGGTATTTTTAGATGTTGATTGAGGAAAAGTTCCACGTTCCGCAGTAGTTGTAGTTAGCATGTTGTCAAAATGCAAATCCACCTTTGACCCTTAGCTTTCACCTCATTTAGAAAACAGTAACCCATCTCTGTTTCAAGTGCTCATGTAATACACATGTAGTCCTTATCAGAAGTTGTGTTAAACTGAACAAGTTAAGTAGCACACACAGTACAATGCCCTTGTTTTGTTGTCATCTGCCTGTACATGATTAGAACAAACCCTGCAGCCGTGTGTTCTGCAGATATACACTTTCACACCTGTGGAGTACTTTACACCTGCGCGGTGGGGGAATTGCCAAAAAGTTTCACTCTGGTTAAAAAAGTGTCTGTGTCAGAGACTCCAATTACTGGAGACATATAAATAAGCATCTGGATTGCAACAAAAATGTTATGGTTTGACTGATAACCGGCTCTGTGTAAATGGAGCCCAAGTTATGTTTAAGAAAGTGGAATGTCCAAGGGGAAATATATCAAACACATAAAAAAAGGATCTGCAAAAATGCATAGAAAGCAAAGAAATATATCAGTATTGTAAAAAGATTCGTATCACCAGTGTATTGCAAACAGGTGTATATGTGACTAACCACGATGAAAGCATGAACAAGTCTCCTCGGGGACATTTTGAGTTATTTACAGATTCCAAAAGTGTGGATTCTAAGCTTTCCAGTGATATCAAACACATGGAAATCAAAAAGCAAATGAAGAAGATATAGCCATTTGAATGTTGGCACTCTGGATTCTAAATTTCTGAGAAAACAACTCTCAAACAATTGTCCCAAACCTGATTAGCTACCTGGGGGTGTTAACAAAGGCTGTTCATTTACATTATTTTGCAATAACCCCACCCCCCCAGCACTGACTGTCAATTAGCCATGGGACGTATGGCTCTTTGAAGGGAACCGAATCTTCAGGATCATTTCACTTTAAAGAGTCATTCAAAATATCCATCTTTGAAAACGTACATTTTTCTAAGAAGAAGCCATTTTAGAAAACAGTAACCCATCTCTGTCTCAAGTGCTCATGTATTTTTCACTCAGAAAAATATAATTTACAAAAAGTAGAATCATCTATAATAAGTAAAATTAATATTTATTCAAATGGTGCAAAATACAACCACATGTAAGTTTTTTATAAAAAATAAATGGTTATGCCCATCCATCATCCATCCATTATCTAGCGCGCTTATCCTTGTAGGATGGGGGCTGGTAAATGGTTATGTATTTTCTTTAAATAACGCATTTTAAAATAGAAATGTCAAATACCCATGTAGTTTTTTAAGTTATTTAATATACCCAGTTTTTATAGTTACTCTTACATTGTCTACCCTCATAACTGGATTATTTCAGATTTAAGGACTGAGGATTCTTAAATTTACTTTTTGCCCTATTTTTTTTGCCTCCAAGATAAGCAAGAGCAAGATGCCTCCGGTCGGCACAGAGGACATTAGCAGTATTATACAATGAGTTCAATCGATAGAACTGAGGCTTTCTCGACTGGAGGTAAATGTCTAGAGCAATGCAGGTTCTGGAAATGAAACAACTCTACCGATGCCTCAAAACAACAAACAGCTACCAAGTATTTCGAGAAGCAGCTCACCCACCGGGAACTGTCTTGGTGCTAAGCTGAAAATAAATCTCATCATTTGGATCTGACTAGACGTGTTAATGGGATGGACCCCTCACCTAGATGATACAGTGGGCTCGAATTAAGCCGAAAGCAGCTGAAGCTGACATGATTCTACCATCCTTGACTCCAATACCAAGGACACATCCCATCATCCCCTAATACATCCCATCATGTCTCTAGTTGGAAACCCACTAAACTCCAGGGGAATTCCAACAAACAGCTACCAAGTACTTCTGAAAAACAGAATACAAAATAAACACCTCTCCTCCAAGCATCAACAAGAGGTATGAGACAAGACCAACACAACTACCTCCTAAAGTGACCCAGAAACCAAAATTAATGCCAAAAGTTCTTATTGTCGGGGATTCAGCTGTGAATGGAACTGATTGTCTTTGTAGCACAAAGAGCACGAAGGTAATCTGCTTCCCAAACGACACTGTGTCAGATGTAACAGAGAAAATACTCCCATTAACCACTGATCAGTCGAGCATTGAGAATCTAATCATTCACATTGGAGCAAGTGATCTGGCCAAGCAAAAATCTGAAATTCTGAAAAATGACTTTAGTCATCTTCGAAGCACAGCTGGAAATCTGAAAATGAAGGTGTTTATAAGTGAACCAACAACGAAAGGTGGACAGGGAGATGAGAATTACAGCAGACTGCTTATGATAAACAAATTGCTTATTAAAGAATGCTCTTCCAAATCCGTGAACTTTATTGACAGTGACAAGATTTTCTGGGAGCGCTATCATCTCTTCAGAAAAGACATTGTTGGCCTGAATAAAGAGGGGAAAAAAAATTTCACTGCCAATATTTTCAATGCAGTTAACAACAGAAGGTCATCTCTCCAAATACAGGACAATGTAAACAATGACATCACTGCCCCAGCAAAGGTTGTAGAAGGACAAGCACAAAACCAACAGACGCACAATGTTCCAAAACAAACCGATAAGGAGCCATCTACTCCAGCTGGAAATGGAGCTGGGAAGGAAGGGAGCTTTCCCCCCCCTGGGTTGGACTCCCTGGTACAGTACTTAATTGGTTCAAATCCTACCTAAAGAACAGGGATCTCTTTGTGTCGACAGGCAACTTCTCATCGGAGTGGAGAGAAGTCACTTGTGGAGTACCCCAAGGTTCAATCCCGGGACCCTTCCTGTTTAATATCTACATGCTCCCACTAGCTCAGATTATAACAAGTAATTAGATTAGCTACCACAACTGCGCAGATGATACACAGCTCTATATCATGATGTCACCAGGTGACTCCAAACCTATCCAAGCACTGAACAGATGCTTAGAACAAATCAATGCGTGGGTGTGTCAAAATTTTCTCCAGCTGAACAAAAACAAAACTGAAGTTATTATCTTTGGACCTAACAAGGAGCGAGCAACAGTTAGTGCACAGCTTCAGTTCTTACAGCTAGAAACTAGTGATCATGCCCAAAATCTGGGTGTAGTGATGGACTCATACCTGAACCTTCAGAGACACATAAAGACCATTACAAAGTCAGCTTTCTATCACCTGAAAGTCCTTACATTGTCTCCCTGTAGCTCAGAGAATAGACTTTAAAATACTTTTGTTAGTTTATAAATCACAGAACAGCTTAGCACCAAAATACATTAAAGACCTATTGTCATTGCATCAACCTTCCAGACCACTCAGGTCTGCTGGTTATGGTCCGCTCTGCATCCCCAGAACCAGAACCAAGCATGAAGAAGAAACTTTCAGTTTTTATGCACCAGAAATCTGGAACAAACTTCCAGATAACTACAAAACAGCCAAAACACTGAGTTTCATTAAATCAAGGCTAAAAACTCAACTGTTTAGAGTTGCCTTTGATTAGTAGTCAGTAGAACATATTTGCTTGATGATATTTGCTTGATGATCCTTATGATTTTGAAAAATTGATATTTGCTTGATGATTTTGATGATTTTCATTTGTATTTTCTTGATGATCTTGATGATTTGGCTACATACTTGCTCAATGATTTGATGATTTGCTGTATACTTGATTGATGTTTTTATGATGTGAAGCACTTTGAACCACCTTGCTGCTGAAATGTGTCATACAAATAAATTTGATTTGTTACAGCTACTAGATGCAATGAGTTGGCGCAGCATGCAGCTCACCACCTCTTCACTGTCACATTCATTACAGCCGCTGCAGTGCAGCCCCAGAATGAGCAGACCTAGATTGGAATGCTATGTATCATAGTGTTTTAAAAACAACAAAAGTTCTGCAACTAACCCAGAGAAACTGAAAAATATTTCTGCAGACATGAATGCATCCAATCATATAAGTAGACCTGGCGTCATTTTCTTTCCACTGGCATCTTTATGGTGGATGTTGTCATCTCAGAAGTATCATTTTCTAACGGCCCGTTACCAGTGTGCGTTGAGTGATGTGTTGGAGATGTTAATGAGCTATGTGTTTATCTCAAACTTGCAACTTACTGGAACAAAAGCAATAACAAATCATGTGACTAGCCAATAAAGCCCAGTATGTTAATCAGCTAAGAGTACCCGCCCTGAATGTCATGATTTCACAGGATGACTCAAGTGCTGGCAACAATTAAAGACAGCGAGGATCAGTTTTTACTATTATGGATAGTAACAGTAAGAAGTTTAATGAAACAGAAACACAATGAACTGGAGGTTGTCTTCCAGGAGGGGGAACACCAGGTCAGGACTGGAATCTCACTGGAAGAAAGGTAAGTCATTAACAGTTGTTTGATGGAACAGATTATTGCAGAGGGTCGAGTCAGAACTGCTTACTGTGGTGAAGAGGAGGATAATCCGGAGCGGAGTAGATGCATCTACAGACTGGCTGCTTACTGAAGAAGATGGTTTGTGGAGACCGATACTTGTTTGGCTGTTTCCAGAGCAGGTGGGTAAGGAACGTTGGAAGGTGGACAGATAGGTGAGCTTTTTGAGCTTTCAGGTAAACTCCATCAGGGAGGCAAGGTCAGCAAGAAAGGGAGGACACAAAAAGTAAGTACACTGAAGAAATTCTCTAGCAGACCACTAAGCACTCAGCAGTTACTGCAGACCATACACTCAGAAATGAGTGTATGTTCAAAAATAGCGTCTTCAGTCAGCAGGCTTTTTATTCTGGGCAGCTGTGCGGTCAAGTGTGGCTTTAGTCTGATCCCAAATCCTGTGGCAATTTTTGAGGTGAGTTCTGACAGAAGGGATGATGGAATCTGGAAAAGAAGGAAGAACAGATGGTTGGAAGCCAAGGGAAGCTTTGAAAGGCGAATAAACAGATGCAGCTGAGATGTGTGAACTACTGGCATATTTGATCCAACGCAAGTGGAGACTCCAGGAGGTTGGATTGCTGGCACAAACACAGTGGAGAGCATCTTCCAGTTCCGGGTTTAAGTGTTCACACTGACCATTGGTTTGTGGATGATATCCAGAGGAGAGTTGTGGGTTGGGATATGTGGGACCAGGGCCAACTGGGAACGGAAAGAGGCTGAAATAACCCTGCAGGAGGGCGGTGAGGATGTTTTCCTTGAGCACAGATAGTGCAGGCAGAGACGAAATCTGCGATATCCTTATTAAAGAGATGGCCACTAGAAATAATGACGGAAGAGCCCAATAGTGCAGCTAACTCCAGAATGACAGAAGAACCGAGAACAGTGAGCCCATTGGAGAACCTTGGATTGGACTTTAGATGGGACAAAGAGGCAGTTGAGAGGACCTCAAGGCTGAAGACAAGAGCATAATGCACGTTTGCCTTGAGCGCTGTCGGGGCGCCTGGTCGTTCACCTTGGAAGTTTTGCAGGGATTGCACCACATGCTCTGAATTTTTTTTTTTTTTTTTTTAGCAGTATTTGCACTTTATTTGTTCAAGACCAAGTTTTAATGTTTGAAATCCTGAGGAAAATATTGTTTAAAAGCCATGATTTATGTTGAATAAATTCATGTTAAAGTTAATGAACCTTGTTAATCTCAGTTTCAATCAGAATAATTATTTTTGCAATAATCAAGCAGCCCTAATGTAGTCTATTCTGATTGTACCAAACTTTGAACCCCTTTGCAAAACATTACAGTATTTAAAGAAACTTTATCCTAAACACACTTTACTGATCATGAAACAAGGTAGCCGCATCGTGCTGTGGGGAAGCATACCGACATACTGCCAAAGACTTGCAGCTTCGCTTGCAGCAAAAGGTGGTTCTATAAGTTAAGGTGATGTGGACACTTTTGCAAGGTACCAGACCTGCTGTCAGTGTATCTAGTGTTGAATGAACTGGAGAATTATGGTGAGATCATTCCAGTTTCATGCAGTCTTATAATATAACTGATGAATAACTAAAATAAATGATAAGTCTTTTTCACAGAGATTAAAAAAGACTGAAAAGATAAATGAACATATAATCTGCACATTTGAAGTATATTTCCCCTTTTTATGGATGATTGAAGTAAAAATGATTGAAATGAAGTATGTTTAACCAGTGTTGTGATAATTGAATGATGATTTGATGTTGATTTTAAGCATTTATTGATATGTAAATTGATTATAAATCATATTAAGCATATTATGAGTATAACAATGAATGTGATCAGTTAAAGAAAATGATAGGGTTAAGTATAGGTCAAAACAACAACAGAGTAAAAGAGGAACAGGGAGTAGGCCTTGGGATCAAATTGGGGAAGTAACTCCGGATGACCGTTAAGAGTGAACACCTGAGTTGCGCAAGGGTCATGCAGCAAGACACCCAAGAAGTCATGCGGCAAGGCATGTAGCACCTTGCAATACACAACAATGGGATCGAAAGCTATAAAGCCCTCGAAAAAGAGGAAGAGCTCGCTTATTCCCCGTGGCCAGAGTCGAGTCAACTTGGAGCGCAGAAAGAGGAACAAAAAGGACCGCACCCAGGAGCCACGGAGCGACGGAGGACTCTGCACCGCTGGACCAGGGGAAAGCCAACGCCCCCAGCTGTGGTTCCAGATCAGGCTGCTGTTCTTGGATTTCTGCAAAAAGACACCCCAGCAACCTCTGACAGATTTGGTCAATGGACTGTGCAGCATGTGATGGAGGATTGCCTGCTTCTGGACAACAACACCGGATCTTCACGCATCCATCGAGAGGAGGACGTTGTCCAACAAAGGCACTCTTCCACCCAAGGACTTCAAGGAGTCATCTGTCATGAGGACTGTTTCATCCGGGGTATGAACTTGAGTTGCTCCCCAAAAGCCTCTCACTTTTAGGTGTAAGGTGTCAGAGTTAGGGAAAGTTAACTGATTCGTTTTGTACAGGAGTAATTATGATGATTCTGTTTAATTTCCTGCTGATGCTTAACCCTGCCAAAGCATACTAAAACAAAGAAGCATAAAAAATTCTAGTAAAGTTGTGGACATTCAAATTAATTGAGTCATTGAGTTCTGTAATAAGTGTAAAATATACTATGGTACATGGTTCTAGTTAAGTTGGGAGGGTTTTAATGGTTACCTTAGATGCAATACTAACAATACCCCTGGGACTCAGGCCGAGTTACTAAAATCTATCTAGTCGGTGACAAGTGCACGTTGTTTTTAGAGGAAAAGCTACCGTTAACAGGTGTGATTCATGAGGTTGAGCTTCTGATTGGCTACTCGGTTGGTCACTTTGTGAACTGAAAAGGGGTGTGGCATCTGGATCTGGAGGTAGTGAGAGGCAAGACGAATTTTCCTCGACTCCAGCTTAAACAGATTATCTTAGAAACCTTAGTGCAGGGTAATACCCAATAGGTTTTAGGATCTTCTGGACCTGTTAGATGGAGAACTGGTCATAAGTCAGTCCCATAGATTGAGCAAGAAGAAGGAGGGGTTGGCTTGTGCGCAACAACACTAGATAGAATTGGTGTCAGTACTGTTTAATTTATTCACGTTACATTTTATTTCACTCATTTTTTTTCTAGGAACTCTACCTGTACTAATGTACCTGTATTTCACTGATGGCATGACATTCTATTTTAAAAACAAGTACATTTCTGATATATAACTATGTATAAATATATTTTAAAAGTTAAGCACATAATCTACTTTTGGATCATTTAACACTTACAGTTAGAGTTTTACTGTGTACACTTTGTGCTTGCTGTGTTTTAGCTTTTGTATGTTGTGCATATTTTTCACATTTATGATTTTTAATATGCCTATTTTTCATGATGTTAAAGACAGATATATGCAATGTTATATTTTAATGTGAAATAACATAACATCATGTCCCTGAGTATTTTGGTTAGCGAGTGGGCCTTCTTTATCAGCACCCAGGCTCTCCTTCTTCCAGGCACTGTGTGGTTCTGTGGCTTGCACGGTACAGCATATCTGTTGCCATGCTCTAACAATAAGAAAATGCTGCACTCACAACAATGCGAACAATGGTGGGGAACAGTGAGACGGTGAAATGTTTATTCAGCACATTAAAGAGTAATGAGTAGCCTCCTCCAATGACTGAGTCCACATTACTAACATGCTCATAGTTAAAGGGGTCTCCCTCCCAGGTTTAATGGCTTACTTGAGTAAACATAAACAACACCATAATGAGCTAAGATCCATATTTTTCTCATTTTCTGTTGATAAGCAAAAATGGTTCTGGTGAGGAAAATTAGCCTCTTGCATCTTTAGGCAAAAAGATGTGCACACAAAGACTGTTGTGCACATTGATCTCGCTCTCTCTCTCTCTTTCTTTCTTTCTTTCTTTCTTTCTTTCTTTCTTTCTTTCTTTCTTTCTTTCTCTCATACACTCTCAAACCGAATCCTTTCTTTTTCAGTATAGAATTAACATCTTTACACAGCTAATTTGCAGATCACCTCAGACAGGTTTGTCTACTCCTCTGAAATTCCAGCTCCAGTGAAAGGTGGGTAGTGAGAAACAGCTGGAGTGTCTGCATCCTCCACTCACAGCCAGCGATGCACTCTTAGTGGGTTGTTTTACTGTTTCATCAAAAAAAAAAAAAAAAAAAAAAAAAAAAAAAAAAAAAAAAAAACAAGATCGTAACTTTGTCGGCAAAAGACAAGCTTGCAATGTCATCATATTTACTTGCCATGCGAGTGGAGTTTTTGTTCACACAATCTGCATTTTGCTTCAGTAGCCAAAAAAAGCTGCCTCTTCTGGGCAGCGGGTACATTAGGAGAATGGGAGGTGAAATCCCTCACTTATTAAAAGTGAGCATGGTGTGAATTGCAAGAGAGAGGACACTGTGGCATCCATTCAGCGGTCACCTGGTGTATTTTTCCTGACATGCTGGAGATTTTATCCTGATAGCTTCCAGTCATTATCCCACGTGTTAGGGATGAATCCATCTCGATTCCATAATTGGGATATCCTGATGTGAGGTTGTGGGTGAATCTTTCGGTGAAGTGGATGATTACTTTTCGTGCAGCGCAGGGACAGCAAGCAGCTCAGCTTCCAGCCAGAGCCGAACAGAAGCAGCTCAGACCTGGAATCACTTGCAGCAGGGAAAAGAGCCTTGAGCAAATAGATCACTGGTGTCACTTTAGATGCTCAAACAATTTACCATATTAAGTCACTTAGTCTCAGCCACTTTCCCCTAATTCATTCATTGCTAATGCTCCAATGCTGTCTGGGAATTAAGGTTAATCATCTCCTTATTCATCAAAGCCAAGGGGGGCAATTACTGCATGGAGTGCTGGGTGGTTTGGCTGGAGAACCACTGTTTAGTTTTTGTCATCACTCTCTGTGGATGTTGTGATTACAACATAATAAAGTGCAATTAGTCAGTAAATGAGAGCATATGTTTCGAGTGACGACAAGTAATCCAACAGTACCCCACCCCACCCCCTGCAAATGCACCACCCAGAGTCATCTCATTACAACGCTGATGTGCCTTCTGAGATACAGTTGGACAAAAGCTCAAAATCATTCAGAGAAATCTTTGTTCAACGTGGAAGATGGTGTAAATATTTAACAACAAAAACTTGCAAGAAACAGACTTGAATAAAACAGCAGTGTGTATTCTGCTTTACTTTTTGGATGTTTTTTAATATAACAGAAAACCTCAACTTGTTAAAAAAAGAAAATGAAGGATTAATTAATTTAAAAATATTACTTATGTCTGATTTTCTAGCAGCAAAAACAATAACGAGTGCATTTCAGACACAAAATTTGTGTAACATTGCATTTGTGTCCTAACTGTAAAATTGGATCTGCTCCTAAAATGGTGTAAGTGAACAAATGATGCATTTTAATTTTTTTCAATTTCAGTGTTCCCACATGTAAATAAGGAATCATTGATACATTTAGAGGAAATGGGCCCTTATAAATCTATATTCATGTCAATTATAGCAACAGCTAAAAAGCTATAAAAAAAATGTAGCAAAAGCAAACAGCTTTGCATTCTCACAAACCAGAGGTCTTTATGTTATGCAGACTGCATGAAGAAAATCCCTGTGATGAAACCAGGTAGTAATTATGTTGCTGGAGTAAATAAGAGACAAAACTGCTGCTGTGCTGACTTTATAAAAAAAACATGTCAGGGATGTCACAGAAACCTCAATTCATCCTCTCTTCTTGTTTGTTTCATATTTTTGTAAATTATTTTTCTAATAAATTTTTTAAATCCCTCAGATACAGGTACTATTAAACATAATTGAGCAAATTACCTCTAAAAACAAACGAAGGTGAGGCATACTGAAAACTTTCTGATCGACTCAGTTGCTGAACTGGCTGTGTAATGGAGGGCAGAGAGGGAGGGACGGGGAGCATTGGAGACAAATATAAAGGAGGTGTTGAGGTGCACAGCCATAACTCTGCAACAGAAATTACATTATTTTCATTTATAACATAAAATTAAAGGATGCAATTTCACAGTGCATAGTTCCATGTTTACAAGAGTTGATTTTCTGATCTAATACATTTTCTAACTTCAATCAATGCTTTTGGTCAGGACCATAACTGTCAGGAATCAAACCCTGGACAGCTGATAATATCCTCCTTATATGGGGCAAATGCTGTACCTCTACACCTCTACACTACACACCACCACCTCTCAAACAAAACGTTTAAGGAAAATACTGGCACAGAGCCATGTGACGAGTCAAGTTGTTACTTATCTTTCTCAAATTTCAAATAGACAGCCTTGCTTACTATTTAATTTTACAAATAATCAGAGAGCTTAAGTTGTTTTTTGTGTGTGTGTGTGTGTGTGTGTGTGTGTGTGTGTGTGTGTGTGTGTGTGTGTATGTGTGAGGAGGAGGGGAGCAGTTTCTGAAGAAAAGTCTTAATTTTAATTTTAAATTTAAAAAAAGCCTAATATTTAAAGCTCCTTTATCGATCCAGAATGTCTCTGCTTCTGCTCAGAGTCTTTGCGTGGTGCCTCTCATTCAGCTCCACTCTGCAGACAGTGTCATGGTTAATGTTGCTCATCAGACACTGTCTTCTCTGCCTGCTCACTTGTTTGTCTGCGAGTTTGAGAAACATTTTCACTTTAAAAGTCCTAGCAACCTTTTCCAGATGTGGCTCAGACCTCTGTGATGATTACAGTATCTACAGTGCATGATGCTGTTCTTAACAACAACTTTTCATGTTGAGCGCTTTTTCTGATCCCCCAGTACTATAAACCCTTTTTAGGTTAACAGTGATCCATAAAAGACTGAACAATAGTGATAGGACTTTGCTCTTTGAAGAAAACTCAATTTTCAGAATCTGTTCACTTCAAAGAGTCGTTCAAATGAGCCAGTTCTACGAACAAGCCATTTAATCCCGAATACAGTTTTATATAAAAATAGAGTGAAATTGACGAAAAAGTAGAATCATCTGTATTAAGTAAAATAAATATTTATTCAAAAGGTGCAAAATTGAACCATAGTATGTTCTTGCAGGATGTTGCAGTGTGCAGATCATTCTAAGCAACCAAATTTGTTGAAAACAAAGAAACAAAACAAATAATGGCACTCTCTAACTGAGACTCAAGTCCAGTCGTTCAGGGTGAAGAGCCGTTCAATAGAATTGGATCATTCGTGAACGTCATATCTCGACTCAACAGTCTGATTTGAGTGCACATATACAGAGATCTTGGTGACTCAGATTTCTTGGAGGTGTGTTTATCCAGGTCAAAAACGTAGAACAGTCTCTGAAAGTATGTTGACAGCAAAGGTGAATTGATATATTTTCACATAAGGCATTCTTAATGTGTTGAATATGTGGGAGCTCTAATATAACATGGATATTCATATGTTTCCTGGCCGACAGGGCCGGCAAACCACTGTGCTTCTACACAGCATTTTATGACAACAGCTGATAACCTTATGGGACATTCAGGTACATTTCATATAGAAGATTATCTTAAAATATCTTTAAAATTGTATATTTAAACTGTGTTATTATCAAATGTTCACATAGCCTTAACTCTTCTTAAATACACTCTTGAAAATGTGTAAGTGATTCTACTTTATATTGGTTTCATTAAATGATCAGGTCTGACTAAAATTCCTGCCATTCCTGTATAGTCCTAATTTTTCTTTATTCATTTACTCTCAATAATTCCGACTAATTGCTTCTTAACAGATTAAATCATTTCTTGCCAGAGTATTCTTATCAACAATTGCTCCTTTCACAAGAAACTTTATGGAGGACTGTTCTAGAGCCTCTGGAGATGATTATGCAAGGAGGGATTGTTTATAAAATTTTAACATTCAGCTTGACTTAAAGCAGAACTTACAATTATACAAGGGGGTTCTCACACAGGTATCAGGCCAAATGTAAGTCACCATGGACTCTATCAGTTGTCAACAAAATAAATGTTCAAGTACTCATTTAAATGCAAAATTGCTGATACTGTCAACACATGATTTATTCAAAGATCTATAATAATAATAATAATAATAATAATAATAATAATAATAATATTATTATTATTATTAACAACAATACTGAGAAATAGACAACTGAGCGGCAGGAACAACCTACCAAAAAATATCAGCTTACACTTAAATAACTCGGTTTATATCACCCAAATGTCACAAAAAAACATTTATTTGCAATTAAAATTTTGTCCCATATACTATGAAAAAAAGTTCCCAATCAATATCCCCCAGCTGATGACATTAAGTCCAAAAACAAACTTCATGATCAATATCTCCCAGCCTATCTGATGGGTTTAAGTCAGAATCCAAAATGAAGAATCCAAAAAAGTAAGATCCTCAAAAAGGCTAAAAAGATAGTGGTTCCACAAAAACCACTCAAAAAAGTCAAAATATAGAATCTCACCAAGACCTCTGACTTCCCCTTCAGTGGGTTCTTCTTGCACCGGGCACTGTTTACTTGGCTTGCGAGGGCTCCATCCAAAAAGCTTCACATCTCTGATACAGTGGTGCTGGGGGGAGAAATCTAGCAGCCTTTCATGTCCTTTTCCTTCCTTGTTTGTTTGACTCCTTAGTGGGAAACCCCCCACTGCACAGCCCTGATTCTTTGTGTTTTTCACATGTAATGCTGCTCTGTGTGGACATGCACACCCCATTTTGTTTCGTTTCTCAAACTATCACATCTGAAATATCCATGGATCCGCCCAAAAGTCAGTCTTACACTGTGAAAATATGAGGTAACCTGTAAATTAATAAACCTGGAACTGTCCCACATAACAGTTTGACTTTTATTTCCATTATATATCATTTATCTGAAAGAAACATAAACATAGTCAGTGGCAATGCCCAGTGATTATGTTATAAAATGAAGACCCTAATGGAAAACCTTGAGCATCCTCCTCATCAGAGTGTCAAACAACAATATCATGTCTATAATCAGAGGCTTCTTAAGAACCACCATAACACAGACCAGTACAGGAGATCCTTCCTGCCTATAGGTACCAGCATACACAACTCTAAAGAAACTAGGAAATTCTGAATATCAACAATTAGATTTCCTTTTGTATTAATAGAATAATCTGAATTAAACTGAACTGAATTAAAGCCCGTCCTTGTAGACATGACGGCCTGTGGAAGAACTGTTGTGGCAAGAATGTGTTGAGTTTTGCGCAACTTTGCTAAAACAAAAAGTGTTCCTGAAGGTGACCCATCAACCCTACATAGATTATCATCAAATCATTTACCATACACTGGAGCAACAACTAAATCCAGAGAAAACTTCGATTAGAATTTAAATTCTCAGCTGAATTGTATAATACTCTAACAATGAAGCATTAACTCCTTGGAGAATTCTTACTAAACTTTCAGACTGTTCTTTCGAAAATAACGCTAACATGCAAATGACAAGGAAACAATAGGTTATTTTAATATATTAAAATATAAATAAATGTAATTATTCATTATTATTACTACCTGTCATGGATACCTGGAGCCAGGAAAGGGAAGAGACCTTGCAGAGTAAGAAATCACACAGCAGTCTTCATGTTGCCCTCATAAATGCTGTATGTTTCTCCTTGATTTTGAAATAAAATCAGTGTGCAGTAAATAGCTGAAGGCTAGTTTTTTTCTTTACTTCACCAGTACTAAAGTGCTTTTCTGAAAGGGTACTTCAACTACCAAGGCCTGTGTTGCTCTGCTCCTCTGCATTATATGAAGGAATCTCTTTATTTTCATCTGCACTATTTATGTCAGGTGTTTTACCCATTCAGAATTCTACCTGGATGCTAACTGTCTCAGAGCAATTTCTAATGTTTAGACTGAAATTACATTCAAATGTATATAAAAACACACACTGGCAACATTTGAAATATTTGTATATAAGAAAACAGTTTCTTGCAAATAGAAAATGTCCAATATATTTTACACAAGTGTTAATCTTAAAAAGGACGCCTAAATGTTATAAAGAATGTACAGATGGATAAAAAAAATAAATGAAACAATACTTAAAGGTACATTACATAGATCCAAGAAAATATTTCCCACACCGTTACTCCACCAGCAGCTGCCTGAACTGTTGATACAAGGCAGGCTGATAAACATGACAGCATGAATTCCAAATCCTAATATAGGCATCTGAATGTTGCATCTGAAGACAAGACTGATTAGCCCATTACACACCAACCTTTTTTCCCCACTCTGTTATTGTCCAAGGGACTGCACAGCAGTACATTCCAGCTGACACTAATTATCCCACTGTTGCCTTAGAGCAGAAAGGTGTTAGGTTCGAATCTCAGCCTGGAGTCTTTTTGTTTATTCTCCCAATGCATGCATGGGTGCTCTCCTGGTACTCCGGCTTCCTCCTGTAGTCCAAAAATATAACCATTAGGTTAACTGGTCTCTCTAAATTGCCCTTATGAATGAATGTGTGTGTGCAGGGTTGTTTGTCCTGTGAGTCCCTGCATTACCCTGTGATGGACTGGCAACCTGTCCAGGCTGTACCTTATCTCTCACCTGATGATAGGCAACCCCCCCTTGCAAACCAGCATGGATAAGCAGGTACAAATGATGGATAGTGTCCAATTTTGGTGAGTCTTTGTGAACTGTAGCCTCAGTTTTCTGTTCTTAACTAACATGATAAGTCTTCTGCTGGTGTGGCCCATCTGCCTTGACATGTGCATACAGAGATTATAGTATATATACCTTTATTTTGTTGTTATGCATTGTTACCTTAAGCCCTGAATAGATGAATAATATACTGAAAATGTTGATGGATCCATTAGAAGTTTGCTAAATCTAAAATTAGCATGCCTTGTCATACCGCTGACATCCATAGCAGTTAGCTGCCGTTTGTCATTCCTCAACCCAACAGTTTACCAGTTTAGTCATGGCTAAGTGTGTGTTCAGTGTCAGGTCTGATTCTGTCTGCCTGACATTAGTGGGGGATGTGGGGGGACGGGATGCGGTTAGGGCGTTGATGGAAGGAGTTGGGTAGAATGATGATCAAAGCTGCTGCTGCCCTTTTCTTCTGATCACAGATTACTGTGTAACAGACTTGTGTCAGATCAGCAGCGGTGCTGATATGTGCACAAAGGCCAGCGTCAATCAAGAGGGTTATTCATCTATTCGAGGCTGCAACCCCCACCCCTCATCTGTTCCTCCTACCTGCTTGTCTGACAGCTGTTTGTATAGCCTGGTCTGAGATGCCAAACATGGAGAGGCTGAGATGAGTGAAGTCTCAACCCACAATGAGCAATCATTTTTAATAATAGACTCTGACATCTTCTCATAGAAGGCTATTACAAACTTAAAATATCTTTTCACTAAGATGAATAGTAGTTATACCTTTTTAATAGATTCTTGCTGACTAAGCTACCCACAAATGTATGTAGCTAAATCTAGCTATCTTCAGGGTATATCTCTATAATAATCCCTGCCATAAGTAATGTTTAACAACTTAACATTGCACCAGAAAATTAGAAAAAGATTGTCTACTTATTCCTGACATGTTCTGTTTTGTGGTTCAACCAGGATATTTGAATTCATATTGTATTCTTCAGTGCAAAGCTTGGACTGCACGGCATGTGAAACAAAGTAAAACCTAGTATTGTTTAGGAAATTATTGTATTGTTGCTTCATGGATATTATTAATATAAGCATTACAGTGCACATAATAAGTATTCACCCCATTTGGATGATTTACCCTTCTTATAGATGTTACAACTTAATCATGATCAAGAAATCAAATAACTGACTGCATAAATATTCACCCCCTTTAAAATGGCTGACCTAATTCAACAGAGGTCTTACCAATTGCTGCTAGTGTGACAATGAGTAGGATGGAGATCACCTGAGTGCAGTGAGCCCTGAACATCCCCTTGAGTTCAGTTAAATCCACCATCAAGACATGGAAGAAATATGGCCCATGTGTAAATCTGCCTAGATCAGCCTGTCCTCACAAACCGAGTGACAGTGTAAGAAGGAGACTAGTGAGAGAGAACACCAGGACACCAATGACCATACTGAAGAAGCAACAAGCTTCAGTTGTTGAGATGGGAGAGACTCTGAAGACAGTCTTCAACTGTTGTCTGGGTTCTTTACCAGTCAAAGCTTTATGGTAGAAAGGTGATGAGAAAGCCACTGTTGAAGAAAATTCAGATCAAGGCAGGACTAAAGTTTCCAATAAGGCTTATGGGAGACTCCATGGTCAGGTGGAAGGAAGTTCTCTGATCTTATAAGACCAAAATGGCGCTTTAAGGCCATCAGACAAGACACTTCATTTGGTGGACAATAAACATTGCAACACACCATCTCCACTGTGAAGCATGCTGGTGGTAACATCATGCTGTGGGAATGCTTCTCGGCACCAAGCCCTGGAAGACTTGTAAAGGTAGAAAGTAAAATGAATGCAGTAAAATATAGGGAAATCTTGAAGGACAATTTGTTTGTATTTGCAAGAGAACTACGGCTTTGGAGAACATTTATTTTCCAACAAGACAACGACCCGAAGTGTCCAACTAAAGTTACACAGAAATAGTTTGAAAACAAAAAAGTGAATGTTCTGGAGTGGCCAAGTCAAAGAGCAGACCTCAGTCTGATAGAGAATTTATGGCAGGGCTTGAAAAAAGTTGTTCACAGCTGATCCCCACACAACCTGACAGAGCAGGAACAGTTTAGCAGGAATAATGAAATAAAGTTGCAAAGTCTAGATGTGCAAGCACAAAGACTGTCCACACAGACTCCATGCTGTGATTTCAGCCAAAGGTGCATCTGCTTTTAGTGCTGAAGGTGTGTATTTGCGTGCTTTTGATACTTAAGCGACAGTGGCCCAAGTACTGTTCCAATCCTAAGTATCCATCAAAACAAGTACTCTAAAAAGAACCCAAATACGTTCTTATTTCACCAATTTTATTAAGGATCCATCCTCTGTGGACTTGGGCCAGCAACATATCCCACAATGCATTGCGCCACCAGCAGTGATAAACAGAAAAGGCGAGGACGGAAACTTAGCGTTTTCATAATATTCTGAGTTTGTCATAAAAACTTTCAAAATGTCCCTCCATCCATCCATTATCCAACACTCTTATTCTTTTTTGTTTTTAGGGTCGCGAAGGGTGCTGGTGCCTGTCTCCAGCGGTCATCGGGTGAGAGGCAGGTTACACCCAGGACAGGTCGCCAGTAGTTTCAAAATGTTTTAAGCAGAAAAGTATACCTTTGATTTTTATCCGACCAGTCAGTTCACCAACACTGAGCATTCTTTGAAATATGCTCTGGGTTTTGGTAGCAGCACAGCTTGGTTCACAAACCCGTCTGGCTGCGAAGCTAAGCTAAGCTAAGTTAAACTAAGCGGATTGGAACGGGATCTCCCCTCTCACCCCTGCTTTATCTCGGCAAGGCGCTCTGTCATTTCCCACTACCTGTTATCTGTTAGTGGCGGCAGAAAGTGAGATAAAACGCCTTTTTAAGTATATGGTGATTAACAGCAACTACCAAATTATAAAATATATAATTTTCTTCCTGTTTTTTAAAATATTTTTACTCAGTTTGCATATTTCCTAATCCGTCACATTATCTTCCCAACATTTTTGGCATCTTCACCCTTATGTCTTGACATCATCTACTCCCCGTCTTCCTCATCCTGTTTTATGTCATTTAATTATTTGTTGATGATTAGACATCAAAGATATCAATTCCCTCTACTTGCTGACTGGCTATCTGTAATTATAATAAATTAAGTTTTTAGTAAAAACATTTTTCTACATTTGTGCTGTATATGTGAAATGAGCTTACCAGATGGTAATACAAGGAAAATGAGTGTGTTCATAAGTGTTTAGTAGTGTCAGGTGCAGTGTGCGGGATTGGGTTGGCATTACATTTTTGCTTTGATCTTAAATGGTAACATAATACAAAGGACTGAGGTCCAAACTCGGCTTTTTGACATCTTAAGGCAGTCGAGAAAAGTATTAATTTCCTTTTAAACACTCTTAATTCTTTCTCCTGACAGATTTGTCAATTGATTTTATCCAGAACGAGTCTTCTGCAAACTCACTTATTTGATGGTAGAGACTAAATTTGATTATTTTGCTTATATCCAGACATGTTTACAAGGTAAAGACATGAGGTTGAATTCAAACTAGGAACTGTGGTCTCTCCTCCTGAAAAAAAACAAAAACAAAAAACATTTAAGTGTTCACACGGAAGGTAGGTTGACATGAAGTCAAACTCAGGGATTTTTTTTTTTTCTTTTATGTACAAGGAATGGTCAAAGTGTTTGATCACTAAGATACCATACCATTATTACCATTATTTCTACGAATTTGACCCAAATTAAAATATTACTTATTTATTGGAGATAAATAAAATTAATTTGTGTCGAGCGATTATAAAATGTGAAAATTATATGAAAATATAAAAAAATTCAGGAGAAAAATCATATATTTTATATTCTGGTACTTGCAGTTATTCACCACAAAACTAAACTTTAACTGCCACTAACGAGTAACAGGTAGCAGGAAATGACAGAGTGCCTATCCGAGATAAGACTGGAGTGAGAGGGGAAGCCCCGCTCCAACTGCTTGGTTAGCTTAGCAGTCAGTCCGATCTGTGAACCAAGCTTTGCTGTTTCGAAAATCCCAGACTATATTTCAAATTATGCTCAGTATTGGAACTGACTGGTCAGATGATTTATTGAAGTCTACCTTCTTGCTTAAAACATCTGGAAACTATTTAATTTTGTGATAACTTCATAATAGTATAAAAAGGCGAACTTTCTGCCCTCCCCTTCTCCGTTTAGGACCATGGACCACATTACCCATAATTCCTTGATTAATTCCATATATCCATATATTCATTCCATATATTCAGAGTTTCGTTCAATATATTCAAACCTACGAATGAACCTTGAATATATGGAATGAACGTCTGAATATATTGGATGAAAGTCTGAATATATGGAATAAATCTTGAATATATGGAATGAAAGTCTGAATACATGGAATGAATCTTGAATATATTGAATGAAAGTCTGAATTTATGGAATGAATCTTGAGTATATGGAATGAAATTCTGAATATATGGAATAAAAGTCTGAATACATGGAATGAACCTTGAATATATTGAATGAAACTTTGAATATATGGAATGAAAGTCGGACTGGGTTTGAGGAATTATGGGTAATGTGGTTCAAAACATGCATACTTGTTTGTAGGTGTGTATTCGTGTACTTTTGAGGCTTCATCAGCAGTGCCCCAAGCAGTGGGGCACTGCCGATTATTTCCTAAACAACTGGATTCATTTATTAACAAATACAGAATATTAAGCAAATGCCAGTACGGCTTTAGGAGGAACAAAACCACTCTATATGCTGTAATGAAGATGGTAGAGGAAATAACAGATGCAGTAGAAAATGATGCACTTTCTGTTGGAATATATGTTGATTTACTGAAGGCATTTGATACTATGGATTATGGCATATAGAGAAAATTGGAGAAATATGAGATAAGAGGGGTGGCGTAGTCTTGGTTTAACAGTTACCTGAAAAATAGACAGCAATGTGTTGAGATTAACAAAACGGTGTCAAAACTTAGAGTGATTACATGTAGGGTACCCCAGGGGTCTTTGATAGGTCCAAAACTGTTTCCTCTTCATATAAATGATGTTTGTAATGCCACTAAATTATTAGTAATTCATATTTGCAGATTATATTAATATGTACTGTTCTGGGAAAAAATTGAAAGAGCTATTGCCATTGAAATGGAATTAGAAAATATCAAAACTTGTTTTGATGTCAACAGATTATCGATATTAAAAAACTGAACTCATGGTTTTTGGGAATCAAACAGAAGTTATTGGGGACATGATATTAAAAATATGTGATGCTGAAATTGAACAAGTGACAGAAATGATATTTTTAGGGATTATAATTGACCATAAATTAACTTGAAAACAACATATTAAATACATAAAAGAAAAGATCACAAAAACAGTAGCAATACTGTATAGGTCTAGAAATATATTAAATTACAAAGCTTTACATATAACTTATAGTTCACTTATACTTCCTTATATATCATATTGTGTGGAAGTATGGGGATTCACACATAAAACAACAATAAATAATATAGTGCTTATACAAAAACGAGCAATACGAGTTATTAATAAGGCTGGTTACTATGAACACACAAATCCACTGTTTATCAAATCTGCAATCATGAAATTTTATGGTTTGGTTTACTATAAAATAATGCAAATAATGTTTAGAGCCAAGCTAGGTTTACTGCCAGTTGGGGTGCAAAGATTTTTACACTATATAAAACCAAATATGATTTGTGACAAGTTTGTAAATTCACAAAACAACAAGTGAAAAAAGAGATAAAAATGAGGTCTTTTGTTGTCGGAATTAAATTATGGAATGATGAAAGCATGGACTTATGAGCATGGAGTTCATTATGGGTTTTCAAAAAATTGATGATAAAGAAAATATTTGATGGTTACAAGGATAAATAACTTTAAATTGTGTTAATCTGTTTTGATCTTGGATTGTTTTCTTTCCTTTTATATTGCTGTTTAGTGATTTATATACAACAAGTGATACGTTTTGGGATTTTCATATATTGTAATGATTTATGACGGGGTAATTTTGTTCTATTTGATGTGTAGGATAGGTGTAAATATAAGCCTTGTGCTTCTGCCTGTACCTTTTTAGTCAGGTTCTGTAATTGTTGCAGTATTTTGAAGTAAGGATAAGTACTTGATGACTGACTAAATACATTTAAAAAAAAAATCAAATTAGTAAGAAAATATTCTTTTGGCATTTCACTTAATGATAAAATACTTTGACTTCTACTTGTAGATAAAATAAATTAAAAAAATATCTTGAATTACCTGTAGGTTAATTAATTTTGCATTGATTATTACATAATGCAGTTTTAGTACTGTATTGCCCTTTGAAGACAGATTTTGTTATATTGTTATATATTGCAGTGATATTAAAAAAGTGCAGTGTTACACAACATTTTATACATGTCCGTGTGGTCAAATAATTTTTCTAGAGGTACCATGATTTTTGTCCAACCCTGTTTTATTAGTGTTTTTGTAATAATTCTGTTGAACTCCATTTCAAAATTTTCCGTTTGAATTGTGGTTCAACAACCACAGTAAAAAAGTTAACCTATGAAAATTTTCTAAATTTCATGGGTAATTTCCAGTATTTTTTTTTTTTAAATTCCTTATTACTTTAGTTAGTTTCAACTTATTTCAGTGACCATTTTTGGTTTTTCAGTCATTAACAGAGGGCAGGGGTACCAACAATTATTTACACTACTAAACAAATTATGAACACACTCATTATGAACAAACTCATGTCAGATATGTATATATCACAAACAGAAAAAAAATTATTAAAAAAAAATATTTGGTAGAACAACAAAAAAAGGCAATCAGTCAGGAAGTAGCTGTACAAGAAATTGATAACTTGTTGCTGTCTAATCATCAGCAAATAATTAACTGATATAAAAGAATATGAGGAAGAAGAGTAAACAATGTCAAGACATGAGGGTGAAGAGGATCACTGGGACCTGGCAAACTGCATTCAAACTTGGTCTCTCCTCCTGCAGAACTGTCTGCCTAATAAAATAAATAATCAAGAATTCACACACCACTAAGTTAGGGTGAAATTAAGTCATTTGTTTGTTTTTTTTTATTTTATCTACACGTAAAAGTCAGTGTTTTATCATTAAGTGAAACTCCAAAAGAATATTTTCTTACTAATTTGAGCCAAAATATTTGGGAAGATAAATAACAGATAACAGATAACAGATAAAAGGTAGCGGGAAATGACAGCGCGCCTAGCCAAGATAAGGCAGGGGTGAGAGGGGAGATCCCATTCTAACTCCGCTTACTTTAGCTTAGCTTAGCTTTGCAGCCAGATGGGTTTGTGAACCGAGCTGTGCTGCTACCAAAACCCAGAGCATATTTCAAAGAATGCTCAGTGTCAATGAACTGCCTGGTCTGATAAAAATCAAAGGTATACTTTTCTGCTTAAAACATTTTGAAACTACTGGCGACCTGTCCGGGGTGTACCCCGCCTCTCGCCCGATTACCGCTGGAGATAGGCACCAGCACCCTCGCATCACTATGTAGTCAGGTTTGTGCAAAAGGCTTGTTGTTGAGCAACTGATTGCTAGGCAGTGGCTGATCTGGGATCAGTTTGAACAAGCCAAACTGGACCACTCTTCTCTGCACTTCCATTTTAGCCTTGAGACAGCCTCTGCCTTCACATCAGATCAATCTCTCTGGACTCCTATTATCCTCTCCTTTACCTAGTGGGGATGGGGTCCTTTGGTTTCATCTTGCAGGGCATTGTTGCTGATGTGGAGAGCATCTGGGTTTGGGGCATCTGGGGGTTTCCTGGGGGTGGGATAGATGGGGAATTTGGCGTCGGGGGCTGTAGACCCCACCTGGGTGGGGTTTTGGTGGCTTTGCAAGGTGACTTTCTGGCAGCTGCATGCAGAGGGTCTGTGCTGGTGGACACAAGTTACACGCCTGGTGGCCGTGCTGCTGCTGGTTGGGTCTGGGGTGGGTTCAGGGTTCAGGGGTATGTCGCCCTCAGGCTAGGGTCTTGGCTGGGCCTTGGGGGTTTGGGTCTTGGCAGGTGGGTCCCAGGTGTTTTGAGCCGGTGCATGCACCATGTGAAGCTATATGTAGACACTGATGGTTGTGAGTTGGGAGTGGGGGCTTGGTGACGTGCTGTCCAGCAGGTGGGGGGATTGAATGTTTTGGGTATGCTCAGAGGGTGGGAATACATACTTGTGTCTGTGTTTGCCTGTTCATCTGTCAGATCATGTCTTAGACTTTCCCCTCTAATAAACAATCTCAGACTGGTGGCTACTTGGCAGGGCTGGACCTCTTGGCTCCGTCAGGCTTCTGCTGGGGGGTGATGTGCCCTTGGGTGTCTGGGTCTGTGGCTGGATCTTCTCTGGTATAGCTTGTGGGCTCATTGCTGCAGCCCCCTGGGGCTTCTGAACTGTGGCATCTGGGTGTTTCCCCTTTGCAGTGAAGGGCGATGAAGTGCGCAGCGGGTGTATGTATACAGGTGGAGTTGATATGCATTCACATAGACGGAACACAGCAGGCAGTGCTATAGCTGATGCTGAGTGCATGTGTAGCTTTACGGACAAACCAGAAAATAAATTTCATACCATCCTGGTCGCAACACATGGGTGGCGGAATGCACCGTGGTGTGTACATAGCTGGCATATGTTTTTTCTGTATATGACAAAGGTGCTAAAGAGCCATTACTCACATGGACACAAAAGCTACAAATGGCTTTACAAAGTGAGAATTCATCTATTAAGGTATTAGGTACAGAAAAGTTATTGTTAAGGATAAGCAGATATGAAAATTTGGGCTGATATTGATATCCAATATTAATACTGCTGCTATGGCAGAATTTCCAAATATTTTATTTTACAATTTTTTTATTTGATTACTCAATTAATCATCAGAATAATCGATAGATTACTCATTTACTGAAATAATCATTTACAACAGCCCTAGTTGCGACCCACCTCAGCTTTCGTCAGGTAAGAATGATTTTTATCTTCCAATTAAAACTAAAGATACAACCGCTGCAGCCAATTCAGAAAACTGTCAAAAAAGTAGGTTGGATGCATGAATGGTTAAAGAGGAAATGTTCTCAAATATTCTCAAAATATTCACATCAAAATGCTTGAATTAATTTACTTACCTCTTTCCTGGATACTTCCACCTTCCCCAAATTATTTGATTGTTAGAGATCTGTGATTCCAGATAGCCAACTTCTAACAAGTTTTTCATATAGTGATGACTGACATTTATTTACATAGTCTTGAAAATGTTTTGGGGTTCTATGGACTACTTTTAGGATGCCTCCTCAACTATTATTCCAGACCCAAGACAAGGACATCTACCTTTCAAGCCAAGGTGGTAAGATAGATGTTAAGTGTCTACATGCTAAGACAGGCAGAAGGGATGGACAGTGCAGGGGAAAGGAAAAAGCCAGAAGAGAGATATGAATATGACATGAAGGGTAAGAGGGGCAGACAGTGGCAGAGTGAGAGAGAGGTCGTCCCAGCTGTTGTTGGTGTCGTGATCATGATGGCCTCCTCCTGCTCCTGCTCCATTGTAATAAATTGTCAGACGAATGGCTCCCCAGACACCAGGCACTTTTTACTGCTGCACAAATGAAGTGTGTGACATTTCTGCCACTTTCACAGGTCATTGCTGCTACACTCAAGCAGTGCTGCACAGCCAACAACAGCAATTGGTTATACGACCCCTAGAAACAGGCCAGGGAAATGTGGATAGAATGTACAAAAAAAGGCATCAAAATTTCATTTTTATTTTAAAAACACACATTTTCTGACACTAAAACTTAGTTTCTGGACAGTTTGATTTACATTCATGACAAAATTCATTTAAGGTCTGTTTAATTTACACCAGTTTCAATTCTATGTAGAAAATGCAAATAGGGTCCGGTTAGATCCAGTTCTCTTCAATGCAGACTTTCACCTCAATACAATTTCAGTTCAGATTGAGATTCAAAGGTCAAGTTGTTTCTGCCATGGCATCTGTGTGGAATAGCTTTCAGTCAGGTTGCAATGACTTTTGCAGAGCTGCTTTTCCTGGTGGTAAAAAAGCCAACTAAGTTCTCTCATCATCTGCTGGATTCTCTGTGGACAAGATACTATTATAATCAAATCAAAATTTCAGATTTCTTTCTGACAAAATAGTATACAGTTGGTTTCAAAAATCACTTACATGTTTGTAAGTTCAACCCACTGCATGTTCTACACATACAGTGCCATGAAAAAACAGATGCCAATTAAAGAATTTTGTCTTTTTTAAAACTGTTTTTGTTACAATTATGTTTTTCAGGATGTTTGCCGAATTGCTTAATTTAAGACTAGACTTTGACCAAGCAACTCTAAAACCTTTGCTTTGTTTTTGTGATCCATTCAGAGGTCTGTCTCGTGTGCTTCAGATCATATTAGCATAGCCCAAATGATAACTAAATAAAACATTTGACACATTTAATCGTAGTTTATTGCTACAGAAACTAAAAATATGGTAGTAGATATAGACCACACTCATGGTTGATCAGTGATTGGGAATATTAATACCAATATGTCAAAATGAATTAAATTCAATCCAAGCCACTCAAAATCCCTTCTGGGGTCCCTCAAAGTTTGATCCTTGGTGCTCAGTTATTCATATTATACATTAATGAAATCTGAAAAGTTTTGGAATTCTTTCATTTACATTATTTGCAAAGGACAACAATTGATACTGCTCTTGAAAATTTTTAGATTACATTTTAAATTCAGTGGAAAGGGATTTAATATCAAAGAAATGGTTTGAGAATAAGTTATTGCTCAATTTGACTATAAGCAAATTTATATTTAATAATCCTAAAATCCTTTAACAACCCACATAACTTATTTCCCAAAACAAATTGCATCAGAATTTAAAAGTTGCTTTTTGTATTTCCAAATATTTTCTTGGCTTAACATTAAAATTTGTAGGATATGACAGAAAAACTCAACAATGGCAGAAATCGGTAAGGTGGTAAATACTTTTTTGTGGCATTGTAACTGTAAAATTTACAGCAGGAGATAATAATGCATGTGTGATGATGATGGTCATAAAAGAGCAGGTAAAACAGAGGGATGAAACACAGTTAAGTGAGGGGGCAGATTGAATAGAATACTCAAGAATGAAGACCCAGCTAGAGTGAAAGCTGTACAGTGTGATTGTGTTGATTGAAGTAGAGGCTGGTTTTACAGCATTTTTATGCAGGAACTGTCAAAGATGATGTTCCTCACCTCTCGCTGTAGTATGAAGCTGGAGGAAGCAGCAGTAAGATCCATGAACCTGCATGAAAATCAATGTGGGCAGCCCAAACACGAAATCAATGCAACTGACTGGCTGGGCTGGAGGGAAGGAGAGAGAGAAGGGAGGAGGGGCTGAGGAGTTTGCCAAAGTCCGCTGAAGTGGGACACTCTTTTCGTGAGCTGTACTATGCGGGGGAGGAGAAGTCACAGGAGGAGAAGCAAATTGAGATTAGCTGATGCTGTTAAAAGAGAAGTGTTATAGAGAGTTTGAGTAACAGATAGCTAAAGATCTGCACTAGTGAATCCTTCTGATAAAGGTAACTCATAAGTAAGTGTTTCTTCTGTTTAATGTTTTTAAATATATAACACCTATTCAGCTCATAAGATTTTATAAAAATTTAGTTGTGTAAGATATCAGTCACTCCTAATGTGGAGTCTGTAATTTATCTTCAATTTTTATATTAAAAAGGTTCTGATGTATTGGTTTATACTGAATTATTGATTATTGTTGTACTGACTAAAAAGGATTGATAGTGTTGGTTTTCCTGGTTTCCATTCCTAGTGTTGGTTGTATTGGCATTTAGACCAGAAAAGTAGGTCAGAATTTCAGGGACTATATTAAGTTAAAATCTTAGGTAGTAGCCCAGAACAACTTTGTTTTTATTTGTAATAAGGTGAGTCAATAAATACTACATGTGGGGTTCCTAAAGGCTCTTTTTTTATGGGTCACAACATCACCCTGGCTATGCTGATGACACCTGGTTTTATGTTTCTATACGACAACATGACCACTGTCCCTCACACGCACTAAGTGTGTCCTTAACATAAAAAAGACAATACAGCTATTAGCGAAGATGGATATAAAGTATACTAAGATGACAAGAGTAAACAAAGACTTAGACTACAACAAAATAAGATATGAAACATAATATTTACAGAAAAACAAATCAAACAAACAAAACCAGAACTAAAGAAAACGGGATCATAACATCCTCATCATTTGTTCTGAGTACAGAAGCACATTGTACTCTCCAAACTGCTACATATTGTATCTGTACATTTATGTTTTTACCCACATCATTTGGTTTCTTTTTTAAAAGACTGTTTAAAATCACAGAACAGTTACTGTAACATTTTAGAGTCTGGATGGCTTAAAATGAAGTTTGACATTGACAATGTTTCCTGCTCCTGCATTAAATCATTTCAGTACAACATGTGATCCTGGGTCCCTTAAGTTTCAGTTGACATTATCATATGATTCCAAATGCAGATCAAGTCAAAATTCAAAACAGAACAAACTTTGGAAAAAGAGAAAGCGATTCTAAAAAGAACTTTTGCATAAAGTACAAAATCTCTCACTAATAGTAACCGGAGTAAATGTCATTGATTACGCTCCACTTCTGCATTATTTGGCCTTGTTCTGTATATATTTGTCATGGATTAATAAAAAATGCACAAGACTCAGCATTCTGGCTTTCTGTGTGTAATGGTTTTTGCTGGTCGTAGGTTAGTGTTTAATAACTTGGCTGTAGGAAAATGAAACAACCCATTCTGCAGATTTTTCACACCGGTATTGCAACCTTTTGTTTTTAAAAATCTCTGTATAGAAACCGGAGAGTCTAATGAGAGAATGATCAATATAGCAACAGAATGTGCAGAAAACGAAGTGGTGAAAGTGGTAAAATCTTACATTACAGAAAAAAGTAAAAATCAGAGCTTTGGCCTATTTGTGTGAAATATTTGCATGTTCTGGTAAATGGTACATGTTGCATGTTCTGTCTGTCCATGTGTGTTATTTGTCTGTTTACACCTAAAAAGCACATGTGTGCATGTTAGATTAACAGGTGACTTTAAATTATCCTTAGGTTTGCTTGTGTATGTAAATACCTGTTTGACTTGTGTGTGTTGGCTTTGATATAGCTTAGCCATTACTCTATGGTAGGGCTCCCCAAATCCAGGCCTTAAGGGTCAGTGTCGTGCAACTTTTAATGTGCCCCTGGTTCAACACACCTGAATCAAATGGCTGAATTACCTCCTCAGTGGTTCATAACTTCTCCAGTCAATTCAGTTCAATTCAGTTCAGTTTATTTATATAGCGCCAATTCACAACAAATGTCGTCTCAAGGCACTTTGCAAGAAAAAAACAATTCAATCATAAATACATTCCAATTGATTGTAGTATTTGAACAGTACAGTAAGCGCAATTAATTGTTCAAAGGAGTTCAAAAAGTTTCTAAGGAAACCCAGCAGTTGAAAATCGTATGTATGTAAATCAAGTCATTGACTTTCAGCATCCACTCCTCCTGGACGAGCACATAGCGACCGCATTGCTGTGTCATTGACTTTACAGCAATCCCTCATACCGAGCATGCATGTAGTGACAGTGGAGAGGAAACACTACCCTTTAACAGGAAGAAACCTCCAGCAGAACCAAAACGTGGCTCAGTACAATCAGCCATCTGTAATGACCAACAGGGAGTTTGAGAAGACAGAGCAGAATGCACAAGAAAAACAGATGAACTGATGTAGGATTATTTTTGATGTTCATGAAAGTAAAAACTTAATAGGAGAAGGAGAACAACTAGTTGATGGCAGGATTATCTCACCTGAAGCCCCTCTCCAGGATGGTATCACAGGAGTCCTGAAGTCCTGAAGGAGTCCTGCTAAAGACCTGATTATTTGACTATACCAACTTGGTGTCACATAAATACTAGTCGTCTTCTTCCTCTTGAGTTTATTGGTTGTTCGCAAACAGCTATTTGATGTGCATTACCATCACCTACTGGTGAGGCATGTGGGTCAGAATGGCAATATTGTTCAAATATGCTTTAAAATGATGATTCGAAAATGATGTGAATTATCTCAGTTTCCACAAGAAAAGGAGAATTATTTAGATTTACAAACACGTTAGTTAAGTTTTAATACAGTACAACATATTCAGCACTAGTGTTATTGTGCTAACGTTTTATTTTCAGAGATTTTATTTTTATTTTAATGTATGCCATTTTTATTTATATGGGGAAGAAAATTAATATCCCAAAATTATCCACAGGGGCTCTATTGAATTATTTGTGTACTTCTTATTATGAAATCGATATCAAAGCATTTAAAGCAATATCGAATCAAAATCAAATTGAATTGTGACCCAAAGACTTAAAATCGAATTAGATTGTGGGGTTCTTAACAATATACAGTTCTACCAATAACCAATAAAATGATGCAGTGATATCAAAAAAATAAATATAAAAAATTGTAGCTGGCCTGTACTTGTATAGCACTTTATCAAATCCACAGGACCTCAAAGTGCTTTACATTACATTCTGTCATTCACCCATTCACACACTGATGGTGGCAAGCTACTGGTTTGTAGTCACAGTTGCCCTGGGGCTGTCTCACAGAAACGAGGCTGCCATGCACAGACACCACTGGGCCCTCTTACGACCAACAGCAGGCAAGGCAGGTGAAGTGTCTTGCCCAAGGACAAAAGGACAAAGCAGGGGCTCGAACTGGCAACCGACCAAATACAGGATGAACTCCTATCACTGTCACCACCATCGCCCCTAGGTTTATTTGAAGGAATTTGAAATTAGGCTAAATTAGCTTTAAACTAATTAAGATTAGTTTGGATGTGTTACTAAGATTTAAAGATATAACCCATTTTATGATACCACGGAGGCCTTGGTTTAGAGTTTTGTTAAATTAGATGAAAATAGATTAATGCAATGCATTCTGGAATGTAGTTTTTACCAGTCTCTTTTGTTCTGTATGTAGTTCAGTCAATGTTTCCCAGTTATGGTTGGGCCCAACAAGTGTAACCATCCTCTCACCTGTTAATCACTAGAAATAGGCACCAGCCTCCCTATGTTTAGGCAGGAAAAGAAAAAGAATGAATATATATCTTATATATCTTAAAAGTGAGATGGATTACGTTTGGTAAAGGTAATCTTCATGGGCACAGAAAACACAGAATGTCTGTATGAAGCCAATCATTTACTTTCTTGACAAGAGCATGAAAACGAATATTTAGTAGTGAAGCTCAGGTTGGCTGTTTTAAAGCAAACACTTTTGGTTCTGAACTGATGTGACATAGTTCATCTATATTATGTTTGAAGTCTCTAGCTACAGCACTTCACTGTAAGTAAGCTTGTCAATAATTATCTTTTAATAATTATCTAATTATAGTTTTCAAGAACCATTTGCAAGATAGTGATTGATTCCATATCCGAGTAAATCTTATGAAGAGGTTTCTGGAGCTGTGTGGCATTTCAGAATGTGCCAAGCTCACAGGTGAGAGGTCTCACAGTTGTTCTGGTGATGCTTTGAAAGGTGGGAGTGTGAAGGTAGGGGCATAGCTTTATCACAGTGTTGCTGAGAGCTCATACTCTGGTTCTTGTTAAAGCCATCCAGTGCCATGTTAATAATGGGACCAGTCAAGCTCAGACACCTGGGTACACAGCTGTCACTGATGCTCCCATGGCCTCAACCAGAATGACTGACATGACACGTTATGAGGAACTGCTCAACATGTCAAGACAAGTTTGCATCCCATCACTCACACTCTAGGCATGGCAGGGAAGTGTCACCACTTGTTGGGGAAAAGGCTTGTCTCCCTAACATCCAGGTTTACTCATACATAACTGTCTGTCCTGCATTTAAAGCCCCACATGGTCACAGTGGTGGTGTTCACAGTCCCACATTTACTGTTCTGTTGTGTTCCTCTGCTAATGCTGAAACTGGTAACTGGTTGGTATTCAACACATCTCCTCTGCCCGGTGAGTCAGGAGTATGTGGCGATCAGGGCATCCTCCAGGTCAGAGCAGGGGTAAGGGGGTTTGCCAGAAGCATTGCCCTCAGCAGACTGAGCCCTCACTGCGCACGGCTCTCTGATCTGCTCCCCCTTCCTTTCTTTCTCTCGCCTCAGACAATATCAGATTATTGATATCTCAGAAATGCACAGTCTAGCCTGCTTTCCCACTCTTGCTTTTATATCAGACTTTTGATGGTATTTTGACTTAAATTTCCTCATGCTTCAAATGTGTGATTTTTTTTTTCTTTTGTCTTTTCTGTTTTGATACACATAAGAAGAGTGGATGCTGAGTAAAGAGTAGAGAGAGCAAACTAAAGTTGTGTCCTTCAGGGTGATTGAGGACAGTCTTTGAGCTTTGATCATGTTCAAGCCATGTCCATCTGGGTGCCCGGATGCCATGGGCACTTTGCCAGCCTACTTAGTACTTTGGATGTCTAGTCTTCCACTGGGGACATGTCAGCCAGACTTGAAACATGGATTCAAGTGGAGCAGAGTGCCCTTCAACTCTTTTGGCTTATGCACTGCTGACCCTTTACCAAAAAGCATTTAATTTGAGCTGTCTGTGGAACATTTCACAACAATATGATGGCAAGTGTTGTGTAGCTCAGGCCTGACAGTTCAGCTCTTCTTAAGCTGGAAAGAAGGCTTTTATTAGGATTCACTGTGCTTCTTTGCCTACAGTTCCTCAGTAATACAGAATAAAAGGGCACTGCTGAGCTGCAACACTACCTTAGAGACACAAAATGCGAGGCTTAATGAAGACTACATTCGGCAAACCTTCGAGGCGAGAACAGGTTTTCAATAGTTTTTTTGTATATTCTCAGCTTAGACACTTTGGCCCAGCGTGCATAAACAATTGGTAGGTAAAGAAGGTGCAATTTGTCATCTGGTCTGTTGGCAGAAGCGTAATGGGTTATCCAACATCAACAATAAACTTATGACTAGACTTTAATTTGCTAAATAGATCAATGAAGGATCATGTGAGATCCATTACACTGACAGAGAGGTTTGGATGGAACAAGTTCTTTTAGTATTGGAAAAACAAGAAAAAAATGAAAAAATGAACTATAATGTAAACAAATTCCTCAAATTCCTCAAACTGTTGACATAAAGTGCATGCAACTAAACCTAATAGAAAAAGCTTTGGGACCTGCTATAAGTATAGAGTGCTTTTTTTTCCCCCTTTGTGTGAATATGCATGTCCCCACTTACCTAAACTAGCTAATGTGACACCTGAATTTCCCCCACCGCAGGACAAAGGAAATTTATATTCAATTCAATTCTAGTCTAGTCAATTCTAAAGGTATTCATACCTTTTGAACTTGTCAGCATTTCGTCATGTTACAATCATAGCTTTCAATGTATTTTATTTAGTTTTTATGTGATAGACCAACATAAAGTACTACATAATTGTGAAGTAGGAGGAAAATGATTGTGCTCTGTGGAGGTGGCAAAATCCCTTCCTAAGGAGCCAGCTTCCCCGCTGACCCCAAAAGGCACCCCATTCCCTGAAATCCATCAAGGGAAGGGAAGCCCTGGCCCAATCTAACCCCTATGGAGCCCAAGGCCATCCACCCAACCCCAGCCCAGAAGAATAGCTATACCCACACCTACATTTGATCAACTTCCAGACTACATAAGACATTAGAAACTCAAGCTTAGTTGACACCAACCCTCTTGCATATTTCCTTCACCTACAGAATGCTACCCCTGAATGAGAGAGGACCTGCAATGAGGCTCAGCCCTGGTGCACGCACAAGCCCAAAACTTCAGTGACATACCAGCTGGGACCCAAGGGCCCAGGCATAGCCCAGGGGTGACACGCACCCAGAACCAAGACCCCACCTCAGACCTACCCAGGAGCAGCATGGCTACCAGGCCAGATCCCCAAAATTGCAGAGCACAGCTGCCACAATGTCACATCCCAAAGCCACCCAAGCACCACTCTAGTGGGGGCCAAAGCCCTCAGCACCAGATCCTCCAACAAACCCACCCCAACTGGGAAAGCCCCAAACACGCCAAACCCAGATGCCCCCTTAGCAATACATAGAGCAGTAAGAACCATGTGATCTGAATTCATCTCCATAGAGACATTATCTAAGTTAAAGTAAACTGAAAGGGAAGCTGGAATATTAAATTTCAGACACTTTGATAAATCTTCAGATACCCAGCACCAGAACCTCTGAATAGGTGGACAGAACCAGAGTGTGTGGATGTAGTTGTCAGTTATATCGCCTGTGCACTGTGAGCATTGTCATACCAGTTCACATTTTCATGTTTGTGGTACGAAATTTGAACTCAGATCCCAGTTCCAGAAGCCAAATAATAAATAAATAAATAAATAAATAAATAAATAAATAAATAAATAAATAAGTAATGAAGTTAAAAAGTGAGATGAAGCTGTATTTAGTGCATAAGTGCAGCTCAAGTTCAGCAGTCTGACAGCTGCAGGGTAGAAACTGTTTCTGAGCCTAGTGGTCTTGCTCTGAATGCTTCTCAGCTGCCTGCCTGAGGGGAGGGGCTGAAACAGTCTGTGTGCAGGATGGGTGGAGTCCTTCATGATGCAGAGCTCCTTACTCCTGAATTGTGATGTGTAGCGGTCCGAGGTGGAGGGAAGGCTGCTCCCCACAGTCCTCTGTGCAGCCTTAACCACCCTCTGCAGAGCCATCTTCTCAGCAGCAGTGCTGAGAAGATGCATCACTGCATCACTGTGCTCCTGCATCACTGTGTCACACAGTGATGCAGGTGTACAGAACGCTTTCTACCACACAGTGATAGAAGCTCCTCAGGACTGAGTTCCCAAGTCCAGCCTTCTGCAGCTTCCTGAGGAAGTAGCGATGCTGGTGTGCCTTCCTGCTCCTCTGATGTTCAGGGGAGGAACAGAGTACTTGTCCCTTCTGAAATCCATTACCATCTCCTTAGTCTTCTTCACAATGATGCAGAGTTTTTTTCTCTGGACCACTGCACCAGGTGTTCCACCTCCTCTCTGTATGTGGATTCATCATTGTTTGTGATACATCCCGCTACTGCTGCAACATCTGCAAACTTCGCTATATGACAGCTGGGTGTGTTGCAAAGCAGTCTGACGTCAGCAGAGTGAAAAGAAGGGGTTCAGCACACAGCCCTGGAGTGACCCAGTGCTGAGGGTGATGGAAGAGGAGATTGTTGTGGATCCTGACAGTCGAGGTCTGTTGGTCAGTAAGTCCAGGACCCAGTTCCCCAGTGTGGGACTGAGTCCAAGAAAAGAGAGCTTCTGCACCAAGGTCTGTGGGATGATGGCATTGAAGGCTGAGGAGAAATCCAGAAATAGCAAATGTATGTAAGAATTCCTGCTCTCCAGATGGGTGTAGGCTATGTGGACCACTGATGAAATGGCATCAACAGTGGAGCGGTTCTTCCTGTAGACATACTGATGGGGGTCCACAGTGACGTTGATGGAGTCCTTGATGTGGGTCATGACCAGCCTCTGGAAGCACTTCATGAACACTGAGGTCAAGGCTATAGGTTGGTTGTCATTTAGGCCTGTTACTGTGGAGCACTTGGGGATGGGGACAATAGTGGCATTCTTTAAGCAGGCTGGGAGAGATGCCGATGAGTGATAGCGAGGTGTTGAAGATGTCTGCCGGAGTGGGGAGCGGTTAAGATTTAAAAAAAACTTTAATCTGTTCTGTATCCATCTCATGGTTGCCTATGACGCTACCTGTTTTTGATGATCAGTTCTCCATTCCACTGTAGGTCCTTATTAAACATATCTTATTAAACTTGCTCACTCATTTAAAAAGGTTCTCTGCGCTTGGGACTTTTCAAAACTAAAACATGACAGGTAGATCCGAAGTCTATAATATTGCATGGTGTCTGTTCTACATCTAGCTAGGACTCATCTATTGGGATATGTTTTAACTATCTTGAGATGTATTGTGGCCTGCTGGTTAAGAAGTAATGATGAAAGGTAGGCAGCTCTAGTCCTCCTCTATCTTTGGTCTTTTTAAGGTTGTACCTGGGGCTTTCTCTTTCCTTTCATGAGAAACACTCAAGTAGTCTGCCTGCTGCAGCGGTATGTTTTTCTTGTACTGTCCCATCTACTAATCCATCTATTGTCTTCCACTTCTATGAGATCTGTACACAGGGGCAACAGGTCCAGGAAAGAACCCCATAATTCCTTCTCCCCAGCAACATCCTCCAGCTCATTTTAGGATATAAAGCTGAGGATATAGAGACTGGAGCAGCACCCACATTACTGGAGACAAAGCCCCAACCTGTCTGTCCAACACCCATGCCATCCTACAGTCACTTGTGAACAAGAAACCTAGAAGCTTAAACTCCTCCATTTGAGGCAGAGACTGAACGCCAATCAAGAGGGGGAAGTCCTTCTTTTTCCGGTCAAGAACCAAGGCCTCAGACTTAGAGGAGCTGACGCTCATCTCGGCCGCTTCACACTGAGCAGTGAACCACTGCAGTGCACACTAAAGGTCATGGTCACAGTAGAGGCCACGAGAATCACAAACAGCAAAGATGATATCCTGAGGTTCCCAAACTAGATCCTGTCCTCCCCACGAGTATGCCTTGAAATCCTACCCATGAACACGACAAAAAGGATCAGTGACAAGGAGCTGTCCAGCCAGAGTTCAATGCCCACTGGAAACAGGCTCGACTTTGTGCCTAAAATGAGGACACACCGTTTGCCGTACCATAAATGATTGGATAGCCCTAAAAGCTGCAGTATGTAAATTTTATGAAAAATATGTTTTTTACATATTTGTTAAAATGATCATTATGTTATGATAGTATAATACAAGACAGATAATCTGTGAAAAAAAATCAAGCTCCTATGCCTTCTCCCAATGCTCTCAGTACTAACTGCAGAAATACACCACTCAGTCAGAAACAACCAATAACAACCAGGAGGAGGGTTTTAGCACTGTCAATCACCCTTGTGTACACACTGCTCACAGCCTCCCCTTGCTCTCTGCTACACTACAGCTGGTTCACCACAGCATAGTCTGCCAGTAATGCTAAGGCTAGTTAGCATGACCACCGATGATGGCAGATAAACAGTTTTCCTGGAATGGTAAGTTGTTTTTTCACCATTAGCACTTTTAGCAGCACGTACCTAGGATGATTGACAGCGCTAAGACACTCTTCCTAGCTCTGACTGGTTGTTTTTGACTGGGAGTGGTGCATTTCTTCAGGTGGCAATCAAAGCTCAAGGAGGAAGTGGAGGAGCTCGATCTTTTCACAGATTATCGGTCTCATATTATACTGTCATGACATGGTGATATTTTTAACAAATATGCAAAAAACATATTTTTGTAAAAGTTACCTACTGCAGCTTTAACAGCCACCCAGATACACAATATTGCCTAATGTCCTCAGAAAAATGTGTCTAGGGCCATTTCATATTGGAACATGTTACTTTCTGAAATAATATTGATTGGTGATCATGAAAGGTTTAAAAACTCTTTTAAAAATCTTTAAAACATAATGAAATACTATTAAATTGAATGATGTGTTGATTTTATGTGGGAAATGTAAACTGTTATTTGCTTTTAACATTCTTTGAAATTATTGTGGTTATTGGCTTGTACTTTGGTTCTTTTGGTTTCTATTTGTGTTTTTTTGGGTTTTCTGTGATGTCTTTTTTTGTAATTTCTATAATATTGTAATATTATGGTAATGCTTAGTATAGTCTTTACCATGGTAGGAATTAATTGAGATCCTAAATAAAATAAACTAAACTCCCGCAGCACCCCCTGACAAAAAAAAATGTACCTCAGGGGAAACAGTCGTATGCCTTCTTCAGATCCACAACACATATGTAGATTGGACAAGCAAACTCTCATGACCCCCTGAGCAATTCCACAAGGCTAAAGATCTGAGGGCTATTTCACAAAACCAAGATAACGGATTAAGCTGGGATTTTCTGAATATCCTCACTGAAGTATGCCCTGAGTTGGTTTCACAAACGCAGCAGCACATAAGTTACCATGGTGACTTAACCTGTGGAGCAGGCCTGCTGCCGACCAGGCTAAGAGCCAGGCTTATTTAATCATGGTGCCTCATCCGTTCAGTCAGCGGTCATGCCAATCAGAAACCAATATACTTTATTAATGATACTTTATTAATGATTCCATTTTCTTATCTGTCTGTTTTTGTCTTTTTTTAATCAGCCTGCATTAAAATACCACTGATTCATTTTAGTTTTCAGTCAATACTATTATTAACATTACGATGTTAGAATTTGCCATTATCAATTTAATAATTATCCATATGGGCATTGTTGCTGTTCGATAATGTTTCTGAAGACTGCTGTTCTAAGTTTGACTGAAAGCCCTATAAAGGACTACTGCATGTGTTGAGGGGATTACAGAAGTGGCTCAAAAGCAAAGGTGTTATAGTCAAGTCAGGCCATATAAATTGTAGCATAACCTCCCAAACGAAAGATGACACTTTACTAATAAATGTTTAGGTTTAATGGCAATAAACTTAACTTAACTCTTAACTTAAAATAATGTTTATGTTTATGTTTCAACTAGTGGAAACTATTATAACAAATTATGTTTGGTGCCCTCTGCTTCAATCTTCCTCTTGGTGGAAGTCCTGGAAAAAAAGAGTTAATAATGTCAATGAATGAAAGGAGTTGGCTGCCATATTCTTCCCCAACACTCTCTCTTTATTACAAATTCTCAAAATCATGAACTCATATAATAAACATTCCTCAGTGTAACCATGTCCCAGTGTCCATTTGTTATTTCCCATCGAGCGTGACAGATCCAAGGGTTAAACCAAGAAATTTCACAAATAAATTTAAAGATCATGAATTTACATGAAAAAACGTCTCTTTCTCAAGTGCCATAGTATTTTAAGAATACACATTAAACCATGCGATAACACATATGTAAAGATCATGCATTTACATGAAAAAACTTTCTCAAGTGCAATAATATTCTAAGCATACACATGGCTTTACCAATTCCCTTGAAGTGTAGTAGTACAAAAAGACTTAATCATGTTACTACATGTATAAGTAAATATGGACATATTTAAATGACCATGTACACTTTAAGCACTCTTAGGCTTTGGATAACTGTATGAGTGACTATAAAACTAAACAGTTAAACTGGGTACACAGTGAGGAAGACTGTAAAACCTATAATAAATCTTTAAACTGATTCAAAATATAACTGGTCATATTTAAACCTGGAAGTAATTTTAAAATGTTTACATATTATGCATTCTTCCTTTTAGCACTGATAACCTCAAAACACGTCAAGATACCACTGTTACCTTAATAAAGTTAGATCAGGAAGTGTAACACAGCTTGCAGATACATCAACCAATCTCTGTACATCATAAATGGCCACTGAAGCCAAATGCTCTCCAGCCGTGATTATGAAACAACCTACTCTTAAAATTGTGGTACACCTTAATATATGACTGCAAAATCATTACAGATACAACACATCTTCATACATTACTAACCTGGAAAAAAGAGTTAATAATGTCAGTGAATGAAGGAGCAGGCTGGTATCTTCTTCCTCAAAACTCTGTCTGAGGAGGGAGGGGGAGGGCTCCTCACTTTAGGCTTCCTAGTGAAACAGTGTCTGCATTGTGATTCTGCATTTTTCCCTTTTAATTTAACACTGTATTTTGGTCAATTTTAGTCTCAAAAATAAAATATTGAAATTATGGTTACCCCTTGCTAGTAACAATAAAACCATGTAATAACGTTACTTTCTTTTAAGCAGATTTTCTTGGTTAGGAATTAACATGCAGTGATTTAAGTCTCCCACTCTAGCGTGTATCATACATTCCCCAACAAATAGAGGTGGCTCTTGACACAAATCCAAAATAACCTGACTGAACATTGATTTTTTTTTCCCCAAAACACTTCAAAACTCTTGATAATGTGTCCTGTAAGTCCAGTCCAGTGTGAAATGTGTAGTGTGTGTTTCAGATCCCCTCCAGGTGAGTATGCAGTGTATAGTGTAGGTGTTGCAGCAGGTAAACATGTAATGTATGATATGTGTAGTTCAGGTAGGTACTAAATGTATACAATTGTCTGCCCAAGGTGTCCTAACCACAGTGGGCTGGATACACAACAGGTAGGTCAGGGTATGGACTGATGGATAGGGTGGAAATACAGGCAGGGGAAACACTGGTGCATACACTGTATATGTTGGATACCAACTGCATTAACAGTGGGGCATGGCTGGTAAGTTGGTTGACCCAGAGATGGGTAAGTAAACATATACCCATCTTTCCTTTGTAGACTGTCTCAGGGGGTCTGGATGTTCAGATGGTGGCATGGGGTTGTTGTCCTCTTGAGGGGCAGTATGTAAGTTCTCCAGGATAATTGGCTAAAACTCCTCAACTTCAATGGTCATTCTCACTGGTTGTCCCCTGTTTTCCACCTCTGATACTCTCTCCTTCCTTTTCAGGTCCAGCAAGGGTTGTTTTCCTTAGATTGGTTTCATTCTCTTCAGCTGTGTCTTAGAAGTCACAGGTAACAATTTGATCAGGTGAGTGAATATTTGGTCTAGGTTTCTCCAGTGGTATTCGAAGCCAGTAACAATGTGCTTCCTTATCCTTGTCTTCATCAGAGTCACCTGTATCTGGTTGCAGTACACTGTGTCTGGGTTGAAGGCCATTTGAATTTTTTTCTCTCTTTTGTGACTCTGCTGTACTTCTCCGGGACAGGCTCTATAGGTAAGTCATTCACTTGCATCAGTAGGTTTTGGTGCAGCGTGCGAACTGGCCAACCTCCTACCTCAGGGCTGACTTTGTAGACAGGGTTGTCACTAACCTGCTCATTTACAATGAAGATCTGCTGCTCCCAGTATGGCCTAAGCTTTCCAGGGCCCCCTCATTTGCCGAGATTGCATATCAGGACTCTATCCCCAGGCTGAAGGATCACACCTCTACTGTTCTTATCATAGTATGTCATTCCCTTTAACCTGGACTGTTGTCTGTTTACGTTGGCTATTCAATATGCCTCTGTCATTTTTCCACCCCACCTCTCAGCATATCCACTTGGTCCTTTGGTTTCAATCTCCTGGTCTATTATAAGAGAATGTCAATGGGAAGGTGAGGATGTCAACCATACAGAAAATAGTATGGGGAAAACCCTCATGCTTTGTACAATTATAAGCATAGAGCACATGTAATCCTTCCGATTTAGTTGAGCGGCCGGATTGCCCTGTGGGTGGTATGGGGAGTGTTCTTGAATAGGCCACATCAGCTAATCATCTGAGATTTTTAAAGAGCTCATTCTCGAACTCCTGGCGCTGGTCATGATGGAGTTTGGCCGGGTACCCAAATCTGGATGAAGTCATTGAAAAACCAGTCAGCTGCCGTCTTACCAGTCTTGTTCTTGGTGGGATAGGCTTGAGCAAACCTGGTAAAGTGGTCAATCATGACCAGGATGTACTTGTACCTGCCCCTACTGGTTTTCAAGTTAAGGAAAATGACGCACAGCAGCTCAAGCAGTGAAGTAGTTGTCACACTTCCCAGTGGTGCTCTTTCATTTGTGACTGGTTTCATCTGCTTAATGCAAGAGCACTTTCTGGTGACATATTCCACTATATCCCTTTTCATGAAAAGCCAGTAGAATTGCTCCCTTGCCAAGCTCAGCACTTTCTCAACTCCAACATGACTCATGTTGTTGTGTAGCTGGGTCAGTAATGTTTGTTTATATGTGGGGGGCAGGACCAGTTGCTGCTGACTCGCAGTCTTCCTGTAGAATAGTCATTCTCCATGTATAATTTGCCCCACTCTCGCAGCTGCCTCCTTGTGTGTGCATCAACTTTCTTTTGTCCTCTGTTAGCGGTTTGTCCTGTTGTTTTAACTCCACAACTTTTCCAGTGGTGAGGTCTTTGCTTTGTTCTCTCACCAGCTCATCATGAGTGACTGTCTGCAGACCCTCATGCTGGGGCTTGCTAGGGGATGATAGGTTGAGGGCTGCCACCAGGGCCACATATCCCTGTTGTGCTCTCAGGCTTTCTTCCCGTGCAACACATACTGTTTCCTTTGATAGTTCTTCAGAACACTCAGCCATAAAGGTGTCCATATCCAGGGGCCAAGGTGTCGGCATCAAAGGCAGTTTTACCTGGCTGGTATTTGATGTCGAAGTGGAAAAGAAGTCCAATATGTTGGCTGGTTGGTGTCAGCGGACGGAGTAAGGATGATCCCCAAGGATCTTGAAGCAGTACAAGCACTGAAACACAAGACACCACAAACAGTTTCGGACATCAGGTTATCGGGTTCCTGAGCTATTATAGGACATATGTGCAGGATTTTTCACATATAGCTAAGCCCCTCTATGACTTTCTTCAGTCAAGGCTAACACCCCTTAGTTTAAACCGCCAATTGGGGAAAACAAAATGCCACTAGCAGTACTCCCGAACCCCAACAGAGTGGACCAAAAAACATCAGCAGGTCCTTGAGCAGCTAGTTGACCAGCTGACCAAACCCCCAGTGCTAGCATACCCTGATTTTGTCCGCCCTTTCACGCTCCACACAAATGCCTCCCAAAAAGCCCTTGGTGTGGTTCTTTATCAGGACCGGAATGGAAAAATGAGGGCGACTAGGTATTGTTCATGTACACTGATGCCTGCAGAACAGAATTATCACCAGCACAGTGGAAAGCTGGAATTCCTGACATTGGGTATAAGTTGCATGATTATCTGTTCTATGTCCTGCATTTCAGTCTTCACATACAATAACCCCCTCACATATATCCTGAGCACTCCCAAGCCTTATGCAGTGGGTCACCGGTGGGTGGGGCAGTAGGCCAATTTTCCGCAGTTCCCCTCCCAAAGCAAACATAGCTTAGGATGGTCCCTTTTCCCCTTTTCTGAGCTGCTGGATTGTTTTCCAGAACTTCCTTGAGGTCAACCAAAAGTCTCTCTCCATAGTCTCCCTGCATTTTGAGCATGCTGAGGTCTTGGCCAGACCACAGAAGCCACAGTCTTACCTGTCAGCTGCTTTAGGTCTCCAAAGGACAACTAAGCCCTAAAGGTCTCCTTCTTTAGCCTGATGGCGTCCATCGCCACTGGTATCCACCAGCAGGTCCTCTGGTTGCTACAGCAACAGGCACCAATACCCTTCAGGCCACAGCTCCTTGAAGCTGCATCCGGAATAGAGGTCCTAAACATGGTTCATTTAAATTTCATGTCTCCAACCTCCCTCAGGACATTAGATATATTCTCCAAGAGGTGAGGTACTTGGCTTAAACTGTCCCACATTTAAGCCTGGCATGAATTTTATAAAACAGTGAATTAGGACAGAACTTGATGAGAAAAGGCAGATTTTCCCATTGTAATCTCCTTTTCAAACATTTGGATTAGTTATCTTATACTGTTCAGCAACAGGTAAACCTCATTTATGTCTGTGCAGGTAAAACCCACTAAAGAAATATTAAATACACTGTCCACACATGAAGGCTCTAAAACTCTATTTTTACCATGCTAATGAAATGGCAAAACCTTTATACTTTTCTAAAGCTCCACAAAGACGGAAAACAATGTGCATTGTAGGTTCAACCCAAATTCATATTCAAATTGGAATGAAGTTTGCCACATATTTGACCTTTTAAAAAGACTCAATTTAAAAGGGAGCTATTGTGGAAAATTCACTTTGTGCACATTTTGTACTTCCATTTGGGTCTCTTCTGCTTCAAGCGCAAAATAATACTACTACTACCAATAATAATAATAATAATAATAATAATAATAATAATAATAATAATAATAATCCAGCCGTTTTCTGGCAATGAGGGAATATTTCAATAATCTCCCTTCTGTGGCACTTTCTCTGAGATATACCTGAAGTTTGCCCCTAAGAACTACAGTGCAAATCATTTGTTCACCCCCAAACAGAGGCCCTGTTAAATGATGTGGAAAATCAACTAAGTTCATTCCACCTTCATCACTCCTTCAAAGTCAGACATTGTTTAATTCAAAGTTCTGAAACATGTGAGCTCTACTCATGAACACATTCCCTGGAAAGCATGGTGGTGGGTATATAATGCTTTAGGAGTGTTTTTCAGCCAGTGGGAAAAGATAACCCAAAGTATGGCAGTAGAAAAAGGGTGGCAGCTAGGCTGAGGTTGATACATATGTCTTTTTCTAAAGATTCTGGGATTCAGGGATTTTGGACCATATTTCATGAATGTATTTCATTTTCTGAAAAAAATATTGTGGTTTATTATTTTAGGCGTATGAATAAAAACAGTAGATTGTGAAGTTGTATGCTTCTGTGGATGACTTGCTCAGTGTTCACACACATACACACACAAACTGGCATGCCAAACAGCATGCCAGCAATCTCTTTCCTGTTGTTGTATGTAAAAGGGTACACACACCAGAGACATGCATGCACATTATTATGCAGGGTGGAGTCCCTGGTCTGCTGCATTATGCATGGGGCTTGGGGGAATAAGACCAGTGAAGTGTAGAGCAAGAGGCCCAGGAGCAAGCAACACTGTTGGACACATGTCAGCGCAATCACACCACCTCTCAATGGACCTTAAACATAGACACACACACAATCATGCAAGGTACAAAGTCAAACACGTACCTCAGTTGCCTGACAAATCTGTACACTCAGTCACTCATTTGTAGCCCATCAGACAAAAATCAGCGTGATGCATTCCACATCCTGTGATTTGGTTTCACTGATGCAACCCAGCATCATGCAACAACTTCATGAAACTTCAATCAGGGTTTAGTACCACATGCAGCCAGATGTCATGCAGCCGTTCAATGCCATTTGTTGTAATTAGGCGTAACAGTATGGTGTTGAGCCTCATTACACTACAGGTACTAATTGGCCTCTAAAGGTGGAAGGTGGTGAGGTAATTTACTTGCAAAAAGGAATGATTCTTTTGATGTTGATCAGCAACTGACTACCTCACAAAACTTTGTTAAATGTCCTTGCTTCGTGTGTTTTGAAAGCATATAAGTGTAGTATGAGTCAAAGTCATGATGCCCATATGTGCATATCTGTTAAGTAGTCATTGTGTTGCTGAACATGCATGTAGTGTTTGACAGAAAGACTTGATAATTTCCTTGTGAGAACCGCAGCCCACAGTTTCTTCACTCCCTCTTAAAGGACATTTCTCCTCTAATTTTTGCTACCTCATAAAGACAGAGCAGACTTTCCTTCAGCCACCTCATCAACTCCTTGCTATGGCTTTGGCCTGCAGGCGTGCCTACTGTGCATCTATCCCTATACACAATGGATGGATCCAGCTGTCAGCTGCCTAAGGTCAGATTGGGTTGCTGAATTAAAAACAACCACCAGATACCCATATAAAGAAAACATTGAATGCTGTAATATTGAATATTTGCCTTTGCTAACCAGGTATCTTCCCAGTCAACAAGCTTTTTGAACCCTAAAAATTTCGACAACAAATATTTAGTATCTTTCTTAGCTTCTAAAATGTAACGGTGTAACATTTTTAAGAAACAATGCATGCTAAAAACAGTGTTTCTACTTTGACTACTTTGACATAGGAATCTAAGAAGCAGCCAGTTGTTGCCAAACAAATACATTTGCTGAACTGGTTCTTTGCAGTTGGAAAGTCTAACCCTAACTTTAAAAAACACGTGAGTTGGTAGGTAATTGCTCTGGAGTAGCCATCCACCCATCTTCTGTGCCATTTTTTTTATTTTTACAGGGTTGTGGTAGGAGTGGTATCCTCAGTAATGATTTGTCAAAAGGCAGGGTACACTCTGGACAGATTGCCAGTTCATCACAGATATACAATCATGCAAACTCTCACAAAACATGACTGTTAACTGCTTACTTTAAACTCCCCTTAGGTATGAGTGCATATGTGTATAGTTGATTGGCCTGTGTTACCTTGGGATGGACAGGCAACCTATCCAGTCTGTACCTGCCACTCACCCAATGGCCATAAAGCCACCATCGCTCCCACGACCTTACAACAACAAGCAGCCACAGATAATGGACTGATGGATGCTATTGTTAGGAAGAGGGCATCAGCAATGGCCTTCAAGAGGCAACTGTTGCTCCCCACCAATCTGGAAAGGGCTATTAAGCCATTTCCAAACAACTTGGGAGTCTAATGTTCTAGTGTGAAAAGGTTTGCTATCTTGTCAAAAATATTTATGGCAGTTGCCTGTCATCTGCTTACCAGCAAGTTCACCTGATGGTCAGACAATGCTTGGAAAAAGTTTAATTCAACATGCAAAGAAATTCCTCAAAAAAGGGGGAGAACAATATCAAAATTTTGTCAATACAATGAAACAAAGCCAGAACAAGCAATTGCCAGGAGAAAGATTCTTTTCAATAAAAATACATGAAATTATACTTTGTGTTACACTACATCTGAATGAACAACACCAGTTTATGAGACCATTGGAACACTATGCATAAGACAACTGAGACCAGTAGAGATATTTCATGTTATAGACCACCCTTTTTTTGTGGATTCTTTTTTGGTTTTGCCTTCACAAAAGATGAACGTGGATGGAAATTAAAATAACAATCATGAAGTGCTAATTGGAGGCATTTTATTGATCATCAACAAGTGTTACAACCTTTAAATATGCAGGAGTTTTGGTAACTTACTTGTCTGAAAAATAGAATTGCATGTTAATACAACATTGAGAAAGCTAGACATCAACTCAAAGAACTCGCTATTGTTGCCCATCAATCTAAGAATGGTTTTAAGGTAAATTCCAAACAATCTGAAGTCAATTTTTCTGCAGTAAAAAAGATTATCTACAAATGGAAAATACTGAAGACAATTGCAAGACAGCTTTCCACCAGTGGATAACTCAACATATTTGCTGAAAAGCCATACTGATCAAATCAGAGAAAAAGACCCAAGAGCTCTAGTTCAGGTTCTAGTAGCCTCAGGTAGTGTGTGAAATGTAACTCATAAAATTAAAATTTAAAAAAATATATAGTAAGTATCATTCTTTTAAAGATTGACAAGTGAAGCGTCATTCCTCCAAAACCAATATGGCAACACAACCACAAGACATTCAGAACAATGTCATGATCCTCACTGTTCCTGTCAAGTTTCATGTTACTCCACTGCTCTACCCCCACCTCTGATTGCTGATTGCTGCCACCCGTGCCACTGCCTACATCAACTGCCACTGCCTACAGTAATCAACAATATTGATTTCTGTTTCATGGATTTTGTGCTTGTTCTGCCTAATCACCCTTTTTCATTGCTGACTTAGATGATTTCCATGGTAAATGGTAAATGGCCTGTACTTTTATAGCACTTTATCTAATCAAGAGGACCTCATGATGTACATGACCACTGAACTTTCAATTATCGACAAAGGGATCATTCACTTCCCTATGGTGGAACCCTATCATTGTGATGATGAATGCGAACCAGCTTTCCTTGCTATCATAGTTTCCGCACTCTGTGATATTACCATCCATGGTTTCCAGAGTACAAAGTGTGCTCCTCTATGTAATCCTGCAAATGAAACATTCCCCAGTAAATGGACACTTTTCTTCTTTCCTCTGTTGAATCTCTAAGGACTGCAAGGCAGGGCAATTTTATTGGTATAGCACATTTTCAGCAATAAGGCAATTCAAAGAGCATTGCATGTTTAGCAGGAAAATAATACAAGCAAAAAACAAAAAACCCCCATCACATTGCAGTGGCAAAGTAAGGGAAAACGATGACAGGTTGAAACTAGCCTGCACTTTATGATGTGCAAGTTATTATTAATCAACGGCAGCTCTAAACAAATGGGTTTTTTGCTTTGATGGGACAGTTGTGGTGGTAAGAGTTCATCCTGCAATCGGCGGGTTGCTGGTTTGATCCCTGTTCTGCCCACCTCTATCATTGTGTCTTGAGCAAGACACATCACCCACCTTACCTGTTGGTGGTGGTCAGAGGGCCCGTTGGCACCGGTGTATGGCAGACTGCCCCAGGGCATTTGTGGCTACTGTCCAGTAGATTGCTACCTTGTGAGTGAGCTTGTGAGTGTGTACGTGAATGACTAATTTAGTATAAAGCACTTTGGGGTCCTCTGGATTTGATAAAGTGTTATATAAGTGCAGGCCATTTACCATTTGACTTAAAGGAGCTCATTGTTTCAGCTTTTATGTAGTTTTGTGGAAGTCTGTTCCAGATTAGTGGAGCATAAAAACTAAATGCTACTTCTCCATGTTTAGTTCTGATTCTGGGGATTCACAGCAGAGTAGAACCAAAAGACCTGAGTGGTCTAGAAGGTTGATACAACGACAACAGATTTTTAATGTATTTTGGCACTAAGCCATCCAGTGATGTATAAACTAACAAAAGTAGCTTAAAGTATGTTCTCTGAGCTACAGAGTCAGTGGAAGGACATCACAATTGAGATGATGCACTCTATTTTCCTAGTTTTAGTGAAAACATGAGCAGTAGCATTCTGCATCAGCTGCTTTTCTGGCAGACCTATAAAGACGTTGTAGTAATTAATTTGACAAAAGATAAATTTATAAGATAAGTTTCTCTAGATCTTGCTGGGACATTAGTCCTTTAATCCTGGAAATGTTCTTTAGGTGATAGAGGGCCGACTTTGTAATTGTCTTTAAGTGTCTCTGAAGCTTCAGGTCAGAGTCCATCAATACACCCAGATTTCTGACCAGTAGTTTCTAGATGCAATAACTGAAGCTGTGTGCTGATTGTATGCGTTCCTCTTTAGGTCCAAAAATAATTACTTCAGTTTTGTTTCTATTCACTGGATAAAATTAAGGCACATCAACACATTAGTTTTTTCCATGCAACTGCTCGGCACTGAACAGGTTCATAGTTACCTGGCGACATTCTAATGTAGAGCTGTATGTCATCTGCATAGTTATGGTAGCTAATCTTTTCCTTGTTATAATCTGAGCTAGCAGGCATGTTGATGTTAAATACAAAAGGCCCCAGGAACCCGGGGGTACCCCACATATGACTTCTGTTTGCTTCAATGAAAATGTACCTATTTACACAAATAAGTCAGTTTTTTTTAGGTATGACTTGAACCAGTCAAGTACTGCATAAGAGTCCGTCAACAGTGTTGAATGCTGTACTATAATGTTATTACATAATGTGTCAAACTTTTACAAAATGCGTTCAAGGATTTTATTACATTTTGTGATGTTTATCACATAATGTGATTTTTATGACGACTTATTACATTTTGAAGGTTCAATAGTACCAGCACTGTGGTTCTTCCAGATTATCAAGGTCTGAGTCTCCAAAGAGGAATTCTTGAGAAACCATCTCTGTGGGTAAACCACTACTTTCTGCCTTTTCAGTCCTTCCTTGTTGTGCTGCCAGTCACTTACTATCCTGTCTTTTTTATGGATTCTGACCAGAAAGCCATTCCAGAGAGGCCGATTCACTCCTGTTTGCACATTCGCATAGTTATCAATCAAAACTGTTAACCCTTACTGGGTTGTGGTTTTCGTCCTGTGTCCAACATGTGTTTCACCCATTACAATGTCCTTTGGATAAACATTTGGCCATAATGCACATCATGGTAAAATCCACACATTGCACATCAGCGAAATTATCTCAAAGCAAATACTAAGCATGGGGGTGGAAAGATAGGCCATTCCACAATTGAAGGACATTTTCTGTCCCATCGAAAAAAAAAGAAATTCAAACAATCCATGCACCAAATACTAACACATACTTGATCTACAAATTGAAATTGTCCTGAGACAAGGGGGCATTTTTATCTTGTCCCAGCTTCTTAGTGACAGATTTACTTGTCAAATAAAACCTTTTAAATAAAATTCTAAAAACACCTTTTTTGTATGATTTTGTTAAAATTTGTGTCTTGCAGTTGTTAAAGCAACTAGATAATCATGAAAATATTTTAAATGATAGTAACGATGAATTGGAGTCGTGTCCAAAAACAAAACCCTGTTACTGTCAGACAGTGGAGTTTTATTTTGAGAGTGTGATTATGTATATATTTTGTGCATGATTTTTACTGATTTATTTTATTGCATGTTTTTAGTGTTTTTGTATAACATTGTTTTTAATCCAGTGTGGACTCCTTGGAAAAGGACAAATTGTTTGATACTTGTCACCTGTGAAGTTGTGGATGGGCCTGGAAGTGGGCTATCAGCTGTTTAACAGACTGGCCAGAGGAGCTGGCTGAACACCTAAAAGGTGGAGCACTCAGACTGAAAGAGGCAGGGAGCATGTAGCAGCCAGGTGCAGACAAATCAACAGTGACTTGGCGGTCCATTCCCGCACCAGAGACGCCAGTCAGTAGAAAACAACGTGTTGGATTGACAGCTGGGCAGAGATGAAACTCTGCCCGCATCTGTGAGTACAGTTTTCCACTGACATCTGCAGTGTTCAGCCTCACTGAGAGGGTCGCAGAGGAGATCGGTTGGCTCTATGGACAGCGCTTCTGGCCAGCATTTGTGTTTGCTGTGACGTGAGGGAGCCCATTGGCAAGTGAGAGGCCCCGTTGTGAATCACAGCAAGTTTGTGGCATGACGGAGTGGCTGTCATGCCACTCCGTCATCGGGGCTGCTGGGGTGGAATAAGGAGGATCCTTCTCCTCTAGGATTGGAGTGGAAGGATTCAAGCTGCTTAAGAGTCCTTTAACTGAAAATATAGGAGACGATCTCACCCTGGACGGAGGACATTTTATTGAGTAATTTTAGTTTTTAAAGGAAAGTTTTTATTGCAGTTTTTTTTCTTAAAGAACAAAACTATTTACTTCTATTGTGCTCCCGCTGGGAATAAAAACTGTGTAACCAAATCTGTACCAGTCTCTGTTTCCCTGGGTTCTGACTCACTGGAGCCCCCTTATTGTCAAAGAACATTTTGATGTGACACTAAGAAATACCAGTTTAGTGTTTACATTACCAAACTTATTTAGTAAGGCAAAGAAAGAGAAAAACAAGTGAGTCACATGACACACAGGAAATAATACGATCAAGCAATATGCTAACATCATTGGTAGACAAAAGGCAAGTTTTGTCTTCTATTTTCCCATTCTTATCAGTCTATGTTGAGTGTGTCACTCCAACCAATGCAAACCTGTTATCCATATTATGAGAATAACATAAATTAATTTATAGTTTTTTGTTTTGCTTTTATTCAGTAGCTTATAGTCTGTCCTTGAAATAAACAGTGACATTATACTCCACATATTTTTTTTTTTTTTTTTTTAGGAAAAACTGATATTAGGAGTGATTTCTAACTCCTGCCTGTGAGGTCAGGACTGTTACTGACCTCACAGTCATTAAATCAAGCCTCTCTGCAAACCAAAAGCATTTTAAACTCAAACCTGAGACCAGCTTTCACAGCACTATAAAATATTATTTGGGCAAAACTTCTCAAAAAATATAAGGGCCTGGATGGGTAATATGGAAGGAGATTGCTTTAGGGCTGTTTTAACATATTTCTAAGGATTAGCTATTCAATTATTTACTAATCAGATAGTGACTCTGCTTTTTGGATTAGTTTTCCTCTAAATGATTAGATGGTATACCATGTAAGATGTTGGTCTTCACCAGAGGGTTTTTTTTTATACCTTCTTTTATGGAATGATGAGAATCATATGAGTTTATTGTGATGCCCTGTTACAAAAACCATACAAAAAAAAAAACTTTGATTTGAAAACCTAACCTTTAAGACCTCTCACAACCTTTTCCGGTGCCATGGGGTGCATTATGTGTTATGATTCATGTTTGGTCCTGCCCATGCTGTAATTAGTTTTCATTCTACTCACCTGTGTCACCTGATTGCTGATCTGTGCCACCTGGGCCCTGCTCTACTTAACTCCTCTCAGCCCCTGCCTCCCTGCCAGATTATCAACAGCCACGAGCCAGTAGAAATCCAGCGTTTCATGCCTTGCCTTCTTGTGTTTCTTCGACCCATTTCCGTCCACGGATCTTCCCCTCCTGCCAAGCCCGTTACGGATTCCTTTGGTTCTGGATTTCTGGACCCTGACTCAAGCTCCGCTTCACGACCACCGAGTATTGCCTGACCCTCAAGTTAAGTTTGCTCTCTCTGCCTCTCCGTGTATAACCTCTGCCTGATTATCGTCTAGCCCCTGGTGCTGCGTTGGATTCCCTTGTGGAGACCTTCATTGATTCTTCCTGAGCTGCTACCAGTTCCTGATACTAAATAAACTTGTTTTTCCTTTACGTACTTCTGTGTGTGGTTGAATTTCCGGGTCCTCCCAGTGAGTCCTTACATTATGTCTTGATTTGCTACCAAAATGTGATATCAAATGTTGCTATTTTACTAGTTTTGTATTGTATCCTTTGAAGCTATACACGGTAAGCATGTGGTAGTTGGCAATAATGTATATTTTCAACTAAACTATCAGTGTTTCCAGAATTTGTATCTTTACACTTCTTTCTCCATAGTCCCTGAGTTTGTTCAGGCCAGCTGTTTCTATAGGTGTGGAAATCCATCAAAAGTTGCCATTTCATTACTTTCACACTAACTGAAAAATATGACCATTTGCTGCAGAAATTTTAAAAACCGTTCTCTGAATTTGTTACAGAATGTTTGGCTTTTTAGCAAGTGGATGCTTTGTGCCGCCTTTCTTTTCCTGTCTAGTTTTTTTTCTTCACGCGCACGTGTATGTGTGTGTGTGTTTGAGTGGGCTGGTGGATGAGGTCCCAGGGGGCTGGATTACCCCTTTGCATGCCCCAGGCCAAGCAGCTCTTGGGGGGATTACTGTGAGACCTGCACCCTGGCTGGATTAGAGCGCTGGACCTCATTTCCATCTCCTTATTTACCTCGGCCCACCAGAGGAAACGCTCAGCTGCACAGAAACATGCTAATTGATGCTGTGAAAGGCACACAGAGGTGGAACTCTCACCCAGTGAGCTTGCTTATTAATTTATTTATTTTGAGTGGGTTTGGGGGTGGGTGGTGGTTAAGGTTTAAAGATGAGTTGTTGGAAAACACTTTTTGAGTTAACTAACATACTGGTGTGTTCTTGTGGTGTTGATGGGGATGCACTGATTTGCTGTTGAATCACTGTGTATGCATGTATGCCTTCATTTTTGCTTATTTATTGATGGTGCTTGGTTTGGTATTTGTGTGGCCATGTGTTTGTGCAGGGATGACATTTAACTGCATTGTTTTTTGAACTCGCTCTTTATATATGTTTCCTTGTTTTTTGTCATTGATGCACATGTTGTTGTTTTGTGTAACTCTGGATCACACTGCTTGTTGTGAGCTGTTTTGTGCGTGTATGTGTGTGGATGCATAGGTGTCGTGGCGGAGGTGCTCATTACTTGGTGGGGTCATATACAGACATGGCCACAGCTCGAGGAGGACAGTTGGCGGACCTATTCCTATTCCTGCAGCTCTTTAACGAGCTGGTGATGGAAGGAACAACCCAGTTGCCCTGGCAACCAGACTGAACTCTGACCTCAGAGGTTGGCTACCTGTATATATTAGGATCACAGGACTATGCAAATGGATCGCCAGTCCTTTCCCCTTTTCTCTTTTTCTGCCAGAATGTCCCTCTTGTTCCGTTATCAACTTGACACGTGTGCTAACAGTGCCCTTGCTCTGAAGGGCGGGGGAGGCGAAGGAGTGGCTGCTGGGACTTCCATTAGTGATGGCTTGGGTGACAGGAGCTCACACTATGGCTTCGACTTTGCAGACATCTGACCCTCCATCCCACAGAAAATCCTTGGTGCAGGACAGTAGATCATTAGGAGAGAAAGTGTTCTCTTGTTGAGAACTATTTAGTTTTTTTTGTCTGTCTGTTACTACATTATTCCATTATGTCTTGTTACACTGATTTGTTTGGGATACCATTTTTAATAGTAAAAGCCATTTTACTGAAATCAGTCATCTTAAAGATTATGTATTTAACCACTTTTGTTTCACAAACTATAACATGATTTCCTAAGTTATTAATGAAATATGTGTCTGCTTTCTCTCTTTCACACTCTCTCTATCTCTCTCTTCATATTTTAAAAAGAGGTGGAAAAAACATATTAGATGGCAATAAGTTCAAAGTATCAATAAATTAACAATCTGTCTTGGATTTCAATGGTGTGGGAAGACGTGATGCCTCAGGTAAATAATGCTCCAGCATGGTCTCCTTGCATATCATCCTTAAAGATAACTTGTTAAATTAAGCCCAGTCAAGTTAAAATTAACTAACTAATGTTCATATATCACCAGCTAAATGTTCTGAACTAAATTTCCAGCTCTAACATTTATCAAATTTTGTCTGAAATATAGTTCAAAATCAGCTAATGAAGTCACAAGCCAGAATATTAATCATACTATTACCTAGCATCTGTTTTATTTTCTCCTATTGTATAAGCTTGTAAAAAACTGTATTTTAGATCAGCTTAATTCCAAAACCAGTTACTCTTATTTACATATTTTAATGCTTTCATCATGAGCAAACAAAACTGGAATTTTGACTTTGGTTGTTCATTTCAGCTTAAATCCAGTCACTTTTAACACTTGTATTACTATCACGTTAGTACAGACTGGACCTGGCATGCATTTCAGTTTTGTCCTTGAACTGTTGTTGCATCTTCGTCTCTTAAAAAAAAAAAAAAAAAAAGGTATCTTTTTTTTTTCACCCCCACTTAGAGCACCGGTAAATGGTGTTGGGATGAACTGCATTTACTTCAAGTTCAACTGTAAAATCCAGCAGTGTTCAGTCCAAAGTTCTCATAACTGGGAGCTCCCCTCATGAACATGTTGAAACACAACACTGTATGTGATACTGAAGAATGCACATTCTAATCACCAGCTAAACCAGGTTACATCACCATTTATAAGGTATGTCAAAAGATTGTACAGCATAAACATCATTTTAACTACTGCCATTTGTTGTACACATATTGATCACTGCTATGGAAACAATACAAGTGCTATTTAAATGTTGCTGCAATGACCCAGTAATAACATTACTTACATACATGCAGATATTCTGTCTGCACTGATTAATTTACCCAATAATTGTCTGATTAATTGGGGGAACTAGGATAGCATTGAATTTCCATCCCCACATGGTGAGCTGATCCCTAAATAAGAAAAAAAAAATATCTTAAATGAGACAGTGACATCATATCTGTCCTGGTGTCAAAGAACACTGCAAGCCTAACACCCTTTATCCCAACACATAAACTGCACAATGTGGGGTATCTGTTGCATCCATACCCTCCTCCCTATTACAAGCAATGCCACACAATAGTAGGGTTTTCAGGTGTGAGGTAATGGGCCTTGAAGGCATGGCCTATCATCCTATTCCTTACAGTGTTTCTCTGTGTTTTGCTGGCCTCTTCCTGCAGCTCAACTTTAATGCATTAGGGGCATAGGACTTTGGGGATGAGGTAAGGGGGGACTCTGCTGTCAGCAATCAGAGAGGTTTTGGACACTTAAAAATTCAACTCTAATTTTAATCCACTTGAGACATACACACCTGCATTTATAGTGTCATTTTGCAATAACACATACATAAATACATATACCAGGGTTAAGAATGGGATGGAAGTTTGGCCCTGACAGCCCTCTTTTGGGCCTCCTTTGCTTCTATCTCTGTATCATGCTGTTTGTGTGGTTGTGGGATTTATGCTGTGGTGATGCTCTTGGGGCCTCTGGTGGTGTCACTGGCAAGGGCCTGATGTACTAGTTTGGTGTTCTCCTGGCTGGTAGGCTGTGGTCACGGATGTGTTAGCCCAGCTGTGGGGTGTGATAAGCTCTGATTGGGGACCCCTTTTTCTTGTTCTCCCTGTAGCTAGGGATTTCACTGTGCTCTTCTTCAGTCCTTCTGATTTCCAGTTGCTGTGGCATGCTAATGCCTGCCTTGAGGGTTGGGGTATCTTTTGGGGATTCCAGTACTGGGTGCTGGGTGATCTTGCAGCCATGGGCTTGTGTGGGTACCCAGCACTGGGGCTGAGTGGGGTCCTAGCAGTATTGTGGAGCACAGTTGCAGTGCTCGGTAAGGGGCTTTATTGCCCAACATCTCTCCTTTTCCACTTTTTGGCCTATCGGCTACTTATCTTGTGCTTCACTGCAGAGCTACCTCTTTGACGGGCATATGGCTATCCTGTTAAGGATTCTTGGTATCTGTGTGCTTAGCTGAACAACTTTGCACCAAAACACATTAGATACTTGTCGTCATTGTATCAACCTTCCAGACCACTCAGGTCTTCTGGTTCTAATCTACACTGCATCCCCAGAACCAAAACCAAACTTGGAGAAGTGACTTTCAGTTTTTATGCACCACAAATCTAGAACAAACTCCCAGAAAACTGCAAAACAGCCAACACACTTAGTTCCTTCAAATCAAGGATAAAAACTCACCATTTTAGAACTGTCTTTGATTAGCAGTATGTGGAACATTGATCAATACTTTTGAACGATAGTTGTTTGATGATCTTTATGATTTTGATGCATTGATATTTGCTCAATGATTTTCATGTATACTTGCTTGCTGATTTTGCTGTATACTTGATTGATGTTTTTTATGATGTGAAGCAGTTTGAACTGCCTTGCTGCTGAAATCTGTTATACAAATAAACTTGATTTGCAAGCCAGAGCTACCTGCAGTATTAGGCGCTGATTGTTCCAACATTTGTACCCTTCTCATACTAACACTGTTGCATCTCCAAGTAACGAGTTTTTAGTTCCTGCTGACCTGTAGATGCCGCCTTGATTTAATAAACTCAATCATGCAATTGGCATATGATCTTAAAATATCCTTTATGTCGAGCAAAGCTGCCCTGGCACATGAAATACACTTTATTTCAGTACCTTTTGTGCTATGTAAAACACATTTTGTGATACAAAGTGAAGAAACACTGTGGTAGCAGTTTAAATAAGATCTAATCAGATTTCTGTTCAACAATATGCATACCAAGGTCATAATATTCCCAGTGATGCACCATTCTACTTGTGATGTGGCTTAGAGTACACCTCTTGATAATTAAATTCTTCATGATCAGCATGCCAAAAATATCTGTTAAAGGTGTCTAGTTAAAATGAATTGTTGCAATATACGCTCTGATTGGAATTTAAAGGGAAGATTTTATCCCCTCAATTTTAGCTCCCCCATGTTTGCTCACTGTTAAATCCAGAAAATGATTTATTCTTCTTTTATATAAAGCTTTAAATAAGCAAGCCCTATTTTATTTCACCAAAGCTATTTTTTTAAGATTGTTCCAGATGAGCCTTTTGCTTTCAGACTGTAGGTTTACTGGTGGTTTTTAACGTTTCTAAAAATAGAACAGAAGGCAGATTGCTGAGTTATCAGGCTGTTCTGCGGTGAAACCAGCTCATAGTTTTGGTCTGAGATAGATACCCTGTCTACTTTAAAGACAAGACAGCTATTTTTTCTTTTACTCTCAATGACTGAATTTGCAATTGTGGTTGTCATAAACTTTGTATTAGGGGTTCAGGTAAGTGGGTGAGGTGACAGGATGACAAGTGCTTGTCTCTAGCAGTCATTGGGCAAAAGATGGGTACACCCTGCTCAGGTCACAAGGATGAACAACTAAGCACACACTTAGACCTAAAGTTGAGCCAAAGATGCCAGTTAAAAATACATGCATGTCTTCTCACTGTGAGAACCTTGTGCATTTTGCACACTAAGCTTTATTTTGCTGTAACTGCTCATAAATACGCACTCATACATGTCTCTTTATCTCTCTCTCACTAAAAGCTAAAACACACAGTGATGGACCATTCCTTCACTGGACCAAGTGTTTTCTTGAAATCCTGGACCCTTAACACAGACCCAGGTCAGGTACCCACAGGACTGAAGTGTTTTATTGATGTGTTTTTGTCCATTGCCTGTTATTTTGGTTCTTAGGGAACAATTCGGCCTGATGCCGCAGAGTTTTGATGACTAACAATTTGTGTTAGCTTGTAGCTTGTCCATGTGAGTGCATTTTCTATAAACTTTAGGGGTGTGGCTTTCATCTCTGTCAATGTGTGGCAAAAAGATATCTTCTTTTTTCTGCTGTCCACCGTCTTGAACTTGATGTTGTTGTACTGAGTTGATGTGTGCAGTGAAGGCTCCGACCTGTTTGGCTTGGACTTTAACCAGCTATCAACCACATTCAAAACCAATACCTTGGGCTTTTCCCTCTCAGGAGTTCAGCATATATTTTAAATACAAAGACATAGGTATGCCACATGGGTGATACTGTGGCCAATCTCTGCATGGAATAAGTGGAAAACACAGTGCTGAGCTTGTAAAAAATTAAAAAGGTGCATTAGGCTGGTTCCATTAGTGTGAACACCCTGAAAATACTTTGCTGGATTGTCTTCTGAGTCATTCTGAGGATTTAGTCCTTTTGTGTTCACAACTGTCATCAATCATGGTATATATGCCATGGCACAGTCAGGACACTCATTGGTTATTGGAGAAGAGGTGGGACAACAGGGACATTACAAAAACTGGACTATTCCAAAATTGTGGAATAGGCAAGATAGAAACTGGTCAGTGAGGCTGCCTGGAGAGTGACAGCAACACAGAAAGACCTAGATGAATCTCAACAAGGCTAGGTAGTGTTCTCCATATGACATCTTTTCTCATCTAAATGAATCATCCAGGCCTGGCTAAAATCTCCTACAGTCTTCAGGGAGAATGTGTTATGTCATATGTCATATGAAACTAAACTTTAAGTTTTTAATAGGTATTGTCAGGACAATACTGTTACCAGAAAAACACTATGCCCACAGTAAAATACAATGGTAGCTCCATCATCATGTGATGTCACTGTTCTTCAGATGAAACTGAGATTTTTTTTTGTCAAGGTCAGATGATGTTATGAACAGTTCTAAAAACTATTTATACCATTTTGACCAAAAATCTTCATGTTTCAGTTTGAAAGCTAAAGATGAAGACTGATTTTATTTTCAGCATCACAGTGAATCCAATTATACACCAAATTCCTCAAAAGAATGGCTTCTAGATTGGAAAATAAGGTTTTGGAGTCACCTAACCAAAATCAAGAGCTAAATTTGACAGAAAATCTGTGTAGTCACCTAAAGAGAGCTGTGAAGAAGAGATGTCATAATCTTTGAGTTTTGCACAAGAAACCCCTTTTTTTAGGGTACAATTCTCTAAATTAGAATGGTGGGATGCTGGTGTGAAAAAGTGTTTGTCCTCTTCCTGATTTCTTTTTTTTTTTTTTTTTTTTTTTTTTCATGTTTGTCACACATGCATTTGTTGCTGCTAAGGGTGGCCCAACCAGCTATTAGGTTTAGGGGGTAATCACTTTTTCACACAGGGCCATGTAGGTTTGGATTTTGTTCCTCCCTTAATAATAAACACCTACATTTAAAAACTGCATTTTGTGTTTACTTGTGTTGTCTTTAAATAATATTTAAATTGGTTTGATGATCTGAAACACTTAAGTGTGACAAACAATAGGATTGGATAGGAAATCAGGAAGGGGGCAAATACTTTCACATCACTGTACTTACTGCCAAAAAGTGAGATGCTCCAAAAAAGTATTCCTGATTTTTGTAGTGAAAATCATTATGAGGCTGAAGCCTATCTCAGCAGATCAATGTACATTAGACAGACAGGATAGGTGGAGAAAAGACAGATGAACATTCATGCACACATTCACATGATAGGGTACATTTAGAATCTCCATTTAGCACATGTCTTTGAAGTGTGGGAGGAAACCAGAATGCCCAAAAAATATCCATGCATGCACTGGGAAAACTTTTAGAATCCACACAGAAAAATCTTACTGGAGATTTGAAAGAACTTTCTTGTTGTGAGGCAACAGTGCTAACCATTGTCCACATGTTAATCAGCTTTTCTTAAGTGCATTTATTCTGTTCTGTTAATCCAGTTTAATTTAACAAGAGCTGGAATGTCACAGTGTCAGATGCTAAGAGCTGGTCTGTAATATGTTTTCCATATACATGGCTACTTTTGACTATGGAAAGTGAACGTAATCCTTTTCAATCACATGAAAAGAGGAACAGAACACTAGAGACAAAGACTTGCTTTTCTGGAAAAGATCGCACAGGAAACCAGATTCTTGGAGGAACTCCATCTCTGTCAAATTATTATTGGATTAGCATCTATGTGAAATACTTGGGATGGGTATTCACCTTATGTTGAATTCTGCATAGAAAAGGCAACTTTCTACTTAATATTATTTGTTCAGTTCTCTTACAAAAAGATGAAGAGATTATTGAAACCAAACAAGCACATACATCTGAATTGGCCAATAGGAGTCACCACTGAACAATAGCATGATCCACAAACTTCCCCTCCACAAAACCTGTTCATTGTGATGGATGCGATACCCTCGTGAGCCAGGAGCACAGCTGCAGGGACTCAACTACAAATTGCTCTCGTGGGGTGGATGGTGAGTGCTTTTATTCACACTTGGCCAAATTTCACCTTTTTTGAATGTAAGGTGTTGATCGACAGTGCTGTCAACAATAGAACGGATGGAGCTCCTCACAACATTCTCATATGTTAAGTAGAGCATGAGATTTTAGGTCCTAAGACTAGATAGTTTAACCACTGAGGTGTTGCATCCATTCAGCCATCCATCCATATGTTCCTTGTCTTTGTGTTTTTTCACAACTAAATGTTTCAAAACCCTAACCCTATTAAACAAACTGTAATATGACAAAAATAACCTAAGTACATATAAAATGCATTTTCAAATTACGATTTAGTTTATTGATGTAAAAAAACCTACCTAAACCAGTCTGTCCCTATGTGAGAAAGTCAAAACTAGGAAATGCTTGTGCTATTCTATCAAATAAAGTGAGTGTCATAACTGACAATGGCTCCATCTTCTTTGCAGAATTGTTTAAATTCAGCCATAATGGATGGTTTTCGAGGATGAATAACAATTTTAAGGTCATGCCACTGTAGGGTTTTGATCTATAGTTCGAGCCTGAACTGAAATTTAGGCTGAGTGGCGTCAAAATTATATGCTTGATGGTCAGGTCAGTTCTAGTCTGGCCATTGTGTTCCTGCCCAATTCCACTCGATTCAAATCTCACCTCACAGCACAGCCTGGGATTTCTCCCATTGACTGATTTCTCTGGTAGAATTTCAACTGGGCCAATCAGAACAGGAGGAGTTGTGAGCGATGATGTTGATTTTCTGCACTGTTTTAGAATTGTAGTCTTCCTGGAGTTTGGCCATGATAGCAGCAGAAGTTAATGAAGTCATTCAACCGTTTTGGCAAGGCTCCCAAATACTGAGCGGTTAAAACTGGAGCAAGAGGAATGTTTAAGACATTTTATTGCTGGTAAAGATATCGTGGATCTACTCACCAAGGGGTTGTTTACAGCGCACGCAATTTCTGGGAAGCTTCATTGAGCTGGGACATTACAAACATCTTGGTAAATGTTAGCGATTGGGTAAAATCAGATCCAATTGTTTAAAACTTCAGAGTCCCCGCCTCCAGGAAGCAATTGTTTCTCAATAGCTGAGGGTCAAGACCCTCTGTACGAAGCAAAGTGTAGAACAAGGAGTTGGTTTTTACCAGGCTGGATTGGTTTGGGCTTCTGTGGCGTGTTTTGAATAGGCCTACAATACATACAGCGCAGGGAAAACTAAACAAGAATGCACAATACAAAGTTGTGTTAATGTTCTTATAATAGTTTAAATGGAGGAGTGGGTAGTTTACCCTACTGGAGAAAGAAAGTATGGTGCAGAGGTTAATTAGACTGTAACAAAGTACCGCACTGCACAACTAATGCAAATGTGCTATGCTCCTATCAATCACACATGCCAGGAGATTTGCACTTTACTCACCCTGCAGTTACAACAAGCAACAAAATGGAGCTGGAAGATATTAAACAAAAGCTAAAAATTGGAGTAGTTACTCTACTAAGCCAGCAGAGGGCAAAGTCAGAGGTGTGGAAGTATTTTAAATTGGTAGTTGACAACAACAAGGCATGCATTAGCTTTGCAGAGTGCAGCAAATGTGGAGTTTTTCTCTCCTGTGTTGGGTTTACTTCATGCTTGGGCCTCTAATTAGAATTAATTAATCGTGTTGGATCGGGCTCAGACACAATGTCTATGGGTTCAAGCCAGGTAGGGTTGGCGTTTTTAGGCCCCTTCTAAACTCGATGCCACAGCATGTCAACTGGATTTATGTCCTGATATTGACTATGCTTCTTCTAAACCTTTTCTTTTTCAGCCATTCAGAGCTCTGATGTGCAGTCAAGGGACACAAGTGAGACAGCACCTTACCTTCATCATGATAAATAAAATACTAACAATGATAATAGACAATCAGTTTGTCTGACTGTTCTATACATTTGTTTTCTGTATGATTTTAGCACTTTTAAGTTCAAAACAACTGAAGTTACTCATTGCCTGGTCAAATACACTGCTCGCAAAATTAAAGGGAACACTAAAATAACACATCCTAGATCTCAATTAATTAAATATATTAATTGAAAAACTTTATTATTAACACAGTGGAATTGATTGATAGGAAAATTACACAAAAATTATCAATGTAAATCAAAATTTTTACATCATGGAGATCTGGATTAGGATTCATAGTCAATATGACAGTGGAAAATAACATGACAGGCTGATTCAGTGTCAGTAAATATTCCTCAAGACAAGTCTAAATGAGTGTGTATGGCCTCCACATGCCTGTATAACCTCCTAACAACGCCTGGCCATGCTCCTGATGAGACGGCGGATGTTCTCCTGAGGGATTTCTTCTGTTAGCTCCTGAACAGTCTGTGGTGCGACGTGGCATTGGTGGATTGACTGAAACATGATGTCTCAGATGTGCTCAATTGGATTAAGTCTGGGGAACAGGCAGACCAGTCCATAACATCAATGCCCTCATCATGCAGGAACTTCTGACACTTCAGCCACATGAGGCCCAGCATTGTCATGCATCAGAAGGAACCCAAGGCCCACTGCACCAGCTTATGGTCTCACAATGGGTCTGAGGATCTCATCCCGGTACCTTATGGCAGTCAGGGGACCTCTGGCTAGCACATGGAGGGCTGTGTGGCCATCCAAAGAAATGCCTCCCCACACCATGACTGACCCACCACCAAACCGGTCATGCTGGAGGATGTTGCAGGCAGCATAACGTTCTCTTCAGACTCTGTCACATGTGCTCAGTGTGAACCTGCTTTCATCCGTGAATAGCACAGGGCGCCAATGGCGAATCTACCAATTTTGGTGTTCCCTAGCAAACGCCAATCGTCCTGCACGGTGTTGGGTTGTAAGCACAGGCCCTATATGTGGACATCAGGCCCTCATACCACCCTCATGGAGTCTGTTTCTGAAAGTTTGAGTAGAAACATGCACATTAGTGGCCTGCTGGAGGTCATTTTATAGGCCCTGGCAGTGGACCTACTCTTCGTCCTTGCACAAAGGATAAGGTAGCGGTCCTGCTGCTGGGTTGTAGCCCTCCTACGGCCCCCTCCATGTATCCTGGTGTACTGAGCTATCTCCTGGTACCTATTCCAAGTTCTGGACTCTGTGCTGAGGGACACAATAAATTGTCTTACCACCGCTTGCATTGATGTTCCATCTTGGATCAGCTGCACTACTTGAGCAACTCCAGTGGGCTGTTAAAAAAAAAAAAAAAAAAAAAAAAAAAAAAAAAAAAAAAAACACCTCATGATGCCTCTATGCATGACAGCACTGACAAAATGAAAAAGTGACTGAAAGTTCAACCAGAAAGGATGAGAACAGAGAAATGATCTGTGGTCACCACCTGCAGAATCATGCTTTTATAGGGGTTGTCTCACTAATTGCCTCTCATTTCCACCTGTTACATTTGCACAGCAGCAGGTGAAATTGATTCACAATAAGTGTTACTACCTAACTGGTTGATTGAAAAGGAGAAATAGTAAAAAACTTTTAAAAAAACATCTGCTTTTAGTGACATTTAAGAGGCTTGTGTTTTATTATGTTCTCTATCTGTCCACACAATATCTAAAAAGTGCACTGCACAAAAGGAAGAACCTTGTTCTGTGGCTCAGCACTCACTGCTCTGCAAGCAGGACTAAATAAGAGTTTAATTCTGTTAACATATTGCACTCTGAACAGTGAGAAAGCAAGGCTCAATGGGGCCTGATTTATGTGCTGACAGGCTGTGGAGGCTCGGTGCGTTCTCTTTGCAGTGGAAGACATATCACTGCTGGAAGCTAAATAAAAAATCAATGAGAGAGAGGCTGGTTGGTTGGGAAGAGTGTCCGCTCGGCTGGGATTTAACAGCATTTTAACTCTCTGTTGACTGAGACTGAGGGACTGCCTATCGATTTTATAATACCTGCCCCCCTTTTAATGAACTGGTTCAATGGGTCTGCTTGTGTTTGTGGGTGAAAACTTCAGTTTCCATATGTCGAGCACAGGGACATACAGTATCTAAATGTAAACATCCGATATTCAGGCAGTCATAGATGTTATTTTAATAATTTGTGGAGCTACTGTATTTGTGCAACAATCATTTTCTACAATATGTATTGCTATGTCATTTTTTTTTTACACTATATGTAACTCCCATTAAGCTAGAATAGAACAGAACAAAATAGACCTTTAGTAATAATGATATAAAAAAATTCCATACTGCCTATAATAGAAAATTTTGAAAGAAAATACTTCTAAGAATTTGTACTATGAATGTAAAAGGTTTGCTCATGTCTGCAGTAGCAATAAAGTATATCCGCTAAAGGCCCTGCAGGATATATGAGTAAAAATATATCTATAAACTTTGAATACCATATACATATTAAAAGTAGATTTAAAGATACCAAATGAGGGAAAATAAACAAACCTACGTATTAAAAAGATGTTGACAAGAGTTTTTAAAAGAACAGATAACTAATGATAATGAATGAATTTATTGTCATTATTCATATGTACAATGAGATTAAAGCCAAAAAATAATTCCACTGCAAAAAATATCATTCATAAAATGCAAATAATATCACAAAATCTGAGCAGACTGGATTGGATTGGATCTTACTTGGATTTTTTGACAATGAGAGGAAGCAGGGTAGATTGTGAAGTTTCACCTTCATTGTTGCTTCCAGTGTCTTATCTTCCCCTTGATAATACTCCATTGATTCTCTGTAGGGTTTGGGTTAGGCCAGTTTGCTGGCCAATCAAGCACAGCAACACCATGGTCATTGAAGCAGCTTTTAGTACCTTTGGCAGTGTGGGCAGCTGCAAAGTCACACTGCTGAGTGAAATCAGCATCTCTATAAAGCCTGCCAGCAGAAGGAGGAATCACTGACTATGGAAACCTCACACTGGACTTCATGCAGATTCTATGCCTCTCCACTCCTCCAGACTCTGGGACCTCAATTTCCAAATGAAATGCAAACTTTACTTTCATCTGAAAATAGGACTTTGGATCACTGAGTCATACCGTTTTTTTTTTTTGTTTGTTTGTTTTTTCCTTTTTTGGAATGTAACATTTGTTGGCCATGTGTGGGATTTGTCTGTGTATAGTGGATTTTGATGCACAGACTCCAGCCTCAGTCCACTCCCCTTAAAAGCTCCCCCAATTTCTTCAGTGGCTTGATAATCCTATAAAGGCTGCGGTTATCCCTGTTGCTGGTGCACCTTTTCTTACCACCCTTTTTCATTCCACTTTGAAATTTCTGGGAATATACAATAACTTTTTCACAATATGCAAATAACCTGAGACTCTGGTTTTAGGATTTTCATTATCTTTAAGAACAATCTGTGTATCTGTGTACAATATTTTTCTTGTGTATTCAGAAGTAAAGGAAGCTGGTACCGCCCACAGCTCTGACAAATGTCAGAATGTATCCATTGTATGTTTTACAATCAAAAGATGCACATGATTTATAAGTCAATAATGTCTACAGACTGTGGGTATACAGGATCTCCAATGTAATGCTGTATTGATAACCATTTGGGCCATTTCATAACAAATTAGATTTCATTCACGTCCAACAATCTGTTGCTGTTGAGATAGCTGTGTCATTACAAAGACACTTCCAGTTATCAAAATGAAAGCGCTTCCTGTTCTGTTCATTCAAAAATTGGACATTGCATCACATTTACTCATATGCTGTACCTTGTTCATGATGTGGTAATTCATAGATCATATTTTTCTTTGTCGACAACAAAGCCTAAAAAGCTCAACATTAACATGCAAATCTATTATTTTCCTTTGAACCCAATTGGGCTAAATGTTTCAGTTCATTAATTTCTAAATTAATTTAAAGCATCTCTAACATGTTTTGTTTTGTTTTTTTGAATGTTGAATACAATTTTAAAGGATCGAAATGTGATTGAAATAGGTTCACATTAGACCAAAGAACATATAGTGCAAAATTTGAATGCCTAACTGACACCACTGCAGAGTTATAAGTAGACTAGATAAGAAAATGTTTATTTTCCTTTATTGGAGACTTTACTTAGACTGACCTCTCAAAGGCTTAAGATTTGAATAGGACTTATATAAAAATACTTGTCAACATCTCTGGACTCCTGTTTCACACATCAGCAGGTTGGACTCACATACTGTGGACAGTTAGGTAATCTATAATCCCATGTGACAATGTAGTCTCTCAGAAATACAGGCTACAGATATGAGTTCAATACAAAGATACTACTTCTTTCTCTTTGTCAATGTTTGACTCTTTTAAACCAAACACAGAGCAATAGTAATAGCATTAAAAAAAGAAACAGCACTTATAAGTATGCAATACAAAAATATTTCAGAAAATATTGGCAAGTGTGCTTTCTAAGTTTCTTTGGAAAGATTTTAAAACTGAAGTGAATCTCAGGAATATGTTACTGTTGTCTACTGTCTGATTCAATACAAGTAATGTTGAAAATAAAGGCAGCAGTGTATGCACATATACAGTAGACAGCCATTAGGCATTATTGACAATCAGGCAGTAAAGCACCTGCTTTAGGTTCCCTGTTAATTTACAGTTTGCATCAGTAAAATCCATAGACAACAATATCTGCTTGTCATTATTTAAATGTGAGAAGTTTTGGAAGGTAGGTTTACATGAAGAAATCTCTCAGTGACACTCCTTAGATAAATAAGTGTGTCATTTTGTGCCCTTATAACCCATCAGCAGACCTCTGTGACTGGCACTCCCTGATCACCCTAATGAGGCTCAGGCTAAAACCAGGGCGAGAGGGCAGTGCTATTATCTGGTGTCTTCCCCATTAAAATCACCTCCAGCAGCCATAACTGTCAACGATGTGGCCTCTTCTGCTACAATTAGCTGTTGAGGATTATGCAAGTAAACTAGGCGATCTGCTGTGAGGTTGAACAGCACAGGGGATCATGAATGTGGAGAGGTAATATGAAGGAGAAAAGGGGATGTGTGTTGTCCAGAGGGCAGCCAGTGATTAGTGGTATCAACAAATCCATCGTCACAGTGGCGATGTTGTTTGGGTGAGAACAGAATGGGGTGACTGAGTGACAGCGGTAATTACTTATAGGAGGTCACTCTGGGGTAATAGGCCATGGAGTTCCCCCTGCTAGGACCTTGATGGCCCTCCATGTCACAGACAGCAACCTACTGAACTTTGCACATTCCTGTGACAAAAAGGTCTCTGGTCAGGCTACACCACAAGCACAGAAGGTGTACATAACAAGATAGTCTAACTTTACATGCAATCACACGTGTACTTTACCATCCTTTACTTACATTATGCCTTTAAATGTCAAAACAAATTAAAGCAATATTTCCTTAAGCAAATAGTTTTCTCCCCATAAACCAACCACTGTTTTCTTATCGATCTTTGTTTTCTGAAATTCTGTTTACATGTCACCACTCAAGCTACTTTACACTTTAAGATATTCATTGCTGAGTAGCTGGTCTAATCTTTTGTTGTAAGGTTAAAAAAAAAATGCTAATAAAGTTAAATATTTTTTATATGAAGGAATGGCAACAGAAATTTTAGACATATCTGAGAGAAAGCAAACTGGTATGAAAATTATGTTAGATTAATTTTAATGACAGCTAATGCTAGCCACCTTTCACACCTTTCAATTGCAATCTCATCCCAAGGTAGGTGCCCTGTTTAGCTCTTCTTTTTTACCCTCGCCTGTAAGCAGTGGGGTGGCATCAGCTGTTTTCTGACAACTAATCAGCGAGAGCCTAAAGAAACTGACTCTAAATCGGTTGATAGATGGTCTGTACTGTACTGTAACCATGTGCTTTAGTTGTAATCTTCTTTGTTTCTCCAATTTGCTCATCTGTTTCTCTAGGTGCTTTAGATCCACTTTGATCAAAGTTAATGCAAATCTATGTTGGACTGTCTCGGCCATCCCAGAGCCACTTTCTCATCAGTCACCTCAGTGCAGAAACCAGTTTTACACTGGTCTGAAACAGTCTCAAAGCCAACTGCTGGTTCTTGCCTGTCTGTCTTCATATCCGACACTATCTGGAACTCATCTTGTGAATTTCATGCAAATACCCATGTGTACTCTACCTAACTGTCACTCCTATACATAAGGTTCATCCTCAGAAAAATTAAATCTATATCCAACAAGTGAGCAGTTTTACAAACCTCTGAAACTCAAGTCTGTAGTATACCTACAGGAAATGATATAAAATTTATGTTTCAACTGTTTGAAAACTGAGAGATAATAGCAGGCCTCCCCCTCACCACCTGTAGCCTCAGTCCTTGGTATGTCATTAGTTTTATGTAAGTGCAACTGCCTTAGAAGCCTTAGACATGCAAATCATATGTATAAAAAGTGGGATTTTTGTTAATATGTGGCCATGTGAAGTCCCATGGAAATTCATGCAAACTCACCTCTCAAGACTGCTGCTTGAGAGGTCGACCTTCTGATTTCAAGTTTCATTCTTATAGTTGTGAGTTAAGATATAAGACTGTAGTTCACATAATCTTTTGTGCTACAATTATTTTAAGTTATATGCCACCACTCACACTTTATAATCATAGAAAACAAAGCTGTGCAATTTATTAGTAATTAGTTCTTCCAGGATTTTATCATTGTTTTGTGAATATTTTACAATCAAAATCACAGATTTTGTGCTGCTACTTTAGAAATATTTGCAATATTTTTTCCCTCATTAAATCCCCAGGGTGAGATTTACATACAGACGAAAAAAGACGGGGGGAAAAAAAAAAAAAAAAAGCAAGCAGATAGATCTGACACACATTTTTATTCTTCATAAAAAAAATTTAAATAGCCATTTTTTGTTACTCACCATATCGATCATGGACCATAACTTGACATCAAGGGTGAGGCAGCACTGTAGTCAAAGAAAGAAATACTGTCACCTGCAGGTGGGAGTCAGGAGTCACTTAAACCCAATATTTTTGACAATTTTTGCAATGAACTCACAATTATGCATTAACCTGAATAAATGCGGGGATGTGTTGATTTTAAGTGAATTTCCGCAATTGCGGAATCGTGAAAAACTGGAAGAACTGTAATTTCATAGGTCTATAGTTTAATTAGTCTGAAGAAACAATAGATTTAGTTTTATGCCTGGAATCTGAAATAAGAAAAAGCATAAACTAATAAAGAATTGGAAATCACAATCTTTTTTTGATGTAGAAAAAAAATTATGTTACCCTTTGGAAGGAGGGCTTCCTAATAAAACTGGAAGAAATCGGTGTGAAAGGAAAATTTCATTAGATTTGTAAATCCTTGTTTGAAAGATCTATAGAAATTCAAGTGGTGAAAGAATATTAAAAATAACTATAATGTAAAAATTGGGTTAATGTTCTAGGACAGTAGTGGCCAAGTCCAGTCCTGTAACTCTTACATGTATACCTTGTTCAACACACCTGAATTCCCTCATCAGCATGGCATTCAGCCTTGCAGAGCCCTGATAATGAGCCACTCATTTGATTCAGGTGCACTGGAGAAGCGATCCTTTTAACAGCTGCAGGATAGTACCTCTGCATGACTGGACTTTGGTACTCCTGTTCAAAGACATGATCAATCTCATCCAGCAAAAATATCTTACAGGAGTGTTGGCAGCACAGCACAACCAATATTTGTTTGACTTGGTAATATAAAAACAGAACAGCAGGATTACAACATATTTTTATCCAACAATATCTCACTCAGACATTCCACCTTAGGTCTTACAGTTTTTTTCAGTTGCATTTCTCAGAACAGAAATTCTCCAGAGTACTTGTTAAATGAAAGCAATTTCTGATTCCTTTGAGCAAGTTGCAAATGCTTTTCTACAACACCCAGTGTCTTTATCTTGGTTGAGACCTGATCACAGTACCTCGAAACAAGGAACAGAGCAAACGGTTGATTATCTCAATTTTAAAGCAGTCAATGATACATATATCAATATGTTCAAATACAGAGTCACTAAATCATCCACATCACTGGGCTTCTACAGTACATCTTATGGATGGACCAAAAGAAGCAAAGAGAAATTGTAGCACATCTAAATAAGCTCCACCCACTTTAGGGGTGTTCCCCTGTGTGTATCAGTTTGTCTGTGTGGCCAAAACTAGTCTTAACTGGTTTACAACTGTTAAGTGTGTGAGCTCCAACAATGTGCATATATGCAGGCAACTACAACAGTCCTATCTATGGTTGCACAAAACAGCACTTCCTCAGAGTACATCCTGTGTCCATACATCCTGTCTCCAGCACCCCAAAGCAAAACATGTGAGCTATAGGCTTCTGCAGGATTTAACCCTTCACATAACCTAATTTTGTCATGGTTTTAGGGTGACTCTTGTGCAAGCAACAATTACAGACACAGGAATGAGAAGTTTTATAACTGTTTATTGAAATGAGAAAAGAGCTTCCTGTATCAGTTGGTATGTTGGAGGGAAAACACCAAGCCAGGAACGGGTCTGTACTAGAAGACAGGGGGGGAGATGATTAAAGGTTGCTAAAGACAGTTCCAAACAGAGAAAGGTTGGGTTCTTATTTTGGATGAAGGCGTTGTGGCCAAGAGGGAGCACGGAGTATCTCCAGAACCGGTGGTTGGCTGTTTGTTGGAGACAGTTTGTGATTCAGCCTGTTGTTGCCTTTTGCAGGAGAGGAGTGTTCTGGTTCGGTCTGCACTTTCCCTTTGCAGGAGAGGAAGTACCGTTGGAGAGTGGATGGGCAGGTAAGTACAGAGAGGATCTTCAGGTGGGCGAGGAGGACAAGAATGAGGTGCTGGGGAAGCAAACCCTGAAAGTTGCCAAGTCAGCATGGAAGCTGAAAACCAAAACTCTGGGAGGAACCTTCAGAGAGGTAATTTGTCAGGAGGAAGAAAAACACTGGTAAGTTTGAGGAGAGCTGAACCAAGCGGCTCAGAGAGAGCAGTTATACCACTAGTCATAGTTAACCACCTGGCATCCATCTCAGGAAATCCACTCCTCTAAATACTGCTCCTTGATGAGGTTAATTGATGCCACCTGGGAGCTGCACCTGCCAATCACACCTTGTGAAGAGGAGGAGGAGAACGCAGAACCCAAACAGCACACCAGTCTGAGGATACAACAAATTTAGGGTATACTAAGGATACTTATATAGAAAGAGAGATTGGGCCAATAGCTAGGTTTGTAGGAGGGTTAAGGTTAAGTAGTGGAGTGCAGAAGAATGACTGGAGTCACAAAAAAGTTGCTCTGACTTGTATTGAATGGTATAGCAACAGTTAACATGTTTCCAGGTACTACAATAAACAACATGAAAACAAAATAAAGTACAAAAACAGAACCAAGTGTCCACATCTAAGCTCAGATAAATGTTTGTCAAGCCAGCTTAAATAGTCAGGGTTTAAGTCAAGTCAATCCAAAAGAGTCAGAATTTGTGAGTAGTGCAGTTCAGTTCTACTGCACAGTTGTAATGGTTTTGTATGGAAGAGCATCCTGTTCTTCAGGGCCAACTTGGAATAGCTCTAGGTCTGTTCAAAAGGGAAGGCTCACCATCTTCCTGGGCAGGAAGAAATCCAGGTCCAGTGATCCCACAAAAAACCTAGCCTGTAAACAACAGGGCTATTACTCAATAAGGTCACATTTCTATCTTATTACATGGCCATAAAAAAAGTAATGGAAGTTTAAATGGAAATTTAAAAAGATGTTATTCTAAATTTTAAATATTGTTAAAGTACAGCATGAAATTTAATTTTTAAATCCCAGTCAGCTCATTTATTCATTGAAAGTTCACATTCTAACAGAAATCATTTATTTCTGTTAGAATTAACCATAAAATAATCATATTTTATGGTTAATAACAACATATGGTTAAATATGTTATTAACCATAAAATATGATTAATCGTTTTTTACAGTCCTATTTCTTTAAACTGAATTACAGTACTATTGCTTCACAACGCATATTAATAAACAATGTACACTCGCAACACTCAACTTTAACAAAGTAAAATTATTAAAAACTCAACTATACACATCTGTGTTTTTTTAAGGGTAAAACAATCATTTAAGCAAAATAAACATTTGCAATAAAACTAAATATGTATAAATACCCACTTTTAGTGCACATTACCATATTGGCAATAATAAGTATAAGTGATGTCATCACTTGTCTCTGTGCTGCAACACAGTTTAAGCATCAAGTGCAATCAAAACAAAATAATTGTATATATTTTAACTTCAAGAATACCCTTAAACCATTTTTTTACATTAATGCTCACTCCAGTAACACATATTAGAATGTATTTTCAAGGTACTCAACTGAGTTTGCTACATGGGAAATCCCTTAGCTCTTTTCTCACGGTCAAGACCTGGGCCGTTTCTCAATATGCGTACTTGTCTGTACTTGTGTACTCACATACTTGTGAAACGTCATTGATGGTGGCCCAAGTACGATTCCAATCCTAAGTACACATCAAGGCAAGTACGCTCAAAGTACCCGGATGTGTTCTTGCTCCGCCCATTTTATTGAGAGTGCATCAATGCATCCTTCTGCCATCCTTCCTTGAGGCAGCAAGGTATCCCACAATGCATTGTGCCACCAGATGCAGTAAATAGAGAAGGTAAGCACAGAAATTTATCACTCTTATCCCACTATTAATTTGTCACAAAAAGAAGTTGAAAATGTTTTCAGGTGAGAAAGTAGACGTCATAGCTTCATCTATCCACTCAGTTAATCAATAATGAGGTTACTTTGAAATGTTCTCTGGAGTTCCCATGCTAACTGCAGCCTGATCTTGGCAAGTCACTGACATTTTCCACTGTCTGTTATCTGTTCGTAGCAGCTGGAAGTGAGGTATGAATTGTTAAAATATATTTGGTGGATAGCTGCAAGCAGCAGAATTTTTTTTTTTTTTTTTTTTTTTTTTTTTTCCAGGAAATTTTGATATTTAGTTGGTATGGGTGTTTTATGAACTGTGTTGCCACAGTGTTTCCTTTCAGTACCAATAACTTTTATTTAATTTCTAACAATTTTTGGGCATGTAAATTCATAGTAAGAAAAATGTTTCTAACAGTACCCTTTAATGATCAAACAGAGAACTTCCACTTTTCCTTGTGTATAAAAAATACACATTTACTAAAGATTGTTTTTTCTTGTGGAGAGTGAATTCTTCCATTTTTCATTGTTTTATGCAGGCAGCTCTGCAGGAGGAGAAAGTACAGTTCCAGGCTTGGATACAGCTTCCCAAAAGCTCCCACCCTTGTGTCCTGCCATCATCTTCTTAATCTTTTATTAAAAATTATGTTAATATTTGCTTTCAACTGGACAGTCACAGTATCAATTTCTTGTAGTTGTCACACTGAATATCTGCTTGTTTGTTATTCTAATAAACACATTTTTACTAAAAACAATCTGTCTCTGTTTATGCTGTAGGTAAGATAGGAGTTTACCTGATGATAATAATAAAAGAAAAATAAGGTTTTTAGTGTTTAGTTCTCAGTGTTTAGTAGTTGTTGTAAATTAATTATCCAGTTGTAAAGTAAAAACTTTGGCCAGATGCAGGTTGGTGAAAATTAAATATGCAATAATTTCTTTACCTTTTCCTGCTGATAGATCTTCTGAAAACCTAAGGAATAATAGCAGGAATCAAACAACTGCATACCTCAAAAGCTGGTCATCATCTAGCATTTTTCAGATGAGACAAATATTTTATTAGCGAAATCTCTTATGAGGGAAGCAAATATTTTCATTTTTTTAGTGGACCATCATCCTTCACTGGTAACAGAAGTCTGAAAAAGTAATATGAGGTGGTAAACCACCATTGCTACAGCTTTTTATAATTTATTTTACTATCCAACATCAATGTAAAAATAATCCCATTCTAGAGTAAAACTGGACCATTCATTGAAACTCCAGGAAAGAAATTAGCTGAGGAGTGACATCATCAAGTACGCTCTGTTCCAATTTGACAATTACCATACTGCATCCTTGTTTTCTCAGCAAGAACGGACTTTCAACTGTACTTGCAGCGTATGTACTTGCAATTTACTGTGATTGCCTGCTTGTATAAACTTGCTGAATCTGGCAAAATGACCAACATAAAATGTAGAGGGTAAAGGATGTGACAACCTAACAGGACAAGCACAGTAAATTACAGACAGCTGAATGTCCATGTTAATATTATTTTTATCAATTTTGAGAAATCCTGGCATCTCTTTTCACTGCTACATGCATAACTGTCAGGTTTATCTACCTATACAGTCAAACTGTACTCACTCCATCTAACCTCCCTTGAAGTGTATTGATGACATCAAAGCAATAATGGCCATAAACTTTGTGAATTATACAGAAAAAAAAACCAAGTGATTTTATTCAGTAATTCACTCACCACCATTTCAAGGTGAAAGCATATCTTGAGCAACAGGTTATAGATCTTTGTATAAACCTGGATCCAGGAGGTTTCAAGGTTTTTTAACATATATTTTATATTCTTAGTGCGAGTCTGTTTTTCTGTTATTGCCTGTCACTGCCACTTTGCTGCTGTTGCACAGAAATTTCCCCATTGTGGGACATTAAAGGATAATTCTATTCTATTCTTTTCTATTCTATTCTAAGATCAACAAACAGGTAAGCAGTGTTTTGCAGAAGAGCTTTTTCCAGTTACATGAGGTTGCTAAACTAAAATCCATCTTGTGAAAACATGATTTGGAGATAGCAATCCATGCTTTTATGACAACTCGACTCGATTACTTCAAATTACTCTATGTTTGAATCAGTCAGGCCTGTTTTTCACGTCTTCAACTCGTTCAGAACTGGTACACGCAAACAGAAACACATCTCACCTGTGCTGTCATCCCTTCACTGACTGTCAGTGCAACAAGGAATTGATTTTAAAATCTTTATCTTGGCCTTTAAATGTCTTAGTGGTCTTGCTCCTCCTCTCATCTCATTCTGCTTTTAATATTTTTTATGTTTAACATTTTGTTTTTTTTGTGTGTGGCTTTTATTTTTGTGCATCAACTAAGTACAGTCGCTAGAAGACAGTGTCACTCCTAGCAGCAATGCCAACCACACCTCCTCACTATGACAGAAATTTCTGTCAACTCCTCACTGAAAGTTGCTCTCAGAAGCTGACTGAATCACTCTTAAGCTAGGATTCTTGGCAAGAAGTTTTAGGCTTAGATATGAGCTCTCTGAGAGGATTCTGAGAATCTTTGACAATACGAGCCCAGAAGAAGAAGACGTAAACAAGCTGTGACTGGCTGAAAGAGTTAAGCCAAGCAAGTTGCTGAAGTAGCGTGTGGACAAAAACACTTTTTGTATGTAGTTTTTGACACAGAACCATGTAGATATTAAAGTAATGTCTCGGTGGAAACCCACAGAATAAAACAGCATTGCCAGAGTACCAGACTCATGTTAAGAACATTTTTTATGTGGTATATGTAATCACAAACACCTATATTGCATACAGAATAGTATTGGGTTTGTGCGCTAAACAAACAATCTTCTTTGTTGTTCCAGGAAGCTGTCTGTCATTTTCACAATGCTGAAATTAACAAGAGTTGCTACAAGCCAGAGCCAAGATAATATTGTTTTTGATCATGTTTCATATTGTGAATTCTTAAAATACAAACACATCTTTCTTTTTACAGACTGAGCACCAGTAATCAGACATTGTTGCTAAGATAATTTCATTAAAGAATTAATTCGGAAGTCGACAAAGAAAAAAAGAGAGTAAGTTCAATGACTTGTGATTTCACTTTAGCGAATTGTGAACATTCAGATATTTGTGTGCAAAATCGATTCTTCTGTTTGTTTGTTTTTTGTTTGTTTGTTTTGCAGTTACTGGCAGAAGGTTGAGTGTGTTAAAGCTGGAGTATGTAACTTTTACAAAAATATGTTTTTTTACAAATTTGTTAAAACTATCACCATGTTATGACAGTATGTTATGAGACAGATAATCTGTGAAAAGATCGATCTCCTCCACCTCCTCCCTGAGCCTCTTTTTCTGAAGAAATGCACGGCTCCTGGCCAAAACCAACCAATTAGAGCCAGGAGGAGTGTCTTAGTGCTGTCACTCAGCCTCATTTACTCACTGCTGAATGTGTTAATGGTGGAGAAACAACTTACCATTCCAGGAAAACCGTTTATCTGTCATCACGGTAGCCATGCTAACTAGCCTAGCCTCCACGAGCTGCAGCGCAGCAGAGAGCAAGGGGGAGGGTGGATGAAGGGGATGAACAGTGACACAGGCACAGTGATTTACAGCACAAAGACTGGCTTTGATTAGTTGTTTCTAGATTGCACTAGGAGCACTGGGAGAAGCCAAAGGAGCTCAATTTTTTTCACAGATTATCTGTCTCATACCACACTGTCATGACAAAGTGACAGTTTCAACAAATATGTAAAAAAATATGGTTTTATAAAAGTTACATGCTGCAGAGGAGCTCAAGCTCTGGCAGCACGTCAGAGGGCTTATATATACACACACACACACACACACACACACACACACACACACACACACACACACACACACACACACACACAGTGGCTGTGATATCCCAGACCTATGGATAACTTTACAGAATTATGGTGTTCCTTAAAGTGGCTTCAGGCAGGGAGTTAATTAATTTTTTACTAATTTAAACACATACTTGTCTGCTAATTCATGCTGGTAAGAGCCGGTTGCCAGAAACCCCAGAGTGGTTAACATCTGTATATGGACATGGATGGCGTGGTTCCAGCGGGTCGGTCTCTCCAATACTGGACCCAATTCAGCACATTAGATCCAAGAGCAATACTCCAGAGAGTCTAAATTGGCTTATAAACCTGTCATCATCATGGGCCAGAAGATCTTGGTGATCCCTGAAAATGCGCTTCCTTCTCATTTTCCCATTCAGAACATCTTCCAGCAGTGGCAATGCATCCATGGCAATTACATTATGCACGGGTGCCACAACACTATTTAGATCTATGCAGAAATCACTGTGAATCCTTCACACTTTGTTACAATTTATGTGTTATCTGTGTGTGAGTGTGTGTGTGTGTGTGTGTGTGTGTGTGTGTGTGTGTGTGTGTGTGGATGATAATAAATAAACAAACAAATAAATAAATAAAAAACTGTGGTAAGTCTCAGCCTGGTGATCATCGAGGAGAGGAATGTGATGGTGAGAAAACGTTTAAATATTGTGTAGACTTTGGTGTAGGATGAGGCTTGCCTTTTTTGTTTATTTCACATGTCCTCATGTATAGTTATTGCTCACAAGCCCAAGCATATATCACACTGTGTTTTTGAATGCTTATGATAAAGTCGATCTATGGTTTAAGTTCGATATGTAGTTAAATGTCTGATAGATTCATGATGCAGTATGGCTTCAATTCTCCACCTCACCATCTGTGTCGCCATTTTGCCCTTTTTTCCAAAACAAGCGTATATGGTACACATGGGTCAGAGTTGGCGTGAGGGACTGCACAGTTTCACATCAAGTTTGTGTTTTATAAATCAGAATCTTTGCGTGGAAAGTGGCGTACGCAAGTTTCACTCCCTGTTTTGTGCGTACACAAGGTTTATAAATGAGACCCCAGATACGTATCGAATTTAGGACTCCATATCCAAGTGGCCTGGGTTGTATTTGTAAAAATCGGATCTGTGTAGGTCAAACTGTCATAAAAAAAAAAAGATCAGATACAGATTGCATAAGGCAAAGAAAATCAGATTTGGGTCACTTCAGTCTGCAGTGTGAATGTAGCCTTTGAGAAGCAGAAAAGCAACAAGAAATCTAGGTTTAGGTTTTCTTTAGAAAGAAACAGGAGCATCATCTGTTTTCCCATCTGGATAAACTTTCTCTTTCAGAGACCAAAAGAAAAAAAACTGCATTAATTTGTTGGTACACTTTATCTTTTTAGTTGTTCTTATTGACTTTAAAGTATGTTTTTTGGCTCTCGTCACCTTTATTTGTTAGTGATCCAACAGGAAAAGGGCAGAGAGAAGGGGGGATCGACATGGGTACCGAAGACAGGATTTGAACTCAAGACGGCCCAGTCAAGTTCTGTAGCCTCTGTATACGGGCTACTTGCTCTAACCACTGCACCACACAACGCTCCATTCTTATTGTCTTCAGAGTAGATTTTTTTTCCACCCAGCACCATAGGAGACTGTTGCAACTTTAACAATGACCAAATTAAACAGTTTATTAATTGGTTTACTCCACATATAAATGACACCATAGCTATTTTACAAAACAGAATGATCTGAGCAGATTTAGTTTCTTTCTTCTGACCATGTTTCATTCAGAAATAATCATCCTGCTGATAGGGGCATCAAATCATAGAATCTCACTTTAAAGAGTAGTTTCAAACTGACACCAGATTTGGAGAGGGTTTGATGATGGAAACCACTTAGACTCAAGTGGCCTTCATGAAATTTTATCTAGCCTGCATGATTCTGTGTATTTGGGAATCTGAGCCCTCATGTTAAACTTCACCCAAATCCTTAAAAAATATAAAGCCAAAACATCGTACTTCTTACAGCTTGAACTAGTTCTCAAAAACACACATGCCATCCCGCCACCCCACACACACATACATGTGCTCAGACAAAGCCTGAGGGGAAGTGACAGAGCCACCAGGATGCGTTGCAGCACCTGCTGTGAATAGAAAAAGGGAGCTCTAATGCTTTCCACAGATCAACCACTCATAGGTCTCTGTCTGTCAGTGATTTCAACATCTTCTTACAACTCTTCACCACACTCTTCCTCTTTAGCGCTTCTCTTGTTTATGTGAAGCCATGTTATAGGGAAGGTGTAAGCACTATACTCTCACGCATTCAGAGGAGATTGGTTGTGAAGTCTGGCTCCCCCCCTTGCTTTTCCTCAGAGGCTGGCCTATTGATTGCTGTGTGTCTTACTGTTTCCTGAGATCCCCGTCAAGCCTTGTTACGGCAGTTGTATTCCTCTGTGTATCATCAGCAGGTAGCTTCAGTGGAGCAATATGGGATTTCAACTGCTACTGAGCTTCATTAGAAAGAGCGCTCATTATGCTTCAATATGTGCAGTGTTTCTGAGAAATCCCTCTTGATTTTTTTTAAATTCATGCTACCAGACCTTCAATATTGAGACCTTGTCTCTGTTTCAAATAACTGTTTTTCCATTGAGACTAGCTTTTATCAGACTTTAACAAGCTTGAATGATACGAATTTCAGATTCTTTCTTGGAAAATAAAAACAAACTTGCAAACATTTTCAGTGTAGGCTGCCAGGTGAGGTGGCTGTTAACACTGTTTACTTTGAGCAAGAAGGTCCTGGATTCTAATTCCAGTCTGGGTTCTAACTGTATGTAATTTGTATGTTCTCCCCATACAGGTGTGGGTTCTTCTTCAGCTTTGTAACATAGTCTAAAGACTTGCATGTCAATTTACAAGGTCTCTTTAAATTGTCTATAAGTATATGTGTGTGCAGGCAAGGCTGTTTGTCCTGTGTTTTCTTTCGTTCCCCCATGATAAACTAGTTACCCTTTACTGATAAAATGATATAGACAATGGATGGCTGGATGGTTGAAAATATGGTCAGGGAAAGAGTAATGAATTATTATTACTAATCATACAATTAGGCACAGCAACTATGTTACTTGTTTTTTGTTAGCAACTTACCAATAGCCCAACTACTCCTCTGCTACATAATAAAATAGTTAGCTAAGAATAAAACATATAATGTTGATATTAGCTTTTGAAAAAAAAAATGTATGTGCTGCACATTTCTGTGTTAATTGTTGCTGTGCAACAATAAGTTTTAGTCTGGTTTTGAAAAACAAAGGCAGTTATTAACCAAATTAGTAATTTAGATCAAAATGACCAAGTTGGGGCACCAACAATATTTCAACCTTCCAGTTAAAATAACAATCAACTCACAAAGCTAGGAACACTCAATCAAACTACTGAGTGAAAATGAAAGAATATTGAAACCTAATGAACAAAAAGTAAAACAGTAAAAGTTAACAAACAAGAATATAATCAGTAACCAATAAATTAATGCAATGATGTCACAATTATTTTTAAAAACAGGTTTATTTTGAGGAATTTGGAAATGAAGCCAGATTACCTTTAAACTAATTAAGAGTCATTTAAGACTAAATTAGTGACAACACTGGTATTTGTTCAAACAACCACTTCACAATGCAAAGCAGAAGTGAATATAAAAATATTATTTTGATAAAGTAATGTTTTCTTAAATAAATAGAGATCAATAGCTTTTGGAGAATTGATTCTTAAAGTAATAACCAGTCACAGTAGTGATGGATTTAATTGAGTGTTAGAATACAAGATGGCTGTTTAAAACATATGTAAATTCACAAGATGGTGGCTTAAAACAGAAACAAAGAAACTAGCACATGGTGCTATTTAGCAATCCCTTTAAGTCTTATGTGTATTTTTGTGCATCATTGATAGCAATATTAATTGTTTATGATTGCCAGCAGTCTACTATGGCTGAGCGCGGAATGAACAGAAAAAGCTGGTTGAACGTGCACACCATGTGCAGAGGCTATAGTCCTCGATGTGGTTGTCCTGGGTTCGATTCCTGGCCTCTGACCATTCACTGCATGTCTTCCCCATCTCTCTCCTCCCTATGTCCTGTCTACTTACTGTTCAATAAAGGCCACTAGTGCCAAAATATCTTTAAAAAAACCCAAATATTTATACCACAGGATCAGTGGCCCGTTTGCCCCAAGCAGTTTCAATGGTTAAGCTTTGAAATACTCAACGAAACACAATGAAATAAAAAAATCAAAAACAATAGTTGAATTGTTTTGTGCTTAACTCATTTATCTCTGCCCAGACACATCTACTTTAGCTGTTCTTTTGAGATGAACAGAGGAAGCCGGGATGGTGTGATCAAAGGGGACTTTTGCAGCGGCCGGGGAAGTATAGGCTCGGTATGGGACAGGCATGTGGAGCTGCAGCTCATCCTCTCTCTTAAGACAGTGGAAAAAAAGGAAAGGAAAAGGAGAACAGTGGCAGTGGCCACTCAATTAGCAGCTGGGAAAGGCATATTTGGCCTGGTAAAAGGGTTATTCTTCAGCCAAAATACAGTCACCAGTCACCTAGATAGTACTGAATATTTACTTTGGATTCAGGGTCACTTCGAAGATGCAGCACTTCCCTTTAACAAATGTCATGTAATTGAGTCATCCCAGTGCAGTGCCCTGCCGGATAAGACACAGACTTCCTTTATTTTCTTGTTAAAGAACGATGTCATATAGTCACTCAATGAATCTCCTCCTCTTCCTCCAAGAAAAAAATTAAGGTGGACTAATGCAGTACATTCTTTGATTCATAGTTTTTCCACTATTACTCTTTGTTCTCTGTATGTAGTTTAGTCTCCCATGGCTGGGGTCCAACAACAGATTTCATTTAACAAGTTATGAATTTGGTATTATCTATCCTTTTTCTGGACCTGCTAAATCCCAGTCGCACAGGGGTTAGGCCTACTCCAGCTAGCTGGACAGGTGGGCAGTTCATCAGAGGGCCTACACACAAATGAGACAAACAGGTATGTGCATAGAGTAGAACTGGTAACCTAACATGACATGTTAGAAGCCTGAGTACACCGTGACAACCCCCCCAGTCCACTAGTTGTGTCTGTCTCTCTTTGTTTTTTCTCTTTTGCATGGAGCAGGCAGAGGGTTCGTCAGCCTGATTGAGCTACACCTAGGCTGGTGTTAAAAGCCCACCTTCCAGGCAGTTACAGAACTGCTTGCTTTTGTTTTCACATTAGACCTGATTGTTTGCACTTCTTCTCAGACAGACTTTTGTTTTCAACTTCCACAATTTCAGCATTTTTGTATAGACAAACTATTTTTGCATTTAGAGATGCTTGTCTGTCTTCTATCTTTGTTGCAGCCTCAAAACCGGGCTATGAGTCCTTCATGGCTAGGGTCCAACAACAGATTTCATTTAATAAGTTATGAATTTGATCTTATCTATCCATTTACTGGACCTACTAAATCCCAGTCACACAGGGGTTAGGCCTATCTCTTAGTGAATGGTGTCTATCTGAAATGTGGACCTTTTCACACCACTTTGCTCCCATTGCACCATGGAAAGTCTTCTTACTTTATAAGAAGCTTGTCACAAGTTAGTGTGAGTACATATTTTATGCAGGTTGGATTCTGTGTTTGATTACCCAGCTTGCCCTTCTAACCTGGCCTGGAATCACAAGGAGAATGAACTCAGCCCTCCCTTTTGCTACTCATTTGATGCACTCAACCAATGCACTCTCCCTCCTTTGCTCTCTCTCACCCTGTCGCTCTCCGCTCTGCCCATTAACTTCAATTAATGTGATGGTTCATCAGTGGCTGAGAGCTCTGTCACAGGGCTGTAACCCACTACTTATATAATTACTCTTAATGGGAAAAAATATGATAAACAAATTCAATTATCCCTGACCTATTTCCAATGGTTTGGACACGGGTTTATAATTCATGTCATCTCTGAAGTATGAATATGAAGAGATCTAATTACCTTGGTGTCATGTTATGGATGGACAGGGAATGTAAATACATTCCATATTCATGGTGATGAACTACTGTGCATTGTAAAGTCCAGAGAGGGAGTGAGTGATACTGAAGATGAACACCCCCTGTTGTGTCCTCAGTGGCCATCAATTCTTCACTGAGAGCGGCCTTCATCCTCCTGTATTGATGACTGTTGTGCTGGTGCTGTAGACTCCTCCAGCGACCACACAAACGATGAAGACAGATGGACAAAGATTTAATTAAATCTGCACCTGACTATATGAAGATGGAAGGAGGTAATTGAAGATGAATGCATGCTTTGGCTGCTAATCCAACCTTTTGTTTGTATCTTGTTTGCATATGAACTTTACAGAAAATTGAGGAAGACTTGCATTTATAAAATCCTGGTGCTTTATCCTGAAGGAAGGATAGCCTAACAAATAAACAACTGACATTATTATGGTTCACATGAGCTACAGTAGCAGTATGTTTGATCATGAATACCCATTTCAAGTAGAAATATTAATTAATTTCTCTTTAATATTTGTTCTGGTATTTTCTTAATCCTGTTTTTAGTCACAAGGACTGGTGCTAATTTCCAGTGGTCAACTGGCAGCTGCTGACCTTTACCATCTTTCACAATTTCTCATTGATTAACCTTTAATATAGTGCTGCTACTGTGCTACAAGAAACAGTATTGCAATTCAAGCTGGGAAGAAGAGCACAAATGTACAGACTCATTTAATAAATTGGAATATTCTGGAAAAGTTTGTTCAATTTAGTGATGATGGTGGCGACAGCAGTAGGAGTTCATCCCATAATAGGCATGTTGGTGGTTCGAGCCCCACTCCGTCTGTCTCCATCATTGTGTCCTTGGGCAAGACACTTCACCCACCTTGTTCATCTCCCAAGATGGCCAAAACCTCAGACACCTTTCTGCTTTGGACAGGCTGTACTGAAAATGTAAGACAACTAAAGAAATATATATATATATATATATATATATATATATATATATAGATATATATATATATATATATATATATATATATATATATATATATATATAAACTCAACTCACTAAGTGAAACGCATTGCATAGAATAATTTCACACAAACTGATGTTTTCAAGCCTTAATTTCTGCTTATTATGATGATTTTCTGCCTATAGCTGATGGAAATCTGACATTTAAGATTAGAATATTACATCAGACCAATAAACATTTGAATACAAAAATATGGACTGAATCAAAAGTATGTTTGATACCTGCTTAAAGTTATTTTAAAAATGTACTTTTAATCTGACAGACCTCAGTAATGCACGTTCTAATTTATCAGCTATGACTACTTCCAAAGTACATTCTTAACTCAAGCAAGTCAGGTGCTGCTAATCAAATCCTACTGATTATTAATTAAATGACCATTTTATCAGTAGCTTTACCTTTGTAAAAGCAGAAGTTTGAGCATTTTTTTTTTATCCTGTCATACTGACAAAACACAATGTCGAGGAGAGAGACAACAGCTACACTGCCTTCATACAATTTGAATAATTTCCTATTTTATTACATTACAATCACAAACTTTAATTTGTTTAATTAGGATTATTTATTATAGACTAACACAAAGTCCCACATAATTGTGAAGTGGAGGTAAATGATAAATGGTTCTAAAAGCATTTTACAAAGTAAAATCAGAAAAGTGTGTCAGGCATCTTTATTCAGCCAAAGTATTCTCGGGAAATACGTTGCAGAACCACTTTACTCCACAATATTACAGCAACAACTCTTTAAGGGTCTGTCACCAGCAGCTTTACACATCCTTCTTTATAAGGCTTTTTCGGCACTAGTGGCCTTTGTTGAACAGTAAGTATACCAGAAATAGGGAGGAGAGAGGGGGAAGACAAGCAGCAAATGGTCCGAGGCCAGGTATCGAACCCAGGACAACCACGCAGAGGACTAAAGCTTCTGCACATGATGTGCACGTTCTACCAACTGAGGCATCCTCTTTACAAAAAACAGCCCAAGCCCATTCAAATTGGTTGAAGAGCACCCATCAACATCAAGTTTGAAGTCTTGCTCTGGGCTTTGACTGGGCCGTTCTAACACAATAATAGCCTTGTGGTTCTCTCTGTATGTTTTTGGTCTTTGTCCTGCTGGAAGGTGAACAACTGCCCCTGGCTGGATTATTTTGCCACCTATAAAAGGCTTTCATTGAGGATTGCCCTGTACTTAACATTTATCATCAATATTGCCATCCATTTTGAACAGTTTCCCCACCCCCACAAGATGATGCTACCATGGACATGTTTCATGGTAGAGATGGTCTATTCAGGGTGATGGTGCAGTGTAAATTGTCCAGTTCCCAAGGCATTTTGCATGTAGGCCAGATAGTTTCATATTAGTCTCATTTAACCAGAACACCTTCTTCATCTTATTTGCTGTGCTGTCTACATGAACTTATGACAAAATGCAATTGGGAATTATTATGGCTATCTTTTAACAATGCCTTTCTTCTTGTCCCTCTTCCATTATAATCAGGTTTGTCTTTCTGTATCTGTAAATAGATTCTCCCACCTGAGCTGTGGATCTTTGCAACTCCTCCAGAGTTACCATGGCCCTCTTGGGTCCTTCTCTGATTAATGCTCTCCTTGTTCAGCTGGTCATCTTAAGTTGACAGTCATGTCTTGGTAAGTTTGCAATTGTGCCACTAGTCATTTTCAGATGACAGATTGAATAGAGCTTTGTTAGAAGTTCTAAGTTTGAGATGTTTGGTCTTCATAGAATGGCTGCGTTTACTGAATACTATGATTACATCACACACAGCTGGACTGTATTCACAAGTTAGCTGACATCTGAAGGTAACTGTGGCATCAGAATAAAGGGGCCTGAATACAAATTTGTGCCACACTTTTTGGATTTTTATTGTTAAAAAAAGTTTGAAAACCCTTTTAAGCCACAGTTGTGTACTACTTGGTGTAGGTCTGTCACATCATATTTCCATAAAATACATTGAGGTTTGTGGCTGTAACATTACAAAATGTCGTAGAGGGATGATGATTTGGGTCTGTCTTGCAGCCACAGGACCTCAGCACCTTGCATTCTTTGAGCTGACCATGAGCTTCTCTGTAAACCAAAGTATTCTAGAGTCATTTATGAACTGGCTCATTAACAGGACAATGATCCCTGTAAATAAAAAAAAAACAGAATGCTAAAAAAGAAACAAATTGATATGCTGCAATGGCCTGGTCAAAATCTGATATATTTTGCTGGACACATAATAGAGCAAAACTTCAACACTAAGAGTGTTACTCAGTTTTACAGCATAGAGGTTGTGGGTAAGTACCATCTGAATGTACAGTCTGATGTGTTTTTGCCTCAATGTTTGCAAGGGGTGGAACAAGATTAGGCCGATAGCTCTCATCAAGGTAAAGCCTGTATCACAAAGAGGTATCTGATTTATGTGAGTGAGTGAGTGTCTTTGTGTAGTTAAAAACTCTAATCTACTTGTAGGAGCTCACAGACAGAAAGGTTGATTGTTGAAGCTTGACTATTTTTAAGTGTTTCATTTTGACAAAAGAAAGGAAGGAAGTATTGTGATGCCTTGTTGGAAGAGTGGACTAAAGCCTGCTCATTACACAACACTTGGTTAGATAAAACTGAAACTCTCTTCACCCTTTTTGAATTGTTTTTGTGAAGGCATTTTGCTCACCAAGTAGAAAAACTAAATGTGAAGAACAAGAAAGGATTTTTAATCACTATAAGAAAAAGTATTTGCAACATTGCTCAAGTTCACAGCTGATTCCAAACTTCCAGTGGGGGGTAAAGAAAAAGACATTTTCATCAACTACATTTCACCAGCGCTTCTTATAAAAATATAAAATACTTAGACTGATCCAACCTGAAATGGCTTGTTCTATACTGAACAAAGACTGCTTTAAACTCAGTTTGAGATTTATGAATCCTTAATTTATCATGTCAAAGTTGATGTTTTTGTTTTTTGGTTTTTTACCTTATGTCCACTTTAAACTGAAAGACGCTTAAAAGACAATATAGAGACTGCTCAAATTTAGGCTTAGTTATTTCAGGCTGATACTACTGCTAAAATGTCTTGTTCCAATGAACTTAGAATTGTGTATTTTCTTGCTCCATGACCTCTAGGTGCCATTACACCTCCAGTGTTTATAGATTCTGTCATGGCCACAATGGGTAGAAAAAAAATATGTATAGCTTAATTTTTTTTTTATCTCCTGTGCCACATTGCCAGCAGTGAGATCCTATGTGACTCAGAGCATCACTGATGTCCAGCAGTCATTCAGAGGACTTCCAGGTTGTGAAGAGCAACTCCAAGAAGCTGTATAAATGTTTTAATTTTTACTATTACCACTGGGGAATAGAAGTAGTATCTTTAAATATTGTATTAAAACAGTGTAGAACAAGCATGGATTCATGTGTTTGGAAAAGCGTGGGCTCCCTCTGTTGGCCAGTAGCTGGCTTCTGCTTCAGTGCTGATGAAGGAAATGTGGGGCCAATGTAAGTGACACTGGTGATAAATGGAGGCTCAGGAGTGTTAAGGCCACTGTACCAAGAAATGTATAAAAAAAAAAAAAAAAAAAAAAACCAGACATATTTTTAGAGTTGAAGAAATTCACTTGATTTAACCTCCACTGAGAACGAGTGACTTCTTTTCCAAGGCCAAAGCTGACTACTTCAGTAGTAAACCCTTATGTGGCCACTTTTATTTCTCAGTTCTGACTCTGGTCTCACACTCTTGCTGGTTGTCTGAGTGTGTGTGAGAGCGTGTTTCTTCCTCCATCTCCGTATACGCTTGTGTCTTGAAGAGTTCACTGACTCTGAGGGATCGATGAAGGGAAGAGATTCAGAGCCAATTATTTTCAGCTTAATGATCCCATGGGTACAGGCCTGAGCAACAACAAAACGCCTTCAAGAGACATCAATTCCGTACAAGCCAGCTCCTCCATTTCTGTACCGCCACAGTGTGGACAACAACTCCCAGCTCTCTGGACCAGAGTGAAGCATGTGCTGCAACATACACACAGACACACATGCACGCGCACACACCCACACACACACACGGAGTGAAAGCACCTGGGAACTGTTTGGTGGGGAGCATCAGTTCTATGTATGAGTAGATTTCTGTACTCTGTCTGTTTGTCATCAAGCTACTTTCTGGTCAGGAACAGAAGAAATGACTCCAGTTAAAGGATAATTCCTGTCTGTTGGAACTTAAAGCCCAGTCACAGGTTTCTCTCTTTCTGCCTGCTTGTTTCTTTCTGACATGAAGCAATAATCATCTTTACATTCAGGGAAATTTGGTCTATAAAACTAGATCCTGTTTTACTATTCACAGAAAATTGCCTGTTTTGACTTTGTTGTTGGTTCATTCAAACACATAATCAATTGGATCACATTTTTCCCTGGAAATTTTGTAGCTTTGCAGTTGTGCCCTGCCTTTAAATGGCATTTTAAAGCAAAACATAAGTTTAATGTTTTAAATGAAGTAAGTATGTTCCAGTTATTGTAAAATGAGTCCTTACGAAACTCTATTCTGGATGCTGGATGTTCTGTCAGATTGTCCTGGGAACACTTGAGAGGTGTGAATGCAAATTATTTAGTTACTAGTTTTCTCATGTTTTTGTCAAAAAAAAAAAAAAAAGTGATTCTCACTGATAAATATCCTTCTCTTACAGTTTAGTCAATAAATGATACATTATTGTGTGATTACAGGAACATAAACTGACTTGCAAATAGAGAACCCTGTTTTTGGTGCAGCTCACAAAAATACAGATTAACAAACATCCACTCCTCACTCTTTCAGCCAAAGAAAGAAAGATCTGTAAGGGCAGTAAAAATACATAGAAGTTTTTAACAAATGTACACACAGTGTCTTGCAAAACAATTAGGCCACCCTAATAGCTGTTCCAAAAACTTCCAAGCTCACAGGTATAATAAATCCAGCACAGATGTATGTAGACAGCTTCTACAAACAAGAGTGGGTTGACTCAGGAGCTCAGTAAATTCCAACTTGACACATTAGCCATGTTTCCATCCAACTGTCATGCAAATTTTGGCCAAACTTTTAAAATGTTGCAAAAAAGAAAATGTGAATTAGGCATGTTTCCACCTACTGGTTTGAAGTGAATCAACCAGGAAGCACGAACCGTAATTTCATCAGATGATGATGCTATGCATGGCTGTAAAAAAAACAAGATGTAGAAAGATGTAGAAATTTTTCAAAGTTTTGTGCCTCTAGTAAAACACAAACCCACCAGTGGGTGAGAATGTCCCATCCAGAGGTTGCAACAGACTTTTTCATATTGCTCTGTACTTGTATAGTGCTTGATAAAGCGCTTCACACTACATTCAGTCATTCACCCATACATTCACACGCTGATGGTGGCAAGCTACTGGATAGTAGCTACAGCTGCCCTGGGGCGGTCTGAACAGATTAAGCAGATGTAACTTGCACTTAAATTATGAATGTGGACATAAATTGCACACCTGCTTGTGCGTAATTAAATGTCTTAGGGGTTTGATATTGATCTGAAAGCTGAATCCACACTCTGCAGCCGCACTGGAGACTGGAATTACAAGTGCTAATTCAGCCAAAGTTTTGAAATCAGGAAATATCTAACAAGTAGTCAGGTGTGTGAATTGTAATCCTCCAAAATGACGGATGGCCTCAGGTTTTTCATCAGAAAAACAGTCAAAGATGGAAAATATTCTGTTAACGTGACCCCTGGCTTCACCACTCCCATCCCAGCCTGGAATGCCTCTCGCCAGCCACCACATGCTCACAGTCCTCTCCTATGCTGTGCTGGAGGTTTGGACTTTGAAATTTTTTCAGTCATTGTGCGCAGACCCACCAGTGGATGGGAAAGTTTGCTATGTCAGAACTTATTTAGTAAATGTGTTTCTATCTCCCCTTTTGCCTATTAAGTCTTTTACGGAAAAGCCAAAAACCACCTCAAGTGAGCATAAAAATCTTTTTGCAAAACTGAGGAAGTTATTTCAAATTTTGCTGTTTCCATCAACCTTTTCTAATGCAATACTTGAAAATGTGCATAAAAAAGCCTTGATGGAAACATGGCTACTGATGCTACCTGTACAATAAGGCCATTTGTGAGAAATTTTCACCATTAAATATGTCACCGTCAACTGTAAGTGGTATTATAACAAAGTGAAAGTGATTAGGAAGGACAGCAAATCAGACACAAAGTTATAGCCTCGTGAAATGACAGAGCGGTGTTAAAGATGCTAAGGCACATACAGTAATGTACAAAGGTCTACAACTTTCTGCAGATTCAGTAACAATATGATGTTCAGAGGTCTGTGTTCTGTGTGCCAATCTGAAGGTCTTCGTCTTCAGATTAGCTCAAGGACAGTGCAAAGAGAACTTCACAGATGTGTTCTGTGGTGTGGCAAATCATGCCTATTTTTGTGAAAATCAAATAAACAGGTTTGGTTTTGACATTTGCCAGGAGGACGATACTTGATAGAATGCATTTTTTCGTGTGTAAATTTGGTACAAAATGGATTAGTGAATAGGGCTGTTTTTGATTTGTTATGCTTGGTCCCTTAGTTCTAGTGAAATGAACTTTTAATGCTTCAGCAATCGACCTTTCTGGGAGTAGTCTGAGGATGGCAAATTGCTGTTCCAACATAACTAAGCTCCAAGGAAAAAAGCAAACTCCATAAAAACATGGATGAGCAAGTTTGGTGAGGAAGACCTTGCCTAGCCTGCGCCAAGTCCATATCTTGAATTGATTGTTCTCATTTGGAATTAATTAGAGTGGAGACTGTGTATCAAGCCTGGTCGCCCAACATCAGTGCATGACCTCACAAATGAAAGAACCTAAATGACATTCTTTAACCTTCCTTTGGTGTTGGGGTTGCCACTGACCCCATTCAGTTTTTAAATGTATGAAAGTACCACATAAAATTTGTTTATCATGTCAAGATTTGTTGACTTTGTCAAGAAACTTGGTATTAACAAAACAAAGCCAAAACATCCAACTTAATTTAATTTTAAAATACTCAGGTAAAAATGATGACCTTTGTGGTGTTGGGGTCAGTTTTGACCCCGTTATTACAAATGGTTTTAAAACAATAATTTTTGTCCTAACTGAAACACTTTTACCTCACTAATACTTTCAGCCCTCAGCCCACTGATAGCAAGCTCTTCTCCCAAACCTGAGTCCTATTTTAGGGCTTCTTTTTTCACCTATTTGTAAACTGAAGAACATAACCAGATAAGCTTGATCTGAATACATAATTCAGTTTAGAGTATTACTCGAATAATTCACATCTACTTGCAACAATGAAAAGAACATTTACAGTAAATGAAGCTTTGGATCATATTTTTGGTTAAAATGAGGCAGAAGAAACAAAGCATAGGGATAGGGATAGGGATTCAGATTAGCAGGTTTCTGAGTACAGTGATAATGTCCAGTTTCAACCAGAAGACAGACACATCTGATGAAGACATCACTGGTGAAAGAGTTGTTTGCTTTCCTACTGAAACTTTCAACTCCAAGACTGGAAACATCTGTTGGAGCTCAGTACCTCCCGACATATACGTTAGGGAAGATCTGCAAATGTTATCAAAATGATCTTTGGGGTCACAAGATTCACTGTGAGAAGAAGCGTGACATCAAGACATGCTTTTAGTCACTCATGGCATTGTCACTAAAAAGGTTAGAATCACAATGACAAACCTAGAAGAACAAAAAGTCCATGATGACAAATGGATTGATTTTGATGAAAAATACCTGGATACTTATGTTGGTGTTATTGGTCTTGCTGGAGGGTACAGATCCAGCAATGAGGCCACTGAAAGCCTCTGGGAAGAATCATATGGTAGAAATATTTTCAAAGCAACAATGTCATTTCAGACCTTTCGAATGATCTCAAGAACCCTTAGATTTGACAGCAGAAAGTAAAGTAAAATTTTACAAGCTTGCTCCCAACCCAGCCTGGCCATTGCCTTGCTATGCAATTCCACTCAGTTCTCATTTCCCTTCAGTGCTCTGTCTGGGATTTCACCCATTGAGCTGGATTTCTCCAGTTGAATTTCAGCAAACAAAAGGAGAAGTTGTGAACAATGACGTCAATTTTCTGCACTGTTTTAGAAATGCACTCTGCCTGTGGTTTTAGGAATGGCATTGGAGGAAGTGAACGCAGCCGTTCAGTCCATGTTGGCCACACTTCCAAATATTGACTTAACATTAACAGCCATCTTGTTCAGCTTGGAACATCTCTCTTCGCAATGGGGGATGGTTGGGGCAGGCAGTTTCCGCTAAGCTTCGTAGCGTCGAACTGGCATGTTACATACGTCATGGCCAAATGTTAGCAATTGGGTAAAATTTAAAACTTCAACAGAGTCCACACCTCTAGCAGGCAATCGTTTCCTAATAGCCAGGGGTTAAGACGTTCTGTACGAAGCAAAAAGTAGAACAAGGGGCTGGTTTTTACCAGGCTACTTCCAACCAGGATGTTTGGGGGAATAGTCCTCAGTAATAGTCAAATAATATTATTACCAGTTATTTACTTATGGCATTTTCTTGATTCATTTTAATTATTGAAAATGGGGTAAAAGTTGAAAAAAAAAAGGTCATGGGACACCATAATAAAAATATTAAAAGAAATTTTTTGATGGAAAAGGAAGCCTAATAATGTAACCAAGAATTACAAAACAAATTAGCCAGTAAAAAAATACATTTTGAGTTCTTTTTTTTTTTTTTTTTTTTTTTTTTTTTTTTGCTAATCTTAAAATTGGGGTCAAAACTAACCCCAAACACCATGGATAGTAACAGAAAGCTAACACTATAGGAAGGTTAATAAAATGTAATAAAAGCAAAAATAAAAGCAAATTGATGAACATCTTTTAGGGTTTCCAGTCTTGTTTCCTATCAGAAGCAAACCTCTTAGTTGAACCAAAATAATCTTAGTCTGGTATAACTAATTTTAGCCTTAACTCCATATTGGTGACTGAAGCATTTGGATGGTCAGAGAGGTGTGATTTACAAATGTCTAAACTGCAAGTTTCTGAAAATATAAGTTTTAGAAAAAAAAAAAAAAAAACATACTTTTTATGACAGACAAACTAACATCATTTAAGATGCTAACTGAAAAGAGATTTAAACTGGAGAATACCTGATCTGTGCCAGACCTGGAAGATACTGTCCTAGGTGGAAGGTGGCAATAAGTGGTTAGATGATATGAAGCCATGAAGAAGAAGAGAAGCTGCAATGATTAAAAGGTTTCCTGACCTGAACCCACATCTTGAGGAAATGTCAGATTACTGGAATAACTACAGGCCCATCAGAAAAAGAGAAGAAGGAGATGAAAGAAATTTTCTGGACCAAATCCGGCTGCACTGCAAGCCAAGTAGTGACACTTCTAACCTCTGGATTGTGAACAGTAATTTGAGGAGCAGATATTAGTTGCACAGTAATGAAAGTGAAGGAAGGTTAGGGGGGGGTGCCAGTCCACCCTTCCTTTGGGGTTTCTGTAAGAGCGTCTTTGAATCTTGGGGTGATTCCTTTCACATGGTATATGTGATTTTTTGAAACTGTTGAAAGTACACTGGAAATTGAAGTTTTTGATTTTTTTAAGTTGTTAAAAAAAATTCACATTTTAAAGGTGAAACATGATCAACAATAAGCGTTTAGCTGTTATACTTTAATGCAACACACTGATGGAGATCAGCAGCATCAAAAACTCAAAGGTATCTTTGACGAATCTCACAAACTTCCTATTCAACTGTTTTATTTGCACTTTACCTCCTGGATTGGAAAACACAGCTGTGTCCTCTGATAATTATCTTAAAAAATTGGTTAGGTGAAGGTCCTGCTGGGCTTGGAACTATCTTCTTTCCCAAGCTGAACAGCAGTGGGATGCCAGGTTGTTTAAAACACTCCCAATGGGCATCTGTGAGTGAGGCGCCGCCAGCATTACTGTCCTCCAACAGCTTAGTCCTCATCAACTATTTAGATATGCTCTTAACGCTCCTGGGGAAGCTAACGCTTAGCTGCTGGTGAGCAGAGGGAGAAGAAACACTTGTCAAACTAACAGCCAGAAAATATAAAAACTCTATTCTTTGCAAAGCCAAAATTGAACTGGGTTATAACCCATACTGTGGAGGCCAGGTTAGTTTCCTTTGCAGGGAAAAGGAGGTAAAAAAGCAAGAATTGCTGCTCTTAAGTTAAAAAAAAAAAAAAAAACCTGTACCCTTCTTCTTCTATTATTCTTCACATAAGTGAATCCCCAGATGCTGAACTACCATGTCCCTCTCTCATCTAGCAGCCAGTGTCCCTCAATTGCACAGATATCTCTCTGTCTTTCTGCGCTCACCCAGGCTCTCACACTCTTCCTCAGCCTGCGCTCCGACACCCTTACCACCAAACCAGCTCCTCCTCCTCAGTCACTTCCGTCTCGGCTGCATCCCCACACTCCCACAAGCAACTCCATGAGGGGTCGCATGATGAATGAGCAGAAAGTCAGCAGGACTGTGTGTGCATGTGTGTGTGGGTAGGGGAAGTCCGTGCGCAGAAGCATCTGTGTGTGTGTGTGTGTGTGTTGGTCGGAGAGTGATGACCACAACTGCCAGAGTGATCACAGTGGGATTCATTACGGCGACAGACAAGGCCGCCTCTAAAACTCTGAGTGTGTGTCTGCATGTGTGTGTTTGTGTGTGTGTGTGTGTGTGTGTGTGTGTGTGTGTGTGTGTGTGAGCATGTATTGGAGTATGTGTGTGCATGTCTTGACAGGCCCTCCACTAAAATGGCGTCTGAGGATTACCCTGACTGGGATAGAATAAACAGTGCTTTGTGTGTGTGTGCGTGTGTTGGGGTGGGGGTAGGGGGGTTTGATAAATTATTTACATCAGTGAGAAAGCAGCGTCGACACTGTTTATGCCCGCACCTGCTCTTCTCAGTGCTTAAAAGATGATTTATGTGTTATGGTCACATCGGATTTCAGCAACTATTGGTCTGCTGTCTTTTGGGACATAAAGCGGTGGTTACAAAGTGCCGCAGGCTCGTTTGGGAGGCAGCACAGTGAGAGAAGAGCAGCATCATATAACTGGACCAGGCAAACTCCTGTCCAGAGGGCTGTTACAGCAGTTTGTTTGCTCTTACACTCAAATGAGTTATGGACACACAAAGGGAGGGAGGACTGGCAATGGTTGCCATGAATCTTATGGTGTGATGATAGGTTCTCTCAACTTAAAGCCTCTGCTAACAGCAAAGAGAAAATTTCAATGAAAACAACATAACGAAGCTCCAAAAATTCACAATATGTCATTTAAGCTATTTTCTGTTCATTTAGACAGTATTTATAAAGTTTACTCAACAAAATAAATGTAATTTTATTTTCAACATGAATGAACAATACTAACTACACTCTGAACCCCAACTGTAACTAATATTGGATTAGCAAAAATAGGAAAAGCAAAGAGATGGTAAATAAAATGTATATTTCTCACACATGCAATATCCGCATGTAACTGATCTGCTCATTGGGTCCATTTATCCTTCCCTTCAGTGCCCCGTCCCAAAACAACATAAAAAGTGTATTAGAACATTCATAGTCCTGACAAGGGTTTTAGGGGTGTGTCAGATGAGAATCAATGAAAATCATACAGACAACCTTCTAAGAAAAACTAAATACCACAGGCAGTTTTTCAATTTGTTTGCCGTTTTGTTGTAAAATGAAGACTTGTCGTAAATTCAACCTGGCAGACTCTCTCCAACCTACCTGTATTATCCATCACTAGGCCACGCCTCCACCGCTGCCAATTATCGTCCAGGATTCCGGATATAAGGCTCACAATCCATGGTTCCACCTGCTCTCCATCCAAGCTTCGTGCAGGTGTCCGACTCCGTCTCATCAGACGGATCCAGCCAGTTCTCCACTCCTTCCCTTCCTTGTGAATCCTGGTTCTTTCACCCTGTGCATGGAAGCACCTGCTCAGCTGCCCGCTCTGATTTTCCTTCTCCTCTTCGCAGCTCAGGTCCAGGAATCTCTCCCAGCTTCGGCCTTAGCTTGCTCTGGTCGCCTGCCTTGCTTGTTTTACATATTGGGGACTCCCCACCACCTGCCCCTCATCTTAGTTCCCCCACTGTCATCAGCAGTGAGTGAACCTGCAAGTCACCTGTTCCTCTCACCGTCGTGCCGCGGGAGTCGTCCTTCCTCCAATCCGGTTCCTGCTTTTGTCCCGCGCTGGCATTCCTCTGCTCAGCCCTTGAACTGTTCGGCTGCAGCTTCCCGGAACTGATCTCCCCCTCCAGGGCTGTGATCCCCTCTGCACCTGCCTTCACGAGTACCAGCCTGCCATGTCTGCACCTCAGCACACTTCTGTGCAGTCCAGCTTGCTTGGCAGCCCCTCCGTTCAACATTTCATCCCTGCCCCGGGCCATATCTAGGCAAGATGTACCTACCCATGACTTGTCTTCTCTGCATATCTCACCTACACGAGCATGGGCCCTCCCTGCTGGTTGTTTTTTAGCTGCATTCAGTATTGCTGGGGACACGATTTGCTCTTTTTACCCAGGTCGCAGTGTCTAACCCGCCACGTGTCTAAGTCATCAGCAGCCTCCGTCTCGCCTACGGCAGATACCCTTTGTCAGCATCAGGTCTTCGTTTCCAGGCCACGGCAGTGCACCCTCGATTCTTAGATCACTCTGCTTCCATTTCAGGTTTCCTTCTCATGCTTTTTCAAGCAGTTTGTCCCCTTTTTCGTGTTGTGGTTCGTCACCGGTGCACCTTCCATTCTGTCTTAACTCCAGCTTAACACTCACTTGTTCCCTCCCTGCTATTCAGTCCCTGTCACGCCTTTTTGCGTTGTATTTCTTTCTAGACAAAACCGGAAATTAATGCATATATTGCGTTTAGTCTCGGGCTCCAGGGCTACAGCCTGGGAGCGCAAGACCAGTTTTCCCACTGTTTCTCTGCTTGCCTCCCCCACTGGGGGTTGACATGATCATGTGACTGTTGGCGTGTACACTGTTCAATGCATCAAGTGTACTCTTAGCTTCAATCTATCAGAAGCTGCACTGACGACAGGTAGGCTGGTTGTCTGTTGCCAGCTCAATATATTATGTTTTAAACACAAGTAATTTAGGCATGTCATATCTTTTACATATGTACATGTACGTCTGTGTCTATATGTACGTATGTATGGATGGATGGATGGATTTCGTGTGATTAGTGATATTCCGTCTACCTTGCATGCTTCTCTGGCTCAACTGGGTGCTATACGTACACGCCATTCGCCACTTCGCGGTCGAGTTTGTTTTGGTTTTCTTTACCACAAAGGTGATGGAGCTTCTATGAGGGCAGCAAGCAAGCCTGAACAGTGCTCTGACTACATCAGCCCCCTGTCTGGTGGTTTTACTTCCCTCAGTGGGGCGAGTATCTGTATCTGCCGGATCAGACGTTCCATCGGTGCAGTTCACAGCGTTGTCCACTTGTAGCAAGAACCTGGGTCGCGATTTACATCATCCCTTGTTACTCAAAGGATTCAAATACTCAGCACATTTTGACAACTTTAATTATACCGGCACAATATTTTAAAGGCTTGGAGTATGTCCTGCATCACTATTTGTTTCAGTCAGAGTTCCAACTAAGCTGCTGGTCATTTTTGGTCAGTGCATAATCTCTACATGTGGGTCCTAGTACAGCATGCACAGTGGACTTTGCTCATGTTAGGCCTTAAATTTTGTGAAAGTGCCTGGACTTTACCCCCGCTCATTTCTCCATGCTTATGGCTGAGTCCTGATTCCGTTTCCACTCTGCACCCATCTTTTTCCTCAATTGGCTCTCAACTCTAGCGTACAGTCTCATGAAACAGGTAATAATTTCTTTTAGTCAATGGCATTGCCAGAATCATCATCATCATCCAGTCGTTCATGAATGAGAGGCTCAATGTTTTGGTTGTAGTTGGTCAAAGGCAGCTCTCAGATGGTTTCTGGCCTCGATCTGATGGAACTCCGTGTTTCGCAGTTCCAAAGTTTGTAACGGATTAGAGCTTAGGGACCAGATCTGGCTTCCTGAGCATGTTTAGTTCAGGGGATGCCAAGTTGTCTCAGGCCAGATGGCCTGAGTAGTCACGGTGGTCACAAGGGTAATGGGTCCTTAACATGGTTTTTCGTGCCAAGCCAGACTTATGAACTTCCAAGTGCCTTGCGGTTTATCCTCTGAGCTACAGGGAGCCGGTGTAGGGACTTTATAGCCGGGGGTTGTGCTTTGTCTTCCCAGTTAAGTGAATTCCTGAATGACATGATCCTGATCAGCTGCACTCGTTTGACTTTTAAGCAGATCCGTACAGCATTGTACTACTCAGTGCGACTGCTGATCAATGGATGTCTGTTTTCTCACTCTTGCTGGTCGTTTGCCCCTTGCTCATGGTACCTCTTTTTAGATCTCAGTATGCTGACTTTGTAACCGTCTCAGGAGTCTGTAGGTTCAGGTCTGAGTCCATCGCCACACTTTCAGGCCTGATTGGTTCTCCAGTTCTCTCCAATGCTCTTGGCGTGCACTCCACTGATTTGCTCCAGTTCTACACGGACGCCGGCCTTCCTCAGGTTTTGGAGAGGTTCAGGGCAGTTCGCTGATGAATGGCCCCTTTATTCCTTCTGTCAGTCCCCAGAACTCCAAGGAATCATTCCTATTGCAGTTGCCTGTTGCCTGGAGGGCCTTCATAGGAATAATGTGCATCGCCACCCACGCAATAAGCCGCCATGGTCATAGCTATGAATTAAAGCTGCTCCACTCCAAGTTCATTATTCCTATTCTTCGCCACTTCACCTAGTTGTCTGTCATTAACATCTTATTGTCTTAACATCCTCGCCAATATGTTCTTGCTAGTCCTTGGCCTCAGCATGGCCAGCTTGGCTAGATTTCGTGCCACTCATGCAACTCCCCTTTCCTGTTATCTCTTGACTCTGACCATCATTTGTTGCCTCGATCATCACCACTTTAAGCTCCTTTTATCCTCAGCTTTATAGCAGTCTTTATTCTTCTCCAAACACTAGCAACCTTGTAGCCTGAAGGCTTCCTCATGTTCCCTACCTGGTATTCTTCTGGAAATTCTAGTGTTACATAAACTTCTCCCAAACCATCCTCTAGTCACTCATTTGGGCTAGGGGCCGCATTGCTCTAGTCACTCAGGGTATACTCATAGCTTAACTTCAGTAGCTTGGCTGCTGGTCATCAGCTGCATTCTCCTTCCACATATGTCCGGACGTCCTTTTTGTTCTTGCTGCCCATCACTCTCAGCATAAAGGTAAGCCCACCTAGAACTTACTGCTGGTGGAGTGTTTTATCGTATCTAAACTTTTCTTTCTTCACCTCTTGCAGGCCCCACTCAGCCTCTTGCAGGCCTCTTTCAGCCTCTCGCTAACACAGCCAGGTCAACCTGCTCTTCACTTTAACAGATGTGCACCTTCACTGTCTCGCCCCTATTCTTCAGCAAACCTTACTTCGTCACCGTCTTTAACCCATCAGATCTCCTCCTCTTGCTCCTGCACCATTAACCCCTCTTCCTCATCCCTTAGCTCGGCCTTGACATCCTCTTTTGGGGGAAAGACTACCCTAAATCATCACCTTATGTTCTTCATTCAAACTCACGGCGATTCTCAGAACACACGTCTTCTGCCGGGGTCCAAGCGCCAAAGAACTTTAAGTCAATAAAACTCTCTAATTGTCTCCATCTCTCCGTGTGAATCTCTCCAGGTTGAACTGTGATTTAACTGTATTAATCACGCATTTTGTGCAAAAAATGATTGTATTTTTAAAGGAAAACCCACTGAGCCACATGTTGAGATCACTGCATAGGGTTCCTGATAATTCAGCAGCAACAAACACTTGAGAGTGGATCGGTAAGAGACCTCAGTGAAGTTGCAACTCCCCCTCCACCTTCAAATTAAATGAAATTAGTGTCAAACGGTTGTGCAGCAAAATCAAACAAAATATGGTGTAAATCAACTGTGCTACATTTTTGCAGCAAGGAGTTTCGTTTGTGCCGTTGTAATCTTTAACATTTAAAAAAATTTCCAGAAGACACACACAATATAAAAAAATTCATATAAATTGTGTGTTTGTGTAGCTAAAATCTCGGTAGCACAGTTGACTGACACCAAATTTGTTTGAGTAAATGTGGGGGTCTGGTTGACCTTTGTCTTGAAATATTTGATTTCTTTAAAATAACAGTGGCATAAACAGAAATTTTTGCTGCACAAACGTTTGATAGCAATTTTGTTTGATCTGAAGGAGTTGGGGGATTTATATATTTTCCATTGTGTGTGTGTATATATATATATATATATATATATATATATATATATATATATATATATATATATATATATATATATATATATATATATATATATATATATATATATATATAAAATGTTTATATATTCTAATCATTTGTATGACTGGTGTCACATAATGGTAGCAATGCCAGGATAAATATTGCTTTTACAAATGCCAAACATGCGCAAAAAATAATCAGATGAACACTTTTGAACAGGAAGACATCTTTGGCAGTGTTTGCTTCACCCTCTGAATTCCATGTTAACATCCATCATGCCTCATCAATCATCAGTCATATCTGGCTTTGAAATATAAATATGAACTAGTTTTTCCAGTTTTCCAGTGAGCATCAACATATATGGTGACTGTAACATTAAAATCTACATATCAGATTAGAGAAAAACAGAAGTATTATTTGTGACAAATTTAATATGTAAATCACTGCGTAAAGTTGAAGACTTATGATACGGTTTGTTAGATCATCCTAAACATTTAATAGACACAGATTCTAATATTTGGCTATTTTTCTAATTTTCTGTCAAAAATCTGTGACATAGTTTAGTCTGATGAAAACAAATTAATAAAACCAACATTATTATATGTGTGTGTGTGTGTGTGTGTGTGTGTGTAGGTGAGAGGTTGAACATAGATGGAGGTTGCCATTCCGGACAAATCCCCAATCAGCCTTCCCATCTACACTCTACTCATGGTTCTGATTTGAATTATGACCAAAACAAGATTACTGATTTTAATATATATATATATATATCTCACCCTCCACAGGTGGTCTTTCTCAACCTCTGAGCTTGGGTCCTCTACCAGAGGCCTGGGAGCTTGAGGGTTCTGCGTAGTATCTTGGCTGTGCCGAGAACTGCGCATTTCTGGACTGAGATGTCTGACGTTGTTCCTGGGATCTGTTTTAGCCACTGCTCCAGTTTGGGGGTGACTGCCCCGAGGGCCCCGATGACCACAGGCACCACTGTGGTCTTCACCTTCCAGGCCTTCTCCAGTTCCTCTCTGAGGCCCTGGTATTTCTCCAGTTTCTCGTGTTCCTTTTTCCTGATGTTGCAATCGCTTGGTATTGCTACATCCACCACAACGGCTTTCCTCTGTTGTTTATCCACCACCACGATGTCCGGTTGGTTCGCCATTACCATTTTGTCTGTCTGGATCTGGAAGTCCCACAGGATCTTAGCTCGGTCATTCTCCACCACCTTTGGGGGTGTGCCCCACTTTGATCTCGGGGCTTCCAGTCCATATCCTGCACAGATGTTTCTGTACACTATGCCCGCCACTTGGTTATGACGTTCCATGTACGCTTTCCCTGCCAGCATCTTGCACCCTGCTGTTATGTGTTGGACTGTCTCAGGGGCCTCCTTGCACAATCTACACCTTGGATCTTGTCTGATGTGGTAGATCTGAGCCTCTATTGCTCTGGTGTTTAGGGCCTGTTCCTGTGCAGCCAGGATGAGTGCCTCTGTGCTGTCCTTGAGTCCAGCTTTTTCCAGCCATTGGTAGGATTTCCTGATATCAGCCACTTCAGTTATTTGTCGGTGGTACATCCCATGTAGGGGCTTATCCCCCCATGATGGTTCCTCCAGCACCTCATCCTCTGGTCCCCATTGTTTGAGACATTCGCTGAGCACATCGTCGGTTGAGGCTTTGACCTTGATGTATTTATGGATCTTGGATGTTTCATCCTGGACAGTGGCTCTCACACTCACTAGTCCTCTGCCTCCATCCTTACGGCTCGCGTATAGTCTCAGGATGCTGGATTTAGGGTGGAACCCTCCATGCATGGTTAGTAGTTTCCGAGTTTTAACATCCATGGTCTTTATCTCTTCCTTTGGCCAGCTTATTATTCCTGCAGGGTATCTGATTACTGGCAAGGCATAGCTGTTTATCGCACGGATCTTGTTCTTGCCATTGAGCTGGCTTCTCAGGACTTGCCTTACTCGTTGGAGGTATTTGGCTGTGGGTCCTTTCCTTGTGACCTCATCGAGGCTGCCATTTGCTTGTGGTATTCCCAGGTACTTGTAACTGTCCGCAATGTCTGCTATTGTTCCCTCTGGGAGTGAGACCCCTTCTGTGTGGATGACCTTCCCTCTCTGTGTAACCATCCGACCACACTTCTCTAGTCCGAATGACATCCCAATGTCAGTGCTGTAGATCCTGGTGGTGTGGATCATATATATATATATATATATATATATATATATATATATATATATATATATATATATATATATATATATATATATATATAGTGACTGAGCTGAGCTGGACTCAGAAATGGATGGAATACTTGAGGAAGAGCTCACATGGGAGCTCCTACACCTTAATATCTTAAGTTAGCTGAGATGCTTCACACATTTGCCTTTTCAGCAACTTAGAGAATGTCTATCATGAACAACTACATTTGTTCTTACTCTTGCTTTCTCAATTAAGTTACATGAACTCCATATCAAACCCTTATCACCCTGCATCTTGCAATAATCTGCCTCCAAAGTTGCACCAACATTGCTTCGCTGTCATGTGCAGACTGTGAGTTCCAACTTCTCTGGAGTGTCTTAGCTCCAGATTGCATCACTTTCTCCATAGTATCTGCCAGCATCTCCCAGATATTAGTCTCCTGCTACAGACAGGGGTGTCACAACCAGATTTACATACAGCCCAAACAACACAGACACGCAGCGGTACCTCATTGCTACACACCAGCTCAATATTTCATAGCCATATGAAATATGCCTGAATGTGTGCATGGCATCTGCCATCTTTGGGGCTTTGTAGCCCCCAGGAGGGCCGTTTGATGTGTAATTGGGAAGTGTGCTGAATTAATCAGCAGTTTATGCGTTTTTTTAATTGAAATAACATTTTTAGAAGACATGGATAACACAGAGAACAGCACCATAGATTGTTTCCATATTGTTTTTACCTATTGTAAGATTTCATTTTTGTGCTCATTAATAGCCCGTCGAGATTGAAGAACAGCATAAGTGTTAAAAATCAGAAAGTGTTATTACAGAGAGAAAATTCTTCACTGTGAACATGAAATAATGGCTGAATGCTCCACAGATAATTCCTCGGATGTAGATTTTGTGATGTTATCTTGTTTTGAAAAATGTTTTTTTTTTTTTTATTATTCCTTACTGTCTTTCTCTGTTAAAAACTAATCCACAAAGTCTACCTTACAATATTGCATAGGTCTCATGGTGAGCTTCTGGCGATTCTCCTACCCACAGGCATGTAACCTCTGCCAATGTACCTTCTTCTCATTTGCAGTGATAATACCAACTTAAATAAGCTGTAATGCTCTGCATGTGAAAGTAAATCTGTTGGACCTCACCTTGACGCTCAGACAATTCTGAGTGCCACGCTGCCAGAAAAGACATATAAAAAAAAGAACAGAAAAAATTTATAAAAGAAAATATATAAACAGAGAAAGCTTTGTGCATGATTTACAGGGTTTAAAATACATAAATAGAAATACACTAAGAAAACTGAAATTAGAAATACTCAAACAGAAGAGTATAAATAAAAAAATACATTCTGCTGGTCAAAGTATTCTCTAGACAGATACAGCTCAAGTGCATTCTTTAAAAAAGTGAAAGTAACTATTGAACATTGAGCAATTTTTTGTTGTTGATATTTTTTATTCATTCATTGATGATTACACTACACAGCTTGGCCATTGCCTTCCTATCGAATTCCACTTGATTTGCATCTCCCTTCAGCGCTCCGTTTGGGATTTCTCCCACTGAGCTCGATTTCTCCGGTTGACTTTCAACCAGGCCTACCCAAGTTTTGAACAATGACCTTGAATTTCTGCTTTTTTTGGAAATGTAGTCTGCCTATATAAGGCTGTAGTTTGGCTATGGCAGTATTGGCCACACTTCCAAATACTGAGCAATTAAAGTCGGAGCAAGAGGAATGTAAAAGACATTTTACTGCTGGCTTAGTTTAGTATAGAGAGCTGACTAAATGTGCTTGCTACATTGTACTGGGGTTCTAAATTAACACAACTAAACCTGTATAGTTTCATCTTTGTGTAAAAACTAGAATGGTTTAAGGCAACGGGTCTCCACGCGATTTTCCAGTAAAGTCAAATTTTACTGTTTAACCTGCCAATGGCACAAGAGATAGAAATTAGCCACCTGGCTATAATCTCATGTATTTTACATATAAATGTTCATAAATACATATTGTCCCATTTTTAAAAAAATAAATAAACTTGAACTTACATGAACTTGAACTAATTCGGGTTAAGAGTGATCCATGAATTCCTTTCTCACAAGAAAAATGTTTTTTGTTAAACGTTTTACATGATTCACTAAACTGTAAAAAGATTTCCGTGGGCAATTTTGACTCTTTTGAATATTTGGGAATTGAGGTAAGAGGCCAAAAACGAACTCTGACACTAACTCCATACAAAACCCCAAAATACGTGGCAAATTTTTTCAACGACTTTAACGAGCTGTTATCGATGATATGCATTGATTATGATTGTTTAATAATTATGGGAGACTTTAACATCCATCTCGACAACCCAATAGACAGAGAGGCAAAAAAGCTGAGTAATGTACTTCAAAACTTTGGTTTTTAACTCAACATGTTAAACAGCCGACACACAATCGAGGACACACTCCAGACCTGATCATCAGCAAGGGTGTAAATATGTCCAAGGTCTCTGTAATTGATGTTGCTCTATCTGATCATTTTTCTGTTGTTTTGGAAAGTGCAATCTTTGTTGACTCGCTTACTAAAACAGATATGATAAAACGTTCTCTTACAGACAACCCAGCTGAAACTTTTTATCAAGTCTACTCCTCTACCTCACTTCCATGCTGTGAACCAGTAAATGAACTGGTAGATAACTTCTCTAAAATATCAGATATAACTGATTCCATTGCTCCTGTGAAAGTGAAAATTGTGTCTTGTAGGAAGAAATGTCCGTGGATAAATGCTCCACTTGTAAGAAGCGAAAGAAGCCTTTGTCAAATGGCTTCTTTCGTAAAATAAATAGCGTAAAACTCGACTTCACGTTTACTATGAAATCTACAAAGAAAGGCTGCGAAGCTATCACTCATCATTAAAACATGTACGGGAAACATTAGCTCAGATTATAACAAGTAATAAGATTAGTTGCAATAACTATGCAGATGATACACATCTCTATATTAAGATGTCACCAGGTGACTCTGAACCCATCCAAGCACTAAACAGATGCTTAGAACAAATCAATGCATGGATGTGTCAAAACTTTCTCCAGCTGAACAAAAACAAAACTGAAGAGTCAGAGAGCAGCATCAGTTATTACAGCTAGAAACTAGTGATCATGCCCGAAATCTGGGTGTAGTGATGGACTAGGACCTGAACCTGCAGAGACACATAAAAACAGTTATAAAGTCAGCCTTCTATTACCTGAAGAACATTTCCAGGATTAAAGGACTAATGTCTCAACAAGATCTAGAGAAACTCATCCATACATTTGTCTTTAGTCGCATTGATTACTGCAATAGTGTCTTCACAGGTCTGCCTAAAAAAAAATATCAGACAGCTGCTGCTGCTGCTGCTCGTGTTCTCACTAAGACCAGGAAGGTAGAGCACATTACCCCAGTTCTAAAGTCCTTACACTGGCTCCCTGTAGCTCAGAGAATAGACTTTAAATTACTTCTGTTAGTTTATAAATCACTGAACAGCTTAGCACCAAAATACATTAAAGACCTGTTGTCGCTGTATCAACCTTCCAGACCACTCAGGTCTTCTGGTTCTGGTCTACTCTGCATCCTCAGAACCAAACATGGAGAAGCAGCCTTCAGTTTTTATGCTCCGCTAATCTGGAACAAACTTCCAGAAAACTGCAAAACATCCAAAACACTAAATTCCTTTTAATCAAGGCTGAAAATCTACCTATTCACAGCTGCCTTTGATTAGTAGTCTGGACCATAAATCTGCAAACAAATCCGGGTAAGATAAGCTTGGTTCTCCAAAGGGTGGAAGTTTGAGTGTAAATCAGTTAGATGTGGTAAGTGAATCATTGATCAATGTTTTTCCTGATGATTTTGATTATTTTCATGTGTATTTGCTAGATAATTTTGATGATTTTGCTCAATGATTTTGATGTTTTGGTGATTCTGCTGTATACTTGATTGATGTTTTTATGATATAAAGCACTTTGAACTGCCTTGCTGCTGAAATGTGTTATACAAATAAACTTGACTGGACTTACAAAGAAGTCAGGTCAACCCAAATCAGAACAAAGGATTTAAAGAGTCTCTCATCTAAAAGAATTCAAAACTCAAAAAGTCTATTGCAGTTTTCTGAAGTTGTTTAACATATGGTAGGTTATGTAACTATTGCATCAGATGAAATGGTGCAACACAGTGCTTACAGTGATGACTGTTGGAACACAGTAACAATGCAGACACAGCATGTACTGCAACTTTTTTTTTAGTTCATTTGTTTTTCATTTTTAAAGTTTTAGCTGATCGGACAATAAAGACTCACTTCTGAAACTTGCTTTAGAAATCATTAAAACGTCTCACTCACATAGATCACTCTGACCACAGTCCACTGCAGGTCAGATATTAATAAGAACTCCACAATACCCCACTTCATGAAAACTAAACTCTCAGGTCAGATTCTGAGGACTTGTGATTTGTGTTTGCAGCTTTTCAGCTTAATTGCAATTCATATTGCTTATTAATAGTCTTATATGGACTACAGTCCACATCTAGAGTCAGTTGTACTTCGAAGCTGGAGAAAAGGAGCTGAGAGTATTCATATACTGTCAATACAGCACAGAGAAGATTCCTTTCACCTGCCTGAGATGTTGCTATATTTATAGCGATTGCACCGACCATTAGACAAAAGCATGGAAGTGTCTCTCTTCATCCCCATGACAGCAGCCATAGCAGAGATAATAAATTGTTACAGTGGAGATCAATGTCTCTTGGAAGCAGGGAGGGAAGAAGGGAGCGAGTCTCATTGTTCCTGCTCTCTGTTTGCCGCTCTTCAAGAAAGATCCCTGGCTGCCAGCATGACTAATGGCAACCATTCTAAAGTGGCCGTTTGGTACTCAACATCACTGTGGACTGGGAGTCAGGGCCATCAGGTCTCTCCCCAGTGCCCTCCACACATGCTCCCAAGGGTCCTGCGCTCTGCCTAGATGGAAAGGAGGTGCTATAAATCAGCCCGTCTGGGGGTTGCTCTGCTTTACCATCCATCTTAGATTCCAGTCCCTGATGGTGAAGATGGGGCAAGAGGGGTTGGGAATCAGAGGGTAGAAGGGGTCCACATACCTGGGGAGAGGGAGGATGAGATGCAGGGAGGTTGGGCAGAGGTCTTTGCTGGTTTCAATGATACAGTCACTGAGGGGTCAGGGGATGCTATGAAGTGAGGAACCACCACAAAGGCCACACCACAAGTACTCAGAGTGCTTTCTCTTGTTTTTCCCTTTTTCTCCATTAAAGGTTTCAGAGCAGCAAAAAAATGTTTTTAGATCAGACAAAATTCAACTGAGTATAGACAAAAAAAAAAAAAAAAAAAAAAAAAAAAAAAACTGTGTTCAAATCAACCACTGTGTAAAACAAAAAAAAAAAAAAAAAAGAAAAAAGAAAAAAAAACCTCTCCTAAATGGCTGAGTTAAAACAGCAGTGTAAAGAAGAGGGGGCCAAAATTCCTCCACACATATGTAAAAGACTCATTGACAGTTTTTGCAAACACTTGATGGCAGTTATTGCCACCAAGAGTGGTGAAACCAGGTTTTTGTCATGGCTTTGTTTATGCTTCTGACCCACATGCTGGAAAAACTCTCAGGAGGAGACCAGAAATCAGATAAATGTTTATTTCAAAACTAGTGATATGCAGAGCAGATAGGGATCCCAACTGAAACGGCGACAAAGGGAAACCAGGAACTCTGGAATACATACCATAGATGAGAATGCAAGTAGTGGAGTGAATGAAGCAACAGGGATGATTAGTGACAAAAAATTTAAAATAGAAGAAATCGGAGTGGGTCAAATACTTTTTTTTACAGCACTGTATACACAAAGTTCTGTAAATTAAAAAAAAAATCTGAAAACAAATAAACCTAGCATTTAGAAATTTCTCTGAAAACAAGGTTTTAGAAACTTATCTCAAAAACACTATCGATGTCATTTGGTTGAGACTTTAGAAATCGTGACAATTTGAATCTAATCTGCACAAACAAATCACCTCAGATGTCCTTCTCTGAGTCAAAAAACATTTGCATGCATCCCTACCTTTTGCCCCTTCCCTTTACATTGTTATATATTTTACGCATCAAAATGAAATGATATGCCACAACTGTATGGCCACTGATGTTGCTTGTTACTGAGGTCTGAGAGAGGGGGAGTCAAAGAGAAGAGCATGAACATATATCAAAGGGTAAAAAGAAGCCAAGAAATATCTTGACTGTATGAGTTGGAGCTGATGTGTGTGTGTCTGTGTGAGTCTGTGTCTCTATGTGTGAGTATCCATGTCTGTATGCATGTGCCTGTGCCTGTGGCGGTAGCAAGGGTCGGGCAGAAAAGGCTTTTTTTCCACATCTTCAAACAGCAGCACAGTTCTGTGCAGCAGGACCCTGCAGACGGTGGCAACGCCAGGGGCTGCCAGGGTGGCGGAGAGGAGTCACACTGCTTCAAAGAAACAAGACACAACTGCAGGGCAGAGCATCTGATCCAAGCACGCGCCTCCACCCTCCAACCAAGCATGGCAAGGAGGAGATGTAGTGTGCTTTGGGAGGGGGTGACTTCTCTATTCACTGCTGTTTCACTTTCTCTTCGGTGAAAACAAGAGAGATATGAAGAGGTTACAATTACAGCCCGTCATGCAGCTTAAACACCCTGCTCCATCTCCCTCCAGCTCTCCTCCTGGGAGAGGAGCACCAGAAAATGGGCAGACAGCCACATAACAAACTAAAGAGGAAATGTTTTCCAAAAACTGTGATAAAATTGTTAAGACAGTATAAAAAAGCATAACATGTTGACATGTTGTCAAGTCTGAGACTAAGAAAGTTATATTTGAAGCTGTGACAGTTGTGGCAGTATTTTGAGCCAAGGTTGCTGCCGTAGAGATATTCAATGAAAAGCACAGCCACAGTATTAGTAAACATAAAGTTTTTGTAATGATATTTGTAACACTTTTCCCACACACATACCATCTGAATTCCTAATCCTAACCTGTGTGTTTGTAAATGTGTGTGTGAACAGTTGTGTTTTTGAACTGTCGATCTCTCTGAAGTGCACACCCCCTCTTGGATACAAAAGGCAGGGTGCACTGCCTTTGAAAAGTGTTTATACTCCTTTTTTCATAGTTGTATATAGTTTTCATTATGTATCATTTCTTTGTTTTCTTATATGATACACAACTTTGTGTGTATCATATAAGTCATAAAGTTGAAATATTTAAAGAAAAAACAAACAAACATCTGAACATGTGCTGTGCACAAATTCAGCGTCCCTTGCATTGATAATGTACAATAAAATCAATTTCATTGATTACATTTGAAAATGCCCGTTTTATTTGTTAGAGGCGAACGTTGTGTGTAGGATTACTGCAGACAGGTCAGGGGTTGGACTGTGGACAACTAGGGCTGGGACTTCAACACATTAATTACATAGATTTTAACGGGCTGAAATTTTTAACTTAATTAAAAGCATATAATGTTCACATACAAAAGTTCAGAGCCAGAACATTTCTATTGTGTTTCTAGTACACCCGTAAATCTAACGCACAAGCGATATCCACAAACAACTGCGGTGGATGACAAAGCAGCTTTTCTTTGCCCACTGGGGTTTAATTTTTGCTTCAAAAACAATCTTATGAGAAGTTGGAATAGACTATTGTTGTGTTGTGCAAAAAGGAGTTAGCCTATCAGTGAAGCTATTCAAGCCAAAAAAAGCAAAAGAAAGCAAAAAAAAAGCAAAAGAAAGCAAAACTATATATATAAAAATTCCCTTCTCACCCTCCACGGGTGGTCTTTCTCAACCTCTGAGCTCGGGTCCTCTACCAGAGGCCTGGGAGCTTGAGGGTTCTGCGTAGTATCTTGGCTGTGCCGAGAACTGCGCATTTCTGGACTGAGATGTCTGATGTTGTTCCTGGGATCTGTTTTAGCCACTGCTCCAGCTTGGGGGTGACTGCCCCGAGGGCCCCGATGACCACAGGCACCACTGTGGTCTTCACCTTCCAGGCCTTCTCCAGTTCCTCTCTGAGGCCCTGGTATTTCTCCAGTTTCTCGTGTTCCTTTTCCTGATGTTGCAATCGCTTGGTATTGCTACATCCACCACAACGGCTTTCCTCTGTTGTTTATCCACCACCACGATGTCCGGTTGGTTCGCCATTACCATTTTGTCTGTCTGGATCTGGAAGTCCCACAGGATCTTAGCTCGGTCATTCTCCACCACCTTTGGGGGTGTGCCCCACTTTGAACTCGGGGCTTCCAGTCCATATCCTGCACAGATGTTTCTGTACACTATGCCCGCCACTTGGTTATGACGTTCCATGTACGCTTTCCCTGCCAGCATCTTGCACCCTGCTGTTATGTGTTGGACTGTCTCAGGGGCCTCCTTGCACAATCTACACCTTGGATCTTGTCTGGTGTGGTAGATCTGAGCCTCTATTGCTCTGGTGTTTAGGGCCTGTTCCTGTGCAGCCAGGATGAGTGCCTCTGTGCTGTCCTTGAGTCCAGCTTTTTCCAGCCATTGGTAGGATTTCCTGATATCAGCCACTTCAGTTATTTGTCGGTGGTACATCCCATGTAGGGGCTTATCCCCCCATGATGGTTCCTCCAGCACCTCATCCTCTGGTCCCCATTGTTTGAGACATTCGCTGAGCACATCGTCGGTTGAGGCTTTGACCTTGATGTATTTATGGATCTTGGATGTTTCATCCTGGACAGTGGCTCTCACACTCACTAGTCCTCTGCCTCCATCCTTACGGCTCGCGTATAGTCTCAGGATGCTGGATTTAGGGTGGAACCCTCCATGCATGGTTAGTAGTTTCCGAGTTTTAACATCCATGGTCTTTATCTCTTCCTTTGGCCAGCTTATTATTCCTGCAGGGTATCTGATTACTGGCAAGGCATAGCTGTTTATCGCACGGATCTTGTTCTTGCCATTGAGCTGGCTTCTCAGGACTTGCCTTACTCGTTGGAGGTATTTGGCTGTGGCTCCTTTCCTTGTGACCTCATCGAGGCTGCCATTTGCTTGTGGTATTCCCAGGTACTTGTAACTGTCCTCAATGTCTGCTATTGTTCCCTCTGGGAGTGAGACCCCTTCTGTGTGGATGACCTTCCCTCTCTGTGTAACCATCCGACCACACTTCTCTAGTCCGAATGACATCCCAATGTCAGTGCTGTAGATCCTGGTGGTGTGGATCAGTGAGTCGATGTCTCGTTTGCTCTTAGCGTACAGCTTGATGTCATCCATGTAGAGGAGGTGACTGATGGTGGCTCCATTCTTGAGTCGGTATCCGTAGCCAGTCTTGTTGATGACTTGGCTGAGGGGGTTCAGACCTATGCAGAACAGCAGTGGGGACAGAGCGTCTCCTTGGTATATGCCACATTTGATGGACACTTGTGCAATTGGCTTGTAGTTGGCTTCAAGGGTGGATATATATATATATATATATATATATATATATATATATATATATATATATATATATATATATATATATATATATATATATATATATATATATATATCAGTTTGCAGTTTGCCACAAATCATAGGGGACATGGCAAACATATGAAAGAATGTAATCTGGTCACATGAGATCAAAACTGAACTTTTGGGAATACAAGTAAAATGCCATGCATGGTTGAAAACAAATGTTGCACATTACCTTTGAACACACCATTGCTATGGTGAAACATGATGGTGGGGGCAGTATCATGTGGGAACAATATTCTTCAGCAGGGACAGAGAAGCTGATCAGAGTTGATGGGGAGATGGGTGGAGCTAAATACAGTGCAATCCATGATGAAAACCTGTTAGAGGCTGCAGACTACTTGAGTCAGGGGTGGATGTTTACAACAGCTCTGAACATACAGCTACAATAAAAGTCAGATCAAAGCATAGTCATGTGTTAGAATTCATCAGCAAAATTACTGAAAAAGCTGTGTTTCAACAGCTAAAAAGTTTCTCAACAATGACCAACCACTTTTATCTCTTTCAGTCCGATTTCCATGCTCACCACAGTACTGAGACTGTCCTCGTCAATGTGTTCAGTGATATCCAGATAAGTATGGACTCTGGAAGAACCACAGTGCTGGTTCTGTTGGACCTCAGCAGAACATTCAACACCGCTGACCATGACATATTATTGAAGTGAATGGAGAGATGGGTCAAACTGTCTGGTACAGCACTTAACTGGTTTGAATCCTATCTAAAGAACAGGGACTTCTTTGCATCAACAGGTAAATTTTCATTGGAACAAACAGAAGTCAAATCCTGGAGTCTCTCTTATTTCATATCTACATGGTCCCACTAGCTCAGCTAAAAGGATATATCATAACTATAAATATGATACACAGCTCTTCATTAAGATACCACCAAGTGACTCCAAACCTATCCAAGCACTGAATAGATGCTTAGAACAAATCAATGCGTGGATGTGCCAAAACTCTCTCCAGCTGAACAAAAACAAAAAAAAGCTGAAGTTATTATCTTTGGACCTAAAGAGGAACGATCAAGAGTCAACATGCAGCTTCAGTTATTACAGCTAGAAACTAGTGATCAGGCCTGAAATCTGGGTATAGTGATGGACTCAGACCTGAACGTTTAGAGACACATAAAGACAATTACAAAGTCAGCCTTCTATCACCTGCAGAACATTCCCAGGCTTATAGGACAAATGTCCAAGCATGAGCTAGAGAAACTCATCTTCTGTCAACTATCTTTAGCCACATTGATTACTGCAACAGTGTCTTTACTGGTCTGCCTAAAAAGTCAATCAGACAGCTGCAGCTGATCCAGAACACTGCTGCTCACATTCTGACAAAAGCCAGAAAGATAGAGCACATCACCCCAGTTCTAAAGTCCTTCCACTGGCTCCCTGTAGCTCAGAGAATAGACTTTAAAATACTTCTGTTAGTTTATAAATCACTGAATGGCTTAGGACCAAAATACATTAAGGATGTTTTGCCGTTGTATCAACCTTCCAGACCACTCAGGTCTTCTGGTTAAAGTCTACTCTCAATCCCAAGAACCAGATCAAAACATGGAGAAGCAGCATTCAGTTTCTATGGACCACAAATCTGGAACAAACTTCCAGAAAACTGCAATCTGCTGAAACTCTGAGTTCATTTAAGTCAAAGCTAAAACTCCACCTGTTTAGAGTTGCTTTTGATTCATAATAACTGGAAATTAAATTAAATTAAATTAAATTAAATTAATTCTGGCCTGGATTACAACAACTCATCACTTCTCTTTATTCTGCCACTGTAATGTTGAGTTTCTTATTTGTTTTGTCTGTTAATTGTGCTATGTCTTTAACACTTTTCTAGCTAAAATAACATCACTGATGGACAAAATCTCCCATCCCGTGGATAAAGCTGTTGCTGAGCTGGAGAACTCCTTCAGTGACAGACTGCCGCATCTTAGGTGCACTAAGGAGCGTTATAAGAGATTCTTCCTCCCAACAGCTGTTAGACTCTATAACCATCATTGCTCCCAACAAAATCAATAAGTGTTTATATCCATGCTAGTGTCTGTACAATTCTACCATTTTTTTATTGTCACTAACTGTAAATAGTTTGTATTTTTAATGCTCAGACACATAAACATCTTGTGCATTTTAAATTAACCAACTCAGTTGCACATTACTCTAGACTGGAGTATTTTTTTACAACTACACAGTATTCATATTGAAATTTTGCCTTAGTGTACAGTATTTTTTGTGTTCTTTATTCTGTTTTTATATATATTTTATATTCTTTGTGTGAGTCTGTTTTCTGTTATTGCCTGTCACTGCCACTTTGCTGCCGTTGCACAGAAATTTCCCAGTTGTGGGACTATAAAGGATATTTCTGTTCTATTCTATTCTATTCTATTTAAAGCAGTTTGGACTGCCTTGTTGCTGAAATGTGCTATACAAAACAGCAATGAACCAGAGAGCTATATACTGAGGAAGGAGGGGAGAATGACACTGGATGCATGTGAGGAAATCAGGTGATTGGGAAGATCTGTGAAAGGGAAGAAAGTGTCATCTGAGGGAAGGTGAATAATAAATATTGTTCCTTGGAATGTCCAAAGTTTAAGATTTTATTTTATAACCTAAACCTGCTTTAAACTTCTCCACAACTTTCTCTTGTCAGCTGTGTTCCTTGGTTGTCATGATGTGGTTTGTTCACATGGTTGTTTTTAGGTTGAGATTAAATTACACAGATTATTACACAGAGACTTAATTTATTTAACTAGTTCAATCCTAAAAGTAATTGGTTGCACTTGGTTTTATTTAAGGGTTTTGAAGTAGAGAGGCTGAATAAATGTGCACTCCTTCCATTATGTGTTACTTTGTGTTTGGTGTTGAATATATTATCACAATAAAGTACAGTAAAAGTTTATTTTGTAAAGGGACATAATGTGAAAAAGTTGAGAAGGTGTGAATACTTTTGAAAGGTACTGTACATATCAGTCTATATCCTTTACCCAGTGAATCCTTGCAAGGTAGCAAAGGAGCTGGTGTCCATCTCCAGTCCTCTTTGGGGGTATACCCTGACTAGATTGAGCATAAAAAATAAATCATACATTTTTAAAGATAGTTCATAGGGCATTGCTGCTCTTGCTTAGTGATTCTCAGTGGTCAATTTTAGTAAAATTACTTCTTGAACTCCAGGTGAAATGTTTTATTTTGCTTGGTTGTCAAAGTTGTAGTGCTGGTAGCCTGTAATATTCACATTGAGAACTACTAGTCGTGAGCAAATTTACCACCCTTCAAAGAATAAGGAAACTACTGCAGGGCAGGGCAAGCAATTCCACCCTGCAACCATTGCGACAAGTGAGGGACAGTGGCTTCACTGCTTGCTCGTTCATAGCTCTCTACCGAGCAAACAAGAAAGGAAACATGCAAAAGTTACAATTACAGCCTGTCACACATCTTAAACACTCTGCTTTTTCTCCCTCTATGTCTCCTCCTGGGATCGGAACACCAGAAAATGTGCCAAAAGCTACAGAATAAATAAGAGAGCTGGGGTGGGGCTGGGGGTCTCTTCAAATTAATTCTAATTCTACTGAACTTTCACAACCACTGCACCCCAGCACCAACAACTTTGTTCACATATTGATGGGTTCCGCCATGAACTTCAATAGCACAAGCCATCGTGTAGAAAGGATGATCAAGCCAGGGAAATGGTGGGAGAGAGAAATTCAGAAAAGATGGGGAAAGTGAAATAGGGGTCCCAGATTATTTCTCCACTCGAGCCCAGGCACTCATTTCATTAGCCACCCCATTAATTAGCCTCCTTGAGCTCATTTGCAAGTCAATGGCTGTGGCTGTAGGACTGGCGGCTTTGAGCCGCAGCGCCCCTGTGATCTCTGGGTCCTCCAGCCCCTCCACCCCTCACACACTGGATGCAAGCCTTCCTGACAATTAGTACAAAAGAGATTCATGCTTCGTATAGCCAATAAATTATTCATATTTTCTCCTCACTTAAATAAATCATAATGTTCTTGAGGGTTTTACTTAAACAACATGCTTTCTATCCCTCTCTCCCAGCTACAACCCACTCTTTTGGCAACATCCAGGCGAAACTGGTTTGCAATGACCCTGCCCCTCATTTGGATCTCTTCTTTAGTAGTGCGGAACAACCTAGCTCCCAACATCTACTCTGCCACTTAATCCAAGTAATAATCAAATTGGAAAGAAAATTAGCTTTGGGCACTTTAGTCTTCCTTCAAATGTCTAAAAGTGATCATATTGCTTAGGTACTATCATGTGAAACTATTTGTACAGATTTCTTCTGCTTAGTTTTTTTGTTTGTTTATTTGTCCCTTAATGATGTTTCAGATCATTAAACAAATTTTAACATCAGATAATTGAAGTAATTGAAAAAAATATCAAATAATGATTTAATTTATAAAAGAGAAAAATGTTTCCAAATTTCTTTTAGCTCAAGCCACAGAATCTCAGTCAGATTTAGGTACAACTTCCTCTTTTTTCCAGCCATTGAAAAGTGAACTTAAGGTTTGCTTTGGGTCATTGTCCTGTTGCAGAGTGAAAATAAGCTCAAAATGAGGTCAGAAATTGAGGATTTTTTTTCTAGAGAGCAGAATTCATGACTCCATTAATTACGGCAAGTTGTCCAGGTGCAAAAGGAGCAAAGCAGCTCCTGATCATCATACTACCACCCACATGTTTGACTGTCTGTATGATGCTCTTCTTTGAAATGCTGTTTTATGTTACATCAGATGTAACATGGTCCACTTCTCCCAAAAATGTCAACTTTTGTCTTGTCAAGGCTCAAAATGTCTCCCAAAAGTCATGGGAAGCTTTAAGATATTTTTTGGCAAATTTAAGATGAGTCCTTATATTCTTGGTTTTGTGGACCAGCCACTTCTAGGAAGGTTCACTACTGTTCTATATTTCTTTCAAATGTGAAAAATGTCTCTCTCTGGGGTCCACTGGTGTCCCAAAGACTTAGAAAATTGTTTTGGAACCTTTTAAATGCTGATAATGTCATTGACTTTGTTTGTCATGTGTTCTTGAATTTCTGTAGATGTGGACATAATCTGTTGCTTTTTGAGAACTTTTAGTCTACTTCATGTTGTTGGACAGGTTCTATTTAACCCCTTAACTGTCACCCCCAAAACACTTACACTGGGTCCATGAGAACACTTGTGTCCTCATGACAGTAAAGGAAGACTTCTCAATTCTATAGCTCAGGCTGTAATCAGGCCTGGCTGTGGCTATTGAAATCACAGTAAATCAATTAGAGGTTGGTTTGAATATCTTTTCCCCCCTTGATAAATGTATTTAAATATGCCAAATATAAACAGATCTGGAAAGGAGCAAACTTTTTCATAACACTGTAGCTTTTAGATTTTTACAATTTTTTTAACCACAAATATAACAACTTTTTCTTATCATCATGTATAGTCAATATGTTTTCAGCATTATATAAGCATTTATGTTAAACACAGATACAAGTTTAAGAGTGTTCTTCAGCTCCCTTAGAGAGTAAACAGAGACTTCATGCAGAGGATCATGTGCCTCAATCCCTCTCAAGTTCTTCGCATTGATCTGATCTCTTAGTGCTGTTGTGTTGGACCAGTGCTGTCTGGACAGAGCAGCGCAGCTGTCTCAATGATTTAGCAGCCCTTTGTACTATTATTCATCTGACTGGAGGGAGTCAGTGTCCAGCTGAGGGCTTGCATCTTTTATGACCACTTGCACTTCATTCAGACAAAGGTACTTCCAAAGAATACTTTCGGGACCCACAGCACATGTATATTGATGTATATGGCTGCATATTGATTTTTAACATCTTTATTTTATTGTCAAAGAATAAGACTCGCTGAAGTGGACTCCTAAATTTTTTGTTTTTCATTCTCCGTATTTGACGTGTATTTCTTTTGACAGATGCTGCCAGTTTTTCTGATGCACTTGTCATGTTAGTTAAGTCATCAATGCATGTCCGACAGCTGTCAGTTTTAGCAACAAAGTTTACTGCTCATTTGGAAAGTTGCCCAGTGTGCTTTGTAGAAACTAATCCTCAAACTCTCTCTCTCCAGAGTTCCTCTGGCTAGTTCTGGCTGCTGTATTTTTAAGAGTTCTGCTCCAGAGTTGTGGGGACTTGGAGATCTGAGGCTTCAGGTATACACAACTAGCCTGTCACTTGAGAACGGCTAGGAACAGATAGTGCAATTAGCCAGCAGAGAACATGTTTATCTGTCAGCTCACAGACAGGTTGGGATGGCTTTGAGGGGAGTGGGGGGAGGGGAGGTGCACCACCCATTCTCTCTGTGCACAGGCTATTAGACAATTTCACAGAGCCCATTTTCAAATACAAAAAGGGTAACACCCATGCTCCCTCCACCCATACCCACCCAATTAGCAGAAAATTCCCCTTTCTTCAGCATTTATTACACCTATTCAGTATTCTGGATGCTGCTATCACTTTTCCATAACTAGGCCATACAAAGAGCAAATGCTCCATTTGGTGTGATTTGTTGCCCTGCTTGACCACTTCTTTGTGTCGGCCAGGCTGGTTAAGCGCCTTGCAATGGTGCACCCCTGCTGTTTTATCAAGTCTGCTGAATCCGTAATGAAATAAGTGAGGGTGACAGTGGCTAAGGAGGGAGGGGAGACGAAGCTAAGAGCAACAGAGCGCCTTTTTTTTGAATCATTTAAGCAAGATGCAATTACAGCTGTGCCTGGTGCGAAGGAAACAGCCCATTTTAAAGGCAACACAAATCAATGGGCACAGCAATGGTGATGTGTTTGACAGAAGTGCCTGTTAGTGGTATGCGGCTACTCCAGAGGATCATTACACACCCTGTAGACAATACATTATCCACAAAAGAGAAGAATGAAAACAAAGAGCAGCGGGAGACGAGGAGGGGGCATGGAACCGTCCTTAAAATGGCCCATAAAGGTGTTTTGGAGAGAGAAATGTCACTCTGTTTGCACATTTTCAGGCATTCTCGCATCCTTTTGGCACTTTTACACACTTATCCTCGATGCCTGCAACTTAGGCTTTCTTCAAGCTTGTCAGAGGAGACTTTTCTTTGACTTTATGGACAAAGAAACTCAAACTGTGAAAAATCTGTATGCCTTGGAGTTATCCTTTACCTCACTGAAAACCATGTACATAGTGCCATCAAGTCTGAACAGCTTACCCCAACTTTGAAGGTTGCAGTTGTGCTATACTTGCTCTATGTTCTGATAATGGATGAAACAGTACTGCTTGAGATGTTCAAAGCATGTGGTATTGTTTCACAGCCTCACCCGGTGAGGCTAACCCTGTAAGACCCAGTGTTGTAATGTTAAGGCATCTCTATTTCAAACAAAAAATGTCCAAATGTTGACTTTTTTCTGTTTTTTTTTTACCCAAACTTAGAGATTGAACCCTATTGTCCAGTCTTAGAATGCTATTGAACAGAACATGTATATATAGCTCCCCACACAGGATCACAAACTACCACAACTCGAAAAACTTTGGCTAAACAAGATCTCTGTGAATATCTGTAATGCACTGCACCAGATTAATCAAAATGAAGTAAGTAAAATGTCTTCAATTTTTTGGGGTGATAATTACAATGTCTAGAACATGTGTGCATATGTAATTTTTATGGAGCACTTGTACAAAATGCCAAATAGAGCATGTTTTTTTATTTGTTGAAATATTACAATGTTGGGCACCAAATGTCCATGCTGCGCTGAAAGTGGACATAACTGGCAAAGTGTACTTTAAATAGACATGGATTTTTATAGTCACAATATATGTATTCATATATGTCCTCATGTTCTCCACTTTGCATACCTCATAGTATATAATGTAGGCAATACATTTATACTTACTTTTCAGTATTCATTTGCAATGCTTTTTGCAAAGGTGTAGCACAAGAAAGATATGTTGCACCGATGTATCAAAGTTTGTTCCTTGTAATGTCTAGAAAACTTGTCAACACTTAAGTTGCCATTTTCCAATATCTCCCAAATCCTTTGTTGAAGCTCAGATTCTTGGATAATACTATTAGCATTTTCTGGAAAAGGTGAAATAGCTCTTCAATGCAAGGTGTGGCCCAAAACCAGGCTGCCCATTTGCTACCATCATCCTGCCTTTTAGGAGGAGAAAATATGTTGACTAGACAGTATGAGATGGTGTCAGCAGTGAGAAGAAATATTTTGCCCCACACACAATGTCCTAAACTTGTTTTTGCAATTTCCCAAAATATAAAAGAGGCAGGCAACACCAGTGTGGCTACAAAGTATGGCTGAGAACTGGCATACCTTGCATGATGTGTGACTTTGATGTATACCAAGGTAGCATGTTTTGCAATGATATTATTCATAATTTGTACTGGTCAGAGGCAAAATGATAAGCAATCAGTAAGGTGAATGAAACATTCAGTTGTTTTTATTGAGGTACAAACATTCCTTCCATGTTAAAACAGCTCAACAGCTGAGATTGATAGAAAGATAGACAAGTAGACTCTGTTTATTTAAACAGGTGAATTTAGGGAGCTTTGACGTACTTTAAAATATATCTGAAATAAATTTTTACACATCACCACACTTGTTGCTTGTAGCTATGTGCATAAACGACACAATTAATTGTTGAGCAAATGAAGTAAGATAGTGGCGATAAAACATCCAGTTCTGTATGGGTGATTCTGACATGCAATTCAGTTCAAGCTTAAAGTCATCTTAATGAAGCACGCTGTCCAGTTGTATTCCTTTTACAGTTTGGGATGTAGAGTTCAGACTAAAAGCCAAATCAGCAGAGACTGTGAAAGTCAGGATATTCCAGCCTTTGCTGCTTTGATTTTGACTATTCCTCTCCTTTAATCTGTCACTTATGATTGCTCCTGGGGCACTGAAACAAAATGCTCCTTCTTTAGTGAGTCCCTTTAAAGTGTTAGGTAAAACTCTTTCTCAAAGCATGCATAAAAAGGATGGGTGTTATGTGGCAGTAAATGTCCCTGCTTAAAAATGTCTAAGTCTTTCTAAAGCCTACTTGTATTTGTTTGATTTACGAGGTCCTCATAAGTAATGAGATGGAAGGAGGGAGAATGAAATGAGGTCACCTACAATGACAATTCTGCAGGATTTGGGCTTTTCCAGTTAGTTTGTCTCAACATTAGATGAGCTCCAGCAGAATTCAGGCCCAGTGTTGGGTGTAACTTTGACTGAGCCTGGCACCTCTGGGACATGTCAAGCACGAGTGCTTTCTCTCTCTCTCATTTTCACTTTTTGATTATTTCTCCCTCTCTCTTTGCCTGAGGATCAGGCCATCTGCTGCCTGTTGGTGCAGCCAGGCATTCTAACTGCAGTCGGTGCAGACCAGTCTGAACAGCGGAACACAGCTCGTTCTGTGCATCGTCTGGTTTTAACCACAGATTCTGATTGCTTCTCCCCTTTAGCAAAACAATTTACATTTAGAAAACACTCTGCAGCCGCTGAGGAGATGTAAATAAAACGATCCGATCAAAACATGAGCCATGCAGTAGGATCACCCGTTTCCCTAAGCACTCCAGCCCCTTTTTCTCACAGAGGGGGAGGAGGACGCTGGGGATTGAGAAGCAATGCTGAAAAGTTGTCAGAGAAAATTAGAGGGGGTTCCTGAACCATGGACCCACTGACTGGAAAACAGGAACAGGACCCCAGACTTTCAGTCCAGCCATGTGTGAAAAGAAAAGAATCTCTCTCCTTCTTAAGCTTTCTATCCACCTCCACCCCATCTACCCCCAGAGTCCCGGAGTGAAAGTGACTTCCAGAGCAGGTTGCAAGGAAAAGAGGCCTAAAAGTGCCAAGTCAACAGCGGCCTTGCCTAGCCTTAATGTATGCAGAGCTTAATGCTAACCCCTTACTTCAGTCTGTTTCCAGGGCTTGCCTTCTTTGTACCTGACGCCCTCCACCCTCCTGCCTCTGTGGCTTTCTGTGGAGAACTGTGGCTGGCCATAGGGGCCCCGTTCTGGACCACCCCTCATCTATCAGTGACACTACTGGCTGACAGAGCACTTATTCACATTCACTCATGAATATTCAATTTACTCCTGCTTCCTTCAAGGGTACAAAAGATACAGCATATCTATATACAGGAGAGAGAAAAGTGGCATCTCTTAGTTTGCCCCCTCACACTCCCCATCTTCCTCCCCAGTCTTTACACATCTACAACCTAAAGATCAGCAGCAACATGCAGGCCTTAATTTCGTGTGCATGTTTCATCAGCGGTGTCGACCAGGAGATCCCCCCCCCAACACTTTGAGCAAGCTAACACAATCCTGCACCGTTTGCACGAAAGAAAAATCCCATTTGCCCTTTGTCAGCACAAACACTTTAATTTGAGGCTTTCACTCCTGAGTAAGCAGCAGATCTTCTCAGAAGCCCAGAGAGACAGAGGAAACACATGTGGGTCCTTCAATCTCACCCTCATCAGCAGAGGCACAGTTCGTTCGGCGTGGCCTCCATGTTTTTGTCAGTCAGCGAGGGCATGCATAAGTCAAGAGGAGAGGAGAGGGGTTTGGGCGCGTCAGCGTATAAACAGCCGCCAGGACCAGCAGTCACATTTTTGTTCCAAAGTCTTGTAAGGCTGCTTGATGTGGCAGGCTTTCTGGGTGCTTTGGAGCAGTGCTGCCCATGGTCAGAAACACACGGTGAGACAGTAAAAGCTAGGCTTCTTCCTGTTGTGACAAATAAGACTTCATTGTAAATGAAATAAAATGAAAATGAAGTGCTTGAACAGCATTGTCTGATCTCTCATAAGGAATAACTAAAAGTGCACATCATTATCCCTGTCACACTCATAGGGAATGGAAAACACACAAAAGTGCAGCTCAAGTCCTATAGTGGTCTTATGCTAAAGATATGCAGCTAAAACAAGAGACTTTAGAATATTTTTAATGAACCTTTCATGAAGATTTAAGCTAGCTTTGAAAAACTGCAGAATAACCCAAACTCTACTGAACATAGTCAGAGCCCAGATAAATAAAAATATAAGCCCTAACAAAAATTTGGAATTAAATTTGATACAAAACTATTTTGATTAAGAGCTGAACTTACTGACTGTTACAAATGCCTCATAATAAATAACAGTGGAATAACTAATAGCACATTTTTTTCTGATCAAGTTAAGATTAAAGAGAAAAGATGGAATATCACATTGTTGAGGTGGAAAAAAAAATCATAGAATCTGCCTTTAAATCTAAACCAAATTCATGCACAAGCCTCATTATGCAAATGAGTCAGCAGTTAAAAGAGGGTGTTTGCAGACCTTAATGAGCTGTTACATTAGGCTGACTGACAGGAAACATGTCCACTATAAGAGAGCCGTCAGCTGAAACAGTAGGAAGGATTATAAGTCTTTCAAGAAGGTAAATCAAGGAGTGTGGAAAAAGACGTTGATTGTTTCCAATCAGATGGATTGGAGCCGATCCAAACGAAATGGTAAGGTTGGTAAAAGGAAAATAATGTAGGCAGACCAAGGAAAAAATAAGGGTCAGAGCATATAAACTCAAAGCAAGCTGTCTTTAAAACGGAAAATGCACAACAAAAATAAATAAATACAGATTGGTAGAAACAGGAAACAGTGTTCATGAGCAATCTGTATGTGATGCATTTACAAGATCGTTGCATTTGTAGAACAGCAATGATTGAATGCAATTTTTGAATAATGCAATAAAAAGATAAAAGCTGCGTTCATGAATGAACACAGCTTTCTACTGCTAACATTTAAGCAATGGATTTTTTTTTTTCTCCAGACGTGATCTCTATTGTTTGGGAGAAGATTTGCAGCAAGTGTGCCAAACTACACACTAAAATTTTTAGAACCTGAGGAGGTGAGCGCAGTTCTTCACATAGATCAGGTAGGTCAATTTAAACTCTTTAAAAGAAACAAAAACACCTTAGAATGTAGGTTAAATACTTGCTGACCCGAGTGCAATTTAACTGCACTGTTCTGATTTGCCAGAAGGTGATTTGCATTTTTTTCATTGCATTAAGTTTCTCACTTCATTTTAAATTGAGTCAAAAATAGAACCGTATTGTGATTTAGAGGTAATCAAATCCTAAAGAATATGTTTTTTTTCTGCTCATGTAGCTTTAATCTATCATATTTTTGGCAGTGTATGCAGTAACCAGATCAGAAAACCCAATAATTCAACCAGACAGAGTATAGCTTAGAAGGTTTATTTGACGACTGATGGTGGGCAGCAACTGGTTTCAGCAAGGATCAGCACTGTCTGTAAGGGAATAGAGACAGAATTATTTAGAATAAGAATACTTAATCAGAAAGCCACTAACCTCTTTATAAGAAAATAATCCACTCTGTTACAGGGTCGCCTCTTTAAGGTGCAAGTGCTGTGCAAGAGAATCAGTCAGGGGCAATTCACAGTAGCACTTTCCAGTTTGGTCTGAGTTTGATTCACCAGAGTCAAAAGTGGCAGAGGTATTCAACCCATAGTTCTCAGCTGAGGTGAAGGATCAAGCAAGCAAAAACAAGAGATCGAAGTGAGGCAAGGCAAGACAAGTTGGATATCTCCAGGTACATTGGGAAGGAACTTTTGGCGGAGACATGGGTGAAAGGCAGCAGGAAATAATTAGACAGGGGTGGACAGGATGAGTATCAATAGTGGTAGAGTAGAGGACAGGCTGTGTGTCCACAAGGATCTTGCATTTTGGGAGACCAGAAATGATCATTCTTGAAACCGGGTCCCAGAGTGGACAAATTTAAAAATGTCAGTTTGATGTTTCTGTGCATACATGCAGGTCACGTTTTTTGAAATGATGAAGTCGTATCTCCATCTCTCGCTTTATCCCACTCACAAATAACCGCTCACAAATACCAAACATGGCGCTGTTTGTTGTTGTTGGACATTGTTGTTGTTTTATGTGACGTTCTGTGGCAGTGTTACGGTGCCACTGATTGGCCCTGCATACTCACTACAGCACTACCAGTGGTGCTGGATCCTGTCATGTGGACACACATTTTTTCTTAATCATTTACAAAAATTAACTGTGTTTTTCTCCATGTAGACAGGGCCTAGGAAACAGGCAAGTTTCAGGTTGCAGTATTACAGTGTATGGCAATATGTACCACTCTGGCTACAAAGCAGAGATACTCAACCTGCGAATAATCGGCTGAATATGCTGTTCTGTGATCAGTCCCAAATCTGGTGTTAACCTTTCCTGTAGAACCTCTGGCTTTGTTGGGAGACACTCAGAGGAGCTCCTTTTCACTCCAAGGCTGAAATAATTCAGGACTTCAGGGTTAACTCCCATTGTGGTTCATAGCATTGTAGTGCAGCAAAGGAAGAGACAGTTGAAAGTTTCTGGGGAAGCCATAGCATTTATTATACACTGTCACATACAAATGTCACTGCCAGTCCTAACTGTTCCAAATTACCTCATCTCTTTTTTTCTACTAAAAGAACTCCATTTTTAGACTACTATTTATTCTACCCCTCTCCTGCTCTCTCTATATAAAAACAATACGTGTGCCCTCTGCTCGCATGATGTGCTGGTGCAACACTACCCCCACTCTAGATGGTAATAATAACAAAATGATTCCACTCCAGCTCGCATAATTGGAAGTCCAGAATACATCTCCATTACACCATGAGCAGAGAACAATTACTCCTCTAGAACTTATCCATTACAACAATCAACTTAGGCGATTTGGTGAAAACTTACTGACTAGCAATTCACAAGAAATAAAATCAAATTTAACACAAAACAAATGCTTGAAAATCACGTGTTGCCCCAAGTTTTTTTCCCTTTTTTTAAACATACTGAAAAATAAGCAGAAGAAACCTAACATAACTGTACATTTTCTACTCTGCAGTTAAACTTCACATATAAATGTCCATAATAGCTCAGTCTACCCATTCACTGAACCTGATAGGTGGGGTCCTGCAACGCCTCGGTCTCTGAGGATGTGGGCCCTCTTGGTACAATCTCTGAATTGTACCCCCTCTACTGTGAACATTGGGCCAAGGTGAAGCAGGGGAAGCAAGTGGTAGAGTAGCAGAGTCACTTACAGCTGGTTCCGGTGTGGGACTACCGGTGCTCTTGTCGGCCTCAGAATTACTGAGGAGGTTAAGCAAACCAAGGTCAACATCTGGATTAACCATTTGGAGCTGTGGTGGAGGGACCTCCTCCAGGGACCATCTTTGAGCATGATCCATGACCCACATGTTGTCCAGGAGGTCATGGCTTTGGTAGGGTTTCAGTTGGTCATGGTAAACCACCTTTACTTTGGTCTTTGGATCTTTCTGAATGCGATAGACGAGGTCATCAAGTTGTCCTAGGATGAAAAAGGGGCCATCGTAGGATGGAAGAAATTTCTTCACCTTGTTTTTGTTCTTCCAGGTCTCTTTGACAAGGTACCAAACAGCATCTCCTGTGTCCAGTCACAGTTCTTGTCATACTGGCATTTGGCTTGGGTAACAGAAGCGCAAAGCACATCCCAGGCAATGTGGTGTGCCAGCTCAAGTTTCTCACGGAATTGCTGGACATACAAAGGAGTGGTTTTGTCACCTGGGGGTACGCCGACCACTAAGTCAACCAGCTCACTCACCTCAGGTCCAAACATCATATAGTTAGGTGTGAATTTGGTGGCACTGTGTTTAGTTGCCCTATAGGCCATGAGGGCATAGGGGATTATTAGGTCCCAATCCCAGTGGCACCTCTTGGCTGTTGTGATGAAGATCTTCTGCAAGATGGTATTAAATCTTTCAACCTGCCCATCCAACTGTGATCTAAAAGGGGTGGTGTGTGTCTTTTCAAACCCAAACAGGTTGCACATTTTCTGGAAGACTTCTGATTCAAAGTTTCTGCCTTGATCGCTGTGTAACACCTGTGGAGCCCCGTAGCAACACATCCACTCAGACAGCAGCACCTCAGCCACAATGACAGCTTGGTCATTAGGCAAGGGGAATGCCTCCACCCATTCGGAGAAATAATCCTGTATGACAAGGATGTAGCGATTGTTGTGTTCTGTTTTGTTCAGTGGTCCCATTATGTCCAGAGCCACCTGTTCCATTGGTGCACCAACATGTACAATCCCCATGGGGAGTCATGGTGTCTTCTAATTTTGATGTTTTTGATGATTTTTCTGTATATTTGATTGATGTTTTTACGATGTGAAGCACTTTGAATTGCCTTGCTGCTGAAATGTGCTATACAAATAAACTTGACTTGACTTGACTTCAGTGGCCTTCCTTTAGCCACACAGTTCATCCACATTTTGACTGATGCAATGTCAGGATCTTCTTCCTGGGCTTTGCAAAGCTGGTTTGTGGTCCAACCAGAAAATAATGAGGTCTCACTTGTCTTCGTAGTGTAAATCTCAGTCTCTGTAGGGCTTTGGGGCTCAGTGCTGGTCTTAACTACCCCCACTGGACACGACATCACCAGGTTGGCACCGGGGTCCAACTCACACTGTACTCCTTGATGACAAAAGTCTTTAGTGTAGGCAGCAAGGTCTTGCAGATTGCATGGACATGACTGGCGACAAGGACCTCTTGACATACTGTCAGCATTGTCGTGCCGTCAGCCTGCCCGGTGAATAATATTGAAGTTGTACTCAGTCAAGCCACTGTGCCAGGTGTCCCGCCAGTTCTTTCATCCTGGTTTACCATCTAAGGCTACTGTGGTCAATACATACTGTGAAAGTACGCCACAGAAAGTACTGCCGGAAGTGGGATGTAAATTCAACCACATCTAGCAGCTCTCGTCTGGTTGTACAATAGTTCTGCTCTGTCTTTGATAGCTTATGGCTCCCATAAGCTAGAACATGCTCAACTCCCTACTGCACTTGGGACAGAACAGCCCCAATACCAGTGTCACTAGCATCCGTATCCAAGATCATGTCGCCCTGGTTGAGTGGGTAACCCAGCACAGGTACAGTGGTCAGCCCATGTTTGAGTGTGTCGAAGGCTGCCTGTTGTTTGTATGCCCCACTGAAAACGGGCATACTTCTGCGTCAGGGAGTGTAAAGGTTCAGCTACTGTAGCAAAGTCTTTTACAAATTTTCGGTAACAGGATGCAAGGCCAAAAAACCTGTGGACCTCCAGAACAGAAACTGGGATTTGCCACTCCTTCACCTTGCGGACTTTGGCCATCAGGCCAACTTAGAACGTTAGAACGTTGCACGTGTGTTGCACAACCCAAATGGCATGACATTCCACTCAAACAGTCCACTTCTGGTGCCTAGTGTGTTTTGTGAGTAAGCTCCACTTACCAGTACCAGAGGCGAGGTCGAGCGTGCTAAACCACTTGACAGATGACAGGGTGTCGAGTGTATCTTCAATGCGGGGAAGAGTATGAGCATCTTTAATAGTACAGTCATTAAGAGCTCTATAATCCATGCAAAGACAATACCTGCCATCCTTTTTGCAGACCATGACAATAGGTGATGCCCAGCTGCTGTGACTGCAATGGGCCAAGCCATCACAAAAACTCTGCTTGATCTGCTTCTCACCATTGTGTTGTTTTTCTGCAGCTATTCAGCGTGGTGGTAGTTTGACTGATGCCCAAGGACAGGTATTTATATCATGTTGGACTAAACTGGTGTGGCCAAGGTCATTAGGTCCTGAAGAAAACATGCTGCTATAGTTGCAAAGCATCTACAGCAGCATCTATGCTTTTCTTCTTCTGTAAGGTTGAAAGAGCTTTGGATGTAGAGTTCATCCAAATCAGGCGGAACAGTGGGAGTAACTGACAGTTGTGGCTTGTCTTGGGTGGCTGGCTTTAACAGGGTGGAGAAATCCCACTACAACTCCCTCCTTTATTGTCACTGCTGTAGCCCCAGGATTGAAGAGTCAAATGAGTATGGCTTTGGAGAGCCTGGGTGTCACCAGGAAACGGCCAGCAGGAGCTCATGCCTCTTTACAAAACCCTTTGTCGGGCTGAGCATCAGTTCTCCATAAATGGGGCCCCTGAAGTGTGCTCCACCTTTTAGTATGTACTCCCTCCTTGCCTCAATGACAACAGTTCAGGCCACTCGAATGGCATGTACTCTGGAGTCACCTTAAATTGAGAAATAAGGAACTTCTTCACCAAACAGAGTGATGCTTTGGTTACCAAAATCAAGGCGTGCTTGGCCCTGCATCAGGAATGGATGGCCAAGTAAAGCTTCATTATTGCTAATATCAGTCACCAGGAAATGCACACTCACTTGGTGGCTAGTGGTTTGAACTGGAACACGTATTTCACCAAGAACGGGGACGACGTTGGGCCCAACACCAAGAAGAGTTCTTAGTGAGGTTGGGTGCAGTGGGGGGGCAAACCTCTGGGTCAGTCGAGTTATAGAGGTTCAAGGGCAGCACACTTCTCCTGGCCCCACTATCTAGGACAGCGCATACATCAAGTCCATAAAGTTGCATGTTAATGTTCATTTCTTGGTTGCTGGTCTTGAGATGGAGCACTGTCACCCCCTGGTTGTCAGTAGTATCAAATAATGCTTGCGTTTTAGTCACTTTTCGAGGGGAAGGGCAATGTTTTTGAAAATGACCTATGCTGGAACAGTTTCTGCAGCGAACTACCCCACCTCTTGAGGCTTTAAAATCATTCTTTCTGGCTTGTGGGCTGCAGGAGGAAAAGGTTCCCCATTCAGAGCTGTGTGGGAAAGGAGCAAACTCTTGTGGCGGCTCAAGTCTTCCATCTCTGACCACAGCAGCACGCTGCCTTCTACGAGGGATGTTGTGTATTCCTGTTTGCATCAGAGTGGTAACATTACTAGCAACTCGTTTCATGGCCTAGGGTATGAAGCTGTTGCTCCAGTAACTTTTGTACAATCTCAGCATTTCCCACGGCATTGATAAAAATTTCCACGCCAATAGCTCAGCTTCCATTTGGTCGCCATAGACCACTGCTATTTTACCATAGATGTCATCCCTTAAGGTATGAAAGGACTCACTTGACGTGCGGACCCGTTGCCTCAGTTCAGTGGCCACAGCAGCTGAAGACGGGCCATAAGCAATCTCCATCCCCTCCACTAGGCGGCAGTAATCCCAATGTGAAGGCTGTGGGTTTGGATGAACAATGGCGCCTGCAGACCCCACTAAACAGAACTTTAATTGAATCGTTTTTGTTCTGTCTGAGCAGTAGTTTGCCTCAGAGCAGCTTTCAAACTGGTGTAGAAACTCCTTCCAGGGAGTTGTGCCATCATACTGCCCCAGGCGTAAGGTGGGGACCTTTTCTCGCAGCTCGCCTTCCTCTTCACTCTTAGATGCAGCCTGGCAATGATCACAGCCACACTTATGTGATGTTAACTGAGCCTTTAATAGCTGATTTAAATGTCCATGCAGATTGTCTTTGAATGGGTTATAAATTGGAAGAGGCAAAGTGGGACTTATTTGGTGAGGGTGGTGATAAGGCAGTGGTGTGCTGTGGACAAAATCTCTGAAATGGGTGTGTGTGGGTGAAAGGGTTTGTGCTTGGATGCTGCAGGTTTGGCGACGTAACCCCTGTTCCTTCAATGAAAGGATTCGTGTTCATACTAGCAACCTGCATTGTACTGCCGTGAGGTGTATAGCTTCCCACTGCACATCTGCGGTCTCATTGTTGTACACAAATGGGTGGTAGTTTTCATAGCCCTACTTTTTTGTCCCCTCCTTAACCACAGTCATTTCCCCAGCATCATCATAAACATTTGTCAATGCTACAAATGGGTCATAATGTTTAGTCTCTCCGTACATATCTTTGCGCTCATTAGCTTCCGCCGTTAGCATTAGCTTTTAGCCGACCTTGTTTACTTAAACTGTCTCTGCTTGGTTTATTTTACCGAGTTTTATGCTCACTGGTGAAACTCCACAAGCCTGTAGAAGTCTCTTCATGGTCGCCAGTGTTAACCTTTCCTGTAGAACCTCCGGCTTTATTAGGAGACACACAGGGGAACTCCCTCTCGCTCCAAGGCTGAAGTAATTCGGTACTTCAGGGTTAACTCCCGTTGTGGTTCACACCAGTGTAGTGCAGCAAAGGAAGAGACAGTTGAAGGTTTCTGGGGAAGCCATAGCATTTATTATTCACTCTGTCACATACAAACGTCATTGCCAGTCCTAACTGTTCCAAATCGCCTCATCTCTTTTTCTCTACTAAAGAACTCCGTTTTTAGACTACTACTTATTCTACCCCACTCCTGCTCTCTCTATATATAAAAACATGTGTGCCTTTTTGCTGGCGTGGCAGTGCTGGTGCAACACTGGAGTGGCCAAAGAGACAGCACTTGAACATTAGTTTGGTGCAATCCATATTAAAACATGAAGCTGACTGACAAAAGAAACCAGTTGATTTCCACAGTCACAGATGAAAAGGGGTTTCATCTCAGGTACAGGAGCACGGCAGTGGTATAAAAAAAAAAATAAAAAAAACCCAGTGGTGGACATGAACATTCAAGAGAGGTTTGATGACAACATTGTTCTTCAGGATGATGATGATTCTTCTCAATAAACAAAGGATGTAACAACATTTTTTCAAGGAATGGAAAATGAACTCAATAAACTGGCCAATAAAGAGTCTGGATCTTAATCCGACAGAAATTCATAAACTGAACAGAAATGGTGTGTGACAGGACTCCATCCTGCAAAGCTCACATGTGAGATACTGTATGAGAACATTGAAATCTGACTGAGGAAGAATATTGGTTCTCATTGGTGAAAACCATGCATCAAAGAGTTCAAAGTGTCAAACTGTAGAGTTGTTGCAACACATTATTATGTTTTTTACTCATATTTAAGTAAATAATGCCATATTCCCTTCACTTGAGAAACGAAGTTCTTGAAAACAAAGTTCTATAAATTACAGCAAAAAAAAAATTATTTTAGTTTTATATGTATTTAGCCAGATCTTGAATTTAATAGGCTCACCTTTACTATATCAGTTGGGTGCAACTGATATAGTAAAAAATGTGTTACACTTGGCAGACTCTGTGGCAACTGTTGCTAACCAAGCTGCATGATGTTGCAGTGTAAGAACTTTTGCCTTACAGAAAGAACCTCCTTGTTTTAAATCACGATCATACTGAGGCCTTTCTGTGCAGAGTTTGCATGATCTCCGCATGCATGCACGAGTTTTCTCCAGGATTTTTCTCCATATCAGGCTAAATGGAGGATAGCCCTGTGATGGACTGTGAACCTGCCCAGTGGTCTGCTTGGTCACTGACCGCTACACAGACACCTCGAGTTTTAATAAGTAGATATGAAAAAGGAATAAAGGTTAATACATAATGTAATCAGCTAGGGCAACATGCTCAGTTGCATAATATCAGCTTATTCCTCTGTCAGTTAATGGATATGATTCGAGTTAAAGCCTTCATGTTCGTTTTGAATTTGACCTGGATATAACTGGATATGTTGTCTCCATAATTATAAAATATATTGTTTTCTGAATTGTATATAAAGAAGCAAGAGAGCACTGCTATTCACTTGGTTTTTTATTAAATTAGATGTGAAAGTTAGACCTGAAAATACTCTGAATAGCCAGACTTCTTTCAACCAGATAAAAGAAACAAAATGTAGAGTGCTTTTGCTCTTGTTACCTCTTAAAACTTTATTAAAATATATCAGGCATAAAACTAATCACAGTGGGTTAGCAGTGACTGTTTGGCTTAATTCTGCTGGCTGAATTTAGATATATGGCACTTGCATATCCTCCCACTTAACTAGTAGCCCTGTGAATAACTGGCAACCCTGTTTTGGCGGTGGAATCTACAACACACTGTTTGTGACCAATGTTACTGCAAATATTGTGCCAGCAAGTTGGAAAGAAAAGATGGATGTTGCAGAGGATTCAGCATTACACCATCCAGCATCCAGCTGCAGCTCCGCGGCTCTGCTTAAAGGGAATTAAATCAGACCCCATTGACTGGAGAGTAATAATACAAATATCTAAATGTAATTAAATATTTAACAGTCATCATTCCAAAGGTATGTTCACATAGCAACAATTATAAGAATCGGGGTCCCTTATAGGCCTCCAGTCCATCAGAACTGAATTCCACAGTCTATTAACAGCACTTATCAAATGTACTAACTGCAATGAAAAGTGATGCTTTCCCTGCCAGAGAACACTGCTCTGAATTACATTTTCAGTGATCAGTGCTCGCAGCTCTTTGTGTGTGATGAGGACTTAATTAACTTTGTAGAGTTGGCTGCTGCAGATCGCATTGTGAATTTTACCATGGAAGCTGGGGCAATGAGCAGGCTAAGTGCAAACCTCTGTTCTCATAATTCTACATCTGTTTTCCGTTGCTTGCTTGTGTAATTACCTCCTCCTCAGTCATCCCAGCGGAGGCTGGCTGCAGGTGACTGCAGGTAAAACGGGAACAGAAAACCTGTGTGCTTTCTGATAAGCACAGACGTATGGGAACAACAGGGATGGATGTTGTGACAGCTTCTCATGGGCATGCATGTGCATAAACACACTCACACAGAATGTTTACATTTTCAAGCGTTACACCAGAGCACCATCCAGTGGATGATGAGAAAACTGCAGACCAACGTGCTTGTGCGAGTTTTCAGTGCAGCTCACACACATCCACAGTATGTTCAAGCCCAGCTGTTTTTTTTCTTGTGTTTCCTCTAATATTTCTAAAAAGATAACTCTTCACAAAAAAAATTCTATAAATGTGTGAGCATGTCATTCTGACTTAGATCATATAATCAAATGAATACAGTGTCTATCAGTTAATTGTAGCAATAGGTGATGACTCCCAGAGGAACATGCAGTACTTCTAACTTTTTTCAGTAGTGGATTTGATTGTACTATACTTAAAAGACAAACACAGTGACAGTGTCAGAAGTTTACATACACTCATGATAGTATTTAAATAAAATTAATTAAACTGAAATTAATTCGAGACTTTTGACCCAAATACACAAAATTTTAGTCTGAAAATTTATTTGAACATTCAAAATATAATTGTTTCAGATGACGAATGTGTAAATTTATATCGCTAAATTATTACACTGATAAATTATATATTGACAATTCACAATAGACAAATAGATTCTAATTAAAACATTTTTTCTGAATATTCAAGGGTAACTAAACTTCATGATTAATCAAGTAATACTCAAGGGTTGTAATGATTATTGAACGAACAACGTCAGTAATTTTATAACAAAAATTCAATGTACAACTTTGAATTTATTTTGGATTTTTTAAAATCTATACTGGTTCAGAAATATATACATTGGCCCCCAATTATACCCTGGTCAAGTTATGAGATAAACCTGCTTAACTGATTTACCCAAACATAACGGAGCATGGCTGTTGGCTCGGCCGCTGACAAGACAATTGTTCTGGGCTCATGGTAGAGGGGGGGCTAGAACCAGGCAGTCCAAACAATTTATTGAACATAATAGGCAAAATAGGCCTGTCTGTGACAAACAAAATGTAGGATTAATATTTAAGTGTCATTAAACTTTTACATTTATTTTGTTCTTCCCACGGTCTTTGTAGTACTGATCAAGAACCTCCTCACCCCAAACATAGAAATGGTTGGCTGCTGACGCAACTTCTGACTTTGAGTTCATTAAGTATGGAAAGCCAAATGTGCCACAATTTAATACATTTAAAAAGTCCCATATTTGTAAAATAACTAGAGCTCTATGTGTCAAATGAAATAATCTCTCTATATAAAAAAATAAATGTAGAAATAAAAAAAAAAATGTTAGTATTTTTTCACAAATTACAAATCAAAATTGGAGCTAATACTGCTATAGAAAATGTGATTGGTTGGCAGCTAAGCTGGCTTGCAGATAAACCAGTCAGTTACTATGGTTTTTTTAGAAACCATAGTTTAGAGACATAGTTTACATTACACATTTCAACCTGGAAAGACTCACACAAAGAGAAAGTAACAATTAGAGAGTTTAAAGTTCAGATTTAAAGTTATTTGGGACTCGGACCCCAGCAGAAGACGAGCACACTGAGAATCACCATGAGCTTGAATAAACAACATAGGGTGAGGATTGCTGCCCATCACTCTCTCAGTTACCTATATGCTGAGAGAGTGATGGGCAGCAAGCACAGAAGAGAGATCTGGGCAGATGTAGGTGGAGAAGGTTGCTGAAGACCAGTGGTTGAGCTGCTAAAGTTAAGCTAAATGACTACAGTGAGGCTGCCCCCAGCCTAAATGAGTGGCCTGAGAATGGCTCGGGAGAAGTTTACGTAACTCTAGAATTTTCCAACAAATTTAAAGAACCAGGCAGTGGACATATGGAAGCTTTCAGGAGCGAGGGACAGAGGCTACAAGGGAGAGCCGAGTTTGGGGTGTTTAAGAGCAAATCTGAGTGTGACATGAAAGGGGACAAAAAATGGGACAAGCATGTTCCCTTTTGAATGTTTGAGATTTATTAAAGAAGAAGTCGACAGGATGGCTTGAAAAGAGGCTTAGAGAGTGTCATGGTTGTTGACATTCAGAGTAGAAATAATGACTGTTATTAAGCTGCAGATGTAAGGGAGCTTAATGTGGCGTTGATTGAGGCAATAAATGATGGTTAGGATTGTGAGATGACAGAAAAAGAGGGGTTGCATGAGCTGCATGAAATTTAGCTCGCTGTCATGCTGAGGCCAAGGACTAGAGAGGGCATATTGGTGAGGATTTTAAGACAATAAAGTTGTTAATAAGAGAATGCTAGGTGATGCAACAAAGAACAGGAATAATAAACTTGGAAGTGGAGCGGCTTTAATTAATAGCTTTGACCACAGCCGCTTATTGCATGGGCGAGGTTGCACTTTATTTCCTACAAAGGCCCTATAGGCTACAGGCTGCTGTGATAAGAATAATTCCTTAGAATGCGGAGGACTTGACAGTAAGAATAAAGGGACCATTCATAAATGAACTGCCCTTAAACCCCCCAAAGCCAGAACCTGAGAATGGGGCGGTAGCCGAATAAAACCGGAGCAAATCAGCGCAGTGCACCATGACATCATGGGGAAAGAGCCAAGAGGTGCAACGCACCTGTAATAGCTGAGCAAACGGCTTCAGCTGTTACAGCCATAAGCCACAATCAGGCTCAAAAGCCAGGTGTGGTGATTGACTCAGACCTGAACCTACAGACTCAAGAAGACAGTTACAAAGTTGGCCTTCTAAGACCTAAAAGTGATTCCATGATTAAAGGACTAATGACCAGCAAGATTGAAAAAATCAGACACGCATTTATCAGCAGTTGCATTGATTAGTGCAACACTGTACAGGTCTGCTTAAAAAGTCAAACAGCAGCAGCTGATCATGAGCGCGCCTCTCAGGATCTCACTTAAACCGGGAAGATACAGCATGACCCCCCAGCTTTAAAGTCCCTACACTGGCTCTCTGTGGCACAGAGAATAAACCTCAAGACACTTTTGATAGTTTATAAGTCACTTGATGGCTTAGCACTAAAATACATCTCAGACCCATTATGCTTGCAAGCCCCTATGACAATTCAGCATACCCAGAACCAAACATGGAGAAGCTGAATCTGGTCCCTATGCTTTAGCCTGTAACAAGCTTCTGGAAAACTGCGAAACACAGAGTTCCATTAGATCGAGGCCAGAGACCCACCTGTTTAGAGCTGCCTTTGATCAGTTATAACTGAAACGTTGATCCATGCATTTACAAATGATTGATGATTTTGATGATGCCATTTTACTAAAAGAAATTATTGCCTGTTTCATAAGACTGTATGACTCAAATAAATGTGACTGCCAATTTGGGGAATAAAGATGGGTGGAGAGCAGAAATGAAAAATCAGGACCTAGTTGCATGCATGGTGAAAAGAATGAGATAAGTGCATTCACTTTCATTAAAATTAATGTTTGTCATGAGCAATGTTCCAGCTTTCATGTCTTACACAGGAACCACATGTAGAAATTTGTGTACCGTTTAAATGTGTCCAGCAACTTAATAGTTAGAACTCTGTCAACTGTAACATATAGGGACACATTATAGACCTTGAGTTTTTTCAAATATTGGAATAACTGTCTGGTTTGAGATGGATGGTTTGTCTTTTACTTGATATAACCATTATTGCTCCCAAAAAACTCAATAAGTGTTTATATCCATGTTAGAATTTGTACAACTTTACAGTTGCACCGTTTTATTCTCACTAATTGTAAAGAGTCTGCATTTTAATCCTCAAAGAGACATGCACATTTTGTACATTTTTTAATAAACCAACTCAGTTGCACATTCCTCTGGACTGGAGTATTTTTTAACATGACTACACAGTATTTATGTTGAAATTTTGCCCATACTGTACAGTATTTTTTTATTCTGTTTTTGATATATATTTTATATTCCATCTTTGTGTGAGTCTACTTGCTGTTATTGCCTGTCACTGTCACTTTGCTGCTGTTGCACAGAAATGTCCCCATTGTTGGACAATAAAGGATATTTCTATTCTATTTTATTTCTTATTTTCTAAATGATTTGGACTACTTTTTTGTCTGGAAATAAAGGAATTATAATGCAAATAGGCGTGATGATCGAAACAAGATCCATTTAGCATTTGATGGCAGCATTAGCTTAGCTGAAGCCCTCCTCCGGGAAGGTATCACAGCCAAACAGAATGCCAGGCCAGGTGTAGCTTCTATGGAGAGAAAAATAACAGAAAGACAACAAAAAGTTAACAGTTAAAATAACAGCAAATAATGCAAATTGGAGAGTAGTAGAAAAAAGTGAGAAAAAGTGGTCAGTTTGCCCTCTAGTAGCCTAAGCCTATGGCAGCATAACTACAGAAATAATTATGCTGTTTTATCAAAGTTTTATCAAACTTTCCTTTATCAAAAAGGAAAGTTTAAGCCTATTCTTAAAAGTAGATAGGGTGTTTGCCTCACGGACTAAAACTGAGAGCTGGTTCCACAGGAGCGGAGCCTGATAACTAAAAGATCTGCCTCCTATTCTACTTTTAGAAATTCTAGGAACCACCAGTAAATCTACAGTCTGAGATCAAAGTGCTCGGTTAGGAACATATGGAATAATCATATCTTTGATATTTGAAGGAGCTGATTATTAAGAGCTTGACATGTGAGAAGGAGAATCTTAAATTCTACTCTGGGTTTAACAGGGCACCAATGAAGGGAAGCTAAAATAGGAGAAATATGATCTTGTTTTTAAATTTTCATCAGAACTCTTGCTGTAGTAGTTTGGATCAGCTGAAGGCTTTTAACTTCATTCTGTGGACTTCCTGATAGTACATAAAACCGAATAGTGGCCAATCGAGCTTTATTCAGTCTCGCAAAATGTTCAAGTTTAACAATTCTATGAAGGCTTTGTATCCAGAAGGACTTCATAAATATATCAGGTGTAAACCTGACATATGAGCACTGATTTCTCCAGTGCTTTAAACACCATCCAGCCAGGACTTCTGAGGGACAAGCTGGAGCTGTCAGGAGTGGACTACCACATGTCCCAGTGGATACTGGACTACCTCACTGGCTGCCCACAGTATGTGAGGATGCAGGGCTGTGTCTCCGACAGGCTGGTCTGCAGTATGGGGGTCCCTCAGGGAACTGTGCTGACACTGTTCCTCTTCACCCTCCACACTACAGACTTGTCCATCCACTTCCCATGCTGCCATCTGCAAAAGTTCTCTGATGATCCTACCATAGTTGGCCTCATCACAGATGAGGACAACTCAGAGTGCAAACAGTGGACTCAGGACTTTGTGGACAGGTGCCAGAGGAACCACCTCCTGATCCATGCTGCTAGAATCAAGGAGCTGGTGGTGGATTTCTACAGGTACAGACCCACCTCACTGACACCAGTGAACATCCAGGGAGTGGATATTGAGATCGTGGACTCTTCTAAGTACATGGGCATTCACCTGAACAATAAACTGGCCTGAACTCACAAGACTGATGCACTTTACAGGAAGGGTCAGAGCAGACTCTACCTGCTGAACAGGCTGAGGTCTTTGGGATTGCAGGGGATGCTTCCAAAGACCTTCTTTGACTCTGTGGTGGCATCAGCCATCTTCAGTGGGACTGTATGTTGGAGCAGCAGCTTATCTACAGCAGAGAGGAAGCAGTTAGATAAACTCATCCGGAAGTGCCAGCTCTGTACTAGGATGCCCCCTCGACCCAGTGCAGATGGTGGGAGATAGAAGGATTAAAGCTAAAATAAAATCATTGATTGACAAAGTCTCACACCCCATGCATTAAGCGGTTGCTGATGTTGGAATCCATATTTTTACTCATGGACTGATCAGATCGCATTCCTAAGGATGTTTGTGCTGGAAACATTGCTGCCAAAACTCCCCCTGCAATAAAACTGACTTTATCTGAACTAATCAGGTAAGAACTGGCCACATAACCAACTCCTGACTCTAAAACCCTCATCTTCTGGAGCCAGCCTCCAATAGAGACACATCAGTGCTGCACATATTTTCTTTTAACCTGCTTGCCAAGAAAGACGACATAAAAACCTTCTAAGTATTAACTGGAGAACTTCTAGAAAACAGTTTGCATATCCTGTTTCTCTGCATTCTTCCTTTTGAGATGCTAAAGTCTCTCAACGTCTGCCTATCCAGGCCTGCTGATGGAACACTACATCTGTCGACAAAGAAGCCTTTTAGCTCAACCAAAGGTACCACTGGTTCTACCGAGAACCTTTTGCTGGGACGCCAGCTCGCTCACTCACTTGCCCAACAGGCAAGGATGAGTTTTTCTTTCCACTTTTTTTTTTCTTTTTGGACCTTGGACACTGCTTTGACCTGATCGGCTGATCTGTTCTTAGTAAGACGTTCTGAACTTTGTTCTCAATCCATTATCTGGGCTGAATTAGGTGTTGAACAAGACTTTGTAATTGCCTTTTGTTGCATGTTTGCTAATGATTTGCTGATTATATGCTGTGATATTTTTGTGACATTGTGTTTCTGTGTTGATCTAAGACCAAAAGATTCTCTGCATCCAGAATAATTGAATTCAGCACTGCTTCTCCTACCAGTGGTTCTGAATTCATTCCTTCACAAGAGACTGATTAAGGCTTGACTTATGATTTCAGAGACTGGATGGTGCCCCGATTAAACTAAGAACTTTAATGCTATTAATAATTTAATTAATAATCAATTATTAATTATAATTATTGAAGATTAAATAAGTCAAACACGAATGCGAATTCTAATTCCCAACACTGAGCTGGAGAGCACCTTCAGTGAGTGCTGAATCCTAGGTGCACTAACAAGTGTTATAGGAGATCCTTCCTCCCAGCAGCTGTTAGACTCTATAATCATCATTGCTCCCAGCAATATCCATGCTACTTTACCATTTTTTTCATTGTCACTAATTGTAAATAGTTTGTATTTTTAATGCTTAGAGACATTCACATCTTGTACATTTTTAATTAATGAACTCAATTGCACATTCCTCTTGAGTATTTTTTATAACTACACAGTATTTATGTTGAAATGTTGTCTTACTGTGCAGTATTTTTTATTCTGTTTTTATATATATTTTATATTTTTGTGTGAGTTTATTTTCTGTTATTGCCTGTCACTTTCACTTTGCTGCTTTTGCACAGAAATTGTCCCCATCGTGGGACAATAAAGGATATTTCTATTTCTATTCTATTCTATCCTATTCTAAACCAGTGTTTTGTAATTTTTTTTCTTTGCAGATGGGAACCCAGCAAATAACATTGTAAATTAAATTTGTTTTAAAAATATGTCTGAAGTATCTCTAAGGATGGACAAAACAGAAGGAATGTTAGAATATTTCAGGTATATTAGACAATACAGAGTTTACATAGGACCAGAAGTTAGATATGATTGGACAATTCCAAGACATGTTTAAAAAAGAGCTAAATGATCAGAAATTAAGTTTAAACTATCCCAAACAATGTCCCAGTCTATATCCACTTCTCCCAGCTCTGTATTCCAAATAGATTCAACTGACAGCAGCTTAGATTGTGTTGAGTTAGTTTGCGGTATATGACAGAGACAGATTTACCAAATTTCGACATAATCCCTTCTAGCATGGGATGAGAGGGAAGAAGAGAGTCCCAGGGAACTCAATATATGCTTTTAAGGCTTATCTTAGCTGAAAGCACAAAAGTAAGAAGAAGATGTGAGTAAGAACCCTATCCTTAAGTTCTAAAGTGAGCAAAGACCTTGAGGGTCATATACATCACCAGATATGTTTATGCCAAGTGATGACCAAGAAGGCTGAAAAAATGGTTGACTACCACATAAATTAGGATTATACCACAGATTTTTCTTACAGAATTTGAATGGGCCACTCATCCATTGCTCTGTCCTCTTCTATTGCTGTACAGAATTAGCAATAATAGGTCCAAATTTTTTGAGGGTTTTGGTATGTATATTGGTAAACGTAATCTCTTGTAGTCTATGTGTTGCAGTCTTGGTAGACTCAATCCTTTTCCATGTAGTGGTAGCAACTAGATTAACCAAGGAGCTGCGTGCTCTGATTTGGAATGACCAATAGTAAATTTGGTTCTGCCAAACCACCACACAGTTTTGGCTGCTGTAGTATTGCCAATCGAATCCTAGGCCTTCACCCATTTTAAATCTATTTGGACAACATAGAGTGAATGTCCTTGAAGTAATTTGGAGGAATGGGGTGTGACAACATAAAGGAAAGGAATTTGATAGTGACAAAATGTTCAGTTTAACTAGTTAACTCTGGCTTGAATTGATGTTTTCAGATTATTTTATCTTTGAATGTCAGACTTTATCTTGTTAAACATAGTATCACAGTTGTTCCTGTTTATCTTTTGTATGTTTTTTATGAAATATAATGCCCAAATAGGTAAAAGAGCTTTTGACCTGAATACATGCTGGCATAGATGCCTTTATTCTTCTGTTGTTCAGCTCCATTATGACAGATGTCCAATTTACTTTGTAGACTGAGAGGCCAATAAAATTATCAAATTCTTTAATTATTGTGGGAATGGAGCTGTCAAAATTCTCTAAAAACAAATGGCTTGTACCAAATGTTCCAAGGAGAGACAAACGAAAAGAGGGGAAAGTGGGCATCCCTGTGCTGTTCCACATTGCAATTTAAATGGGTGAGAGATCAGGTTCCCTGTTAGCACATCTGTAAAGGGTGAGTGGAACAATGTTTTGAACACTACAATAAATTTATGCCCCAACCCAAGATGTTTTAATACTGCCAACATGTATTCCCACTCTAGCCTATCGAAGGCTTCCTCCGCATCAAGTGAAAATACTGCAGCTGGATTTTGGTGATTATTTGCAGCATCTATGATGTGCAGCAACCTTCTCAAGTTGCCAGATGGAAATCACCCCTGGATGAAATCTGTTTGATCTGCATTAACTAAAAAGTGAATGACTCATTCAAGGCACATCGCCAGAGCCTTGGCATATACTTTTAGACCAGTTGTGAGCAGGGACCTTGGTCTGAAACTAGAGCACTCATGAGGATCTTTTCCGTTTTTAAGAGAAAAGTGATGAGTGCTGTTTTTTGGTCTCTATGAAAGGTCCCATCCTTAATGGTGAAATTAAAAGAATCAAGTGAGACCACCATGTCACAGAGTTAACTCCAGGCCATCTAAACCAGGTGATTTGCCTTTGTTTAAGCATTTCAGGCCTTTGTTTAGGCATTTCAGGGCTTAATGCTAGTTCTAATAGAGCCTCCAGGTCAACCTCATCTGCCTGTGAGATCTGGGGCAAGTCCATCATATCTAGAATGGAACCATTGAAATCAATCTCAGGTTTATACAGATTTTCAAAAAAATGATGAGAAAGTGTTATTGTTGGCTTGGGAGTTTATTGTAACTTTACCATCAGCAGCTTTTATTGCTGGGATGTGTCTCTTTGTTTCACAGTCTTTAAGCATGAGTGCCAACAGATGACTGGGCCACTCTGATTCAAAAAGGTTCCTCTGTCTGGTTCTATGTAAGGTGAACTCAGCTTTTGATCTGACTGTTACATTGTATTCATCTTTCAATGACTCCAGGACATAGTTCTAATCATCTGACAGGCTGTGTTTTTGTACATTTTGTAATGATTCAGTTTTATATTCTAAACTAGAGATCTGAGCAGCTTTTAAAATACTCAAATAAAACATTTTGTGCCTTCCCATAAGACTTCATCTGTGTAAATATCTAAAGGTGCTTCTCCACCAGAGAAGCTTTAACTGGTTTTACCCCCAGTCTGCCCAGATTCATCTCCATTACTAGATCCTGCGTGCCTCCACATGGCTCTTCTCCATTTTTCATACCCACTTCAGGGGTAGCACAAGCCACGTCAAGCCATGAATTGCATGCAAGCAATTTGATTGACAGCAGACTGCATTTGTGATTGGACATTTCAACTACTGCAGTTGACCGGTGTACATGGCGTCTGCTATCAGAAAGCTGCACAGTGTGGAGGAGCGTAATTATGAGTTTAATCATTGGCATGGTTAAACCAGGAATTACGGAGATTTCACAGCCCTGCAAGCAGCATGTCTCTCTGAATAACGGGAACGTAATGAAGAAGCGAGAAACGGTGCAGCTCTGGTCAACGTTCTGTTGAAGCTACAGTTTTATTCCAACCGGTGAGAAAATTCGGAACTACATAATATTAGTTTGGTGTGACGTGGATATTGCTTTACATTTTGACTCCATTATCTAAATCCAAAAGGTTGAACATTTAAAAAAATAAAAATAAAGTGCCACAATATAGATATATTTATATGTATAGCAAAATAATCAGCTAATATGAAATGTTTTTAGTATGTTTTAGCAATGAATTTCTATAAGACAAAATGAAATATCTGCATTTAGTTGAGTCCATAAAAAACACAACTTTGAGGTTCTCCATTGCTGAGTGTCGCTGCAAACATCATCATCATAGCAATGACCTTGCGTGCTTACAGCCTGCCCACTTTCCAAACTATATTCGAACCCACAATAGTGAAGAAAAGACAGCAATAGAGATGCTGCAAACTGGGCTGGAACCGAACCAGACATTAACCAGTTAAAGTGAGACTTGACAAAGGAGAAGCGGCTTAAAGGGGTGGTGACATCACTGTATAAACTTTTTTATGTAATTGAAATTGCTGCCTCTGCCAAAGAATTTCATTTTAAAAAAATAATGTCACCGTTTTGTAGGGGGTTGTTTTGGCAAGCCAGATTTCCCTCCTCAGTAAAAAAAGATTGGGTATTGTAATGATATGTGTCTTTACCTGGTTGGGTCCTGATTGGCTACAACCATATTTGGGAAACTGGTCAAACACACCCCTACACTCCTTTGCCCCTTCCATCCACACCTTTCTTCTTGGCACAACACTCCATCACAAATCCATTATTATGGTATTATAGCTAGTGGAAGTTTGCTCCCATATATGTTTGAGCCTGAAGCATCATCTGAGGATGAAGAAGACACCGTGCCTGCACATAAACGCATAGACCTGGATGATTTTTCAGTTACAAACACACCTTCCTTACATTTGACACTAATGTGTGCTTCTTGAAAAACAGGCACAAATATGGTTGTTTACACACTGCTGAGACCACACATAAGACTCAACAAGTCACAATTTATTGAACCACTTTCTCAAAACCAAACGAATGAGTAAAACTTGATGTAAGATACAAAGAACGATTTTATCTTTGAAAATATATTCACAATAGAGCGTCTGAGTATATGAGGCTATCATATGTTAGCATCATGGGCTCTTCTGCACATTTGTTTATCAGACAAGACAGCATTTAGAAATTAAATAAAGGGGGAGGCCTGTTTGCTTGATGGTGTGTTCTAATTGGAGAATATGAATTACTTAGAAAGATAACGTATGTAGAACGATAAACTGTTCTCTGACTCGTCCGTTTTTGAGCAAAGAAACAAAGCTGACCATCTATGAGCAGGGCTTTTGATACCAACTCTTGACATTCACATGGCCTCATCAGTGCGCAACAGATCACGTATTACCCCTAAAACCACAGAAAAATGCAGTTTATTGTTATGACCCCTTGAAGAGATCTTTCAACTGGATTTTGAGCAAGCTAAGGAAAGATATGTTGATTAACACTGATACAATCAAGCACCAACTGGGGGGCCTAGTTTTAGTGTTGGGCAAATCATTGTTACATAGTAATGTTGAATGATCAAATACCAGAATTGGCTCAATAGAAATGGAAGTATTTCCTGAGACCAAGGATGAGCTAGTAAACATATACTCTATCCTAGATAACATTTTATTTATATTGGAAAATATATATAATCTTTGTATCACTATTCTGATACACCAGAGGTCAATAAGGTTAAGATCTTTTATAAGTAAGTTAAGCCGAGTGGATGAGAGTCTGGTCACCAAATCTGAATTAGATTTATCAAGAACTGGATTTATGACAGCAATGAAATCACCTGCCAACTCTAAAGAACAGTCATTTTGTTCAAGTAGAATTTTGCCAATAGAGATGAAAAAGCCTCTGCCTGGCTCATTTGGGCAGTATATAGACATAAATGACAGTTTGTGATGGACAATACTGCCACTAACAAATGCCAGTCTGCCATTCTCATTGTTTAAGTTGTCCGTAATGTTGAAATCATATCTTCATCAAAATGCAAGACTCTTGCTTTTGTTTTGCCTGAGGATGATGCAATTTTTTTTTTTAAATGGGCCACATCACTTTGCCGAAAATGTTTTTCCTGAATTAAGGCTATGTAAGCCCTTTTACAGTTCAAGTACTCAAGGACACATGCTCATTTAATAGTGGAGTTAAAGTGTTACTAACACACCTGTGAAAGCAAAACCCTACCCCAAATTTTGAAAAACCTCAACAAAGTGGGTGGTGCACAGAGACACTGAGGGGCACAGCCAAGTGTGGGAATGAGTGGAGGGGGTTGAGCAGGGCAGTGGTCAGGATGAAAGATGCAGTGTTGCTAACTTATCCACTTTGTCACCATATTTTATGACTTCTCAGACCCCTCTAGAAGCTTTTGTTTTTTCAAAAAAGTGACAAGCAAACAAATCTAGCAACTTTTTTTCTGTTATTGGAGACTTTTATGGTGAGAACAACAGCAACAACAGCTGGTGACAACAGCAGCGACAACAGCTCAGAACTGCAGCTCCGCTCTGTGCTATACAAGTGTGCTGCCGTGAGCCCCTCCTGCTTCCTAAGCACTGCAGTCAGTCTTATACAGTCATCTGCAGCATACTGCCACCAACAGTCAAAGCAGAATGGAGACCCATTCCACGTTGTAGTCACATTACAAACAAATCACATGTGCAAAGCTGAGAAATGCTATAGATCAATGTTTGCCATGCTCGTAATTCCAACTCCTGGTCCAAGTTGGTCTGGTACTAAGTACACTTATAAACCACTTTCATGAACCAAACACCAGTTTGAGCAGGGTGTTTGTTATGCACATGTTACCCCCTTATGAGTACAAGATGCTATCTATTTTCGTGGGAGCTGAGAGTAATAGAAACAAATGAACAGTGCAAAATATTTACAGTAATTAAGACTCATTTACTAGTAAAATAACAGAAAAAGAAAAACATCCTTTAGGGAATGTTCAGTTCAGAGATTATCTATTGTGGTCCCACTCAAAGTTCCAGTCAGTAAGTCAAGGGGAATACTCATGTCAGGGAAATTATCCAATGTTGGCTCTTGTTGGTGTCAGACGGTGGAACTGACACAACACTGCTACTCCATGATCTGCTGAAAGATATAATGAAGACTCAAAGTTTGACTGGAAGGCTCACTATTGACTGGTTCACCATCAACCTTGGACACTAGGCTGGAGCTTCACTTTCCCACAAATAAAAACCTGACCAAGATTTTGATTTTCAACAGGATATACCAAGAGTGATTCATCAATGATTCTTTTTTTCCCTCCTTTTAAACCCAGAAATAGAAGTATTGCTCAGGTCGCAAATTAGTGATGTTGAGCTCCCTAGAATAAATGTAGCACACTACTTCTAGTTTCATTTAGAATAAAATTCTTTTTTTTTTTCAAAATAAAACCCACAGTACTTAAAAAAGCTAGAGTACCTGTAATCCAACAAACTCATCAACTGACAGCTGACTCCGCCTACTTCTGCCTCTTCCCCTCTGTCCCATCCCTACATCTGCACTCCTCTTTTCTTGACATGCTTTGATCCTTCAGCCACCCTTTTTTATGACCCCAGTAAACTTTTACAGCCCTGTTGAATAGATTATATCATTCGACTTTAGAAAATGGAGGGACGGGTGGATGGATGGATGGATGGATGGATGGATGGATGGATGGATGGATGGATGGATGGATGGATGGATGGATAGATAGATAGATAGATAGATAGATAGATAGATAGATAGATAGATAGATAGATAGATAGATAGATAGATAGCGGGTACAATCAGTATTGAACACATCACAATTTTTCATATTAAACATATTTCTAAAGGTGCTATTGACATGAAATTCGCACAAAGTGTTGGTAACAACCCAAGCAATCATACATAGAAATAAACCAAAACAATTAAATTCAGAAATTAAGTTATGTGTAATTATGTGAAGTGACACAGGGATGTCATGATTTTCTCGAGAATGTCTTGGTACATTTTTCCATTTATCCTTCCTTCAGTTATATGAAATTTGCCAGTACCATATACAGAAAACCAGCCCCACAGCTTTATGTTCCCACCTCCAAATTTCACTGTCGGTACGGCATTTTTGGAGTGATATGTAGTGCATTTTGTCCATAGTGTGTTATGGCATCCAAAGAGTTGAATTTTGCTTTCATCTGGTCAGATAGATTGCTGGGAGACTATGTTCTCCCAGCATTTTACAGGCTGGTGCAAATGTTGTGCAGAAAACTTTAAACAAGCTTCAACACACTTTTTCTTCAGAAATGGAGTCTTGCACATTGAGCATGCATACAGGGAAAGGATGTTGAGTCCATTGCTTATTGTTTTCTTTGAAACAGTTGAACAATCTGCTAATTTCAGGTCTGTCTGAAGCTCTCCACAAGTGGTCCTTGGCTCTTGGAGAACTCTTCTGATAATATATATATAAATATGTAAAACAAAGTGATCATATTTGTTATATTATTTATAAATGTTTAGATGTTTGCTTTAGCTCTAAATTAATCCAAGAAGCCAGCCTCCACTGACTGATTATCTCTCTATTTTCATATTTTTATGTTTTTTTTCTACACACACTGAGCTTGTAACACTATCAACAAAACAATCAATTTGTTAGAAAGTGGAAATTAGATTGCTGCCCTATGTTTTACTGGTCGTTTTTTCTGAGGAAATTAGTGGTGAAGTAGATCCTTTAAAAATTATTGCAATGTTGTCCTCTAAAGATCTGCTGGAACAAAATATTCTCTCTGGGGTACTATTGTCAATCAGAGTAACTCAGAGATCATGCAAAAATAGTCAAACACAACAGTGTTGTGAGGAAGAACTGGTATTTGTTCACATTCTATTTATATAAATGTTGCCACAAGATAAAAAGTATAAAGTGAAGAGTGAGTATGTCTGAACAGTTTGGTTAAAGCCAAATGAGCCTTAGACAACATTAAATATAATGCATTTAGGCTAACACCTTCAATCTCTACATGAATGTTGAAGTCCCTGACTATATTGACTTTATTAGTATTTAACGAGGTCAGACAATAAATCAAATAAATAATTCACAAAGAGCAGAAGCCTGTTAAGTGACAGGATTTTAGGTTTTGCAACTTGGATGAGAAAAACGGAATTAGATATTCAAAAGAACTATAGCTAAAATTCGGCCCAGGGGTAATCAAAACTCCTGATTGAATAATGGTTGTCAGTCTTCCTCCTTAGCCATCAGTTAAAGAAATGAGGGCATTATACCTTCTGAAACCATAGAGATTTATAACTGTCCATATTATACAAAATGCCCATCATCATAGATGTGATATTAATGTTGTAAAGAACTTGATGTTGGTAAACCTGTGTTGTGTGAAACTCAACAGGCTCATGACTATATCTCTCTGAAAAGAAGGCAGTTTACTCAGTTCAACAATGTCCCCCTCGAGTCAAAACTAGTCCAAAGAGGAGAAAACTAACCATGGACTTGCGTCCCTCTCCCTCTCTCTCTTTTTCTTTGTGTCATGCCCACACCATATATTGTTTATATGGGTGTTTTTAAAGCCGGTCTCCATGGCAATGGCTTGACCCCTGCTGCTGTTCATCAGTTACAGGCCTGATTGATGGCAACCAGGCAGCCATAAAGGCTATCTGCTCTTTACAGATATGGCCTGACAAACATGGCCACTGATTGCTGACCCACCAGAGGTGTTTGTTAACAAGGATAGATTCTGCAAATGTGTGCCTATAAATATGGACCTTCTGGACTAATCAATGGATCTGTGCAGCTTGAGTATGTGGTTCAATTTGTCAGGTGGGCGCCATCTTTGCTCTATGTAACAAATATTACTGGGTCATGAAGCAAGTACAGAGCAGATTCTCTCAAGAATGTGCATGTTTAAAAATATGTCTCCTCTCCTCCCTCTTTCATGTTTCTAGATACCAGAGTATGTTGTAGAATTCCATTTTATTTAAGGCCTCTTCTACAACAGAGCAGCTGGCTGAGATTAAAAATGAGGAGCCAAGGGGGTTGTCACCACTTTCTCTGCTGTGCTCTCTGGCTGGGCTGGTTCTTCTGGGAAAAGCCTTCATCCTCACTCCACATGTATGTCACTGGCCTTTTGTGAGCAACGAAGCACGCCCACAGAGTGTTTGACATTTCCATACCTCTTTTACAATCCACAGGTTGTCATGGAAATGTGCTGGGTGGCAGAGGGTGCAGAGTTACAGTGAAGAAACAGCCAGGGAAGAGGGGAGGTCAGTTACTCCACTTCTCTTTTGTGAGCCTCTGCTTATTACAATCCGACCAGAGGCGTCTGGTCAGAACACTGCACATTACCCAAAACACTGGGAAAATGTTTTACTTCAAAGAGGCTTTGGTGTGAATTGCCTCCCCTGAAATGTGGTCCAAACTCTGGAAGATTTATTCTTGTCTGCTTGCTGTGTTCAACCAACCCCAAAAAACCCAAATAACCCTCCTTTGAATGTTAGTCTTCTGAAGTTGCAACTTTCTTTTTGGTTTTTTTTGCACACTGAAAAATAAAGCCCAGAACAGGGGGACATAGTCTCTTTAAATGCTTTAAGGCTGTTTTAAATGCATGTTCTTAGATATGTTAGTGTTATACCTGTAAATACCATAAAAGTATGTGTTTAGAAATTGTGACGTTAACTTTGTAAAACACTAGATAAAGTTTATGTCTGTCAAAGCAATGTTGTGTTGCTCTAAGATGTAAAATGAATGCCTCAACAACATACACTCAGCAACTTGGATTGTGCAACATCAGTCTTTTTAACAACGGTCTCCTGGATTGCGACTGACTCACACAGGGAAAGGCCTTTTTGTCTGTCAGGTTTACAAGGAATTTAGTGATGTCCTCCAATCTACATAGAATGACCTATTTTGAATGCCACTTTTCCCATTAGAATGGTTTGCCAGTGGATTGCTGTATTTTTCTTTCAATGAGAAAAATAATCACAAGACAAATTGCTCCTGAGGCATGGTTACAGATTTTCTGTATTAAAATCCACTAACTTGTGGGTTTTAAAATTCTGCCATTAAGGAGTTCCTAACTTTCATTAGGGCTTTTAACACACAGCTCTAATAGTTTGAGGCTGATGGGCAAAACCAGGTAGCAAATATACAAACAGCAAAGTTCTAATTATTGCATTTATAGAACTTGACTAAACTAAAGCATGCAGGGTTTGAGACAACAGAAACTATAGGAGAGACAAAGAAAGAAGAATCTGTCAAAGGACTGAACATTGCACTGCCTTTTTGATATGAAGGGTTTATTCTATTTTGCACATATCTTTGCTTTTAGAACCATTTCAAGCCCTTGGGAAGATTTTGTGCAACCCCTGATCTCAGTTCAAGCATGGTACCACCTGGACAGTGTCATGTTTGGTTTTCTTTGATTCTTGTGCTGGCAACAATTATGGACACTGAATAGTTTAATAAGGCTTATTGAAATAACTGATGATCTGGTAAGATGTGGAATGGGTCAGGATCCACTCTGGAAGAGTGGAAGGTGGTAAGTATTTGATCTTTGAAACTTGCAGGACGAGGAGATGAATATTAGGAAAAGAGGGGTGATTAATCTCCAAGGAGAGGTAAGTAAATCTACCGATGAAGAGTTTGGCAAGGAGTGGAAGATTGGTTTGAGTGATGATTTTTGTCTCTTTGCTTTGTTTCAGGAGGAGCGGTGGAGAGTGAGCATTGGAAGGTGGACAAGCAGGTAGGTGCATGGCAGAGATCCAGAGAGATTCAACAACGGAGGGTCTGGAGAGGTTCAGCAGAGTCAAGGGAGATGCTGGAGCATGCGGGCTCGGAGGGCCAAGAGGAGGATAACCAGGAGGCAACTGTACTGCAAAGGAGAAAAAGAGTTCAGGTAAGTATCAACTCACAATGTGTTTAACGAAAGTCTAGGAAGGCCAGATTACTACAATATGTGAAAAACTAAATGGAGTCTGCTTCAGGAAAACGACTCCCCTAAATATTCCTTCCTAATCAGGTCAGATACATTCCAGCTGGAGACCACGTCTGTCAGTCAAACCCTGTGGAGGAAAGGTAGGAGAGACAAGACAAAAACCAGCCCACTTCCTGGACACAACATTGGGGATATGATAAACAAGAGGTTGATGGAAAATGACATCTTTTTATTTCTTAGGGTAAAATTTTCCCTGACAAATTAAAAGCTTCTTAAAATGAAACATGTTGGGTAAAATGTAAAGTATGTGTCTGTTATTCCCCACCTTTTTTTCTTTCAGTATAATTCCATAGTACATAGAAACACGGACAAAGACTTTTACTCAATAGCCGATTTTGGCAAACCTGTTTAAGTTTGGCTCAGTACAGCTAGTTTCGACGAGTGATTTATATCTCATTCCTAGTGTTTGTAGCGATGAAGATTAGCACTCCTCCAGATGATTTTCTGTTCTAATTCACTCCAAAAGTGTTCTCTCTGGTTGAGGCCAGGACTCTTTGGAGGCCACAGATTCTTCCACACCAAACTCGTGCTTGACATAATGGACCTTGCTTTGTGAAATGGTACATTGTCATAGTCAGGTCCACCAGGAAGGAATTATCCCCAAACTGTTCCCACGAAGTTGAGAGCATGAAATTGTCCAAAATGTCTTAGTACTCTGATACATTAAGAGTCCCTTTCACCGGAATTAAGTCCAGCTCCTGAATAACAGCCCCACACCATAATACCCTCTGCACCATACTTTACACACAATGCAGTCAGGCAGGTACTGTTCTCCCTGCAGCTGTAAAATCTAGACTTCTCTATTGGATTACCAGACTGGGAGACATGATTTGTCACAAGTTCATCGAACACTTCCAACTGCACTTGTTTGTAAGAGCCTTGGATCCAGCTTGTCAGTCATGGAAACCAGTTTTATAAAGTTCTGTTATTGAGATATTCTTACTGCCACACAAAGATTGCAGGTTGTCCCTTTTGAGTCAGCAGATGTCCCTCACCATCTGCAGACCACTCTCTGTGATCTGTGTGGCCTACCACTTTGTGAATGGATTGTTATTGTTCCCAAATGCTTCCATTTTGTTCTGATAGCACTAACAGTTAACTGTAGATGATTAACTAGAGTAGAAATTTCACAACTAGACTTACTGTACAGGTGGGATCCTATCATGGTACCTGTCATCCAATCATTATACAAGCTGGAATAAACTGAGCTCCTAAGAGCTACTCATGCTCATACCGATGTTTTTGAGAAGCAGTCTATAGGTGCTGGATTTTTTATACCTGTGGTCAGGGATCAGTTCTGTTCAAATGTTTGCGAGGTTACACCCCAGTTAAATTCCTAATAGGTTCTAATTAACTGTTTTTAGACTTCAAATATGTGCAAACAGCTGCAATATTTGTTAAATTGATTTTTTTAACCCCTTAATCTTAAAATAAAATATATGAAAAAATGTGGGATTCAAAAGCAAGAATGAATATTAAAACTTTTGCCTCTTTTTGGTAAAGGTTTGGTGGTATCTATGATGACTGCCTTTTTTCCTAATGGGTAAGAATGAAAGAACTGTTCATGACAAAAATCAATTCAACAACAGACCTTCAAAATAATAACTATTTGAACACTTTAACAAGGGAAAGAGGATCTGAGGGTTTTCCACAAAGGTCTGAATTCATACCACTGGTTGTTATTCTTGAGATAACCTTCAAATTGATTTTTGTGTGAACCCGTTTCAACTTAGTCTGAAAATAGTTGAACTTTCAATGTGAAAGAAAGTTTAGTTACAGTTGCTGTCACACCAAGGGTTAATATGGACGCTTTGCATGTTGATTGCCAAACTCTAACGGTCTATTTTCTGAGTACACTGTCCAGACGTTCTTCACATTTGTTTTTTTCTCAGTATGTTTTCATTAGATTTCTGAAAAAATAGATTTTTGTGGTTTAGTCTTATTGCTGGAGTAATGAAGCAGGTCAGAGATTTTTTTGTTAAATTTCTTACAATACAGCTATTAGTTGATTTTGTCCTTGAGTGCTGTATATTGACTGTTGTCTCCTATATCAGTTTGCAAAATCTGCTTAATGATAAGTGTCTTCTGTGATAAAAGCCACTTTTAGGGTTTCTATATGAGAGAAATGTAAATTTATTGGTTTCAGTGGAGTTTTAAAGGCGATTCAGATGAATAACTCCAAACTTGTTTTACTTGTAAATCAGAACATATGGAGATCAGAAATGACATTTGCCTAAACAGTTTTTACATCCATCTATTTTCCAAACTGCAAATTAAGGAAGCTCTGATCCTAATGTACTCCTGCCAAGCAAATAACATCTGTCTGAGCTAATACACTTTAAATAAGGTACAATAAATATGTGAATCTGCTCATTTTCAACCATGTTCCTGTAAATCACAGCCAGAGGAAATGGGATCAAGTTCTGAAAGATCAGTACAGTTGATTTTGGATCTGATTTACATATCAAGGATAGTTTTTTTAAGTTTAATATTTTGTTTTTAATCAGCCAAAAACAAAAAACCCATTGAATTCTATACTAATGATTAATTAAGTTTTTTATTGTCATCTCACACCATCAACACTTTAGATAGATAGATAGATAGATAGATAGATAGATAGATAGATAGATAGATAGATAGATAGATAGATAGATAGATAGATAGATAGATAGATAGATAGATAGATTTTTTTTTGGCTTTTTGAGATCTTTCAGCCATCAGAGCTGAAAGATAGTTCTCGTAGATGCTAGTTTAAATAAATTTGTTCCTTTCTCAAAACTGGAGTTTAATCAAAGTCAATTCATGGTTTTAAAAGGGGGATAATTACTTTTCCCCTGAGGGCCAGGCTGGCTTGGATAGAATTTTTTCACAAAATGAACAAAATCATTATTTGAAAACAGCCTTATTCAGGTTATCTCTGTTTTATATACTGTATATGTATTGATTCAGCCTTTATATCAAGTACTTGTAAATATATTTTGTTTTTTGTTTTTTTACTGAAATGTCCAAAAGTAAATAATCAGCAATAGATAGTAATGAGCAAAAAGTGAGGAGGTATCCAAAACACAGAGTACCGGGTAGGTTTTCTTTCCTGTGGACTCTTGTTCATCTTGTTACTCTGTGAGCCGTTGTCTGTGTGGAATACTAATTGACCAACTGTGTCTTAGTGGGTCTTTTCCTGGATTACTGAAATCTTGGCATTGAAGTAGTAAGCCTTTATTCCAAAAATATCAGTTCTTGTTTGTGGAGTCTGTCTAAAAAAAAAAAAAAGAAAAAAAACATACTTAAAACATAGACCAGTGACTCTGTATGCAGAAAAAGCCCAAAGTTCCTAATAGAAATGGGAGAACTGTCAAAAAGACTTTTCATAAAGATAACTTTAAAAGATTTCAACTGAACCTAACAGAACTTAACAGTAACTACTATAATGTTTGATCAAGGGTTCACGGCTTAAGGCTGTTTACATACACTGTGTTAGAAGACACATAATCTTTTTACTCTCCGTTTTGACAAAACATCAGATTAAACTTTACCTGTTGTTGGGTAGTTAGGATTACGGAAATCGTTTGGAATTATTAAGTGTGAGAATACAGAGAGAGAGAATTGTGTATTAGGGCACCTTAACAGTCTTATTTCCTTGTGTGGCATCATGGAAAATAAAAGGAAATCAGCTAATATATCAGGAGAATAGTGGAGCTCCACAATTCTGATTCATCCTTAGGTACAAATTCCAGATGTCATGAAGGTGCCATGTTTTTCTGTTCACATGGTTACACCACAAACATGAACAACCTGGGAAGGACCAGCCATCATGTTATTCAGGAAGGAGGCTTTGTGTCCCAGACACAGAAACAAATGTTTGAAACATCTCATTAGTTAGATTATTTGTCAAAAGCTGCTGTAAATAGAAAAAGTTTTTAGTCCAGATCTTAGAAAAATTTTCTAGAGCTGAGGTGCAAAGACACTAAATGTTGCCTCCCCTTATTTACTTCTTGTCCTGGGAACACTGAGTAAGCAGGTGTCTGAAAACCTGAGGAGTTTACATGGTTCATTCTTGAGCAGCAACTCAGGAATGTTTTTTGGCCCAAGACTATTTAGTACTATTTTAAAATCTATTATAAGGCAAGCTGACATGATGTGATCCATTTTCCTGGTGTTGGACAGGACCCTAGAAGCAGCATTTTGGATGAGCTGCAGCTGCCTGATTGATTTTTGGCAGAGACCTGGAGTAATCCAACCTACTGAAAATAAAGGCATGCAGCAGTTTTTCTGAGTCCTGTTTTCTGGAACAATTATTTAAATCAGTTTAAATAACAAACGTAAAAATAATGTAAAATGTTATAGATTGTGGTATTTTTGTGGACCACCTAAAGAGTTAAGAATCTCTTCATTATGGTTTAGTAAACTAGGGGCCCCCAAAAAGTATCTTTCTTAGGCCCCCCTCCAAACTAGAAAAGACCCTGAATGCTGTAGTACTCTATAATCTGAACTAGTGGGATCATCTAGATAAAAATAAAAGTAGCCCAAGAACAGTCCTTTAGTAGATTTATTTGCAAATACACTCAGGGTCAAATACCATATTTCTGGAGACATGTCCAGTGGTCTGACAAAACTAAAATTAAATTTTGTCAGACATAACCATTATTACAGTTGGGTGAAAAAAGGAGAAGCATGCAAGCCTAAGCCCAGCTGTTAAGTACATGGGTGACAGAATCATGATTTGTGGGCACTGTGCTCACGGAGGAACTTCACAAAATTGTGAGTAGAAATAAATGCCTTAAATTTTTTTTTTATTATTTTATTTTTTGTCAATCCTAACTAATTTAAATAGGAAATGTTTCTATGATTTGGTTTCAGAAAATAAGAAAGAAATGCGGTGTGTCTTTTATATAGGGTATAAAAATATTTGGTTTCAACTGAACATTGATCTATTTGAAGATTATAATAAGAAAATCTAGCTAAAGTTGATGTTGTGAAATGAATGCAAAGAATGTTTTGAATCTTATAGAGCATGCTATTTTTTTTTTTTTTTTTTTTTGCACAAAATGATCTTGAAAATATTTGTAAAAGACTAAATGAAGAGATTTTTATAAGATAATAATATGGGTATTAACAGTTTTACTGCCTATGAAGTACAGCAATGAAACTGATGTGGCAATCAACTTTAGAGTGTCATGCTGAAAGCACAGATAAGGGCAAAGTGGTGGGTATGTGCAGCTTCCTGCTGCTGTTCATGAACTCTCTGTGCCAAATGCTTGATGCTGCTTGCGCAAGTGAAGTTCTTTTAAAAAATGACCCTCTTTGCATGACAAAGGCAGATTGCTTTAGGGTGGCTGCACGAGAGGGAGGAAAGGAGGGAGGAGTGTTGAAGCTGGAAAGGGAGGCAGATGGGGACTTAGGCAGATGCACTGGGACCACTGGTTCTTTCCCTGTGAGGAGACTGTAGGCACGGCAGGACATGGTTGACACTGACACAGAGGTACTGTAAGTGGAGCCTGAGCTGGATTTATGTTCCACTCTTCCATATGTTTGGCGCTTATTTCCAGAGTGACGTGAAATGAAGGCACTATCTTGGATTACAGAAGAATCTGGCAATACTTTTTGCAGTTTTTGACAGTCAACACTTGAGGAGAGTCATAGTAAAACACTGCTGGCTTGTTTTGTAATGCCAATAATGATAATGGATTTTGCATAGTGATGTTTTTAAAGCAGTTATTAACTGAGGCCATGTGGATATGGTGAAAATATATAGTTTCTAGATGAACTGATTCATTTTTTCTGTCTAGAGATGACTGGGATCTTGCTTACAGGACTTGTACTCTTCTTTTTGGAGGTAATAATTTTCACATTATACATTACATTGTGTAACATAAGCCGTATTTTTAGTTGAGTTTTTGAGGCCACAAAAAATTCAGCTGAAATCATATCAAATATATTATAAATAGTCATGATTCATATTTTATAAACCATGAGTGAGAACACTGAGGAACATTCTCCATAAGAATGATGAGCTGGAAATCTTTTCTCTGTAGGTGATATGGAATGGTGAGCCAACACATGCCGGGCCAGAAACAATGGAGCACCCCCATGGTGAGGGAGCGGTGGCTTCATTTATTCTTGCATTTTTTTTTCCTATTTAGAACCCGAGAAATATATATCATCTGATAAAAACATTTTTAATTGTTTATCTATAATGTGTATAATTTTGTGTCTGCTTTCTCAGAGCAAGACAAGCTCATCCATCAAACATCACAGTGGGTGCTGAAGCTGTATAATGACTCACTACCTTTTTCCAGAGCCGAGAGTTTCTGCAGAGGTCAGTTCAGCTCTCTTATCACCATGGAACAGTCAGAGGACAAGAAAGAAACGGTAGAGTTCCTTTGGCAGACTGGACTTCGCTCTCCAGTATGGGTCAAAGATCACATCAGATCAGACTCCAAGCCGGTAGCTCTCTCCAGGCAGTGTGAGTGGAATTAGGGATCTCCAAACTGTAATCAAAAATTGATCTAAACTAAAAATATTTTCTCTCTCTTTGGGTTCAGATTTGGAGTTCTCAGCTCTAAAATTCCCAAAGGAATCCCATGAAGGTTTTGCTCGTGTCAAAGTTTCCTTTCCCGCCATGTCGTCTGTCAGCATGTGTGTTCGAGTTCAGTGGGACACAGACTGGAATGATGTATCTACAGTCTTCTCCTATGCTGCACCCGTCCTGACCAATGAGTTTCAGCTGCGGGGCCGAGTGGACATGCAGGGTCGTATCCACCTGGCACTCATAATTCATGGAAAACACTTTCCGTATAAGGCATCTTTTCCAAATGACGGTGCATGGCATCACGTCTGTGTCACATGGAGCCGGATCAGCAATCACTGGGCTATCTATGTGGATGGTGACAGGAAAGACATGGGCTCTGGTACAGACATGCACCGGGATATACACGGTGACGGTATTCTTATCCTGGGTCAAGACCAAGACTCATTTGGGGGCAATTTCACAGAGCCCTTTTTTGGGAACATCACTGACCTGAATGTATGGAACGTTTCTTTGGAAACAAGGCATGTCCGTGCTTTGAATTTATGTTCAGCCACGATACAGGAAAAGTTTTTCAGCTGGAACCTCAGCCTCATAGACAGCCATCTTGTGGTCAAAGAGGTGCAGGCCCCGTTGTTTTGTCCAGGTAGGATAACAGTTTAACTTCTAACGCTATGAGTTCACAATCAATGTTAAGCATTTGTTTTTTACAGTTAATCAACCACATTTTGTAGTCAGGAATTTTAATAAAATTCTCTTTAAATGACAGTAAAAAATGTGGCCGCGCCACCCTTTAGCTTTGCTTGAAGTCTGCTTAATTTATGCCGAAACTCATTAACAGATGGGGTTTAATTAGGCCCGAACAGCAAAAGCGCTGCAAAAGCCTAGTGTAATCATAACATTTATTATTTGAATTTAGTTTTATTACATTAAAAATCACAATAGAAATTGTTTCTTATGTTTCTGCTGCTTTTGTAATAAATGTGCAGTAAGTAAATACATCAAACAGAACTACTGTATGTGCACGATCTCTAATTAAAACAATATTTCTAAATGTAATTTACCAATACATTTATAAATTATAAATAAACTAAATGTATACATATTTTTCTAGTCATGCTGACCACTCAAAGTGTTTTATATTACAGTCATATTCACCCAATCACACTCACAAACACCAATATGCAGCTCAGTAGCAGAGAGTGCCTTGTACAAGAGCATATCAACATGTGAGAGTGGGGAGCTAGAATCAAATCCACAACCTCCCAAATGCAAGATAGCTGCTCTAAACACTGAGCCTCAGTCGTCACCATTCATAAGCATTGCTGGTGTTTATAGACTGAAGCAACATTTGTAGACCTGATCACAGGTAAAGCAGGAAATTCTGACAAACAGTATGAAGCGTTTTCACAAAAGCTTTTTACATCAGAGCTTATAAATTAAACTGGGCATATTCGATTGTGTTTGCAAGGATATTATAAGAAATAATGTTGACAGTCTTTCTGCAACTGTAAACCTTTACAGATATGTAGAAAGTAACAGAAGGAGGATTGAACATTTGCATTAGGATACATTTTATTCTAATGTTAATGGTAATGTTAATGATGTGGCACATCCTGGCTTCCTGGCCATGGGAAGAAAACTTTTTCTTTACTCTGTTTTTATAGAACCAGTTAAAACTGTCTACCAACAACCCTGGCCTTGTTTGCTAAACTAAATCCAAGCAGAAGAGGGAAGTTTGGCGGATTACAGAGAAACTAAGACATACTGTATGTTTTGTGTTTCTTGTGCAACATAAAGAATAATTGTACAAATATTTTTAATGTGTATAATATTAGTTCTAATGCTTTATACTAATTTATTTGGATGAGTTGATTTATTTATATTCACAAGTTCAGCTTCACAGTTTTATAGAAAGATTTTCTAGCTGTGCATTGTAGAATAATCTATTGAATGACCTGACTGAGCTCATCCCATGGAGCAGCATAGAGTAGGTGTAAGCTATTGACCTTAACTCTGACACTATTCACCTGTTAAAACCATCGACGAATCCAGAACTTCCCCCACACCTGATTTGAAAGGCCCACAATCACAGATTTGGTTGCTGCTGCTTTGCTTGTGACTTCTTCATAGTTGGCATTTGCCAGAGGTATTCCAAGAATCAAATTTAAAAAGAAGCTATGCCAAAAAAAACCCCATTGTATGACCGTTGTTATAAAGAGCTTTGGTTTTTCTTTAACTGTGCACAGGTTAAAATATAAGCTTACCATATGCATGTATGTATTAAGGGCAAAAAGCTATCCATGCAACCTGGCTCATATTACTGCCTCATTAATACTGATAGCGATTAAACATATTTTCTGCTTGAATTTCATTAGTACCACTCAGGAATAATTACTCCGAAATCTTTCAGAAATAATTTAAACAAAACCTATGCAATAATAGGAAGTAGAGTAAAAGAAGAAATTATGCCTCAATCTAAAGAAATTTTAGAGCAGTTAAGAAACAAAGTCTCTGACATCTATCAGTCTGGAGAGGACACTGTGAGAGTGATTATTCATAAACTAAGGGAATATGTGGAACAGTGGTGAACATTCTCTGCTGGGGGACCAAAATTCCTTGAGTGAATCAATATTCAGGGAATCCAAAATAATCTAGAATAAGGCACTGCTGGTTTCACTTGTCTCAGTTAAAAGCAGTGTTTATCATTCAACAATAAGAAAGAGACTAGGAAAAAATTGCATGATAGGAGAGTTTCAAGGACTGTTGTCCAAAAAGAACACAAACTTCTTTCCTATGTTTACCCAAAAAATATGTTGATGATCCCGAGGACTTTTGAAAAAAATATTCTGTGGACTGATAAGACAAAAGTGAATATTTTTGGAAGGTGTGTGTCTGGGAACATCTGGTGTAAAATTAACACAGTATTTTAGAAGCAGATCTTCATACTGACAGTCAAACATAGTAGTGGTAGTATAAGGGTTTAGGGCTGCTTTGCCACTTTAGGACCTGGACAACTTGCTGTGACTGATCGAACCATGAGTTCTGCTCTCTAGCAGAAGATTTTCAAGGAGAGTGTCACACTTAGAGCTGAACAGCTAAAAAAAATTTAAGGTTGTAAAGTCTCCTAGTCAAAATCAGGACTTTAATCTGATTGAGATGCTGTGGCATGACCTTAAACAGACTATTTATATTAAAAAACCCTCCAACGTGGCTGAATTACAACAATTATGCAAAGACGAATAGGCTAATACAAGGTGGCACAAGCAGTTATTCGTTTTTGAGGGCAATTAGCGTTTCACATATGGTCAAGTTGGATTTTTTGTGAATTAATAAAATCATTGCTTGAAATTTGCTTTTTGTGTGTTCTCAGATTATCTCTTAAAATGTGTTTAATAATCTGAAACATTTGTGTGCTAAGAAAATAAAAAGACGAAATCTGTCAGGGTTAGATACTTTTTTACAGTACTGTGTATGCTAGCCAAGTAGGTGATAAATTCAGGTACCTCTGCAGTATCTTTTTTAAGAACCACTGTTGAACTTTACATTTAAATTGTGTATAAACTATGGCAAGCTTCTTGTTGTTTCTGGAACCATCACCAAAGGACAGGACATGACATTTACAACTGAATGGTGGGGAAGTTCCCATCTTTCTCTCAGCTCCCCTTAATTATAAAATCTATACATCCTGGAGAAAATTAAGCTTTGCCAAAATATGTTCACGAATAACCTTATAGTTGAAAACTGAAACCATATTTCTGGTTCTGTGTGTTACCTATGTGTGTGTGTTTGTAACAATTCGAATGCATGAGCAGCAGTACACCAGCAGATGGAGCTACAGGAATGCAGAACGTTGCAGGGATGGTCGGATCAGCTCCCATCCTTGGGCTGGACAGACTGCTCGGATTTTCTGCCTTTCATCTGCAGGAGCAGCCGAGGTGAGCCTCTTCTACAATGTTTTTCAGCATAATCCAGGATTTTGGAGAATGCATGGAACTGTTGAATGAAAACCAGGCGCATAAATGCAGACATCAATGACTCTTTATTAGAACAGTTGGTGTCTTTTAAAATTTTAAAAACACTGTTGAGTAAGAACACAATACAGGTAGAAAACAAAATCTCCATGCAGAGGTCCTAGTAGAAATCTGAACCCAGGACCTTTACTGATTAAAGAAGTTTAAGACCTGGTGTCCTCAGAGTGCAGTAAGGTACAGTAAAATACTCTAAGGTAATAAATACTTTGCTGTTATTCTGGTTTCAGCTGAGCAGAAAAACTGATCTGAAATAGTTTTATACAAGGTTTCTTTATTGACACCATCCATATGTTGTTAACCTCCATTAACAGATGATTAGCCCAAGGAGGCCAAGATGCCCCTGATCTAAGAGTATTTAAATCTGTTAAAGATAATTCACATGAGGTTGTCATAGAAACAGTGGATGGTCTCAAATGCAGTCTTATTTTTCTTTTTTCTTGCCCCCAAATATTGTAGGATGGGTTTTTTAAAAATGAGTAACTGCAATTCCAGCTGTGAGTGAATTAGGGGGCCGGGGGGGGGGGCTGATACGCAGTCGCGCTGACAAACACATGGTGTGTATGGTGTGATTTTTGTGCCACCAGGTTGAACGTGCAGTGACCAATCTGCGTGTGCAGTGAATCTGATCTGGGAGCACACATCTACATAAACGAACAATAATTAGATTTTTGTACGTTACTCGCTCAACAGTGCCCTGGCACGCGCTCAACTCTCGACAACTCTCACTCAGCCTACTATCTGCTCGGTGCGGCTCTGTTTCTCGACTCACTTCGCTCTTTCTATGCTCACACGCGGTTGTTTCTCTGCGCTCGCCAGTTTAGTTGTATTTAAATGAACCAAACCACCAGCCAATCACAGACAAGTATTTTTTAACCCTATCAGATTATTCCTAGGTAATACTGCATTCCCTGGAATGAAAAACAACCAAATACTGCACCAAACGGTCAAAATTATGCAAAACAAAACAAACAAAAAAAAAAAAACAAACAAACAAAAAAAGAAATGGGAGAGGAAAACATAATGAAATTAGCACTTGAATTTTGTTAAGAAATTTAAACTTTATTTGTATCTTTCTTAAGAGACTATTATTTTTTTATTTTACTGTAGATTTTTAGAGATTCAGATGAAATCTGAAGACTATTTGTCTCTCATGTATCAACAATTTCTGTATTTTCAGATCAGATGTAATAGTCTCCTTCTCCTATTTTCACAAAGGGACATGTTTTCTCTATTTTCTTTTAATATTTTCACATTTTAGTTTATAGTTTTGAAATGAGATTGTAAATTTTCAGGAGCACCCCTGTGCACTGGACAGGACAGTAAGAATGACAGGCATTTAATCAACATGGAATAATCACAAGATATGAAAGAGATAAATATACAAAAAAAGTTACAAAAAGTGGAAAAGAACTGTTGCTGAAACTAAACAAGAGTTAAGTAAAAATGGCTTCGATAATTGAGAATATTGGACCATATGAAGAAAGTACTGAATAATATACAGAGAGATTTGGATATTTTGTTCTTGCCAACAAGATTAAAGATGATGTCATAGTGCCAACCTTTTTAAGTCTCATGGGTGAGAAAACTTTCAACCAGTTGTTTGGTGGAACCTGATAAGCCTGGAGACAAGTCCTACGAACAAATAGTACAACTGTTTGGGAATCATTATTCACCTAAGCCACTGATCATTGCAGAGAGGTTCAGGTTTCACAAAAGGAACCAAGAGGAGGGTGAATTCATTGCACAGTTTGCAGCAGTAGTGAAATTGTTGGCATATGCCAGAATTGTGCCCAACCTTTCATACAGACTGAAGCCACTGCATGAAATTCTTGACAAGACCAAGGCATGGAAGGCATGGCCAATCATCTTTGCTTCTCGAACGTTCAGTAAAGCAGAATGTAACTATGCACAGACTGAGCAAGAAGTTTTGTCAGTAGTATTGGAGTAAAGGAGTTTCACCAATATCGTTTTAGCCAGAAATTCACTCTACTCACAGAGCTTCAACCCTTAACCTCTATTTTTGGTCCTCATACTGAAATCCCATCACTTGCTGTCAGTCATATGGACCCTGTTGTTGTCTGCTCATCAGTATTACATTAGGTAAAGGCAGTCTGACAACCACAGTAATGCAGATGGGCTCTCAAGACACACTGTGACACACTAAAAATCAACTCAAGCTTCTGTTTCAAGGAAGTACCTATTGCTCCAGTAACCTCCACACACATCAGGAAACACACAGACGCACTGATCCTGTCTTGTCAGAGGTTCTGGAAATCATTTCTGCTGGGAGGAGAGGAGAAATAACACCACATTTGAAGCCCCACTCGGAGAGAAGGAATGACCTGTCAGTCCAGTTCGGATGTCTGTTATGGGGACATTGTGACATTATTCCACCAGCACTACAAGGGAAAGTGCTGGGTGAGCTTCATTCTGGACACTCTAGGGAGTTGAAAATGAAAGAAATTGCACGCAGCTACTTCTGGTGGCCAGGTCTAGATGCTGCCATTGAGGAGAAAGCAAAGTCATGCTTTGCATGTCAAAATGTCAGACAACTTCCACAGCTAGCTCCATTACATCCCTGGGACTGGCCTGAAGAACCTTGGCAAAAAGTCCACATGGATTTTGCAGGACCAGTTGAGAACCACATGTTCTTAATGGTAGGTGATGCACACAATAAATGGCCTGAGGTTGTACCCATGAAAACTACTACTTCCCACAGAACCATTGAAGAGCAAAGGTCCATTTTTAGCCATTTTGGTTTGCCACAACAGCTTGTAAGCAATAATGGTCCACAGCTAGTGTCTGATGAGTTTAAGATCCTCAAGGAAGAGAATGGTATTCATCACATCAGGTCTGCACCTTATCACCCTGCAACAAATGGGCTGGCTGAAAGATTTATAGAGACCCTAAAGCAAGCTCTGTCAACAGCTCAAGATGCACATTCTCTCAACCGACGCCTGAACGCTTTCCTCTTGCCATATCAGAATACACCGATTGCTACTACTAAAGTGTCACCTGCTATGGACACGATGAAAAGACAACTTTGTACTCAACTTGACCTCCTGAGGCCTTTAAGGATATGAGATCATGTGCAACATCACCAAAGAGCACAAGTGAATGGATGAGGAAAAACAAACCTTCACACTTTCACAAGCTAGAGATAGTGTTCTTGCTCAAAACTACACAAAAGGAGCAAAGTGGATGCCAGCAATGGTGATTGCTAAAACAGACCCGGTGTCATACACTGTTGAAACACAAGATCATCTTATATGGAGACAACATGTCGATCAACTCCTTCAACACTCTGGTCCAGCACCTCTTGTTCCAGAGGCAGATACCTACCAGAAGGAGTTTTCGTCCAGTGAGTCAACTCTGGAACAACCCTTGGTAGCAGGTTCCAGTCCATGTACCCCCAAACCTGTGTCAGAGTCCATGAACGATGCCACTGCTCCACCTGCACAGCTTGATAATGGGACTGATTTGCCAACAGGACATATTCCCTAAAAGAGACAGAAGACCTCCTAACATACTTTCATATTAGTTCGAGGATAACCCATTATAAATTTAAAAAGGGGCAGAATCATCCCCTGGGTTCAGTTTAAGATTTGAGGTAGTCTACCCTCATTCTTTAGTAAGAATGTTTCCTTTCTATTGTTTTGTAAAACACCAAAGATAATACTTTATTATATGAATGGAAGATTTAGCCCTTCAGTAGTAAATGTGGGTTCTATTTTTGTTACACATACCTCATAAATAAAGGGGGGGAATATGTTGTGTCTTTACTATTTAAGTTTGTTCCTTTAATGTTCCTGTAACATAGCCCCTCCCCTCAATTGTCATATGCTATGTTCCTATGTGCATTGAAACTGCAACAGTTGAGCTAATATACCTTATGAATGCAGCCCTCCATGATGTCCGGCGTCCTCCTTTAATTGCTGTACCCTTAAAATATAGGTAGTACACAACAGTTTGATTCTGGCCTCATCCCACCAGAACACCTTTGTGTTGCCAACATAATTTGTGCCAAATATTAAATAGCAGTTCTTATGGGGAGTTTTTCCCAAACCAATCTTCCATAATTTAACAGATTTTTGAGGTGCATGACTAGTGATGCCTTGCTTTGAAATCCAAAGATTTCTCTTGAACTGTGGATCTCTGCAGCTCCTCCTAAGTTACTTTGGGCGTTTGGCTCTGACTAATGCTTTCCTTTGCCAGCCTCTCAGTGTAGAGGGATGACCATGTCTTTGTAGGTTTGCAGTCATGCTATGCACTTTCCATTTTCATGTGCTGGATTAAACACAGCTCTGTGGGATGTTTAAAACTTGAGAAATTGTCTTTTAACCTAACCCTGCTTTAAACCTCTCTGTGTTCTGTGTTCCTGATGTTCACCAGTGTTCTCCAATAACAGTTGGATTCATGCTAAAATTAAAATACACACAGATGAACTCTGTTTACTAATTCATTCACTTTTGAAAAAACAATTTTTTATTTGTAAAAAATGTGGAAACAGTGTCTCTTTTTACTCCTGATTCACAAATATACACTACTTATACAGCATGTTGAAGGTTGTGTTGTAACATCAACAGGAAAGGATATAAATGTAAGATACTGTACCAGCTGGTAAACTTTTTAAACGTGTTTAGGCTTTGATTCAATCCCAGTGCATTTTATAAAAAACAAGAAATTACGTTTTGGTGGAGGGGTTTGCTTTTAATTTGTTAAATTTTTGCAACAGTTTAATAAAGCAAACATTATCCGGGTTTTAAAGCTGAGTTTTTGAGGGGTTTTTTTCAACATTTTGTTGAAAAAACAGCTACTGAACCAGCTAGAAGTTTGATTTTGTTCATTCAATTTTTCTATCTTTTTATTAGATGTTTTTATTTAGTAGCACAAATAGGAATTTGCCCAATTAAATCATCAGCTGTCCCTTCAAGTATGTATAAGATGGAATAAACAATCTGCAAAACAATTCTAATTTTCTTTTTATGTTTTCTTTGACTTTAATTTAATTTCTCTTTGAGATAAAGAAAGTATTGAGTCATATTGAATTAACAATCAGCATTCAAGGTTTCATAACAACACAGATGTGCTCCTTATTTTGTTTCATTTGCACATCAGTTTAAAAATAACCAAGTATTGCCTTTGTACTGGACACAGGGTTTGTGCAGGCAACATCTAAAATTTTGTAACTAAACTAATTAAAACCACATTTTCAAAAGACAAGGTTAACACTATCAATGCTAACACATGTAACACACCTCAGTCCACATGGAGTATTGTGTGCCAACTACAAAATCCAATGATTCCTCTTTATTTCAGATTAATCTTTTGCCTATTTTTAGCTTTTAAGAAATGTGTTTGATAAAAAAAAAAAATAAATAAACACATTATGTTGTTGAAAGCACACCCACTATTCTTGGGTTTATAACATAAAAAATCTGCTCTTCACTAGGTTCTAAAATTAATTAAATATGACCTCAGGTGGATAAAAACCACACCATAGATTCCAGCATGTCATTAATTTTTAACAAAGATAAAACCAAATTGAAAAATCTGTGAAAAACTAATTGCAGTGAGTGGTTTTACTTTCTTTTTGCTTCAGCTCTATAAAAGATCTATCCATCCATCCATCCATCCATTATTCATGCAGGGACATGGTGGAACTGGTGTCTGTAACTAGTGGTCAGTGGGTGAGAGGCAAGTACACCCTGGACAGATCACATGTCCATTACTCCTACATTGCCCTTAGGAGCAAGTGTGTCTACATGGTACAACTATCTTAACCCTCCCAGTTGTGCGTGTGTATCTAAAGCTGAACAGCGCATGTCACCATAGAGACAGAAAGACCCAAATAAAATCATAGCTAATTCTAGGGGTTGCCAAGTTTAAAGTTCAGACACAGTGATACAGGAAAGGGAAAGGTATAAGAAAATTAAGAAGGTGCTGGGTGTGAGAGGAAAGATATAAGGTTTTCTTATGAAATATTGGTGTGTGTGGTTTTGTGTGCTTTTGCATAAATGTTTGTTGGATGATGAAAAAGAAAAAAGATTAAGAGAGTGATGTGGTAACAGACAAATGGAAAGGAGAAATGGAAAAAGGAAAAGAAAGAAAAAACAAAAGAAACAAAAGCCTCCAGTGGGTCATTGAGAAGAAACTTCTTGGATTTCTTTTCACAAGTTTCTCACTATCATTTCCTGGGGTTCTGGTCCATTCCTCCTGACAGAACTGGTTTAACTCAGTCAGGATTGTAGGCTGCCTCACTCACACACGCTTTTTCAGATTTACCCACAACTTCTCCATAGGATTGAGATCAGGGCTTTGTGATGGCCACACCAAAACAGTGACTTTATTGTCCTTAAGCCACTTTCTAACTACTTTAGCTGTATGCTGAGGCTTATTGTCCAATTGAAGACCAATCTGCTCCCATGCTTTAACTTCCTGACTGATGTCTTTAGAGGTTGCTTCAATATTTCTACATAATGTTCTTTCCTCATTATGCCATCTATTTCATAAAGTGGACCAGTTCCTCCTGCAGTAAAACAGCCCCATAACATGATGCTGCCACCCCCATACTTACCAGTTAGGTTGACACAAGCATCTCTGTTTTACCTCCAAATGTAACGATGGTCATTATGGCCAAACAGTTCCACTTTAGTTTCATCAGACCACAGGACATGTCTCCTAAAAATGAAAGTCTTTGTCCCTGTGTGCATTTGCAAACTACAATCTGTTTCTTTTTCACTGAAAGGCCTTTCAGCCCATGTTGGTACAGGACATGTATCACGGTGGGTAATGACTGTCTCACCAACTTCAGTTGCATCTTCACAAGGTCTTTGGCTTTTGTTTTGGGGTCAATCTGCAAATTTTGGACCAAAATACATTCATCTTTGGGACACAGAACCCATCTCCTTCCTGAGTGGTATGATGGTTGGATATTCTATACTTGCATATAATGTTTGAACAGATGAATGCAATGCCTTCAAGCATCTGGTAGCATCTGAGAATAATATTGATGTAATGTTTCTCATAGAAACATGGTTGGATGACAACTATAAAACACCTGTACTCATTGAATCAGCGCCTCCTGATTACAATGGCTGAATTTCACCAACTCAACCATGAAAATTTAATAGAAATTTTAAAACAATTAAGCTCATCCTACTGCTGTCTTCATATGCTACTTACAACCTTCCCTGAGAAAGTTCTCCCTGTCATTGCATCTGATCTGATTGAAATAGTAAACTCATTCCTCATCAGGTGTTTTCCCCCAGGCTCTAAAAACAGGAGTTATCAAACCACTGTTAAAAAAGAACAATCTGGATAAATCACTACTCCAGAATTACAGGCTAATCTCTAACCTTCCATTCTTCAGCAAAATTACTGAACTGTGTTTCAACAGTTGAAGAGCTTCTTAACAATGACAAACCGCTTTAACGTCTTTCAGTCCAGTTTCCGTGCTCACCACAGCACTGAGACTACCCTTGTCAAAGTGTTTGATGATATCCACACAAATACAAACTGTGGAACAACCACAGTGTTGGTTCTGTTGGACCTCAGTGCAGCATTTGTCACTGTTGACCATGAGATATTATTAATGTGAGTGGAGAGCTGGGTTGGACTCTCTGGTATGGTACTTAATTGTTTCAAATCCTACCTAAAGAACAAGGATTTCTTTGCGTCAATAGGCAACTTCTCATGAGCGGACTTTTGAACCCCAAGGTTCAGTCCTGGGACCCCTCCTATTTAATATCTACATGCTCCCATTAGCTCAGATTATAACAAGTAGTAAGATTAGTTACCATAACTACGGATGATACACAGGTCTATATCACGATGTCACCAGGTCACTCTGAACCCATCCGAGCTCTGAACTGATGGTTAGAACAAATTAATGCATGGATGTGCCATAACTTTTTCCAGCTGAATATAAATAAAACTGAAGTTATAATCTTTGGACCTAAAGAGGAACGATCAAGAGTCATCATGCAGCTTCAGTTATTACAGCTAGAAACTAGTGATCAGGCCCAAAATCTGGGTGTAGTGATGGACTCGGACCTGAGCCTTCAGAGACACAAAAAGACAGTTACAAAGTTGCCCTTCTATCACCTGAAGAACATTAAAGGACGGATGTCTCAGTGATATCTCGAGAAACTCATCCATGCGTTTATCTTTAGTCGCATTGATTACTAACAGTGTCTTCACAGGTCTGCCCAAAAAGTCAATCAGACAGCTGCAGCTGATCCAGAACGCTGTTCGCATTCTCACTAAGACCAGGAAGATAGAACACATCACCCCAGTTCTAAAGTCCTTCCACTGGCTCCCTGTAGCTCAGAGAATAGACTTTAAAATACTTCTGTTAGTTTATAAATCACTGAATGTCTTAGCACCAAAATACATTAAAGACCTGTTGTCATTGTATCAACTTTCCAGACCACTCAGGTCTTCTGGTTCTGATCTGCTCTACATCCCCAGAACCAGAACCAAACATGGAGAAACAGCTTTCAGTTTTTATGCACCACTAATCTGGAACAAACTGCAAAACACCCGAAACTCTAAATTCCTTTAAATCAAGGCTGAAAACCCACCTGTTTAGAGTTGCCTTTGATTAGTAATCTGGACCATAAATCTACAAACAAATCCGGGTGAGAAGCTGCTCTTAATAAAATATTTTATTTCACATTAACCATCATCTCCTAATAATTAATTAAATTACAGAGTTGGTGGAGGGAGGACATCAGCTGAGGAACAGTCACCCTGTAAGGAGTACAGGGAGGTTAAATTAGCAGAACAAGGTGAGGGTTCTGCGGGTGGTTTTAGCAATTTCTACACCTTAAAGGAGAAAACCAGCAGGCAGACATGACTCTGTAAAGTAAAATGGGTTCCGAAACGTCAAAGGCCTCAGGGGTGACTCCTCCTCCATATACCTCAATATATAAAACAATGAGAGAAAAAGGTGGAGACAATTGTATTGAATGTGCCTTAATTTGGGAAGTTTGAGAGTAAATCAAGGAAAGTAAATTAAATAAAGTAAGTAGATCACTGATCAATATTTTTGAACTATATTTGCTTGAAAATATTTACTTGATGATCCCTATGATTTTGATGCATTGGTATTTTTTCCTGATGAGTTTCATGATTTTCATGATTTTCATGTGTATTTGCATGATGATTTTCATGATTTTGCTGCATACTTGATTGATGTTTTTATGATGTGAAGCACTTTGAACTGCTTTGCTGCTGAAATGTGCTGTACAAATAAACTTAACTTAAAAGACAATTATCCCTGATACTGACCAATTGCATGTAAACTTCAAATTCAAAGAAAGTTGCAAAAACAGTCTAGAAAAAAAATTCTTGCTTAGGTTTCTGGTATTTAGCAAATTGAAATAATTTTGGTTATTCTAACTGACCTAAAACACCAAAAGTTTGGTCTGATTTAACTTCAGACAGTGCGGAAAAAAAAATTGTATGGGTCTTTGTGTATGTAAATTACCAGTTTCAATTGTATGAATTTATGATATGCCAAAATTATAAACAATACAATACAATTTTAAATTCCCAGCAGAGTAAATCTATAATAGACTATATATGTAGAAGAACAAAAAAGAATATAATAGAAATATCCTTTATTCTCCCACAATGGAGAAATTTCTGTGCAACAGCAGCAAAGTGGCAGTGACAGGCCATAACAGAAGAACAGACTCACACAAAGAATATAAAGTATGTATAGAAAACAGAATACAGAATAAAAACAATACTGTACAGTAAGGCAAAATTTCAACATGAGTACTGTGTAGTTGTAAAAAAAATGCTCCAGTCCAGAGGAATGTGCAGCTGAGTTGGTTAATTAAAAATGTACAAGATGTGCATGTTTCTGAGCATTAAAATACAAACTATTTACAGTTAGTGACAATAAAAAAATGGTAGAGTTGTACAGATGGATGGATATAAACACTTATTGATTTTGTTGGGAGCAATGATGGTTATAGAGTCTAATATGTAGTACAGCTTAGTTATGCTTGAGGTCTTCCTACATCTCCATGTGTCGAACTTTAATGTGTTTGCCTTTGTTTGCTTTCTTTGCATATCTCTGACTTGTCCTGCTTGTAAAATAATTACTTGAACTACTGTTATGTAAATTAATTAAACTAACCTATTGAGATCTGGAAAACAGTGACCAGTTTAATAAAGATTCTTACTTAACCTTTTAATGAAGAGTGTTTAATTATAGTTGCCTTTACTTTTGAAATTAGCCAAACCTGAATACAGAGAAGATCAAATGCTTTCCATCAGACAGTTTGATGAGATTTTTTCCTTTTGTTTTCTACTGTTTAATATACTGTCCCATACAAATGTTTAATCAGCAATGCAAAGTATTTTAATTGTACCTGATTAAAGCAAGGACATTTAAATGACAAACGTTGCATGCAGATGTTTTATAGTTTAAAAGGATTTTATACCATGTATATGGGCCTTGACTCACTGAAAGCAGATATATTAACCTGTTATAATGAAGGGCAATATGTTTATCTCCAAGTAATGTCTTTTATTTTAAGATTTATGTTTGAATGGTGAGTTCTCCATCTGTTAACAACCAAGACATATGTACTGCTCTCTCTGCTGCAGAGCGGCACCACAGGATGGAGCAGATCAGTAAGTCTCAGAGCAGCCAGCCTTCTGCCTTCATGAACCAACTGATGAAGCTTTCCAACAAGAACCAGGTAAAGCATCCCTACATCCCCAAACAGCATCTGTTTCTGAATGACTTCCATCAGGCTTTCTGACATCAGACAGCTGCAGTTAAAAGTGGGGAACTGAAAATTGTATCAGTTTCATGGAAGCTTGTCTTGACAAACAATATGAGTTATTACACCTGTATTTAAAAATCAAATTACCTGAATCACCAACAATACAAAATACTTCAAAAATCAATTAGAATTGAATGGTGCTATAAAAATGATTGTGTCAGTCTGTTGAAAGTACAACAACTGTTAGTGAGATATTTTGCGTGCAATATGACAGAAAATGTAAAAAGAAAATGTGATGTCACTATGACTTTAATTTAGCAGCTTTTATTGGAATCTGAAACCTAAAAATGATAAACTACCAACTGTTTTTTTCAAGTTGTAGCCAAGTTACAAAAAGAAACATTTACACAAAAATTACAAAATTACAAAATTTAGTTTACTTTTTTTCCACCTAAAAAAGACAAAACATTGAATATTTGAACTGAATAAGAAATGTTTGTGTTCCTCTAAACACTCCCAATGTGTCCAATACATAGGTACATCTGGCTATACCTTAATAGAACATTTCCAATTACATTTTTCAAATCAAACAAAGACTGTTAAAAGTCTTTTTTTAACAGACTTCAGTCAGTTTGTCGAGTTTTGCGGTGTGGTGACTGTGGGTCATTGAAAAGAGCAATTGTTTTGAAGTTAGAAAGTTATTGGTTCTATCCCAGCTTCCTCCTCAGCCACATGCTTAACTGCCTCCAGGCAAGGCTAAAGGGACAAACTGACCATTCTCAGAACTGCAAACGTCCCATGAAAAACTAACTTACTTAGCATTAGCCACTGGGCAGCTAGAAGCTGCTGGAAACAGAACTGAGTTGCTTCATTCTGCAGGTAATAAAGACAAAACTTTACAAAATCCTTCCTAATGCTTTAAAAAAGGTCCAAATACAACTGCATTTATTACTTTGTAATTTTTGGTGATTGATATAGCCACAGTCCCAATCTTTACTTTTACTGCCTTTTGCTTGTGAATGTTTGATGGATAACCAAAACACAAAATATCTAATAGTGGAATAACTAAATTATCCATTGTTTTTATGGTAATGTCATTTTAAATCGATACTAAATGAACAATGATACTAAATAGAAACCATGTTGATTATTAAAACCAGTAGCCAATTGATTCCTATAATGAAAAGGCTAAGTAATGAAGCTGAAAAATTAGCAGGACAAAAACTGCTACAGCTAGGCAAAGATTAGCTATGGATGGAATGAACCCTTTAGACATTACCAGGAACTCTTTGCTTTGGCCGACTGACATGTTACAATGCTTCACAATCTAATTTCAACATATGACCCTTTAAACCAATTTAGGGAACATTTTTCTTTTTTGAATAATACTTGTCAGAAACCCTGATGAAAGTTTTTGAATTGTTTGTAACTCCACAAGCAAATGCAGGGTAGCTTTTCACTGAATTCAGCATTTATTTATCTCAGTCTGAGCTGGGGCTTGTGCAGCACCCATCAGGGCTAGACAACCTGGCCCAGGCCTCGGCCCTGCTCAGCTTCTCTGTCCAGGCCCTGGAAGACACACAGCAGGAGGGCCTGCAGCCAGCGGACATGGTGACGCTCATCCAGCTGCTGACGCTGACTGCTGACATCTCCTCTGAACCATCATTCTGTGCTGAAAACAGTACCCGTGACAACATTCAGGAGCTCAGTCAGCACTTCATCAGCGTCGCGGACAGCATCATCAGTGAAGACAATGCAGACAAGTGGAAGGCTATCAAAGAGGTAGTACATGATGCATAAAGTAGGTTTGCATGAGACTTACTATTGTCACTCTACTGATCAATGCAGATGCTTGAAATCTTTGTAAAGCTATGTAATCCTTTTTAACATTAACATTGAAGAGAAATGGTTGGAATCCTTATTCAGCCTTGACCCATTCACTGTTTTCTTCAGGTCAAATCATTAAATGTAAATGTTACTTACAAAAGAACAGATGTTGAAATGTGCTGCAACTTATCTTGACAGATTCTGTAAAAGTAAAAGTCTCCTAACTCTGTCGATTGACAATAGGAAATTCTAGATGTTTTATAACAGTTTTATAACTGTGAAATTAAGTACTGAACAATGGGGTGGTGGAGGTGGTATGTGTGTGGGCGGGGGAGAGAGAGGGGGGTGTTGCATAAATGGCCAAGTTGGGTTTATGCCCAGCCTATAACCTCATCATGCCTTCATCACCTTCATCACTGCGAAGAAATCAGCTGCTTTATTTTTTGTGTCTTGCCACTTCTCTAGTTTCAGTTAATATGGCCACATCATCATCCTTGCTGTCTACACAGCAGTAAACACTGCATGCTGAGGACCCATGTATGTGGGATGCACTGCACTTGTTGCAGCAATTTGGTCCCCAGCAGTGGAGAAGGAACCATACTTTCTATTTGCATACAGACTTGAATGTCCGGGTTGCTGGGAAACCGCTCAATCTAGTCTGAATGGATTACATGCCTATAAAGGGGAACATGAATTTCATCCATGTCATCAGTTGGCATTGGAAGCATCTTGATAAACCAAACTAAATTATGACTAATTATTGGATTCTATCCTAAATTAATTTTATCAAAAGCATTAATCCTTCTGAATAGAACAGGTTAAAAAAAACAATTCTGGATAGAGTAGTGTGGAACATTGTAATTCAACCAGACACTACCGGTTTGAATAGTTTAACAGTGGATAAAGGTTTATTGCCCAGATTCCTGTTCAGCTGATGCGCTTGAATAAAGGCAACTTCCAAGTTTACTTCAGACTGCATGGAGCACATGAATACAGCCCATTATTTCCATCTATCATGGCACAGAGGTCCTCCTGGATACCTGTACCAACATCAAAATAATTCTAACTTTCATACATTGGTTTTCTATGCATAGCCCTCTACACAGAAAACCAACACACCTCTGTCTTCATGCAACTGACTGGCTGGTGAAATGCTGCTATTTTCCTCCTCCACAGAAAAGATTACACAAATGGTGAACACCTAGGAATATACCAAGGGAAAATCTGCACATTGTGGTTGAGTCATGGAGACAACATGGTGGAGATGTGATACTTGCAGTGATAGTGATGTGTCAGAGTGATGATAGTTTCAAGTTATAACCTTTCCATGTTTTTTTTAGTTGTATAGGTCATTGAGCACTTCATCTTTTATAAATTAAATCTTAGTTTAAAGAAAAGAGGATTTGAGACAGAGGAGTAAAGTTCACTGCTCAGAGAGATTAAGGATTCTACAACAATTCAAACAGAAAATCTCACAGTTGCTTAAAATATTGCTGTATTATGAATTTCCATTTGGTGCTGCTGTGTTATACCCAGGTTCTGGTAATAAAACAGAAGCAAAAGACAAAAGAGTTGGTAGGTTATTGAAAACAACTTTTAAACTTTAACAGATTATCTGCTGATCATGAGTTTAAAACCACAACCTCTCAAAAAAATCCCTATCAAAAAGTGTTTCTTAATTATGAGTGGTACTATTCTTTTAGATCACTTCAAAAATGTGTTTAGACATGTTTGAAGTCTGTGTTTCATTCAGACAATGAGAAAGTTGTTCCATGGGGTGAAGATGCCCTAACAAAGGTGATAATTGGTCTGGAACTGATATGTATTTTTTTTGCAAACTTCCATGCTTGACCCCAAAGGTTATCAGTGTTAATGTTATTTAATTTGGGGATCTATGCAGGGTGGTCCAAAAGGGGGATATTATTCTGACGGATTTAACTCCATAGTCAGATGGGCAGTGTGGACTGCACCGCTGTGCTGTTGAAAGACCCAGTATTCCTTGAATAGATGAGGACCCTCAGTCAAAAAGAATGCCAGGTGCAACATTTCCATATTGACCCTTTGCAACCATGTCACCTAATGACGCTTAGGCGCCATGACAGACATGGAAGTAGCACACCTAGTTGAGGCTCATAGCAGTATTTACAAAAGTTGGAAATAGTTAGCTTAGAAACCGATCCTTATCTCCTCCCTCCTGACTTGTTTGTTGATTTGATCAAATCGCCAACTTTGCCTGAATTCATGACACATAATTTATACCACTTTGTCATAAACGGTGTTTCCCCCTACACTGGAGCAGACTTAAAGGCATACAAAAGTCTAGATGCTACCCATTACATTCGTATATAGCAGGTTCCTTCTAAACTCATCTTGATGAGGCAAATTCAGCACAGGAATGGAATCACACCTGCTGAACCACCCAGCCCGCCATGCTCTATGATGCCATCTGGTGGATGAATGATGAAACTGCAAAAGATCGCAAACAAAACTCCCAGACTCCAACATCATGCCCCCCTCAACGGCCGCCTCCTGGCGCCCCAGAAGAAGTGGACGGAAGAGAAGATTGGTAGTCAAAGATCAAAGAAGGATCACAGATAAAGGAGCAGGACACTCAAGAATGGTCCTCGGGATCTCTCAGTCGACTGCCATCCACGACCCTGCTGATGTTTGCCCACGATACACTGGACTGTGTAGACAGGGTGCCCCTCAAAGTCCCAGGTGGGTAGAGGGGGCTCGGTTGGAGGGCATAAGGTGCTGGTCTCAACAGGTTTAATCCAGGAAATATGGAAAGTGGGATGGGTGCGTAGACTGGAAGGTAGATGGAGGCAGACTGCTGTGGGACTGATCAAAGATTCTATTTCATAGGGACAAATGTATTGTGGGGCGAGTGTCTTGGAGATCAATTTTAGTGGGATGTCATGGTAGGAGAGCCAAACTTTCTGTCCTGGTGAGTACTGAAGTGCTGGGATCTGTTTTCTGTCTGAGAAGTAGTGATTCTGCTCAGCGGTGCATTGTAGAGCGGAGATTGTGTTAGACCAGATGTTTCTGCAGTGACGGATGTGGTGATGAACAGAAGTAACTGAAATGTCTTTCTCATCAGCTGGAAAAAGAGGAGGTTGGTAACTGAGAGAGATCTCAAAGGGTGATAAACCAGTTGCTGCAGAGATGTGTGAATTATGAGCATACTCAACCCAGGGTAGGAACTTGCTCCAGTCAGAGGGATTGTGGAAGTGAGGCATCTGAGGGTGGATTCAGGTTCTTGGTTCATTCTTTCTGTCTGACCGTTAGATTGAGGATAATAATCAGAAGGGTGTGAAACTTTGGTGTTGAGAGCTGAACAGAACTGTGACCATAGTTGAGAGATGAACTGGGGACCGGTTGATTTTTCCAACAGAATTTCCTGTGGGATGCCATTAAGATGGAAGATGTGTTTGTCTAAGAGCTGAGCAGTCTGGAAAACTGACGGAAGTTTTCTGAAGGGTATGAAATGGCAGGCTTTAGAGAAATAGTCAATGATGGTGAAAATAGTTTTCATACCTTTAGATGATGGGAGTCCTGTGACAAAATTAATGGCAATGTGTGACCAGGGGTGTTTGGGTACTGCCAAGGGTTGAAGAAGTCCAGGTGGTGGTCAGTGAGATGGTTTGTTTTGAGCTCAAGTGGGACAAGCAAGAACATATTCCTTAACATCTTTATGTAAGGAGGTCCACCAGAAGCGTCAAGACATGAGAGCAATGGTGCTACTATAGCCAGGGTGTGCAGAGAACTTAGCAGAATTAAACCAATGGATGAGCCCGGAGTGAAGTGAGGATGGGACGTATGTTCTGTTGGATGGACCATTTCTGGGATCTGGTTCAGTTTGGAGTGCTTAGTGAACGATGTCTTCAGTCTCCCAGGAGAGAGATCCAGTGGTGCAGTTAGGAGGTAGTATGGGGCTGGTGTCATGTTAGCTTCATCAGGAGAATACTGTCATGAAAGAGCATCTGGCTTGATGTTTTTGGAACCTGGACAATAAGAGATGGAAAGGTTAAAACAGGAAAAGAACAAGGACCAACGGGAGTTAAGATGTTTAACTGACTGAAGTTAAGAAAGATTCTTATGATCTGTCCAAACCAGCACAGGATGTTTGGCACCTTCCAGCCAGTGACGCCATTCCTCAAGAGCAAGTTTTATAGCAAGAGATTCCCTGTCAACGATGTCATAGTTCCTTTCAGTGGGGGACAACCTAGAAAGCACATGGGTGAAATTTCTCATCTTTACAGCATTGTTGGGACAAAACACCACAGACCCCCCAAATCAGAAGCATATACCTCAAGGATAAACTATTTGTGGGGATCAGAGTGAACAAGGATGGGTGCTTGTGAGAATTTTTCCTTTAATACTGTGAAGGCGGTATCTGCTTCAGGTGTCCAGGAGAATGTTGTCTTGGTGGAAGTTAAAGCGGTGAATGGTGTAGCAGTCTGACTGTAGTTTACAGACATTACAGTGGACCAATACAGTGGTAGAAACTGGCAAAACCAAGAAATCTTTGTAGCTGTTTGCGTGAGTTGGGAACGGGCCAATCTAGGACTGCCTTGATCTTTTCTGGGTCTGATTGAACTTGTCCTTGAGGAAGGTGACTGCTGGTTTGTGGAACTCACATTTCTCAGCCTTGACAAAGAGTCAGTTCTCGAGGAGATATTGAAGTACTTGGCGGACATGTTTCTGATGATCTGAGGGGTTCTTGGAAGAGATGAGGATGTCATCGATGTACACAAAAACAAAGACATTAAGGAAATCACGGAGCACATCATCAATCAGGGCTTGGAAAATTGTAGGAATGTTGCAAAGACCAAAGGGTGTGACCAGATATTCAAAATGGCCAAGAGGAGTCTTGAAAGCAGTTTTCCATTCGTCTCCCTGGCAGATGCGGACAAGGTGGCAGACATTGCTGAGGTCAAGTTTCATGAAGATAGTGGTTCCTTGGACGTGTTCAAAAGCTGAAGAGACAAGAGGTAAAGGATATTTGTTTTTACTGTGATCTGATTCAAACCATGGTAATCAATGCAGGATTGGAGGAACCCTTCCTTCTTACTGACGAAAAAGAAGCCTGCCCCCAGAGATAAGATGAATGATGGATAATAATGAGGGATTTATAGATATATCTCTCCACTGCTTGGCATTTGGGATGGGAGATGTTGTAGAGTTGGTTAGATGGTAGTGGGGTTTGGTTTTGTGGGTAATGCTGGGAAGTGGTTTTCCATCCAAGGCAGAAACATTTAACAGAATGGGTAGTGAAACAGTTTCGATCTTAGCTTGGTTGACTAGGGAGAGATCAATGAGGTGGTTACCTAAGATGATGAGTTGGAGGGGTTTGGTCATGTGGGTTATGCTGGGAAGTGGTTTTCCATCCAAGACAGAAACAATTAATGGAACGGGTAGTGAAACAGTTTTGATCTTAGCTTGGTTGACTCAGGAGAGATCAATGAGGTTCTATTCACATCCACAATCAATAAAAGCGGAGATTCAAGGAGTCATTATTAAATTGCAGGACAGCAGGAAAACTAAAACAGGGGAGTTTAGTTGTAACAAGTCCATCAGTCTCCCCGTTCTTACTGACGGACCCTCTCTTTTGGTCGTATGGGACAGGATGCAATAAAGTGCTCACAGTAGATGCGTTGATTACAGTCCTTATGTTGCTGCCATTCCTCCAGGGAAAGATGGGTCTGACTGACCTGCATTGGTTTTGGTTCAGAAGGTAATGCTCCAGGTACTGACTGAAAGTGTTTTGGGTATGGGAGAATATAGGTTTCTAACAACAGACTATTTCTCGGTCTCTTTCTTTCTCTTAGTCAGGTATCAATTTGGGTGGCCAAAGTGATTAACTCATTAAGAGTTTTGGGCTCATCCAATGTGGAAAATTCAACTTTTAGTGACTCATTTAGAGCTTGAAAGAAACCAGTTTTAAGTTCACAGGTGTCCCACCCTGATGCAGCTGCAAGAGTACATAATTCTATTGAGAGTACAAAACTGTATCGGAGACAGGTCTTAATCCTTGTTTTATAGACCATAAGCGTCGAGATAAGCCAGTTTGGTCAGACTCTTCAGAGAAAGTGAGTTTAAATTCCTCTATAAACTCGTTAAATATACTTCCAAATTTAGAATGATCTTGGAATCAGGCTTCAAGCCATTTTAAGGTCTTGCCAGTAATGAGCCCCAGAATATAACAAATCTTTGTGTCTTCATGGAGAAAAGACTGAGGAGACTGGTTAAAGACCAAAGAACACAAGGGGAGGAAACCACGGGAGGTGGAAAGCTGCTGAGCAACTGGTGGAACAGAGGCACCATCTGTAGGAGCGGAAGACTGGTTAGGTTGCATGTTTTGAAGGAGATTTGCCATATGTTTAAATCGTTGATGTGTAGCATTTTGTTGATCATGAAGAGCTCTAAGTACAGATTCATGGGACTGGATTAGCTGATGTTGATCTGCTAGAGCTCTCCTTAGAGTGTCTGCTGGGTCAGAATAACCTAAGTGTTTTGTCATGTTTTTAGAAATATGTCTAACCCTCATGCAGAAACACTCTCATGTGGCAGATGAAAAGTTAAAAATGTATTCGCAAATAAGAATGAGATTATGGCATAGGTAAATGCTATGTGATCTGGGGTATGGTTCTGGAAACGTGCTTCGGCTGGAGCTCTGGGGAAGATAAGGTAAATAATGAGTATAATGAAGCAGGGAATAAGTCAAGTCAAGTTTATTTGTATAGTACATTTCAGCAGCAAGGCAGTTCCAAGTGCTTTACATCATGAAAACATAAAAACATCATAAACACATCAATCAGCTCAACACAATAGTCACCAGTTGTGCAACCAGAAACAAACATTACGTTTTATCAAGTGCCATCATTAAAAACATCAATATACATCCAATATGTTGGTCAATGTTTCTGTTATTATGGGTCAAAAGCAACTCTAAACAGGTGGGTTTTTAGCCTTGATTTAAAGGAACTCAGTGTTTCAGCTGTTTTGCAGTTTTCTGGAAGTTTGTTCCAGATGTGTGGAGCATAGAAACCAAATGCTGCTTCCCCATGTTTGGTTCTGGTTCTGGGAATGCAGAGTAGACCAGAACCAGAAGACATGAGTGGTTTGGAAGGTTGAAACATTGTCAACAGGTCTTTAATGTAATTTGGCGTTAAGCCACTTAGTTATTTATAAACTAACAAAAGTATTTTAAAGTCTATTCTCTGACCTACAGGGAGCCAGTGGAAGGACTTTAGAACTGGGGTGATGTGCTCTACTTTCCTGGTCTTTGTGAGAATAGTTGCAGTATTTCCAGAGATGCTTACTTGGCGAATTTGAGGTCATACGCCAGGGAGGGATTTGATGGGGTCTGGGAGGATGGTAAGATTTTAGATGGAGAATGATAAAGATGAATACAGGTGACTTGATGGGACTTGATGGAAAGGTGAGTCCAAGTGGCACAGTGGAGGGCGGACAAGGTTCAATCTTACGATGGAGGTGCAAGAAAGGAGAGCCTAGGAACTGCCAATCTGAGGTTTGTTACCAGAAGGTTTGCAGAGGGTTTTTAGGTGAAACTCGCCAGGATATTGAAATGGAGAGGAATCCAAACTCTCATCAGGAAGTACCACAAAGGCTAACACTCAGGCACCGAAGAAGTGGCAGCATGCTCCTCATAAATTCATCTTGATGAGACAAATTCAACGCAGGTGTGGAACCACACCAGCTGAACTACCAGCCCCACCATGCTCCATGATGCCATCTGATGGATGAATGATGAAACTGTAAAAAATGGTGAACAAAACTCCCAGACTCCAACAAAAACACATTAGCACCAGAAATTTGAAGGCAACCTTATATGAACTTCTCCTGAAGAAAGGTAGAAATGTTTTTAAAAAAATACTGAACATTTTTATCATCTCCACTCTTTTATTGAACAACCTGACATGCAAATAAAACAACTCTATGGAAAATCTATCTTAAATCATTAAAATCAATAATCAGATTTTCAGTTTAATCGCCTACAGCACCCTCTGCTTTTTCTTGAATTGCATAGGTTTGGCTTAATTTACAGGGCGTCATAATCTGTCTTGGGGGGTGCCTGAATACCTGTATGGGCGGGCCTGGCCTTGCCTCTGGGACCGGGTCTGACCCTGCCCCCACCATTGCTTTATTAAAGCAAACGTTTCCAAGATCCTGATGGAGCTTGTTCCTCTGTTTCATGTAGAAAACATTTCCAGTGGGATCTCCATGTCATGCCAGTAATATTGGAAACTACAGAAGTCAGAAGTTTCCAGAGTAATTTTTTTGTCATCAAATGATAAATTCTTCCATCTTTCAGTGTCCCAGGTTTAGTTCTCCTTTGCAAACTCCAAATGAGCAAGTTCATGGTGTATGAGAAAATGGTTTTTTTTTTTAGCTTTAACCTTTCTCTCACAGTGTCCATCTCCTGGTTATCAGGCTGCAGTGAGATGGAAGACATGCCTGTGTCTTCTCAGGAAAAAGTCTTTTTTTTTTTTTTTTTTTTTTTTTTTTTTACAATTACTACTTTTTTGTCTATAACCCTCAAATTTAAAATGACTCCCGCACTTAATCCAGCTTCTGCATCATCTGCTGTGATCACTGTTGTTTATATAGCGTAACATTCCTGCCACATTCAGTAGCAGGAAGGCTTTTTGCTTTTGTCATAAGGAGGTCATGACTGTGAATGTCTGACAGAAAATCCAATGAAAACTAGATTTATGCTGTTATACATTCACTTTGCATTTTTCTGACAACCTGAGCTATGATCTGGCAGAATAGAATCCAAACACTTTTAATTTATTTTCCAGTCTTAGAGTTTTTGATAGGAGCATGTAACACAGGATATGATTCAAATATACATTGTACCTTTGTCCAAAGTCCAAAACCATCCATGTTAGGTTTATTTGTAATTCTAAACTCAGAGCTGCAGCTATCCCATAGTAGACTGATGACTCTGTGAAGTATGCTTGTAATGTATCATCCACTAAGGTTAATTTATTCCACTGATTTGATTCCACTGACTTAGTCCAAATTACCGGGAAGTATGGGGCATCAATCATTGTGTAAATGTTTTTCTTTTGTTTTCCAGTGAACAGAGCATGAGGCGGTTGATCCATATTTTTTATTCTCATGCATATATGTGTCAGAGAATCACAAAACTACATTCTGCTTTTGTCTATAACAACTTTTTGTCATGCCCTGCCTAATGAGTGCTGTAGGCCGAGCAGCACTTTCTGTAATGAACAAACTAACCTTGAGAGGAACTGGTGGATTGCATCTTTATCTTGGTAAAACTGTAAAATATTGTGTCAAGGATATGTTTTTCATCATGCAACTCAGGTGCTCAAGTAAAGAAAACAAGGGCATGATGAATGAGTTGACAGAAATGTGTGAAACAATGAAAGTCTGAGTTTAAAAGGACTGATAATATCAAAACAAAAAGCAGTGCAAGTTCAGTTTCTTATCCTAAGACTAATGGTGAAACTTGTAAGCACCAAAGCTCAGTTTGTCAAACAATCAGCAATATGATGATGACATTTTCTAATCATTTTCAGAATCAGATTTAATGTGTGTAAAACACACGATTATGGTCCTCAGAATGAAACTGTATGAAAAACAAATGTAGTTCTGCTCTTCTGAGAAGTGCGAAAAATGAAGTTCTGTGTTATACCCACATCCCTTGAGCTTCACATTTCACACATTTAATATAGTCAGCTCTCTTAGCTTTGATGCCCCTAAATAAAATTCAGTGAAACCAAATGCTTTTGAAACTGAGTACAACAGAAGGAGCCAGTGCAAATTAATGAGAGCAGGGAGATTAAAATACAAAGGTGGGAGTGGAAATGACAAAAGAAATAATTGAAGGTCAATAAATGCAGCTGGAGAAGGGAGCAGGAAGGGAAAATGAGGAGATGACCAACAGCTGGAAAGGGGAGCAAATGGAAGGCTCAGAGTGAGAACTAAAAACAACGAAGGGAAGGAGAAAGAAAACCTAAACAGTAACAGAAATAAATACTAAATCAAACAGAACAAACCGAAAAATCACAAACAATAAGAACAAGTGAACAAACACAAGGAATAAATTAAAATGGCAAGATATAATAAACTAATAAATAAATCAAAACAGAAAATAACAGAAGTAAAAGTCCATAACACCTGGGGATCAAAACAGCATTTCTATACAAAAAGCATCAAAAAGACCAAGGATCACAGCAAACAGGTCAAGGAGGAAAAATTAGATTATAAAAACAATATCCAATACTCACATTGATCAACCCATCATCTCAAAATGAAAGAATCTGCAAACCTACAAAGACATATCCATCCATCTAAACTCAGGTCATGGAAAAAAGAATATCAATCCAAGGAGCTGCCCCATGGTGGCTCAGGAGGAGCAGCAACGGGAGAATCAGTTGACAGAACAACTATGGAGCAATCCTGAATCCTGAATCCTGAATCCTGAAATACAGGTCAATCCTGAAAGAAAAACTGTTAGAGACTGCAGAAGACTTGAAAATAGGTTGAAGTTTCACCTTCCACCAGGAAAATGACCCTAAACATACAGCCAGTGCTACAATGGAATGTCTTTGATCAAAGCAGGTCCATGTGTTGCAATGGCCCAAAGTCCTGACCTAAATTCAGTTGTGAATAATTTGTAAGACTTTTAAACAGATTTTCTCAGATGTTTTTCATCCCATTTGACTGAGCAAGACCTATCTTGCAAAGCAGAATGAGAAAACATTAACTCTAGAAGTTGTTAGAATAATGACACAAAAGACTTGTAACTGTAGTTGGAATAAAATGTTTAAAATATTTGGAAAACTATGTTGACTTTTTTTCCATTCCAAGTTATATGTGTTATCAAATGTAGTTAAATATAGTTAAGTTTGAGGGTGCAATGTGACAAAATGAATAGTTTTTGACATGGCAGATGAATACAGGATCAGTTCTATGAAGACAGGAAATATGAAAGAGAAAATTGGGAGATAAGGGGGTGCGTCCTTGTTTAGTAGGACAGTGATTTAGATGAAAGTCTATATGTGCTCAGAACTGATTTACAGCTAAACCATGGGCATTGCATTGGTGGCTGCTGAAATGTGTTATATTCTGATCAAAACACTAGAGGACAGTGTGTTTCTGTAAATCCAACTGAAAACGTTCCAAGATCAGCCAGAAAGATGAGGACTTGAGTAGATCATCTTAAAATCTTCCTAAAAGATACTGCTTAATCATCCAGATATGCTCTACTTTTTGACTGAAAATGTCAGTCAAAAAGATGGTACATGGCTTCCTTTTAGTTATTTTTTTTTTTAACTTCTGCACAATTGATGTGTGTAGTATATAGATCAATGCAACAACTGCCTTATGTGAAAAGCCGTATTTCTCTCAGCGCTTTGCCTTCCTTCTACCCCCCACAGCCCCTAAGCCTCTTAGCGCTCCAAGGCCACCTCAACGGATCCTCAATGGATGAGAAGCACTCTGAAAAACCGAGGCAGCACTCATCCACAAACCTCCCGCGCTCTGCTTCCAGCTCTGTCTCCAAGGCTCAGCTTTTAGATGGGCACACTGAAATCAGAATGCGGTGTTTGGAAACAGACAATGGCAAAATCTATGAGGCATGCATTATAGGCCTGTCTGTTGAGCTTTGTGTGTTCTCCTCGGCTAATCTGCAGACTCTTACAAATGGTTAACGGCACTGAAAGTATTTTTTCATTGTGCTGCAATGAATGGTCATTTTGAAGTGTCCTTAGCTGTGATGAGTGTGTAGATCTGGGCAGGGTGGGTGAGGGCTGCTGATGCCGACACATTGGTGCTCTGTGGGTTTCAGGTGGTGAACGGTCCTATGGATGTTGTGAAGAGCATTGACCGGATGGTGACCCGCTTGAGCCCAAGCTTGACAGCAGAGACTGACCATGTGACCATTCACAGTCCCAACATCAGTGAGTTACCCAAATTTCCTTCGAAATTAATACTGTTTTCATTATGAGCACATGATTTTAGTTATAGAATGACAGGTTTAATCCAAGATTTGGGTCTATCATCAAGGAAATTTAGCAAAACACAGAAATGCAATTATGTAACAGCTGACCTTCTAAAATGATAAACATACATTCACCAATAGAGACATAAATGCAGCATAAAAACAACAATAAAAGCGCTCATTTACATGCTTTGCAAATGAAGCAATGAGTTCTTGAATGCAGATTTCCTGTTGACTTTAATTTCAGATCAAAAGTTGAACTGAATTATGGATCGTTTTACAGTACTACTTTCATGAGGCTGTACAGTACTTAGTAGCTGCTATTGAATGAGTTGCTGGATTGTTCACCGAATACAATCAAACAAGTACAGCACTATTCACTATTCATGATTGAAAATGAACATTCACACCCTAACAGAAATCTTATGTATGACATATGTTTCCCCATGTCCGGAGGGATGATGACATATGTGTTAAATATAAATATAAATATATAGACAGCTTTTCTTATACAAACCACATGTTTATATGGTAAAGTATAAACCTACTATATGTAAGAAACATATATCACATACATTTAGCTATGTGGTGAATATGTTGTATAAGCAATTGTTTTATATTGAAAAAACATATACAACATAGTGAGCAATAGAGCTAATTTCATTGTCCATGTTGAGTCTAAATGTAACCCACATTTAGATGCACTTATCTAGTCAGTGTTAGACCAACTTTATATAGAGCAGCTTTGCTTTTATAAGCTCATTTATAAATCCCTCATAATCAATTTAAAAACTCACAAGAAAAACAGAGAGTATAAATCATAAGGAAATTAAGGAAAGAACAAAATTAAACTTTGGCTATTGTTGTATAATATGAATATGAATAATATGAATAAAAAATACATGTTTTTATAGACAAAAATGAAAGCTTAATGGTAAATATAAAGATTATATATATGAAAGAACAAATTTTCATATTTGTTCTTTCAAATATTTTCATATTTGTTCTTTCATAACAGGGAGAAACAAAATGTATTCAAGCTGTGTTGATGACAACTTACTTTTTTGCATTTTTCAAGAGAAAATTGAATAAATTTTCACAGAACCAAAATGTCTGTTGTTCAGCATGAACCATAATATCCAATCTGTCATAGGTGGGTGGTGCAGTAAATTCAAGCTGCTACATGATGAGAAGAGATGGGATCTGTGGTTTTTTTGAAAGGAGCTGGATCATGTGAATCTGTTCCTTCTGCCATGTAGTTTTGGGTGAATGGGTGACAACTCTCTTTTACAGTTATTTTGACATTTTACTCCAATGTCCCACAAACTTCCTACTGTGGGAGAATGATCCTGCTCTGTGTCCCTCTACATGATGGTATTTGGTTATACTTGTATATCACGAATCCCTGATCAGTTAAGATCCTGGAGTTTTTGTAAACTCTTTACCCTTTTTTTTCTCTAACTTTGCTGGTTGCTTTTGAAAAAACACATTCTTAATTAAACATATTACAGACTGTGCATAAATGTACTGTTTTAATGTTGTAGATTTGAACATTTCTTTTTTTCTTTTTACATGTTCTATTTTTCAGCCTATTTCTTATTATTTAAACTGTGGCAGTCAATTCATTCATGTCATGTGACTTTACAGTCTCTAAATAAAATGTATTTGTTCCAGATTTGCTTCTTTATCCATTATGAGTGCTATGTTATAATCAGAAATGTGGCAGACAAAAATAACAGATTGTGGAGTAAAAATCAGAGCTGGGATGGTGTTAGGATATGATCTTACTTTGAGTTTTCTTTGCAATATGAGAAAAATATTTCTCTTACCTTTACAATCAACAATTCAGTTCTCCAATTCAGTTTTCCTTGTCATTATCTTTAATGTGACGTTACCAAGATTTACTGATTTTAACCACTTTGCTTTTTATTTACCATGCTTTTTACTTAAAAACAATAGCCAACTAATATCTACAGATTTTAAATATATATTGGAGAATTCCCATCCCAGTTTAGGTGTTGCAAAAGAAACAAAACAAAAAATAAGCCTCAAACTGTAGTCAGAAATTGTAATCTGAGCCCAAATCTGAGAAAAGTGGCAGAACCTTTATAATAATAATAATAATAATAATAATAATAATAATAATAATAATAATAATAATAATAATACATCTACACATCAGTAAATTCTGTGTAGAAACATAAAAACAATCTGTTGATATTCTGTATAAAATCTTTTTTTAAGTCATATTTTAAATCTTATCATGATTTTTATCATTTTTCCAGAACTGGAGCTGCAGCAACAAAGGCTAGATGAAGGATCTAAAGTGAAGAGCTTCTGTGGGCCTGGGTCAGAAACACCCAGCATTCTAGATTGCATTTCTGTTCCACATCAGAAGATACAGGATCTTCAGAATAATGGTAGGAGATTCTTACAAATCCTCTATTCACTCTTTAAGTAGCTATTTATTTGATGTTAAATTCTTCCAGTGAAATCAAATGAACACACAGTATGCAGCATCTTGTTTGTCTTATGCCACATTGTCAGATTTTGCAACAAATCCTGATAGAAAATAATAAGCCAGTGATGAATTGCATTTCTTGTAGTGTATGATTTTTAAGCAATTTTTTTGCAAGCTGAAATAAGGTTTTATGTTGAATGTGCAGGCTTCTATAAAATCACCTTGGTCAACACGTGGTATGGCTCTCTGCGACCTCTTTTCAATCCAGAGGAGAACATCACTAAGGAGCCAACAGTCACTGACGGCACTCAGAGGTAAACATAACCCCTATTGCCTGAATTTATTTTCAGATGATTACATTTTTTTATTTGTGTTTTTGCTGTCAAACTGATTCTAAATCAAGTCGTGAGATTAGAATATAACAATTCAACACATTTAGGTATTTTGAAATTTTGCGAAATTAAGCATAGTTGGGCTTAATTTGAACAGCTAGATGGCAGCAAAATGCTTTTTCTATGATGCTTGGCATGCATTGAATTTACATCAACAGGCATTAGTTGATACAGCACCTTATCTGAATGGTACTGTATATTTCAGATGATTGTACTCAAGGTGGCAGCATATTAGAGTAGGGTTGTTACATTCATTCTGATTTGTGGTTTTTAGAAACTTAAATTCTTCCTTTTTTGGCTGAAATGTTGCTTTTTTATGTGATTACCCTCTGGTTTTGGATGCTGTGTAGCTGGAAGGATTTTTGCTGATATTTCCTTACTTTTGTACGGTTGTTATGATGTGTAACCATAGCAACAATATGGTTTTAACAACAAGGAGCTGAGAAAAAACCCTCAACTACAGTCCAAAATCTAGGATGACCTGAAAATGAGACATTATGGAATCAGAGCTGGACTAAAGAGGAGAGAGAAGAGGAAGTTCAAACTACCTCTACATCAATCATAATAGGCATTGTGAGATCTTGGGCAAACAATTTAGATGAACCTCAAGTACTAACAATGACCCTGTCATCTGGAACTGTTGGTCAGCTGCTCTTCAAGGGAAAACAAAATGTTGCACTTGTTTTATGTAAATGCCAATGTTTCATACATTTCCAAATATATGAAACCCTCTTACTCTTGGCAAATAAGATCACAATCTTGTTTTCCTATGGTCAGTGTATACACCCTTTGTTTAGAGGCAACCAGTGACAAAAAAAACTGTGTAAAGATAGTCACAGATAGTCACATCCTGAAGAAGTTCAACTGAGTTGTTTTGAAGATACAGACTAGGATGCATTGTGCCAGCCAAATGGAGACAACATCAGTGCCATTACTTAGTGTGTATAAAGTTCTATATAGGCAATACCAGAGCAGTGAGAGCTTCCCAAATTACTAATCACCAGTGACCTGAAGGAACTGCGAAACAAGAAAAAAGAGCTTTTAGCGATGAAGACAGGAAGTTAATGAAGAGCTTACAAAAGCAGCTTAAAGGCAAAATTAAATACAGCAAGGAGGCATTCAGGAAGAAGCTGGAGACCAAGTCCCAGCAGAACAATGTAAGAGATGTGTAGTCAGGAATGAAGAAGATGCCAGGCTTCAGGCAGAAGGAAGATCAGATATATGGAAGTCTGACCAGTGTCATTGTACACTGGCCAGACTTGGAGAAGGTCCCAGTGTTGTGGAAGACATATTGGCTTGTTCCAGTACCTAAAAAAACTCACCTATCAAGCCTCAGTGACTATAGACCTGTTGCCCTTACATCAGACATCATGAAGATCCTAGAGAGTCTCCTGTTGGCCAACTGAGTAAACAAACAATCACATAAGGACACCCTGCCATTTGTTTATTGTCATGAAGTTAGCGAAGAAGATGCAATCACTCATCTGCTTCAACAAACCCACTGTCATCTGGACAAAGCAGGCAGCACTATGAGGATTATGTTGTTTGATTTCTCCGGTGAATTTAAAACAATTCAGCCTGATTTCCTTTGTCAGAAACTCCAGAAGGTGAAGGCCTCAACAATCGGCTACATTGATGACTACCTGGCAAACAGATCACAGTTCATAAGGCTAAAGGTTGTATATCTAACCAGGTGGTCATCAGTGTAACAGAACCACAGAGAACTGTTCTCTCACCATTCCTTTTCACTCTGTACACCAACCAAATCATAGCAACCGCTTCAATTTTTTTAATTTGAATGTTTTTAGCATCTAATTTTAGCCATTTGGGTAGTTGGTACAGCTAGCATTACTAAAACAGCAGTCTCAGTGTGTAAATCTCATATTTAAAAAAAAATTGTCATGTATCTTGACAAAAGTTAATAGCCCGCTCTTCTCTTAGCTGCTGAAACTCTTTCTCTCCTTCACTTTTGGACTACCACAATGAGCTACAGACATGTTGCTACATATCATAGAATAGGCATTCTTTGAAACAGTTCCTTATGGTTGTCATGCTACGTTTGCCTTGCTGACTTTGAGTCTTCCCTAAGTAACAGTACTGGTAGTAGTGGAAAAAAGTGCTGTTGTGAGTATAGTCTGATAGAGTTTATGGACGTTCGCTGATTAGAAAAAAAATATTAGTTTTGAGATTCTAACCAGGTGGTCAATAATCCTATCTGATTAAGATTATTGGTCATCAGTCAATTTCTCAGTCCATTTCTAGTGTGGAGCCAGCATAAGGATATCCTGGTTCTGAAAGGAGCAGAGGATGGTGAAAAACAACATTCTTGAGTGTAGAATACACCAAAATCAAGTATGGTCTTGACTTTCTATTCTATTCTATTCTATTCTATTCTATTCTGTTACTTCTATTTCACAATAAGAGAAGAAAATTTGTATGTATTTTCTAAAAAAAAAAAAAAAAAAAAAAAAAAAAAAAAATCTTTGTTTTGTTGAGTTTTCCATAGAAACATGAACAGACACAGCGCCTTGCCTTTTTGCATGTTAATGCCACAAATATGTGAGTATACCAACACAAAGCAGCAGAAACTTGTAGACATGCTTCCATCCATCCACCCACTGTCGGGGTACAGTTCATCACAGGGCAACATAGAGACATACAGGACAAACAAGCATGCATGCCTGCAACTACGCTACCTAACAGTCATGTTCTTGCACTGTGGGAGGAAGCCAGACCTGGAGAAAACCCACACACAGGAAGAACATGCAAACTGCAAACTCCATGCAGAAAGACCCCAGGCTGAGATTCGAACCCAGGACCTTACTGCTGCAAGTCAACACTGCTGCCAACTGCTCTACTGTGCAGCCTGTGGTGTGGCAATAATTGTGATAGTTAAACTTTTATTTTCCTTTTTTTTCAAAAATGTTTTTCATATAAAAATAGAACAGCTGGATTGTATTTGTGTTCAGTCACCTGTCATTTGATATTCCTAAATCCAAAAGATCCTAAAATATAAATATAATCCAGTACAACTAACTGCCTGCAGAAGTCAGATACTTAGGAAATAGAATCCACCTGTGTCCATGCACATCATCCTCAAGATGCCATCCACTCAGTGAAACATGGTGATGGCAGCCTCATGCTTTGGGCATGCTTTTTTTCAACATGGACAGGAAGTTGATCAGAGTTAATCAATGAGAACACACTACAAGCTGAAGACTGTTAATAAATGTTATGAAATGTTATGTCTTGATGTGTAAAACTGTGAGACATACCTGAAAGAGCCTTGAAAAAAAGAAACAGAAAAATTTGACTCTGAGAGGCTGAAAATAAAAACTACCAAATGTTCTTGATTTATACATAGAATCCCATAAGAATACATCAGAGTTTGTGGTAACAATGGAAGAAACTTGAAGATGTTTTAAAATCTCTTCAAGGTACTATAGGCTTCACTTAGGTTCTTTTTTTGTTTAATGTATGCTTCTTTGTCCACCCACAGGTGTCTGGGCACTGTCCTGGGCTCCTCTGTGATATCCACCACTGTGCTGGGAGACGACCAGCCAGTAAGCATGGCAGTTCACTTCCAGCTTCAACACAAAGTACAGGTTAACCAAACCTCTCGTTTATATCATTTTTGTAAGAGTACTGGCATATTTGCATGATGTATTTACCATCTCCTGATATTTTACCAGAATTTCATTGATGCTGTCTATGATCCTGTGTGTGCATTCTGGGATTTTGATCACACGTAAGTTGGAATGGTTGTTTTTAGGAGAACAGGCAGTCTAAGTCACTTAGGCTACGTTAACACAGCAGGCAAATCCAACCCAAATCCAATTTTTATTGCTCAAATCTGACCCGTATGCGACTCTCTCACTGCAGTTTGAACAGCCCAATTGCGATCTTTTCACCCCCCCAAAAAAATCTGATCTGTGCCACTTCCAAATGTCGTACTGATCGGATTTATAAGACTTGCTTCATAATTCTGCACCACAAGAAGCCAGACTCGGTAAATCCGGATGTAAACAATGGCCGGAAATTGTAGTCATGAAATCATAAAAGAAGTTTGTGTCAATGAAGCGCATCACATTACAGTTACACCAGTTCTGGTCCGACTACACATCCAAACAGAAGATGCAGTCAATGCTCCACAAAAGTTGTGCTTTCTTTTTCTTAGCTTCCTTCATGTTGTTATGATCTTGTGACAATACTGTCAGCTCTGAATAACTTTAAAATCCATCCATAGATGGCGGCGTCCATTATTACTTCTGTAAACAGTTCGCTGCTATGTCACATTTAAGTTCTTCTTCTGCGCATACATGTTGCTTTGGAGGTTGTAAACTATTCACACAGAAGTCTGTTTGCGGTCACATCATTCAGTAGTATGAACGACCTTGCAAAAAAAAAATAAAAAAATCGGATTTTAGCAAAAAATAGAAATGGAGCATCAAGTCCTGCTGTGTAAACGTAACCTTATATGTTTCCAGAATTTGTAATAGCAGGATTTATTTTATTCCTTGGCATGTCTAAGTCTCCTTTGCATCATATATGTCTCAAGCAGTCCGGAGGCTGGTGGATGGTGGAATACAAAAGGCTGTGAGGTTGTGTCCAAACATTATGGATACACTGTGTGCTACTGCAACCACACCACCAATTTTGCCGTGCTCCTGGAGGTTTATGAAACTCAGGTAACATTTCTGTGTCTGGCAACAGCTGTGGATTTCTGTAGCATCCTCATCAACAAGTTATGCAGGTATTTAAACAGCATATGTATTTTGTGTTGCTCTGTACCAGAGGAGTCCAGAGAACGAAAAAGCTCTCCAGGTGCTGACGTTCATTGGCTGTGGAGTGTCTCTGTGTGGCCTCCTCTTCACCTTCATCCTCTTCATTGCTGTGGGGTGAGTCACAAACATCACAGAGTGCATTCTGAAAGCATCAAGGGTGAAAAGCATTTCATAAATCCCTGCCAGATTCACATCAATAAGAAAAAAAGCTGAATATTGTGTGGTTGTGTGAGCAATACTACAGGAAAACATTTTTCAATAAACGCGTGAGAGCTCCTCTCACACATCATGTCTCACACATAGTGTTATGTGTGTGTTTGTGTGTGTTGGTGTGTGCGTGTGACTTTTTAGAGTCCCCAAATCAGACCGAACCACTGTTCATAAGAACCTGATAGCTGCTCTGGGCCTTGCTGAGCTGCTACTGATGTGTAGTGACTGGGCAGCAGAATATCAGGTGAGACAGTTTCATTTATTGACTGGAAGTGTACCAGCTGGAATACTCCTAATATAAAATACAAATTTTCCACCATGGCATAAAACACTTGTTTTGATTATCCATTGCATTATGACCACCTGTCATTGCCTGAAAAACCAGTCTAAGCCAGACATAGTAAAGGTGGCACACTGTTTTGATCATGAAATACATGCCACTAAAGTGTACAGATTACTTCTAATTGTTTTGGTATGTTTAATTATGCAGGCAGCATGTTTCATGGTGACAGCCCTACTTCACCTCTTTTTCATGGCATCCTTCTGCTGGATGCTGGTTGAGGGTCTTCTTCTTTGGAGCAAAGTGGTTTCTGTCAACATCAGCGAGGACCGTAGGATGAAGCTCTACTACATCATAGGCTGGGGTAAACTGATCTTGCTGAATGATGGTGATGGTTTAGTATTTCTCTGCTTCAGTCACCAAGACACAGTTTTTAAAAAATGTTATTGTTTAACAGAACAGTTCTAGGGGGGCTGGCTCTAAGAAGACTTTACTTTGTGACCAAGACTTACTGTACCCACTATTAGATATCTGCCTCTTGTTCCAGTGGTGTAACCCACTTCCAAGTATGTACACATCGCTATCTAGGCTTGTAGGAGCTGAGAGTAGTCATAACCCATGGGCACAAGTATAAGTAGTAATTGTAACTTTTAGTTTTGAACAATAAGAGAAATAAACAATATTTACAATAATGAGCACAGATTCATCAGGAAAGCAACAATAAAAATGCTCTTTAGGGAATATTTAACCCGGAGACTGTTCGTTGTGGATCCACTCAAAGTTCATGTCAATAAGTTGGAGAAATTCAAGCCAAGAAAATTATCCAAAGTTGTTTCTTCTTGGTGTCAGGCAGTGGTCTGACCCAATCTTACCACATGATCTACTGAAGGATGTGGTGAGGGCTCAAACTGGGAGGGTCACCATTGACTAGATCACCAATCAATCAATGGACATAAGACACAAGACCACACATCAAATAGAGACCTGACCTTTCTTTACAAAACAGAGTTATAGTCCATGTTCTAATGCAATGTCATCTACTGTAATTAGGTTTATTCAAGCATTGTACAGCATTAAAGGGGCCCTATTATGCAAAATTCACTTTTTGCATGTTTTGGTACTTCTATTTGGGTCTCTACTGCTTATAGAAACAGTGCAAGTGCAAAAAAAAAAATCAATTTTTTGACAATATGTAAATGTTCTGCTTGCGTCTGCAAAACTACCCGTTTCAAAAACCTCTGAATTGTTGCGTCACAATTCCATTACCTACCAACCCTAAGTCAATCACAGCACCTCACACTCATTTGGAACATAAGAAAACTAGCTCACCAAGAAGAGGGTTTTCAACAGGAGAAACCAAAACATTAAAAGTACTTCTTCAACAGTTCTCCAACCTCTAAAACAGAGTTTGAATCAGTTTACATAATTGACCAAATCAGTTCTTAATTTTAGGGACGTTTATTTTAATTGTTTCCCTAATTTAAAACCCTCACAAGAAAATCCAAAGTCCATGAATTAGCAATGTTACACTACCACGAATAAATTTAGCACATTAGTTTGGATTTCATTCAACATAAAGTTCAGGGGGGTTTTTAAATAAACACCACAGCACTTACAACTGTAAAATGAAATAAGTGATCAGAAATGAATAGAACTTATTATTTGACCTATTTTTAGGTGTGTTACAATGTTTAAGAAGACATGTTGATATCAGCCTACAACACACATGGTCAGATAAACTAAGCTACCACGTGTTTTTTTTGGAAGTGTTAAAAAGGACTGCTACTGTCAGAACCTGGGTGGTTTTTGGGTTTGATTCTAGTTTTGATTGTTATTCTGTGTTCCTTAATTCCTGTTTTTGTTTAGATCAACCTTGTTTCTGTTTTACTTTAGTTCAGTCCTTTCTTAGTTATTCTAGTTTAAATATGTTTATTTATTCCTTGTGTCCAGTTATTCTCTGTTACTGTTAGATTAATTTTCCTTGCTCCCCTGTTTACTCTCCTTCGACCCTGCTACCATTCTCTCTCTCTTTCTCCTCAGTCTCCCTTCAGCTATCTTTTCTCACACTTGCAAACTGTTAGCCGATCAACCTCAATCCTTTGTTTCAGCATTCATACTCCCAGTATTTAAGTTCCTTTCTTGCTCTCACTCCTTGCTGGATCCTCCCGTTACCTACCTGTTTCTTCCCTGTCATACTCTGCTGTTTTTGCTACTGGTTTCTGGTTTTTGTTCTGCTCTGGTTCGCTGCATTCCTTGTGGTTTTTTTATAAGTTTTTTGTTATCTATTTTTTCATTACGTATCCAACTCTACCCACCACCTCTGCTTCTCTGCATTTGGGTCCAACGACACCACAACTACATCATGACAGCAACAGCATGAGTGCTGCAAATGTCACATACCATCTATACCACATATATGGACCACATCTACAAAATCGATGCAAATGTGTCCTAAGTGTCACAGCAATGGCTTGAGAATAACATTTAATATAACATAATACTTAATTTCATGTTGTGATATCCATACTCTCTACTCATCTCAGCATTCTAGATGCTTGAAACAGAAAGAAGAACTGAAGGCATCACTTACTGTCTGATTACATTGATTAACTTTTATCTGAACAGTTGGGGAGCAGAAAGAACATTGACCTTTTATTCCCAGATGGTCAGCATGACAGCACATTAGGGGATCTCCTGATTAGGATTTTTTGTCTATAACACCGTTCCAAGTCATTTCAAATTTAACATTCCAATTTTAAATCCTAGTCTAATACATAATTAATGAACTCAATGTTAAGATTTTGTTACTTAACATGGTACAACAACGCCCAGGGTAAAATATTATAATGTTGTTTTTCCATAACTATAATTTTGGGGATGTTCTTCATTTAAACAAATATCCATTTTTGGCTTCATCTTTGTTTAATACATAATAACATGATGAAATCTGCAGTGTGTGGTGTTGAGGTATGTTAAGAGCATAGAACTGACAGAGAGTGTACTTTCTTTTTACCATGTCTGTGAACTGCATTTATAAGGCACGTTTCCCTGGAAACATTGCTTCAGTCAGACTTTCTGCTCCTTCTGGTATTTGTTTCCATGTTCACCAGACAGAGACAGACAGACCAGAGATCAGTTTGCAAGACATTTTGCTTGCTGGTATCAATTTAATTGAGAGGCATATTAAATCAAATTTAACAGGATATTGCTTGTACTAGTTGTGCAGGTTAAGGTAAAATAATCTAAAATAAATAGGTAATGTAAACCCAGGTAATTTAGGATCACTTGTATGTATATGTTTTTACTGGCAACAAAAATCAGTATTCAAAAAGGTGTTTAGGTCAAGTGGTTGACCTTGCTTCTTCAAGAGAATCTAAGATTTTCTTTGCCTTGTGCCTTTGCCTTGTACCTTTGTGACATTGTTTCCCACTAATAAGGCTCTTAAGATTCAAAAGCTATGTGAGGAACTCTCTAAGTGGATTATTACTATCTATATGGACATAGGCTCACATCTGCAATGATAATTTTCTTTAGAAAATGAATTGTGAAGGCTTTAGTTGAGGATATTTTTTCATAATTTTAGTGACTATGTTTGAGGGAAAAAGTAAAGCTTTTTAGGTGTTACCATTGCTTTTTCATCTGTACAACAACTTATATCTACAGTGTCCTTGTAAAAGTATTTGCACTGCTTGAATCTTTCTATTCATTGAAAATATACAAATTTTGGTGACCTCTTGTATACAGTCCCTTTCACTTTGATATCAATTAACAGAATTCAGTGCAACCAGTTGCTTTCAGAAGTCACTGATGTCAGCTTAATGTAAAATATAATCTCAGTCTAAATAAAACTCTTCACATGATGTCCAGTTAAACATCATATTTTCCTCAAAATGTTCAGTGTGAGATTATGCTACTGCAATAAAACTTAAATCTGACTGACCACAACAAAACCAGGATCAAATCTCCTCAGGGGTGTTTTCAGTTATTTACAGATTCTGAAAGTGTGGATTCTATGCTTTCTAATGATGTCAAACACATTAAAAAAAATTTAAAAATGGAGAAGATATGGTCATTTGAATGTTGGGACTCTGCAAATAAGATTAGTGAGAAAACAGACCTCAAAGTTTGTCCTCTTACTTAATGAGCTAACTGGGGGTGTTAACAAAGGCTGTTCATTTACATTACTTTGCAATAACCACACACTCCAGCACTGACTGTCAACAGATATGACTGGGAAGGCATGCACACTTTAGTGAGCATTTGTCTGACTTACCTAGTTAGAAATATATATTTTTAGATGTTTTCAACTTTTGTCCCTTTTTCCAATAGGGCTGTGAGCTTCTGTCCTGTGAGCCTTTATCATGGAGTCGTCTGCTATCTCTGAACTTTAGTGGAATCAAACCATGCCTAAATACTACATGTTAGACAAAGTTTTCTTTCAGTCCAAAGAAAGTCCAATGTAAATAATTATTTTATTTTAGCTGTGAGAGCTACTGGATGCAGTCAGTGCAGCACACCACTGCTCAGACCCGCCTAGCCTCCGTCATGCCGCACTCAGTAATGGTCACAGCACCTTAGCACAGGGCCAGGCTGGCCTAGATCTGTGTGCCGGTGAAGTGATGCAGGTTTCCAACACAGGTCGCATGCAGTGCGTAGCAGAGCAGACTAAAAAGTGTGTGATGCATAAAACGCCTAATCAAACCCATTCTATTATGCTGCAAATCTTTAATATCTTTAACAAAAAAAACCCTATTTAGTGCCATGTATCGTAATCGTGTTCTAAAACCAATAAAAGTTCTGAAACTCAACCCATTAGAAACTGAAAAGTATTCCTGCAAACTTGAATCCCTCAGAACATATAAGTTGTCCTGGCGTGTTTTCCTTTCACCGGTGTCTTTCTGGTGGATGTTGTCGTCTCTGAAGTAAGGACTGTAAGCTTCAAAATGTCTAATTACATTCTGCTGCTCTCTTTCTGCTGCTAAAGAATCCATCCCCACGTTGTCCATGAACTCTGGAGAAAGTGTCCCAAGTAGAGAATTCTCTTTTCTTTTCTCGTAGCATTTACAGTCTAAGTTATGGATCTTGTTGCAGAGCCTGTGTATAGCCATGTGTTCCTTTCATGCATGCAGCTTATTGACTGAAACCAATAACAAAAGCATGTGAATAGCCAAACAAAGACGATACGTTAAGCAGCTGTGTGTTTCCACACCTCCCGAAAATCACCTGCCGGTCAGATTTACTCTGTACACAAACTGAATTCAAACACAAAATTTACCATTTTAAAACCTCTATTACTGCTATTTAATGCATGGGATAGTTTCTTTATGACTTCAAATAGTATATTTAGCAAAAAAAAAAAAAAAAATGTATATCACTATTTCCTCAGAAATTGATGTTTTTTATAATTTTTTTTTTCCGTTTCTGCTCTGGTGACTTGTTCCTGGTTTTGCCATGATGCATCACAAATTCTTCTTGAAGCTTCAGATACATGTCTGGTGATGAAAATCGGCTGCTGATACCAAAGCAAAAAGTCAGGGTGAGGAGTCTTCTACTTGTAAGGTTCAGGGAAGGCTTCATGATATAAACATAGATGAAAACCAAAAGGAGGCTGGATAATTTATCTGTTAAATTTTGCAAATCTGACTTGCTTAATGTATGTAATAAACAAACCTAAAAGTTGCCTAAAAACAAGATGTTGTGCTTTGTTCTAACATTAGGCAAATGTATGTCTGTTTACTTAGCTAGTAAACCATGAGCTTGAATTTCTTCCTTTCCTCCTTATTTATGTGTCACTTTGACAACAACATAAAAAGAATGTGACAGTCTTTTGCACAGTATTTGAAATTTTGTGAAATCTAGATTTTAAAAGAAATGAAGCAAAAACCCTGTTTTAGAAGAAATGCAGAACACTTTCCTCTTACGTGGAAGATCACTGTTTGGCTGAAGGACATGGTAATAATCTCACATCAAGAATAAAACTACACACATCTACAGTTAGTTTTTTTACCCAGTAGCAGTGAGGAAAAATGAGACATGTTGCTGTCTTGTTTGTTCTCAAAATAAAAATACAGGAGTTCATAGAGGAACAGAGGGTGAGGAGGCCATAGACATGCAGCTTCCTCTAGAGTCAACTGATCAACTGTATATTTTCTTCACCTTCTCTTGCAAATTGCTGACTGAAAACAGTAATTTTACCATTGATATATGTATAGGTAACTACCTTTAATTTTCAAAGATTTGAAATATTTAAAATATAGACCTATGTAACATTTTGTGCTACACATTTCAGTAATAAGAGCTATGGTTTGACTTAAGCGAAAAGCTGTACAAAAATACATTTTCTGCTTAAAAGAATACAGTTTTTGTAATTTGTAGAAGAGGAATAAAGTTGTTGAATATATTGAATAAGGAAGTTGGTAAATGTATTTTAGCATTGTACCATTTGAACAGCCCTCAATTGAACAACATTAATACTGTTAATTAGAATTTCATACAGACAGACATCAAACAACAGTTCTTTGAGCAACTTGGGATTGAGTGCCTTTCCCAGAGCCACATCATGTGATATGAGAAAAAGCTGGAATCAAGCCCTCAAATTCTAATTACAAAACACTCTCATTCTTATTCTTATTATATTAAATACTCTTATTCATTGAGCCACAGTTGAATTTTTCTTGATATTAGGTCAGGATTTAAATTATATTTTGTATATACATGCAGAGAATGCAATGAATAAACAAAAGGATTTTGTATTTTTGTTTTGGTCCTTAACCTTGTAACTTCACATAGTAAAAAGCCCCAAAAATACTGACTGGTAAAATCAGTTACAGGGATTTTTTTTATAGTTCAGTTCTGTTAAGGTTTTAGCAATCATACTTCCCTTACTCTTCACTGTAACACATCCCCATAACAAGTTCACAGGGATGTGGGTACAGGCAGTGAGCTTCTGCAAGAGTGTCTGAGAGCAGAAACATTAGACAAAATTATGAGAACTAAAACGACTAGTTTGATGGAGCCACATTTAGGGTGACTGTATCAAGTGGTCTCAATATGACTGAAGTGGTCCATGTCAGATTGGGTGGGTATAGAGTGAGGGTATCCATACAACACTATGTTATAAAGAGTACTCCCCACATACTGGGTAGCTGTAACCCACTAAATGTTGGATGCTCTGGAAACTGCCAGTAACACTAGAGACACCACCATTTATGGCCTCCTATTCCTGTACATGCCAGCTCCTCATAAAATAGATTCGATTTACTGGTCTGCTTTAGATTCCATTTACTGGTCTGCTAATGTAACAAATTATATTTTTCAACAACAAAAATCTGTGATATTAAAGTAATTCAGTTATTTTAGCCTCATAGTTCCTACTGGGGTAAAGGACCTTTTCATATTAACAGTTTCCATTTCATTCTGACCAGAATTGCAGCCTCACAGGGCTAGTTGCTCTTTCCAACATTTGCTGTTTATTCTAAATCTTCTCTGTTTATAATTACTTACATGATGTTATGTTACACAACAGCCTTAACCTAGTTTTTATTTATGGCAGATGTTCTCATATCCTTTTGTAAGTGTGTGTTATGTCGCATGCTAAGCTGAGAACATGATGTGAGTCAGTAGCACAAACAGTCTTCAGGTGTTACTCTGGTCTTTACCCCTCAGACTAAACAGGAACAAAGAACAGAAGAGACAAAATATGCAGCTGAACCCAGCTGAACTATGGCAGTAATTGTTGCAGATTTATGTTTTAAATAAGTTTGCTTTGTTGTAGCATCACAACCACAGTTGATGTTATAGCGTTGACTTGTTTTTCAGGACTACCTGTTCTGATGGTTGGACTAACATTGGTGATATCAAGGGGCAAATACAAGGCACATGATCACTGCTGGCTTAGTGTGAAAACTGACACCATCTGGGCCTTTGTGGGACCGGTCATATTTGTCTTGACGGTATGTATTCATATTGTGAGCATGCATCCCCTTTACAGCTGTTTATCTGTGCACTGCAGGTATTCTTAAATCATCTGAAATGTTCATGCAGAAATAAAAGCTTCATGACACCATTTAAAGAAAAATTTCAGAATGAATTTGTTTGTTTTATTTCTGCAATAAACATGGAATGTTTGTTCATAGTACACTGAATGCACAATGACATGTCATGTCTGCAGTCTAATTGCAGCACAGACTATAGCAGTAAGATGAAAAAGAACTTTATAGAAAACAGATTAAAAAGTAACGACAGCCCACAATTACAGTAACACTCCTTCCATCCAAAACAACATGAAACATCACAGAAGTGTTTTCTGTCTCAGGAAGACTGCAGTCATGTTTCTGTGTGTTGGGATGTATTTTCATGCAGCTGAGTGCTCTTGTCAGCTTAAGGCCAAGTGGCTCTGCAGTGACATGTCGTTGTTGCTGTTGTGTTCTGCCCGCAGGTCAATGCAGTTGTGCTGTGCCGTGTTGTCATGGTGACCGTTTCCAGTGCTCATCGCCGTGCAAAGATGCTCAGTCCAAGCTTTGCATCAAAAATGCAGACCTTTGACCTCACCTGGTGAGATACAAAAGCATCTCTACCTCTCTCCTTGTGTGCCATCCTTCATGAATTGTTTCCTGCTGTCTGCCCACGCTCTTCCACACTCACACACGAACCCACAGAATTAGTATTTTCTTTTTTTGCTTGAGGAGCACTGTACTCAATAGAGGCAGTGTTTGAGACTGGGAGTTTACTGTGGGAGTTACAAGGGCTTATCAACTTAACACCTGGCCTCAGCAGTTGTTTGTCTTTTCTTCAAGCCTTTCCTCTGCCATGGCTGTGTTTGCATTGTATTATTCATACTGTTTGGTACTAGAGATGCACTAATCCAGTTCTTTTAGGTTTTAATTAGGACCAGGACTTTAACGCGTCAATTTCAATTAATTAATTAATTACAAAGATTTTAACACGTTAAAATTTTAATGCAATTATTTGTTGTTGTTTTTTTACAAACAAAAGTCCCAAGCCGGAACCTTTGTATTATGTTTTTGGTATGCCCATAAATCTGACACACAAGCAACATCCGCAAACCACATCAATGGACAACAAAGCCACTTCTCTCGGCCAACTGTGGGTTCATTTTGCGTCAAAAGAACCATCTGATGGGACGCTGGAAAAGACTATTGTTGTGTGCAAGTTGGCCTATCACTGAAGCTATTCAAATCTAAAATAGCATGTCAGTGCTAAACATGTTGCAGCAGCACAGACATCCCAAACGCTAATGTCAGTGTCCACAGTCCACAGTTCTAAAGAAGGATTTTTTTTCAAAGAAGCTCCATGAATGATCAAGGGTTCTGGAAACCCTGGAAAGCAGAATGGGTCAAATAGCACTTTACACTAACCTGATGGTTGAATAACCTAAATAACAGATTAAAAACAATAACTATCTTTATTGAAAATGTTGCTTGCTTTGTCAGTATATAGGGTAAAGGCCAGAAATTTCCCTATCGCAGGACAATAAAGGGTATTTCTATTCTATTCTATATAGTTTTTGATTAAAAAATTATTATTCATTTAAAGACCCTCCAATTAACTCCATTAAAAATATTAATTGAGTCCCACCACTGGTTTTAATCTAATCTGTATTGCTTTATATTTAAATTTAAATGAATTTGGCAGATATGCTAAAACTGAAATGTTCTGATCCACAACATTTTTCATTAAAAAATGTTTGTTATTTGTCTTGGCATTATATAAGATTATTAACCACAATAAAGAACAATCCATGGAGGCACTATCAGTTATACTGCTATATATTATATCTATATCTCTACTACGATTTATATTCATAAGATTGATAACTAGATGATGAGTCATGTGAAAAAAGTTAAACACCCTATTAAATATCCAGATCTTTCTAAAGAAACATTCACATGTTATTGTCTAATCTTAGTTCTTTTATCTACTGAACCAAAGTGATTTATTTATATTTAAATACCAAAAATTATCCTTGTTTTACTTATTAAAGAGATATCAACAAAAATGTGTTTTCTAACTGAGGAAGAAGTTAGGACACCCTGCCCTCTGATAGCTAGTCTTACCCATTTAAGCAGAAATAACTTCAGTGAGAAGCTTCTTGCAGTCTTTGAGATCAGGCTGAGGAAAGTTTCACCACTCCTCACCTTCAGCTGTCTATGTTTGAGGGTTTTCTTGTATGCCCGCCCATTTCAAGTCACCCTATAGCATTTTAATGAGATCAAGATTTGAGCTTTCATTTTCTTAATTTTCAGCCAGGCTTTGGTGGATTTGGTGGATTTACTGATTTGCTTTGGATCCAGTTCTGCTTCAGCTTTAATTTTTTTTACTGATTGTCTCACAATTTCCTGATTTATATAAAATTGACAGCGGTTTCTATGACGGTGAGCTGGCCATATTCTGTTTCAGCAAACCATTCCCAAACCATGATACTTCCAGCTCCATGCTTCACAGTTGTAGTGATTTTTGAAGTAATACGTATATCATTTCTCTGGTATGAACACAGAGAGATCACATAGGAAAATGAAAAACTGTAAGTGGTACCAAAGAAGAAAAATAAAGACTATGAAATGCATCCATCTTAACAACTTCCAAACAACAATCTCTCATACAGACATTTGCTAGAAATCTCCTTTCTCCTTCTAGGTTATTTTGCCAAGTCAGCTAGCAGTAGTAATAGTAAGGTGTTTAAAGTAGCCTCATTACTAGACGTCACATTAAATGTGTCTCTGTTTGGAAACTGATTCATAAAATGGTTATTCTGTTTGTGAGCTGATAGTTGTAAGACTCAATTGGTTTTCCAAATATTATTCAAATAAAGGAAGCGCTAAGCCAGTTATGTGAAAGGTCCTTCTAGGGACGGGTGTTGTGAGCTAGCTATGGCTACAAACACTGTGATGCAGATTATCTTGATCTATGTTTCTTGTATATGTGCCTATCAAATAAACAATAATATACAAAAAATACAAGGTAGCAGCAATTTAAGGGGCTTAATAAACCTTTAGTCTTTAGTGAAAGTCTTCAGCACTTGGGCTTTTATTATCCTCTATTATAAACATGCTTACACAGATTATTTACTTGTTATGAAAGGCAGTTCAATGTTCTATTCTTTTCATACTCAAAGACGCATGAAATACAATAGTCATAACATTGATGCATTTGATTTGTAATTAGGGATGGGAATCGAGAACTGCTTCTCTACAAGAACCGGTTCCCACTTGTTCAATTCATTGGAATCGCTAACCTGCCTGCTTAACGAATCTACTAGATGGTTCCAGTAACGTGTGACGTATTTGCGTGATGACGTATCGTATACGTTCCATATTTTGATTTAGAAAATATCCAAGATGGCATTGCAGCAGAAGCGCTCCAAAGTATGATTACATTTCACAAACAAACGATACCAGGGCTGGTTGCAACATGTACAGAGGTTTAATCACAATAAAAGGATGAAATACCTCCAACATCCTCAAACAGCTGACCACACAACAGGCAGCTGATTGGGACGAAGGTAAAGTGTTTGATACGTTGCTTAGCGACGGTGGTGATACTTGAGGTGGAGAGCTTCCAGCCCAGCCCAGCGTCTCTGCCATGAATGTCCCAGGTAACGTTAAACTCCTCCACGTCCTGGTTATTGTATTAATGTTAGCGCAATGCTGTATGAATTATCTCCATCTCATGATAACAAGATGTTCAATAAATTAGAATATGGGTTCCGATGAGGCTCGTTTGTCAGATTAAAAGCACCTTTTGAAAACAACCTTTAAGTCTTGAAAGATCCTTCCTGAAAAGACAAACATGCGGATTTGTCTGCACAACTGTTGATGTGCAAAAAATTGCATTTCATGTTAAAATCTTCATTTGACAGCAGGATTCTTATTTTTTAAGCCATCTTAAATTTTGTTTGAATTCAATTCCATATTTTGAATTAAAGAGTTTATTTTCTAACTCAATGAGAATCGATAAGAGAATCGATAAGGAATTGAATCGATAAGTGAGATCGATAATCGAATCAATATCGATAAATTCTTATCAATTCCCATCCCTATCTGTAATGTGTAAACAAAATCAAACAGAATGTTCCTTGCAGTCAGAATTTGATTCAGATTCATAAAGCCAACCTTTAAGGAGCTCTTCCACCTTTAAATGTTTTTATTTCATGTTTGCCTGCACCTAATGGAAATGCCACAATGCCATTCCATTTCCTCTGTAGGTGTTTCTCTTTATTCCCTCACAAACAGGCGGATGTATGTGCCAGTCGCGTTACGTCAGTTCAGGAGATTGGAGGGAAAACAACTTTCAGAAATAAAGAGAAGAGTGGCTTTGTCCTTGCTGACACAGTGCAGCTGAAAAACTCAATCTCTCCATCCAGGTGCAGCAGTGTGACAACAATGGTAGTTTAAACAAAGACAATGTTTTCTGCTTTGCCCCATGAAATGGTTATTGGCCGTATAAGCTCCAAGATGATTGAAAGGATGGTTGCAAAGGAGCAGGAGAGTGAATGTAGTAGGAGGGAAAATCTATACTTTGATTTTTGATGTGGATTCAACAAGAAAACATCCAACAATAAACTGTCTTTACAATATGTTCACCAATGATTTTCTTTCCAACCGCTCTCAGAGAGATAGCAAAGACCTCACAAATCAAATGATAACCAGATCAAATGTGAGGCTGAATATTCCATTCCATTCCTGCTTTATTTATTAAAACACTTTAAAAACAACACATTTGACCAAAGTGCTGTACACCACAACCAGAAACAAATGCAAACAACACAAATGCAATAACAGTAACTGTAAAAACCAATACTTCAAGCTGAGTTAAAAGTCAATGAGGAAAATTAAGCTTTAAGAGAAGACTTAAAAACATCAGTGAGACTCAGTTTGTCTGATATGTAATGGTAACCCATTCCACAGTTTTGGAGCAGCTACTGAGAAAGAGCGGTCACCTCTCAACTTCCTCTTCATTTTCGGGACGACTAACAACAGTTGATCAGCTGACCTCAGTGAGAGTGAGGAAACATACGGCTGAAGCACGTCAGACAGATACAGTGGGGCAAGGCCATGCAGATTTTTGAAAACAAACAGAAGAATTTTAAAATCTATCCTAAAACATACTGGAAGCCAGTGAAGAGATGCTAAAACAGGAGTGATATGTTCCCACTTCCGAGTACCAGTTAAAAGACGAGAAGCAGCATTTAAAACCAATTTGAGTCTAGAAAGTGATGTACTGTAGTGTACTGTATGTGTACTGTAATGCAACATAAAGTGCATTACAGTAATCTGAACAAATTGTGATAAAAGCATGAATTAACATTTCAAAGTGATCCAGAGAAAGAAAAGGTTTTGCTTTGGCTAGTTGTCTTGAACAAAAAAAGCTGGATTTGACAACGGAGCTAACCTGTGCATCCAATTTAAGGCTGTAATCCAGCCTTACACCAAGGTTTGCTGCAACAGGTGAATATGTTTTAACCTGTCATGTGAAAATTATGGATGGCCAATTGATTATTCAGAACTTTCTCTGAAAAAGATTCATGTATCAATACATGCTCAGTATAAGGGATTGCTGTAAAAGTCAACTACACAAGACAAGCAATTGTGTACGGTCGCTACGTGCTCGTCCAGGAGGAGTGAATGCTGCAAGTCAATGACTCGATGCAATCTGCTGGGTTTCCTAGACAGAAATTGATTGAATTGAAATGACGTTTTTTAATAGCTTCGAGACGGCTTTTGTTGTGAAATGGTGCTATATAAATAAACTGATTGAATTGAATTTTGTTGTTCAGTTCAGTTTATAGCACCAATTCACAACAAATGTCTCAAGACACTTTACAAAACAAACAGATCCAGTTTACTGTATATACAGAAGATTATGGTTAGTTTAATGCAGTTATAAAGACAGATTCATATTCAGTTACATACATTCTGGTTTCATCCTAGTTATTATACAATAGAGTCAAGCTCACTTTATTAGGCCAATTGGTGAAAAAGAGATCTGGTTAAAGAAACCAAGCTAACTACATCAAGTCTCATTGCTGTTGCTGCAGTTCCTCCTCCTGAAAAGAGTTTAGGTCAGTATCCCTAACTTGACCCGTACTCGACCCAGAATTAGGGCCGGGTTGGGCCAAAATTACATGGTTGATGATCAGGTTGGGTTGGGCTCAGGCTTCTGTGTCACGTTTTTAATAAGTCTTCATTACATACAGCACAGAGAAAACTAAACAAGAACGCATGACATAAAGATGTGTTTATCTACTGAGTATAGCCAAAATAAGGAGGATGCAGTTTACCCTGATGAGGAAAGAAAGGTACAGAAGTTAATTAGACTTTAACAAGCACAGCACACTGCATGTGCACGCTGCTCCTCTCCAATCAATCACACATCCCAGAAGGTTTGCATTTGACTCACCCTTAGGTTACAACAAGCAATAAAATGGAGCTGGAGGAGGCAGTGTACATAGCTAAGTTGAACTCTTAACTTCTGAATTCAACTTCATGATTGGCCTCACAGGGTATGGTCGTAAAGAATTAGGGTTATTTGTCTACACTCACATGTAAGCACAATATCAAGAGTATTAAGACAGGAGTCAGTAGTAGGGTGTAAATGTTAAATTTATGCCATCATGTTCAAAGTCTACATGCATTTTCCACTCCCCAAGTATAATGACCATATCAGTCTTTAACATTAAGTTGATAAGAAATCTAAGAATTGATCTAAAAACTCAGAGTAAAGGTCTGGTGGACTGTACAAAACCAAAGGGGTTTTTAATACTGATGAGAAAAAATAAAAGTTGATATTCAATAGACCTATAATTATTATTTGACGTGTGATTAATCAATATGTCTGACTGAAAGAAGGAAACTACTCTTCCTCCTCAGCAAGTTTATTTAGGAATATAAAAACATGGGATAATTGGAATGAGTTCACTCATTTACACTAACATGATCATGATCCACCTGCTGCAGTCAGGAAAACAGAATAAATCAGCCTGTCACAAATCAAGTCAATATCTACCAAAAAAAAGTCACCCTATCTCCTAATAGTTACTTCTGAAATTATATTAGAGGGAATCTTCAGGTAGCCATCTATTAGTTACCAAGCTTAATTTGTGCAAAGTTTTCCACACTTCTCATTTTCAGCTGTAAGATGTTTTAAGGATTTCTTGCATGCAGTGGTGGAGCCAGAAAAGTTTCTTCGAGGTGTCCAGGCTGCTCACTCAGCGGTGGCCGACTGATTGGCACCAAAGCCACATCGGAGCACAACATTTGTATTTCTAAAATAATTTACTAAAGACACAAAATATTTTCTTGATGGCCTTGCTATATTAATAAAAATATGAGGAAATTGATATTATCACTGCTGCCACCACCTGTTTTGGAGGGGAACTGCTTGTTTCAGAGGCGTGCTCTACTGGTGAGTTACCTCCCAATTGGATCAACCAATCATTTGGCAGGGGTGGCCAATGATTAAGAGCTTTGAATAGGTCAAGGAGTGTCCATTCATTGATTCAGGGTTAGTTCTTGGTGGATTCACTTGTGAGTTTCGGGTCATTTTCATGTTGCAGGGTCCAGTTCTCCCGATAGGTGGCCTCAAATTTTGTGCAAGCAACCTCTAATATGCAGTAGACTTTTATGGATGCATTTGGCATGAAGTTTTTTTTCCCTGTATGTGATTTACATTAAACATGTCCTTTGTTCTGATGTCCAAACAATTACATTTTAGACTTAATTTTAATCTCTGTTCAAAGATTATTATACCCGAAGCTCTGTCTTTGTCACTTTTGGAGACTTCCATTAGCACCTTGTGGTTGTCACCTGAAATTGTATTTTGTTCCTACATGTTGTTTTAATTGTTCATTTATATTACTTTAATCACTAAGTGCTGTTGAAATTGCTATTAAACAGCTATAAATCCAAATTAAGATTAAGGAAAAACCTATCCATCCAAAGGGTATCATTTATTGTTCACACAATTGTGAGTAACTTTGTAACACTCATGAACCTACTCCATGGGGTTAACACAGGTGCTTTCTCTGTGTGCTTTTAGGGCTGTGACCCGTCCAGTTCTTATCCTGCTCCCTGTTCTGGGTCTGACGTGGATATGTGGGGTGCTGGTCCATCTGTCTGTGGTCGTCAGCTATATCTTCATTGTCCTCAATTCCTTCCAGGTAAGCAACATATAAGCAAATTTAGATAGTGACATGTATATTAGGGATGAATTAAAAAAGGCAAGAAGCAAAAAAAAAAAAAAAAAAAAAAAAAAAAAAAAAAAAAAAAAAAAAACAATGTGTATGACATCATTACTGTTATAATACACTAAGGATGTAAAAGATTTAACCTGGAGTTTGGCGTTTAATGTTTAAAAAATAAAAAAAAGTTTAAATATGCAACAGAGTACTATGAAAACTTATATGAAACAAAAAGTGTTGTTTTGTTGTTTGAAATTATAATTACCGTGCATCTGAAAAGTATTCACAGCGCTTCACTTTTTCCAAATTTTGCAGCCTTATTCAAAATTGTATTAAATTAATCTTTCCCCAAATTCTACACATAAATACTCCATAATGACAATGTGAGAAAAGGTTGAGATATTTTACAAATTTATTAAAAATAGAAAACCATTAAATCACATTTATGTAAGTATTCACAAACTTTACCATGAAGCTCAAAACTGAGCTGTTTCCACTGATCATCCTTGAGATGTTTCTACAGCTTTAACGGAGTTCACCTGTGGTAAATCAAGTTGATTGGGCTTGAATTAGAAAGGCACACTTCTCATTAATTTGGCAAAAATCTCAAAAGTGTTTTCCACATTGTCATTTTGAGGTATTTATGTGTATAATTTTGAGGAAAGAGATTAATTTAATACAATTTGGCATAAGGTCGTAACTACCAAAATGTTATTTTTCAGTAAATTTTCATTGATTATTACTTTCATCAGTTTCACGTTAGTTCAGTGACCATTGTGGGTTGTTCGGTTAGTAACAGAAGGAGGACCAACAATTTTATCCACGTGTGTAGGAAAATATGTGCACCGTATTTTAAAATGTTTTTAGTATGACAAAGAAAAAATTAAATACGCAACAGTACAGCTGCCTTGATACAGCAATGCATTCATTGTAAAACAACATATTTTCAGAGAAGCCAGTTTAACAGCAGATATTCATTTTAGTCCAGGCTCTTAAGATAGAAGTAAAGTAGTGCTATTTAGTAGTTTTGGTGCGCTAACTGCAAATGTTCAGACATGATAGCAAGGGAGGTATTTTCAAATTAAATGTCTGCTCTTCTGCATTTTCATGCTAAAGATAATTAAGGACTTTTTATTCACTTGCTCTATGTTGCTTAAGAAAACTGTTACTTTCACATTCAGATCCATTTCAACATGAAGGCTGTTGGCAGGTCTTTGAACAACTTTACATCTACACCCACCTCTCCTCCCCAGATAACATGGCACTCATTTCCTCCGTCTCACATGCTTCCTTTACTTCCTTTTTTGTTTTCATATGAATTCCCTCTCCGTGTTTTTGTTGTACTTTTTCTGTTATGTCCCCTCTTTTTTTAACTTGTCTTTTCTTACCTCTATCATCCCTCTTTGCTCTTTCCTGGTCTTTAATTAATCAAAATGAGTTAGCCCTTGGGTGACCCCCAGAAAGCTGCTAGTTAATTTAGATTTACTGCCAGTGTCCAGTTGAGGCCAGATAACACTACAGTAGGAGTTCTTCCTCATGTTGGTAGGAGGATGAGGCAGAGCCAGCAGCTTTCCTCCTAACAAATGAAACAGAAAAAAGAAGGGCAGAAAGAGCCAATAATATAACATATGGTTAATAAAATCCAGCAGATATACTCTAGAGTCTCAGTTATGCATTTTAAACACAGACCATGTTCCCATGAGTGAGACTGTTTCACCACCTTTATAGCACAGACCAAATCCTCATAAAACATGAGAACAATCATTTCTACAACAGAAACTCATGTAGCTGTAAACAACTTGAGTGAAGCTCTGAGGTGCATTTATTCCAGTGTTAGGGTGCTCTTCTTCAGGGTTGTCGGTTCAGTTCCTGTTCCTCCATCATGGACAGTATACTGCAGGATCATGCAGAGACATTTAAAGGGGCAGGCACTTAAAGTTTAAAAAGGGGATAACATTTTGAAAGACAAGGTGAATGTTTTTGTGCTTTTTGAAACCATTCCACCATTGTTTTGATGGCAAAAAAAATAATTTGTGCAAGGAAAAAATGCAGGCCTGTAAAAATAAAAATAAGACATTAATTACACCCATCCATCCATTAACTAGCATGTGTATCCTTGTAGGGTCGTGAGGGGGGCAGGTGTCTATTTCCAACAGTCATGAATTAATTACATTTTGCTGAAAGATTTCAAATGTTTACCACTAAAAAACTAACTGTAACTTTCCATGGGCAAAGGAGCAGGTGCCTCATCCCGTTAAAACCCTGATCTGCATGTGTGTGGTACACTGTAAATCATCGTAAATTTCTTTACAGAGCAAGGGGAGTTTAAAAGGCATTAAAAACTGTGCATCTGGAAAATATTCACAGTGCTTTACTTTTTCCAGATTTTTTTTATTGTATTAAATTCATCTCTTTCCTCAAAATTATACACACAAATACCCCATTATGACCATGTGTAAAAAGGTTTTAGAGATTTTTGCAAATTTGTTAAATATAGAAAACCAAGAAATCAGTATTCACAAGCTTTGCCATGAAGCCCAAAACTGAGCTGTTTCCACTGATCATCCTTGAGATGTTTCTCCAGCTTAAACAGAGTCCACCTGGAGTAAATTCAGCTGATTGGACTGATTTAGAAAGGCACACAACAGTCTATATGAGTTGACGGTGCAGGTCAGAGGTCAAACACCAAGCATAAAATCCAAAGAATTGTCTGTCGACCTCAGAGACAGTATTTTCTTTAAGGCATAAATTTGAGGAAGGATCCAGAAATAATTCTGCATGCTTTGAAGATCCCAGTGAGCTCAGGGGCCTCCATCACTGGTAAATGGAGGAAGTCTGGAACCAGCAGGACTCTTCCTAGAGCTGGTCGGCTGTCTGAACTGGGCGATCGGGGTAGAAGGGCCTTAGTCAGGGAGGTGACCAAAAACCTGATGGTCACTCTGTCAGAGCTCCAGCGTTGCTCTGTGGAGAGAGGAGAAGCTTCCAGAAGGACAGCCATCTCTGCTGGGATCCACCACTCAGGCCTGGATGGTAGCGTGACCAGATGAAAGCCACTCCTTTATTATAAGACACATGGCAGCCTGGCTGGAGTTTGGACTCTCAGACCACGAGAAACAAGATTCTCTGGTCAAAGACTGAACTTTTTGATGTGAACACCAGGTGTCATGTTTGGAGGAAACCAGGCACAGCTCATCTCCAGGTCGGTACCATCCCGACACTGAAGCATAGTGGTAGCAGCATCATGCTATGGGGATGTTTTGCAGCAGCAGAAATCTGCAGCCAAGTCAGGATAGAGGGAAAGATGAATGCAGCAATGTACAGAGACATGCTGGATGAAAACCTGCTCCAGAGCATCTTGACCTCAGACTGGGGCGACGGTTCATCCGTCAGCAGGACAACAAGCCAAAGTTCATGGCCAAGAGCTCAGAGGAGCAACTTCAGAACCACTCTGTGAAGGTCCCGGAGTGACCAAGTCAGAGTCCAGACTTGAATGTGATCGAACATCTCTGGAGAGATCTGAAAATGGCTGTAGAGACGCTGGAGAAGAACTGCAGAGAAGAAGAATGGACCAAACTGCCTGAAGACAGGTGAGCTGAGCTGGAGGCATCAGATTCAGAAAGACTTGAGGCTGGAACTGCTGCCAAAGGTGGATCAATAAAGTAAATCAACAAAGTAAATGTGAATTCTTGGGGGATTTTTATTTTTAATACATTTGCAAAACACTCACACATTTTCCCACATTATCATAATGCTGTATTCGTGTGTAAAATGCTGAGGAAAGAGATTAATTTATTACAATTTGGAATAAGGCCGTAATATAACAAAATATGAAAAAGTGAAGTGCTGTAAATACTTTCTGGATGCACTATATATTTATTAACAGATGTGCACATAAAAACACAAAATGTAATTCTGCTGGGAAATATTTCATCTTGTTGATTAGTAATCAAGATTTTTGTTGATTCCCCATCTAATCCAAGCCACTTGAGTTTAACTGTCAGCTGAGTCATAGTTTTATTTCGATGCTTACATTTTCCCTCAGTGGGAACTTGCAAGGCATACTCATTTGAAAGTATTGGCTTTAAAAGTCTGTGTTTTTAGAACATATTTGGATATATGCATGTTTAATATTAATTGTAACAGTTCTTAAAATGTATTCTTAAATTGCAGAAAGTATGTTTTTTCAGTGTGAGATGATACCACTACAATAAAGAATGAACTGGTTTATTACACATCTTTACCAGGCCTGCCAACAGATGTGCCCCACAGTGTTAAGTGTAAAAAAAAAACACAACAGACTCCACACTGCTATAGTCAGAAGGAAAAAAGCTGTAGATGACAGTGTACTAGATGCTCAGGTCTTGTGGTTTACCAGACAAGCTACAAATATCACCCCTCCACCACTATGCTTGACAGCTGGTATGACCTGCTTGTGCTGTTACGCTGTGTTCAGTTCTCACCAAACATGATGCTTTGGATTGTGGCAAAAGATCTGTGTTTTCATTAACTGTCCAAAGGATTTTGTTACAGAAGTTACTTTATTACAGACCCAGCTTTGCAAACCTGGGTCATATTGTGACTGAGGTCTGTAGACTCTAGTATCCAGCTCTTGTGCTTTTTTGTAATTTTTTGGTGCACTTCACTTTTGGACCTTTGAGGAGACTTTGCTGGGATGTCCACTCCAAGACTGGAAACTGACCTATTAGTTGTTTACCTTGGAACTGCCAAACAATTGACCTCACAATGTTTGGAAATACCTTTGTAACCCTTCCTAGATTGATTGGGTGCAATTATTGCTTCTTTAATGTTATTGCTCATGTCTTTCCATCCTGACATTGTGTTAACACACACCTGTGTGCTCCAGAGAAATTGCCAAAACTCCTCCTTACAATGAGGTCGTCACACCTGCTGGTGATCAAATGTATGTTTTAGTAGGAGCACCTGGTTGCTACTTTTCCTCTTACATCCTTTGAAAAGTAAGAAGCCATTTTGTTTTTTACAAATGATTTTTTACATTTTGTCTTAATTTTTGTTCAATAAGTGGGAAAATTGTGGTGTGTTTTTATCCTGCTGTTAAATTGAAATCATTTTAGAACTTGGTAAAGTCAGATCATATTTATCATCTTCTGAAACAAAAAACTGTTAGAGGGTGCACTTTGTACTCTGGCTGGAAATACAAGTCAGAAGATTCTTGCCCTCTGCCTTGAAAATAGCCTTTGTGTTACTATCCAACATCATAATTGGAGAAACAAAGGGTCCTTGAGATGAACACTGCAGTTGCTATCAAGAAATACCACTGTATGTCCTTCTTATAACAACAGGTTTTATGGAAAGAATTGGAAATGAGTTCAAATTTCTCTCCTGTCTGACATAGTTGAACAATTCACAGAAAATTGTTCTTCTTTCAAGTTAGAGCCAACCTTGGTGCCACTGCAGTTGCATAGATAGTTGGGTGGAGGGAAAACATTTCTACTTATCTCAATGTCTGAAAAACTCAAGGTTAACAAATATCAATCTCTGAAAAATAAGCGATTCCTGCAAATGATTTGTCTGCCAAAGATTTTGTCTCTATTATTTAAAAACAGGAGATTCATTGTGGACTTATCTGTGATTTGAAAACCAGACTCCTCTGAATCCAACTGGCGCACACCGTTAAAGGAAACAGAAATGAATAGAAGTGAATTTGCAGTAAATACTTTCCTTTTGTTGGTTGAGAGAAAAACATAGTTTTGCAGAGGTTGCAAAGTGGAGCACTAAATAGAGACACACAGTCAATAAAAGTTGATTTTCTATGGCTTGTTTTTAATTTCTCCTATCCACAGGGCCTGTATATCTTCTTAGTGTATGCTGTTTACAACAGTGAGGTAAGAAAGTATTCAAGTTTATTGTTAGAGCTGTTGCTAGCTCTGAAACTAAATATCAAAATACACAGTATATTTGTACAATGTGTGAGGACAAATAAATTGGAATGAAGCCTGAATCTGATTTAGGTGAGGAATGCCATAAAGAGGATCAAAGAAAAGAGAAAGGCTCTATCTTTCACAGTAAGTGGACACACAACACTTCCATCCACATACAGAGCTCTGTGGGTCACACATAGAATCTGACTACCTGCATATATTTACTGTCATGTAAAATAATCAATTGTATGTCATTGTAATGTCAAGCATATACCATAAAGAGATTTAAATGTGACACAACAGATTATAAAGTGGGTATTTAGTAAGGAAATAATCAAAAATCATTTTGCATAACTTTAGCTTCTAGGCTGCAACACACTTTTCATAACATTTCAGGTATGCATGGAATATTCATCAACTGGCACCAGTAGCTGCATTTAAAACAAGGGGTTTGAGACAAATTCGCTACAATAGTTTAACAAAGGTTAAGTATGTGATCACACAAATGTATATATCAGACAAATATGTCCTGAGTAAACACAAAAACTCATTTCAAATCATTTCTTTTATCAGCAGATAAGCTATCCAAACATAATTACCCACCTTGTTAAATAAGCAAATAGCTGTGGTCTGCAATATATTTTGTTCAACCAACCACACAAATTTATATACCAACATCTAATCAAGTCCACTCAGAGGATGATTTGATCAGTGGGCTTCAGTTTATTGTCCTGCGGTGTTGCCCAATGTGCACTTGAGCCTAAGGAGATGAAGGGATGGCTGGACATTCTCAGTCAGGATTTTCTAGCTCGAGAGCAGGACTCATGGTTCCATCATTAACAGCAAGTCAAGCAGGTCCTAACTGAAGTAAAAGCAGCTTTACCATCACATGGCTACCATCATCTTTGAATATATGATGTAGTTTTTCTTAAATGTTGTGTTAGTTTTAAATCAGATGTAAGACATCTTCTAGAAGGTTCCACTTTTGTCTCAACAGTTCACATAATGTTTTCCCAAAAAGTTTTGGGATCATCAGGATGTTTTCTAGAAAAAGAAAGGTGGGCCACTGATTAGATCAGGATATGATGTGTAACTTTTTGAGGTCTTGTGGCCTACTTCAGGTATCATTGAAGTGATTTATTGAATTTGCAGGTCAGGCCATAAACTGTGACAGAATATTAAAGTCAGACCGAGAAAAAAAATTAGAAGGAAGTGCTGTTTTTTATTGCTTACCCATTTTAAGAGAAAAGTCAAAATGCTGAGGGGAAAAAAGTTGAAATAACAAGAAAAAGCCAAAATGTTGAGAATAAAGTTGCTATACTGATATTTTGGGGTAACCATTAAACCAAACCAACAGTGACTTAAAGAGTAACTAAACCCCAAATCTTTTTTTTTTTTTTTTTTTTTTTTTTTTTTGCAAATAAACTGTCTAAATTGGTTCTTCAAGCTTCAGTATGTAACTTTTACAAAAATATGTTTTTTACATATTTATTAAAACTGTCACCATGTCGTGACAGTATAATATGAGACGGATAATCTGTAAAAAGATCAAGATCCTACACCTCCTTCTAGTGCACCTATTGTCATTCACAGAAATGCACCGCTCCTGGTCAAAAACAACCAATCAGAGCCAGGTGGAAGGTCTTAGCGCTGCCAATCACACTCGTGTACGCACTGTTCAATGTGCTAGTGGCAGAGGAACAACTTACCATTCCAGGAAAAAAGGTTTTCTGCCGTCATCAGTGGCCATGCTAACTGGCCTTAGCATTCATGGCAGGCTCTGCTGTCAGACAGAAGCTGTAGCATAGCAGAGCGCAAGGGGGAGGGTGTGAGCAGTGCATAGACAAGCGTGATTGACAGTGCTAGACCCTCCTCCTGGCACTGATTGGTTGTTTCTGACCAAGCTATGTATTTCTGCAATAGATGGTAGAAGCCAGGGGGAGACGGCAGAGGAGCTTGATTTTTTTCTCAGATTATCTGTGTCATATTATACTGTAATGACAATTTTAACAAATATGTTTTAAAAAATTATAAAAAAGGTAAATACTGCAGCTTTAAGGGTGCTACCTTTATGTTTCTATGCAAATTTTGACATTTTCATGTAAATTTGTTTAATTCTGCAATTTTTTGCCTAAACCTGTTTCAACGCTTGCCTCTCTGGGTTGAATGGTGGCTACTGCAGTTGAATTTTCCTCTTGCTTACAACGCTACAGCTTTATGTCACACAGCCCCGCGTTTGGAGAACCATCTCACTCAGACACATGCCCCTGGTGGTGAGTCAGGAGTTGCTAGAAATATAAATTTGTGATTCATTTGTAATGTCATCACAGCGTAATGGGTCTTCTCTCTGCCCTGACTGCTGGCAGTTTCCTGCAGGATGACTGTAAGATTGACTACAGTAATTAGGAAGCAGAAGGAGCTCACGGCAGAACAGAGAGGGGCTGCAGCAGAGCTGCAGAGTGAACACTCTTAACCCAAATTAGTTGACTTTCCTAGAAATTCATGTGAAAACCATTCTTGTTTTTACACAATGATGAAACTAAACAGGGTTCAAGGTTGTGAACAGACATTTTTCCCACACACATGTTGCACTTTAGGAAGTGATTCTATGGAACAGACCTTTCACTCATGGTTTCAGTTTTGTAGTTGAGAATTGTTAACTCTGTTGCTGATTTTGCTGGCAGGGCTTCGGTCAAAAAGCACAGGAGATTAGTAGATTTTAAACTGTTTACTGTAGTTCTTCAAGCTGTAGTTCTACAGCAATGCATTCAGGGTATAGTATAAATGTAATTTGCTGCACCGCTAATCGCCCCCGCCCCTTCACTTCAGAAACACAATTAGTTATCTATACTTAACAAGATCATTACACTCTATATTTTAGTAGAAAAGTACAATCAACTAATTTTATTTAGCAATGGGACACCATTTTTACCAAATATAAAAGAATAATTAATGATTACTAAACAGTTTAATTACAATTAACATCTGTGTTAGGAGTGAATGGTGCTATCACCTGTTGCCATAAAAGTCTTCAATAACACAGGAAAAAGACAACAGATTCATTGCAAGTCACTTTTTTGAAAAAGTCACTCGAAGGGTCTGAAAAGTCGCTAAATATAGCGACAAAGTTTCTGAGTTGGCAACAGTGCTTTCCCTCATCCTGACCACAGCTCCGCTTGGATGGGGGGGTAGTAGTTACACTTGAAAGCGTAACTAACCCCGCCCCTAACAAATTTTGAAAGATTCAACTAAAGTGGGCGGAGCCAAGAGACACTGAGGGCCAAGAGTGGGGATGAGCTGAGGGGGTTAAGCAGGGCTGTGGTCAGGATGAAACAAGCACTGTTGCTAACTTAACCATTTTGTTGCTATAATTAGCAACTTTTCAGACCCTCTAGCAACTTTCAATCAATAAAGGGACAAGCGACAAATCTAGTGCCTTTTGTCTGTTATTGGAGATTTGTATGCCAACATGTGAAGCAACTCCTCTGCAGCTCTGCGGCTCCACAGCTCCAATCTATCCTGTGCGAGAACCGAATGCTGCCGTGAGCCTCTCCCTCACTTCCTAAGCACTGCAGTCAGTCTTATACACAGTCATCTGTCCTGCAGCAAACAGCCCGCAGTCAGAGACCCATGCCACTCTCTGTCCACACTGGAAATAAATCACACATGTGCAAAGCTGAGAAACTTAATCAATCAAGCACTCACCACGCTCGCTATTCCAACTTCTGACTCACCACGGGGGTGTGTGTCTGAGTGAGATGCTTTCACACCCGAACGCTGTACTGTAGGACAAAAGGCTTTACTATTGTAAACAATAGCAGAATTCAATTGCAGTAGCCACCGCTCAACCTAAGGAGGCCAGCACTGAGACAATTTACACAAAAATGTCCAAATTTGCACAGAACATAAAGATAGCCCCTTTAAGAACCAATGTAGACAGTTTATCAGCAAAAAAAGCTGATTTGGGGGTTAGTTACACTTTAAAGATCTGTGAAAGCCATACCATGTGTAAATGAGCAAGTCATTTTAATCTCTAAAATCGGGTTTAATAACAAAGACTCTTTTTTTCTTTTAGCATAAACTTCATGTAGTGGCGCACGCTGCATGTGGACCACCCTGACGCATACCGAACCTGTTAGCAGAGAACACAGCAGTTTCAGCATTCCACCTCTTCTTTAAGATATTAGTTCCATTTTTTCCACAATATTAACAACAACAATATTAACAATATTAACCTTCACAAAACAATATTTTGACTTTTTCACTACTCTTGTAATGATGAGTCCAGGGTGAGGCTAGTTTAAGTAAACCAATGATTTAACAAGAAGCCAATTACAAACTCAGTCAGACTGGATGAAGGCTGGTTTGGATTGTTTTAATTAATTAAATCATCAATTAAAACCAGAATTTTGTATTTAATAAGGGTATATTTGTTTGAGAATAAAATTTGTTTTAAGTTCAGAAACATTTATGGGGCAACAAAACAGCAAAAAGAGGAAAAAATGTGTAATGAAGAAACTGGATTCTGATATGTTTTGTAGAACTGCTCCCAGCCAACCAGCTTCCTGCCCTCCCAGAGGGCTCCGGTAACCTCCTGGAGCCGGAGTCCCCCAACCTCCTCCAGCCCGGAAACAAGTGAGACCTCTGGACCCTTCAGCTCCACTTCCACATCACTGGTCATCAAGAATGGTAGGCTGCAACATGCTCTTGGTTTAAATGCTTACTTAATAGTACCTCTCTAACTGGGTAAAGGTCATGCTGGCACACAAGGTACCAAACCACCAATACTCCAATGAAAAAAAATCAAACCCAAAGGAGACTTTCTCTCATACTAAACCACCATCTTCAGCTGGCATTCACCCCCCTGAGTAAACACTCTGTAGAACCACCTTCCACTTAAGGAATTGTTTCCACAGCTTACCACATCAGAAAGCCTTTCGCCCATTTTTCTGTACAAACCAGTTTCAACTCAGTTAGATTGAATAGCCTACATCTGCTGTGAACAGAAGTTTTCAAACCTTGCAACAGATTCTTAAATGCATTTAACTCTGGCCTTTGACTGGGCCATTCTAACACATTAATCTGCTTTGATCTAATCCATACTAATGCAGCTCTGGCTTTATGTTTAAAGTGCTGATGACACGATATTGACCTTCTCTGCCACATTTTATAAAACAAAAAGTCCTTCCTAATGATCTGTTTAATATTAACAAGCGCGCCTGAATAACATCGTTTTAATCAAAAAACCACGGCTACTCCGGAAAACTTAAGAGAACTGTAGTGCCGCTTAGCGACCAGGGAAGAAGGCGGAAGTGACGTAAGCGGGAGAACGGCCCCCAGTCTTGTTAACCCAAGGCTCGCAGTTTTGTGGCAAACATTGCTAGCGTTTTTGGAGTTTTGTTGTTTTTAAGTAACGGCAAAGGCTTCACGTTGTATTTTAAGGTTATTTTCAAACACCCATAAGGATGGTGTTAGTTGATTTAAGTTTCCCAAGGATTCTGAGCTGCGTTTGAAGTGGGTCAAGCAGGTCAGACCTACTCATGAAAACTGGGAGTCCTCTGTCTCATCTGTTCTGTGCTCTGAACATTTTGAATTGGACTGTTTTGAATTTATTCTCGGCCCAAGTCGGTTGTTCGTAAAACACAAATGTGTGCTGCTGCCTATGGCGGTGCCAAGAGTGTTCCCCAGGGACATGATACCAGCAGGAGTTTCGGCCCGACCAAGCAGTAAAGCAGGGCCATGGAGCAAGCGAGGCCAGTCCTGCCAGAGCTTCCACTTCCAGCTGCACATCCCAACCCACCTCCAGAGCTGGTGTCATCAAGCGAAAGAACTTAACGGTAAGGTCCAGTTTAATATTTATCTAAACCATTTAATCATAATCATTTAATTAATTTTTAACTCATACCATAATTGGTATAGATTTTGAGGGGAACAAGTTAACATGTTAATCCCACGTTAACTCTTATTCCTTTTAATGCCGTTAAGATTCAGTTCAATTCAAATTCAAAAATACTTTATTTATCCCAAAGGGAAAGTACATGTTGATGTAACTCATTTAGTCACCATAGATGGTGATGGCTGTGGGCAGGAAAGATCTCCTGTAGCGGTCCGTTTTACAACCAGTCTAAAGAACCCTCTGACTGAAGACGCTCTGTATTCCGATGACAGTCTCATGAAGAGGATGGTCAGGGTTGTCCATAATTTTCTTGACTTTATGTAAAATCCTTCTTTGCATCATCAACTCCAGAGGTTCCACAGCCTGTATGCTGCACTGCTTTTTAAATGTTATTTCCTTCTCTGTTTAAGCTGTTTCTCTATGGGTCTAACCTCCCGTTTCTTAAAAAAAGTTGCCGCTGAAAACAGCTCCACTCTCCCCGCTCCTGTCCACCTCTCCTCTCCCCCTACCTGGTGCTGCTCTGTGCGCTGCAGCACAGCAGCGCCATTGCCCTCTTGCTCATAGTTGAGGGGTAGAAAAACAAGACGAACCCCAAAATACCTTACTGCTCTAGGCAAAAAATATGTGACAAAAAGAACTTATCAAGGCATATTTTTTAAAACTAAAGCTTGTCATGATTATATAGACCAGGAGCCTCTTTAAATTCAGACCTTTTTGTTGTTTTTAGGGGGTTCCATCAAACAAATACATGTGCAAAGAGCACAAAAATAACATTTCTGTCTTGCTGTGGTACCATATTTCCATATATGTAGCTTATCTCATAAACCGAATATGAAAACATTGATGGTGCTGTGAATGAAGCTGCAAAGCTAGTATATCTCAGTTATGATCAGTGATCTTGATATCTGTTTAATTTATTTCATCTAGGTTGCATTGAAATTGATATAAAACCAAATGCTGCCATTATAGATCAGGGGGCTGCAGCCATTACTATCCAAATAGCAATTTTTCCCCTCATTCATCCTAAAAGAAATTTTCCTGAAACTGCAAAATCTATGTAACCTTTTGGGGGAAAAAAAACTTGTTTTTAATGTATTTGCTAATTGGGGCTACACAATATTTTGGAAACTTGCCATAGGCATTAATTCAGGTGAATGTCCTGATGATATGTCTTGTGATAGGAAAAGACATAATAACTAAACAGTTATTACTGTATCTTTTTGCCTTGGGTTTGTGCAAACATCACACCCAGATAGACTTTAAATATATCACTTCTTAGTTTGATAACATTACTGCTCTAAGGTATTAGGAGCCACTGTGGAGGGCCAGAAGAGCCGCTTTTGGTAAAATGTTTTTTTTTATTATTTTTTTCCATTAGTTCACATAACTGTATGACTTGCTTTTAAATCTAGGAGACAGATTTTTGAAATTTTGTACATTATTAGCACCTACAAATGTTTTTATGATACATATTGTCTTTCAGGTTATGCCAATGATCTGATGTCCATCGTTCCGTCTCTCTGTGAAGACGAGTTGTTAGATGAAGTTGAGGAGCCCGAGACTGCTGAACAGACGAGGTTCCCACTGAGCTCAGCGTGTGACACACCACGCCCTGAAGGCTCACATCACACAATTCATCACCAACTGATTACATTGCCAATACTTTGGACTTTTTCCTGTTCTAACAATGTATTTTTTTGTACTTCTGTTACATGTATGCTACATCAGTATTGATTGTTTTTCTTGTGACTAAGTTGTTCTATCGGGAATAAGGACCATGTTGCTATTGCTATTTTTTATTTTTGAACATCACATGTTGGTTGACGTAACACAACAATCAGTTAATAAACAGTCAGATCAGTCGATGTAAGACTATATGTACTAGTTCCAAAAGTTGAAATTATTTGCACAGCTGCATCATGAAAGAAAAATTAACATTAAAGAAGTTAGACAGCATAACTATAAACCAATATATTGGTTTATATATTGTGGCGGAAATCTCTCCCGGATCTTGTGAACAACGCAGGTAGGTATTGGTACTCTGACTGTCTCACCAAGGTAGTGGTAGCACCATTGTCTATAAGCTGTTTATCGCTTCCAGTTGTTCCCATAATCCACATTCAGCTTGTAAGTGAAATTGGCCTCCTCCAAAACATGTTCACTCAGACACAACGCAGGGAAGTTGTGCTGACCGGTGATGCACATAGTGCTGTCTGGAATTTTCTTCATCACCTTGTCCTGCTCCTGATAGCAAACACTCTTCTCCTCTGTTGGCACAATCACACACAGACCACACTGGCACCTGCAAAAACAAAAATAGATAATAGATAGAGCAATTGAGGTGATGTATCCAGATATTGAATTTTTTTTACAAAGTAGTAGTGATACTTCATAGTAATATTACTCAAGTAAAACTAAAAAGTACAGTGCAATAGAACTACTCCTGAAAGTACATTTTTTCCAATTACTCAAGTAAACATAACTGGGTAGAAGTAATTACTTGCTACCTGCCTCAGTTTACTTACAAAGGTACAGTCATGCAATGTCTTTATATTCTAGAAATAGAATAATCCTAATCCTCCCCTCCACCCCATTGAAAATATCCAGTTAAAAAACATTTCATCATTCCAAATTCTATTGCTGAAATCATCCTACTCATTTTAACACAGTTTGGTCATTGGATTTTTGCAATCTCATTAACAACCTAAATTTGAATTAAACAGGCTCTTGTGCGCACTGAAGGAGGGGCTGGGCCAGTATCCCCTTCACCCCCCACAATATCAGATATTTCAATTATAGTATAAATACACCACTATGGATTTATTTGAAACGTTGGTTAAATTAACATAAATTACATTTATAAACAAATAATGTGTTGTAATCTGTGATGAAGGCACACCAGTCTGTGTTCCCCTGCCGAGTGTTTTCCACTTGTGCTGCGGTCATGCGCGCCTCTCCACCGCTGCTGTGCAGCTCAGAGTCCGACTCGCTCTGCAATAAGTCCGGTCGGGACGAACCGGTACTGAAGTGTGATGCCCCGATATTCCTCAGCATCACGAAGCTCTTCTGAACTGGCTGATGATTCCACCACACAAATGGATGTGCTGCTGGAACAAGCATCGAGGTTTTCAACAGCTTCCACCGTGAGTTTAGAATTGTCATCTTTCCGCTAATCGTTCTATCGCTGACGTCACAACATGGCGACTCTGTTTTACCCAGCTGCTTTAGCGGCGCTGTTTAAACCTCGGATATTTGCATAATAATAAGCCTGTTTGAGTTGAAACCTCCCAGAACTATCTGTTTTAACATATTGTGTAATTTTAATTTCAAAATTACATGCAGTCAAACCGTGTCATCAGCTCTTTAAGGTTGTTGTTCTGCTGGAAGGCGAGCCTCTCCCCCAGTCTCAAGTCTGTTGCAGTTTCTAACAGGTTTTTCTCCTGGATTGATCTTTATTTGGCTCCATGCATTATCCTGTCAGCTCTCACCAGTTTCCCTGTCCATGTTTAAGAAAAGCATCGCCACGGCATGATACTGCCCATACCATGTTTTACAGAGGGGGAGGTGTGTTCAGGGTGATGAGTATTTTTTCTTCAGCATACATTGAATTTACAATTTTCAAATATCAGATGACAGACTGAACAGAGCTCTGTGAGGTGCTGAAAGGTTGGGATATTGTTTTAGAATCTAACCTGCTTTAAACTTCTCCAGAACTCTCTCCCTGACCTGTCTGCTGTGTGCTGTTTGTTCAGTAATGTTCTCAAACAAACCTTTTGAGACTGTTAACAAAAAAACTGCATTTATCCAAAGATTGAATTTCACACCAATTGACTGTATTTTCTAGTAAGGTGACTTCTATAAGCAGTAGGTTGCAGCGAATTTTGTTTAGCAGAAATATTGAGAAAACCATGCCTCCTTTTGCTTCACAACTATGATCTTCTTTGTGTAGGTCTGTCACATTAAATCCAATGAATAAACATTGAAGGTTATTGTTGATAAAATGGACAAGAATAGCTTTGCATGGCACTGCTTACTGCATTTAAATATGTGAAGCACAGCAGCTGAAAAATGTAAAAACTAGACATCATTAGGGAAGTCTAGAATAAAAGATCTAATCATCAGTAATTTTGTGGACTAGCTGAGCTAAGATTCTGCAGTACCACCACTCCATAACTTCCCCAGCACTCCCGGGTATTCTTATACACTAGTATATCTCAAATAATTAGAATATTGCGCATGGAGTACATTTTCATCTCCATACAGTTTGCCAGCAGAGGGATGCAAGAAGTGCTCTAGCACATGACATGGCACCCCAAACCATCACTGACTGTGGAAACTTCACACTAGACTTCAAGCGATATAGATTCTATGCCTCTCCACTCTTCCTCCAGATGCTGGGACCTTGAGTTCCAAATGAAATACAGACTTTACTTTCATCTGGAAACAGGACTCTGGACCTTTGCGCAGCAGTTCAGAACTGCTTGAAGGGTGTCAATGACAAGATGTCCAGTCAGCAGTCGTCCCCATGATTGTGTCCTACTGACCCAGAGTGAGAGACCGTTTAAAGGCTTAGGAAGCCTCTGCATGTATTTTGAGTTAATTAGCTGATTAGGGTGTGACACCATGAGTTTCCATTAATGATCTTTTTCACAGCATTCTAACTTCCTGAGACATTGAATTTTGGATTTTTAGTATCTGTAAGCCATAATTCTCAAAATTACATGAAACAAAGACCTTAACTATATCACTCTATGTGTGAATATATGAGTGCCACTTCCTAAGATGACTGGCAAGAAGTATTGCACTTTTATGCAATATTCAAATTTTTTTAGATGTACTTGTCGTCCTTATAAGGCACTGAAGCTTATCTGAGTACAAGCACACCTTATTTTTTTTAACAGCACAAAGGATTAGTGCTCATTATATAAACTCTTCTTCGTATCTGCTTTATATATTTATACTCTGCTTCAGAAAAAAAATACCCTATGTATCTGTGTTGGATGCTTATGGATTTCCGGGCAGCTCTACCTTGTAGCACTTCACAACATGTTCTAAATGGCAGAACTTTTGAGTGCAACTTAAAGGGAATTTGAAGATTGCTTAAAAGTTTTCACTTCTTTGGTAAAGCTTTGTAATAAAGCAGCGAGACAACAGATCTTCAGCTGAGTGTGGTTCTCTCTCTGTACTTAATGAAGAAATCTGAATACAATGAATGCACAATGGTTATCTCCTATTCAGGAAGCCGAGGAAAAAAAACAAGGGAAAGTTTCATCAAACACCAGTATTGTGAGCTTCAAAGGTTCATAACATCTATGCACGACTCTGTATCATATTACAACTAGATTGCAGTTGAAGATTATATAAAACAGCCTTGCATACTGCATTAATTGCACTTTGGCTCATTAATTGCGCTTTTTGTAGCAATAAAGCTGCAGTATGTAACTTCTATAAAAAAAATATTTTTCTACATATTTGTTGAAACTGTCACTATGACATGACAGGATGGTATGAGACAGCTAATCGGTGAAAAAGTCGAGCTCCCCTGCCTTCTCCCAGTGCTATGTAGAAACAATTAATCAGAGCCAGGAGGCGGGTCTTAGTGCTGTCAATCACCGTCTGAGTGGCTGCTCACCCCCTGTCACCCTCCCTCCATTGCTCTCTGCTGCACAGAGACTGTAAATGAAGTTGACTGACAGCGCTAAGACCTTCCTCCTGGCTCTGATTGGTTGTTTTAGGTCGGGAGTGGTGCAAAGTTGGTGCAGAGCAGCTTTAAGATGCTCTGCTTTTCTCTGGTACAGAAAATGCAAATATCATAAAATACAGCATTTAGTACATTAATTCTCCCAAAGGCCTTATTTCATATATATTAAGGTGCATTTATTTTAGGCTAGCAGCGCAATCCAGAAAAGTTTGGAGAGTAAAGCTCTCACTCCTTTGCAATGTCACTATCAATTTTAAAACACCTAAAAGGTGTCGTGGCCACAGGGACACCAGTAGATGCAATATTTATTCTTTTCTATTCTTCCTCCAAACAAAAGATGAGCAGAAGAACAAGATTTTTTGCTTCATTTTTAAATCAAAATTCTCCAAACATTCTTCCCCTTTGGACATGTCAGCAGTTAAAGGTTGGCCAGTCTAATACCGCCACCTTTTTACTGTCTTGCCTTGGCAGTTTGTGCAAATTGTGGCTTCATGTTGCTTTGTTGAAAACTCGACTAACGTACCTCAGAGACAGAAGAGCTGCTCATAAAAACCTTTAAGTCCCGTCTGAAGGCCCTTCTTACTGTTTTGGTGTTATTTAGATAAGGACAGAGACAGCATGGAGGAGATGCCAAGGGGAACAGTCACAGACCTGAGCTGGTGTTGGTGTAACAGGGAGATATCTACAAACCTGGGTAAACCTGAGTCTAAGTGTCTTTGATTCTGAACAGGAATTGATCAAATACAGTCCGGAATCTAAAAAAATTAAAGATTATAATTATCCTTTAATCCAGCACTGGATTAGAAGGTCTGAATCAGATATCATTAGCCATCCTCGTCCTATGTCCTTGTTTTATGATAGAGTTCTTACTATGATAAGTGGCTCAGGAGGTGGAAGGTTATCCTGAAAACAGTGGGTTGTTGGTTTGAACCCCTGTTCCACCTGTCTCAGTCTGTGTGTCCTTGGGTGCTTCTGTCAGTCTGCCAACAAGGTAGCTCACCACCATCAGCGTGTGTATGAATGAATGGGTGAATGGGTGACTGTAGTGTAAGGTGCTTTGGTGTCCTTGGACTTTGATAAAGCGCTGTACAAAATACAGACCATTTACTATGCATCCGGAAAGTATTCGCTGCACTTCACTTTTTTCACGTTTTGTTATATTGCAGCCTTTTTTCCAAATTGTATTAAATTAATTTCTCTCCTCAAAATTCTACACACAAATACCCTATTATGACAATGTGGAAAAAACATTTAGAGATCTTTGCAAATTTATGACTGAAAACCAATAAATTACATTTACATTAAGTATTCACAAGCTTTGCCATGAAGCCCAAAACTGAGCTGTTTCCACTGATCATCCTTGAGATGTTTCTCCAGCTTAAACAGAGTCCACCTGGAGTAAATTCAGCTGATTGGACTGATTTAGAAAGGCACACAACAGTCTATATGAGTTGACGGTGCAGGTCAGAGGTCAAACACCAAGCATAAAATCCAAAGAATTGTCTGTCGACCTCAGAAACAGTATTTTCTTTAAGGCATAAATTTGAGGAAGGATCCAGAAATAATTCTGCATGCTTTGAAGATCCCAGTGAGCTCAGGGGCCTCCATCACTGGTAAATGGAGGAAGTCTGGAACCAGCAGGACTCTTCCTAGAGCTGGTCGGCTGTCTGAACTGGGCGATCGGGGTAGAAGGGCCTTAGTCAGGGAGGTGACCAAAAACCTGATGGTCACTCTGTCAGAGCTCCAGCGTTGCTCTGTGGAGAGAGGAGAAGCTTCCAGAAGGACAGCCATCTCTGCTGGGATCCACCACTCAGGCCTGGATGGTAGCGTGACCAGATGAAAGCCACTCCTTTATTATAAGACACATGGCAGCCTGGCTGGAGTTTGGACTCTCAGACCACGAGAAACAAGATTCTCTGGTCAAAGACTGAACTTTTTGATGTGAACACCAGGTGTCATGTTTGGAGGAAACCAGGCACAGCTCATCTCCAGGTCGGTACCATCCCGACACTGAAGCATAGTGGTAGCAGCATCATGCTATGGGGATGTTTTGCAGCAGCAGAAATCTGCAGCCGAGTCAGGATAGAGGGAAAGATGAATGCAGCAATGTACAGAGACATGCTGGATGAAAACCTGCTCCAGAGCATCTTGACCTCAGACTGGGGCGACGGTTCATCCGTCAGCAGGACAACAAGCCAAAGTTCATGGCCAAGAGCTCAGAGGAGCAACTTCAGAACCACTCTGTGAAGGTCCCGGAGTGACCAAGTCAGAGTCCAGATTTGAATGTGATCGAACATCTCTGGAGAGATCTGAAAATGGCTGTAGAGACGCTGGAGAAGAACTGCAGAGAAGAAGAATGGACCAAACTGCCTGAAGACAGGTGAGCTGAGCTGGAGGCATCAGATTCAGAAAGACTTGAGGCTGGAACTGCTGCCAAAGGTGGATCAATAAAGTATTAAGCAAAGGCTGTGAATACTTACATAAATGAGATTATTTTTTTTTTTTTTGGTTTTCTTTTTTTTTTGATAAATTTGCAAAACACCTTATCCACCTTATCATAATTGTCATCTTGAGGTATCTGTGTAGAATTTTGAATAGAGTGATTAATTCAATACAATTTGAAAACAAGCTGTAATGTAATAAAATGTAGAAATAGTAAAGGTTTATTGTATGTCATATTGTATATGACATGAAGAGAATAAACAGTAGGACCAAACATAGTAAATGTATCTGTAAAGGAATGGAGAATTGACTGATTTCTTTCTTTTTTTTCTTTCTTCTTTCTTTTCTTTTCTTTTTCTGAAAAGCTTTATAAAAAGTATTATACTTAATTTTTTTTGACCTTGCATAAACAAATATGTGGATCCTGAGAGACAAACCCAAACATTCAGCTGAAATAAATGTTTTCTCTTCTGCTTCTCTCAGAGAGTTTCAAAAAGGAAAGCTTTGTCAGTTTCTCTTTGAGACAAGCATCAGGAAACCAAGTGAGTAACATTTGGGCCACATTAATGTTTTCTAAAATCCTAAACAGAGCAAAAATAAAAAAAGACTGAGGAAATCTGTGTTTTGTTGATTATTTCTTTGTTGTAATAATGCTTCTTGACAACAAATCTTATACCATTGGAAAGCCTGTTTATTTTACTTTAAGATAAAGCCATATTTATAAGGAAATTGCATTTGTGGGTTAAGCAGCAGAGTTGAGTATGTGGGTTGTGCCCAGGAAAAGTTGCCAAATCCTCTCTGCTAATGCTATAAGGTATGTACTGCCACTGACTAGCTTGGCGTCATTTATTTTTTATGAATAACTGAAGCTGCAAGTTATAACTACAATTTACCAATTTATTAATTTAACAGCCAGGTGCTTCTGTAGAGAATAGGAGAATTGTTCACAACCATACCTCCTCCTCTTGATGGTCTGCAGCTTGGTCACACACTGTTGTATGATGATGCCATTAGGGCTGTAACGATTCAGCGAATGATTCAAGTATCTCGATTATTAAAATTCCTCAAGGCAAATTATCTGCCTCAAAGCTTTGTTAAATTATGTTTTACTATTTAGCAGCACGTGTTTCGGACGGATGATTATTAGTGTTGCGCAGCACTCTCACTTCTGCCAATGAGTTGTTGACGAATGCTAAGTGCTATTAGCACAACAAAGTGAGCAAACGTCCTCTTTTTTCCGGATATGTTCCGGTTTTCATTGTTTTTTCAGGGGACCAGTAGGCATCCTTAAACTGACTGGTGCAATGCATGAAATACGACAGCCTTTATGTTATTGGACATTCTCCTGAAGCTGCTGCCTAGTGGCTGGTTTGGAGCGAACAGTGGTGACATGAGCTATTATTCTTACAGGTTAATTTTCTAAGCTACATAAAAGTTATTGTTAGGGATAAACAGATATGAAAATTTGGGCTGATACTGATATCCAGTGTTAATATTGGATATCATAGCAATATTCTGCTATGGCAGAATTTCCCATTATTTTATTTAATCAAATTTTTTGTTCAGTTACTCGATTAATTGTCAGAATAACCGATAGATTACTCAGTTACTAAAATAATCATTTATAACAGCCCTAGATGCCACTGTTCACTGCATCTCATTCACTGTGGTTGTGTTGGTCAGTCTGGCATGCTTGAGCTGATTCCTCAAGTGTTCAGTGGGATTAAGGTGAAAACCACCAGGTAGACCATTCTATCCTCTCCACTCCTAGATTTGGGAGGTAGTTGTTCTGTGGGGGCGAACTCTGACATCTCATCTTGATATCTCTCTGCATTGCCTCTAATGATGAAGTCTTGTTATTCCAATGCGGGAGAGGCTTTCCATCACACTGCCTCCTCCAAAAGCTGTTACCCTACTGGTGCAGTAGTTAGCATAGCTTTCTTTCTATCTTCTCCACACTTGGAACCCACAATCCAATGACTGCGAGCAGAATGTTACATTTTCATTAAATGTAACATTCATCTATATTTTCAGGTTCCAATGTATTTGTGCAAAGGGGTCTGATGGTGAAGGGTAGTCATAGCAGGCCACCTGGCAGCTGTGTGAGACTGAATATTTGTGTTGGGAAACAGTAATTGCATGTCTGGCTTATGTAAATAATAATAATTTTGATGTTATTAATGAAATTATTAGTTAAGTTAGTTTCTTTAGTTGAATCGGGGCACCGTCCAGACTGCCTGGAACCATTAGTATAACATGCCAGTCTCTCATGAAGGAATAACTTCAACACACATTCAACAGTGGACACTCCTGACACAGACAGCGGTGTGATCACAGACACACTTCTTTCCAATAACGTCTGCGAATTTATTAACAAAAATGCTCAATCTTACAGTCAAAATATCCTGTCAATAACTCTATAAACTCTATAAACTACAAACATGCAAATAACTACTGAGGAAAAGGGAAGAAAAATGAATAATGAGTAAGTGATCAAATCACTAACTAACGAATTATGATGAAAATGAAATCGAATAGTGAAAAATAATTTCAAGACTAACCGGCTAAAAAAATATATGTCAGAAAGTAAAGATGCAACAAGTCACAATTACAATGATATCCCAACTCACCTTGACATATGAGGAAGACAAGGCAGAGGAAACAGGGGAGGGCAGAGAGGAGCTGATGTCAGATCTGGAGATAATTTACCAGATCTTGAAAAGCCCACCACTTTAGATGAAGAATCATAAAAAACTGAACAGGTGGCCAGGCCTAGCGTTAAGATAGACAAAGCCCCTTCAGGGCCTTTTGCTGTAGAACAACAGTGTGAGTGTGTGAGAGGAAAAGAGAAAAGTGAGAAGGAGAGGGGGGGAGCGCAGATATGAACTTGCGGCTTGGTTTTAGTGCATTATTCAAATTCTACTTTGGATGCAGTCATTTCAAACACAAAGGAACATGAATGCAGCAAGCCAGAAAAAAAAGACAATAATAACCATGGCATGTAGTCAGCCACTCTTCAGTGAGAAGCATTAAACCAACATATAAAAAGAAAGACAGCTAAATCATCTTATTTAACTAACCTATCTCAGCCCAGACACCTTAAAAGATAGTTCAGTCTTACCATGAGATGATCAGCCTCAAGGAGCTTGAAACAATGTCCAGAATCCAGTCCAAAAGAACAGTTCAAAAGTTGGAACAGCTGGATGACTCGTCGGTTCCTTTGCTGGGTTAGATGCCCAAAAGGGGAAACTACGAGTTGACTTAATGCAGATGCTGCTCCCAACCGGCTTTTACGGTGCGCTGGACACGGATTATTAAAGGTTTCCCAAGTTACACATCAAAGGTTTTAAAAGTCCTTTCTCCATCTAACAGAATAGGAAGGGGCAAGTTTGCACATGTGTGTCCATCAGAGGTTAACCCCAAAAGATGAGTCTTATCTGTCCAACTCAGGGTTTTTCTTGTGAGGGTGATGTCATCATCATCTCCCAGTGCAATGAATGCTGGGAGATGCGTTCTGATCAGTTCATTTGAGTAAATGCAGGCTCAACTGTTGTTATGTGAAGTCTGTTTCAGATTGTCTGGGAAGAGTCTTGGCAACCTTATAGTCCTGCAAACCGTCACTGTAAATCTGTAGAGGACGGCCTATGATTCCTAAGTGCTGACAGGCTAAAGAAACGTTTTTGAGTTGCCGTCTGCTTGGGAAACTGACATATGGGGGATATAAGAGATATCCCCCATATATCAGAAGCTTGGCTTTTAATTTGGATTTGGAACTATCGCTTCCTCCACACAATGGTGCAACTTGCTTCTCCAGAGCACCACATCAATCAGACGAATTGACCATTGTAGCAGAGTCCATGCTCATAGTAGATGTTGCTAAACATGAACTAATCAGGTACCTGAGTGTCTGCTTCTGAGGTACCAGAAGCTCAAAGCAAGAGTCAGTAGCAGAATTAACTATGTGGCATTGCCTGAGGATTTGGCATGTTCTTCACACTCAGCTCTGCTCATCAACCTACTGATGTATTTTCTTTACCAATGAGACACCATCTAAAGGGAAATAAACAGGATTTTCTACCGTATCCATTTACTACCATGAAGCCTTGTTACAAAAAAGAAAGTGACCAAAACGTACTAACTTTTTGTGCTAAGTTTAGAAGTTAAATATGAAAATGTAATGTTTGTGTGTTTGTTTTGTTTATGTATTTACAGGTGGTGCAGCTGACTGGATTTAAGCCATCAGGTACAAAGTTATAGTTTGTTTCAGCTTTGTATCAGATATTCACACTTTACAGAGATTTAGTTCAGTGTTTGGTTTACACAACTTAGAACTATCTGTTAATGAGTGAGCATTTGAAATGTTTCTGTTCATTTTTCTCTATGATGATGAACCTCTCCACCTTCATTTGTCAATTTTTCATGTGCAAAAGTCTTCAATGCAGTGACATCAGCTCCATCCATGGTAAAAAATAAAGTTTGCATAGCTGACTGTTGGCACATTCAAAGGAAGAACTGAATTGAACAACCTTTTGTCCTTCATCAGTCTCTCACATGATGGTAGAGTTTTCCACGCTGTCATTATTCAATTAACAGAAACTCAGCCCAGAAGGAGACGTCATGTTGGGAAAAGCAAGTACACCTGTGCTGCCTGTGTAGGATTTAAGAGGGCTTTTATCATCCAGGTGCTGCCAATAAAATGCACATTATTAAAGATCAACATCACTCTGAGCAACTTTATAAAAGCAGGAGTGTTATTTTTGTGGCGCATACAGTTTAGTTAACACAATAGCAAAGAAAAAAGACAATAATGAAAACCATTACAGGGCAATTACTTCTATCCATTATTCTGGGAAGTTATAAGGCAGTTTCCAAAGATATGAAATCCATGATTCTACAGTGGGAACAATTGTTCACAAGTGCAAAATATTTAGGACAATTGTTTGTCTTTCTGTTAGTCCCAGTGACTTCACTCCAAGGTCAGAGCTTCATCTCTGTGGAGGTGGAGTGTTGAACGCTAACAGGTGGAGTATTTCCACTGGTACTGGTGTGACATGAAGCTACTCTCTCAGACACATTTTTGACACTTTTAGGGGTTTTTTCAGGCTAATAGCCTTAAATTGTTAATGAAGAATGGCTGATTAAAAGCCTTTGTAGACTTAATTGTTGTTTTTAATAAGTTGACCACTTTTTTGGTGGGTGGGGGTCTCTTGCTTTAACCCTTTTATTTGTTATTTTATGCATTTTGAAGATCAACTTCCCACCTGGTTATGATTCAGCAGTGGGAAATGCTTACATTTGCAGCTTTTCCTCTGTTCTTTAGATTTTGATCAAGAAAGTATTTTCCACACATGTGAAAATGACTCAGTTGTGCACAAGTTTGAGCTTCTCAGAAAAATAGATTGTACGTGGCAACAAAACTTGACTTCCAATTCCCAACACTAGAGAAATGTAAGCTTCCTCAGGGCTGGAAAAATTTAAATCAATAATCTTTTTTGTTCACTTAAACAAACCAGTTTAAATTGCTCCAAGACATGGTTTAACCAGTTCTGAAAGAGTGACATCCTTGGAAATTTATATTAAAATGTGTTCATATAATTTTAGTCTGCACATATTTATTTATCTGGATCCAAGATGCTCCACTGAATTGTCAATGCTGGTGTGAAATTGCATTGCGGAGGCAAATACAGTGTGACAAAAAAGTAACCTTAACTCTCCTAGAGATTTCTTCTGTTTTCATGTTTATTGAGGACTTTTAATATCAGACAAAGATAACTTGAGAAAATACAAGAAGCAGTTTTTAAATGAGGTTTTCATTTATGAAGGGAAAGAAGCTATTCAAACTAACCTGGCGCTTTTATGTGCGTGTGTGTGTGTGTGTGTGTGTGTGTGTGTGTGTGTGTATATATATATATATATATATATATATATATATATATATATATATATATATATATATATATATATATATATATATATATAAATTTCCTGAATGATATGCCATAAACCATAGGAACCACATTACCCATAATTCCTCGCGAGGCCAGTCTGACTTTTATCATATATATATATATATATATATATATATATATACACACACACACACACACACACACACACACACCCTTACTCTCTGCTACACTACTGCTACTGCTTGTTCCCTGCAACAAAACCAGGCGTGATTCCTTTTTTTTTTTTACATTTGGCAAGGTTGGCTTACATAGCTTTCTTTTATTTAATAAATCATCATTGATGATCTAAAATATTTATCCTTGACAAAAAAAAAAGAAATCTGTAAGAGAGCAAATACTTCATCACAGTACTGTACATCCATGGTTACATCTATTACCACATTGTGAGTGTCAGGTTCTAGAGTACAGGAGATTCCTCATCGTAATAATGGTGTATTGAATATATCCTGTTCTTCATATTGTGTTCTTAAACCACACAAATGTAAAGCAGCCTTGAAAACCTAGGATGTCAGCATTTTTATCTGATGTTTGAGTTGAGTCCATTGAGTCAGTCCAATAAATTTGTGTACATTCATTTTAGTTATGCAATATATAAAACAGCCTGGATGTTACTTTAGAGTATTTTTGTGGAGAACTGACATCGGTGGTGTGGGTCACAGCAAAGCCTCAGAAAGGAAAGTCACATGTGATTCAAAGAGCTGATTGGAGGAGAAGCAGAAAAATAGGCTTTTATGTGATGCAGCATCCGTCCTGTGTGAAAACTGCTCCCTGTGTTCTTTGTTAAAGTGAACGTAGAGACAAACACAACAGATGGTCTCCATATTTCCAGAGTGTTAAATCGCTGTCAAACGTTCTAAGTGGATAGGCAGTAGGGAGGAGGAAATCTTTCATAGCTTCGTTAAACGTTGAGACGTCTGCAAGAAGAACCTGATGGACAGTGTTTGAGTGCTGCTGGACGCTCAGTTTGGAGACAAAGCAGAAGTTCATTCCCTTAATCAGGATGGACCAGCAGTGGCCATTCACACTGTCAGCCATTAAGCACTCCAACACCTGCTCTCTTTCACTCCGCCTTTCACCCCCCTCCCTTCTTCTGTCCTCCTTTGTACACGAATACACTTATAATGCAAACACATGACACATGAGACAGAGCCAGGAGTCGCTACTAATGCCTTTCGCTTTACTTCACACAGGTTGTTGAGCTGCAGATGGAGAGGATCACCTCTGTATGCCATACACACACACACACACACACACACACACACACACACACACACACACACTGGATGGAGAGCAAGAAGACAAGAATAAAAAGAGGAAACTCCATTCTCCCACTGTCATCTATCCAGTCGATCCCTTCAGTTCGTCACTTTCCTAGTAACTCACTTTATGTAATATTTCACATTTCTTGTGTGTAGGTCAAGTAGTGAAGAGGCTTAAACTCTCAGTGATGAGTTTGGTTCATCCTCCCACATGCACAATCACATCTTTTTTCACATTCTTCAGTTGAACACAGGAACTTTTCAAAACTCTAAGATGGACCAGAATTTGGACCATCCCATCCCAGTAACCCTGCAGTGTGATGTTGGCACCTTAAGCCTGGCAATGGACTTCGACTCGTGCACTAACTCATTTTCAACTATTTTTATAGCTTAATGTCTGTGTTTCCACTAGACACACTTTTTTGAGGTCTTGTTAAAGAGAAAGGGCATAGCTGTGTGAATAGTCATTATCTTACCAGCAGTCAGAGTCGACCTAGTTACACTTCCAATCAGAAGTTTACGTACACTAATCTTCAAAGTCAGTGTCATATAAACCCCCACCAATATTTGGGTAATTGTCTTATTGGCAAGTTAGAAATAAATCACTCAACTTTTGGAGTTTTATCAATTCCAGAACCAGTTCCCAGTTCTGTTTGGGATCATTGTCCTGTCAGAACATTCAATTGTTCTCTTGTTTCAGTCTACCAGATGTTGATTGGAGGTGAAGTTGAAGAATTTGGAAGTAGTCCTTTATCCTTCTTATTCCATCTGTTTTGTACGGCAAATCAGTAACATTGGCAGTAAAATGGACCTTCACTTATGATACCAACAACACCATGCTCAAAAGCTGATACATTGTTCTCAGGTTTAAATCGCTCACCTTGTCTCATCCAGACCTGTTTCTTGTCATTATATCCAAACTGCAAAATATTTTGTTTGTCTGAATGAAACGTTTCCACAAGGCATTTGGCCTATCCAGGAGGGCAGCTGGAAGAGGGGCGTCTCCTCAGTCTATGCTGATGTTAAAAACACTTCACTGCAGACAGTAATACTGGTGGTTGCATCTTTCATTTCATAAAATCCTTGATCCATTATCATTTCTGGATTGTTCCAAAACTTTAATCAGAGAAACTCTGCATAAAAATCAAACTTGTTCACATAGTTCTTGTTTTTTAAATATATTAAGATTTTTTGCCAACTAATCTTTCCGGTTCAAATTCACGATTAAAAGCCTAAAATTACTATGGTATTCATGCTGATGATGAGCGTACGTAACCTTTTGACTGGCACTGTAAATATATTATGAGGTAGTCTTAACCAGCAAGTTTTTTACATTTGTCAGCTTTTTGTCTCCACATTGCATTACAGTTTGTCTCGACTTTATGTTTTTGGATGAGATGAACATATCACTGATCAATGGGGGGATACTGACTACCCACTACGGATGATATATTGATGGAATGAGCGTATAGTACCCAGTCTGAGAGCTTACATTGACAAACATCAAAATGTAATGAAAGATGTTGAAATAAAGTATGGAGCAGTTAGCTGGCTAGCTAACTCCTCACTATAGTTCCTCTGTTACATGTCAGCCTCATTCCTGTTTTGCTCTGTTTCTTCTAAGACCAACAACAAGAACCCTCACTCATATGGGCACCATTTCACTGAGGTTGCTAATAAAGCACTTCATCTGACTTGGAAAACATTTTAGAACAACTGTTTTAGGTGATAATTCAGTTCAGTTTATGTACAAAGTTCCAATTCTCATCAAATGTTATTTCAAACCACTTGTCAAGAGCAGCTCCAGTTCATAAACACTTATCTACAGTTCAAGCCAGAATTTACATGTACTGTATAAAGATAGGTAACATTTTTTTCATGATGTGACATTAAATAAGACTGAACTTTTCTTGTCTTTAGGTCAGCCAGGATTACCAAAATTATTCCCATTTGGTGAATGGACAAGAAAGTCAGAGTTTTGGCGTGGGCATCACAAAGCTCTGATCTCAGTCCTACAGAGAATTTCTGGGCTGAGTTGAAAAGCTGTGCTGGTGAGGCAGGCTACAAACCTGTTCAGTTCTGTCAGGAGGAATGAGCCAGACTCCAGCAAACTGTTGTGAGGGTGATCCAAATCATACAGTTTAAAGGGCAATTCTACCAAATACTTAGAAAATTAACTTCTGACCTCAAAATCAAAATCCTCTCTTTCTCTTATTATTCTGGTATTTATCTATCAGAAATGCTGGTAATCCTAACTGATCTAAAACAGGAAAAGTCAGATTTAAATTCAGACAGTGAGAAAAGAAAGGTCACATGTCTTCTCATGCAGTATATGCAAATATGTGCTTTCATCAGTACGATGCAAATTCAGGTTAAATCAGACTCAGATCCAGTTACACATAGTCCAAATTGATCCTACTTATAATACACTAATAATACAAACTGGTTAGAAGTTATCAAAGAAAAACAAGTCAATTCCATCTAGTCATTGACGTGAAAGAAATCCCTCACCTAAAACATTAGAACTGGTGGAGCTTAATTTGTTCCTGCTTTAGTTAGAAAGAGCTGATGATAAGAATTCATTTTTTACAAAACAAAAATTGAAAAGTATATAGTTGGCACTTCTGAGCTTGTGATGATACAGTACCCTGCTGATTCAAACAATTTGTTATGTTCAACATTTGCACATCAAATATGTGAACGTTGACAAGCTTTTGTGTAGGTTTTTGGGATTAAATATGCCTTTAAGAACAAAACAAAGTCAGTGAAAAGTTTTAAACATTTTAATTTATTTTCCTTTTTTTGTTTTGAAAATTTGACAGGACACCTATGTCTGTTTACTCCTTTTGGTGTTTTAATCTGGATAAGATTTCAAAACTAAAATTCTGATTATTCTCAAGAATCTGCTCTGAGTATAAACAAAACAGACAGCACTGATTTCAAATGATAGCAGTGTTCTGCACTCAAGATGTTACAGAAGAAAACAGTGCAGGTATATTCACATGGATTAGTCAATGAATATTCTATCATTGACTAAAAACAGTGTCTGTGCCTCATTTCTATAATGTGAATTTTTACATTAAACTTTAATGTTTATACTTAGAAAAAATTGTCACAATTTTAGTCAGAGAGCAGATGGTTTTAGTTCCACAACAACTTTAATTCCACCACCAAGCAATAAAAGTGAAAGATTGAGACAGATGTTCATCTGAATTTTATGGATACAGTAACTGCATCTGTTTGAACTCATTACCTGTATAAAAGACACCTCTCCATACATAGAATCCAACCTCTCCACCACGCAAGATCAAAGAGCTGTCTAAGGACACCAGGGACAAAGTTGTAGATGACCTGGGGTTCCATGCACAATCCTGCCCTGTGGAGTATCAGTGATCATCAGAAAGGTGAGGAATCAGCTCAGAACTGCATGGGAGGACCTGATCAATGACTTGAAGAGAGCTGGGACCACAGGCTCAAAGGTTCCCATAGTAACACACTACACCATCATGGATTGAAATCCTGCAGTGTAGGTCCCCCCGCTCAAACTAGCACATGTCTGAAGTTTGCCAGTGACCATCTGGATGATCTAGAGGATGTGTGGGAAAAGGTCATGAGGTCAGATGAGACCAAAACAAAACTTTTTGGTATAAACTATACTCACTATCTTTGAGGGTACAATCTCAAGAACACAACCCCAGTCATAAGGGTAGAAACTTCATGCTTTGGGGGCACTTTTCTTCCAAAGGGGTCAGGCCAACAGGACCATAGTAAGGAGAGGACGGATGGGACCATGTATTGTGAAATTTTCCCTCAGTAAGAAGATTGAAGATTGGTCTTGGCTGGGTCTTCCAGCATGACAATGACCTGAAACACACAGCCTGGGTAGTTGAGTGGCTCCGTAAGAAGCAGACTTGGAGTGGCCTAGACCTGAAACCAATAGAAATCTTTGAAGGGAGCGGAAACTCCGTGTTGTCCAGCAACAGCCCTGAAACCTGAAAGATCTGGAGAAGATCTGCATGGAGGCGTGGGCCAAAATCCCTGCTGCAGTGTGCGCAAACCTGGTCAAGAGGTTCATCCTGGTCAAGCGCTACAGGAAATGCCTGACCCCTGCAATTGTAAACAAAGGTTTCTGTACCAAATCTTAAATTCTACATTTCATGCTTATTGCATTCCATGAAGTGTAAATAAAATATTTAAAAATCATTAAATGTGATATTCAGGATATTTTTAGATGTTGGCTCTCACAGTTGATGTGTACCTACAATGAAAATTATGGACCTTTTCACTATCTCTAAGATGGGAAACTGAGATTGAAAAATTAACCATGTATCAAATACTTATTTTCTTATTACTGTATATAGAGGTGTAACAATAACAAAAGTTACAGTTTGGTATGATTATTAGTTCACTTCAATCAAGAGAAGGAAATAAAAAGGGACTGACAGGAGATTTGGTTTCATTTTTTTATTTATAAAGGAGAGGATGTGGCCCCTGAGTGGGCTGGCTGGCTGGCTGGCTGGCTGGATGGATGGATGGATGGATGGATGGATTATACAACAATAAAAACACTTAAAAATAGTCATTGTTGTTTAGGACTTTTTTACAAGACTGTGCAGACATTTGGGAATAAAAAAGGATTATTTTTCTTGTTTTTTTTCTGGTTCAGTCCACCTTTCTTTCTCTACTGTAGTGTGAGAAACCTTAACGTCCCCAAATAGGGGAGTTTAGTGATAGATGGGAGTCCTCTCTTTTGTTTTAGTGTGACATCTTAAAGTTAAACTGCAGAGTGTTGCACTGAGAACTGAGCTTCACACATTGGCATTCTGCAAGTGTTCAGGTATAAAACAATGCTGTGTTTGGTGCATGTGTGTACCAAACCGGCAGGGCTGTACCAGATATTTATGGCATAAATACATAAAATGCGCTATATATATGGTTTTTTACTAAAAACATGTTCTATTTCTGTTCCAGACATCATATTGTTCAGATAAATGCTACTTTAGATAAGCTTAGTCAAATTGTTCAGGAAATTGCATTACTATGCTTTTCATATTGATGGGAAGCAAAAGTTCCTCCTCCAAGGTCAATGGTAATATGTTTCCTCCTTGTCATTGTGCTAACATTATCGTTATGCTTCAAATCAGTGGACTGCCTAAACTCCTATGTTTATAGAGTGGGTTACATTTTGTGATGATCAGTAAAAGAAGTACATTTGATTAGCAGCAGCTAGCTGCTACTTTCCTTTAAAATCTTCTGTACGCTACAAAGGTTTGCAAAATTCTTTACACACAGTTTTCACATTTTGCCTTTATCTTTGATCTGTAATGATTGCATTATAAATAAAGAATTTGCTGTGTATGCTGCATTGATTTATATAACTGATTGATTTATTTATATAATTTTGATTTACATAATTTTAGAACTTATTGATGACCAAAACAGTTTTATTGTGCCCTTTGATAAAATATTAATAATAATAACAATAAAAACCTAGGTATCCAAGAGGCTGTACTTTCTTTTTTACCATTTATAAAGCATTTTAAACCTGCAAAACCTGAACGTAAGAAAAAACAAGAAAAATAAAACAAAGTTCAACTTTCTTTATGATTTTGTAGGAGTACTTTAGAGATGAAAATGTTTTCATGTTCCAATGTTTTTTTTTTTTTTATCTTTGTAAAGTTTTATGAAAGATGTATATTAAATATGCTATAAAATTATTTTGCATTTTGAACAAGTGTTGCACAAAAATGACACATATACACATGTTCTAGACATTGTAATGGTCACCCAAAAAATTTGAAAAGATACTTTGCTTACTTCTATTTTGAATAATCTGGTACAGTTAATTGCAGAGATCTTGCTTGACAGAGGGTTTTTTAGTTGTGGAAGTTTGTGACCCTGTCGGCCGGAATTTATATGCAAATTTCCAATCCAGTAGCATTCCAAGACTGAACAATAAGGTTCAATCTTTAAGTCTGGTTAAAAAATCAGAAGAAAAGTCAACATTTGTACAGGGTTTTTTTTTTGTTTGTTTGTTTGACATAAAGATGTAGCATTACAACACTGGGTCTTACAGGAATAAAGTGTTGCAAAATGAAAAAAAATCCCACTCTGTCAGACACTGAATTGTAAGAATTACTGTAATTTCTGTTAAATGTGGAGTAGAGCTGATGTGAACCGATCCGCAGTGGGGCAAGACTCCGTCCTGTAAGCACTGTATTAAACTGTGTACAGGTGAAGCTTTGAATCATTTTAAAGCAATTGATAAACACAGAGCAAAAAGGCACCACAGCACAAGCTTTACTCTTTGTTCAATTTATTGTTTTTTTGCTATAACAATAAAATATATCTAAAGAAAAATGTGGTCAGTTTCTCTATTCAGAGAAAAACATTTCAGTTTCAGATGGATTCACAAGAAAAAAGGAGAACAAAGCAAGAACCAAAAACAATATCAAGAGAATCAGTTCCACAACAGTAGCGCTTAGACCTCAGCATAAAGCAGATAATTTTTTGTGTTGAATGTGTCCTCATATTGTAGTAGATATTCACTTCACAACATAAATATACTGTACAGAGTGATGGTCTCAACTGGAAATTCAAGGTGCATGTGTGTATGTGTGTGTGTGTGTGTGTGTGTGTGTGTGTGTTCAGGCAGTCACTGAATTAAGGCAGACGGAATGATTGTCTACAATACCTTGAAATGGCAAACAAGAACTAATCTGACATGGCAACAGTAAGAAAGTTGAGCTGCACAATAATACAAACACCACAGTGTTTCTTTGTTTTCACTGACTCTGGTGATAGACAGGAGCAGAAAGTATTGTCACTGTCAATTTTATTGGAGTGCTTTAAAATGTTTTTTTTTTTTTCCTTTTTTAACACAACAAGGAGACCAATGTGGGACAAAACACGTGTTGCTGTTTAACAGACTAAGTTCCACAAACAGAGCAGGGGTTTTGGCAAGGCAAGGTCATGGTTGTTCATGGCCTCACAAGTTCAGACTCCCTGTTTATTTGTTGTTTAATATCAGTTTGCTGCTGCAATGCTGAGTTACAGTGCAAATAAACTGTTCATTTAATAAATAATAGTCACAGCACTCAATATCTGCAGCCTTCTCTCACTTATATCCTCATTATGAAAGGTCTGATGTTGTGCAAATTTATTGAGACTAAATAATCAACCCTCATCAGCTCTCAGCTACCTGGCTGCAGCTGTTCACAAAGAGCAAAGCACGACTGCATACCACCTCCAAGGCAAAATAAAAGTCCAGATAAAGACTGAATCACATCAAATCTTATGAACTTTTTTGTCTGCAAACAGATCAACCAAATGGTAAAACCTCTTAGTCAACAGGTAAAATAGCCAGGATAGGATAGATGGCCACACATTGTTGCATGTAAAAGGGATTAATCAATGACAACAAGTTGATGGAAGCCAGTTTAACGTGTGGATTTGTTGCTGCTAGTCTTCTGTCACACAGGAAACACATTTTTGATTGTGTTTTTGTTGTGTATTTTATTGATGTGAAAAATTCTAAGTATTTCCCAACCACATATAGAAAGATTTAATGAGAGGACAGTTCAATAAAAAAGCTATTGAGTATCATGACGAGGTCATTATACACCACCTGTTGTCAACAACGTTAAAAGATCAAGTGACATATATAGGGTTAAATTTGAAAAAACTAGTCACAATATGAAGATTTACAATGTCTCAAAATAATGGAGGCGGCAGCATCATGATATGCGGATGCTTTTCTTCAGCAGGGAAAGGAAAGCTGGAGGTGTTTGGACGACGGGTGGAGCTCAATAAAAGAGGAAACAAAACACGTTAAAACGGGCTAAAGGTTCTCCTTCCAGCAGGACCACCAAGCTAAGCTCACAGCCAGAGCTACAATAGAATAGTTAGGATTAAAGCACTATCATATGATAGAATGGCCTGGTCAAAGTCCAGATCTAAATCCATTTAAGGATCTGTGAAACCAGAAATGTGCTGTTCAGAGATGCTCTCCATCCAATCTGATTGAGCTTGAGCTACTTTATAAAGAAGAAGAAATGAACATTTCAGTTTTTATATGTGTAAAATCCCATCAAACTTGGAATACTTTGAAGTTTGTGGTTGTAATGTAACAGAATGTTAAAGGGGTCAAAGGGTATTAATACTTTTGAGAAGACACTGTACATCTTCTGTGATGCTATTCTATTCACCCTATCTCCGAATAGGAGAGAAATAAATGGGGGGTAAGGTCAGAGGGCACCCTGACACATGGCTTTTTTGTCTTTTTAATGGGTTTGTTTGTTGTAAGGCAAATAGAAAGCAATGTTCACACAGACGAGTCCATCTTTAGTTCAGTGTGTTGAAAATGAATGAGCATGAAACATCATAATTTCTTAGGTTCAGTGAACCTAATTAATAAACTGTGTAAATAAGCAGGAGTCAATATGTGGCCAAATATCCTTCCCCCCACTCCTTCCCTCGCTTTGCTGTGAGGGAAAACTGAAGGACAAGCATTTACACAACCTTCCTTTTACTTTTCACATCTTTAAAACTGCTGTCTTTTTCATTTCTGTCTTCTAACATTTGCTCGTAACTTTGCCCTCTTCTTTATGCTCTTTCTCTCCTGACTTGCACATATTTTTTTAATATCTGACCAAACATTACTGTTTACTTCATTTCCTTCAAATTAGCTTTTTTTAATTAGTGTCCACTTTCTTACTCTTTCTGTCTCTTACATTATCTGTTTCCTTTGCCTGTTTTGATGTTTAGTTCAATCGGAATGTTTAAATAAATAGATGAAAATACAACTCTACAGAACACAATGAGGCTTTTACATTTAGGCTGCCTGTAGAGTTGAGGACATTATGTGCATCATACCTAGTCTGACAAGACCAGTGTGTCATAATATTTTAAACTATGTTCAAAAATTGGACACAAATGTCACACACTCCATCTTCAGTTATTTTAGCTTTGGTAAATATTCAGTTTACAGCTTTCAGGCCTTTATAATATCCATCACTCCTCTGGAGGGAAAAAAGGGACAAGTTTCTATAAAGTTTAAAAACTGCTCATGGAAGTGAGGTGCGTGACATTTAGATTTTTGATTGTCACGATGATCAGCACCTCAGTGAAGTCATTGATGCATTACATTTTATACAGCAATATTTATAAAGTCTGTTTTTATTTAAATAAAATGATCTACGTTCCGTGTTGCACCTAAAACAAGCAGGCAGCACAAATGTGATTTCTGAAAGAAGGCAACAGAACGTGTTGTTAAAAGGGCCTGGTAAACAGGCAGATCTCCCACCCCCCCTTAGCAGAACACTTCACAGCTAAAAGTCAGGTTCAGAGTGGCATCAGGAAGTGGGAATTTAGTTACAGGTTACTGCAAAGCCTCAAACAGACATCAGCTATGCAGCTCTGTGGAATGTACAATAACTTGACTGTTTAACTTGTGTTATTCATGTTTCTTCCCCAATAAACCCAATTTCAGATGTTTGCAATAAGTAGAAAATCCAGTTTTAAGGTCATGTTAAAGTAGCTGTGCAGGACATGAATATGGAAACACTCAAAATCTTTAAATTCCAAACTCTGAAACATCTTTTTCCCTTTCAAGCCTAGGAAAAGCCCTAACAAAGATGACCCAGTGTGAAACCTTTTACCTTTTATTTTTTCATTCCCACACACATTCTCACACTTTCACACACACACAGAGAAATTCAACACTTGGTGGTAGAACATTTGTGTGCACGTGTTCTTCACACACACGCTCTCTTAGCGTGCAACATCTCGATGAGCAGGTTGTTGCAGGTTACCTCTCCGCTCAGATGCATGAAACAAAGGTAGTCCTCAGCCTGCGTGCTGAGGGAGCGCAGATCAGGCAGTTGCACCACCAACTGGCTGAACTTCTCCTGAAACTGAGGGTAGGTGGACAGGGTGTATTCAAGCAGAGCTCCATTCACCTGCTCCTGGACGCCCTCGATGAATGCCTGGTTCTCTAGTAACTTTACATCTGTAAAAACACAGAGAACAAACGGAACTCTGAAAGCTCTGACTGCAGGATATAAATATGTTTGATGAATTGAAGGTGTGTATTATGTTCAGCAGATTTGTCTACAATTTATTTGACAGACAATTGTCCATAAACAGAAATACTGGCAATTAGAATAGTTTGCACAATTTATGGGCAGAGATGATAGAAAATATTATCCATCTATCCATTGTCTTCTGCTTGTCCGGGGTCAGGTTGCAGGGGCAGCAGCCTAAGCAGGGAGACCCAGACTTCCCTCTCCTCAGCCACTTGGGCCAGCTCCTATGGAGGAATCCCAAGGCGTTCCCAGGCCAGCCGAGAAACATAGTCCCTCCAACATGTCCTGGGTATTCCTCTGGCTCTCCTCGCGCTGGGACGTGCCTGGAACACCTCACCAGGGAGGCGTCCAAGAGGCATCCTAACCAGATGCTTCAACCACCACAACTGGATCCTCTCCTATGGAGAAGCAGCAGCTCTACTGTCCAGTTGCTGCTCCTGACAGAGATGACCGAACTTCTCACCCTATCTCTAAGGAAGAGCCCAGGCACCCTGCAGAGGAAACTCATTTTGGTCGCTTGTATCTGTGATTTTATTCTTTCAGTCACGAAAATATTAATAACACTTCTATTGGTATAGTATTAAGTGAAAGTTAGCCAGGTAAAAACCAGCCTCTCGTTTGTTCTACGCTTTGCTTCATCCAGAGGGTCTGGACCCTCAGCTAGTGAGAAATGATTGCTTGTTGGAGGCGTGGACTCTGCTGAAGTTTGAAACAATAGCGATTTTACACAATTGCTAACATTTGGCCGTATGTAATGCACCAGCTCCATGAAGCTTACTGGAAATTGCATGCACTGTAAACAACCCTGTGGGGAGTAAGACCACAACATCATTGCCAGCAAAAAAATGTCTTAAACTTTCCTCTTGTTCTGACTTTATTTAGTTTAGTTTGCACACCTAAATTGTGATTTTACTGAATAATTGGAAGCATGGCCAAGACGGACTGAATGGCTTTGTTCACTTTCTCTGCTTCCATTGCCAAACTACATCCCTATATAAGCAGACAACAATTCTAAAACAGCACAGAAAAGCAATGTCATCATTCACAATTTCTCCTGTTCGTTGATTGGCCCAGTTGAAATTCAGCCAGAGAAATCAAGCTCAATGGGAGAAATCTGAGACGGAGCACTGAAGGGAGATGAAAATCGTGGAATGACGTGGAAAGCAAATGGCCAGGCTCAGTGACAGTAAGGATCAGTGTATTTTCATTTAGTCTGAAGACATATGTAAAGGTGCATGGACCAAATATCTGTGTACCTGCATGATAACATTATAGTTAATATAATCTATGTGTGTTAGTTTGCACACCTAAACTGTGATTTTATTTTAAAGTCCAGTAAGATAAACTCTACCTTCACCTGATCTGATCCAAACCAGTGTTCTGTTTAAATACAAAACCACTTTAACTTATTCATTGTTAGTTTGGACCAGGATGCAGCCCACACAGCAGGTACGCAACTAATAATTTAAACTTTAATCAGTTATGCATTTTATATCATGAAAGATCGTACTTTCTCTATGCGTTTCTCTATGTGTATGTCTATTCCGGTGGCGCGCGTCTGTGTGAGGGTGTGTGTGTGTGTGTGTGTGTGTGTGTGTGTGTGTGTGTGTGTGTGTGAGACAATAGCCTTGCCCTGCAGCTGAATAGCATTCAGCATCAGCTGAGCCCATCTCAGAGAATCCATTCACACAGTAATTAAATGTTTTGAATCCATGCTCTGAATCATCTTTTCAAACTGCTTAAGGGCAATTAAATTACCCCCAACAAATCTGACTCTGAGGATGAGGGAGAGCAAGAGCGTGAGCAAAGAAGCTGCTGGCAAAGACAGCAAATATTTTCTGTGTATAACGAGTGCTCTCCCTGTTGAAAAGCTCTTTGTTCCCTGTTTTGCCAGCACTGAACAGGAAACACTTCTGGGAATCTGGCAAGCCACATCTATGCTCTCTCCATCTGCACAAGCCACTACATGAATGTCAGTCTTGCTATCAAATGATAGACCCATCCATTACTCTTCTTTTGAATGCCATTAGTGGACAATGGATAAGGTTGCTTTTGTTGATATTTGCTTTTGTCAAGCTTAGAAATTTAATTAAGTGAATTTATTGTGGGGAGAAAGGTCATGTTGAAAAACACTTATATTAATAGGAAGCACAGATTATCTGCATTTGTGACATTTTTTTCATTAGGATATCAGTGTTGCTATTCAAATGGTGCATCTGTACGGCAATGCCGACCCAAGAAGATTTGCATTAGGCACTGTTCTTTAATGCGTCATCTCTACACAGACCTCTTATAGAATTGTGCAGAAGAAAAGAACCCACAATAAACATAAATACCAGCTGTTCTTAATCATGAGGTATATAACTAATATTATGATGTATCTTTTGTTAAACATGAGTAAACACCTATGCTCATTCCAGTGATGGAAGGTAAACTTGAGGGTAACTTACTGGGGTTAAACAGAAGGAGGAACTTGAGACAAGCCATCTCCCTGCGGTCTACCTGCAGCACCCGCAGCCTCGCTGCAAGCTCCTGACCTCTCTGGACCAGACTGGACAGAGTTGTCTCTTCTTGTGACAAAATGGATGAAATTTCAATCTGCAAGAATATGGAAAGAGGAATTTCTTTGTTATTATTCCTTTTCATGTTTTTATACACCTGAACTTTAGTTGGCAGTCATCTATAGAGAAGCCCTTAAAAGTAAAATCTAAAGTGTTGTTTAGGAAGACTTTAGAGGTTGATGGTGGAAACTTTTTTTCATCTGTTTTTAGAGTAAACAAATAATTGTGCTTTTCTATCACTGAAAAGCATGTGTGGGTTTTTAAGTGTAATTTGTTTGTTTGTTTATGTAGGGTATTTATTGTATGTCAATGATTTTAACCATACCAAGAAATTAAGGAGGTTTTTTATTTGCAAATTAATAGGAATTACAGAATTCAGTACAGACAGAAATATTGTTAAATGTAATCATGATACAAGAAATTATTATTATTATGAAATTATATATATATATATATATATATATATATATATATATATATATATATATATATATATATATATATATATATATATATATATATATATATATATATAAAATTTTCACTGATCAACAGAATCAACAATGAAAATATAATTTGAACATTATTAAGAATTCCTACAAAACAATGGTAGCATTAGTGGTTAAACTGACTTTACAGTATTTGCTAAGTGCTCCTCAAGTAGATGTGTGAAGTTATAATTGTACTACAATGACAGTTAATCTCAATGGATCATAAAATGGCTGCTGATGAAGTCATGTGATCAGGTATGAATACAGTGTTCATAGAAATAAAATGCTTGATTATCACATTGCTTACTATTTCATTATAATTCAACTAATGGTTAACAAGTAATAACAGTCTGAAAGGAAACTGTAGAAAATTAAATTTTTGGAAATATAACATATAGTTAACACTGGAAATATTTTTATTTATGGATGAACTGATCAAATAAACAAACTTGTCACTTGGAGGTATTAAAGTGTTGATTGAAATAAGGAGGCTCATCTCTGAAAATCAAACTGTGAGGATCAGGCTGAAAATCAAAGTAGTGAATCTATAAAACAGACCGTTTGTTAGATGTCAGGGCTTGTAGCCTAAATCATAAATCATATAATTATTATGCATTTTAGATCAACTTCTATGCTTCATTTCTCTTTTTAGATATTGTTTTGCTACTTGGCCTTAGTGTGAATTATGAACCTTTTTGGTTTGAAGCAATACACACACACACACACACACACACACACACACACACACACACACACATATATATATATATATATATATATATATATATATATATATATATATATATATATATATATATATATATATATATATATATATATATAAACTGAGGGGATACATCATTTAATTTTTAAATGTTACCTAAACATACAGCTGTGTAATGTCAGCTAATAAGGTCCTTTGTAGGTGCTTATTGTGAATTTTGATGTCTTTAGGCTTCCACCTGTAATTCCTAGTTATTCAGGGAGCTTTCCTTGGCTCAGTGGAAAGACAATTGGAAGGTTGCAAGTATGATTCTAGCTTCTCTTTTAAATGTATTATCTTCATTAAATGTTAGATCTGAAATGAACAAGTATTGAGAAGTTGGTAATGTTTTGGTTTTGAAGGCTGGCTAAAAAAAGTAAACCTTCTGTCTGCTACAAAACATCAAACCAGGGAGAAAAAATCCAAATGTAATTACTTGGAAACTTCTCTTTTTGATAAATCAAGCCTGCATAGGGCACTTCTGCTATTCTACTGCTGGAGTCCAGTTGTCCTTTAAGTGTTGTTCAACATTAGTCAGTGAAGCAGACGGTTATTGTGCTGGTGGGAAGTTGTGCGAGGGAGTGTTACCTCCTGGCCAGTCACCAGCAGGATACTGTCTTCCTTTCCATGTTGAACTTGTCTGAAAATATGATCCAGGACCAGAAGTTCGGACCAGCAGTTGTGAAGCAGCTTCATTTGATCTCCCACCTTCAGAAAATAGAGTAGAGAGAAAAAGTCAGAAAAGACGATGGTTTCATTTTAAGTAACCCGACAGGTCTCTCTTTTAAGAGCCATTCTGCGAAACCCATAAAGAATCTAAACTTTTTGTTTAAGTTATTTTCCTTTATTTTCTATCATTACAGAAAACACTTTAATATATGGCTGTAAAATACTGTGAAAAAGTCCACAGAGGCAGGTGATCATAAAGCAATGAAATAGAGGTGGTACTTGTGTGTGTTGTCCCATGTTGTGTATTTACGAGCACCATCTTCGACCTCTTCAACCTGCTAACCTTAATAGTCCCACCTTGAACAGTCACATCTGTTCTGTTCTGTTTGGGGGATGAGTGTGTGTTTGTAGATTAACCCCACCCCACCGCAGTATTGACAGTCAAGCGAAGGACACAGCAGACAGTAATTCTGCAGTCGCAGCTGCTAATAGGCCCAGACACACATTTATCTGACACGAGCTGACAGAATTACTGTTCATCTGAATGAAACTATATATCAGTGGCAGTGAAGATGGTCCAATATTCTGTGGTGCACTCATCTAGGCCGGTGAAGTGGTGGGGGTCTGCATGTGTGGTGATAAAAGGAAGGGGTTAAGGAAGCAAGAGGTCTTGGTGACCTCCTGTGCTTCCTCTCCAAAAGGAGTTGGAGGCAGAAGCCAAAGAAATACTTGGGAAAAAAAAAACCTTAAACATGGAAGAAGCAGGGTTCAGAAGGGTTTCATTTTGTTCCCCACATCAAATGTTATGTTTCTGATTCTCCATATTTGATCCATGTTAAACTGGATTCAAATACATAAATAATAGCCTACCTATCAAGTGGCATGATTTACTATTTAGACACACAATTAAGAAAAACATGATTTGTCAACAAAATACGCCCGGATTTTTTAATAAAATTCTGCCGAAAAATAAAAAAAATAAAAATCAAACACAATGACAAAAACATTTTTTCCAGAATGATCAAACATTTTCATTCTTACATTTAGAACAGTATATTGATTTTAAACTTAAAATGGATTTTGACTTCAGTGTTATTCTGCACTTCTAAGAGAACTGAAACAAGCAGCATCCTCACAACATTCTACAGAGATGTGGTGGAGATTTTGTTGATATGCTACATCTAAGCATGGTACTCCAGGTACAATATGGCAATAAAGATGGCCCTGTAGAGGACAGTGAGGGGAGCTGAAAGGGTCACTGAGGTCTGTCAGGATGTGGTTCAGGGCTGCAGCAAGAAACAGCACTCTGAATATCACCAAATTCTCCTCACACCCTCCCCATCTACTTTTTGAAGTGCTGCCAACAGTACTGTATAATCAAAGGCAGAATCAACTCAGTGGTACTCAACTTTCTGCCTTCAACTTTTAAAATACTGAATTGCTATTAGGTCTATGATGCTTACATTATTGCATTATCTTGTTTCATAGGTTTTTTTTTGTTTGTTTTTTGTTTTTTTTGAGGTTTGGGGATTTCTAATTATCTGTCTATTTTTTTTATTAAAAATATGTTATATTAAAAAACACCCTCATTTTGTTGTCTACGATTTTGTTTTCAATGAAAGTGCAATAAACTGCTCCAGTAGATTACATCACATTTAGTTATGCATGTAGTCAAACTGTTTGCTGATTTTAGGCCATACAACACAATATTTATTTTTTTTTTTTGTTAGTTTATTTTCAAGTTTAATATTTGTAGTGTAATGTTTGATTGTTTGGGGGGGGTCTTTTTTTTTTTTTTTTTTGCTTAAATTAAACTTTCTTCATTTTTTTCATTCATTTTCATTTTTTCATCTTTAAGATAGAATTTTCTTAGACATTTCATGGTGTTATGAACATTTCAAAGCTACCATACTCTCCAGACATTTTGACATCCCTCATCTTGTCCACATTTCTAAACTGAGGTATGGAGAGAGATGTGGCTATACTGCAGAACTGGTGTTATGATTTCTCATCACATGGGAACATTACACATTTAGTCATACAAACAAAATCAATGTCTTACAGTAGAATATGTTAAGTGCCAATGAAGGCTAAGTACATAAAGGTAAGTCTGGTAACCTGTGTAATAAACAACAGACCTTATCGCCTCAGATATATCATTGTTGTTGAGCAGATTATTCTAAGGCTAAACACTAAGGAAAGACAAACAGCACCTCCAAGGAACTGCAGCAAAAAGTAGCTTCCATTTTGCAAACTATTTAACAATGTAGGCAAGCACGAAGCAAAGCTGCAGCGAGCGCTCACATTCCCCTGTTATCATCTGCATGGAATGTAATTATCCAGCCCAGGGAAAAAGCCATTTCAACAGGAGGCTCTTCTTGGTAAAATACACAGTTTTATTCTCACAACTTCGACCATCCACTGTGCATAAAAATGGTTCTGAGTGTGCAAAAACATTTATTTATTTACCATAAAAAATACAGACATTTCTACAAGTACAAGACATTTCTAAATTTAAAGATCATTTTCAATGTGAAGCTTTTAATGCAAATTAAAAATTAGAACAACTAATAATATATCTGCAGTATATCTGCAGTTCATTAGTGTTAAATTTCAGATCATTAAACAATTCAATCTATCAATTTAACCTTAACTCTTTTATTTGTTACCTGTGTACGATTATGGATTCTCCTGCTTCTACTGTCAAAGGCGGACCATAGACAGAATCTAATCTTTTGTGTCAAAGTCACACTGAAGGCATGAAGATATCATTAATATGATTAGTATATCTTTACTTGTGTAATAATATTTCATCATAAACCATATAAAGACGCATGTCACTGCTGCAGCAGCATCAGAATTTCTCTTCCAGTTGTAATCACTGCAGATACACTGCAAAAACAACAACATGGAGCATATAGGGAAGTTAAGCAAATCAGGCTACAGCAGCCAACTCAGACCTTAGATTAAAGAAAATTATATTTTTCCTCACCTTGTGCTGGAAACGCATAAGTGAAAACTCTGCATCATGCTTCAGGAGCTTGGGATAAGAAATTTGAAATTACAGTACAGGAAAATACATTTGACAAAACGTTACATTGATCTGATGTGTGATTTTAGATGACAACCTTTATGGTCGACGATTCTGCTTAGCAGTTGTGTTTCTTTCCCTGTTTTGAGTATGCAGGAAGGTATTCCTCAAACACATTCAGAACAAAGATACCTTGTGTTATTGTGAGAAGGTGCAACAACTATCAGTCCTAACACAATGTGAACTTTGTTTCTGAGACAAGGAACACACAAAAAGTTGCAACTAAACACTATAATCCCTGTGAAAGTGCTGAGAAAATCACACTTCCATCAATATGTTACTCCATTTTGAATGATGGGATTGATTAATTAATTATTTTATTTATTTATTATCAGGCAGAAACTGTTGAGAAACTGAATGACTACCACTTTAAAAATGTTGCTGCCAGCGTCAATGAGAGAGCTAGCAGATTTGTATGGTATAGTTGCCATAGAAACTAGATGTGGTTATTCAGAAAGAGGAATAGAGATGAAAAAAGAAGCGAAATTAAATAATTTTTCTCACTGCCTTTCCCATCAAGGGTTCAAATCACGTTTTCCATATTTTTTAAGAAAAAAAAGATACATTCACACATCTTGCAGCAATTTACATCAAACAACATCCATACCAAAAAAACACAAACAATAACTTTCATCTGTAAGATATGAAAAGTCTGTTCTATGGCATCAGAGTACTAATCATATGGTTTGCCAATATTAGATGATGAAAACAAGCTAAGCTAAACTGTCGTATAGCTCCAGGTTGGGCAAAGTGCATCATTTCAACATTCTCCCACTCTTTGCATGTATGAGTGTAAGACAATCCTGCATGGAGTGTTTGGTGTGAATGTACCTCTGCAATTTGCTGTGACAGACTGGCCACAGAATAAGTTTATTGTCCACATGCGGAAAATACTTTAGATCTGTCGATGCTGACCAACAAAACATGATCTCATGTGGAAACCTGTATGTAAGAGCTTGCCCCAATATGCACTGTGACAGCATATAAGTGTTATTTTTTGTTTGCTTTGTTAGCTGCTTATTGCTCTGTACATTATGCACAAATAGTAGCAGTAGAGAGGAATGAAAGTGATGCTGAGTCAAATATGGTTTCTGACCAATGATTCAAATGACCTGAATCCCAGACCAAGGTAAATGAAAAAAGCAACATTTAACACTCAAAAAAAAAAAAAACACAAACTTTAAAAATTACCATGACTGAATGCCATCATTGTGATTTTTTTACTGCAGCCTGCTTAAATCTTTCAAAGTTTATACCACACTGTACAGTGTTGTGCATGATGGCACTCACCTCACAGAGCAATAGTGAACTTGAAGTGAGTGTATTCAACAACACTCTATTTAAAGTGAACATAAGCTGTACGCTGTGTTTTATGCAGAAAAGAGCCACAGTACTTTCCCTCCAAGATAAAACCTGGGCAACTGTTGAGTGTCTGTGTGAGTACAGATGCAGGCATGCTTCAGCTGTTATGAACATACACAACCTGTCATTGTGTTGTTGAGGGCCCAACCACAGAGATGACAACAGGAGGTGCATGATTATTTCAGATTTAATGATGAGCAAAACAAGGCAACTGGCTGCTGACAACAGAAGAGTCTGGTAAGGAGATAGTGACACAGAGTGGCTACTAACTGCTGGGAAGGTGACAGAATAACAGGAACCAGGCGAGGAGAATGTAGAGAAGCTGGATGAGGGACTAAACTAAGGAGCTAACGGAAAGTGACTAATTAAAAAGAAAATGGGCTGCATTTGTATAGCACTTTATCTAGTCCAAGGACTCCAAAGCTCTTTACACTACAGGCAGTCATTCACCCATTCATGCACACATTTCCACACTGATGGTGGTGAGCTACATTAAAGCCACAGCTGCCCTGGGGCTGACTGACAGAAGCGAAGCTGCCACTCAATCGTCACCGCCAGGCCCTCTGACCACCACCAGCAGGCAAAGCAGATAACGTGTCTTGCCCAAGGACATGACGGCAAGGTAACTGAGATGGACAGAGCAGGCATTCAAACCGGCAACCCACCGTTTACAGGATAAATCCCTGCTTCCTGAGCCACTGCTGATCCATAACACAGAAATGAAGACAGAGGGGACCAAACAGGACAAAAAAGGATCAAAAACTAAATACTAACACTAACATAAGAATCGAAATGAATATAAAAATAAAATAGCACAACAAAGAATTAATGAACATGTATGGAACACCATTAATGACAAAAAATTATCCATTAATGGAAAATTTTTGTGATGACCTCTCTTTCCATGTTAAACGTAACTGAAAACTCTTCTCCTTTGTTTTACACTCAGCATTATAAACTAGAGGCCTATACCCTAACAATCTGAACTGAACTGAATTTTCTTTACCAGATCAGTTTCATTAGAAGATCAACCTTAAAATGTTTTTAAAATGTCTGAAATAACTTGGTTTGAATGGAATGAAATTCAGTCAAAATCTCAGACTCATTTTGCTTGTTCATGAATGAACAAGAACTAGTTCATGTTGAATCTGTGAACTTAGCTCAGAATGTTCAGGTGGTTAACTATGAACTGACCTGGCTGAGCTAAATTTAGAACTAGTAAAGCATGAACTACCACATCACTACCAGTCTTTGTTGCAACACTTTAAAACAGAATGAAGACGGTTTTGCATTGAGGCTTTTCTGTTTAAATAACAGATCCAAACAGGATACTGCAAACGCTACATGTTGTGTTTTGTGGAGCCAAAAAGAAATGTTTGAAATTTGAGTCTCTTCTAGATGGGGAAATACTCCTTTGTTGCCCCTGCTCCGATGGTCTTGCCTAATCTGTCAGATATCTTATCAACTCCACAAATTAGGAACATGCCAAGTGTTGTGTAAAGTAATATCTCAACTACTCACACATTCTTCACACAGCCACACAACAATAAAGATGAACTATTAATGTAAAAACAGCCAGCTAAATTAGTTTTGGTTGGAATTTGTGACTTTTGTTTTTATTGTCCAAGGGCAGCACAAAATTCATGCCTGAGTGAAAGCTCTGATATACTGGCACTGTTGCAAATGCTTGTGAAGAGTTTCCCCCTCCAGATAGTAATATTTAGGCAGAAATTTGGTACAGGTTTTGCTGCAAATTTCATTGCCTTGCATTTGAGTGTGTCTCTGCAGGCACAACACCTTCATTTCTAGGTGTGCCCCTTGAAAATCCAGAATTTTGATGAGCTGGGATACTAGATAGGGGGATAATACTGCCCCCTAAACCTCCCTCTAAACCACAGACATGCTTGGGAAATTTAGAAAAGCAGGGTTGGTGGATAAGAACGATGGGCAAGGGTTGAAATGGAATTCAGCCTTGGTTTTTCCTCTTTTGGTTACCATCTAAGAATTTTTTTTTAAATCACATAAATAAAGAGAATCCACAATCATAGAGGAAGTTTCATAAACTAGCGTAGAAGCATTTTCTCCCTAAATTTTGGAGTTACTGCAATGACCTCAACTTTACTTTTCTGTTTCTAAAATATATCTGAATCATCCAGCTCTCCAAGATCTGGTTCAAAACATTTATAAGTATACAATAATTTGTGTTTCAAGCAAGTTATTCATATTGAAAGGAAAATGTATATAGTTCCTAGAAGCAACATATTAACTTTGAAGCAGCAGAAGAGCAGAAATTCACTTTTAATTTAATTTAATCATATAGTCCTAATTAAAAAACAAATGTCATCACAATGCACCTTACAAAAAAAAAAAAAATCCAATTTACTGTATACAATTGTAGAATTGTATGGTTCATTCAGTCCAATCATATAGGAAATCTGCTCTGAGTGCCCCTGAGATGAGACACCTTGTTGAGGAGGTAGCATGGAGTCTCACCAAGTTTAATATGTAGTTCAACCATTTATTTAGCTCAGGAGATCAACACCAGAAAGTTCACTTCATGACTCACGCAGGGTAAACTAATATGTGGCACACTTCACTTAGACAATCATAAATATAGAAATGATAGATTAGGACAATGATACAGTCATATTGAATAAATTGGAATATACATCCTGATGAGTCTCGTTTGTTAGTTAAAACTACCTTTTGAAAATAACAACCTTTAACTAGGTATTAAACATACTTTTCCCTAAGCCCACATTTCTGTTTTTAAAAATTATTGTTTTATTGGTCTGATGTATTCTAATTTTAAATGTCAAGTTTTCATCAACTGTAAGTGGAAAATCATCATAATTAATAGGAATAAAGCCTTTCAAACATCCATCTGTGTGTAATTAATCAATATGGTGTGTTTCACTAAGTGATAAAGTTTCTAAAATAAAAGGGTTTTCAATAATATTCTAATTTATTGAATGGGTCTGTAGATGTTTAGCTCCTTTGAGGGGTGTGTGAGCTGTGATCAACTACTATGGACACTACTTTGCTCACCATCCTTACAAGAATTAAAGTATTCCAACACCCTACAAGCTATTCACTCCTCATAGCTGGTCCAATTTGTTTTTTAAGGACTGAAACAGCAAAAGTTATGCAGACTTCTCTGAACATAAAGCAAAAGTTTAGTACTAAGGATTGTATTGGACGGTAGCATTATTTTTTTGAATCCATAGTGATTAGCACCAAATACCAGTTGTACTGCAATTTAGCTTTTTACCAATCTGACAAATGTAATTTTATGAAGCTAAAGTCTATCTTCCTCCGTGCAAAGCCCTTCACATCAGTACCAACACTCACTCACTTTAATTTCTTTTGAGCAAAGCAAATCTAATGTGACCATGATGTTCTCAAGATTTTTAATGAAATTCAATACCAATACTGGAAAAACAAATAGAAATTTTGCAAAAATTTGACATGTCTTCTTTTGAGTAGAAGTATTGATGTGCCTGTTTTAATTATGCAATGCCAAATGTTTGTTCCTATTAACTGTTGTCAGAAGCCTTTTTTAAAAGTTGTGTTGGCTATGATTTATAATGAATGATCCATTTAGGATCCATTTTGGTTAAGTCAAACAGATAAGCAAGAGTAAAAACTATGGATTTAAAAATTTTAAATTATAAAATGTAAAAAAAAAAACTGTAGAAATTAACAAACAGCATAAAAACGCACAAAATTGCAAAGTACTTTTGAATGTAAAACCATTGCAGTAACCACAACTCCTTGCCTCCAAACACACTTAAAGAAGGTGCAGCAGAATATTGACAGTAAACAAAAGTAACGTCAAACTGAATTGGACAAAGTTAGATTTGTGTTGCGACATCTTTATGAATTTGTAAAGTTAAACCTTTTACAACCTTCTCTGTTTTAGGTGACTGCATGCATGCTTGTGAGATGCTGACGACTCACCCTCAGCTCCTTGAAGTAGATGCAACTCCGAGCCCACTCCACGATGGAGAAGAGAGTCTGATCCGCCATGCGACACATCAGGCTGAAGGTGCTGGGCTTCTCAATTCGGCCCCTGCCGCTCTGCTCCTGCTGCAGATGAGCCACAATCTTGTTCTGCACCACCAGCTCATCTGGGTCACAGCGGAGCAGCTCCAGCACCAGTGGTGGCAGGCTGGGCGGCTGTGGAGAGACTGAGGGGTAGACCTCTGGATAGCCATAGGCTGTAATGGACTCAGGGGAGCTGGTGTAGTCAGGGCACTCAGCTTTAATTGCCCTGTTGGGGAATGCTGTATACTGGTACTGGGGAGTCAGGGGCACATGGGGCTGCATGGCCATGCCCAGTGATGTAGGTCCATAGAGGCTGGCCTCGTAGTCTGTGGAGGTGATGGAGCTCGGGGTGGAGGGCAGAAGATTTTTAGAGATGGTGGGCAGAGCATGTAGGGTGCCAGTAAAGCTGTAGTCAGTCTGCAAAGGGGAGGCTGGTGGGGGGGCTGAGGTCTCCAGCTTGAACCCATTGGATCGTATCAAAGCCTTTTTCTGCTGCTTCAAGGCCCTGTCTCTCTTGTACATGGGGCCAAACTTGTTCCTCCCCCCACGCATGCGGTCTGCACGCACAGCTATCACACAAGATACAAGAGGTGAAAATGGATTTCCAGGTGAAGTCATTTTTCTGACACTCAGTTTTTGTAAAAGTAATGCATATAAACTTCAACTGCAACCAACAAAAACAAGCTAACTAAGAGCTCTTGTTTCAGCTCCATCGAAAGTTATTCTCATGGAGTAAATGGCAGACATGATGGTCTTCCTTGCTTCCCTTTTAGGGATAAGAAGAATTCCCTTAGAGTCTGTGAGCAGCTCTACTCCTTCTTCCCTGGGGAGTCTCCAGAGTTTTATCAGTAAGTCAAAGAATGTGTGTGTTTTTTTTCTTCTACGGAAGCAGGTGCTTTCCTTTGGACTGCTGTCTGGGAATTAATCTCATCCAATGTGTGTGTGTGCGTGTAGTGTGTGTGTGTGTGTGTGTGTGTGTGTGTGTGTAGGAAACAACTACAGCCACCAAGCAACAAGATGGAAATAAATTAGGTCATAAGACTATATAGCTAAAATTCATTTAAAATATCACAAACAGAACGACAGAATTACATTATTGGAATTATTGTTGTAATTTTATTATTATGAAGTAACTAATAATAAATGGTAGGGATGGTTAAACATTTGTTTCCTTATTTTTCCCTTATTTTTCTTTCTTCATTCATTATTATTAAATTATTATTATTATTATTATTATTATTATTATTATTATTATTATTATTATTATTATTATTAAATATACGCATACCTTCGAGGCGCATCCCGACGTTGAGGCATTTTTGGAAGCGGCAGAACGGACACCTCTTCCTCTGGGTCTTGTCTATCTTGCACTCCTGGTTCTCCGCACATGTGTACCGCTTGTTGTTCTGCACCGTACGCTTGAAGAAGCCCTGAACACAGACGGGACGGGACACGAGAATGAGCAAACAAGACCGCAGAAACATGGAGCGCTGGGCCCAAACAGCATGCAAACTGCGGTCAAAAAATAGCGCCACATATTCCGTGTTCCAACCTTTTATTCGTTTACTTTAAAACAAAATTGGTTATTAAATAAACAAGAGGGAGCACAAGTTTAGCGGGTATTTACTTAACATGTGAAGGAGACCGTGGGTCACCATTCATCATATCAGTGAATTTAAACGATCATTTAGATCCCAACGCAGTCTGGACCGGACCGTGGTGAGGATGAGGGTACTGTTACCTTGCAGCTTTCACAGGTGAGCAGGCCATAGTGGTATCCGGACACTTTGTCTCCGCACACAGGACACAGTTCTTCCAGATCATCATCGTATGTGTATTCCATCACCTTCAAAGTCACGCCTGGTTTGCAGCAGCACGCACACATGCAAAGCAAATTGTAGCGCTGATCAAGATGAATAAAAGTAGTCTAGTATGCTTGCATCGCAAAATGGAAATGTCAATGAGCCCATATATATATATATATATATATATATATATATATATATATATATATATATATATATATATATATATATATATAGTCACGATGACAATTTTATATATAAATATATATAATTTTATATATAAAATGTATATATAAATATATAGTCACGATGACAATTTTATATATAAATATATATAATTTTATATATAAAATGTATATATAAAATTGTCATTTATGTTCTTAATTTAAAGTGATTGTGGATCACTTTAAATTAAGACCTATGTGACTGTGACTGTTGCATTTTTTTTACTATTATTTATGCTTGTTGAGATCCATACCAAATGTAAAATATAAAAATAGACATCAGAGTGGTTATTGCGACATCAAATATGGCTGTAAGCGAATTAATTGGACCTCTTCATGACCTATTGTAGCCTAATAAAGCGTTTTTTAAAAATAACCTAGTCTAAAGATCTAGTATGCCTTTGATAGTTTGGCTTACAATTTTTAACACGAGTACAAAATATTAAACATAAATCCAGACACCTCATTCATGACTTAAATTTATTGTAATATTTTTTTTCGTTAACTCGAATTTCATTTACACCTGTTATGCGTTTAACGATTACACAAATAAAGCTTTTTTGTTTGTTTGTTTGTTTAATTAATTAATTTTGAAGGAAAACTGTTTTATTTGCTGTTACTGCTAATAGTTTTATTTAATGTAAGTAGATTTTAAACATTGCTATTTCAATGGATATTTTTCGACCTTGTGCTACAGATGCTACGCTTTAATTATATAATCTAGCCTGTCAAATGTTCGTTGTTGTTAAACTGATTTGCAGCTATTATGACGGTTCTATAAACGTTCAAGAAACCCATAGGCTGTCATTGGAACTAAGTTGTTACGTTACATTTGATAAAGTATAAATTATTGTTGACGTAACTGAATATGTAGCGGCTCAAACAACATACTCATTTTTTCCAGAAGTTTCCACCTGCGTCTCACACTTAGCCAGGCTGTGTCTCGTTAGTCTTTCCGCTCGGTGTGTCGGGTCAGCAGAGCAGGAACAGCCGAGGTACCGGCCGTTCTGATGGCTCTCACCTTAAAGTGGTCCACTCTCCAACTCACCAAAGACAATATGACAGATTAGAAGATAAAAATAAACTAAAACCGGCGAATCTAAGACAGCTCAGTGAAATCAATTACAAGAAAAGTGGGACTAATCAGGAGCAGCTGAGCGGGTCGGCCAAAACTCAGTACCGGAGAGCACGCGCGATCCAGGACGCTTGCGAACAAGAGAAGCTTTAAAGGGTGATGCTGCATGGCTTTAGAGTCACGTTTTATGAAATTAAGAAGTCAAACCAGCAAACGTCCTCTTCTTCTACTCACTATTATTATTATCATCATTACTATTAACGTCGCACCGGGAGGAGAGCCAGAGGAAGACCCAGGACACGCTGGAGGGACTTTGTTTCTCGGCTGGCCTGGGAAAGCCTTGGGATTCTCCCGGAGAAGCTGGCCCAATAGCTGGGGAGAGGGAAGTCTGGGTCTCCCTGCTTCGGCTGCTGCCCCCATGACCCGACCCCGGACAAGCGGAAGAAAATGGATGGATGGATGGATGGCATTATTATTATTATTAGTGTTAATTATTAACAGTCATGCTCAGTATTTATATTAGCAGTCATGCCTCTGTATTATTCATAGAGATTTGTTTTTTAATTTATGTTTTCTATGCTTCCTATCTAACATAAATATAAATCTGTAAATTACTCTGTCCCCTTTTTACTCTACCGCTATTACATATACTTTTTTCAACCATATTTTTGATTATTAATTTACTGATTACTTTACCCTTTTTAATACTATTCTAAATTGTGAGAAATTATCATTTTCGTCATCAATATTTATCATGTTGGTATGTCTATCTATCTATCTATCTATCTATCTATCTATCTATTGTTTAATTATTTTTATTTTAGAAACATTTTTCATGATTGTTGTAATAATTACATTCTGTCCAGTCAGACCCTTGATTCAGTTAACTGCAATAGTTGTTTATTTCTTTTGTAATTATTTTCCACTGGGTGTCTGAAAAAGTTTGACATATTACTAAAGAACAGGGTGAGCAATTTTAATTAAAGAATAAGGAACGTTAATGTCCGTATTTCTTCCTGATATTGGCCTGTTAAGTTGACATACTGAGTTCTTGACTGGGACAGTAAGAGAACAGACTCTATCAAGGTGACAGGAGCCAGTAGAAGAAAATACGCAGAGGAGGTTATGGTCTTACCGTGAGCCTTGTCTCCCAGCATCTGAGCTACACACAGCCGCCAGTCAGAGTGATTGTCTAATTAAGCCAAAGACTGAATGTAGTGTATGTGCTGCTGCAGCCTCGCATAGGCTGTAGAAAGAAAAAAAAGGACCAAGATACCTCCAGGTGGACCCTGTCTAAACCTTAGCTGTTTTCAGAGCCGGTGTGTCCAACTGTAGTCTGTATATGTGCCGATGATCATTAACGAACACAGAGTGAAACTCCTTGGCTCTGATTTCTCTTTACTGCCCTTCCCTTATGGCCAAAGTTAAGTTCCTGTGCTGCTATTGGTTAACGCGGAATCACGTGACCGATGTTCGCTGCCTCCTGAAAGAAAAAATGCCTGGACAGGAGGAGCAGACGGAGGATTCACTCTCTCAAGCACGCTTTCAGCTGTTGTCAGGCAAGCTTTTCACCAAGGAAATTAGCAAGGAAATGAGATGCTTACAGTGAGGTTTCATTTGTCCGAAATACAATAATAACAACAACAGTAATAATAATAACTATTATTATTATTATTATTATTATTATTATTATTATTATTATTATTATTATTATTACTAAACTAACAATTATTGTTATAATAATGTGGTACATTATATATAAGCCAACTCAGGCCAAGGCTCCCCACCTCTCCTATTTAACTAGTCATTAAAACAATGGCGGCCTTCTGTTTGTTTCTATATTTATCTTCACTGTAGCTCACTGTAGATTGAACAGATTAATAATAATTGACTCTGACCGGACATTTTGCTTGGTAAGCGCGACTGATAGTTAAAGTGTCTATTGTTAGCTGAGGCAGGATGCAGCGTCAGGCCGCTGAGGGTCACTGCATGGAAACACGAACAAAGCAGTTGGTCCTCAGCTCTTCAGATACCGTCGTGCTGTTACAGATGCGCGGGTGGTGGTGGTGGGGGGGGGTGTCTAAATTTAAAGAGTCTTTTTCTGTGTGATTTCCGGAAGATTGGGATTACTTTGCACGACTAGTCTCTTCTTCAGTTATAATATTGATCTTTTAATTGTTTCCTTTTTTTGTGTGATTTCTTTAGCAGGCCTTAAAGATTTCTGTTCATCAAGGCCCCAAAATAAATAAAACTCAATGGTTTGACCACTTGACCCCTGAAATAGTATCTTAGTCAAATTAAGACCTAATAGACATCAACGCATAGCAATCAGACAATGATTACTTAAAGCAATTAAACTATGATTTATATTCAAATTAAAAATATTTAAAGTTTGTTAAAGGGAAGCGATCTGAATGAGGCTCCTCCTAGTGGTGAGACAAACTGGTATCACCGACCGGATTTTTTTTAAATTTTTACTTGTGACAGCAAAATGTTTAAATGGTCCAGGAAGAATTCTGTTGAGAATAATGTCATTTAAATCTGAATTTTAAAAAAATATGTGAACAAAAGTAATAATGTAGTAACTGGGCATAACATTGTGGCCAGATGAAATTATCAGAATTGGTGTGATGATCTGAATGTGATGGCTAGACCAGTGATTGCCAAAGATGGGGTCGGGGCCCCAGGGTAGTCCAAAAAACGCTTTGTGTGAGGTCTTGAGATGATCTCCAAAAAGACCAGGAATGACTATAACATGCGGAGAGTTGTAATGTCATTGATTCTACCCATTTAGGGAACTGACAGATGTCATGTGATTTTTTCAGTATTTAGCCATTCCCTTCTTCCCAACCCCACATGATGGATGTCAGGGCTGAAAGCTGGTGTGTTCCAATTTTATTGAGAAAAAGAGATTCAGAGGTAAGAAAGTAATTTTTTGACCAAAGGTAACTTTGTTTATACTTGCAAAATTACAAAATAGAGTCATATGACCAATGTCAGTTGAAAATGTAGTTTCTCAACCAAAATGTGGTGCATTTTCCTTGGCTGATTTCAAAGCATAATAATACAGCCATGTTTGCAAAAACACTTCGGACAGTCGGACATAACCAGTGTCATTTAGTATTGTCTGATGAAAAACTGAAAATTGTTGGACATCTTGGCCGACGTGCTACTCCTCTATCCTTGCAAATATTTTGCCATTAAAAAAAATCTTGAAAAGACAGGAGTTTAGATTAATAACAATCTTTATTAATGTGCATTAGACTTGCTGTGTTTATCGCTTAAGTGAGTTTTGAGTTAGTGCATCATATTCAAAATATTTAAAGGTATCAGTGCTTAAATAATAATGTTTATATTAAATGCCTACCTAAGACTGATGAGCAAGAAGTTTTTAAAGAGGGAAAATGTGGGTCAGTGATGATCTTGGGGTGTCACCAAAATAAAAACAACCCCACTGGGAAACAGGGCTGTAATAAACTTTATAAAAGTGAGTGACTAACAACATGAAGATCAAGGATTGACATAAACATAAATACATAAAATACAAATCATTCTGACTAACTGAAGTTATTTCTTTTCTTTCTTAAGTTATTATTCGTTAAAAATATGATCCACATAAGACTTTCTCATTAGGGGGGATTAGTGGGGTGATCTAATCTGAGGTGGTTCATTTTTTTTTTTTGAGCAGAGTGTGTTTTCCACATTAAATGAAAATGACCAAAGTTACTCCATTATTTAAAACTGGGGACAAACATCTTTTCACTAATAACATGCTAGTAGTATTACTTTGCTAGTTCTCTTAAAAGCTGGAAAAACTTGTCACCCAATACTTGATGATTTCATCAATAAACACAACATATCAACAGATTGACTGTATGATTTTAGAGAGAACGGGTCCACATCAATGGCATTAATGTACATAACTGAAGAAATTATGAACAGCATGGACAACAAAAACTTTTATGTCACTGATTTAGTTTCATATCAGATCAATATGTTTGTTATTGTTTTTATAGATAATATGCATTGAGCACTGATGTTATGTTAAACCTTGTTCATGTACATCCATTCTCACATACACATGTATATATTCAATAGAGGGTGTGTTTGAGTTATGATCTGTCATAAAGAGTGACAAGCATTGCTCCGGGTTCTATTCTCAAATACACGTTGTAAAGTGAAATCTACAATGGAGCATCTATTCTTGATTTATTATTATTATTATTATTATTATTATTATTATTATTATTATTATTATTATTATTGTCACAGCTCCCCCAGCAAGTGTTACAACCTACCCCAGCAGTAGAGTGGGTTTGTAACAAAGGAGGTTTGTGTCTTTGACATTAACTCAAAGTCTGCGATATGTTTACAGGATTTGCAATTAGTACCATTTGTAGTAAACATATGTTAATATTTTGAATAAAAGTTTGGGAACTTTATCTCCACAACTCAAGGAGTTATATATGCTGAAATAAAAATTGTTACAATCATCCCTGGTCTCCCCTACATTGAAAAATGATTATTATTTTTAGGAGCCATAATCATTAAAATAGAGTTTAAAAAAATCTGTGTCAAAAGTGGATTAAAGTTGGAAGGAAGGTAAATTGTTGTTATCATGTTCCTGTTTGATTTGCTTGTTTGCAATATTTTTTAATGTTCAAGCAGTCTAACATGGAGTCATGAGCCCTGCCAGTATTAGTTTGCAGGTCATAAGCAGAAATGTTAGGGAACCCCTAAGCTGGACTAGGGTCAGAACATCTCCACTACTACAGCTCTTGTACCATGATCCCAGTTTAAACTGGTTAGAATCTATCAAAATTGCTCCAAGGTAGGAACATTAGTGAAAGGGCAACAGGTTGATGAATATCAGGCCCACTGATGGACATGGGGACCACAAGGATCAATCCAACATATTAGCTGTTATAGCACAGACTGCAGAAGACGTTACTGCAGGTTCTGTCACAAGGGTGTCAGAATACACAGTGCAATACAGTCTACTATGTATGAGGACAAGCTACAGACTGGTCAGAAGGCCCATGCTAACATCTGTCCACCACTGAAAGGGGAGCAAGTATCAGAACTAGATCTCAGAGCAATGGAAGAAGGTGACCCTGTGCAATGAAACCCATTTTCTTATAAATCACATGGTTGGCCAGATATGTGTGCATGGCTTCCCTGTGAAGCACGCAGTTCCAGAATCCTTTGTGGGAAGAAGTAAAGCCATCAAAGGCAATGATGCTTTGGGGAATATTCTGTTAGAAAACGTTGGGTCCCTCCTACCATCAATGTTGATGTTTCTTTGACTCATAATAAAAACCTAATGACATTGAAGACCATGTACATACTTTCATGGAAAGTGAAGTAAAATCAAGTTTATTGTAAAGCACATTTCAGCAGCAAGGCAGTTCAAAGTGCTTTACATCGTTTACATCAATCAAGTATACATCAAAATCATCAAGCAAATATCAATGCATCAAAATCATGAGGATCATCAAGCAAATATCATCAAGCAAATATAATTCAAAAATACTGATCAATGTTCCACTTGCTACTAATCAAAGGCAGCTCTAAACAGGTGGTTTTTTAGCCTTGAGTTGAAGGAACTCAGTGTTTCGGCTGTTTTCCAGTTTTCTGGAAGTTTGTTTCAGATTAGTGGAGCATAAAAGTTGAATGCTGCTTCTCCATGTTTGGTTCTGGGGATGCAGAGTAGGCCAGAACCAGAAGACCCAAGTGGTCTGGAAGGTACAATAAAGGATACAATGACAACAGGTCTTTAATGTATTTTGGTGCTAAGCTATTAAGTGATTTATAAACATGGTGATATCTGGTGCCCTCTTTTAGCTGGGTAATGTATTCAGCTGCAAAGACAAAACACTTTTGGAATGGTTTAAGGAGGACAAGAATGAGCTGGAGTTGTTGTTCACTTGGCCTCCAATTTCCCCAAATCTCAATCCAATCAAGCATCTGTTGAATGTATTTGATTCATGATGGCCTCACCTCACAAACTCCAGAACTCAAAGGCTCTGCTGCTAACATCTTGGTGCCAAAAGAAACAGCACTCCTTCAGGGTAGGGTGGAGATTCCTTAACGGGCCAGGACTGTTGTTTCAGTAAAGGTTGTACCAACACATTTTTAAGATATAATGTTATGCCTAGCCAGTGTCGTTTCTTTATAAAAACTTATTGTAATCTATGAGGAAATGTTCAAACAAGTGTAAAGCACAGCTCATTAAGCCCAGCGCATCACATTATCTGCTTGTGAAGTGTATGCTCAGCAGAGGGTCTATGGACAGAAGACAGCTCCTATTTATCAATGTGTTTCACCCCTGACCTCCCAGAGTCACAGTAAGGTCCTCGCTCAGCCTACATGTGCTCCTACAAATATTAGGGAGCACAGGGGCAGAAAGCGCGTCTGTCACGGGGGGGGCGGGGGGGCAAGGAGTTCAGCCTATCTCCTGTTTGTCTCTAGCATGATTTTGTTTTGCAAGTGTGCTGTGGCTACTGCTCAGCACAGACCTGCACCAGACAAGCTCTGTCTCTGTCTCCCAGATATATTTGTACAATAAATAAAGGGGAAGGGCTACAGCCAGACTGCTGTTTTGACTTCGTCAATTATAATTTGTGCAGTTTATGCCCCCCACCCCTCTCTGCACACCCACGCCCACAGAGATTTTCTGCTGGAGTGGCAGAATCTTTGTGGAGAAAAGCAGATAGTGGTGCAATCACTCTGGGTGAAAGCTACAGGAAGATGAGTTGCTATGTATAAAGATAACTTGGGAGATTTCAGATTGTGAGTTAGTTAATACATCATTGCTCATCAGTGACAAGTACAGCAGAGTTCCTGGAGTTTGGCTTGCTGGGAGAAACATTGATAGACAAACATATCTTGAAAGAAACAAAAGAACAAACATATACAAAACGGATGAAATTGGCTAATTCACAAAAGGGTTGTTTCAGTGCAGAAAACACCCCAATATACTTGTATAAAGGACTAGTGAAGATGAAAACATTGGTTAGGGATATTTTAACCCATGATTGCAAGGGGCCATAAGCAGAATTTAAATTGTGGCCTTCTTTTTCAGTGAAGCCCAGCACCCAACACAATATCTCTTAAATTGTCCAAGCTTGATTTTTTTGACCATCAAATTATTAATTTTACATCAATAACTTTAAAAAACAGCAGTAAATGACTAAGGATAAGGTTATATCTCTGGTTTACTCAACAGTGGGGTCCAGCATTTGAAGACTCAGCAGAGTTTAAGTTGAAGGATCTGTTTTGATTGTACTCACAGGCATAGAACAATCAAAAGAGCAAAAGTGCTGCTAAGGCCTATTGTAATCACAGTGTTTCTTTTTATTATGCTTCCATCAAATGAACTGGCTTTTTGGAGGTCTAAACATATGTGAAAACACACCAAATTTGGCAGACACATCAGTCCTGTGTAAGGGTTTCGCAAAAGTTGCAACAGAAACAGCTCAACACCGCCCCTGGCAACTTTCAAAACACCCTTCGCATTGGTACACTTGCTCAACTCCCCAAGACCTACAGTAAATTCTCTGGCACCCATGCTCTACACTAAACATGAAATTGGCCATCTTGGATTGAAGGTCCGATTTTGACCCCATTTTGGTCGTTTATAGCCTCCCCATTTGATTAAATTCTTCCGAGAGATTTTGATTGATCGGTTTCAAACTTGGTCAGTTTGCTCATTAGGCATGTTGGATTAAAAGTTATCAAAATGGTGACTTTTTGAGCATGGTGAAGGGGCATGGCCAGACCTCAAAGTTTGACATTTCACCATGAAACACGAAAATCTTATATATCCCACATAAAACCTCACTGATACACCAAACCTTCTGGGACTGACCCATATCCAGTCCACTACGATATTCAATGGTCAAATCATGATGTCATTTAAGCCACACCCCCTGACAACTGGAAGTGTAATGTTTTACTTTGAAAGGTCCCAGTCTGACCCCTGCTTTGACCGAGAATTATGTAATTCAGTACACTTGTGTACTTTGTCAGGACCTACAAAAAAGCCTCATGGTGAAAACCCAACAGGAAGTCAGCAATTTTTGATCAAAGCAGCCATTTTGTCTCCTTTACACACAATGTATCTGAGTAAATTCCTCCTACAGGTTTTAACATACAGACTTCAGAATCACTCAGCAAAGTCTTGAGGCATTGAAGATCAAAAGTTATCAAAAGCTTTTTTTCTCCATCAAAGCATGTGGGCATGGCCAAGCCTCAAAGTATGACCATTCGCCATAAAACATCAAAGTGATTCCACTTTCACCTTCCACATGCAAGGTCACAGCTCTATGACACTTTGTGTCTCATAATAGACTAGTACTCATCACATTCACATGGTCAATTTTTGACATCACATTAGCCCCGCCCCCCTTCCAATAGGAAGTAATTGGTTTTGCTGCTGGATGTCTTTCTTTTTCTCTTTCATTCATTCAGATTTAAACCTTTGTCTAATGACAGAACAACATGATGCTGAATCCTTCTCTCAACACTATCTGGTGGCTGGATCATGTGGGTGTGGCAGAATGGCAAATTTCAATCCCTCGCCGTTTGCATACGGTTGGCTCTAAATCACACATGCATCATCCAGTTTGCACCAAACTGGGTATGATTGACCTTTGTTAACCTGTAAAGAGGCCAGTAAGATTATATAGGATTTTGACTCCAGTGTGCACCCTAGTTTATTCCAACAGTTATATCTCCCTAGTACATCATTTGATCTACACCAGATTTTTTGTGCATCATCAGGGAGCACTTCTTGAGACATTGGTGCAATACATTAATGACATCACTAAAGCCCCGCCCACTCAAAGAAGACAGTGAAGATTAATGGGTGACTCCTCCTTCTTCTCCTTGTGTATGATATAAGATTGAAACCATATCCACTAACTGTTGATTATCACACATGACATGTTCAAAAGCCTACAGGGAGTCTTCACCAATCCTTCGCCACAAAACAAGAAGTGACGATAACTCCTGTCTGGAAGGTCAGATTTCAGCAAATCTTTTAAGACTTGCCCTGGACTCATACTGAACTGGACGTTCAGTATGAATCCAATTTGTAAGATTCACCAAGTGCACCGCCTAGTGGACGGGTGTGGGAACGGTGTGAGTGTGTTGCCAATTGCAATTGGATGGTTGCTGCATGGCCAGAGCGGCGCTGAGCTGCGAGGGCCGTTCAAGGCTGCTTGCAGCTTTAACTGTATTTGTTTTTATTAAATACTAATTTATACTCCATTTATACTACCTTAGACTCACTCTCTGCATATGGCATCTTAACCAGTCACAGACTTAATATTTCCTTTTTCTTTTTCAAAGGTTCTCTCAACTTTTTAGTATTTTAGACATCACTGCTTCAATTGAATCAGTTCTAAACAGAGACACTAAAATATCCCATAGTCTCATGTCTGCTGGTTCTATCACCATCTCTGTACATCCACCTGTTAAAGCATCCTAGAGCCTTCACTTCAGTGGCAGCTTGCAGTGGTCACTGGGTGTAAATGAGTGTGTAAAAGGAAAGATGAAAAGCAATTTCATTAAAAGCTCTATCTGAAAACAGATAGAGCTATGTGAATATTGTCAACAGCTCCTTTCTGCATCAAAAAGACTATTGGGAAGAATCACAAAGTTATTCGTGGATACCATAGTTAAACCCAAAATTATTCACACCCCTGTCATGGTGTTACACATATGCATTTATTGAGAAATCTACCTATTTTTGTGTATGTTTATCTAAATCACACCTAGAGCAAATAGCTCCTCCTTTTCCAAAACCAGATCTGTTTGTGTTATGCAGAACAAAAAGGCTAACAAACAACTCGTGGTAATTCTGGCGTAACATAATTTTTTTTTAAAAAAAAAAAACAACACTTACATTACTGGCATTACAGGTGATGTTATGGATCCTGTGTTCCAGTAATAGCTGCCCAATAATTTTTATTTTTTTTTTAATAATTTTGTATAAATTGTGTTTAAAATTATTTTGTTGTCTTTTATATATTAAAATTGTAAATTTGATGTCATGATCTGTGAGTGTTTATGTTTTTGGTTCTGAATAGTTTTTGTATTTTAATTATTTTGGGCTGTTTAGGACTCCTATTAAGGTTTTTTTCCATATTAGATCATTCCTATGTATTGAGTTTTTTAGTCCTCTCTTGTCTTCTGACCTTTGTGTTTTCTTTATGTTGTTCCTTTTCCTTTGATTATGAGATCTTTCTGTGTTTTGGTTCAGAACAACTTTGATATTCTTTCTTCTACTGCTCAGATCACACATGACCAAATATGAAAATTAGGCGATGGTGTCATCTAGTGACTTGTAGCAACTTTTAGGACAGCCAATTTCTACTTTCCTTCCTGCGGAGTTGGCAACAGTGAAAAAGAGGTTCCACAACGTGAACTGTAGTTCTACTCAGGCACTGCAGAATAGTTGGTTTTTCTGCATGAATCGTGACATCATCTGTGAATCTGTCAACAGCTGGAGAAAAAAGCCAGTCAACTGAACAAAGAAACAACAAACAAGCATGGCAGTGAAGAATGTGTAGTGGTCTATACATCTTTTGAGGAAACCCAGCAGCTGATTTTACTTTAGGCTGACTGGAGCGCTAGAAAGCAGAGATACACCATCTCCATTATCGCCTGGTTAGCGAACCACTAGACGAAGTTATCAAATTCTTTGTTGTTCTATGACATTAGTCTCTGTTATGTGCAGTAAGAATGAACACTGCATTGGTGGTCAGTTGAAAGGTCTGTGGATTGTTAAATTAAAGGAAGATCCGTCAACAAAGCAAAACAACTCAGCCAGCTCCACCATCTTGCTGCTGAGCTCTCCTGCCATGTTGTGTAACATCCACAACTGACTACACATCCTTGGTTCCCCAAACTGGTGGATACAGGTGTCAGCTCTCAAAGCACTAAAGTGCTAAAGGCATGCGAACCGAACCAGTTCAAGAACAAGAATTCTCAAACTGTCCTGTCCAGCATTTCCTTGGTCTAATTCCTCCCTGGCTGCACTAAATTCTTTTGATCATTCATACCTGGTTCTCTTGCAACTCATCAATTCACCCAGTAGTTAACTACCTCTGTTTTTCCTTCACCTCCTCACCATATTCTGTGTTCATCTATGTCAGTTCACCATTTCCTGTTTACATATCTGTTTCTCTGTCGCCAGTTGCTTGTCCTTGGTTCTTTAAGTTATTTTATAATTAAATTCCTTCAGTCTCCACAGCCTCTCTGCATTTGGGTCCTTATCATTACAACCATGAGATCATATGGTTGTGAAGGATTCCATCAGATGCCTCACATGCTCCGTTTAATAAATAGATTTTAAAAAAAGTTAGTAAAAATCCTAATGTATTGCATGACTTGGTAATGAGCACTGAGGTGTCTTGAATGCAGCAAGTGGTTCAGTCAGGTACATACAGATTTTTGGAAATAAAACACTCTTTTTTAAGTTATTTAGAGAAAATGAAAAGAAAGGGATTGCTTACATGTGTTTTTTCTTTCATTTTGACATAATTCTGAAACGTATTACATTTGTAGTAGCTTACATGCATTACTAATATGGAAACAACATTGCAACATTATTCCCTCAGTCACATGCTATTCTTAAAGTTTTAAGGGATACCTCAGTAGGTCAGGACGTAGAGTTCTGTCAGCTCTTGGGGGTTAACAGAGAAGAAAAATAGAACAAAAATCTTTTGGAGATTCCGTTTTTTTGTGCTCCACCTGTTTTCACTGGGCACAGAAAATGTTCTTTCCAAGACTGCCATAAAATATTATATATATATGCACTTTTCAATTCAAATTCAAAAATACTTTATTTATCCAAAGGGAAATTAAATGTTGATGTAACTCATTTAATCAAGGAGTTATTATAGACGCTGATGGCTGTGGGCAGGAAAGATCTCCTTTTGTGGTCCGTTTTACACCCAAACTGAAGAAGTCTTTGACTGAAGAGACTCTGTTTTCCAATGACAGTCTCATGAAGAGGATGTCCAGGGTTGTCCATAGTTTTCTTGACTTTATGCAAAATCCTTATTTGCATCATCATCTCCAGAGGTTCCACAGTCATCCCCAGAGCAGAACCAGCCTTTTTTATCAGGTTGCTGAGCCTTTTTCGGTCCCTGGCTCTGATGCTGCTGCCCCAACAGATGATGGCAGAGGAGACACTCTCAACAACAGACTTATAGAAGATCTGCAACATCTTGCTGGAAACCTTGAAGGATCTTAGTTTCCTCAAGAAGTATAGTCTGCTCTTTCCTTTCTTGTAGATGGCTTCACTGTTGAATTTCCAGTCCAGTCTGTTGTCTCGATGAACACCGAGGTAATATATTTCTTCTACTGCATTCTCACTTTTTCAGAAAAAACTAAAAACTGTATCTTTGGCAAAACAAAACAAAACAAAACAAGATTCTTGCACAGCCTGCAATCATGCAGATCTTATCAAGTAGATTCTGTGAGTTTTATTTCCATCCTTCTGTCCAAGGGCTATCATTCTTGGATCACTACTGATCTTTTTTTTTTTTACAGCATAATTCAGTTTATCAGTGCTAATTTTCAAGAAATGTAATTACAAGACAAAATGCACATCTAACATCCTAGAGATCAGTTTGGTCCATTTGAGTTTCAGATCAATCCAGTTCATTCCAATACAATCCAGCCATATAGTTACATTCAGATACAATTAAATATTGTCAACTTTAATCCTGATTCGGATAGAGTAAAATCAAAGCCAGTTAATCCCATAATACCAATTGATATAAAGTTATCTATCTAAGCAAGTCCAACTATTTGCATCGAGTCCTTGAGTTTGCAGTAATCCCTCCTCCTGAGAGGCTTGTGACAACAGTGAAAACAAAATACTTTTTTTCATGGTTTTACTGTATATACAGTTTAAAATATCTCCAATGCAAAATTAATTTTATAATTTAAAACAGACTATGATGATGTACAGTGCTAGCTAAGAGCAAAATCATAATCACAGCCTCAAACACAGTTCAGATTTAATTAAATATAATCCAGTGATTTATTCAAACAAAGTATTACCAAGCTCAAGTAAATCATAATCCAATTCTCTCAAAATTTTCCAAAATTGTTCTGTTCTTAAGCCAAAAACAATCATTTTGACATAAAAAAAATATCAATTTTGTTCAATTAGGAACAATGAGGATGAATTTAATATAATTAAGCTTAGTAATGTTTATTTAAACTGTATATAACTAATTTACAATACAAGTCATCTAAAGTCAGTTTACAGGATAAAACAAGTCCTGTTCATATCCAGATGTGTACAGTTTTCTTCAGTCCAAATGCGTTTAATGCAGCTTAGCTCATTTAGGATGCAGATCAAAATAACTCTGTCAGATGCTGGTTCAAATACAAATTCAAACAGCTTAACTGAATTCAATCTAATGTATAATTATCTAATCTTATTCAGATTCAGTCAATCGTAAATTTGAATTACCGAAAAGTTTATCGAAGGAGACTAGCAGATTGTATCTAACCTTTGCTTCAATCCAATTCCACATTTGGAGCAAGCACAAGGAAACAGTGGAGAGGAAGGACTTCCTTTTAACAGGAAGAGACCACCAGTAGAAAGAGGCTCAAGATAAGCAACCATTTGTCTTAACCAATGCTTTGCTGACAAGACAAAATGGTGAAAAGTCAATTCAGATCCATATAATTCAGTTTAATGAATTGGTGTCTCTAAAAGAAATGGTAATATGCAAAAACAAAAATTGTCTAGCCAAGGAAACTATCATATCATATAAGGAAGAGAGCTTTTAAATATTTATTAAATAGTATATATGGATCAGTTCAAAAATTAGATTATTATAGAAAAGTTAATTTATTTCAGGAACTGAGTTACTAAGTGTAACACATTATAGATTAATTTCACAGACACTGATGTTTTCCAGTCTTTAGTTCTGTTAATTATGATGATTTTCCGCTTACAGCTAATAAAAACATGGTATTTAAGATTAGAATATTATATCAAACCAATAAAAAACATTTTTAATATAGAATATGGGCCTATTGAAATTTTTGATACCTGCTCAGAGGTTGTTTTTTTTCAAAATGTACCTTCCATCTGACAAACGAGGCTGATCAAAACACATGTTGTATTGAATACTGTGTGACTGTATATGGTTGCTGAAAGGCCCCTGGCACATGAGATAGCTTGTTACTCGAAGTTATGTAGAAAAACACTGGGGGAAAAAAAAAAAAAAAAAAAAAAAAAAAAAAAGAATGAATATGAGCAGGAGAGACCAGCTGATGAACATGAAAGGCTGTTGTACAGTTTGGTTATAAAATCACACTGAGAGCTGCCCATCAGTGAAGCTACAACCAAACACTGTTTTATTTTTTACAATCATAGATGATCATAAGCCATCAGCATGACAACTTAAACTTCAACCTCTACATGTGGCTGATCTAGTTCTGCTCAATAATTCACAGCCAGCACACACCATAAAGGAGTAATGCATCATTTTATATTTCTGTAACTGAAGCAGGATATAGAGATTCTGCTCTAACCATCTAAATGTTCAGTGTCCTCACGTTTGTCCTTGACAAAGCCAGGCCACAACTACAAAAAGCACTTAGAACAGGGAAATTAATGAGAATGACTACAATAGCATTGAGAGAAGGCAAGCTTGACAGGGGGTTTTCCTCAGTCATCCAGCAAGGTCATACAAAAAAACAAAAACAAAAAAAAAAAAAAACTTGTTCCTCTGATCCCTGGAACCCTGCCTTTCAGAACTACTCAAGGCTAATGTGTACTAGACTTGCACTGAATGGTGGATTCCTTGAAGAGGTTCATAAATCACTGCTATGGGTGAGCTCTGATAAGCACATGCCCCCTGTTGGTTAATTTTAAGCATTGCTTGGTAAAATGTGATACACTTCCACCAAAAGAGATGGTAATTGTAAGTTACTCCTAAGAATCTCATAATGAAATAACAGGAGGCAGCGCCACTCTGTGACGGCTGCAGCCTCAGACACCTGTCTACCCTTTGATGGGATGTACTGAAATGTAATAAAGGCATTCTGATTCTGAAACTTTTTCATTCAGTTTTAAATAATTTGACTCAAAAACATGGCTATTGCAAAGTATAGCATTTGTACAATTTGATCTGAGAGTAGTTTGCAGTTATTGTACACACACTGCCTTGAAAATGGATTCAACTTTTTCACATTTTGTCAGCTTACAACCACAAACCTAAATGCATTTTATCAGGATTTAATGTTATAGACCAACACAAAGTAGTGCATATGTGGGAAGAGGAAGAAAATTATAGAAGGTTTTTGAAAAATAACAACCAGAATGTGTGTGGCCTGCATTTGCATTCAGTCCTTCTTTACCCTGATACCCTTTCAGATGTCGCCTAATAAGTAAAGAGAGTCCAACTGTGTTCAGTTTATCCTAAACAAATAACTCAGTTCTGTGTGTGAAAAAAGCTGCTTTCAGAGTTCTGTGTTTATCTTTCACAAATAAAAATCAGAAAACACCAGTGTGCAGTTTTGTTCAGTCCCATGAGTCAACACTGTGTGTAATTACTTACTGCTGCAATTGACAGCTGCAAGTCCTTTGGGTGTTTGTCTCTACCAGCTTTTGTCCATCCTTGTATTCTAGCAGAAGTTCAGTTAGACTGCATGTGGAGCATCTGTCACCATCAAAGTCTTGCCATACACATGAATATGCTTGGTCTTAGGGCTGGGCGATATGGCCAAAAAACATGTCACAGTCTTTCACATCAGTCGATATTGATAATTATTGATTAGTTTTTGGTTTTAAATATCCAAAATACTGCCAGACTAGTGAGGTGATCTTTCCTCTTTTATTCACAATTTCCTCTTGAGCTGTTGTTCTCATTTTCTCCTTTCACTCCACCCTGATCTTCTCTATTTTTAAGCAGTTATGAGCCAAGGTGGCAAAACATGAAACTGCTCCCACATACTCAGGTATACTGTGTGTATTCTGAGGAGCGCGCACTGTCCGCAGACAGTTGAGATTTTGTAATCAAGTGTTTTTCTTGTGACAAATTCCTTAATTTCTCACAATCTGAATGGACTGGCAAGTTTGATGAGCTAGTTGGGTGCTTAACCCTACTTCTTCTAAACCAGGGCAGCCACTGCACACCTGTTATTGCAGTATCAGAGAGCAGCAGTCGCGCTGCGCGTCCTTTTGACTGGTTGGATTCTCAACAGTATCAGCTTGGTGTTGCATACAACGTAGTTCCATGTGAACACTGTTTCCTGCCAAGCAGTTTCCTGTGCGAGTCAGTGCGTCACCAAGTACGTGTCCGCGGTTGTACAGTGACGGTGTGGACATGTCCAGTGGACGTCCACATTGAGTCTGCCTCGAGTACGTGCGGACCTCCAAGGAGTGAAGCAGGGCCGAATATGTCGGGGGCAACATGAAACTGCTACTAGCATTTTACAAAACAAATTGTTGCTACCTTACCAAAGAGTGAGTGAGCTACTTGTTGCCACCAACCTTTCTTTGCTGGGAGAGGCTGAGTGGCCAAAGCCTTTCTTCTGCCTACATCCCCCAGAATGCCATGCTGCTCTGGATTAGAGTTCATTGAAATAATCAAAATTATATTAGACGTATTTTCTATTAATACTGACCACGTGTCTATCACGGTAGATATCGTCATAGTTTTATAGCCCAGCCCTATTTTATCTAAACCATTCCATTGCTCTACTGGCTGCATTTTTAAAGGTTGGTGTCCTGCTAGAAGGTGAATCTCCAGCCAAGTCTCAAAACTTTTTCAGTGTCGAACAGATCATCCCTCCAGAATGGTCTTCACATTGACTTTGAACAGAGAGACTACAATGTTAATTTTCCACAACACATAGCGCTTTGAATAAATTCAGTTTTGGTCTCTGAGCAGCATGCCCTCTTGTACATGCTTATTGTGTCCCCTAGCTCACTTTTGTCAAAGCCAGTTTTCTTTTTTCAACTCTTCTGTATAGGCAAGATTTATTGAAAATACAACCAAAAGTTGTCCTTCTGACATTTTATCCCACCTGAACTGTAGATCTCTGCAGGTCCCCCAGAGTTAACATGGGCTTCTTGGCTGCTTCTCTGTTTAAGCCTTTTCTTACCTGCCCTTGCACTTGCTGGACGGCCATGTCTTGGTAGGGTTATCATTGTGTCATACTCTCAATTAGTAAATGATGGATTAAGCAGAGCTCTGTGGGATGTTCAAACCTCAGGATATTGCTTTATAACCTAATACTGCCTTAAACTTCTCAACAAATTTCTCCCTGGCCTGTCTGCTGTACTCCTTGGTCTTAATGATGCTGTTTGTTCTCTAACAAACCTCTGAGGCCTACAGAAAACAGCTGGATTTATACAGAAATTAAATGGCCCCCAAGACAACCTCCTGGTTGCCACCCATTTTATTTATGGGTATCAGAATAAAGAGTGTAAACACAAATGCATGCCATGCTTTTCAGACTTTAATATATAAAACGTTTTGAGAACCTTGTTATCCTTCAAACTCAGGTATGTGCTACTTTGTGTTGCACAACCCAATAAAGTACAATAAAGTATGTGGTTCTTATTATTGTAGAGTGTTAAGAGGACTGGATCTCCAGCAGCCATTGGGCAAAGGGCAGGGTACACCCTGGACAGGTCACCACCAGTTCACCACAAGGCAAACATCCATGCAGACACACACTTATTCTGTAGGGGAATTTATAGTGTCCATGTAACCAAATAATCATGTTTTTGGACTAAGGAAGGAAGCAAGAGTACCCAGTGAGAGATTACACAATCACTTGTAAATTTTAGAATTTAATTTTATGAATGAGTTACAAAAAAAAAAAAAAAAAAAAAACTTCTGATCTAATGTAAAAGTTTTCCTGGTGCCCAGAGAGCCAGCATCTCAACCCCTGTGTTGAAGTTGATGCAGTAAGTTATATTCTTTAAAGTGCAGTTAATTTCATAAACAGCTCACTAATATAGGTTTTAAGCAAATTCTGTCAAGGCTCAGAAAACTGCTCATTTCTTTAGAGCTGCTTTCAGCCTCAACAGGTAATCTGCATCAACGCTTTGGCTCAGTGATAAGAGGTGGTTCGTGATGAAAAAATACACTGACACCCCAAACTCAGTTGGCCTATGAATGGAATTATTCTGAATAGGTTGCACACATCCTTCTATACAGTTCTTTCAGCACTTTTCTATAAGCGTGTTTCCAGTGTGTGAAACCAAGGTGCCAAACATTGTCCAACCCCTTCAGGAGGTCCTTGACCTTTCTGTCTTTTCACTGTTTGGAGAAAGTTTTGTCTACATTTATAAGGTGAAAATTGGAAATAAAAACCAAACCTTAGTGGCCTTTTTAATTCTTCTCTCCTCAACACATATTAGCAGGCATAATCACTATTTATGTTTAACATGTTTTTTTTTTTTTTTTACTTTTTAGCTGCATTGTGAGTGTGCTGCTGGATAAACTTGTTATCTGGACGCCAGATGTTCAAGAGCAGATTTATGCCAGAGTCACATTCAGTTTCAAGGCCGCAGCGGGCTGGCTGGTAATTAGCTGTCATGAAAGAGGCCTTTACAAACCTGCAGATATCTGACTAAAGCCTGAGCAAAACAACAGGATGTGAAAAGCTACTCTGAATGCATTTAGTTTCCCAACAGAGTGACAAAATATGAACTCAATTAAAACAAACTGAGCTGATCTGTTCCCTTAACCTCTCAGAGGTGTTGGTTCAGATGCCACCTGAATAATTATGTTGTCATTAAGTTCATTCAAAGACATGATACAGGGATTCAGTAATGTATAAGTAAGTATATCTTCCCTTTTCAAACAGATAACAGCATGTCACTGTATGAAGTCATATATAATGCTTTATTTCTGCCTATTAAATGGTTTGTAAAGTAATGCAAACAAAAAGAGGCTGAACAGTTTCTCACATCATGGTGGAGTTACTCCTGTGAGGAGTAAAACAGGAGCAATTTTTATTACAGCAACAGTGATTTCCACAGAAATCATAGGTTAAACTAGCCTGGTAAAAATCAGCTCCTCGTTCTACACTTTCCTTCGCCCAGAGGGTCTGCACCTTCAGCCATGGTGAAACGATTGCTTCCTGGGGCATGGACTTTGTTGAAGTTTTCTATTTTACCCAGTCGCTAACATTTGCCTGTGACGTATGTAAAACTGTTCGCCAGTTCGACACTATGAAGCTTACTGGAAATTACCTGTGCTGTAAACAAACATCCTCCACCACTGCGAAGAGAGAAGTGCTGAGTCAAACAAGAAGGCTGCTGATGTTAACTCAATATTTAGAAGTATGCCCAACACGGACTGAATGGTTTTGTTCACTTCCTCCATCACCGTTGCCAAGCTACAGGCAGACTACAATTGTAAAACAGCGCAGAAAATCGACGTCATCGTTCACAACTTCTCCTTCTGTTCGCTGATTGGCCCGGGTAAAATTCTACCAGAGAAATCCAGCTCAGTGGGAGAAAGTCCAGACAGAAAACTGAGGGGAGATGAGTATCAAGAAGAATTGCGTAGGAAGGCAATTGCCAGGCTAAGTTCAAACAGGTTGTGGCAAAATTTAAAAAATTCACCAAACCAAAACCTTTGAGACTATGAGAATAAAGAAGTAATCATGTTCTGCCAAAACTCATTGCTACTCATGCATCCATCCAAAATCATGCATGCATCTGAACATCCATCCATTCATCTGCTATCTTCGACTCAATCTGGGATCGGAGCCAAGAGTGCTTAGCGGCAGGTTTTTGTATCCTGTGTTAAACCATGACTGAGATGGAAGTTTATTACTTGGACATGCAACTGTCAGATTGCAGTGGTTGAGGACAATGTCTCATCACATTGTGAAGGCCCTGTTTAAATCAAGTGTTTCTAAGCAGCATTCATTGTGATGTTTAATAAAATTCATTATTAGATATTTTATTCATGCAAGTTCAATCCAGAATTTAAGTTGTTTAACTCAAAATAAGTAGTAATTTTAACTTAATAATGTGAGTAAATATAATACAGAAATGTTTGATTGTTCAACTAGGTGAGGACAGTTTTCTTGCATAATGTGAAATATTTTTTTTGTATAAATTACAGTATTAAGTTAAAACAACTCACAATTCAAGATTAATGAGCTACCATAAATTAAAAAACAATGTTTATACAATTCGTTTCTTGTTGTTGAGTTGTTGGTAATTGGTAATTGTTGTTGTTAAATCAAATTGATGAACTTTAATTTCTGAGTTAAAACCAAAATAATTTTCTTGTTGACAACTTGCATTTTCAAGGCACCAGGTGAACCTTCATTTTCGAGTTAAACCACCTTCAACTATTTTTCAGTGTAGGTGATACACATCATAGCCTTTCATTTGGTCACATTTGTACACATTTTTTAAGAAAAATTTTTTTCTTATTATTTTATTTTTAACAGTGTTTTTGCGGCTATGTCTCTATAAAAGGTTTTATGAGTAAAATTTACTTCTTCCCACTTCTTTGCTGTCTGCCCCTTTCCTGTCTGATTATTATGAATAGGACCCACCAGAAAAAAATAAATTTAACTATATACATTTGAGCCTATCTCCATAATTCATTAAAAATGCCAAACATTCAGGAGAAATAAACTGATATGCATTAGTGAAAAACATGATTATGAAATAGTTTGCTCACAGGTACTAAATGAAAATAGGAAGGGGACTACTAAATAATGGTACATATAGGCAAAGAGACAATCTACACAGGAGCCCTTAGTCTAGATATGGCTGCGTACAGTTGAAATTAAGATATTTACATACAGTGTATGAAAAGACACATAATCATTTTCCTCACTGTCTGACATTAAATCAGACTAAACTCTTCCATTTTCAGATCAGTTCAGACTACCAACATCACTTCAATTTACTCAATACCAGAATAATGACAGAATTTTTGTAGTTCTTTCTTCAAAGTCGGAAGTTTACATACACTAAGATTGGTTTGTGTTTAAAGAATTTGGCAAAGCCCAAATAATGTTGTCATGGCTTCTTACGGCTAATTCACAATGAGTTAAATGGAGGGACAACTATGGATATACTATAAAGAAGCGCCACATTGTGACCTTTAGTGACATTGTTGGAAATCAAAGAAATCAGATGGAGAATTATGAACCTCCACTAGTCTGGTCCATCCTTGAGTATAATTACAAGATGTTTGAAAGTGCCACATTTATCTGTTCTAACAATTATGTACAAGTATGAACAGCATGGGGCTGCTAGCCATCATACCTTTCAGAAAGAAGATGGATTCTATGTCCCAGGGATGAACGGGTTCGGCTGTGAAATGTGAGAATCAACCCCAAAAGAAATCCAAAAAACCTTGTCAAGAGGCTGGTAAGTGTCATTGTCGACAGTGAAATGACTTTTGTAAAATATGGGGCGAAAAGGCCACTTAGAGAGGAAGAAGCCATCACTTCAAAAGCAACATAAAAAGCCAGATGACACATTGCAAATACATCCAGGAGACATGGAGACATGTCCTGTGGTCTGATGAAACTAAAATTAAAGTGTTTGGCCACAATGACCAAAGTTAGATTTATAAAAAAAAAAAAAAAAGGGGGAAGCTTGAATTGTCTTGATTATATTTCACCCAAATGTATGGCGTCTCCTTGCTTCAGTACAAAAGGAAAGTCTCATCAAATGTAGACAGTCTGCTCATCGGAGCCTTCTAATGTTAACCACCATGAACATAAATGGGTTTGATGAGTTCTTTCAGTTTTGAGGTCTTGAGTGAGTTGAAATGTAGAACAGACCCTTATTTGCAGGCCAGTGCAAAGTGGAATAAGTGTGTGTGTGTGGGGGGGGGAGGTGGTGACTGAAGTGGAGGTTCTGCAGAAATGTGAAGGAACAAGGTTATCGCCCTCCTGGAAGTGTGTCAGTTGGCGACGGGTCAGGAATGGCGGGCTGCTGTCCCTTTATCAGCGTCTAGGTCGCAGCTTGTCAGGGTCAAGGGGAACAAGATGAGAGAGAGATGGGAGAGCAGAGGGCCAAAGGAGGACCACACCTGGTGAAGGCACGCTTCTGGAGTGTGGTGGACCATGCGCGCTCTGTTAACACGAGCCAGGAGCCGGCAAAAAAGGGAGCGTTTAGGCTGAGCCGCACAGCCAGTTCTGGCCTTGACATGACTGACGTAAATACAGAGAGCAAACACCAAACTGAGCTGGGTGGAAGGTTTGGACTTTACCTTCTGAAACATCTTCATTAAGTTTGTGACTGAGTTCAGTTGTATGTGCAGTCTACTACAGTTAGTAAGTACACCTCCTTTAATTTACAGGATCTTATGCATTTTTTAAGTATCTTGAATTTTGGGGATGTACTTAGTTTTACTCAAACTTTCATTTTCGCTTCATCTTTGTTTAAGAATAATGACATGGTGCCAATTGGATCTAAATTATTTAGAATTTTACAATTAATAACGAACAGATTCCTCTGTACATCCTAATTGTAGTACAGGGAGTGGGTGTACTCACTTTTGACAATGCCAACAAATAATACAGAAACAGCAGTAAAAGGTTTTTTTTATAGAAGAGCTTAATGGCTTAAAAGGCCTAGTACCAAACAATTTACTTGCCTTTTTTTTGTTGGACTTTTTAATTTTGACCCTCAATTATCAATTTGATGAACATTTATCTTAACTTGTGTGGCAAACACCTTTCACCTTCTCTTTTACCCTCATATCTAAATCCACCTTCCCAGAACCATTTTTCTCTGTAGATTTGATGACTTCGCAAATTACTGTGGTGAACAAAGGCAGTTCTTGATGTGGGCAACATGGCTCACCAACCAGGATAATATGCCCCAAAGTTCTGCATTGCTTACTTTGGCATCCATTTATGGAGAATTGACTTAACTGACTTAATTCTTAAATTAAGAATCTGTGGTCTGACCTCATCATCTCAACATCTAAAATGCTTAGATTGTCTGAACTGGACTGTTCTAAAATTTTGCAGGTTGAATTTTATCAAACCTCTGTTTGTATTTGTTTTGAAAGAGCTTTTGGTTGTAGGACCTTTCAGATCGAATCAAGTGTCCACACAATATATAGACTGGTTAAAGCAATAGTTTACAAATAGTGTACAAACTACATCCCATTTTTTTTACGTGCTGTCCGGCAGTGTGGCACTCTGAATTGTCATCTGAGGATTACGACTTTTGCTATGATGTGAAACATCATAGGGAAAGCCATAATGCATAATTCTTAACATATATATAAACTTTTTTAAAAAGTGCTTTGGGTTTATTTCAAATGTAATGGACACAGAGACGGAAAAAATAGGGAAAAAGAAAAGGAGAAAAGTGTAGGAAAATGTTTAAAGGGAAAGGAGATAAGAGTAGAAGAGAGAAAGGAGGATACAAAGAACACAAGTCAACATCCTAGAAGTCTGTTTCTACATTAGCAGAAAGAGAAAAAAGACAAACACAAACAAAACCGAGAAACCATAGTTACAAACTATATCCAAGAACAAAAATTATATATTTAGTCTTTAAAAATATTGCAAACCCATTTTTTTATTGTTGTTGTTCTTATTGTTTCTGACAGTCAATATTTTAAAAAAGTTAAGTTTCTGCAGAACACAGAAACTTTGTTTGAGGGGCAATGGGTTGGGGATGTGGCGATGGTAGGGGTGAGTAGATTTTGTGCACAAGAGACTTGCTTTCATGCAAGAACTGCCATTGGTGGGGACCACTGATAACCAGCACCAGTGTCATGATCTGGTTGAGAGGCCTGAAGGCAAACCATTTATGAAACTGGAGAGTTCTTTCTGCTGAACCAGAAGGTGATTCCTGTTATAATAGGTTAAAATAGCTATATCCCCCACGGACGGTTATTCTGACTTGGCAACAATTCTGCTTGGTGAGTAGAGTTGCTTCACAGCATGCAGGCGCTAGGTTCAGAACCCATGCAGGGCCTTCTGTGTAGATTTTGCATACTCTTACTGTGAAGGCTCGGTACTCATCCTGACATCCCTACCTTCCACAGTCAGAGACACACATATGAGTGTGAATGTATGTTTGCATGGTTGTCTCCATGGTGATTGCCACATGAGCTCAGAGAATATACACTATAACAATGTGATTTTGTAGATCATGTAATTTAATTTATAAATAGAAAAAATCATTCTCATCAAGCGGAAGTGTGCCCAAGCATGAATCTATGACATAAGATGGTATCAGCTATCCTCCAAAGGTCCAAGATGCAACCTTTTCTAAATACAAGCTTTGAGGATTGAAGTGTTATTGACTTGTTGCATATTTTAACATGGCTGAACAGTGAAACAGCAGAAAGCCCTGTCCCTCAAAACAAAAAAGTTTCCAGTGTAAGTTTTATCTGTGCAAGTTTCTCTGTAAAGAGTTAGGTCTTCCCTCTTCATCTACAGGTTTTTCTGGGTACCCCAGTATGCTCGGATATGCTGCAGCTAAGGTGTTTTATAGTTTTATCTTGACCTCAGGAGTGAGTGTATCCCTCTGTTGATTAGCTTACATTTCAAGGGTAAACTTAGCTTCTTGCCTAATGTGTGGACAAACAGAACAAAAAAAAGGACAAAATTGGTTTTAAAAGTGGAAAAAGTTAATAAATGTCATTTTTAGTGATGTTTTAATCACTTTAATTTGTGGAAAATAAGTTAAATGTTGTGAAATAGTATTTATTATATATTTTACAATGAAACTGCCTGATGACAATCTAATGACATAATGAATGTCAAAAACCCTGTAAATACTACATCAATAGAACAGGCCTACAGACAAAGAGAGAAAGTGACCTGGTGAGATTTATCCGGTAACAGGAACCATAGGGAAAAGTTCTGGGATGAGAGGAAGAGATGTTGGCAGATGGAGTGTTATATTTTAGACTATGTTCTCCTGGAAAACTTCTGAAACCCCTCAAAACACTCCATATTGTTGGGATTGTTAGTTTTACTATTTTTTTCATCAGAATATCAATAAAATATGAAAATATGATTTCATGCAGTTACTGTGTGTTGTTTAGTGATACAAATCACTCTTCTTTAAAAGACTTTAGTCCTAAAGAGACGTCATACAAACGGGTATGTTTTTCAAGAACATTATTTGTGTTTATGGGATCATAGTTGCTGTGCCATGAAGTCACAGCCTAAAAAAAAGAATAATTTTTGTTGTCACTTTTATCGTTATTACAATAGTACCATGAAATATTGTGATAAAAATTTAAAGTACATATTGTCAGAGGTTCGCCTTCCAGCAGGACCACATCCCTAAATATACAACCAGAGCTACAACAAGCTGGTTTAGAGAAGCATATTTATGTGTTAGACTAGACTATGGCCTAGTCAAAGTCCAAATTTAAATCCAACTGAGAATCTGTAGCAAGACTTGACAGTTGATGTTCTTCATCTGACTAAGCTTGAACTGCTTTGCAAAGAAGAGAGGGCAAAAATGTCCGCTTCTAAAAAAGAATGCTACAAATATATCTCCAGACAACTCCAGTTGTAGATAAAGTTAACTCTACAAAGTTTTGATAATGGGGGTTGAATTCATATCACACTTTAATTTGTTTTTAAAAAATTTAAAAACATGTATCATTTTCCTTTTACTCCATAATTCTGCTCTACTTTATGTTTTCTATCACACAAAATCCCAGTTAAACACATTGAGGTTTGTGGTTGTCTGTAGAAAAGTGCAAGGAGTATGAATACTTATGCAAGACAATGTACTTAATATTATGCTGTTGGTCATAACGTTATGGTGCCCATATTGTACTGGAAACCGGGAAACCTTTATGCACCTTTACAGATATTCTAAGATTAATATTTCCAGGGTCAAATGAGTGGAAAACAGGGAATATTTAGAGTTTATCTGAAACTGGGTCATCAGTTTGACCCGGCAGTGAGTTCATGACCCACAGCATAGAACTAATAATGCAGGGGGACAACATCATGTATTTCTATTCAACAGTACAAATTATTCCCTAAACAACTTTAGCTGCTGATTCAGCTGCTGCAGCTTGGTGAGATTTTACAGATTTGATGTCAGAATTGTTCCATGAATGGGACCAAAGTGACGCAGAACATTTCAGGGCCACAGTTTAAACCAACAAATAGTATCAGCACAGTGATGTTTTACACCAAGAAGAAAAATATTAATAAACAACCAACATCCTTCCTCCAGAAGAATTACATGGTTTATTTCAGCAATGGTTACTTCTGGAACTGATTAGCTGCCAAAGATGTGCTGCTATACAATATTTATTAATGTTAGGTGGAATATTACGGGGAGAGGAAAGCTAAATGATTCTCATCAGTTCATCAGAAGTGACCAACCTATCAATTAGCCAATTCAGTTCTCTTACAGTTCAAGGGTTTTATTTGTAAGAATGTGATAATGATCTGATCTTTAATGGGTTTGAAACTTATTTAAATCTAACCTATAATAAAAAAGACCAACACAACAGATTCCACAATGTTTTTATTACCAAACAAAAATAAACCCAACATTAAAAAATTGTGGAAAAACTAAGAGGCTGTATCTCATGTATTAGATTACCATCAGCAAGTGTTATTGCCTCTTCAAAAGCAGGGGTTTTGGTAGCATACAGGTGCATGTATGCATACAATGCCAAGAAGGAAAGACATCAGCAGTTAACCTGAGTGAAGCAATTGTTGCTGAGCATCAATCTGGGAAGAGTTGGAATGTCATTTTACAAACAAGTTAACAAATACAAACATTTCACTAAATTCTTTCAAACAGGATTTCAATTAGACTGTGCAATGCCTCAAGAAACTGCGAAAAAGCCAAGAGCTTCAGTCAAAACCCTCAGTTTGCAGGTTTAAATTCCTGATTTTTCATAAGAAAAAGACTCTCAGGAGAAAGCCACTTCTCTCTCGAAAGAACACATCAGCATGACTTTGGTTTACAGAGTTGCATCTGAATGAAGGCCAGGACGTCTGGGACATGTCATTTGGAGAGATGAGACCAGAGGAGACATGCTTGCCTTGAATAAACACAACCACTTTTTAAGTTTTTGAAATAATACGCATTCATATTCTTGTTATTTTGGTAGCACAGTGCACTTTAATGGACCATGTGCAATGCCTTAGGCCACATACATAAACTCAAGGCCCATGGGCCAAATCCACCCTGCCATAGCTACACTGAACAAAAATACAAAAGCAACACTTTTGTTGTTGCTCCCATTTTTCATGAGCTGAACTCAAAAGGTCTAAAACATTTTCTATATACACAAAATAACCATTTCTCTCAAATATTTTTCACAAATCTGTCCAAATCTGTGATAGTGAGCGCTTCTCCTTTGCAGAGATAATCCATCCCACCTCGCAGGTGTGGCACGATTATTGCATAGGTGTGCCTTAGGCTGGCCACAATAACAGACCACGCTGAAATTGGCTGTTTTATCACACGGCACTGTGCCACAGATGTCGCAGGCTTTGAGGGAGCGTGCAATTGGCATGTTGACTGCAGGGATGTCGACCAGAGCTGGTCGTGTTGCGTTTATATTTTTGTTCAGTGTATTTATGTGGCCCTCAAGACTCTAAACCACATAAATAGAACTCCAAGATAACAAATGTGTGCTTAAATATTATTTTATCAGTCAACTCAAATCAGTTTTTATTTGTATAGTGGCAAATTTGTGGAGCTAAATTGGGGCCAAGTTTGTCCAAAAGAAAAAAAAAATTGAAACTGAAAAAAAGAGATTGGAAACTGAAAAATTGTTTTAAACTGAAAAAAATTGAAACTGGAAAAAAAAATGAAACTATCAAAGAAAATAAATGAAACTGAAAAAAAAGATGCAAAACAAAAAAAGTTCAAAACTACTTTTCAGATTCAAGTTTTTTTTTCTTTTTTTTTTTTTTGAGTTTCAGATTTGATTTTTTTTCACTTTCAAACTTCTGGCCCTGTTTTGGCGTGGGGCCTCAGATGACGGGGGTGTGGAATCATAACTGACAACTCAACACAGTAGCCAAACAACATATTCTCAGCTGTTGCATTCAGGGACCGTGGAACTGGAAATGACTTTAAAACACAGAATTGAATAAAATAGAACAGAATAGAAAAGAAATATCCTTTATTGTCCCACGATGGGAAAATTTCTGTGATCCAGCAGCAAAGTGGCAGTGAAAGGCAATAACAGAAAAACAGACTCACACAAAGAGTATAAAATATGTATAAAAAACACAGAGTAAAGAATAAAAAAATATTGTACAGTAAGGCAAAATTTCAACATCAATAGTGTAGTTGTAAAAAATACTCCAGGGGAATGTGTGACTGAGTTGGTTCATTTAAAATGTACAAGATGTGCATGTCTCTGACCATTAAAAATACAAACCACTCACAGTTAGTGACAATAGAAAAATTGTACAGATACAGATGTATAGACAGGAGCATGGTTATAAACACTTACTGATTTTGTTGGGAGCAATGATGGTTATAGAGTCTAATAGTCTAAAACATCATCAATATTCTGTGTATGTGATTGATTTTGAAAAATAACATGCTTCAGTGATATAATCTGCTTTTCTATACACTTCTGGCGCCAGCGGGCTGGTAGCCCTCTACAGCAGCTCCGACTCAACTAAGAGTATTTTCCTTTAAATCTTATTTAGACGTGCTGTCTGTTATTTTTCTGTTGCTCTCTTTCTTTTTTGTATTGCTGGTTCACACAATGGAACTGACCGTTTTGTGGACAACTTTGTTTTTATTTTCATTTTTTAAGTCTTTAGTGTTCGGAGAAAGCGTGAGGAGCCATGCATCTATTATTTACTCAAGGGTTCAGCTGCTAGCTTTCGGTAGCTGCACTGTTCTGCCTCCAACCGTGCACCCCGACATTCTCTGCGAGCTGAGACATGGGACGTGTGTGGGCATCGGGTGTCCCAACCGAGGAAGAAGGTACAGACCAGTCATCCTGTCCATCATCATGGCAAACATGAGATCTCTTCCCAACAAAGTGGATGAGCTAGTGGGTCTAACGCACCATCAAAGGAGCAATCGGGAGGCCAGCCTTATCTGTCTGACTGAGACATGGCTAACTGCACTAACTCTGGACTCTCATATAAACATGGACAGCTTTCATTTACTCCGTGCCGACAGAACGAAGGAGAGCAGTAAGAAGAGAGGAGTGAATGATAGATGGTGTAACTCTGGACATGTAACCATCAAAGGGACGCTCTGCAGTAAGGACATTGAACTGCTAGCTATTAGCATGACACCGCATTATGTTCCTTGGGAGTTTTCACGTTATGATGATAGCTGTGTATGTCCCACCCTGTGTTAATACTGCTGCAGCCTGCAATGTCCTTCATGCTACCGCCAGCAAACTTCAACCACACAACCCACAGGCCCTCTTTCTGATCTCCAGAGACTTTAATCATGTCTCCCTGTCCTCCACTCTCCACCACATTTCACCCAATATGTCATCTGCCACACCAGAGATGACAAAATCCTGGATCTACTTTGTGCCAACACCAAGGAGGCATACAGTTCATCATCTCTGCCTCCCCTGGAGGGCTCCAATCACAACCTGGTTCATCTCCAGCCTGTATATAAACCCCTGATACACAGAGAACGAGCTGTGAAATGCACAGTGAAGAGATGGTCTGAGGAGATTGAAGAGGCTCTGAGGGACTGTTTCAGGTCCACTGTTTGGGAAGTGCTCTGTGCTTCTCATGGGGAGGACATAGCAAGCATCACAGACTGCATCACAGACTACATCAACTTCTGCGTTGACAACACTGTACCCGCTATGACGGTACGGTGTTTCTCCAATAACAACCCCTGGATCAACCCTGAAATAAAGGCTCTCCCGAAGGAGAATAGGAGAGCATTTAAATCAGGAAAAAAGTAGGAGCTGAGAGATGTGCAGAAGGAACTGAGAGGGAAAATTAGGCATGGAAAAAACATCTACAGGAAGAAGATGGAGGATCAGTTGCAGCATCATCAGTGGGATTTGGAGAAGGCTGAAGTCGATTTCAGGCCACAAACCAAACCCTCAGGTTGTACGAGACTTAGAGTGAGTGAACGACTTGAACCAATTCTTTAACAGGTTTGACCAGTTACCCTCCCCTCCCCCAGCCCTCTGCCCCCTGCTTTTACCCCCTCATCTGTAATGACTACCAGCTTTTTTTCTCAGGAATTCACACCTCTCAGTCATTACCCACCCCCTTCACTTCAGAGGACAACATCCCACAGCCCCCCTCCACCACCTCCATCTTGTCCCTTTCATCATTTCAGGTGAGGAACAAGCTAAGAAAGATAAAAGTGTGAAAGGCTGCAGGTGCAGATGGCATCAGCTCCAGGCTCCTGAGGTGCTGCGCAGATCAACTGTGTGGTATCATGGGATACATGTTCAACCTGAGTCTGAAGCTGGGGAAAGTACCACAACTGTGGAAGACCTCCTGTGTGGTACCAGTACCTAAGACCAAACATCCAAAGGACCTCAGCAGCTCCAGGCCAGTAGTCCTGATGTCGAGGGTCTTGAGAGTCTTCTGATGAAGACCCTCGAGAGGCTGGTCCTCAACCATCTATACTCCCTGGTGACATCTTCATTGGATCTGCTGCAGTTCGCTTACCAGGTTAGCATCGGGGTGGATGACACCATCATCTACCTCCTGTACCAAGCTCTGAACCACCTGGAGAAACCAAGAAGCACTGTGAGGATCATGTTCTTTGATTTCTCCAGTGCTTTCAACATCATCCAATCAGGACACCTGAGGGACGGGATGGAGCTGTCAGGAGTGGGCCACCACATGTCCCAGTGGATACTGGTCTACTTCACTGGCTGCCCACAGTATGTGAGGACACAGGGCTGTGTCTCCAACAGGCTTGTCTGCAGTAGAAAGCTGGTGGTGGATTTCCGCAGGCACAGACCCACCTCACTGACACTGGTGAACATCCAAGGAGTGGACATTGAGATCATGGACTCTTATAAGTACCTGGGTGTTCACCTGAACAATAATTTGGACTGGACTCATAACACTGATGGTCTTTACAGGAAGGGTCAGAGCAGAGTCTACCTGCTGAGAAGGCTGAGGTCTTTTGGAGTGCAGGGGGCGCCCCTAAAGATCTTCTTTGACTCTCTAGAGCATCAGTCATCTTCTATGGGACTGGATGCAGTAGCTTATCTACAGCTGAGAGGAAACGGTTAGAGAAGCTCATCAGGAATGTCGGGGCCTGCTCTGTGCTAGGATGTCCCCTTGACCCAGTGCAGGTGGTGGGAGGCAAAAGGGCTCTGGCTAAAATAACATCACTGATGGACAGTGTCTACCACCCCATGCATGAAGCTGTTGCTGAGCTGGAGAGCTCCTTCAGTGGCAGACTGTTGCCTCCTAGGTCCACAAAGGAGCGTTATAAGAGATCCTTCATCCCACCAGCTGTTATACTCTATAACCATCATTGTTCCCAACAAAATCAATAAGTAGTTATATCTATGCTAGTATCTGTACAACTTTACAATTTTTCTATTGTCACTAACTGTGAGTGGTTTGTATTTTTAATGCTCAGAGACATGCACATCTTGTACATTTTAAATTAACCAACTCAGTTGTACATTCCTCTAGACTGGAGTATTTTTTTTTTTTACAACTACACAGTATTGATGTTGAAATTTTGCCTTACTGTATAGTATTGTTTTGTCTATTGTTTATTCTGTTTACACACACACACACACACACACACACACACTATATATACTATATATATATATATATATATATATATATATATATATATATATATATATATATATATATATATATATATATATAAATAATATTCTTTTTGTGATTCTGTTTTTCTGTTATTGCCCGTCACTCCCACTTTGCTGCTGTTGCACAGAAATTTCCCCATCGTGGGACAATAAAGGATAGTTGTCTATTTTTTCTTATGTCAACACACCACACAACCAGCCTTTATGTTGGTGCTGGCACTTGCATTAGAAGAGGAAGCCCAGCTGAGAAGAGCTGTGGTTGGATGGGAGCAGCGATAGTCTGGCGGTTATTCCGTTTTACTTTGAGAGCATGGGAAATGTTAAACACGGATTGAAAATGTTGCGCAAATTTGTTAATATCATATATTTTCCACTGATATTTGTGTGATATGTCGACATAAGCAGGTTATATCGTTGAAGCATGTTATTTAAAAAAAAAAAAAAAAAACAATCACATACACATATATTGATGATGTTTTAAAGACATTTCCAGTTCCCACGGTCCCTGAATGCAACAGCTGAGAATATGAATTGAGCTTTTTGAATTGTTGAACTGTTAGTCATGATTCCACACCCCCGTCATCTGAGGACCCGCCTCCACGCCAAAACAGGGCGCACTAACTCCGACAAAACATTAGCTGAAAAACTAATCTCTGTTTCATCAAAGTGAATTTGTTATATGGTTGAATAGAAAAGGAAAGATGTCTTCCAAGTAAACAATTTAAAGAAATTTGAAATATCCCTTTAAAGCAGGACTTTTTGTAGCATTAAAGTTTGGACATCCCCTCAGATAAAGGTTAGAATTTGCTTTCCTTTCTGTACATCCCTTGTTTTCTTATTTAATTGATGCCCTTGGTTATTATATACATGTTACATATTCCCACAGAACTTTGGCTACAATCGTGTTAAATTATACAGAAGTTCTATAACCTCGCCATAATTACAATCATATTTTTGTGTCCTGCTTAAATCTGTACAGAAACTCCAGAAGTCAGCCTCCCACTGCTTTACCCTCTGACCTGAAATTACACACGCTTTTCAAATCTTTAATTTGCCGAAGCATCTTTTCAGATCGGAACCATAAAATAAATGAATAAAGCCATCAGAGCTGTATGTTAACCAGTCATTGCTGAGAGATCACTGATTTCCATCAAAGCTGTGGTTGTGCTGGAAGTCTGAGGCCAGGAATCTTATCTCAGTTTGAAATATCCGCGTGTTATCAGAAAGAAAGAGGATGCTGGACTTTTGGTACAGATAACACAGCCACAGGGGCTGCTATAGGTGAAGGGCAGCGTCTGATGGCGCACGCCAAGGTGAAAGCAGGCGGATCAACCAGATGGACAAATAAACACGGTGCACACTGATAATGCCATCTCATGAAAGATAATCATCTCACAGCTGATAGTGATGCTCGGGTCGTGCACTCTTACATAATCATGTGTAGAAACCATCCTTCTCCAGCACCCCTGCAGCTCCCGTCTGTGCTGTTGTTGTTCCCAGGAGGATCAGCAGCCTTGACTGGCCGTGATCTCATTAACGCTGCGACTGGAGCAGGGGGTGAGGGTGGGGGGTGTTAGGGACAGCTTGTCAAAAGCCACTGCGTCAGCCTTGAGGAAATAAAGTGACGCCCTCTGAACCTCTGGCCTGCTCCACACACGATGCAATCAGCAGCGCCAAAGACAACCATCCATCACTGCAAAGATAACCGGAGTGCTTCAATGTGACCGCAGAGGGTCTACCTGTTTTCATTCAATGCACAGTCCACATTCTAGAAGAAAACATGTTGATTCTGCTTTTTTTTTTTTGTTTGTTTTACATTTTCAGTATTGAACTAAAAAAAAAAAGAGGGAACATTTTTTGCTTTGATAGGCAAGCTATGCAGTGGTGATTCTTGATTAACTGCTGCCACTGGTTGAGCTCCTCCCACTATCACATTAAAACTGTTTTATAAAAAGAAACGAACAGCATTTCAGTCTAGATTTGACAATTCTGTGGATTGAAGTTTTCACTCTTGTTTCTGTCTAAGGTTAACCTAAAGCTAACAAGATCTTCATTTAGTTTGGAATTATGCTAATTAAATTTGATCAAATTAATTGTTTCAGATTTTAAACTAGACATTATCAAATGAGGCACATATTTATTAAAAACTTTTGATACAGACTTGAATTTGAAATCAGATACCAATTTCAGTGTCACTGGAATGGCGCCCTGGGCAGTGATCCGTAGGTCCTTTATCAGAAACAACACCAGACTGTAAGCTCCATCTAGAACCTGTGTCATCATCGCTGCATGTTCCACGTATTTATTGACTGATGGGAATTCTGTCTCTTTTCCACTAGCCACATTCTTCCAGCTCCATAGAAAGATTCTCAGATGCCTCTTACCTTGACCACTTCTAAACTATTGTAACAACGCTTCGATATGTGAAACAGAACACTCAATAAAAATTTGATTATTAAATCTTTTGCCATTTTCTGTAGCAGTGTGTTTAAGTTCAGTTTGACAGACACAGAGAACCAGAGGTGGCTCTATAATTACCCCATGGTACCAGACAGGAAGCTGCAGTCATTGCTGTGATGATGTTTGCTGTTTTGATCTCATTCATACGAACTGGAGTGAACCTCTGAACAACCATTTGATGCGAGTCTCAACACAGATTCTCTACAACTAAGAGAAAAAAAGACTGTGCTGCACTTCTTGTAGCTCCTACCAATGTGTTGAGAAGCCATTTCCTGCAGCTCGCCATCTTAGATGAACTGGAAACCTGTTGCCTGCCTTTATGCTTTTACATCTACAGTCCAGGTCATCCATTCAGACCTTAAACTGGCCCTCTCTGGTGAAGGGCTGTTCGACCTTTACTTGCTGTTGTCTCAAGCCTCTTACCTTCATCATATGACGGCGCACCATGATGCTCTAAACTGTGCCTGGAATGCTGGGAGAAGTTGCTCTTGGTGGATGTTTTCAAGTCGAAAATCATTTTGCACTGAGTCGGTCCTCAAATTTTTCTTGGACCTTTCTTACATACTCCAGTTTTCTGTGCTTGATGTTTAACATTTTTTGTGACAAAAAACCCCCAAAACAGAGGAAATCCTAAAGGTGGTCAGTACCTTTTCACAGACCTATGATTCAGATTTTTTTTCTGTTCCATGGAGATGTTCTGAGTAGTTTGTAGCTAGATGTGCAAATTGCACGCTCTGCATAGCAGTTGATGTTTCACAGGGAAAGTCACTGTAAATGAGCAAACCTCTGTTTAAAATCCTGTCCAATGCTACAGCAAAGGCTCTTTAAGGGTTTATGAAGTAGTGCTGCTCTGAATATGAGCATGAAGTTTTCTCTTTAAGCTGAAGCCATAAAAGGAATGAAGGTAAAGCAACCAGAACTAGTTACAGATAACCTAATAAAGCTTCACTTCCATAATATTCCTAACAGATTATTCTGTTTATTGGCATTTTATTTTGAATACGTTGCTCTTTCATATATAATGTGCACTGATCTAACAGCTGCCAGATCCATTTACTGCATGTTCAGTATATGCAATGAACATCTGATGAATAAGCAGCTTTCGAGTATTAAAAATAGTGATTATTGGCATATCAATGCATTTCAATAAATTTGATTATCATCAAAGAGTGAAACTCATACATGATACACAAAGTGATAGAATTTCAAGCACTTATTTCAGTTAATTTTGAAGACTATGGCTTATAAAATAAACATTACAAATTTGGTTTCTCAGAAAATAAGAACATTATAGCAAACCAATAGAAAAATGTATAAAATAATGCAGACATGTTGTGAATAACATCATCATAGGAATGACAGTTGTCCAGGAGGCACACCTAATCACCCTCTACAGTGAAGGTCCACTACAACAGGTTGTTAAGGAACAGAGTGCTTTACACAAGCATATTGATGGAAAGTTAAGTGGAAGGAAAAAGTGTGACAGAAAAAGGTTCACAAGTGACAGGGATAACTGTAGTCTTGAGAGGGTTATGAAGTGAAGCCCATTCAAGAGTTTGGAAGAGATTCACAAGACATGGAGAGCAGCTCAGCTGGAGTCAAAGCTTCAGGAGTCAACACACACAGACTTATCCAAGACGTGGGTTACAGCAGTCACATTCACTGTGTTAAGTGAGTCCTCAACAAGGGATGTTGTCAGCAGCCTCTTACCTGGCCTGAGGAGGAGAACTGCTGGACTGTTGCTCAGAGGTCCAAAGTCCTCTTTTCAGTCAAAAGCAAAGTTTGCATTTCATCTGGAAATCACGGTCCCAGAGTCTGGAGGGAGAGTGGAGAGGGCCAGAATCCACACTAATGGAAGTCCAGAGTGAAGCTTCCACAGTCAGTGATGATCTGGGTCACCATGTCCCCTGCTGGTTCTGGACCGCTGGGTTTTCTGAAGTCCACAGTCGTCACAGCCGTCTACCAGGAAGTTTCAAAGCACCTCGTGATTCCTTCTCATGACAAGCTTTGCAGAGATGCTGGCTTCATTTTCCATCAGGACTTGGTACCAGTCCACACTGCTAAAGGTACCAAAAGCTGCTCCACTGACCATGGTGCTACTGGGCTGGATTGACCTTTAACCCCATAGAGAATCTGTGGATGACTGTCAAGAGGAAGATGAGAGACACCAGAACCAACAAGACAGATGACCTGAAGGCAGCTATCAAAGCAATCTGGGCTTCCAGAACCTCAGCAGAACCACAGGCTGATCTCCATGCCACGCTCCGTTGATGCTGGGATTCAAACACTGTACTCCACATGGACATACTTTTTAGTTAGTTAGAAAAATAAAGAAATCAATAATAATTTCATTGGTCTGATGTATTATTCTGAGAAAGTGAGTAATCCACGTATGGTTTTATATTCTGAGTTAAATTACTGAAATTATTCAACTTTTTGATATTTTAATTTATTGAGAACCATTTAGATCACAAGCAAACACAGCTATGAATCCTCCACGGAAGGTGGGACAACATTAAATGTTGGTCCACAAAGATCTGAAGTCGTGACTCTCAAACTGAACCGTCCCCTCCCTCAGCAGATAAAAAGAGACGAACTGCTTTTACTTGCATAACATTCACATTTATTTGGTTTCAAGTCCTAACACATTCTAAACATGCTTTAAACACGTAATGGATCACATTCTTCACAGGTAGTTACAGTAACGAGAGCAGACGAGAGATTTCTGAAGAGAAAAACAAAATTGATTCAGTTGTGTAAATGTTTTTAATCCCTGAGATATGTCAACTTTTCATTTCCTCCTGCATCCTCCTCAACTTCTGCTCCTATACAAAGGTCATGGCAGCGTCACGGCACATGTAGGCATCACTACTCGGATTACGGGAGTCCCCTGCTTCATGGAAACGTCAGACCCAACAATGAGGAACTTCAAACTTTAAAGGGAGTCTTTTTCCTTGTGTCACCTGTGGCCACCCAGCGCTTTAAAACTGAGGAGATCTGCTGAGTGGTTCCGTGGAAGAGGCACTGAAGGCAGAACAGGCACCGCCCTGCTGGGTGTCGTCACCCTCTGCATCATCAGAGCTCCACTCCAAGCGTATCTGTGCTCTCGTGCCACGGTGCCAGGGTCACACGAGAGTGCGAGCGCATGTTAACACAAGGAGATGTCAGTTTGACCATAACTCCATTCTTTAATTGATAATCGATCACAAGCAGCATTGACAGAGCCAGATATGAAAGCGCTCCATTTTACCTTGAAGGAACAATAATCAGGGAACACAATGGCGATAAAAAAAATGAACACACACACACACACAAACACTCGGGCGTATTGTGATGTGGAGAATACAATGCGTACAGCCAACAGCTATTCGCATGATAACATTCTGATAAGGTTTATGTGGAAACCTAAAACACTGACACCGTCACCAACATTCTTCCATTTTGGTACTGGATACATGACAAGAGAGCAGGAGTTGAAATATGAAATGACGCTAATTTACCAAGAACAAAGTAAATACTTAAAGAAAAGTTAAGGAACAAGAGAGACAGAGTTTTCAAAATAAAAGCTGCCTAAGGACAAAAGGAGTGTCTGAGGTAGAAAGTAATATGAGGCTAAATGTGTGTACAGATTTAAAGAGTTTGATATAAATGTGAGAGCACCACTGAATGAAAAAAACAACACATTACAGAACCTTGTTGTATTGAAAGCAATAAATATGAAAAACACGACAACTTAGAGGTAGTTTCAGCAGAGAAATGATGAATATCTCCCTCGTCTGCGCACTAAAATCACAAATACAGGAAAGAAACAGAAGGGTGGGCAGTGATGCAGTGATGCAGCCCACTGCTGCTGTGTCACCGTCTGATCTTGGCTCTGCTCGATGTTCAGAGCGTTCCTGAGCCGACAGCGTTGACGGAACATTTTCCGGCAGCCTACGTTTGACACATGGTCTCTGTGCAGACAAGAACTCAATGGCAGCAAATGTGTTTGTGCAGCACCTAACAGACTGAATTTCCCTTCAAAAATCACACCGTTGCTCAGATTTTGGTTAGCAACAAGTGGTTCATCCCTGAGATCGTGTAGTGTAAAGAGTCAGTCTGTGTTCTCGAGCTGCCTTCTGGCCAGAGGTGAATGAAGCAGAACAACAGTATTGGTAAATTATGTGAGCTGCACAGATAAAAATACCGAGCTAGTTAAAAAAACTGAACCAGTGCAACCCTTCACATGGCTAAATATTACAGAAAAATAGAACAAGGTGTTTGACTGGGTAATAAGCACATATCTAATTCTTGAGGATGTTCCAAATAAGTCAAATTAAGAAACAGACCTCACAGTTTTAGAGTAAAACACTTTAAATCTAAAAAAACCTCCATGAGTCCAGAGTTGTTCCTTCCTGAGTTCTAAACCACCAACTGCTGTGATGTGATGAAGAAGACGAGGGAAAGAGTTGTCTGAAAATCTTTTTAAAAGTTCTGAATATGATGGGGATCGCTTTGACCCACTGCCAAAAACTGAGAAAAGAAAGAAAGCACAACAAAAGCAAAAAAACCCCCCTGAAAACATTCGAAACAACTACAGAGGAACAGGAAAATGCATTTCAAATAGCAAGGTTGGAGCGAGGTAGTCTGAAGCTGCTGAAGAGGACAGGTGGCGTTTGTCACAGACACGCGGAAGGTGGTGACAAAGAAGCCATGATGGTCAAGACACACAAAATACCCCCCCGCATGCCTCACCTTCAGACTACATCCACTTTCCCTCAACAAAGGGACCTTGAGCGAAATAATGTGGAAAAAGGAGGAGGGTGGGGGGAGCAATTTTCTACAAGAGGACCTACAATGTCCCCAAACCTACATCTACTAACGCTACAGATACATCAGCACAGTCACTGAGCAACTCCTGAATGCAACATATAACACTCACTTTACCCTGTTTAGATCCAGGTCTGCAGGGACCTGCCAGAGAGGAACACACTGGGAGGGCAGCAGCCATGGTCAGGCGTCCACGTCTCTGAACCTCATCGGTGTGTGCAACAAAAAAAAACAACAAAAAAAAAAACAAAAAAAAAACAAAAAAAAAAAAACAAACAAACAAAAAAAAAAAAAAAAAAAAAAAAAAAAAAAGAAAAAGGAAAAATTATGACCAAAAAAAAGTTGTTGCAAGAACAGTATTGTTCCTGCGTTTCTAATTGTTCGCATATCATGAAACCACAAAAATCTTGAAGGATCCATGAGGAATATTCAAGCGGTCTGAAATGATCATCTCACATTTAAAAAATAAAGACCATTTTCGATGGCTATTCTTTTTAAAACAATGTGCATATCTGTCACAGAGGTTCATCCAGACGAGGGTCACCTAAATTCCATCCTTTAGCCTTGAATCATTAAGACGTGGGCCACCATCACACTGAATACACTCCAAGCCAGCTCTGGAATAATGAGCCTTTCTTCGTTACCCTACACTTCATCTCTTCAACTTGAGTCAGTTTGTTGTCCTGAAACTTCAAAGAGTAGATCAGAAAAAAATGATGGATCAAATGCCACATTTAGGTATACTTGGAAGCCAGAATGTCCTGGTTGTACATCTGACTTTCTGTTAAAGCTGGAATTTCAGCTCGGAAAGCAGGAGATTTTCTTCCAACCACAAAATCCAATATGGCCGCCTTACATTCAAAGGGGCTGCAGGAAGAGGAAATTTTGATTAGCTCATGGTTGTAGCTTATTAGAGCTGCTGTAAGAACTGGACTCCACAACCTCTGCTACTAGAACATGCTGCTTTAGTGTTTGATTAGAGGAACACTGAGAAATACATGAAGAACCATAAACTTCGGTAATTGTATGAGTTCTGATTTCTGAACAGAACAAAAACAGAATCCAACCAGCTTCCCGACCTGCAGCTGCAACGCTGCAAAGTGTTGGATTCCTTTCCAGATTCAAGTTCTGACCACAAAGAAGAACTGAATCCAGCATTATTCCCATTTTCCAACTGATTCCCTGATCTAAAACACCACATGTACACGTCGTCTTCTTTTTGATCGTGATACTGTCTGTTTTCCTGCTTGGCTCAGCTCTGCTGGACCGCTCCGTGTGGTTCTGTTAAAAATGATCATGTGTGAACTGATTTCAGCAGAATGAAACAGAACCTTCAAGCACATTTCGAAAGCACAGTGCTGCCAGGAGAATCCAGGGCTTTTTCAAGCCTGCTTCCGATTTCTTTTTTTTTGTCCTCATTTTTAAAAATTTTGATTAGTCCTAAAAAGCTGGAAAATATAAAAATTCTATATTTTTAGTTCCGAAATATTCAAAGAACTTCCAGCAGGTTGGCATGTAAGATAAAACTGGAAGACATCAGCTGGCGAGACGGAGCGAGCACACTGAGAAGCATGTGAATGTTCATGAGCGAAACGGTTTTAAATGTATTAACGTCAACAGGCTCTCAGATATCGTGGATATGATCAAATACCGGGAATTATTCTCCAGAGTTGTGTGAAAATGGCTCAACACTAACCTTTAGCAGAGCTCCATCAACATAAAGAGGCTTTGAAAGAACCAACCGGTCTGAATGGAGCCCATGATGGATTATTTGTTTGGTTTATTTCAGAAAGCTGCATCTCACATTCTCTTGATTTTCCAGAATTTTGTGAAAGGCAGTATTGTTTAAGTGTGTTGAAACCTGTGACACTGAAGCCATTTCATGCAGGTGAGTGCGAAGAAAAGCATGGGTCTGATTAGCAGCGTGAAGGTGGAATTCTGGTGACCCACTTGTCTGTCCAGCTGAAGGTCTCTCCTCTGTTACATATTGATTAGTTTCTTATCACAATCCTTCATTGATAAGAAAGTTCTCTGTTACATATATTCATTCTTTGTTGAGCTGTCAGCTCCCTACCCATTAGTGGGTGTTTGAAGAAAGCATTGCATAACACTTTGGTCTAGGAAGAAAAAAAGAAACAAAAACAGCAAACCTAGCTACCCTCCCCTTCCCCTGCAATAAAGCCTTACATCCCTAGTCTATGATTGTAAAAAATACCCGTATGCTCCTTTTTCAGTGATCCCACAGATCCAATAATGGCCAACTTAACTCATGGAATGTTAAATGGACAGGACCGCCTCCCATATACAGGATAACTGAGAGTCCATGCATATAAAGTAGCTAAAATTCAGCTAATGGATTTTGCATTTTCAGTGCAACAAAGCACTGATATTTCTAAACTCTGATTTTTGCAGCTAATTTTAACATTCAGTCTCTGATTGAGATGTCAAAGCATCCACAGGTTTGATTTTAGACCAGGCAACTATTCATTTCAAAGCAAGAAAAGGTACCTGAAAATAGCAACAACATCTTCCTGAGGTAGTCACAAATCACAAATGTGTCTTGCTGCCCTGTCTGAATAAAATAAGCTCTTTTAAAGTCTAGTCTAACAATGGCAACGGCGACACATTGAGCAAACTGGATATACACTTGTAAACTCCAAAGACCAATGCATCTTTGAGCATTTGTTTTGTACAGAAGATGTGCACAGTGTAAATCAGCATACATTCAGCTCTGTCGTGTAATAAATATATAAAGAAAAATATTACAAAAAAAAAAAAAAAAAAAAAAAAAAAAAAGAACTAGCTGCTTGTCACATTCACAGGAGGGGAGACCGGTCCCTAGGCTCGGCAGTGAGGATAGGTTAGTTTCCAGAGGGGGCAGTCACGCAGGGCGACGGGCCGGTCCCGTAGCTGGTCAGGCTGGATTTGCTGGAGTGCAAGACTGCTTTAAACAGGAGCGGGAGCTGCTCCAGAGGGACATTCACCAGCTTCCCTGAGAGGAAAACCAAAAACCAAGTCAGTTCAAACTCACAAATATTGTAAAGCAGAACACTGTAATCCCATTTTTTAAGCTTAAGGAAGATTTAGTGCATTTTATCCTCAGCACCTTCCTGGAGGCAACGTTACATTAGTGGAAGTCAAAAACACAAGAGTAGGACATGAACTTAGCTCCTAAACAAAGTCAGCTAAAACCAGTAGAGCTATGAGCAGCCATTAAAAAGCAACATCTCGCAGGAATAAATATCTCTGTTCCAGGTAGGGCGGTTAAAATAATTTCATTATAACAAACTAAAAAAAAAAGGAATTCCTGAAAGAAAGAAATTTGCATTATAATCCATGTCAGTAAGCCATTTTCATCTAAACAACTTCACACAGCAATGCTGTATAGCCACTGAGCCCATGCACCCCCCCCTTAACACTTGTTCAGCAATAAATAAATTGGAAGCTAAAGTAGCAAATAATAAAGCAAGTCACAGTAGACTCAGACTGAAGTTAATAACTCCATGAAAAACTAGTGAGAAGCGATAGCGACCAACCCAGCTGACTCTGATGGATCATTAAAGAAAATATGATGCAATTAACCAGAAACAGAAAATTAACAGCTGCTGCTGAATACATTTACGTGAACCTGATCCTTGCTTACTGTTTAAAAATATCCCTCCTTCCCCTGCAGAGTTGCGAGGGGGGCTGGTGTCTCTCTCCAGCAGTCATCGGGTGAGAAGAGAATTTAGAGAGACCAATCAACCTAACAGTCATGTTTGTGGACTGTGGGAGGAAGCCAGAGTACCTGGAAAGAACACACGCATGCACAGGGAGAACATAGAAACTCCTTGCAGAAAGACTCCAGGCTGGATTTGAACCCAGGACCTTCTTGATGTAAAAATATCTGCTTTCCAATTTATTAAACAACTGAATCCAAAGAGTGTTACCTCAGTATAGTATTGAGTTAGAAGTTGGAAAATTCTTATAATCCCTGAACTCCAGGTCAATTTGACCCTTTTCCAATTCCTACCAACACAGTGTTCGCGAAAACTTTTGAGCTACGTCTGCTAAACAGGCAGACATGGGAGGGACTCAGGCAGGACATTTGTTAAATGTGTAGGACAATGTAGTCGTGTGCTGCAGATTTGCATCAGCTCAATAGTGGATATTGTAGCAACCTCTAACATTTGCATATTTTATACTGTACCTTAAACATCATAGATGATTCATTTTATTATTTTCTTATTTTAACAGCTTCTGCAGTTATGGTTACAGCTTCTGAAGAGGACAGTGATATGCCTGAGAGTAATGATGATGATTGTGAGACTTTTGATGAACAAGACTTTGAGATCAACTGCAATAAATTGGAGGGCTGCTGTTCCTCTGATGTCAGGGTCTCTTTTGAGTAAACTTTACAGTAACTTTCTAAAACTTGAACTGGAATCTGATGTGGGTATTTATTGCTAACAAAAGTGGTTTGAGGTCACACTTGCATTTTTATTGTCAGTATTACTACAATGACCTGTTTAATAATTTGAAAAAAACAAAAAAAAACATTTTCCACCATTAGGGTTTGGACAGTCACTCTGCTCAGAAAAATATAATAAACTACCTCAGATTAGGTCAACCCCACGAATCCCCCCCTGATGAGAAAGTGGTATGTGGATAGTACTTTTAATGAATAATAACTTAAGAAAGAGGATAAATAGCTTCAAATAGTCAGAATTTTTTTGTGTTTTTTGTATTTATGTTTATGTCAATCTTTCACCTTCATATTGTGAGTCACTCATTTTCATAAAGTTTATTATAGCCCTGCTTTCCGCCTGGGTTTGTTTTTTGTTGTGATATCCCAAGATCATCACTGACCCCCATTTAGCCCTCCTGGATACACCCCTACTTAAGTCAAGTCAAGTTTATTCGTACAGCACATTTCAGCAGCAAGGCAGTTCAAAGTGCTTTGTATCATAAAAACATCAATCAAGTATACAGCAAATTCATCAAAACATCAAAATCATCGAGCAAAATTATTGAGCAAACACACATGAAAATCATCAAAATCATCAGCAAAAACACTGATCAATGATTCACTTCATCTAACTGATTTACACTCAAACTGCCACCCTTTGGAGAACCAAGCTCATCTCACCCGGATTTGTTTGCAGATTTATGGTCCAGACTACTAATCAAAGGCAGCTGTGAACAGGTGGGTTTTCAGCCTTGATTTAACAGATTTTAGTGTTTCGGCTGTTTTGCAGTTTTCTGGAAGTTTGTTCCAGATTAGTGGTGCATAAAAGCTGAAGGCTGCTTCTCCATGTTTGGTTCTGGTTCTGAGGATGCAGAGCAGACCAGAACCAGAAGACCTGAGTGGTCTGGAAGGTTGATACAACGACAACAGATCTTTAATGTATTTTGGTGCTAAGATGTTCAGTGATTTATAAACTAACAGAAGTATTTTAAAGTCTATTCTCTGAGCTCCAGGGAGCCAGTTGAAGGACTGTAGAACTGGGGCGATGTGCTTAGCACCCTTAGGTAGGCATTTAATACAAACAATATTCAACCACTGATACCTTAAAATATTTTGAATATGTCGCACTAAATTAGAACTCACTCAGGGGTTAAGTACAGCAGGTCTGATGCACATTAATAAATATTGTTAATAATTCAAACTCTTGTTTGCTCTGCTTTGTTTCCAACTCTGCGCCACAATCCACTCAGGTTGGACGCACCGCAGTCAGTGTGCACCGTGATATGAAGTTATGCAGCTGATAGAAATACAGACCTGTTGAAGAAAGCTGTTACCATGGAAACAGGTTTAAATCCTAAGCGGTTCAGCTCCCAGCTGTCACCTAAAGTCTCTGCTCCAGTACTGACACAACTACTGCAGACTTTGGTCACAACATTGTCGGACATATGTGACATCACACCATACTTCACACAGACGGTATTTTTTTAAATTGCAAATGAAACATATTTGTCACATTGTAAAATACTGAAGTTTTTAAGATTTTTTATGGCAATATAATTGCAAGGCTAAGTTGAAGCACGTCATGACCGACGATTTGAAGTTTTTCATCGGACAAAATCAGTTTGCGTCAGTAATGTTCCACTTTCTGACTTGTTTTCGCAATCCTGCCTATATGTTGACGTTTTATCAAGTATTCCACATTAATGTTCTTAAACCACAGCATATCATCTTATTTTTCTTTGTAGTTAACTATAATCATGAATTGAGCAGATAAACAGTGATAAAAATGATCAACGAATGATCTGACAGTTGTAGCTCAGATTTGATTGTTTGTTGATTGTTTGATTGATTGTTTGTTTGTTTGTTTGATTGTCAGTTAGGCAGACTATAAGAGAAACAATTTGGGTATTTCAAATATGATGCTGAAAACATTTTTATTGGCTATTTGTCTTTACCAGCCTGTTCTTGATGACAGCATTTCTTGTTTTTACCCAATGAAGAGTTGGCATTAAGTGAGCAGCAGTTTCATGGAGCCATTATTAATTATTGAAATTAAATTAAAATCCTTCTTTCATCAGTTGTTTAACTATTTGCTACTGTCTTCTTCCACAGACTCACTACTACTTTAATTCCCAAACAACCCAACTTGATTGGCAGATGCAGAATTTGTTTTTTCTGTTTTTTTGGCTAAGCGTGCCAGATAGCTGCCACTTCTGCTGATGTATAAACCTTAAGAAAAACCTTCCTCTACAATTCTGATCTAAAAATCTATTTGTGGAATCACTTGTAGCATTCTGAGCTCCCACGGGCCTTACCTGCGATGCAGCGGATCTCGGGCAGACACATCATGATCTCAGGAAAGCGTTTGGGCTGGTGCGGGTACTTGTACTCGGTGTAGTCCTGGCACACATACCAGTAGCGCTTGTTCAGCTGCTCCAACTGGGAGATGTTGGACAGTCCTCTGATATCTTAACAAAGACCACAACATTACAGTCATGTGATGTGCACCATAACAGTTTGGACTCAGCGACAGCAGACGGCTTCTTCATCACCTTGGTTGAGGAAGTTGATGGCTTTCATACAGGCATACTCCTCATTGCTGATCTTCAACTGGTGGAACTTGCGAAACAGATAAATCAACCTCTCCATCACTTCCATCCCATCTTCACTGAAGCTGGTGGATCAGACACACATACTTGTCAATTATCCAGGAAAATATAAACATATAAAAAGATTTTGTTTTTCTAAATAGAATCTGTAAAAATGATTAAAGTAAAATGTTCACAGCATTTGTCTTGAGCCCCCTTGGTTCACTGAGCGAGGCAGAAATGAGGGAGGATATGTCAAATCTATGCAAAGTGCTTAAAACACCTTGTGCTCCCACAGATTTTTGGAGGACATAGAAACATTCATGAAGTTTAATTTTCCTCATCATCGCCTCCCTGTCTCTGGGACTCTTAAACTTCTAATCTCTATGACAAACTTAACCATCGCTGCCGTAAATCAACCCCCACTGCTAAAAGCCCTAAGCTCAAAGGCAAACTGTCCGGAGCGGTGGAGCACCACCATATATTACAGGAATGTGTGTCATAAAGTCAGATAATTCAAGCATGATTTACACAGGTAAACCCTTTTCTACCTGCGGTGTTTTCCTCATGCCAGACAGTGCTAGTCACAGCTCTGGCCTGGGGAGTCCTCCTGTTCACAGATTACTTCACCGGCCCCTGACCAAGAAAAATAATGTCCCTGCTGTGATGGGAAGAAAGCTTGAGTCCTGTCAGAGATACTGGGCTCACGGAGCGGAACGTCTCGCCTCTGTTGTTATGTGGAACATGGAACTCCTGATACCTACATCCTTCTTGGTGAAATATTGAAATGGCAGAACTCCAGCAGGCTACCTTGAAGAGCCAATATCTTGTGTATAGTAATAGTGAGGCAGACTGTACAAGAGAGCTGTGGGAGGCAGTGATTATTGTAATAAGTGAGATAACAGACCCCAATAAGTTCTGACAGTCATGTAAATGTTGCAAAGCAAACCACCAGTAAATACAGCTTTAAATGGACAAGAAATCATGTTTAATTGTGCTTCTGTTTACTTAATAAAAGCTAAATCAAAGTGCGGAAGACAGTGTATAAAAACAAAACCACAAGGAACTGGACAGCAGCGCAACCATTATTGAAATTAAACATTGTTAGCACCTGTGATCACATCTATAATAGCAGATGTTTGATCAGTCTACCACTAAGGAGAATATAGGTGAGTCCCACAGCAGAGCCAAGGAGCAAACACACGAGCAGCAGAGAAGCAACTGTTGCTGCCCAACAATCTGGGAAGAGTTATAAGGCAACTTCCAAGCTATTTTATGTTCCTCATTTTAAGAAAACAATCAGCATATCAGCACTAACATGTGAAGCATGGTGATGGGGGGCTAATGATCTGGGTTTGTTGGGCAGCCACTGGACCAGGACACCCTACTGTCACTGAGTGGACCATGAATTCTTCTGTATAGCAACACATCTAAAGAGCAGGGAGGGGCCGTCTGCCTGACACATGTAGGCAGGCTTACAACATAGAAAATATAGTTCTACAACATACCGGGTTTTTAAATCTCATTCATTTTCCCATAATGCATAGAATTCGTCTTCCTGTTTGCTGTGTATTTAAACATATGATCTCATTAGACGGGGACTTTAACACATTCATTTTGAATAATTAATAGCAAATAATAAGGCTAAATTAAATGAACTGTGAAATGTACATGTGTCGTCCAAGTATTGCCTAAATGGGTAAATAACAGATGTCTGTTAGCAAGTCAGCAGAGATTGATCTGCGAGCTATGTAGCGTTCCCGTCCCTCTTGTGTTTGATCGGTGTGGTCCCACAACCTATGAGAGCACGGGGGAGAACTGCTGCACAGTACCTCGAGGTAGGCCAGATCCACCAGCAACGTTTTTCATCACAGCACACTTCAGTGATTAAAACAGGATGACAGAGTGTACAGTAAGCAAAGTTAAGCTTTGATACTAAGCTTCATAGATAAACTACAGAGGTTCAACATATAAAATATAAACCCAGAGAATATCTGTGGCGCAATGAGACAACATTCAGGCTGGTGGATTAGGCAGTAAGGAAAAGACTTTTCATGTAGAGGAGGTAAAAATCACATTTCCAGAAAAACACAGTGACTGTAAAGAGTGACACAGAGAGAGGTTGAACACTTCTGAATATAGAGCTGTACACTGTTCTTTAAAATATCTTAGTATCTAGGTTTTTCTCCAACATAGGTGCATGATTTAGAAGAGCATGACATGCTGGTTTTCCTGCAGCTGGACCTTTCTGATTGGATGAACCGCGACATAAAGACCACAACATTCCAGTTTCCACTAAATCAACAGAATAATAATAACTGTGGATGTCTATTTATTGTTTCAGTCACTATCAAATTAAATTGAAATTAAAACCTTAGCTTATGGTGTGAAATACATCTAGTAGATAAAAATGTAATTAATCAAGATTAAAAAAAAACTACAAAGCCTCTAATTAATTGGATCATTTTATAATTACGTCGCAGGACTAGATTTAATATAACACAAGCTCTTCAAAACACGCAACCAGATGGAGATTGTTTAATTTTATACACACTCATTGAAAAAAAATAAATAACTGACTTAATTTAACAATAACTGTATAAATAAAACACACTGTACAATGGCTTTTTTTTAACCTTCCAGGCTTCTCAGGAGATGTTCCAGGGTTCCTACATAATTCCTTCATTTCTTTTAGTCAAATTTGGGACTATTTTTATGTCTCAGGACAAAGAATTAATGTTATTTATCATGCATATAATAAGCACCAGAACCTCTGTCATGATTTTATTATCTCTACCTACTGACTGTTTGCCTAAGCTATCAGGACAGAACAAATAAGAAAGAAAAAACTATTCTCCAAATTAGAAAATGAATGTTCACGATTTTTTTCTCATATCTTGTAAGCAAAGTATTCCCACTGAGAATAACTTAAGGTTTCTATGTTACATACAAATAAAGAATGCTTTTAGAAATTCATCTGTTAATATGGGGAATAGAGTCTGGGAGAGGAAATGTTTCCCAACACCGTGTCCTACCGTAACCTGTACTTTTCCAAAGCTGGGAAATATTAAAAACAAATCCCAGACTTTTCAAGAATAGATAGGAATTCTGATGTCCTGTTCCTAACACAATATGTGGTTTGTGAGCTGATAAGCACTAGCACTAGCACTAGCTTGCTGCTAGCCTTGCCTCCTTGCTGCTTGGTGTAATGGAGTGGGTGTTCTGGTTTCACACAACACATTCAAACAAAAACAGCTGATTGCTGCAGCTGGCAGCCAGCTTCCAGACAGAACTAAAGCTGGAACAACACAGATTTAGTGCAATGTTTCGAAAACCATGTAGAGATGGAAGGGGGTAAGAAGTGAACCCTCCTCTGACATTGTACAAACTGATTAGGTCATTTCATCACCGCTACAGCAGATACTATGTTCTGGTTTAGGCTGGTTGGGGATGCTGCACGGTCTGTTTCATATCAAAAACAAAAAGTGAAGCATCATAACACCAAACACGTCTTCTTCATGTGCACATCACTCACCCCTGGAGCTCATCATCAGATGGTGTGTACTTGGCAGTGACATCGGCCAGGTCTCCAAAGATCTGGGCACTGTAGATGGTGAGGCAGGAGAGCAGGATGAGCTCCTGCCAGGTGGAGCTGAGCAGGCAGGTGTAGTCCTCTATGGACAGCTCACAGAAGAAGGGGAGCTTCTTGATCCAGGAGATCTGCCGGAAGAGCAACTCATCTGCCAGGCGACATAGCAGGGCAAACAGCTCCACTTGTGTCACCTTGTACCTGGGATACATGAGGGACATGGAGAAAATCACACTGCTGTTGAACGAATGATGGTGCACAGTGCTGTGAAAAAGTACAGTATTTACCCCTCTGACAGATTTCTTCTGTTTTTACTTTATTGTTACACTTTAATGCATTGCTGTCCAAACTTTTTGCCCCCAGGGCCAAAACTAGCAAATTTAAGCTACTTGCTGGCCACAAATTTAATTAAATTTAAAATGAAAAAATACATTTTTTGTGATTTTTCGGGGTTTTTTTTAGTTTTACCTACTTGATAATAAACAAAATTTTTATGAAATCGAGAAATCCTTTAAGATCCAAAATATAAAAAGACTTTGGATTTTTGCCTTATTAAAAGAAAAACAGACCATGTTCAAAGTTTTGGGGTCATCAGCTGTTTTCTATTTTATTGGCCAAATTTTTATTGGCCAATCAAATTCATTTCAGTCAAATGGCGCCCCCGGGCCACACCTTGGACACCGCTGCTTTAATACTTCAATCATCAATTTTACTATCAGACAATAATGCATTAAAAATGCTGTTTGAAATGATGATTTCATTTATGAAGGAAAAAAACTATCCAAACCAGGGTGGCCCCATGTGAAAAAATAACAGCCTCTTAAACCTATTAACTGGCTGAGCCACACTGAGCAGCAACAACAACCATCAGGCAGTGAGGTTTGTACACTGCTCTTTGTAATTGTTTTCATTCAACGCCATTGGAGGGTTTTTGAGCATGAATGGCCTGTTAAAGGTCATGTCATAGCATCTCAATTGGATTTAAGTCCAAACTTTGACTAGGACATTCGGCACACAGAAAGTTGTTGATGTCATGAAGACGACAAGCAGCCTTAGGCCATCGCACTACCACCACCGTGTTTGACTGGATGATGTTCTTTTCTTAAATGCCGTTACTTTTACATCAGATTTAAAACATCTATAGCTGCAGAATCTTTTCGGAGATGTTTTGATGATCATCAAGATGGTTTTTTTTAGGAAAAAAGAAACAGGCCTTTGTGTTCTTCTTGTCGGCAGTGGTTTTGGCCTTGGAACTCTACCTTGGATGCCATCTTTGCCCAGTCTCTCTCTCTCTCATTATTGAATCGTGAACACCGATTTTAACTGAGGGAAGTGAAGTCTGAAGAGGTTTAGATGTTTTTCTGGGTTTCTCTCTGACCTCCTGGATGAGTCTGTGATATGCGAGCAGAGTAATTTTGGTTGACCAGCCACTCCTGGGAAGGTTCTCCACTGTGAACAACAACTCTTGCTGTGGCTCTCTGGAGTCCCAAAGCCTTAGAAATTACTTAGTAACCCTTTGCATACTGATAGATTTGAGTGACTTTGTTTCTCATTTGTTTTTGAATGTATTTAGAATGGGACATGATGAGCTTTTTGAGCTCTTTCAACCTGCTTCACATAGTCAGACAGCTTATCTTTAGGTGATTCCGTGATTCTAAGGCTCTGACAGTCAACAGGCCTGAGTGTTCTTAGTGAAAATTACCCTGCTCTCTAAAAAATGTGTTTAATCACAGTTAATTCATTATTTTACAAGAAAGGCAAGTACTTTTTCACATAGATTGGAAAAGTTGGTTTGGAAGCTTTTTTTCCCCTTAAAAGAAATCATTTGAAAACAGATTTTTGTATTAACTCTGGTTATCTTTGTCAAGACATTAAATTTGTTTGATCTGAAAAATTTAGGCGTGAAAAAAAGCAAAACAGAATAAATTTGTAACTTCTTTTCAGCACTGACTGTGTTGTGTGTTCTGCACTCATTGACTCACCCATCTTCTATGAGCATAGGGGTGGTGAGGGGGGACAGGTCCTCAGCAGCCACAAGCTGCAGCACCAGAGGGTGGGACTGTGGGTAGAGGCTGCGGGGCTGGGGCGTCAGCAGGCCTGACTGAGCTGCATAGCTGAAAAGGTGAGGCAGGAGCTGGTAGTGTGTAGACATGGAGGTGTTGATGTACTGGTCCCTGAGGGCTGCTGTGTAGCCATTCATCTCTACAGATCGACTGAGACCACAAAAACAGTCCACAGGTTAACATGGGGAGCATCAGTCACGTGTTTAAGTGTCTTCATGTTAATGAGGACTCTTCCCTGGTCTTACAGACTGATGTGTCAACTTCTTAATATTTTATTTTGATCTAAGGAAGCACAAAGAGCAGCTGTCCTGTTCTTATTAAAAAATTTTGCATTGTTTCACAAACTTCTAGTCAAAATTTTGCATTTTCTGCATACTGAAGCCCAGGCTCCCTGGGACTGCTGTTCATTTCTGCTAAGATTCAGTTTGATAAAACAACTATTGCTCTGAATAGCTATCAGACAATGAGAATGCTGAGATAAACCAAATGTTTACACAGAATGAGACTAAAATAAATGCCGTCATACCGGTGCCTAGACAATATTTGTCCTTGATGAGTGCAGACAATGCGTTCGCTCGACTACTCGGCGAAAAAAGCAGATAGTGCAGCAAGTTCTCAGAGTTTGTCATCATCACCAAGCCTGAGAGAAGGGGTGAATATTCAGGCATTCTTTGGCTGCTGAATGCCTTAACTAAGTTGTGGATGAGATAGGAATGAAGTATTAGGCTGTCAGGGCCAGCTCACTATCTCAATGATGGGGGCAAGTGCTGGCACTGCTCCGCCAAGTGAGTGAGATGATTGACTCACTTGGACGACAAAGTGGAGGCGGGCGATGGCTGGTTGCCCTCTGAGGCTCCGTTGCTGGGGGAGCTGTGGTCGCTGTCGCCGTTGTTGCCCCAGGTGTGCTCTGGGGCATCCTCCTTGAACTCCTGTCCTGTCATAATTCGCTCTATCTCCTCCTCTGTGATCTGAAACACACATCAACCTGCTTACAGAACGTTCAATGAAAAGCTATGTTTTTCTCACTTTAATTGAATAGCACTGCCTGGCAGCGTACTGCTTTTTACTCAAGCAGTGAGGAGCAAGGACACAATCACACAATGAAACAGGGAACTAGAGGAAAAAAAAGGAGGTGTGTGTATGACAGTGTTCAACTGAGTGGTGTACACGCCTAAAATAATAGAATCCTTGTAGGTCAGCGCAGCGAGAAACAAAAACAAAAGCCACATGAAAGGCCTCAGCATCCTGGGAAATGTGGGGTATTGCAGCTCTGACTGGGGTCAATTCACTTTCACTTCCATCAGTTCAGCACATCAACCAAAACAGGCCATTTATTCCATATTAATGAGAGAAAGGTCCTCCTTCTGGTGGGGTGCAGAAATAAAAGGGATTTTTTTTTTTTTTTTTTTTTTAAATGGAGTTGGTCGCTGCTGTGTTCTGACTCTGAACTGAGCAGGAAAGAATCAAACACGCCGCTTTGGTGAATAGCGCTTCAACGCCACTTATCCTCATGTCACACATTTTCCTGACCGCTCAGCTCTTCTCACTCTCCTCCATAATGAAGCTGCAGCTGAATAGGAATAATCAGCAGCTGCATGATTGGTGATATAACAAGGTCAGGACTCATTCTCATAACTCCATGAGCGTCCCTACACTGAAATGAGTAGCACTGCGCCACTCAAACCCTTATAAGCTGTTATTTAGTGGATGGCTCAGTCTTTAAAGGCACTCTCTTTATATGAGGTATCTCTGGGGATAGACAATCTTTCTCTGTATGTAGAAAGTGGTTCTGTGTTGGACTGAGGTCAGAGCAAGTCACATAAAGCAACATTTCAGCTGATTTACCTGCACAGGCCCGATGCTTTTGTTCCTCCCTCCTGGCATGCCATCCTCCCTGATTGCTGTGTGTCAAAAACAACAGAATCCAAATTTGTTTATATGACAAGTATAAGAGCACTACCTAGTGGCAAAAAATGTGATTTTTCCCTTTTGCTCCTCCTACTTTCATTATAACCCTGCATGATTTTTGTTTCTTCTTCCCAGCGAGTGGATTGGTGAAATATAGGGATAAATTCCCTACATGCCTGTAAAGAAACTTGGATTTAGTTCAAGTCCTTTCAGAACCAATGTATAGTAAATGGATAATCGTTCTGGAAGGCCACATGGTCAGTAATAACTTTTTCCCCACCAGGGGGCAGCATGCGACCATACAAGGCCTAAGGACTGAACTCAGCGGTAGACTCAGGGCATCTGAGAGGATGTTTCAGAAAGTGAAAAATATGACAAAAAGTTGGTAGAACATTTGTTTTGGTCTCTAAGCTCAGACTGAAGCTTTGAGAAAAACAAGGACATGGTTTCCTGGCTTCAAAACAAGCATAACTGATTCAGTGGCTATCACTAATGCTTTAGGTTTCAGTTATTGCTTCAGTTTTGGGGGGTTTTGCACAAAAGCGCTTCCAGTGCTAGAGCTCATTTCTAACTGGTTCTACAGCAAGGAACCAGTTTGGTTTTCCATTGTCAGAGACCCAGCTTGGGGCTGTCATCACATGAACCAGAACATCTTTTGCAGTAAATGTTTGACGGGCAGGGTCACAGGGCAGAGTGACAGTTTATCGACACAGCCTTTGTCTTGTCACTTCAGCAAACAGCAGTGCTAGCATCACCAGCTTCATTTATAAACAGAAGCCGCTGGAGAAAGCTCCTCATAATGCCAACTGCCAGTCAAAATTTCTGATCTGCATTTAGAAACAGCAGTTAACAGTTAAACACACAGTTTCATGCAGGATTAATAAAGACCAGCTGATGATAGAAAAAACTCAGACTAGAGCCGAAACAATTAATCATATTAATGGTGATGAATCAGTTACTTAAATAATTGTCAACTAATTTAATAATCGATTAATCGTTAACTGGAGCATACAGACTCTAAAAAAGGCCACTTTCTGAAAGAACAACACAGTCACAGCAGTAATTAAGCAAAAACTGTACATAATATGAACATTTTGTATTTAAAACAAAAAAAACACCTTCTTTGTCTGTAAAATATTCTACTCAGAACTCCACAAAAGGCAGTTTTAGCTTCACCTGGTTCGAAAAAATAAAAAATAAAAATTTCCTATTAAGCACCTTTTGATCTCCAATTATTAATTAGTTAATCCAAAAAAACAACCACCAGATCAGTCCTACACTATCCTGATGTTAAGTCGAGCAGAAAGCACTGACGTTTTCACATGTTGATCATAGATAATAATTCATTTGACTTAAATTTTATTCTCCTATATTCTTGACTTTTACCATAACTTGGTAAACTTTTGGTGGTTTTAGATTTTCCGTCCTGTGACATAGCCCAACTTTACCTTTGCGGTTCATCCCCATCTGCAGACACTTGAGCAGACGGCAGTACTGGCAACGGTTGCGCTGTTTGCGAGACATTTCACAGTTCTTGTCCCGGCTGCAGCGATACACCCGCTTGTTGCAGATGCTGCGCTTGAAGAAGCCTTTGCAGCCTTCGCAGGAGATGATGCCATAGTGCAGGCCTGTGGCGCGATCTCCACAAATAAGGCAAGTACGCTGGTCAGCTGCATCATCTGCACACGAGTGGAGAAAAGAATTTAAAACCATTAGACCGATATATTTTTCCTACTTCAATCACAGTAACATAAATACAGAATTAACAGTAGGTGCAAAGAACTCTTCCTGAAGGCCATAGTTTTTAACCAAGATCATGGGGGCTGTTCGGGATTCAGTAAGGTAATCCAGACCATGGTTCTGTGAAAGCTGGGGTGTATCAGGAACTAGGAGGGAGAGCTGAGATGTCTGAGGCATGTTTTATTCATGGCCCTGATGAGTAAAAGCAACACAACTGGCTCGTTTACAGTCTCTCGTTTCTCTTCTGACAGCAGCAGTATTGTAGAAGTGCACCTGACTCTAGGAAGACATCTGACTCTATGCAACTCAGAGTTGTTGAGGTGTAGAAAAGTTCTCCAGGTAATCAGTACATGTCAAACTATCCTGGAACATTCAGATTCTATATAATCATTTGAGAACTGCATTTTTTATTCTCTAAGGTTTTCTCTATCCAAAATGAAAATTAGCTTGATGATTCACAGCAAAAACTAGAGAAATCTGGAGGGGCAAATACTGCTACCAGCCCTGTACACAGCTCTATGCGGGTAAAACCGGACATGTTCTCTGGATGTCAGTGCAGAGCGTAGTTCCTGTGGCGCACAAGGAATGTGCCTGAAAATGCTGCTAAAAAAAAAAAACCAACCAAAATAAAGCTTAACATTTTGTTGACAATTAGAAAATAAGATGTGGAGAAAGAAAATGGGAGAAATTTTGTGCAGCAATTCAAACATGAAGTATTTTACACGAATAGAAGCAGATCAAAGAGACATGAATCCTGCTTAAAATCCACCAGTAAAGCTACTTTAATAATCATAAAAGTGCTGTGAAACTGTAAGGGCGTCAGAAAGGCAGCAGCTGAAAATCTCTTTTTAATCCCACCCATCTACCTCCTACTCTGATGAAGCCAAGAACAAAGTTCAGCTGCATATTCTAAGTTTAAGAAGTGCACATATACATGTCCACAACCTCTGCTGTTTGAACTTTTTCATACTGGAGATACTTAACAGTTTATTAATTAAATGTTTTATTTCAAACACAAATATATGAAGAAAAGAACAAGAGTGTGAAACAATGGGACTGAGATGTCCTGTTTACCTTGTTCATGTCTACTGAACCTGGAGATAACCCAGACATCTGATTAATGAAGGGCTGATGTGATGCAACAAGCTGCAGTGCACACATTCACACACACATATACACACACACACAGGCGATCGGACCTTTACCCATCTCCTGGATTCTGGTAGGAAAGCCAATAATGGAGGCAGACAAACAGGTTTCCTAAAACTGACCCTGCAGGCTTTCCTTACCTGCTGCTGAAACTGTTTTTCATTGGAGAGCTGCTTGTTTGCTGGTTTTAAACAAAACCTTACTGATTTAGTTAATGGCAAAAAGACATTACCTGACCACTGACTTGCTGCTGTCTTCATACATGGTGCAGTTAGCATTATCAAGCATTACCCAGGAATGAAAAAGTTAACAGTTTCCAAACTGCAAAGACTTTCTCTCATAGAGCTCGGACAGTTAAAAGTTCTTTTAATGAAATGCCACAGCTCCCTCCTCCCGGTCTGTTACTGTGCACTGCTGATCAGCTGGCCAAAATAAGGCTTCTATTTTTGGTTAGTAGACACAGAAACAACCAGCGTATGGAAACAAAAGGAGCTCCACCCACCACTCCTACGAAGATAGTGCTATTTTGAAACTCCAGTAGTTAAGCTATGAGTGGCCCATCTGTAAAGCATGCCAGTAGCCAGCTCGCTACCTGAGCAGACAGCCCAACTAACTGGCTAGCTATATATATTACTGTGTAGAGAGCAACATCAAAATGGGAAAATATTCAACAGAACAATTAAACTACCATTAATTTAAGTATTTTAGATTCTTGTTGAAGTTTATGTATTATAATCAAAGTAAATAGGTTATAGATAACATTATCATGATTATAATACTCAATTCATAATTTTAATTATTGTTATTAAATTATTTTAGCAGAAGTAGGAAAATTTCTTACTTTTCTGCTTGAAATGTAAGAAATTTGATTGTTTAACATTTTTGTGAATTAACCATGAAAACATGAACCTGAACCATTTCTTACCAAAGGATCTTCTATCATGTCTATCCGAGACTGTCCAGATAAGATTTTGACAGACATTTTTTTTTTTTTTACATCCATTTAATATAAATTTAAAAAATTATTATTTCTGAATCGCAACTGTTTTAGTGAGGAACATTTTCCCATGCGTGATTATATCTGTCATAAACACTGAAAGAGCAGCATATAGAGGGTTATTAACTCCTTAATGCTCCTCATATTTAAATTGTAAACATGGCACTTTTAGCAGCTGTCATCATGGTCAGGAATTTGGCTTCTGAACCTTTTGTGTGTGGATGAAACAGTTGAGAAATCCAACACACACAAGGAGGGAGACACTGCTGTTTGCTTCTCGGGATTCCTGACATTCTGACTGTGGTAAAAAGTTTGACCCTTCCACCCCCCCTAAGCTAAGGGCACAGTGTTTTAACAATAAACATGTCAACATGACATTATCTTTATTATTGAAATGAGCACCATTAAGCCTTTCTTTCCATGGGTGTGTATTATTTAGGAGGACAGTCCACCAGAGGCATTGGACTGAACTCAGAGCTAAGCCTGCCAGAGAAAAGAAGTTCTCATAGCAGGCTGAAGGGTTCGTGTACTGAGGCTAATTAGAAGGATGTGGAGGGGGTGGATAGAAAGTTTGTGGGGCATATCACATAAAGACTCTCCTAGATAATGCATGGGGACTAGAGGTCTTCTAAAGCCCTGAACAGATTACCATTTAAATGCTTTGAGGTTTAAGTTAAGGCTGCAAGGGGAGTTCTACTGTACAGAGACAATGGGATGTCACACAGAGAACCCATCCTGGGAATGGAATGTAACCATTTCTGTTTAACCTCTTGCAGAAAGGACATCAAGACCATTTAAAAGCAAGCCCTAAAAGTCAGAAACCAGATCTGTTCAAGGCTCCATCATATATAAAGTATATCGTATAAACATGAAGCTCTGAGAACAATACAGGGATATTTGCTGTGTTTTCTGGGGTTTTGTGAAGCACTTAAAAGCAGAAGACAGATTTATTTCCCTGCAGTGTTTCTTTTAATCAGATCTTGGAATGTCGTAAGGCCATATTCAACTGTGTTCCAGTCTCCAGTCAAATATTGCTCTCTGTTTTTTGCATTCAAAACTGTACCAACACCATCACAAAATCATTTAATGACAACATGAAAAAGCAGGAGTCAAAATCTACACAAACAAGGATGCTGCATGGTCAAATTCAAGTTTTAAAAGGTCATATCGTCCTGTCTTATTACATACAACGATTATTTTTTGCATGTGGTATTTTTTTTACTTAACTGTGTTTTTGTTTTGTTTTGTTTTTTTTTATATTAATATTATTTAATGTTTCCATGCTGGCAGGTTTGTGACACCCAAACAGTGATCTAATGCAAAAACCCCATCTATAAACCAAATTCACAATAATCTAGAAAATACAACTTTTATTCTAAATATATCTAAAAATAATGTCCAGAAATATGTTATTCGCTCAACGTCCAACATGTTCATCTGATGTGGAGCAGGATTTAATGCAGAGCTGCTCTGCATGCAGTGATACGAAGTAACACAGTTTCTCAGACATTAACATGGACTAAAGGTGGCTTCTTATCTGGGGGTACTATGGTTGGGGTGTTCCTATTTTATAATATTATTTGGCCTTCCGAAAAGATAATGGAGTAGACAATATTAGCAGCTTTAAATATTGTTTAAGAGGTGCATGTAGTTGAGGGTATTTTATGGATTTGTAATATCCATCCATCCATCCATTATCCATCACGCCTATCCATGCATGGTCACGAAGGGGCTGAAGCCCATCTCCAGCAGTCATCGGGCGAGAGGCGGGGTCCACTCTGGACAGGTCGCCAGTCCATCACAGGGCAACACAGAGACAGACAGGACAACCAACCATGCACGCACACACTCACACCTAAGAAGAATTTAGAGAGACCAATTAACCTAACAGTCATGTGGATTTGTAATAGACTTTTAGAATTGCCTGCTCAGTATAAGAACACAAGCGCATTACCTGGTCTGTTAACATGGTTTTTATAATTATGCCACAAAATGTACCCACTGGTCATGGAGAACAAACAATGAGCATAACTATGGCATTATTATTGTAATTGTTTATATCAATGAATTACACTGACAGCAGTACCTCTACTTAACACAAGGCATCACTGCTGAGAATATAACGCTGCTGCAAAAAGAGTGATGGCAACAAGAGAAGAGCTAACAGGACGTACACTCTGCAAACAAAATGGAACATATTTAGATACATTTTTGCTTGACCAGCATATGTGGTAGTTTTTAATAGTAATCAAAGTATAATCATTGCAATTTCAGGATACTTAGTATAACTTAATTTTGTATGAGTGCACAAGCCTGATTGGTACAATCTGTGTATTACATCCTTATCCAGTGTCAGCTGGTTTACATACAGCAGTCTGAGGGCTTTGAGCTATGGAGTCTTGAGAAGGCTACACACACGTCTGAACTGTCACATATGGTATGACATTTTTATGCGTCAATATTCACAAAATCTGGTGTAGAACACAGCCCATGTAATCGGTGATTTATGAAAGGTCAGAGGCTGTTTAATTAGAATCTTCTTTTTTGCGGCTACTTCATGGAACTGTTTTGTGAAAGAAGTTTATGATATAAAAGGGATTTTGCAGAGAAACTGCAGATTTTCAACATACGACCTTATGCTAGGGGTAGACCAATATGTCTCCTGGCTCAGAAATTATGCTAATATTTGAAATTTTTTAAATATTGACAATCAGCCTTATGTGAGCATGCTCAACTATTACCAAAGAGATGCTACTATGAGCAGCACAAGGATGGTGACACATGACTTTTGGGCACCATCTATGAAAAAAAGCAACATACAGATGGTTGAGGATGGCAGGTTTAGGTTTAATGTAATCTTTTTATTTTACTGAAAAGTAATATAGCTATTTTGAAGTGCTCCACCCAGGGTCTCGACTTGCATCTGATAGAGTCTGTGGAGATAACTCAAGATTAGGGGGATGGGAAGGAGACCTTCCATCCATGAAGACCTGGAGCTCATCACCACAGATATCGAAATACCAGAGGAAACATGCAAAAAGCAAAGCTGGTCTTTCATTGTAAGAAAGGTTTTTATTTTTGTTTTTATTCATTTATTTTTTTGAGTAGGACAGTGCGCAATAATCAATAGTATTGCGTTTACGGCAATATAAATATGTCAGAATTAACACAATAGCTAAATTCCTTCCTTTGTCCGAAGGGAGGTAATTACAGAAAGAGAGAAAAAGCAGATTAGAAATAATAAAACACCTCACTACGCATTTCACAAGACAGGACACAGAACACATAGTTCTATTGAACAAAACGAACACAATATTTACAAATAACTAAAGCAGAAGCAATCTAATAGGGGAATAAAAAGCCCTCAGTAATAAGCAGTGGAAGACATTATGAATGGATACATAACTGGTTTATCTTCAATCAGTGTTTAAGTTTCTTAACAAACTATAACATCTGTGAAAGTTTTGTTTCACTGGTGAACCTTTTTCAGCAGCAGGGACACTTGACAACACAACAATGTCATAAGTGATTGTTTCACAGTGTGCCATGATTTAATTCAATTTCATTTAATTTCCCGTATTTTTGAATTTTTGAATTTGAATTTGAATGAAGTGGCAGAGAGTGGCCAGATGCTGCTGGTGTTGGTTATTATCAGGGGTGGAATGATACATCCAAGTCATGACATGAGACAATATACGATGACGGGTTCAAGAAAATCAGACAAATTGAAAGGTTATCTAATATTTAGGATTTTTGAGAAAGCTATGCTTGTGGCAATAATTCTAAAAAAGTGCTGAAAATCCACTTTTTTGTTTCTGCAAATACATCTCAGACCAGTTTTCTAGAACATCTGTAAACTATCTGTAATTCAGCCTCAGCACTGAAATAGCTTTAAATGAGATGATCAAATGTAGTTTAGAGAAACTTAAAAACTGTGATATAGCTCTGTATTTTAGCACAGACTGGAAGCCATGAAGCAGATTCCATCTTTATCACTGTTAGTAGCTTACAGTTAGCCAATCGCAGTATTCTCAAAATGATTGGCATTTGGTCTGCGACTCTGTCACCATTACTTTTTCTACCGAGTACCCAAGATGCTGCCAGATAAATGTTTTAACAAGACAACAGTTAAAGAAGTGCTTCCTTTTATACTTCAAAATAAGTCTCAAATATATTTACAGTATGTTGAGCTTAAAGAATTTAGCCAGGCTATCAGGTGACATACAGGTAGTATTTCACAGAGGTAGGTAGGGTTACGTTAGACGAACCACTTGATCATAAACATAGTAGCATTTTAAAAGTGCCGGACTGAATTTTAATATTCCTAGATGTTGTAACATGGCATGAGATGCTGTGCTGTAGACCACCATTGTGCCTTGTTCCTTACTCTCCATGTTCTACCCATTATTTTGTTGCCATTGGACCCTTTTCTTTCTGATGGTCAAGGACCAGAAAGCAGGTATTAGAGATTCACCAGGCTTTTACTGAGAGATATCAATTTCTAATTTTCCTTGACATCTGACCTTCTGATTCTGATTTGGGGTAATTTCAAATTTCTTTCCAAGGACAGATACAAAGTCATTTATGTAAAAGTAGTTTTAAATGACTGATTAAATGTTAAAAAAAAAAAAATTGACCATAAAGGAATCAATCCTAGCATGTTTCTTTACGGAGAACGTAATTTTTTATCCAAAAGAAGATTAAAGAAATATCCTAATTTTTTCAATAGATTGTTTGTATCAATCCTTTCTGATATTTTACTAAGCTCAAAGGAAAGTGCTTTCAATGCTGACTTGTGGAAGAGTCTAAAGCTTGGTTTATGGTTGACGCATGTACATTACACATGGAAAATAGACCCGCGGAATAAGGCCAACACAACTTTTGTGGCATTTATACTCTGTGTGGCTTGTCCTCACTGTAGCCCATATTCTGCTAGACTCTAGGGGCCAGTGTAGGGCACCTAAGGCAAGCATACTTGCTTAGAAGTGAAAAAAACACAGTTGTAAGTAGCAACATGGCACATGGTAGCAACATCTGAAATTACACCATTAGACGCATTAAAGGGGGAGTATTATGTATTTTCCAGGCACATGGTGCAATTCTATAACACAATAAAGTAACTATGTTACATTCAGTTGTTATAAAAATGCTGTCTATATCAAACATGACTTAAAAGAAATTTGACATTGTAATTTAATGCCTTGAAACTGGGCCTCTGTCTCGTTAAGAAGCTCCTGCTCTTTCCAACACTCCGCTTTCCGCATGTCATGAGAAGATCGCTCCCCTATTAAGCCTTTAACATCATTCTTAGGAGTGTTGAAGAATCAAAGCAACACTCCAGGTACGTATTTGATGAGAGAATAACATTATAACATGATGTAAAGCTGAAAAAAGTTGATTTTATATAATAATGCCCCTTTAAGTATAAATCAAGCTTAACAGTCCAAAAAGAGAGCTTTTGATGCATTTATTGTACTGAAAAGAAAAAAAACATTTTTTGTATTTGACCCACTTAAAGTAGAACTAAACCCGAAGTGAAAGCATTGCTCCGCCCCCCATGAGTGACATGGTTTTATACCCAAATGTGGGGCTGTGACGTGGACGTGGACCAAGCTGTACCGTTTGTAGCCAGTAGAAGAATTTGACTTCAGTAGCCATCCTTCAACACAAAGAGGGCAGCACTAAGGCAGTTTTAGGCCACATATTGCTGAATTAAACAAAAATGTCACAATTTGCTCAGTAACATAAAGTTGGCCTAATTTATATGGTTTATCTGCAAAAAAAAGTTGATTTGGGGTTTAGTTACTCTTAAATCAGAACTAAATAACAGATTGATTTTTACATCATTAGTAAATGTGGTACAATAATGATATGCAATTGCAGATGATTATTTGCAAATGCTAAAAACTAGCATGCATCTTATTTTTTAGGGGTTTTTTTGTACAGCTTGGTTTGTCAGTGGAACTGTACTGTTTGATAACTAGGATCAATTGGAATGTATGTATGATAGAGTTAAAATGACTTTTTTTTTGTAAAGTGCCTTGAGATGACATTTGTCGTGAATTGGCACTATCTATATAAATTGAATTGAATTGAGTTCAGTAGGCTGACTTGTAATTTCTTTCAATTCCAATACTGAACTTCATGTTAATTTAAACTTTTAAAAAATATATATTTCTGACCTGAAAAATTTTTTTACATTTAAATGTTATATTTTATATTAACAGTGTTAACAATTGTTATATTTTAAATGTTATTGTTATATTTTCCTGTAACTCCAATTACTGTGATCACTGTGGATCAGTGAGTTACGCAGAACACAGAATTGAACGTTCAACTCTAGTAGATAATGCAGGATGATTGGCACAGCCAGAAAACAACCCCTAACAAGAGCAGTGATTAACAATGTAGGGAATTTAACTACCACACATAAGGAAAATGTTCCAAACAGACTATATTACTGTAGAACTACGACTGTTCTATTATTCTTTAGTCATTTTTTAAAACTTGGTCTTCAGTGTCTGAGTGACTGCAGTGAGTTTAGAAACAGGTCAGCAATGAGTATAAAGAGCTTTTAAGATGACTCAGTTTTAGCTTCAGAATTAAGCAAAGCAACAACTCCATGAAGAGGAACAAAAAAATTAAGTTCTAGTTAAATTTAGCTTTAATATAGATTTAACTCATCAGATCTTCAAATGGAACAATGGCAGCATTATCCCTTCTCCTCCTCAGCCCACCATTTGTCTGTCCATGTGCTCTCACTCAGAAACACAAAACCTTCTATCCTCCCTGAACACCTTATGGGAAAGCCCTGGCTTCCTTCATCGAGCTCAGAGCCCAGTGGCTATTTGCTGGCCTCACTCAGGCTTATTAGCCAGATGTATCACCCTCTCTTTCAAGTGCATAGCCACCATATAATCAGGCCAATTCACACCTTCACACACTTGATCTCAGCGTGTTGCCTCCTATAACTCCTCCTACTCCTGCCTTTAGATCACAATTAAATATTCATGACATTAATGTTGAGATTTTATGATCAGCCTGAAGCTTGTTTGATTCTGACTCTGTGGTGTCAGAGTTGCATGTTACAGACCTTTTCCCACGCCGCAAATACCTCAGTTTTAAAAAACTGTTGAAATGAAAATAATACACCTGAAAGATTGCATACTGTAGTGTGAGTTGATGATAATCATAATAATACATTTTGTTTGAGAACAGTTTTCTAAAACCAAAGGTCACCTTACAGACAAGAACAAATAAATTAATAAATAATCAATAAAACAATTAATTAAAAACAGCAAGTCAGCAAACGAGATTTGACAACAATTAAAACCAAATGCAAATAAGACAGTTTGAACAAGTGTGTTTTGAGCGGTGACTTAAATAACTGAAGATAATCTGTATTCCTAATGACTGAAGGAAGTGAGTTCCACAGCTCAGGAGTAGAACGACTGAAAGCTCTGTTCCCCATGGTGATACACATGTGGACACTGAAATAATTTGAAACTGACAAAAGTAACAGTGAATAAAAATTTACCAAAATTTAACTCGTGAAAATCAGACATTGCTTTGTGGTTCAACAGAATATTTTTTAAAAAAATGAACTAATAAAACAGGCGTCAACAAAAATGATGGTACCTCTGGAAAAGATTGAAAATAATTTGACTGTAGGAACATGTTAAACTAAAGTGTGTCCTCTAATTAGCACTCCAGGTGTCTTCAAGTTTGTAATGAGGGTGACAGTAGTCACTGTGCTGTTTGGTGACATGGTCCACTGAACATGGACCACAGGAAGCCAAGGAAAGGATTGTCACAGGAGATTAGAAAGACAATTATAGACAAGCATGTAAAGGCTAAAAGACTATCTCCAAACAGCTTGAATCTCCTGTGACCACAGTTGCACAGATTATGCATAAGTTTAAGATCTACAGGACTGTAGCTAACCTCCCTGGCTGGGGCCGCAGGAGGATAATTGATGATAAGTTGAAGAGAAGGATAACCTAAATGGTAACCAAAGAGCCCAGAACAACCTATACATATTGCACCACCTGTCAATGTTTGAGCCAAAGTGGACTTCATGGGAGACAACCAAGACGGAAAGCAAAGCATAAAAAAGTGAGACTGGAATTTGCCAAAATACATGTTGACAAGCCACAAAGCCTATGGGAAAATGTCCTTTGGACAGATGAGACAATACTGGAGCTTTTTGGCAGGACACAACAGCTTTATGTTCACAGATGCAAAAATGAAGCAGACCAAGAAAATAACGCTGTCTCTACTGTGAAACATGGTTCTGTTCTTGGGCTGCTTTGTTGCATCTGGTACAGGGTGTCTTGAATCTGTCGAGGGGATGATGAAATCTCAAGACCATCAAGACATTCTGGAGAGAAATCGCTGCCTAATGTCCTGGTGTCTAAACTGGCTTTCTATGTGCCCTATTGAACATCTTTGGAAGGAGCTGAAACATGCCGCCTGGAGAAGGGATCCTTCAAACCTGAGACAACTGATTGCCCAAAAAAGGTTGCACAACAAAATATTAAGGTACAAATAGTAAGATGGAGAAAAGGAACAATACGATGAGTGGCAGACAAAGATCTGAGAGAGCAGGAAGCAATGGTGATGTCAAGTAGGTCACACAGATAAGGAGGGACAAGGCACTTAAACATGAGAATTAAAATTTTGGGTAATCAGTGAAGCTACTGAAGAATTGGGGTAATGTGTTCTCTTGAAGAAGTACAAGTTCTGACCCAAGCTGCAGAGTTCTGAAGGAGTTGGAGTTTATAAAGGGATTCATTGGGGAGAACTAAAAGAATAAAGTTGCAATTATCGATCTGAGAGGTGTTAAGGCTATGGACAAGGATGCCAGCAGCATGGGGAGTAAAGATGGGACGAAGTCAGTAAATGTTACATAAGTGAAAGTAGAATAGAAAAGAATAGAATAATCCTTTATTGTCCCACAATGGGGAAATGTATTTTAACATTTTTTTTAATGTCCCATAAAATTTAAGGGCATGTTTTTTGATTTCTTTATTTATTTTTTACAGGTCCTGTCCAGCAGTGTGGCACTCAGAATTGTTGTCTGAATGTCAAGGTAAGGCCCAAAAGATTTGCTTTCACAAGCGGAGCATTATGGCTTTCGCCATGGTGTTCCACTTGATTGATATATATATATATATATATATATATATATATATATATACATATATATATATATATATATATATATATATATATATATATATATATATATATATATATATATATATATATATATATGAAACTTTATTAGAAACTGCTTTGGGTTTATTTTAAATGTAATGGACACAAAGATGAAAAAAGGGGGGAAAAGAGAGAAAGGTAGAGAAAAGGTTTAAAGAGAAAGAAAGAAATAGAAGTAAAGGATAGGAAAAAAAAGCATAGTCAGTCACACAAGTCAGCACCCTTGAAGTCTGCCTCTAGAGCTGCAGAAAGAGTAAAAAACAAAACAAAACCGAGAATCCACAACAACAAACAACATACACATATATATTAATAACATTTATAACTTCAATGGAAACTACACAGTACAAGGTAATACAAGATGTGTTTAGTGGCAATCCCATCCCAACTGAGAGTGTACCTGACAAACACCTGGATCTTTTGATTTCTAATAGAGTGGTCATAAATTTGGGTTGTATTATCTCATCCTTCATTTTCAATCTAAAACTGGGACTTCAAAGGACCAAAAAGAATAAATTCTTAATATTTATTCCTTTAAGACCTGGAAATTAAATTTGTTAATCTGAAATACTTTAGATCACTAAACCGTTCTGTGACTAACATACTTACAGGTTTAAACTCAACTGATGCCTGTGAATTGACTGCAGGGAGAAGCTGTTTTAGGACACATTCTTATCAAATTCTTGTCAAACATTTATTAACAACTTCAATGACAATGAATGTCCTAAAAAGCTTTGTCTGAAGGTAATCTCTGAAAAAAAACTCCAGAGAAGCAAAAAAAAAATGTCAAACTGAAGAATCTTTCCTTGAGGATAAAAACTTTCCTCAATGAAACTCAGTTTGTGAATAAAAATGACCATCTTTGTTGTAATAACATCCATCAGTGGATTAAAAGGAGGCTTTACACACCACTTGTTCCCATAGTAGGGGGAAGGACAGAACATAAAAATCCTGGTTCTGTGTTTTCAACATTTTATCCAGCGACAAAAGTACCACCCCCAAAAGGTCACATGGCAAACAATGTTTGATTATGTCTAAAACTGAAAAAGGTAACAAAATTAACCCAATGCAAGCAAGAACTGAATAACATCTACCAATGAAAAAATAAATCATCAAAATGTTGGACACTCACCTTCCTGACATTGTTTGAACAACAGCTGGTATTTATAAGGTGCTTGGTAGCATTTGTTTAATGTGGTGCATTTAAATTTTATTACAGGACACAAGTAGTTACCGTGTAGTGAACATTTTACCTTCTCATCCATCCACTGACTCTCTAATGCTGCCTAAGATGAGAGTGAAACTCCCCCCCAATTTATTTCACATTGCTGAATAAAAAAAAATCAGGTTATGTACATAAAAAAGAGCATGTGTGGATAAAACATCACAACATGAGCCCTTATGAATTTAAGGGTTTTATCAGTTTAGTAACTATTAAACAGTTAAGGTGTTGGATGGTCAATGCTTCATATGTTGGATGTTCCTCCACAGCGATTGGGTCATTTATTGAATTTAAACAGCAAAGCTATTGATAGGGATTGCTGCTAACATGCAACAGATCCATTTCTATTTTCCATATCATGCAGCCATTTTCCATTCTAAAACAGAACGCTTCCAACGGTGTAAGGAATTTGCACAGTTTCTGTTTAACAGCCATAAAGTGCAATGTTATTAATGTGGCAACAGTTTTATTCCACAATGCACCAATCACATAAATGGGATCAAGTTCCAATTTTCAGTTCAAAGCATTGACTGTTCAACACTTAGTTTACTGATGTCTTCAGGAACTAAAATCAGCAGTTTTCAAGATTTATTTATAGCATTACTTCCATGCAGAGTTAACTGATAACAGTATTATATATAAAAGAAGAGAATATGACGTCCCACCATGTATGTGGAAGAGCTGTCATTGAACTTTTATTCATTCAAAGACAGAATGATCGGGAGGCAACATGTTCAGCTGAGTTTAGCATCTTAGCGAATAGGATGGTGAGCATTTCTAATAGTAAATATCAGTCTGTGTGTGTTTTCACTACAGAATGTAGACCTGTGTCTGAACTGTGAGATTTCTAACAGACTGCAAACTAACCTACTTCCACATAACAGAAACCAAGTTTTTCTTGGTGATCACCCTCAACTGAAAGGTCTGCCGAAACTTCTTTTGCTTTTCTTTCTTTGTCCATCATGTCCACGTTTAACACCCCCAATCACACTCGCTTGACTTGTGCTGCTCAGCATGTGCGTTCAGTGGTGTAGCAAAGTAAAAGGTCCCCCGTGAAACAGGGTATTAGGGTGCACGTTCGGAGGCTTAAACGGTGTACAAAATGTTTTACAAAATAAGAACTGGTTTCGATTATGGACTGGGATACCACCCACCTCTATGTGGTAGACATCTCCATCTGGAAACCCTACAATTCTGGCAAAGAATGGTCAAAACTGCAAAAGTAAGAAATGGAGTGAAATTACCAACACCTGATAACATTTATGTCTCTGCTGTGTCAGCCTGAACAAACAGCTAAATGAGCCTATGTAGAAAATATAGCTTTATTTTTTAAAAGCTTATTACAGCTTTTTGCTTCCTCTGACTGCATTTTAAACCATTGATTAGGATGAACACAAACAGTGGTTTGTGATAGGTTATTACAGCATGAGCAATAGGGGTGTGCCAAAAAAAAGTAGATTCATAAAAGAATCCTGGTTCTCATTTACTACGATTCAAAAGCAATTTAAAATGTCCCAAAATTTATTTTAAAGAATAAAAAAAAAAGAAATCTCCTGGCCGTGAGCCTCCATTTTGTAACTACATGGGACGTTCTGATGTCATCATGCCCACTGTCGTGGAACGTACACATGAGCGAAAAACACCACAAGAAAGAGGAAACTACAAAAAAAATGAAAGAGAGGGTTTCAACCAGCCCTGTTTTTGTTGAAGGCAAACATTTGGACTCATTTTGTTTTTTTACTTAATGCCTGAGAAGACCAAGCTTGACAGGAGATTCACTGTGTGCAAGTTTCACAAAATGAAGGTGGAGCACTTCAGGAACACAGCAAATATATGGAGCCAAGCTACAGCTGAGCCAAGGTACGCCATACCCGCCCCCCCACTTCTCCGTACAGAGCTCTGTGCGGTGTTTTGTGTGATTGGTCAGAAGTTTGTGGCCGTGTCATGCAGAAATGCGCTCCAACAGCAATACTGACATTTCACTTCAACTAGTCCACTACCTAGTTTTTGTATCTGCAGGTGACATGACTACGGAACGTTTATACGACGCGGCGAGAAATTATTTACATTTAGTCAAATCACTTAAAATGTCAGGATGGGAATTGCTATGCCATTGTCCACACAGGAGACTGTCTGCAGAAAAGTGTGACGCTGTCTCCGTGACCGCTTCATAAAAACAAGATGGGGGATGCAGGGATGGAGTAATTCCATCTAAACATGGATTAATATTTTAAATATAATAAATGTGATATTCAATGTCTTCACTTGTCATTTTACCTTGCAAAGCAGACAGGGGTAGATCATGAGGATCCTTTGCACACTGATAAGTTACAGCAGAAATCATTATGAATATTTGTTTTGACTCGAAAATCAATTTTGAATCAAATTGTGACCAATTCATTTTTAAGTGTGATGGCTTGACATATGGCATCAGTACATATAGCGCTGAGACAGTTTCAAAAGATGTATTTACAACTGTAAAAATATATCTTTTTAAAATTTTGACTCATACAACCCTTGGACATTAGGAGGACATGGATGTAGCCAAATGCAAGAAAAAAATCCACCAGAGTTGGGAACTCTTTGCTCACTGCACTTTATCTTTCTCAGAAAGCCTCTTTAAGAGTGGAAGTATGGAGGGTGTGAATCTGTCACAAGGTCATGAAGGAGACGCAATGATGAATTCCCCTAAGGTGATGATAAGCAGTCATAAAAGCACTGCTTCATCTTGAACTCCACCCTCTCCTCCTTTCCCTATAGTGTTGGTGCAAGAACCCCCGATACTATGTGACACACACACAAAGTCACCCCACACCCCTCCATGCTCATTAAAGCCTGTATTGTTTTCTCAGAGGTCAGTGTGGGTTTCATTTCCAACTTTTAACACACGCCAGGAGATTTGAGTCGACCAGAAGTCCCAGTCAATGACAAAGACAAACAGCGCTCTGGTTTCTCCTCCACGCCACCAGCAGTTCTTAGCAGATGGTTGCTCGATCACAAGGTATGAAATTCAAAAGGGTGTGATTTTTATCTCACATGGAAAATTATACTCCTAAAAACACATAAAATACTAAGTTTGTCATACTGAGGACTGCTGTATTGTGGCTAAATCTTTCCATTGTCTAAACCATGCATTCACAAAGACTGAAGTTAGTGAAAAGGAGCCTTTTGAGCCAGTGACAGAGCAAGTCCTGCCACTGAAGTGTTTTTCTTTTTCAGGTTTTGTCTTGAGCTTTCCATAACAATCATGCCCAGATGAGACAGGGAGCGGGGGTTGCAGGAATCTGCTGTACTTTTCCGCTGCAGACACCCTCCCTCCCTCCCAACTTCCTCCTCTCCTCAGCTTCTTTTTCATTTTAGTCCTCCTCATATCTCTTCTTCACTGAAACTTATCACCCCTACCTGGGGGGTAAAGGAGACAAAGAATAAGCACACACACACACACACAAATCTAACCCAAGCCTAACTGACTCGTACCTACAGAAAGATTCAGCAGCACATCCACGCAGGTTATAGGGAGTAGACCCTATAGGATGGGGATCGAGCATTCCACACTGTGATACTAATCTTCAAAAGTTGCAAGCATGCAGTTGCAGGTCGGGCTGTTTCACCAGAAAATGGTGGCCTGTTGACTTCACAACACACACCTAGCCTACAGGCTAAATCATTAAGACTGAGTGATACTGTCCATACTTACAAAGCACTGTTAAGCTAGTGTCAGCCACATGTATGACTGCATTTTTAAGCAACAAGGGAATGGCTGTTGACTCGGCATGGGCCGGTTATAGGTAACAAATCAAACCAAAGTTTTAAAACTGTGACTTTTAAAATATTCACTGTTTTAAAGTCCTTCTAATAGGATGCCAGAGAAAATGCTGGAGTGAATGGAGTTTTCTCCAGCTGTGTAGAGAGCAGAGCAATATAGTATTGATCCTCCCCCAACTGTTGCTACACACTGCCAGTCAGTTGGCTCTACAGTTGTTTCCTGCTTAAAAGAAAGATAAATATTTCTGGATTTTCTTTGACTGTAAACTAAGAGAGCACCACCCAAAATCCTCATTAAGGTGAGGTGGGTTTAAGACTACAGTTAGCAAGCTGAGGGCAGCATGACTGTTTAATTGTAGACCAGCTACGCCAACAGATAGACTACCTACCCACCTATAACTTGTTATACTTATGGGGCTCCATTAACAGCAGTTTAGCATATCAGTAGGCTAATAATATTAAGTGTAGTAAGCAGTAAAAACTACTAATAAGTTTAGCAGGTGTTTATTCTATCATTTTTGCTTAAGACCATGTATCACAATCCACATACGAAATGAATGGTACAAATAACATAATCAGAATTGTAATGTCTGTTCTATTATTTTACTAACAGTAGGAATATTTCATGTTTCTTTTGCAAATAAAGTACAGATCATGTTACATTTAGGTTAGTTATTTTGTCTAAATACCATGACATATTTACTGTGATGCATGCATAGCCTCAACTCCACACCAGCTGTCCTGTCTCAGCTGTTTACATCTGAATAATCATTTACAGTGTGCTTTGAAATAGAAAATCACAATCCAAACTGGAAGCTGTGTTGAATTTTTCTATTAAGGATGTGGATCTACCCTCACTTGTAATCCCAGCTTTTGAGATTTCAGTTTTATGAAAGCTGGGTGACAGATACACGGGGGTCAATATCAAAGCAGTACTGCTGCTTGAAACCATCTCTTCAATTTGAGCGTCTTTACCAGGCTAAAATAAGAACTGAAATAAACAGTGATATTTATATCTCTGGGTTTGAATTTGGCCTTACTAATTCTGCTGAAGTCAGGCGGGTTCCAACTCTTGAGCACAAGTCCTGTTAGTGGTTTTACTTCTCTGAGTGTGGGTGCTCGGTTTTAAACCCATTTAGGCACAGATCAAAATTTCCCAGGTGTTTTTTTTTTTTTTTTTTTTTTTTTTTTTTTTTTTTTTTTTTTTTTTATGAACCACATGTGGAGCCATATAAAAACTAAAATACAGTAAACTTGTGTCAAACAGCTTGGTTTGTGCATTCAAATTTTCCCATTAGATAAAAAGGTACATTCCCCAAAGATGGAAGAATGATTATCAAAAAGGTGCAGTTTAGCTTCAGCTGATCATGAGAAGTGAACCAAATGTTTCTTTTGCCAAAAACAAGCATTAAGAGGAAAGCTAAATTTCCAGTGCATCAAATAGTTCAGACCCCTAACCGCATGTGTGCATGTTTGTGCTGGGGGAAGGGTGCAGTTGAAATAACACACCCTTGAAAGACAAAGATCTGTAACATGATGGACCTGATGGGTAGGTTTGACATGGCCGGGCCAGCTGAGATGAGATTTCAGTGAAATTAGCAAAAAAGCAACAGCAGCAAGCGCAGCAGCAATGACTAACCTCAGTCACTGGCTATTTATAGGCAGAGTCACAGTAGTCTCTGACCTCCCCCCACTGCCACAATTGATCTTCACACATTGATCCTTCCCCCAATATACATCCATGCCAACAACCTCCCATGCTTCACTTCGTTAATTCTTTTTTTCCCTCTCATTTGTTTGGTCTTAGCTTAATAGGCTCCTTCCAACACATACAACTGTGTGAAAACAGAAGGTGTTCATGCTGAGGTGCAGCAGTAATAGTATAGCGTTAACACTTCTTCAGCTGGAACACAAACAAACAAGAATGCTGAGGGATTAACATGGGGGGAGGGGATGAATACAGTAACAGGGTCCTTCCACATGCTCGTCCTCCAAGAAAAATATCAGAAACAACCAGCAGTTTCTTCATTTACTGAGTTTAAACACCACCATGTACTTTATTCAAATCAGTTTAGCAAAAAAAAAAAAAAAAAAAAAATCCACCAATAGTCCACACTATTACTGTGGTTCCCTTTCCTTTACCATGTGGGATAAATCAAAAGAGTACGGACATATCACACTCCAAATTCCTGCAATGCAAGTAAAAAGAAGGAGGGAGGGGCAGTTTAGTGGGAGGGACAGTAATGTAAAATCTGCCAAACAAATATGCTAAAATTTCTTCACATGAAAGCAATCAAGCTACTTTGTGTGGAAACATCAATCCAAAGTAACAAAACAAAAAAGGTGATGAAGAAATCTTTGAAACAAAGGAACAACAACCGAGTCAGCAGTTTGTGCTTTCAGGTTCTGGACCAACACTGCTGACTAGTGCCAAACGGACGGTCACGCAACACCATGAACTCATACAATGGAAACATTTACAGCACACACATGAAAGCATTGATCTCTGTGAGGAGATGGGATTTCTCTCAGCTCATTACTGCACAATGAAAATCATTAACTATTCACAGCATATATCAAACAGCAGAGCTGGAATCAAACCACACACACTGCATGTCTGAAAACCAGTTTGCTGCTTTTTTGATCATATATAGTTTTAGGGGAAAAAACATGTTTAATGTATATCCTTTACAACAGAAGCTTTATATGACACTAAGCCAGCAGGAGCAATGAGCAACAGACCAACACAAGAGATGAATAATGGCAGAAACAGAAATCTAGTCTCCAACTGGAGTTAAATTGTGCACCCCCCCCCCCAATTCATATCTACCAACGGCCCATTAAAAGAAAGCAGCAGCCGCCCTTACCTTCCCATGTATCCATTTCATGCTTCTCCCAGTCTGCCTGGAGCCCATTCAAGCGTGAACCTGGCTAAAGAAGACCAGGCCTTGTGTCCTCATGTCTCTCTTTTTATCCTTCTCTTTTCCTTTCCTCCCTGCTCTCACTCTCAGCAGCCTCTTCCCACGGCAGCCTGCTCCTCTCTGGCCACAGCCAGAGCCCAGCAACACCACTGGTCACTTTACTGCTTGGTCACATGACCAAGAGAGTTCAAGCCCCTGAGGTCACCACTTGGCTCGAGGTCCAATGACAGCTAAGGTTATCTGAGTGGAACTGATAGCCCTATTTTCTCTGACGTTCAACAATACCTCCCCACCCCTCACCCAAATTAGCCTCCCCTTCAACCATGCCTCTGGCACTTCTGAGGAGGACCAAAGTGCATGCTCAAGCATAAACACAGGTCCAAGCTGACAAAACACACAGATATTAGGCCATTGAGGCACTTAGTTGAACAGGCAGAGGTTAAAGCTGTAGTTTGCTGCATGCTTCCTTACAGACCCAATACTTTGGAAAGGCAAAAATAGGCTGAGAGTCTGTAAGCTGAAAACAAAGGAGGTCGTCTGTAAGGATCCACCACCTGTTCCCAGTTCTTTCTTTAAATTAGAGCTGTGGTCTCTATTAATATGCATCTAAAACAAAGACAGTTTCTTTAAGACATTTTAACAGGGGGATACTTATCCACAAAGTCAAAATATAGTTACAGGTCAATAAAGCCATTTAACTGGATCCCTGCTCCTCTACAAGTGTATAAGCAACAGAGTAAAATCACATTGATGGAGGTTGTGTCCAACTCCACTACAGTAGATGGCACTATGTCCTCTTTGAGTTTGTTAGCACTGGGCTGTTTTCTGGTTTACTTGCTATGTCACAGACAGAAACAACAGACAGATGATCCAACCAAAAGCTGAGCTGAACTGTGATCCTTTCTATCACAAGAAACAGGGTTTGTGTTTCAGCTTGTTGTAGACTGACATCCCATCAAGATGGTTTTCGTTACCTGCTGCTCAACACATGCAGCAGGAGATGTGGTACAGGCACCTAAAACCTTGGTGACTTTGGGTGTGAATGAATATGCAGGAGTATTTTGAGTTAGCACGGCTTTAACCAGCTAGATTGTTATTTCAGATTTATTAACATGAAAAGCACTGTTTTCCACTCACCACTGTAAAAACACGGGACTCTCACCCACCCCTCATTCCCCTGGGTGGGGTGGGTGGCTCTTCATCTCATACTCGGGTCCTCGACAGAATTCCTGGGAGTTTGAGGGGTCTTCACAGTATCTTAGCTGTTCCTAGGATGGCGCTCTTCTGGACTGAGATGTCAGCTATTTTTCCAGGTATCTGTTGGAGCCACTTCTCCAGTATGGGGGTCACTGCCCCAAGTGCTCCAATAACCACTTTCTAGTTCTTCCCTGAGTCCTTGGTATTTTTCCAGTTTCTTGTTTTCCTTATTTTTCCTGATACTTCCACCATTGGGGATGGCCACATCAATCACGACGGCTGTCCCCTGCTGTTTATCAATGATCACAGTGTCAGGTTGGTTGGCCATTAGCATTCTGTTCGGTTGTATTTGGAAGTCCCTCAGGATCTTAGCTTGGTCATTCCCCTCCACTTTGGTTGGTGATTCCCATTTTAATCTAGGGGTCTCCAGTTAATATTCCACACAGATGTTTTTTACATCTGTGGACGACGTCTGAGCCGGTATGGTTCTCTGTTGATTCATTCTCATCACAATATGAGGTAGCCAGCTGGCGTTAATGGTCTTTCCTAAAGATCAACACTGGATGATGTTCTAAACCCCAATATATATCGAACTATATATATATATATATATATATATATATATATATATATATATATATATATATATATATATATATATATATATAGATATGGTATAAATGGTAATGGCGAACCAACCGGACATCGTGGTGGTGGATAAACAACAGAGGAAAGCCGTTGTGGTGGATGTAGCAATACCAAGCGATTGCAACATCAGGAAAAAGGAACACGAGAAACTGGAGAAATACCAGGGCCTCAGAGAGGAACTGGAGAAGGCCTGGAAGGTGAAGACCACAGTGGTGCCTGTGGTCATCGGGGCCCTCGGGGCAGTCACCCCCAAACTGGAGCAGTGGCTAAAACAGATCCCAGGAACAACATCAGACATCTCAGTCCAGAAATGCGCAGTTCTTGGCACAGCCAAGATACTACGCAGAACCCTCAAGCTCCCAGGCCTCTGGTAGAGGACCCGAGCTCAGAGGTTGAGAAAGACCACCCGTGGAGGGTGAGAAGGGAATTTATTTATATATATATATATATATATATATATATATATATATATATATATATATATATATATATATATATATATATATATATATTTTTTTTTTTTTTTTTTTTTTTTTTTTTTTTTTTAATGGATTACCTTTCACATTATACCACCTTCCATATCTATGTCTTCTAACCTGATGTACAGCGATGCCACCATGTCAGACTGGTTAGCTTTGGGTGCTTGGCGTTTACATGACACACTGACCTGAGTAAAGATAACTCATTCATAAAGCATATTTAGCTGTAATATGGGCTGTAATTGTACGCTTGTTGGTAAGGAAACAGAAAATTTTTACAGTGAGTTGTTTGGCAAAAAGTACACATAATATTTTACATAAAACTATATAACAATTATTCCTACATGTAGGTCACACATGGAAATATAATAATGGGTTTCATTTGCCTCAGAAGTGGGAACTGTGATTTGGGAACACTTTCCAGACAAATAAATAGCAATCCAGCAACAAGTTGGAAAGCCAGGAGGATTTAGTAAATGTGATCAATGGGTCGGTGACCAAGACAATCACTATTAGCAGTACAAGCCAATAAGACCATGTTTATCTGCATTTTAGGCAACCTGGACAGCTGTTGTACAGTACAGTGGAGGAAGATTTAATGAGATCCAAACCAACAGCAAATAACTGGTTTCTTATTGCAATTATCCCTGGCTTTATACAACTGGAAGCCATACTGGAGTTAGAGGTCGGGGCAAAAATGGTCCACTCATCTATTATTGGGTCAGTATTCTCAGTTGGAGTGGGATTCCAGTTTACTTTTATGTGGAATGCTATACAAGTTGAGCTAATAAAGTTAATCCCATTATTCTGTCTGTTTCACATCTCAGTTGAATGAAATAAAAGATTTTTTTCACTGTGAGATGAGATCAACAATGCAGGCTGAATTAAATCTGCAACTAATAAACACTAGGGCAGGGCTTTCAACCCCAAAACGTTATTTTATCTTATAAAAATTATAATAAAGTATAAACATTCTCGATGACTTACTAACTTTTAGTGCATAATTTGCCTGTTTTCTAACACAGCAATTCATTTGTGTAGCTTGGAACAGTAACATTATTTTTATGATAAAAAATAACTCTTCTAAGCAATAAAGTATTGTTGAAACTTATTAAATCTGCAACAAGGCAGCAATTTAAAAAGTCTGAGATTTTTAAAAGGTGTCCTTACTCCTGGTGCTCTGTTAGTTAGACTTAAACTGAATCTTACCATCCAGTGGGTTCCCTTCCTTCATCCCCTCCAGTGCTCTGGCTAGGGGATCAAAGCATCCAGTGTTTCACAAGTGAGCCACACCCTAAACTCAACTGTTTGACATGACTCTTCCCACACCCGCAGCTTCCTTCCTACCTGACCCTGACCACACACTACACTGGACAAGCCTGTCCCGGTCACCCAACCAGCTTTCTGGTCCACCCTCTGTATAGCTCCACCCTTCTCAGTACCACTTGTTCACTCTCCCAGCAGCAACTTGCCAGGACACGCACACACACACACACACACACACACACACACACACACACACACACACACACACACACACACACACACACACACACACACACACACACACACAAAAGCCCTACCCCCAGTGTGAATGCTAATGGCCGTGGCTAAGTCACTAAGTCACATTTAAGAAGCTTTCACATTCAGAGACATCACAGAGAAATGTCTTGTGCGAAAACATCTGGGTGAACAGAAAACTGGGGCTGTAAGCTGTTCTCAGGGAGACCCATAGCAGCATGGGTGGAAATGTTAAACCAGGCAGGCTAGTAGAAGGCTAAAATGCAAAAACATTAATACTATGAGAGTCTATTGGGGCTGTTCAGAGTCCTGCTTGTAGGACATGGTCAGGATGCTGGTGCTGTCTTAATGTGTTGCATTCAATTCCATTTTTCTCTCAGCACTTACCAATTAACAGCTGTGGAAGAGGAAAAATACATCTACCTTAAAGTATGCACACATGTATACATGCAGATTTCTGCAGGCATTCTTCAAGCTGAAAATGTTTGCTGTACAGGCTGCCTATATTTACCAAACTCCAAATAAATAGCTTTTTAAAGGTTCTGTAAAGATAAAGAACCAACAGTTATCTTCCATCTTTAAGGATGCAAAGGATCAAATATTTTAGGCATTCTGTCTGTTTCTTTCATAATAATAATGTATTTGTTAGTGTGTTATTTACCACATGTGACTATAGCTTTTTTCATTCCATGACACAGAGATGAAAGGCACAACCTCCATGTTGTCTTTAACCTTGAAGCCGGTTTTATCTGTGGTTTTTAGCTACCTCAGGCTTAACATGAAGCTGGAGGGACCCCTATTCTCCATACCCTGCTGGTCCACTCATCTATTATTGACAGTGCTAAAAGGCTGCTCTAACTACAGCAGGTGGAGTAAAACAGGACTTTTTTCTTTTTTTCCAGCCATTAAGTTTGAGACATAAGAAATGAAAGTTTCAGATTTTTTTTCCATACAACTATCAGTATCAATTATAACCTGCCTTATTTGTCTAACCTTTAATTCTAAACTACGTTGTTACCTTGCAACTTCTCATTTTTACTGTAAATATTGTGTACATTCCCTGACCCTGTTTAAATTTATTTTAATACCCTTCCATCTCCTTCATATGTTCCGAAATGTTCTTTTTAAAAAAGTCATTGCTTACCAAAAATTTTATTTGACTTAATGTCAGCCTAAAAGGGCTGTTCTTTTGCTCTCAGAATTTTCTTCAATAGTTGAGTAACAAAGAGAATTTCTTGTGTTTCAGCTCCCCTCCCCCTCCAACACACTGTCACAAACCTCTTCATTCTACAGACAAAGAGCTTCAAGATAAACAGGAGTGAGCCACACTGTTCCTCCCCCAATATACAGTCACAATGAAAAGAAAGTGCACCACCGTCTTCGAATGTAATGTTTGACATAAGAAATGACACTAATTGCTGGCCCCTCAAATTAACTTGGATTTAGATCCAAAACAGTTCAAAGGAGTAACAAAAACTTTATACCATGTCATGACTTATTTCACAAAACCTCTTTACAATAATGGTTTGGTGTATTCTCTTTCATGCAACATTTTTAAGGTCCGAACACATCAATTAGGATGAGATGTGAACTTTGACTGGGCCAGTGCAACACCTTGAAGAATGATTTTCTTCTTAACCCAGTTCTACTGCAGATTTGCTGCTCTGTGTGGAACATCAACCAGCCAACTGTTGGGACAGATGGCATTAGGCTTTGTAATAACAAAACAAGCCCAAATCATTATCCCTCCACCACCATGCCTTGCAGTTGGTATGAGCCATTTGCACTGATGTATTGTATGATTTCTGTCAAACTTGGTGTTTCAAATAATGAACAAAATCCCTGTTTATTTTAAGTTTTTTTCAAAGAACACAATTCTAAAAATATTGTTCTGTTTGACTGCAACTTTGCAAGCCTATAGATTCTGAAATGTACCTCTGGGTTATTTGCAGTTTATCTGAGCTTTATCTCAGGGAGAACTTGCTCATATGTTTACCTGCTGAAAAAAATTATCAACATTAGATGATTATAACTGTTTCCAAATTAATGCATAGCAACTGTTATTTTGCAAGGATCATTGTTGATATCTTTCCATTTTAACAGTGTTGACACTAACCCTAATGTTCCAAACCTTCAAAGGTTAAAACATCTGCTTTAATAGATGTGGTAAAACTTGCTAATCATCAGTTAGTCAACATATTTGATTAGTTGCAACTTACAGTTTATCTGTACATCAGAACCTCTGGAGACAGGGAAGACTCTGAGCTTAAACTGAGATGTCACTGTCTTGTCAAATAAACAGTGAAATGGTATACTGTGAAATTGCCCCCACCCCTCCACCCCACAACAGAGTGCCTGTAAAATTGTACAAATACACAGGCAGAGCTTAGCTTAGCACATTGGCTTCTTGTGAAGATCTTAGAACTATGTCAAGTTATTTGGTATTTCTAACTCAAACAGAATTTAAATGAACACTCATCAAAAGACAGACATAGAACCAATGTCTCAGTCAACTGACTGACTGAATAGCCAACAACTAGGCAGCCCCATGATTGGTTCCAAGATAACTGGTTGGGGTCAAATGATGTTTACAGATAAAAGAAAGCTTTGTTGGACAGATTAAATCTTTTCTTTTCATACCTTTTGCAAAAGATTTTTGATTTTGATGCCCGTTTTTCTTACCTTTAAAAAATGCTTTCTGGAAAAAAAAAAAAAAAATCGAACAATTTCGCTGAAGCGCCTCACTGTTCAAACTAAGCTCCTACTCTGTGATGACAGAACGCAGACAGGTTTTGATTAGTTTTTAGAGATTATGGGTAATAAAGTTAAAACATAATATATTACCCACTTTTTTGTACACTGTTGCAATATCAGCACTTCAATCTATTCTACAATCAGCATGGTTTCAGTAGACACCAGGTCCAAGTAAATGTTTATTAAGTCATAACCATATTATAGTCAGGATTCTTTTTCTCCACAGAGTTAGCTGAGTATTTCTGGAGCTCGTAGCTGACCTCAGTGGGCCCAGCTTGGGTCCACTCCTGCAGATTAGGTTTACAATGATCTCTGTTACATTTCCCAGATGCATTTGCTTCTCAGAGGCCTGGTAACTAGCAGATCAATGCAGCTGGTTTCCTTCCTCAACTGCCATGGGGCAAATAAAACTGAGCTGACCTGGCCAAAGTTAATGACCTCTGAGAAAGACCCTCTCTAAAGCTCTTCATATGTTTGATTATTATGACTGGGGGAATTTTACTTGTTTATGTCGCTCACCAGATTTTGAGAGGAACGAATTGCATTAGTTACACTACTGTAACAACTGATACATTTGTGTATGTATGAATAACACCTGTCATTTTAAACATTTCAATAAGTTAAGTTTGTTTTAAGGTTTTCTCTGAATAACCATGGGCTCAATTCTGGTACAGCTTCAAAACAGCAAAAGAGCTTCATTCTACCATTCCCACCAGTGGTAGTTTTAGCTTTAAGGCCACCCTGGGCTAGTGTCTCCTTCTGCCATCCCCCAACCAATCAAAATGCAGGAAATCATCTAAATTCTGTGGCGGTTCTGGAGCAACTGTCAACAGTAAGCTGGGTGTTCCACACTTTATTACCAACACATGCATAACAGCAGCACGAAACATGTTCAAGGCCTGTTTTGCAGGAGCAAAGCATGATGCAAGGCCAGAAACACAGATAAAACAGCTGAGTACAGAGACAACAGAGCAAAGACTGAGAATTCTGTTAGGAGAGTCAAATGTTTGTCACTCTTCACATGCTCAATTGGGCATCAATGTGAAAAATAAACAGCTTACAATTTTCAAAAAGTAAACATCTTCTGTATTTTTTCCTTTGTATTATCTTATAAGGAGAGTAATCTGTTAGCATAATATTAATAACATTATTTACAAAGCGCTTTCAAGCAAACTGCTGTAGTGCAGTATAAAAACCATAATAAAACAAGGCAGAATAAAGACAGAACCACCAAGAGAAGCAATAAAACTTTAGGAATAGAATTTAGACGCATAAGACAGAATAAACAAATTGGTCTTTAACTTAGCTTTAAGGGCCTCTACAGAACATGCCGACCAAACATATTGAGGGAGATTGTTCCACAAAGATGGGGCATGAAAGCAGAAACAGTTTTTCTTCTAGCTTTAGGATTTTTAGAAGGCCAGTGCCCTGAGACCGGGGAGCATGAGGTGTGCAATGCTGCATTACGCAATAACAATGAAATCTGGCTTCAAAATGTAATAAAATGTCACTAAACACAAAATGAACACATTTGTAATAGTTTCTGCTACATGTTCCAATAACATTATTACATTTTGCATTGATTATTACAAGATGTGGAGGTTGCCCTTTTTTAAAAAATGACAATGTAATAATGGTTGAATGCTAATACAGGCAGCAGGATTTGGACCTTAGCTAATGTTTCTCCAGTACCTGTGGTGTTCAGTTGTTTAAGGTGAATAATTAAGTTAAGAGCTGAATAATGCTGACAAACCTTTGGTTGTGCCATGCCAAACAAATCCTAGAACTAAAGCTACTGAAGTAGACAAACAAGGGAGTGCAGAGTTTGATTACTGGCCTCCTGATTGGTGCATGACTATAAAACTAAATATCCTACTGTTCTAACAAAGACTGTCGGGGGTTGTTAGAACCCCCTAATTGTGATGCATTCAGGTTGATATCATGGTCCTTCTTCAAAAGCATAGAAAGGAATGTATACCAGAGCCTGTTGCAGGCTAGATACAGTGGTTTGCAAAAATATCCATACCCCTTGAACTTCTCCATATTTTGCCACATTATAACAACAAACATAAATATATTTCATTGGAATTTTATGTGAAAGACCAACACAATGTGGTATACAGTTGTGAAGCAGAAAGAAAATGATACATGATTCAAAACATTTTTTACAAAAAAATAACTAATATGCTCAAAAGTATTCAGCCCCCTTTTCTCTGAGTGCGACCAGTTGCCTTCAGAAGCTGCCTGATGGTTGCTAACGACTGAATAGAGTCCACCTGTGTGGAATCTAATCTCAGTATAAATCCAGCTGCTCTGTGACGCCTCAGAGGCTGGTTAGCAGAAGACTGGGGAGCAAACAGCATCGTGGAGTCCAAGGAACACAGCAGACAGGTCGGGGAGAAGGTTGTGGAGAAGTTTAAAGCAGACGGAGGCTAGAAAAAGATTTCCCAAGCTTTGAACATCTCAGGAGCGCTGTTCAGTCCATCTTCCAGAAATGGAAAGAGTACGGCCCAACTGTAAACCCACCAAGACGAGGCCGTCCACCTCAACTTCCAGGCTGAACAAGGAGAGCGCTGATCAGAGATGCGGCCAAGAGGCCCGTGGTGACTCTGGACCAAACGCAGAGACCCACAGCTCAGGTGGGGGAATCGGTCCACAGGACAGCTATTAGTCGTGCTCTGCACAAATGTGCTCTTTGTAGAAGAGTGGCGAGAAGAAAGCCTTTGTTGAAAGGAAACCATCAGAAGTCCTGTTTGCAGTTTGCCAGAAGCCATGTTGGGAACGCAGCAAACGTGGAAGAAGCTGCTTTGGTCAGACGAGACCAAAATGGAACTTTTTGGCCAAAATGCAAAACGTATGGAATGGTTTCCAACAAAACATATTCATGAGTTAGAATGGCCCAGTCAAAGTCCAGACCTAAACCCGATGGAGAATCTGCGGCAAGATCTGAAAACTGCTGTTCACAAACGCTCTCCATCTAATCTGACTGAGCTTGAGCTGTTTTGCAAGAAGAACGAGCAAAACTTCCAGTCACTAGATGAGCAACGCTGGTGGAGACAGAGCCTGAAAGACTGGCAGCTGGAGCTGCAGCAAGAGGGGGTTCCACTGTGGACGGGCTCAGGGGGGGATGAATACTTTTGCACACCGCACTTTTCAGTTTTTTGTTTGTTAAATAATGTTTTGAATCATGTATTATTTTCTTTCCACTTCACAACTGGATGCCACTGTGTGTTGGTCTTTCACACGAAATTCCAATGAAATATATTTATGTTTGTGGTTGTAATGCGACAAAATATGGAAAAGTTCAAGGGGTATGAATACTTTTGCAAGCCACTGTAGCTAGTTTCTTATCAAATATCTGGGCATATTGACTTTAATATTCCTTTAAAAGAAGAAAGAAAAAGAGCCACCACTGATAAAACACTTACTTTTTAGAATAGTTATCTGTTTTATTCATTTAATTTATATAAGCAGCCATGAGATTTAAAATCTTATTTCTGACTGTGTGATGAGCAAGACTGGCAGCTGTTCAAAACGGCACTACAACACAACACAGACACATACATAGTAAAAACTTAGTTCAGTTCTAAAGATCAAACATATAAATGATCTTTATTAACCCAAATGCCCGAAATATGTGGAAAAATATGAAACATTTTGAAATTAATGGTACAAAATTTTCTTTGTACCATGTCTATAAACAGTCAGCTGTGCATCTGTCAGACAGTCAGACCTTATGAAGTTCTTTATAATATAAACTGAATGCAATTAGGAGCAAGCTGTGCCCAATTACACAGCATCAGGAACAGGGCCAGATTTACAAGGATGTGGGCCCCTGGCCTTGAGCCAGTTTTGATGCTCAATCAACTAAAGAAAAATTATTTCACTAATGCAAATTACAGTACATTATTAGGTAGTCCTATACATTAGTAGGTATGAACTGATGCATGGTAGATTTAATACGTCCCCTAGCCGATAGCCCCATGAAATCAACAATAACCATAATTTTCAAATACTTGAATATTGTTTATATTCATAAAAATACCAAAATATTAATACAAGTGACCTGGTTTGGGTCTATAAGTTTTATATAAAGTACGATGCTTGCAAAACACAAATTTATAAAACATTTTTTAAATAAAATTTATAAAAAAAATAATAATAATAAAAAAAAATAATAATAATAATTAAAAAAATAAATAAATAAAAAAAAAAATCTTTGGGCCCCCTACAAAATTGGGGCCCTGAGCCCTCTAAAGTCTGGCCCAGATCAGAGTTTCCAGTAACAGACATGGAGACTGAAGACAGACAGAACAGAAACTTGGAAAACATTCCTAAAATCTTAAGTAGAGAGAAAAACTGTGACAATGGAGCCCCTCCTCTTCTCAGTCTTGTGATAAAGTTTTGGTTTCACCTTTGACCTTCACAAATACCTAACCTGCCCAAAGCTAGGTTACTTAAAACCAGTCTAAGCCTCTGTCAAATTTGTAATAGCACTATTTGATTTATTATACAACAGGGGTGGAAAGCCTGCTAAGATAGTTTGAGTAAAGATGCAGTGTAATACCAGGGAAATGTAGCTTATTTAAGATGTACTCAGAGTGATTTACTGAACCGGCAGATGGGGTTTCTTCTGTTCTGTGCAAAAAGGAAAAGAGGAAACTTTAATCTCTTACAAAAAGTCCAACAAATGAAACTACAATACCAAAGTCAAACAGGTCTGTTCTACTATCCAGACTATCCTGGATGGATATGAAAGGTCAGAATGGATAACAGGGAAACAGAAAAATGTATTCAGTACATAAGCTGCTCAAAGGTCTTTTTTCCTCAAAGTAGGGTGCATTTAGAACTGCTGACAGACAATCAACAAGCTGGAAGCCAGCGATGCAGCAAGTGTGGTCAGACAGAATCCATAGCTCAATAAACAGCACATGACAGTCGACTGGGAATTTGCAAGAAGGGCCCTGAGTGGCTCTCAGACTGACAGACGGCTGTAGTCTGATGAAGCAAACCTGGAATTGTCTGAGCAGAGCTTCCAGCAGAACATTTGAAGGAAACTAAGCACCGAGCATCACCTGGTCAGAAGCACAGGAAGATGCTGCAGATGTTCTAGAAGTCTGTTAGGCCTCTCTCGCAAAGGAAGCCCTGTAAAAACACTAGAGGGCCGATTCAGTTGAAGTTATCCAACTTCACTTCTAAGGTAAGCCTGAAGCTAGCTGTGACAATAGCGAGGCTAATACAAACACAGGCGAAGCAATGGAGGAGGAAAATTGCGAATCGAATGAGAAGGAAAAGACGGCCAAAGCTGGTTCAGATGCAATACTGGCTGCGATTGCAAATTTGAAATCGGATTTCTCCTCCAAACTAGATGGTATTCTGTCAGCAATAAAGAATGTGAAAAAAGATGTTAATGAGTATGGCGAGTGAGTCAGTGAGACAGAAGTCTGAATATCTGGAGCAGAGGACAGCATCACCAGTCTGCAAGCCAGGGTTCAGGCCCTTGAAAATAAAAACAAGGATCTCGAGGGTGAAAGTGTTGAACTTGGAGGTCAGTTCGTGACGATCTAACCTGAGACTGGTTAACCTAACCGAGGGCACAGAGGGAGAGGATGTGTGCGCCTTCCTGGAAAAGTGGCTGCCAGAGGCTCTGAACCTGGCACCATTACGCACCACTCTGACAATGGAGAGAGCGCATCAGGTTGGTCAGAAAAGTACATCAAACATCGCTGCACCAAGGACTGTTATCATGAAGTTCTTAAACTACAAGGATCAAACGACCATGATAAGAGCCGCCAGGGCAAAGGGTCAGATTCTATTCAAGAACCACCCAGTGAGATTTTACAGAGACCTTGCAACTGGTGTGCACAAAATCAGAAAGAGTTTGACGGCATGAGACAGCAAGTCCGTGCCATGGGTATACGATACGGCATGATTCCTCCCGCACAACTGCTGGTGACATACAACGGTCAGTCTCGCATCTGTGAGGTTTGCCCAAACCTGGTAAACCTTACAACAAATGTGAAAATCTAAGAATAATAAGCCTTCTTCATGTCAATTTAAAGATACTTTGCAAAATTTTGGCAGGAAGACTGAGAGGAGAGAATATTACTTGACATAATTGCTTGTGACCAGAATGGGTTTATTGTAGGTAGACAAGGATTTCATAATGTGAGACGAGTGATGGATATTCTTTACAACCTGGAAGAAAAACCAGATAGTGCTTTGCTATCATTGGATGCTGAAAAGGCTTTGATAGAGTTGAATGGCCCTATTTATTTAAGATATTAAAAAGATTTGGCTGTGGGGACAATTTCTGTCGGTGGGTTAAACTTTTATATAATGAACCTTATGCTGAAATATTAACAAATGGAATTACATCTAACTCATTCAAAATCAAACAGAGATATAGGCACATTTGAAAAGATATAAAATAACTAAAGACAAATCTTCATTGATGTTATTAATGAAAGAAGCAGTGCTGGGAATCCTTTCCAATTCAAAAAAGGTAGACTGTTTTACATATCTGGGGATTAGGATAGTACCATGTATAAATGACATTGTTGGGGATAATTACAACCCCCATGGTAGAGTCAATTACTTCCTCTATAGATAGATGAACTATTTGCCCTTGTTGCTTATAGCAAGAATTAATGTTCTTAAATTAAATATAATGCCCAAACTTCTGTATTTGTTTCAGAACATCCCATTGCCACCTCCTGCCAGTTTATTTTCATCCCTAAAGAACATTTTCAAGCGATTTTTGTGGAATAATAGACGACCGAGAATACATTTATCACTTTTGTACCTTCCGTATGATAAAGGAGGCCTCAGTACCCAATGCACTTTGGTACTGTTGGGCAGCTCAATTGAGGACTATGATGCATTATTTTAGAGATAAGTCCTTCCCACCTTGGATAAATATTGAAAATTGCTCTGTCCCTCTTTTCTCCCCCGGTACATATACTTAACAAAAGCCAAAATGTTGAAAAAAGACAAAAAAAATCCTACTGTCAGAAATATGATTTTAATTTGTATCAGGTTAAGAAGTATTTAGGCGAATCCTCTTCCTTGTCACGCTTCAGCCTGATATGGGGTCACCGACTTTTCCCTCCAGGCAAGGCAGCCCAACGGAGGACCGAAACTGACATAATTAAAAATAAAAGCAGAAAAAGCAGAAAAGATTACTTACATTATAAAGGGGAAACTATCACGATTTCAAAACATTTGGGGTCCTTTTATGGAATATATAGAGAGTGTGGATTTGAGGAGTAGGATGGATGAGGTGTAGTTACCAGTGATCCTCCGCAGTATAATATCCTATCTTAAAATAGCCTCCTTTCTTTGGATACTTGACTTCCTTATTCAAGTTTGTATTTTTTGAACCACACACAACAGTGAAATAATTTGGGCTAACCCTTGATAAAATAGAGAAACCTTTGTTGTTCTGATTCTTGTTGATTTTTTTGTTTTGGGGTTTTCTCCCCTTTGTTGTTTCTTTTTTCTCTCTTTTCTCTTACACTCTGTACTTTCAACTAAGTGCTGCTCTAAGACATCTCATAAATACCTGACTTGCAAGGAAAGACAAGTTGAATGCCAGACAATAATTTAGTTGCCCTTGATGTTTCCTCTGATGTGAGAGCATGCTTATTTCTATATATCATTGGAAGCATTTTTGAAAACCCAACAAATATAATGTTGAAGAAAAAAAATTATTTATTATTATTTACTTGAATCACCTTCTGTATGCACAGACATTATGGGAGCAGAAGCCTTCTGTGGTGATGCTTTCCAGCAATTGGATCTGGAAGACCCGTCAGTATGAAAAATATTTTTAAAAATAACTGGAAACTGCTAAAAAAAATAAAAAAAATAAAAAAAAAATAAAAAAATCAGAAAAAGGTGGAAAGTATCACAGCAATGTTTGGAACTACAAAGGCTGATGTAGGAAAAATGAAGTGAGTCTAGTTTAGGAGGAGCCAGAAACAAACCCTTTCATCCTCATCACCTTTACAGCAACAAGTCTGAGTAACAAACTGTAAAAGACAATGATTCCTTCATTTCAACAACAGGGAGAACATCTTTTAGAATATTTTTGATTGCACTCTCCAGACAAGGACTGAAAATGCTGTAAAGAATGTTTAGAGTGATGTTCAAGTCGAGAGTGGTTATCTACCTCACAGGCTAACATAAAATTCCTTCCATCATAAGAAGCAACATGTTTATTTGCTACAGCAGTGCCTCAATTCATCACCAGAGGGCAGCATTACACAAGCAAAGGGCTGCCGTGAGCTCTCCCTCAGAAGACAAAGAGTTAGATAAATTAGCAGCATGAGCTGACTTGTTCACTCACCAACACCCAGAGGTTGATCAAAGTGGATCACAATGTGCCCCAAGAGGCAGCATGGCGGCCATTTTCTCCCATAGATGCGGGCCAGCAGCTTTAATGATGTGGGCTGTGGAGGGGTGCTCTGCCTCCTCATCATCTAATCTCCAGCCAGAGAACCCACATCGCCTTTGATGCTGTTTGGTTTCTGCTAACACAAGTGCCTTCTCGTCCAGTGGTTGCTGACCATCATGGATGTTGCTCTCTGTAGGCTATTTAGGTTCATTTGGCACCCAAAAAATGTGTTCCTGTCATGTGGTGGCGAATATTTGTTAAATTGTCTGCACAAATACTCAAATCGCTGCACCAAACTCCAAACAAAGATCAAACAAGTGCAGACAGGACCACACACAAATCAGCTTCAAAGGAGAGACCCCTACCACAAAGTTCTGCTTATGGTTCCTCTTCCAAAAAACCTCAGAACAGAAGCTGATGGTAGGTTCTGACGACCGCAGAGGCAACAACTTCTGGAGGAGTTTTCTCTCTTTTATTCTCATCTGCATTAAAAAAGTCATTACTTTTTGACAAACACCATTTAGAACATTTAGGTCAACTCAGCCATGATGAGAAAATATGACTCAAACAATTGTAGTTGACAAGAGATATTACAAGTAGGGCTGCAGCTGGCGATTATTTTCATAATCAAGTATTCTGTTGATCATTCTGATTTTTCTGATTAAAAAAAATTGGCACATTCTGCAGATTTTTCATTTAACCACTTAAGCTTATTTTATACAATACTAGAAATACAAAAGAAAATACTACTAAATTAATTCCTTTTTAAAATAAGAAAATAAATGTTTTATTGCCTAAAATGCAATAACAGCATTCTTTTAGTGAAGTTATGGCAAAGGATGAATCTGCAGCTAAAAAAATACTTCTAACATCAACATGTGAAAAGTTCAACCCTTTCTGCTTGACTGATCATCAATACAGTGTAGTGCTGATCTGCTGATTATTTTTTCATTTAACCAATTAATAACTGGAAAGCAAGTGTCTTTAACAGGAGATTTTTTTTTACAGAATTTGAACTGTGGGAAACTAAAACTATACCACCTGAGGAGTTCTGGGTAGAACACATTTACAGACAAAGGTTTTTCATCTTAAATGAAAAATGTATGTTATTTGTACAGTTTTAGCTTCATTACTGCTCTGACTGTTGTTCTTTCAGCAAAATGGCCTTTTTTTGGGGTCTGTATACTCCAGATAACGATTATTCGATTACTGAATTAGTTGACAGTTATTTCAATAATTGAATATTCATAATTAATCTGATTAATTGTTTCAGCCCTAATTACAAGAAGGCCTGGGCTGATATTAGATGCTCACCGTATAATAACCAAACAACGACACAGCAGTATCACAGCATCGATACTAAACCATCACACACAAGTGTATTTTCATCTTTTTTCTACCTTCTGTAATATCACATGGCAATTCTGAAGAAGACATGTGGCATGTGTCCTGTGAAATTCAAGTATAATAACCTGATTGCATAAGTGTGCACACTCTGAAACTAAAACACCTTTAGACAAGTTAGATCTGATTACCTGTAAATAAAATTCAGCTGTCCTACTAGTTTCTTGACCCTAGCAGCAGAAACGGCTACAAAGCACTGCTTGTGTTCTTGATACAACAATCTCATATGTCTGCACCAGGAATCTGCAGTCTTTACAATCCAAATAGCCATTTTGTCCTCAGTCCAGCAAGAGAAAACTCACTTGGAGATGCAAATGTTACTTTTTGAAAACTTATAAATTTTTGATGAGTATCTCCTTTAGGGAATTTGTTATCATTTTTTTAAAAATAAATAAATAAACCATTTTATTTCTGTTTTATGTTTTAAAATAAAGAAAAAAATGTGTAAAAAGAGAATGAAAACATTTTATTTTATGGGATGTCTTTTATGGGACATCTTGGATAATTTTCTGTTGAACTGTATGTAACACATGGCAGAAAAGGTGGCAAAAGTTTACATTTTGTTTTATTGGACTCATTTTTACATGACTAAAAACCTGCCATTTTAACAGGCGTTAAACATTTTTGTGAGCCACTTTAACTAAATATATTTAATAATTTTAATACATGTTCATGTTACAAACAACTCAACAGTGAAATAGGTCAAAAAGTTAATGTACAAGAACATTTGCAAGAACTATGCTAGACTACGAGGGTGATTTTTTCCCCCCACATGCTTTAAGCCGGTATTGGGTGAAAATCCCACATTCATGTGTATTTTAAATGAGGATGAAACAACAGACATGGCCTGTCTGTGTCTTTCTAGCATTTTTCTAATGACAGGTTTGGTTGGCAGCAGGGTGTCTGCTGTACGCCTCCTTCAAAAGAAGTGCTGCTCAAGCCAGAGCAGTGCTGGAGCCTGTCAAATTACAGTGGGATCCCACCTCACTTCCTCTCCCTCTCCCCTTGATCTGTCTGTCGTTTGTTTTCACCGCCAACCCTCCACTTCTCATCTCTTAGTCTGTCTGTGTTAAAGAAGCACATCTTATTTGAACAATTTTTTAAACATTCAAAACAGCTTCTCACATCACCATATGGCCAGCAGGTGCCTAACATTTCGGGACAGACTTTCAAACTTGTGCAAAGCCTTGACATCCTTTGTGCGGCAGAGTTTCAAAATGGCAGCCGTGGTTGAATCTGTCGCAACGTCTGGATGAGCGACGCCTTCTGTAAGTGTTTCAAAGAATACCTGAGGCTACGTCACTTCATGTGTATCTCTACAAAATGTTGGAACATTTGAATGTATGTTGTGCTGATAAGCAGCAGCGGATCTCGGAGGCCATTTTCTACAGCGAATAACAATAGAGATCTCCACAGTACCGCTGCCTTAGCCCTTCCCCTCCCATGTTCCTCATCCCTGCTTTGTCCATATCTAGCTCATCCACTATTTTCCTCTCATCCAAAAGCCCCCAGCCCCTCTTGATCCCTCTATCTCTTAGCACCCACCACCACCACCACCTTCACCCTTCTCTCTCTCCTCCTTTTCTGTCCAGCCCTCCTCTTCTTGCTCCAGAACTGTCAGATGGTATTAGCTCCTTTCACGCTCATGGCCTGTAGGAATAACAGCCGTGAACCTTGCCGAACAGCGTCATTCTCCTGCTCCAGTTAGCTCACCACTCAGCACAGACTGTTGCACAAATACCAGTGTTATTCACATTGTGCCCCCTTCACTTACACAACATGCCCCAGTAAAAGGGCAAAGTTAGGCAGATGCAATCCTTAGCGGAGAAGGTCATGCTACCGAGCAAAGATGTGCCTACATTGTATAACACGATCATGCTCACTTAGTAATTATCAGCTTGCCCCCTCCGACTCAAGGATCGGCCCACAGCTTTGCTCGGATCTGGCTGACGTGGATCGAAAATGGATCCTCTCTTTATCTACTTTTGGAGCCATAGGCTTGAAAATTTGTTAAATATTTCATGCTCAGCTTATTTCCCATGAAGCTGTGGCTGCAGGGCAAGTTGTAGATGGTATTAAAAGCCCACTGTGACCAATAAGCTGTAAAATAAGCAGAAGTTTTTTATTGTGTAGAGAAACAGGCTAGAATAATACTGATATGCCCTGCATACATGTAACTGATGCTTCCTGAAGGCTTCATGCCAGTGCCTGACTTCCAGTCTGAGAAAAAAAAAAACACTATTTTGATAATATCTTCTAAACTTTTTAAATATAATAATACAGTCATGAAAAATAGAAGATTTTTTTTCAATTCCAGGGTTTTATGAATCAGCACATATTAAAAATGATCTGGTCTTTAACAGCATCTAAAGTTATTTCAATCTCACGGAGCCCCATAAGGGACATCAGGGATTTTTTTTTTTTTTCTTTGTGTTCCCTCGCAATAAATTTGCATATACACACTGGTCTATTTAATACACAGTCACAATGATTAATGTCAATTTAAAATTGCACATATGTAACCTTTAAAGATCCTCAGTGAAAACGTGTTTATATATTCTTAGCTCTTTGGCACAGAAACTGGTTAGAAGATCAATCTACTAACTGCGTGATCATCTTTGTTAGTGTAATATCTTTCGGTGGAGATGGGACATGAAAACGGGCCTTCACTAACCATTCAGACTGCAAACACTAAAAAGACACAACTAAAACTGTCACATGGTGGAATTTCACCATGAAAATAACTCAAAAATATTCCAAATAGTTTGAATGTATTTTTTCTTTCTTTCTTTTCTTCTTACAGAAAGTTTCTGTCATGTTTATGTCTTAGAGTAGGGATAAAAAGCCCATGTTTGACCTGTTTTGCCTACAAAACACTCCCTGAGGGTAGGAAACCGAGCAGCTGAAGCTAATATAAACCAGGTAAGTCTAAGGCCGTCACTGCATCCACACTGATCATCTGATTTCAAGCGACTGGTACACTATAATGGTAGGGAGTTAAGTTACTGTTCTATGTAGTTGGGGGGAAAACTGAAAACATACTTTTGTGGAGGCTATCTGCACTTCGGGAAAGGCAATTATCAGATTGACAAGTAAGCATAGACAGATTAATACAAATATGAGGAGATTGTAATTTCTCATCACTATGTGCTCGGCAAACCCAGCATGGAAGGAAGGCTTAGAGGCTAATAATCAAAGCAGATTAGCTTGAGCTCTGATGGATGCGACGCAAGCCTGCTAATCATCAGCGTGATAAGCATGAATCATCCGATCACAGTCAGAAATGAGCAGTGGGTTTCAAATTATGATTTTGATGGAATGATTTTGGTATCAGCCGCCCATCAAAGTGCTGCTCTTTGGCTTCCATTTGCTTCCTCCAGTCCATGTCTCAGTAATTCCTTCGTGTTAATACAGTATGTGTAGGATGGTGCATATTAAGTATGGTGAGGAAGAGTGGGTGGAAACACAGGAGTTCCAGGGTACCGGTGTGACTGATCTCTGGCCCTCCTGCCCTACGATTTAGCATCAAAATGACAGACTTGCCTCTGATTGGGCTACGGGTGGAGAGCTAATGACATGCTGCGTGGGCCAACGTGACTATTAACCCACTCTGAGCAGCAGGAACTGACAAGAACACAATTCTGTCATTACGCTCCGAGGAGACCTTTAATCAGGGAGGCAGGGACAGTAGTCGCCCTGGATTCACCAGGGAGACAATGATGTCACAGACAGGCTCTGCCTTACCGCATGCTTCAGGAAGCTGATGTGTCACCTGATGAAAAGCTGCATTAGCATCTCTTTGGTGGTAAGAAATTTGATGGATGGCTGCTAAACAAACATTGATGATGACATTTATATGGATAGTTATATATTTGTGTCCTCAACATTGACTTTGTTTCTTTTTAATTGTGCAGAATTTACATTTTTGCAGCATATTTAACGATAGTGTGCAAATCTCTTTATTGCTGTAGGAACATTTGAATTAAGATATATGCTCTCCTTTAAGTCTTCCTTGGTAAGACTTGGGGAGTATCCCTTAAAGCTGACATGTCAAGCTTAAAGCCTGCAGCTCGAATCTTGTACACTATAATATTAACATCCCATTTTATAACTGCTGACACACTACCCCAGCTTTACACGAGCTGCTCAAATAACATTCTCCTGAACAGATACATGTGTGAGCAACTCTTCTCTGTGATGAGATGATCAAAGCTTCATACGGGAGTCGTCTCACTGATTCACACCTTCATTCAGTCCTGAGTGTTTCAGCAGCTCAGAGTCTGATCAAAAACACTGAAATATGGAGCAAAATAAAGACATTAGGTGTGGGGTTTGGCTTTTATCACAACTACAGAGTGTTCACATGGGTCCACATCTTCTCCCTGTGTTTTTCTTGTAATTTTAAGGTGTCATTTTAGTGACTGTTGAGATTTAATTGAAGGATGGTAAATGACCTTTGTAGAGTCAATAAGAAGAAAAAGGCTTCAGAAATATTTGAAACTAGAACTTCTTTTTTTTTGCTTATTGTAAATTTAGACAACTGTTGTGAAGCTAGACGAATCAAAAGCAACGGGTCTGCAATAAAATCTATCCCATGATGCTGCCGGGAAACATCTGAGGAAAAACCGGAACCAACTAGCTGTGAGCAAATAAACTATTACAAGGAACAACCTAAAAATCTTTTGTTAGGATCAATTATTTTCATTTAGGGAGATATTACTAAAATATGACTTCTGTTTATTTTTCAGGAATTACAAACTGTAATTCATACTCTTGCATCTTCATGTAAGGTTACCATATTTTCCGGACTATAAGATGCATTAGTCAAATATGCAACACGAAGAGGAAAATAACATATAAAGACCCACTGGAGTTTAAGTCACATTTATTTAGAAATCGTTAAACATGAGGGGGGCCTTATCCATGTTAATGATCTGATCTGGTGACATGTTGAAAAGCAACTGAACACAAACTCACGGAAACTGTCGACCTTGGCTTGGAAGTCTGCTGGCAGTTTCTGACGCACCGATGTCTGTGCTCTAAATCAGGGGGCTCCGCCGGCAAAGTGTACAGTGGGGTGAAGTGGAGAAGCATCCAGGAAATCCGGGGTGATAGAGAGGTGGTTGTGTTGCATGAAGTGGTAACACCAAGAAGGCCTGCCTGCAAAGTCATTTATTTTCATCTCCTTGGCAACTACCAGGGTATGGAGACGTAACTGCCCTGCTTACAAGCCTCAACAGGTGTTCCAACAGTTTCGAAAGGTAGTACCAACAGATAGACATAGCTATCTAGACGCGCTATGGAAGGAAAATCTGACGAGGTAGCACAGATCATCAGAACACCGGCACCACGCTCTTTATGTACCCAACTGTGAAGTCATTCCTCGACCTCTGACCATCTGGCTTTCAGCCAACAGATAGCTTTCCTCACGGCTGCAGACAGTAATGTTTAACCTTTGGTTTCATGTCCGTTAGTATCAATTAACATTTAATGCATCAGTTTCGTGTTTTGGATTTGTTGTATGTTTTATGCTGCTGTCTTGCCCAGACACTCTTGGAAAAGAGATTTTTTTAATGAGTTATTTCTGGTTAAATAAAGGATACATACAAGCCAACTTTGCTGTATCAGATGGTGTAAACTCTCATGCCACATAGTTTGAAGGGAACATACACCAGCATCATGGAAGATGAGTCAAAACAAACACCTCTATCGTCTACTTTTTATTGTATTTTTTTTAAGGTTTTTGTGGCTCTGGTGGCTTTTATTCATAAGTAGCTGGACAGGAAGAAGGGCAGAGACAGAAGGAGAAGACATGCAGTAAATAGCCTGGGGCTGGGAATCGAACCAGGGACAACTGTGTTGAGAACTGTGGCCTCTGTATATGGTGCTGTACTACCACTGGGCCAACCTCAAAGTTTGGTGCTTCATATTTTAATGATGCCGTATTTTCTTAGAAAAACAAACAAATAAACAAAAAAATTCCTCTTGTTTTTAGATGGCCATCCGCTTGTTTTCTTAATCTCTGTGTGGCTTACATGAGGTGCTCCCCATGTTTTATTGATTTAAATAAAAACATGTACTTAGCCCAGTGCTTCTCTCAGTGGGTTATCTCTGGACAGGTCCTCCCTAACTTAAAGCAACAGTTTCCAGCATCAGGGAACCTGAGTATGGATTGGGCTTGACCAGCTCATCCAGAACCAACGCAATTTGTTGTTGCTGTTAGGTCACCATGGAAACACTGATTTGTTAATTATGTGAAGCGGAAACAAGTCTAGGTAGCAATACTGAAAGAGTAAACCTTAGTTCCACTTGGAACATAATAATCAAATGTTAGGAAGGCTGTGGCAAAATTTTAGAATCTAAAATGTTGAAATCCTAAGAATCTCCTTTATAATTCAAGCCCTCAAGAATCAACTTTCTAAATTTGTGTTGGCAATTTATGCTGATCCAAACACTGGTGAGCCAACCGTATATATGTTGCTGGGTATATGGTGCCTATTACTGCTGCTTCTATCATGGCTCATTTCAACTCCTCAGCCACTTAAGACTTTAGACTCACTAAGCTTTGAGTGAGAACCTTTCATTTACATCAAGACTATAAGTTTAACTGGAAGACTCAAAAACTGGTTTTAATCCACATGTCAGTCTGCTAAACATTATATGATTTTCATGTTTTTAGATACTTCTCTGCCAAATGCAGCAGAACTTTTACTCAAATATCCTGCTAGTCATTACAATACCTGAAATACTATTGGACGTGTGGGACAGCCCTTTTTTATTATTTCATATATTCATGATAAATCCCATAATACAACTTTGTAATAAAATGTCTCAACCGAAAAAGCAAAACTAAGCATTAAAATGAGAATCTATTCACATTCATTTTGGAGAGTAGCCACACATTTAATACAGCTTCCATCAGTAGCTCTCCCAGTCATCTTATACAGCACCATTAGGATAAATGTGCTGTGTACTTGACACTGTGTGAAATGGCATTTTGCAGTAAAGTCCTCTCATCTTCTACTTCAAGCAGATTAAAGCCAACTGGGATTTATTAGCAGGCAGCACAGCGGCAGGTTTGTCCAGGATCAGTAGATGGAATGCTACAAACTTCCATGCTGCAGCCCACAGCCTCTGTTCTGTTTAATCATACATTAGAATCAGTACAGGCACATACCTGGCTGGCTGGGTGGATACTGGCACGAAAAGAAAATACTTTACTCATATTGTGGGTGTTTTCCTACATCTCTATATCTGTACATAGTTTGAACATTTTCATTTTCTGCAACATCTGCTTTAATATTCACTTATAGCTAATATTAGACCAAATATAACATTTCATATGAAATATGATCTGTATTTATAGATTAAAATACAAGTAATCAGGTAAAATTTCTGAATTGAAACAGCAGGTCGTTTTTTGGTTGGTTTTTTTTTAGAATAATTTATCAGTAAGATATAGGTCCTGTCTGGATCAAAATCAGGAAAAACTTGTAGTTTGAAGGTTACTGAACAAGAAATAAGTAATTGATACTGTGCAGAATTTATGTTTGCTTACTTAAAAACAAAACTGTGGCCAACTTTTATTTTAGTTTCATTTCACTATGAAGAAACAGAACACAAAACAAGCAAAAAAAAAAAAAACATATTTCAAACAATTTGATTTGCATGTCATTGAGTGAAATAAGTATTTGATCCACTTCAACTCAAATGGTTTAAGTGCCCAAACAGATTACAATCAACCAATTATGAATGATATTCCTGACTTCAGTTGGTGACCTATAAAGATTACCAATCCACAAAATCCATTTCTTCTACTTTCTATCACCATGGGCAAGGCCACAGGACATCAGCTGGAATGGGCTCCAAAATCTGCAGCAACAGTTTTGCTTTTTTAATACCTTTATTAGTCTCCCAGGGGCGAAAATTACATTATCAGTTCAGTCCATCCAAGGTAGACAGATGTCTGAAGCCCTTTAGGCAAGGGCCTAGGGCACAACAATGGAGACAGACGGAGTGGGGCTCGAACCAGCAACCCGCCAATCACTGTCCCCACCATTGTCCCATGTTGGTGCCATCATTGGAAAATGGAGCAAATGTAAAATGACCATCAGTTGCCTATATGGGTGCAGATGATTATGAGAAAAATGAGTCCCTGCTATAAAAGTCACATGTCTAGTGTTTGCCAGTGATTTTTTAGTGGTTCAGAGAAGGCTTGGGAGAAACAGCTGTGGTCAAATGATATCAAAATAAAAATTTTTGGAGTCAACCTAATCAACTTTTTTTATAAATAGAAAAATTGAGAGTGTGACCTAAAGAACACCATCCACACAGTCAACGATTGAGAAGAAAACATTATGTTTTGGCCTGTTTTTTTCTAATAAGTTTACAGAAAGACTGCTGCACTGAAGGCCCAACTAGAACAAGAACCTTTTTCTCTTAGCCAAAGCATTTTAGTTGGGTCATCAACTGGTCTCCAGAATGACATCCCAAAACATGGGAAAACAGGCCATAAAGTCCGGCTAAAGAGGAAGCACATTAGGTTAGAGCCAGTCTCCAAACCTCAACTCTACTGAAAGGGTTACGGGTCTGTGGAGGAAGTTAAAATTTTTGCATTTCAAGTGGGAGCCAAGAAATCTAAAAGGACTTTAAGAGCTCTCCTGAGATGTCAAGAAACCTGTCACCAACTACTTGGTTTCTTCACCAAGTTTTCATTCATGTTTTGCTTGGAGATCAAATACTTATTTATGTTAAAGATCTGAAAAGCCATGTTTTTAACTCTAATGTAATTGTGTTCTTATGGAATTTGGTTCATATTCTGTCTCCATATAAAACTCAAACCACCATAAAAACTAGACTGTTAATTTCTTTGAAGGTGAACAAATGTAAATCAAAATAGGAAGTTGCTTAAGGTATTAATGACAGGGAGAAAATAGTTAATAGTCCCAAAGCAAGCAAATAGTACAACTGTTTAAGGAAAATCTTTTGCCAATCACTGCTTAAGCCATGTTCAGGATGTCCTTCCAATAAATTCCCATGTCTTTAATGAATTCCTGGGTCACTGCAGAAGCTAATTCTTTTTAGAAGGAAAAAATACCAGTTGAAAAAAAAACAGTAGCTAGCCAGGGTCTGCTACAGAGTCAGTAGATCTTATTAAATCCAAGTATGGTTGCACATTGCAATAAGGCAATGAAGGTGAGAAGGGACGGATCATTTCCAGATCTGCTGCTGAGGAGATCTGGAAATGGTGTCAGATCTTCAACTTCAAGTTTATTACACAACCATTTCTATGCTGCAAAACATAGCTGTAAAAACTAGTGGTGGTACTTGATTAAAATTTTTAATTGAGTTAATTGCAGGGTCTATAATTAATTGATCTCAATTTATCACATTTTAATCAAAAACCATATAAAGAAAATAAGCAATATTTTCAATTCATAAACCCTTTTTGCTCTTAAATTACTGAACAAATAAACATATGAGCTCAACAACAAAGATATTTATTGTTTTTAATCTGTTATTTAGGTTATTCAACCATCATATTGATGCAAAGTGCTATTATACCCGTTCAGCTTCAAACATTTCAGGAACTCCTGATCATTCATGGAACTTCTTTGAAAAAATACCTTAGAAATGTGGCCTGCAGACACTGACGTTAGCATTGGGGATGTCGCTGCAACATGTTTAGCATTGAGATGCTACTTTAGGCTTGAATAGCTTCACTGCTGGGCCAACTCCTCTTAGCACAACTTGAACACAATAGTCTTTTCCAGCATCCAATCAGATCGTTTTTTGAAGCAAAAATTAACCCCCAGTGGATCAAGAGAAGAGACGTTGTCATCTATTGCAGTTGTTTGCGGATGTCGCTTGTGAATTAGATTTACGGGCGTTAAAATCTATGTGATTAATTTATTGAAATTAATCGTATTGAAGTACAGACTGTAGTAAAAATAGGAGTGAAATAGGTGATGGCAGCAGTGGAAGAAAAACACTAACAAAGAATTCCAGATTATTGAGAATTTTGTTGATATCTTCACAGATAGCTTTCATCATGAAGCACTTCATAAAAACACAAAAGCATTTTTACTCACCCAGATTACTTTCATTGATTGCATCTGTGGAAACAGAAACCAAAGTTTTATCAATATACATGATCAACAGAGCTGGAATGTCTGGCCATACTTAAACTGTGAGACTGCATGATTATTCACCAGTAATGTTATGTCTATGTGCTTAGCCGGGAAACTTTCTGACATGCAGAGGCCTGCACTGGAAAAAGCAAAAGGTATGCATACTGAACCCAGATCAGGATCACACTGATGCAAGCAAATCACTGTTACTGCTGGTGTATCTCCAATGTTCTAGAGTTCATCTCAACTAGAAAAACAACAAGATCTCTCCTGAAAACTAGAAAGAGGCAGGTTTGACTTACTATCATCATTACTGGAATTAACTTTAGTGTTCAGATGTTGGTTGGATGAGATAGTCCTTTTGCTCTTCTACAATATAAGCTAAAAGTAATGAATGCTGTTTCTTGATGTGGAGAAGATTTACTCTCACTTTCACTCAGTGTGCTGGTGTGTTGGGACTGACTGGGGAAACTACACAAACCAGGGAGTAAACTGAGTAGCTAACCTTGTCCACACACGTGCCATTAGGTCATAAGGACCTTGCCAACACACTCATGCTCATATTCATATCATGTCGAGGTGAATAGGGCCTCAACAGTCTCACAAAATATGTCATCAAAACTGTTTTCGATCTACCTGTGTATGTTTTGGCCTAGATCCTTCATTTTTACTACCATCATTTTATTCATTCTCAAATAAATTTGTAAAGGCAGAAACAGAATGATTTTTTTTATGGTTGGCATTTTGTCATAAATATTACTTCTGCATCATAAAGATTAAACTTGGTGCATAAGGCTGGACTGAATGACTCAAAAGATTTGGTTAGAAAATATTCTCAAGGAAAAATCTTTCCTTCAATTCTCCTTTTATTTTATACAACTTCATCCTGTTGAAACACCTAATTTATTTTCTGCAACCAGTCACATTGCTGTTATTGCTGTTATTGCTGTTATTATTGCTTATTATTATTGCTGTTGCACAACCTGATAACATGCTATTTACATCAACTGTGACCAATATAGATGGGACATAATGAGCAGAAAACCAGAGGGAAAAGACCCAAAACGTTGTAAGTTTAGGTCTTTATCATAAAAGAGAGATGGGAAAATTCTCTATAGTAAACAGAGTTAGCTAAGCATAACAGTACAACATCAAAAATAAAATTCACAGTCAAACCAAAAGCACAATTTGTTAAGCTTTCTACAGGAGTTAGCAGTGGCCCCTGTAGAGCTGAGCTGAAAACAATACTGATCTTGCTACACTCTGTTCTTCCACAGCATGGTACAGAGCAAAAAAGAAAATGGCGCAGTTTTTCTGCAAAGCTGCAATTTTTATTGTGCTAAAAACAACAAAAGCTCACATCAGGTAAAGAAAGCACCTGCTTTTCCTATTAATTGAGAAATTATAGAGTACTCGGTTACTAAAATATCCAAAATTTAAATCTTTTTGTTGTAGTGTTGTTAGCATTGTATCAATATGAGATGCTGGCAAAAAAATAATACACATAGCAAAAAGATAGCTGTGTGTAATATTCAAGTTCTACACCAGTAAAGACAATTTCTAAGAAAAAAATGAATGCCCTCCTAATATTCATAGTAGCACACTGATTGTTTTTTGTTTTGTTTTTTTTTTTTTTTGCTCCACATTAAGTCAAAGATATCTTGCTATAAAAGCCAGAATGGTTGATGTGACTAACCCTAGCTCTCGATCACTGTCTGTTAATAAAAATGTGCATGTTTTTAAAAGTGTTGCTACAGATTCCCATATGAATGCAACCCCAATGACAGTTAATTCCTCTACCAATAAGACACTGCAGTTCTGTTAAAGTCATGACACAATGAGTATTATCCAAAATAAAGAGGCCAAGGCAAACACATCAGCTGCGCATGTGTGAACAGTTAACACTGTTTAGAAGATGTCTTCCAAACTGCACCACAACTGCCTTATCAGATTCATCTAAAGGCTACATAACCCCTGCCGTCCTCATCAGCAGCTCAGTGAAATTCTCCTGACATCCTCACACCGAGTGCTGAGAGCGAGGCAGCCTTACATGGCAAAAAATTGTGACATCACTCAAACGAGAGCTAAACAAAAATAGGCCACAGCTGTTTGGATCTTTAGGCTACAAATTAGACTCAATGTGTCACCCACAATCACATCACAAGAAGGACTGACTGAGGAAGGCTTCTCCACTGGAACAGGCTGCTGTTGCTGCTTTCTGCTCGCTTCCGTTCTCTGCTCCGTTTTCCACACATCCAAGCAGAGCTCATGCTAATTTGTGTTAGACGAAGCCTGAACGACGGTTGGGTGCATTGGTGGGGAATGGATGAATTATGGAGAGATTTAAATAATAAATAGACCCCTTTTTAACCATACGAAAAAGCCCTGAAAGGGAGGAGGGGTATTCAGGAAGGTGGTGAGAAAACATAATCTCAAAACAGAACTAGGGCATATGAATTATACCTTACTGGGTCCATTATTGCTTATCAAAGCATCAAATGAATTATTCCATTCATGGGAGCCTTTATGGATGAATGTTTAGCCCTGCAACAGTTCTACTTCAACAGGAAAACAGAAGCAGCAAGTAATGCTTCCCCGTGAACACATATGGAAATAAAGATGAAACACCTGGGAGGAATCACATAGCTGTCAGCACATAGACATTAAGCCTCCACATAGAAAACAGCTTTAATGATGCGCACACTACATTCACATCAAAAGAGAAAGATAAATGTGAGATTTGTGTTTAGTTATCTTATTAGATACACGTACAGTAATCCATGTGGAAACCCAATCTAGAGACAGTTGAAGAAAGAGGAGGATTGTGGGTAATCAAAATGTCAAATTTTTCAGACCAACACTCATTAACTCTAATTAAAACATGAACCCCACCAAACTCAGAGAGAATTCTGTGAAAATATTTTAATCTCAACAAAAAACATAGAAATCATTTTTTAGCACTGGAATAGATTTGTAGATATTAACAGAATTTTGTCACCCAGAACTTTAAGAGTTGAGGGAATATGATGATAGAGGAAACCAGAAAATTTCTGAAGAAATTTAAAAGGGGCCTGCCAAAGTGTGCATGTCAGTGGGAGCCGAAAGAGGTGTTTCGATGCAAAAGATGATCAACAATGCAAAGGTTATCTACAAGGAAGTGTGTAGGATGGGGAATATCACTGACATGTTGAGTAACTGTGACTTAGTCCACTCAGCATGCAAACTGTAGTGTATGAGCTGAAATTAGCCAAAATGCTAATGCTAGCTTAAATGATGTCAGTAGCATGTGGGGTATCACTAGCATGTGGACTTACATTGACTTACTTCATTCAGTATGCTAAATGTAGCTAATATAGCAAAAAAAAAAAAAAAAAGGGCTAAAATGCTTATTTTACCTATAAGGCTAATGTTAGCATGAGCGGTATCACTAGCATGAAGAGCAACTAGCATCTTGACACTACCAGTAGAATCTAGATTATCTCTATAATGCTTACTCACATGGACTTATTCCATTTAATGTGCAAATATGGGTGTATGAGGTAAAATTAGCTAAAATGCTAGTGCTACTTTAAATGCTATCAGTAGCATGTGGGGTATCACTAGCATGTGGACTTACATTGACTTACTTCATTCAGTATGCTAAACGTAGCTAATATAGCAAAAAAAAAAAAAAAAAAAAAAAAAAAAAAAAAAAAAAAAAAAAAAAAAAAAAAACAAGGCTAAAATGCTTATTTTACCTATAAGGCTAACGTTAGCATGAGCTGTATCACTAGCATGAAGAGCAACTAGCATCTTGACACTACCAGTAGAATCTAGATTATCTCTATAATGCTTACTCACATGGACTTATTCCATTTAATGTGCAAATATGGGTGTATGAGGTAAAATTAGCTAAAATGCTAGTGCTACTTTAAATGCTATCAGTAGCATGTGGTGTCACTGGCATGTGGACTTACATTGACTTACTTCATTCAGTATGCTAAATGTAGCTAAAACATCAGTAATGAGTTGCAATGCTTATTTTAGCTGTAAAGCTAATGTTCGCATGAGGGCTATTACTAGCATGTGGAGCAACTAACATATTGACATTACCAGTAGAATGTGCGTTATCACAGTTATGTTGACAAAAATGGACTTACTTCATTTAGTAAGTAAATATCATGCTTTTATATTAAACTAAGCTAACATGCTAATATTAGCTTAAATGCTACCATTAGTCTGTGGGCTATGACTAGCATGTTGTTCCACTAGCATCTTGACACTACCATAAGAATGAGGGCTATCACACGCATGGATCCTTCATCCTAATCCAACATCCCAATGTACTCTTTTCTCAGCTTTAAACATAGTGTAGGTAAGGAAGTATGATGCTTTTATTTTGAAATTGTCAGTGAGCATCGTTTTAAAAGGCCAGACCAATCCCATGTGTAACACTGCTTGAGTCAAACCTGTCATATTTAGCATAAAGCTGCAGTTACCTGCTGTGTAAACCATGAAGGCTTTCATTTTGTAGGGTATATTGAGCTCTTATTTTGAAAGTCCACTGTGGTTGTAAGTTTAGACTGGTCAGGTCTCATCACTTGAAGTCAACCAAGTCCCTTAGCAGAGCGGCCATGTTGCTTCTAGGCACCTTCTGCTCCCAAGCTTGGAGCCCTCATAGATCAAAGCTGTGGCTGCCCCACTAAGTGTTTTGTTGCTATGGTAACTAATGTCCCTCTGCCAACTGACACTGTCAGCGACACTCACTTTGGTGCAGAGAACGTTCTATATGTCTGAAGCAGGCAGCCTGACTGAAAAAACTTTTCCGAACAACTCCTTCCCGTTCGGGAACCGTAAGAGGTATCGGAAAAATTCTCGAACCATGAGCGAGGGCCGTCTTTCATCTTCATTAGTCCCGCTACTCACATCTGTACCTCATTCACAGTGAAAGCAGGTACGAGCGAAAGAATGTGTAGGAAAGGTGGACAGATCATAAATCTGGGAGTAGATGAATGGCCCAAGCCAGCCAGTTGGACTGAAAAAACCTTTACGAACAGCTCCTTCCCATTCAGGAACTGAAAGAGGTATCGGGAAAATTCTCGAAGCATGAGCGAGGGCCGTCTTTCATCTTCGCTGGTCCCGCGATTCACATCTGTACGTCATTCACAGTGAAAGCAGGGACGAGCGAAAGAATGTGTGGGGAAGGTGGTGAGATCATGAAAATGGCAGGAAAATGAATGGCCAAGCATCCCCCTTATCCTCCGACGACATTTTGAAAGAAAACGGTCAGCCCTAGAGAAAATTCGAAAACATTTTTTGAAAGCCAACGAGGGCTTCGATGTCATGACTGTAAATCATGTCATTTGAGCAATATTTGTAGGCGTGACGGCAAGTTGAAAAATCAGTTACACTCTAAAATCATGATTTTTCCTAAAACTTTGGGTCGCTTAGAGGCATATTGTGGAAAAACCGTCAGAGGTATCAACATATCGTCTTCACTTCTGAACACAGCACGGACGTATCTACAAACTGAGTGTTGAATGGCATTTCTAGGCGAAACCATGATTACACAGTAAATCCTCAAAAATAGTGGTTTTTTATGATGTCTTCAGGACCTCGCACCATTGGCTTTGTATGGGGTAGTTTTTCACAAATTACATCGCCATGGTAACTCGAAACGAAAAATTGAGTAATAGCACGCATCTCGAGAACCAGCCGGAATTTTTGATATATATATATTGTGGGGGTGCACACTACGGTTCGGGGCGCATTAACGGTGAAAGCAGTTTCGAGATGGAAAGTAATTGATGCCTCCATGCATTGCTATGGCAGTGCCTCCATGCACTGCCATAGCAATGCATGGCACAATCAATGTTGTCATTACAATGTTAAAAAAAAATAGAGTTGCCATTTTTTCATAAAAAGTTTTTGCACTTGGATAAGGTGGTTTTTCAGTTCTATTGAAATTGGTGTATTTAGCAAAACTGCTATGGAAATACATTTTCGCATCACAAGTCACACCAGTTTGTATATAGCAGCAAAGGGCTTATTTGTAGGCAATGGCCTCCTTGGACAATGCCCAGCTGGCTCCACCTGAGGTCTCACAGCATCGCACCTTTCATTAAAAGTTGAGTTTGTCATTCAAAAGTGTTGAGTCCATAGCTCTTGTGTAAAATAGCCGACTACAATTTCCATAAAACGCCACAGCTGCTCCCAAGTATAAGGCACTTGTTGCTCCAACGCCTGAATATGACGCCGATGTCTCCTCTGATGGCTGATGAGCATTAGTACCGTGGATGAAATATTTATATATATATATATATATATATATATATATATATATATATATATATATATATATATATATATATATATATATTTCATGTAAGTGTTTACATTCATTAACACCATGATTTTTAATGCCATCAAGTAAACAAACGTGTCCACATATGATTTGAATTTAATTTCTTATTTAATGAAAACACCACAATTGTGAATTGTGGGGGTTTTTTACATTAGCAGAATATTGACTGATTTTGCGCACATTTGTAATGAAAACACAGCTAATGTTTCAGAAAAATACCTTCTTTGCAGCACAGTTTTCCATGACTGATATGCTGCTGTTTAATCATTTAAGCACAATTTTCCCCTAAACCTGAAGCAGCCCATGAAAGATATAAAGAACTTTGGTAAGGGACTTTGACATTGATTGAATTGTCACAGAAATACTGTTTGATCATAGTATCTTCCCACTAGGCTAAAGCTCGAGTGTGATGTCCATGTTGTGTATAGAACCTACCAAAGGTGACAAAAGGAAGAAGTAGTGATGGACCAGCAATAGGACAATGGGCAGCCATAGGTCTTGATGTAGACCAGGAATCTTCAAATCCAGGCCTCGAGGTCCAGTGTCCTGCAACTTTTAGATGCGCCTCTGCCTTAAACATACCTGAGTCAAACAATGAGGTCATTGGCAGGACTCTAGAGAACTTGATTGCATAATGAGGAGGTAATTCAGCCATTTGTTTCAGGTGTGTTGGACCAGGGACACATCTAAGGATACCGGACCTTGAGGCGTGGATTTGAAGACCCCTGGTGTAGACCAAGTATGAAGGAATCCTTGGTAGCGTGATGGAACATATTAGCTCCTATAGAGCTAAAGACACTAAAAAATAGTACATCTCAGATATTGTGTGTAGAGCTCTGTAGCCACAGATCGGTCATGTACGGTTAAGGTCAAAATTATTAGCCCCCCTATGAAATTAATTTTTTTTTAAAAATTTCTCAAGTCCTGTAAAACAGATCAATGATTTTTCAGTACAGCTTTTCCAAACATTATAGTTTTTATTTTGAATGATTACATTAATTTACTTTTTATGCAGAAATAAAATTCTTTCACACAAACCAAAAACTACCAGGGTCAAAATTATTGTCCCTTCTAATGTTAATAGTCAGTTGTGTATTCTTGTTCCAGGATAACAGCATGCAGTCATTGATTGTAGTTTGTATCAAGTCTTTACCACATCTCCTGAGGAATCCCTGCCCATTCTTCTTTGACAATTCTTTCAAGCTCATCCAGATTTGATGGTCTTCTCACATAGACCCTGGTCTTCAGTGTACCCCACAGATTTCCAATGGGATTCAAATCAGGGCTTTGTGCAGGCCAAAGTGCAGGTCAATAACGTTCACCTTGGTATTGTGGAGGTAGCTATTCACCAGAGTTGATGTATGTTTTGGGTCGTTGTCACGTAGGGAAACAAAGTGACGACCCAGACTCAACTTTGCTGCTGAATGCTTGAAGTTTTCTTTCAGAATCTTCACATCCTTTCTTCATTATTCCTTCAACCTTGACAAGATTCCCAGTTCCAGATGCACTGATGCAACCCCACAGCATGATGTTCCCACCATCATGTTTAACTGTGGGGACTGTGTTCTTTGGGTTATATGCCAAACATAAGCAACATCTCAATAAGCAAAGAGCTTTATTTTGGTCTCATCTGACCAAACAACATGCCTCCATTATGCATAATCTTTCTCCAGATTGTCCTTAACATACTTCAGTCTGGCTTGACGGTGTCTCTTCTGTAGAAGTGGAGGAATTTTTCTTGGCCAACATCCTTGCAATCCATTTCTGTGCAGGGCTCTAGTGACTGTCTTATTTGACACTACAATTCCCGACTTGGCAAGGTCATTAACTATTGTTTTGGTAGCTGTTCTAGGGTCTTTGAACATATTTCTCACTAGTTTTCTTTCCAGAGTCCATGAAATCTTTCACTTTCTACCTCTACCTCAGACTTGTTCTGTACTGTGTAGCTCTCTTTGAATTTCTTGATGATACTTCTCACTCCACTGCTTGACACTTGGAAACGCTGTGATAATTTTGTACATCCTTTTCCTGCTTTGTGAGCATCAACAAATCTTTTCACAAGTTTAAACTGAATTCTTTTGTTTTTGGCATGTAGCTTTCTCAAGTGACAGCTCAAACGCTTAATGATGATTTTATACTGTGTGTAAAGTGTTTGACAACCCTTAGGTTCACCTTGATTGGTTGAGTACAAGCTGTGAGCATTACATAGTTAAAGTACATGATTTTAAAACAGTGGTTTTTGTTTTGGCTAAACAAAAAGGTCAATTCTTAAGGGGCTAATAATTTTGACCCTGGTAGTTTTGGTTTTTGTGAAAGAACTCTTTCTGTGTGAAAAGTAAATTAATGTAAGCATCCCAAATAAAAACTAGGATGTTTGGAAAAACTGTATTGAAAAATCATTGATCTGTTTAACAGCACTTTAGAGAATTTTTTTCAAAAAAATGTAAATTCCATAGGGGGTATAATAATTTTGACCTCAACTGTATGTCAGCTTTTAATTGCTAAAGGTGCCAGAAAACAGGTGTGAAGAGAAACATGAAGGGACATTAACACTGATTACAGTGTAGATAAAGAATATGATCTGGTCTGATGAATCATGTTCTTCTTAGATAATTTGGTATGTGTGCATTGCGTACCAAGAGAAGATAGACAAACTGGAAAAAACAGCTCAGATGTTTCTTTGCCTCTAAATTCTCAAGACCTGAACCTGACTGAACATTTTCCACATTTATGGACAAACATTTCTGAAACATTATAGATTCGCATCTCCACTTCAAAAACTTCAAGAATCTGTGACTGATACGGTCCTGAAACACGCTGGCTTTATAACTGTAGGCAGCCTGTTGGAAAACTCAGTCAAGCTAATAGTCTGCTAACTGGATTAAGTGGGCTGATCACCGATATCAGAAACTAAGGGCAGATAAAAGGTAACATCTTTGGTTTGGCTTGGAGACCTTAGACTGCTGTGACATTTGCATCATTTAGCCCCCATTGACCTCAACTGGAAGTCACCTGGCTTCCTGTTCAATCAATTCAAATCTGTTTTAAGATATATTTTAACATGGCTCAATGGAAGATGCAGGGTCTTCGGGTTCCTAATGGATTAGATGGAAAAGTTACAGTCCTTGTAGCTAACACAGATTATCATGTCACCTGATAATCTGATTGTTCATCTCACTGGGCTGCCATGTCCTTTCTCCTCCACTGGTCAAGTTTATTTTATATTGATACAAATTAATAAATTAATTGGATGTAGACTTTGCAGAGAGAGGAAAGATTCTACAATTTGATTCATAGCCTCATCCACAATGGCCCCTAATAAGGCACTGACAGCTGAGGAAGCCAAGGACATCAAGAGGTTGCTCGACTTCTTGACGGAGGAAATTTCTCCTGTCAATCTGCAGCAGAAAGCCATCCTGAACCTGGTGGAGGAGGTGAGGGCTCTACGGATCCAGAATGCCAAAATGGACTGACATATGGTACACCTGGAGAACAGAGTGGCTGAGCTAGAGCAATATACCAGGATAAACGGTAAAACTGTGACTGAGCTCCGTATCAAATCCCAGTCATATGCACAGGCGGTGGCCGCTGACAATGGAGGGGAGCAGGATGCTAACTCAGCAGAGCAACAGGTGGTTGCTTTTCTCCAGTCTAAGGGGATTGAGATGGAATGTAACAACATTGAGGCATGCCAACCCCTGCCACGAAGGAATGACAACGACATACCCGCCATCATCATGAGGTTCGTCAGCACAAAACACAAAACTGCACTGTTAAAGCAAGGAAGGAAGCAGAAATGAACTAACTTCTTTATTAACGAACATCTGACAAAACGAAAAGCAGACATTGCCAGAAAAGCACCCTACTTGAAAAAAACTGGGAAAAATTCAAAAAACATGGACCACAAACTGTAAAGTTTTCATTAAACGAAATGGGACGCTGGAGCAAGTTTTGGTCATCAAAAACAGAGGAACCGGAGAAATACTGAGGATCATCAAAAACTGGACTGTAAGCTATGATGCACAAATGATTCAATTTACGTCATGCAACCATGAGACAGTCTGTAAGATCAGATTCATAAACATCCAGAGGAAATAATGACACTCTAATGATTGGTAATTATGATAAACTGGAACTAAGAACATTTCAATACCGAACACAGTCTATTGGACTTGGAGAATGATATAAACCCAGACAATAATTTCTTCTGCAATACCAACAAAGATTGCTGGTACTACAAAGAGGAACTGTACAATCAAACCATTAAATCAGATGACAAATGATCAATAATCCATTCTAATAGTAGAAGCCTGTATGCAAATTCCAGTAATATTAAGGAATATTTAAGTCAGTTCACTAAACCATTAAACAACATTGCCATATCAGAAACATGGATCAATGCTAGTAAAGGAATAGATTTTGAACTGGATGGGTATGAATTTAACTATATGAGCAGAAATTACAAGACTGGAGGAGGAGTGACTGTGTTTGTGGATAAAATCTTGAATTACAAGGTGGTAGAAAGCATGACAACTGTGACTGATAACTTATTAGAACGTATAACAATTGAAATCTGTAAAGAGAAAAACAAAAATGTGATAATTAGCTGTATATATAGATCATCAGTAGGGGTGGGTAAAAGTATCGATTCATCAGTGCATTGCAATAAATTTTTTTCCAATTCAATATTGATATGAAAAACCCTGTGAATCGATTAGATCACAGGGTTTTTCTTATTAAAGAATTCTCTTCCAGCTCCGTGAACTTTATTGACAATCACAAGATTTCCTGGGAATGCTAGCATCTCTTCAGACAAGACAGAGTCGGCCGAAAGAAAGATGGGTAAAAACTTTTCACTGCCAATATTTTCAATTATGTTAACAACAGAAGGTCATCTCTCCAAACACAGGACAATGAAAACAGTGACATCACTGTCCCAGCAAAGACTGTGCGCCTGCTGGGTTTGTGCTTGTCTTTCTACAATGTTCCAAAACAATCCGATAAGCAATGATCTCCCAGGACTCCAGCTAGAAATGGAGCTGAGAGGGGAGGGAGCCCCTACACCCCATCAACACCTACTGGGAGCCAAGAAGGCTTATCGAAGGTCCTGTCTTTTCAGGGCCAGGACAGTATTGGAACACAGAATAGCTCAGAAAATTCATCATCAAAACTGATGTTTCTCAGCTTCAGCAAGAAAATGGACCACCAGGTATTGCTAGGAATTTCCCTCTTAAGTACCCAAAAAGCATGCCTTATTGCACCAAACCACATCCACTCTGTATTTCTGAAGTCTGAGACGGGGGTCCAGACATTAGTTCTACACCTGTCGTCCTCCAGAAAGTGTCTGGCCCACTGGCAGTAAGATACAGGAGTATCCCTGTCAGAAATACTAATAGAGAAATACCAAGGAAATGCAGTGGTCTCAAATCAAACCTCAGATTTATCCCCTGTCTTGAGCTACCTCAAATTGTGGAATTATCCACTCCTAAGACACTTAAACTGACTCTGCTAAATATAAGATCACTATCAGCAAAATGACTTTTACTTAAAAAAGGTTGGATGACAACAATGAAACACCTATACTAATTGAATAAACGCCTCCTAATTACAATTTTTTAAGTGAAAATAGAAGGAACAAGAGGGGCAGAGGGGTTGAAGCAACTTTTCATGATTCACAAAACTATAAAAAGCTGAGCCGTCCCTGGGAAATTTTGTGTCTTTTGAATATTTGGGAATTGAGGTAAAAGGCCACAAACGACTCTGACACTAACTCTATACAAAACCCCAACATATGTGGCAAATTTTTTCAATGACTTTAGTGAGCTGTTATCTATGATATGCATTGATTATGATTGTTTATTAATTGTGGGGGACTTTAACAGCCATGTTAACAACCCAATAGACAGAGACAAAAAAAGCTGAATGATGTACTTCAAAACTTAGATTTGACTCAACAGGTTAAACAGCCGACACACAATTGAGGACCATCAGCAAGGGTGTAAATACCTCCCAGGTCTCTGTAATTGATGTCACTCTGTCTGATCATTTTTCTGTTGTTTTTGAAAGTACAATCTCTGTGGACTCGCTTAGTAAAACAGATATTATGACAAAACGTTCTTTTACAGATAACACAGCTCAAACACAACCTCACTTCCATGCTGTAACCCAGTAGATGAGCTAGTAGATAACTTGTTCTAAAATTTCAGACATAATTGATTCCATTGCTCCTGCTAAAGTTACGATTGTGTCTAGTTGGAAGGAATCTCTGTGGATAAATGCTCCACTAGTAAGAAATGAAAGAAGCCTTTATCGAAGGGCTGAACGTAAATGGCGTAAAACTCAACTTTACGTTTACTATGAAACCTACAAAGAGAGATTGCGAAGCTATCACTCACCACTAAAACATGCAAGGGAAACATTTTTTTGTGGAAATCATAAACAAAAACATCAACAAGGCTCATGCTTTGTTTGCCACAGTTGACAGGTTGACAAACCCTCCTGTAACTGTATCACCTGAACTCCACTCAACCAAGGCCTGCAATGAATTTGCCAACTTTTTACAGAGAAAATTTTAAAAAATTAGAGGTTTAATCTGTATATACACACACCAAATCCAATAATGATGCTATGCCCAAATATAACTAATGCAGACAAAATGGCCACATTTCACCAACTCAATCATGAAAACTTAGAAGAAATTGTGAAACAATTAAGCTCCTCCTGCTGCTGTCTTGATATCCCACCTACAACCTTCTTTAAGAAAGTTCTGCCTGCCATTGCATCTGACCTGATTCAAATAGCAAATTCATCCCTCTCATCAGGTGTTTTCCCCCAGGCTTTAAAAACAGCAGTTATCAAACCACTGTTAAAAAAGAGAAATCTGGACAAATCACTACTGCAGAATTACTGGCCAATCTCCAACCTTCCATTCATCAGCAAAATTATTGTAAAAGCTGTGTTTCAGCAGTTAAACAGCTGCTTAACAATGACAAACGACTTTGATGTCTCTCAGTCCGGTTTCTGTACTCACCACAGCACTGAGACTGCTTCTCGTCAAAGTGTTTAATGATATCCACACAAATACAGACTGTGGAACCACAATGTTGGTTCTGTAGGACCTCAGTGCAGGATTTGACACTGTTGACCATGATATATTATTGAAGCGACTGGAGAGCTGGTTTGGACTCTCAGTTGGTTCGAATCCTACCAAAAGAACAGGGATTTCTTTGTGTCAATAGGCAACTTCTCATTGGAGCTGACAGAAGTCACATGTAGAGTACCCCAAGGTTCAATCCTGTTTTTAATTCCAGTAGTTTAGTTTAATCCTTTTTATCTTTCTCTTAGCAGTTTTAGTCATGCATGTTACTAGCGTACTGAGTTTGTTAAATAAAATGTCTTAACTGTGAAGTTAAATTCATTTTGTAATAATAAACTCTTGTATGTTTGAGAGAAGTTGTCCATGTTTACTCCACATACATGTATAGCATATTGCTGTTCGGATAACGCCAGCGCTGGACTAATAGCGTTTTTAAATAATAGACTTCATCTATTATTTAAAAACCTACGCCTTACCAGGCAGGTATGATAAATAATAACTGAGACTGAAATGGTGCCTTGACTTGGTAAGTTTTGATCTACATTACTAGTTTATTTATAATAAACTAGATTATATTATAATAATCATTCGTAGCCAAAGTTAAACCTACTGAAGAACAACCATTAAATATTGTCAGTGTGATATAAAATGGTGGTTAACTTTTTTTAGTGAAAAATCCTTTGATATGATTCAAGAATTTCCCAATTCTGAGATCAATAGAGTAAATCTCATCCTTTTCCACATGTCGACATGACCATCTGAGAATATTTTGGTAATTTCTTAGGGAATTATGGATTTTTGATGAATTTATTATTTGAGTCATTATTGTATATAATGGCACTTAAATATTTATTGAAAAAGTACTGTGGACATGATAAAACCTTGATGTTATTCTACTTGTATACATTACCAAAATATTTTCAGATGGTCATTTCTTGATGACAGGAAATTTTTTTAGGAATTTTAAATTTGGTTCTCCATGTTCTAAAAAAAACAGTTAATTTTTTTTACAGAAAAAATATATAAACTCAGGCCATTGAAATAAAATAGCATGACTTCACATGTAGACATGACTATCAGAGAATTTTTTTTGGTCATTTGTTTGTGAATTATGGATTTTTTATGAATTTATCGATTTGGCTCTGATCTATAAAATGGCAGTTTTTTTTTATTGAAACACTTGAAAAACTACGGACACTGAAATATAATAATGTGATGCCACTTGTAGACATTACAGTGTAATAATGTGTTGGAAACTTATAGATGAATTATGGATTTTTCATGATGTTATTAATTTCAGTTGGTACGGTATAAAACTGCAATTAATTTCTTATTACATTGTTAAAGTGGTGGTTAACAACAGTTACATATAGGCACATGGGAAGTTGTTCCTTTTGTAGACATGGACAAGAATATTTTTGGAATTTCTCCATGTAATATGTATTTTATAGTTTGTTTTTTAAATTTGGTATGTACTACCATTGTTTGACATGGAAGATAATTTTCATTAAAAAAAAAAAGAAAAGAAAAAAAGAAAAAACATGAAATCTACAGACATGAAAATATGTTTTTCTTATTCCAGATATTGACACAGTACTTATATTTTGATATTTTTATGATAAACTATGGTTTTTATATGATTTAAAATTGGTTCCACATTGTAAAAAATGTTAAAATTTCAGTTTACAGGGTTTTTTAATGGAAAAAGCCTCTACATGCACTAGAACAGGTTTACATTGCTCCAGATTTAGATGCGTATCTCTCTAAATATTTTGGATATTTTATGATGAAGTATTGATTTTTAATGATTTTTTTGGAACTGTGTCACACTACTACCCATAGACAAAATGCATTGTAATGCCAAGACCTTTCAGGAACCAGCTTTGTCCTGCAAATTCCCAACTCCAATGACGTGCAAAGAGACTTGGCAATGGCGAGCTAATGGGACGTGGGGAGGAGAGTGCGCAGAGAGGGGTGTGGCCAGTGGCAGACTTGCTGGGTTGGGCCTGGAACCCGTTAATAACTGCTTGTAGTTTTAGTTTTGTTTGTAGTTACAACATACCAACATGTGAATGAAGTTCAAGGAGCAGGGGCAACTTTCCAAGAAATAGTAAACACAGTGTTATCTAAAGTGCTTAAGAACAAGCTTGTGATGAGCAGAATCTACACCAGGATAAACAATGTTACACTTCCCTTGCACTACGGTGCTCAATGACTTCTCATTGTATAGAATGGTTGATAAATGAAACCAGGTTGGTCCATAGCTTTATACAGAAATGGACATTTATGCTACTGAAGTTGAAAGAAAAAAGAATTATAGTTTTCAAATCTATGCAAAACACAATGTTCTTCAACATGGTTCTAACAACATCTCCAAGTTTTTCAAGCTGTCTTTTCAGGCTAATCTAAAAATAACTTTAATGCTGCTCTGATCTAGCTATGTGGAGTCTTTTCTAATCCCTCACTCTAAAAGGAAAAACACTTTCACAGTTTATACAGATTTAGGAAAAAAATCTGATTACGGCAGACAGCCAGCAATAATCATTACTTAAGTGCATGTACACAGAGTGATAGAGCCTAAAGCACTATTTTCTGCAGTAGGACATGCACAGCAAATTGATGAGCTAAACCATAAGCTTATAATCGCAAGCTGCTGCACATGGCGAAAGCAATTTATCACAGTAGGCTTTTATATTAAGTGGAAAAAAATCTGACCAATTAACCAGAATATGAGATAACTTTACTTCAGCACCAACAACGCTGACCTTCACAGTATTTCACAACAGAAAGTTGAAGAGAAAGACTAAAGTAGAACCAACTGAAGAAGCAGTAGGTCTCTCAGCGTACTGAGACACCTCCAGCTACTCAGTGCTGTTTGTGTTTGGTCTGAACCTGCAACAGTATTCTAGACCCAGGTTGGGGTTTCACTCCTCAGCAGTGTCCCCTGGGATGTCCTTTCACCCTTAAATTCACTGGTATAAGAGACGGGTAGGGGAAGCTTAGGAATAGAAGGGTCACTGCTGCTCACCCCCACATTGCCTCCACTGGCCCCATCCTGACATCTAACCCCTCAGAACCCACTCTGCTTAAAGTGAAGGTTAAAGAGCTGAGGAGAACACAGTGAAATCTCTGATCAAAGTCCAGCAGCGCCTTGAGGAATCTGAGCCCTTCTCAACTCCTTTTCAACTGTCACAATTGTAAATTCCTGTTTCAATAAACAAACTGCCTGTAAAGTTTTAATGTAGATGGACACTTGCAGTATGCAGACAACAAAAGAGAAAAGTAATCCAAGTAGTTTGAAAAGCAATACTGACAAGAAGTTCAACAATCCAAAAGTCCCCTTCTGACTTTAAACATAAAAGCCAAAAACGCCTCTGCCATTAGTCAGTTGATACTGATACCAAGAAAAAGAAACTTCAAACATGATATTACTAACAAAAAAGTATTTTAAGTTCTGAATCCAAGCAATACCAAGAAGTAATAGGCAACGGAGTTACAATTTAGTGAAAAAATTTTTTTTAAGTGTTGTGCAACAATAGGTTTGCTTAGGCTATGAATTACTATAAATAATTGCTGAGGGCAATCAGTAACACAACTAGTAATTTAGATCAAAATGACCAAGTCAAGGCACCCCCTGATTATCAGGGAAATAATAGCCAAATACTTCAATCTGAGTTATTATTTATAAATAGCTGTGTGATGAGGCTTAGGTCGTAAAGTAACAATAGATGAAGGAATAAGTCCAGTTCTAGGGGTTTTTGAACAGCAAGGATCTACACATGTATGGAATAAATACAAACAACTTCTCTCCAATATACAAGAGTTTATCAACAGAAATAATTCAACCTTATAGCTAAAAACTTTAATCAACACACTCACTAAGCTAGAAACACTCAACTAAATTACTAAGCAAAAAAGTTAAAGAATGTTGAAAGCTAAACTACTGAAAAACAGTAAAAATATGGAAACAAGAATAGAACCAGTAACATAGTGCAATGATGATTAATTGACTAGATTAATTCAAGAGGAAGTTGGAAATTAGCTTTCAAGTAATTTCCAATAGTTTGCACCAGAATTTTCTGTGAATTCCTCACACAGCAACACCAAAGTATATAAAAGTATTCATGAAATGACCCACAGAATGATGTATAGTAATTTCAACCTGGAGAGACTCACACAGGGAAATAGGGACAATTAGAGAGTTTTATTGACTTAAGTTCTTTGGTGCTCAAACCCTGGCAGAAGAAGAGTATGCTGAGAATCACCATGAGCTTGAATGAACAACATAGGGTCCCCCCCCACCCCCCGACACCTGGACTTGGAGGTGGAGCAGAGGTTGGAGAAAAGGAGCCCAAATGAGCCTGCGAGGACAAGGGTGGAGGTAGGACGAAGCTTGGCTGGTGAGCAGGTGGAACCATGGATTGTGAGCCTTATATCTGAAATCTTGGATACTAATTGGCAGCAGCGGAGGCATGGACCCAGTGATAATGCAGGTAAGATGGAAAGAGTCTGCCAGGTTGAATTTACGGCAATCCTTCATATCACAATCCAGTTTGAATAAGTGTACTTAAAGACCCAGATCTGTGTTGAAGAGTTTTGTTGAAGCCAAATTAGCTCCAAATTAATTGTGATTAGTTTAGAGCTAATTAACCACAATGCAAAGCAGAAGTGAAGATGAAACATTATTTCGAGAAAGTAATGTTTTAATGATTTGCTGAATTAGAAATCAACCTTTTGAACAATTGTTTCTTAATCTATTGCTGGGTTGCAGTCATGTGGCCCGGATGATGCGCAGATGGGGGACAGGAAGTGATTTGCTCCAGTTCAAAACACAGTCAAATGGATGATAGCAAGTACGCTAAAGCCTTAAATGGGCTGACACAGATGAGATATTGCAAAAAATATGCATACATTTAGGATATGCCTCATATAGTCTTAATAAAAAAGACTTGTCATATAATCTGGAGGATTTACTCGGCATGAAGGCAACTGACATAAACTATCTGGTGCTGCAGACCTTGTATTATATAACGAGCCAGATGAAAGCTTTCAAAAGCCTCGAAGATGACAGTTATTTTGTTTCAGGTTGGGTCAACCATGTAGGATCCAAAGAAGCTTTAAAGGCTGTTTCCTTGTTTCTGCCCGGGTGAGTAGTGAGTTGTGCTGTTTTAAGAAATTTACGTGTCAACATCGTAAATGTTGATGTTGAGTCATATAGCATTTCTCTAATGTATGTCAATCATTCACAGAGATCTTCAGAAACCCCATTAAAAACAATGCTTGCCTGTTGAAGTAATTCTCCAACAAAATATCTGAAAATACGTTTTAATAAACGATACCATCCTTACCTGTTAGAAAGTGGTTGCTGCAAACTCTTGCATTGTCCGTTTCTGCACCTCCTGTTTTTAGGCCATAGATTGTTGATCCAATTCTGTGATCTTTTTTCTGTAAGTTTTTTAAAATGAACTCTCTTGTGACAAACTACTTTCAGAACATGAAAAAAAATGTTTATCTTTCTCCCAACTAGAGTGGTTGCAACAGCCATACATGGCACAGAATTTAGACATTTTGATGCTGAATCAACAGAATGAAATGGGGTTGTGTATTATTGCATTTACTTCCTGCCCCCCATCTGCATTTTGTGACGTCGACACGGTCATCTGAAACCCAGCAATTGATCAGTCACCACAGTGATGGATCTAGTTTAGTATTTTGGGATACTAAGATGGCATCTTACACTGACACAAAGAAACTTGTGTTTTCCTGTTTTACACAAGCTCTTTAACCCCCATGTGACAAGTTCGGGGCCAAATACAGCCCCCCCCCCATAGCTATTTCTGTGGTCCACTAGACTCTAGAAGGCCACAGAAACAGAACTTCAAGATAAGTTGTAAGCTTAAATATCATTTATCAGTCAAATCTTTTTTTTTATTATTTGTATAGTGCCAAATTACTTTAATGCGAAAGGATATTAAATACCATTTAACTTTTGGAAGTACTCATCAAATGCAGGGAAGGCTATATTTTAAAGGGGCAGTATTATGTAAAATTAACTTTTGAGCTTTACATCATGTTATGTTATTCCATCATCAAAAACATACCTGGAGTTTTGCCTTGATTCTTTCATGCATGTTTAGAAAATCCTTAAGCCTCCCATGGCAACCATTCAGCTGTGGAAAACGCCCAGGTTGACTCAGCTCTGCCTTCGAGATGCAGCTCCTCCTTAGAGCTGCAGTTTCTAAGCTTCCGAGATTCAGAGAACGATCTTGATGTGACCCGTAATGAAAATGAGCTTGACACCCTGCTTTAAAGTCTGAAGTACCATAAATAACAATATTAATTGTTTATGAGCGCCAACGGTTTGCTACAGCACAGACCAGGTAGTTATGGAATGCTGTAGTACTGAGCTACCTTTAGCCTGTTTAGCCAGAGTTTAGCTTTTGATAAAACTGACATTTAGCATGTTTTTAGGTATAATTATGTAGCTTAGTGGGAAAACAGAAAAGGAATACTCTGGTAAAAGAAGAATAAACTCACAATGCATGATTAAAATGACTCATTACCAGTCAATAAAACACTGTTTATACTGTAGATCCATGGCCTGTGTGTACTCAAGCAGTTTGAAGGATTAAAATTCTACAGAACACAACAGTGAAATAGACAAACAATACTCAAATTGTTTATTCTAAGCTAACTTCTCTGCCCAGACACACCTCTTACTTGAATGATTCAAAAGAACCAGGAAAAGCTCCGGTGGACAGTGAGTTGCATGGAGGAGAACAAAGAAAAGAAGTCAGTGGATGGAAGAGGGGAGGGTTCATAGCATTTGTGGGGGAACAAGCTAAGTGTAAATTCACACAACTGAGGTTGTGCTGAAAGAAATGATCCCACATAAGGCAATAATGTTTTTTTTAAAAATATTTTTTAAGTTCTAGTGGCCTTTATGTAACAGTAAATGGACAGGGAAATAGGTTGGAGAGACAAGGGGAAGACCTGAGCCCGGGAATCAAACCCCAGTCAACTGCATTGAGGAATACAGCCTCTGCACATGGTGTGCATGCTCTACTAACTAAGCCACCCAGCACCCAATAATAATGTTTTTTATATGGAAATATAAAGGTAAAATCAAAATTAGCCAAAAACAATACAGACCCTGGATGCCAAAGGGCTAATACACACATACCTTCCCTTTCACAATAGAAGTAAATTCTTAATATATTTATGGCTGAGGTTTTTAAACAAACACAAAAGTTCATGAACAGACAGTAGACATTTATAGAGATCAGGCCTTGAATACAATACTCAGAACCATGGCTGGCTGGCTGGTTGAAATAGTTATACATTAAGAAGTGCATTAAAGCAATGTCACAGATAAAGCATATTTTTATAGGGCTGAACAATATTAGTGCAATGTTAATCTGGTAATGAAATGTTTGGAATGCAATATTTGTTAGCATTTATCAGGGCTGCACAAGATCAGGGAATCTTGCAAACATGATACAGAACAGTACTAGGCTGGTTTAAATTTTATCTGTCCGACAGATTCCAGTTTGTTCATGTGATTGATAAATCTTCTTCACACTCCTGGGTTACTTGAAAAAATTCTTTTTACTGATTACAGGCATGTCTTGAGAGCATTAAAACCTGGAAGACCCTAAGTTTTTTCCTTTTAAATTCTGACAAGACAGAAGTTGTTTTTGGACCAGAACCTCTGAAAGAGACACTAGTCAATCACTTGATCTGGATGGCATTAAATTGGCCTCAGATAATAAAGTAAACAACCTCGGTGTTATTTTTGACCAGGTTATGTCATTTAGGTCCCATACTAAACATGTTTCTAGAATTTCCTTCTTTTATCTCTGGAATATTGCCAAAATTAGAGATATCCTGTCCAGGAGTGATGCTGAAAAGCTAGTCCATGCATTTATTACTTCAGGGCTGGACGACTGTAATTCTTTATGATCAGAAAGTCCACAGAATGAAGTTAAAAGCCTTCAGCTGATCCAAAATGCTGCAGCAAGAGTTCTGATGAAAATTAAAAAGAGAGATCATATTTCTCCCATTTTAGCTTCCCTTCATTAGCTCCCTGTTAAATCCAGATTATAATCTCAGATTCTCCTTCTCACATATAAAGCCCTTAATAATCAGATCCATCATCCATCAGAGATCTGATTGGTCCAGATGTTCCTAACAGAGCACTTCGCTCTCAGACTGCAGGTTTACTGCTGGCTCCTAGAATTTCTAAAAGTATATTGGGAGGCAGATCCTTTATTTATCAGGCTCCTCGACTTTAGATTCAGCTCCCAGTTTTAGTCCGTGAGGCAGACACCCTGTCTATTTTCTAGACTCGGCTTAAAACGTTCCTTTTGTATGAAGCTTATACTTAGACTGGCTCAGGTTATCCTGAGCTCTCTCTGCTGCCATAGGCTTAAGATACTGGAGGACAAACCAATCACTTTTTCTCCCTTTCTTCTTCTACTACTGTCCAATTAGCATTATTTGCTGTTATTTCAACTGTTAACCTTTTGTTTTCTCTCAGTTATTTTTCTCTCCACAGAAACTGCACTTGGTCTGGCGTTCTGTTTGGCTGTGATGCCTTCCTGGAGGAGGGTATCATCTGAGATAATGCCACCATCAACTAATCGTTCTTCTTCTGCTATTAAAGGTGCAGTATTGTGTGAAATCGACTTTTTTGATCTTTACATCATGTCATAATGTTATTCCACCATCAAAAACATACCTGGAGCGTTGCTTTGATTCTTTCATGCATGTTTGAGACATCCTTTAATCTCCTGTGGCAGCCATTCAGCTGTGGAAAACGCCTGGATGAACCAAGCACTGCCTTCAGGGTATAGCTACTCCTTAGAGCTGCAGTTTCTAAGCTTCGGAGCTTCCATCACACAGAGAAACCATCCCCCGCAACTTCCCCACTCAGGTTCTTCTGACTACCCAGCAGCAATTAGCAAACACCTGGTGGAACTGCACACCTACTGAGCTCATTATACGAACTACTTCTCAGTGAAACGCTGGTAAAAACATTGTTAAAGGGTTAGCTGTTGTGATGACCTCCTGAAGGCAGAGTTTCAGAAAGAGCAGGATTTTCTTAAAGTGACAGAGGCCCAATTTCAAGACATTAAATTACGAAGTCAAATTTCTTTTTAGTCATTTTGATATATATATACCCAGCATTTTTGTAACAACAGGAGGTCACAGTTACTTAATTGTGCTATAAAATGATTCTATGTGCCTGGAAAACACAATACTGCCCCTTTAACTGTTTACTTTCATGAACATTGAAAATAATCATACATCAGTTCATCTGTTTCTTGTGCATTCTGCTCTGTCTTCACAAACCCCCAGCAGGTTGTGGGAGACCCCTGCTTGTACTGAGCCAGGTTCTGGTTCGGCTGTAGGTTTCTTCCTGTTAAAGGGGAGCTTCTCCTCTCCACTGTCACCACATGCGTGCTTGGTATGAGGGATTGCTATAAAGTCAATGACACAATGCAAGCGGTTTTCTGCTGTTGAAACATGCTAGTCCAGGAGGATTGATTGCTGCAAATCAATGACTCGATGCTCTGCTGGGTTTCCTTAGATAAAAACTTTTTAAACTACTTTGAATAAATAATTGAGCTTACTATACTGTTTTATTACTAATATCAACTGGAATGTATGTATGATTGAACTGAAATTATTTTTTGTGAAGTGGCTCGAGACGACATTTGTTCTGAATTGGTACTATATAAATAAACTGAATTGAATTGAAAATTGAATTACTATTACTGAAAACTATCATGACAATAGCAGCTTTGATTTACCCACATTTTCTTTTGGCTCTTTTCTTTGTTTAATTTTATATAAAATTCCTAAAACACTAAATCTACATATTCTAAATGTATTATTGATATGAAAAGTTTGAATGCATGAATCTTGAAATGTAGTATCCTACCAAATATTGTAGCAAAGCAGTGTTTTGGGATTTCAGTATTGCATACACTGATGGCAACTGCGATGGCAACTACAATTTGATATAATGTGCAGTTCTAGCGAATATATTTCCATAGTCACAGATTGCTGCTTTTTAACCAAATGATACAGATAGCCTGTTAGATGGAATTTCACTGCAGCATAGGCCCACACTGGACACAGGTGATAGCGCTAAGGATGCTAAAGGTCATGGGAAAGAAGTTTCTACTACCATATAGCCCAAATGCTTTAATCAGATCTAAAGTAGGTCCAATAAAACTTTTTTTGTTTGTGTGACCCAGTTTTTGGCCAGGAAGAGTATATGCATTACATACTGTTTACTTTGACATCTATTCACACTCTGAATCACCTTGCAATTTAAAAATCTGTAGCATTTCCATAAACACAATTCTGAATGACATTGCTGAAATGAGGGGAATTTTTTCCATTTAGCTAGCATTTGAAAGTGTTTCATCTTATTGCTAAAATGACAGCTTTTAATGCTGCTGCATTTATAACCCGTTCCTCTTATCAGAGCTCCCCCCCAGACACTTGATGGAATTTGCCATCGCACAATGGTTGGAAAATACACTTCAAAGGCAAGACGCATCTAATCTCCTCCACTCTGCACATTGCAAATTTGCTGTGGTAATAAGATCCTGCCTTCCCAAGCGTTCTTAAGGATCTGAACGAAGGATGAGAATTTCATCTCTCTTTTTCTCTCTCACTCTGTTTCTTTCCATATTGCTTTCTTTCAGTGTGGCATTGCAAAGGATGTGTGTGTTGGGCATAGTGCTGCAGTTAAGGAGAATTTCTGCAACAGCAAAATACTGCATAAACGTTCCCATCCTTATGTAAAAGCCCCATTTTACAGCTTTATTCTGCACACACACATAAGAGACACAACTGACAACACAGCACAGTGACCTAGTTTCCATGCAGCCCCGAAAGATCAAGCATGACTCCCTCAGAACAGCTATAGGCACAAAAACCTGGTTCAGCGCTTCAGACCACTGCACATCAGCAAGCAGCAAGGATAACCATCACACTGCAATGTGGAGTTGTAGCTGCAAAACCACAACTCACACATCAGAGATGGGCCACTGAGATTCCAAGTTCCTCTTCAGAGCCATGAGATGAGTGGAAAAGCAAAAGGGAATGATGGCATGTAATGCTGGAGGACGTGCTGCAAAGCTGCCCTGTTCGACTCCCACAGTCCTACAATCCATCGCTCCATACCCACCATCTTTATATGTGGAGAAGGTTATGGATGAAGATGCAATCTCAGAGCATGCATTAGCACAACAAAGAAGTGTTTTAGAGACAAGCCCAGCAGAATAATTAGTTGATCTCTTCCTGAGATGCTGTGTTTGATACAGAATAACATGCTAATGTGAGGACACAGAGTTTAGTATGAAAGGAAGAGATAATTTGAGCCACGGAAGAACAAAAAAGAAGCACTGAGAAATGATGGCTTTTCAACTGGCTCACTCTGATAGCTTAAAACACTCCAGAATGTTTTAACCTTGAAGAGCTAAATCTTGAAACACTTTTTCACTTATGAGTGTGGTTAGGTTGTTGATTTGAACCCAGAACATTTAAGGTGCAAGGTAACAGTGCTGCTGTTGCACCACTTTAAGACCAAGATCACAACGTCTTACTATTTAATATGATATTTAATTAGCTTAGTAGTTGTGTCAACATATGTATGCAATGATTTGCCAATCAAATCAAATGAATTCAAATACTAATTCAAATACTTTGACAATATTTATTGTCACTTATAGATCTGAATATGTAGCTATGATTTGTGATATGTGTAATGTACTCTCACTTACTGAATAAAAGTAGAATAAGATTTCAAAATAAGAAAATAACTAAAACATGACAACTGTGCGTGTTCACAAATGACTAACTTCAGAAAAAAAACAATGGAGGAAAAGATTGATTTTTACATTTTCCTATTTCACATCTGGACTCAACAGTCTCAAAGAATTTCAAATAATTGAAATCTCAACACATTTAATCACTGAATATTATTAGGGAATTGCTTTGTTCTCATACACTCAGTGACAGATTTGAGCTCTTGCTTGTCCTGACAGAAGTTTAAACCTGGGCTTAAATGGAGCCAGGGCCATTCTCATCCATGTATGGAAGAGCTCATTGCTGAGCCTGGAATAATATTTGGTTCTGATAATGTTCATTGTGGAGAAAGATGCCTCACAGTTGTGTGTGGAGCCAAACATTCTGAAGATCTACTTTCTTCAGACCTGGGAAAGTTGCCTCAGGAACCGTTTGGAGCCAGAAGGTGGAAGGATCAGTTCTGACAACCCGCTCTGCTTGGAGGTCAAATAACTGCAACTGTAGATGCCCAGCATTCACCCATTTAAAGTGCTGTGTGATGTCCTTTGAGAAGATCCTGCCATCTGTGATGAGAACTGGCTTCTGATTGAACATGGTGGGCTGTTGTCCAACAATGAAGCTGTCAAAGCAACTGCTGAAGTTTACAATGAGCTTCTCAATAAAACAAAAGAAGACACATCTCTCTGTCCCAGAACCTGTTCTTGCACTGCTGGGAAGTGGAGACAGTCTTCCTGCAGGTCTTCCTTGAACAGCTCAAGTTTCCTCTGAAAGGCACGGACAGCTGTCATTAGTTTTTCAGTGAATATTTTCTACCATGAGATTTTATAATAATAATAATAATAATAATAATAATAATAATAATAATCTTTATTTAAAAAGGGACACTGTACAGCTAAAACATAAATGTCACCATTTGATCCACTGTACCAGATTATAGCATAAGCTAATTGGCATCTGCAGTCCCTTAACAGGTTACAAAAAGTTGATATACATTACAATAATAAAATAAAATAGAAAATGTAACACAAGTTCCATTCTAATCACACTACACAGACAAACACACACATACAGACTTAATCACTGGCACACACACACACACACACACACACACACACACACACACACACACAGTCATTCTGTTAATGACTATATATCAGAGAGTTTCTAACAATTTTTTCAAATTAGATTGAAAAATCTCAGAGAGCTGCAGTTCCTCACATCATCAGGCAGTGCATTCCACTAATTAGTAGCCTTTATAGAAAATGCAGATTGCCTGGTAACAGTACGATGAAATGGGATGGTACAATCTCTCACAGATGATATTCTCATAGATCGAATTGATTCTAAGTGGCGAGTATATAGAAAATCAGACAGCGGAGGGGGGCCAAATCATTTACGATTTTATAAACAAGACACAAGTTACAAAATAATCTGAAGTTTTCAAAGCTCAAAAAGTTGTATTTCTCTAGAATCCTTCAGTGGTGGGAGTACACTGGCTTTTTATCCAAGGCTTTTAGAGTTGCTTATATAAAGACTCGAGATCTTGGAGCACTATCACCAGCCTGACCCCAACAGGTGACACAGTATAACATATGGGATAAAATAATGGCATGCATGAATGTTTTGGCTGCTTCAAGTGAGAAACAATGTCTAATATGTTTAAAATGTTTCAAGAATGATTTTAAGGACTTTAGTCATATTCTTAACATGCTTCTTAAAATTCAAATTCGAATCGAGAGTTACCCCATGATATTTAAATTCAATGACTCTTGCAATTTTTTCCCCCTTTAATGGTAATATCATTGCTCGGAGGTTGTATCATGGTTTTAGAAAAAACAAACAAACATACATTTGGTCTTCTTTACATTTAGAGTCATACATGACTGACCTAGCCAAGAGGTGATCCTTTGCAGAGCAGTTGTTAATTTAGCAGATGCTAAGTCAGTTGTTATAGCATGTACATAAATCACAGTATCATCAGCACACATCTGCAAATTCACATCAACACACTGTTCAGGAAGATCATTAATATACAAGCAAAATAGTAAAGGACCTAACACTGATCCTTCTGCCCCATATTACACACCAAATTACTTGCTCATACATCACAAATCTTCATACATTGTCTTCTATTTGATAAAGAGGAAGGTAGCCAGGCCAGGGCTACAGGAAAAAAGTTAAAATGGGAAAGTTTTGATAATAAAACACTATAATTAACTGTATCAAAAGCTTTACGCAAATCTAAAAATACAGCACCGAGTACACCTTTATCAAGCCAAGATTTAATTTGCTCTATTAAGTACAGCATAGCGGTCTCAGTCGAGCGGTTGGCTCTAAAACCAAATTGCATACAATGTAAACCAAAAGTGCTGCTGTTAAGGAATGTAGTGATCTGTTCAACAACTACCATCTAAGCAACCTTGGAGAACACTGGCAGTATGCTAATAGACCTGTAATTGCCAGCTTCATGGCGATCTCTAGATTTAAAAAAGGTGTGACAATAGTACATTGCCAATCCTCTGGAAAGAGGTTTAGTTTAAAGGAAAGATTAATTAAATGAGTGATAGGTCCAGACAGATCTATAAATGGCTTTAAAAACTTAGTATTACGATAAAATGCATCTTTACATTGAGAACTTTTCAAGGAGCTAATAATTTCTTTTATTTGCAATGCATTTGTTTCCTTCAGCTCAAAGATTGGACTTGTTGTGTCAAATGGAGAAATATTTTGCATCCTTGTTGAAAAGGCTTTCTCCAGCTGAACAAAAACAAAACTGAAATCATTATCTTTGGACCTAAAGAGGAACGATCAAGAGTCAGCGCACAGCTTCAGTTATTACAGCTAGAAACTAGTGATCAGGCCCAAAATCTAGGTGATGTGATGGACTCAGACCTAAACCTTCAGAGACACATAAAGGCAGTTACAAAGTCAGCCTTCTATCACCTGAAGAACATTTCCAGGATTAAAGGACTATTGTCTCAACAAGATCTAGAGAAACTCATCCATGTGTTCAGTTGTTTTGCCGCATTGATTACTGCAACAGTGTCTTAAGAGGTCTGCCTAAAAAAATCAATCAGACACCTGGAGCTGATCCAAAACACTGCTGCTTGTGTTCTCACTAAAACCATGATCATAGAGCACATCACCCTAGTTCTAAAGTCCTTACACTGGCTCCCTGTAGACCTTAAAATACTTCCATTAGTTTATAAATCACTAAAAGGCATAGCACCAAATTACATTAAAGACCACTCAGGTCTTCTGGTTCTGGCCTACTCTACATCCCCAGAACCTGAATCAAACATGGAGAAGTGGCATTCAGCTTCTAAGCTCCACAAATCTGGAACAAACTTCCAGAAAACTGCAAAAGAGTTGAAACACTGAATTCCTTTAAGTCAAGGCTAAAAATCCACCTGTTTAGAGCTGACCCATAATAACTGGAACCCTGACCAACATATCTGACGTGTATTGATGTTTTTAATGATGGCACTTGATAAAATGTAATGTTTGTTACTGGTTTCACAAACGGTGACTGATGTGTTTATGATGTTTTTATGTTTTCATGGTGTATAGCACTTTGAACTGCCTTGTTGCTGAAATGTGCTGTACAAATAAACTTAATTGACTTGTTTCTTTCCTACTTTTATACCTTTTGTTGTGCCACTGAATAATCTCTTCATAGCTGAAGTCCATGAACCTGCTACTCTGCATGTCACCGTGGTGCACAGAGCATTGAGTGTGTTAACGTGATCAGGACCAGTTTGCTTTTCCCCTCAGCGGTACCAGAACCTGCTGAAGAGCACTGAAATATGTTTGCTTTTATTTTATCATATGCGCAGCAGCATTTTCTGATTTGCTCCAACCTCTGCGCCACAATCCTCTCTGCTTGGCTGCATCAGGAAGTGTGCTGTGATGTGAAGTCACACAAATGCCGACACAACAACTGCATACTTTGGTCACAACATTGTCGGTCACATTAGCACAATACGTCACACATGCAAAGACAGTTTTTTTTTTTTTTTGCATTGCAAATGCAACGTTTGTCACAATGTATAAATGTTTAAATGGTAATATATTTGCAAGGTCAGAGGAGAAGCACATCGGTCAACATGTCTGATGATTTTAAGATTTTTGACGGACAATATTAAAATAGTTCGGTAACACTCCCGACTGTTCCACCGCACAGCGCATAATACAGTGTATCCGGAAAAAGCACATCACTTTTTCCACATTATGTTACAGCCTTATTTTAAATTGTATTTAATTAATCTCTTTCCTCAAAATTCTACACACAAGCACCCCATTACAACAATGTGAGAAAAAGTGTTTTTTGCAAATTTATCAAAAAATAGAAAACCAAGAAATAACATTAACGAAGGTATTCACAGCCTTTGCCATGAAGCTCCAACTGAGTTTTTCAGCCTGACTAAAACTCACCCTTAAAGGCTATGTAAAGGGAATTCTAACATTTTCTTCTAAACTCATAAATGTTGTAAATGGATTGTTCTAAACATGTAAAAAGTCTCCTAGCCATTTAGACTTGAATCGTGGAGTTATAATTCAATTTGGGTTTCAAGATTTCTGTGTTTCAGGATGTTGTGGGTGCGTCTAAAGGGTGGCTGCGTGTTGTCATGCGACTGCCTTCAGCAAAGCCCTGCCCCTGCTGCTCCAGCCCTATAAAAACGTAGCCTCTGGGGCTAGCCCAACGATAGCGTTTAGCTTCCTAACCAATTATGCCTCATCCACCAAGTTCATGCATCTTCCCTGGATGCCACAATGTGCAGAGTAGTAACTTTAAATATTCTAAGTGTTGGTGATTAAATGCACAGTAACTACTAAATGTTCCAAACTTTGCAAATCCAAAATGTGATTTTATATCGTGTATGCCGTCAGGTCCGTGTACTGTTAGCTAATTTTAGTGCATGCAGTGAAGTCCATCAGACAACACACTGTTAATTCACAGGTAATCTTTTATGTACATAAATCTCCTCAGCGAGTTTTACCCCTCACAGTATTTTTTTTTTTCAACTGTGTGCGTAATAATAATCATGAAATAAATGGTTTTACACTCCACTAGTCTGAGAAGACTAGTGGAGTCTGGATGGAAACATAAATATCGAGCCCTTCCACAATAGGGTTGCCACCCGTCCCGTAACATACGGAATCGTCCTTTATTTGGCCGTTAAATTTTGCGCTCCGTATTAAACCGATACGGGACGCAATTTGTTCCGTGTTTTCATAAATGTCCAATACACATATCTCTCACACACACACACACGTCAACACTAAAAGCAATATTGTAGCAATAATGAACAAAATAAAACACAGGAAATATTAAGGCCAGCAGAATTGTCGTGGCAGGACCTACACAGGGACCCCCGGTCGCCTGCTTGTGCTGCTGTCACACACTCCGCTGCTCTCAACACCCGCGTCTTTTTAAAATGTCCACCCAGCGCTCCACCACGTTCTCCACTATGACGACGCTTCCAAACATACAGACATCGGTGGGAAGACGCACATCCCAGGCTGAACAGCGTCAGTGGAGATGAATACAAGGCCATTTTTTAAGACGTGTTAGACTCAGCGAGTGTTTTCATTGGCGCACGGTGCTGTCTGATATCAGACAGAATGCATCAGGAGAGCAACACCACAGACAAGTAAGACTGCAGAAGACCCAGGTATAAGAGTCAAAGTTCTTGGTGGAACATTGTTATGACTGATTCACTTTTCAGTTGTGCTTTTAGTAGATGATTGTGGTTTTATTGATCGTTTAGGATGCTGAGCTTGAATGATGATTTATTCAATATATAGTATTAGCCAATATAATACAACTGGTCATTTAAAGAACAAATCATGCTAATAGATTCACAGTAAATAAATCAATATTGTGGAGAGAAAATGTTTATTATTTTAAAATAAATATACATTTCCTAGATTTAAAATGTTTGTTAAAGCTTTCTAAGTGTTTATTTTAAAATGTTGATATATCTGAGGAATGCAATGTTCAGTGATCACTGAATACATTTTATAATTTTACTATTTCATTTAATTAGTGTAGTTTAAAAGTTTAGATAACCTGATTTCCTATCAAGCCATTTGCCAGCAGGCAAATACTGTTCAATTTAATTAGTATTTGTTAAACCTCCAGTGATGAGTAGTAGCTTTTTTGGGGGGGGGATTGGTAGTAGTTTTACTACAACATACGTTTACTTTTACTTGGGGAAAATTTCTGGATACTCTATCCACTGTGAGTAACTTCACTGAATGAAGGACAAGCATGTTTCAAGCAAAAAGGCACCAGACACAGACCTGCAGCCCATGGTGATTCTAGGCAGGAGCCAATGGGAGCCAACAAGGGCCAATGGCCCTGTAGAACAGTTCCTGGCCCTTGTTTTAGCTCCTATACAGAAGAGATAATACTAAATACATTTCTTATGTTGGAATTCACTGGCACAAGACCCATAGCTGATTGATTTCATTTTTTACCTTCACAGTTTTACTCTAACAATGAATTAAAAATTAAGGCATTTCTCCTTTTAGCTTCAGCCATATTGAGATAGGATCACAGTTTCCATATGCTAGATTAGGGGTCTTAATTTTTTTTTAAGTGCCCCAATAATAAAATAAAATAAAAAAAAAAATAAATAAAAAAAAAAAAAAAAAAAAAAAAAAAACACCCCACACAGCCACCCCCTGGAAAATTTGGACTAGAACCAGTCCCTGCCCCTAATCCTCGATATGTGTAATTTTTTTCATTTTATTGTTTAAAATACCAGAGTTTGGACATAGCTCCTGCATTCATGTGTGGAAATATTTCAGCTCCTCAAACAGCAGTGATGCACAGCTTTACATGTGCGTAGCACCACAAACATTTTCAAACTTTAGGAACAACCCAGAACACAGAAACAGGGGAAATAAGGTGATGTGGGGAAGAGGAGGAGGTGCTGCTAGAGGGTGAGACATATTCTAAGGGCTGCATCCAGGTATTAGCCGAGTGCTATCAAGCTATTAACCAAGTGCAGAGGGAGAAAAAGTGGAGCTATGATCCGACAGCTCCTTCTCCTGTACCGTATTTTACGGTCTATAAGGCGCACCTAAAAGTCTTCAATTTTCACAAAAAACGGTGCACCTTATGTGTGCACTGAATTCCAAAATCTGTCTGACACAGGGACGTAATATGTACGGTACCGGTACGTACGGTGGCAGCGATAAACCTCTGATTGGTTTATCGCTGGCAGGTATACCACCGGTATGCTGCAAAACATTTGTTTTTCTCAGGACCCCCGAAATGGCGCCAGTGAAGAGACATGCTTACGAGGCACAATTCAAACTACAGGCTATCAGTTACGCAGTTGTTCATGGGTATAGAGCAGCTGCGAAAGAATTCAACATCAATGAATCTATGGTATGGAAGTGGAGGAAGCAAGAAGATGAACTGCACAAAGTTAAGAAGACCAAACAGAGTTTCCGTGGGAACAAAGCGAGGTGGCCACGGTTAGAAGACCAACTTCACCGATGCTGTGAAAAAAGAAGTAAAGCAAACTAATTCGGAGCTGGCCATAATTCCGGGAGGATTATCTAAAGAACTCCAACCACTGGACATTGGCGTAAACAGGACGTTCAAAGTGAAGTTGCGAGCGGCGTGGGAGCGATGGACGGCAGACGGTGAACACACATTTACTGGGAGGCAGCGCCGGGTGAGTTACGCCATCATATGCCAATGGATTGTGGATGCCTGGGCGAAGGTATCTGCTTTTACTGCTGTCCGAGCATCATTGCTGAACAGCCACCTGGCAACGAGACTGACTCCGACAATGATGAGAGGGAATCCGGCATGTTTGATGGCAAAACTGCCCAGCTGTTTAATTCACACACTGAAAATGAGGACTTTGATGGATTTGTGGAAGAAGAATGTTAAAAAAAAAATAATAATGTGAGTGTATTATTACATTATAGAATAAAGTTCAACCAAACTCGCTGTTTTGCTTCCGTGACCTTTTTTTTAGTTTTTTAGTAGACCGTATGTTTTAGCGTGCGCCTTACAATCCGGTGCGCCTTATGTATGGGTTAAGTACAGAAATGGGCGCCATAATTGAGACTGCATCTTATAATCCGGTGTGCCTTATGGTGCAGAAAATACGGTAGTTTCAGGTTTTTGTACTGATGATCAAGCAACAGGAGTTCCTATAAGGAGGTTTCTCATTTCGTCCCATTGTGCAATAATAAATATGGTTATGATATAAGTAATAAAACAGATACATGCTGTAACGAAAAGCTGCACAAGTTCCTGCGCATGGGTGTGGTTTCAGCGTTTCAGCGTCACATTGATTACTGCAACAGTGTCTTAACAGGTCTGCCTGAAAAGTCAATCAGACAGCTGCAGCTGATCCAGAACGCTGCTGCTGGTGTTCTCACTAAGACCAGGAAGATAGAGCACATCACCCCGGTTCTAAATTCCTTCCACTGGCTCCCTGTTGCTCAGAGAATAGACTGTAAAATACTTCTGTTAAGTTTATAAATTACTGAATGGCTCAGCACCAAAATACATTAAAGACCTGTTGTCGTTGTATCAACCTTCCAGACCATTCAGGTCTTCTGGTTCTGATCTGCTCTGCATCCCCAGAACCAGAACCAAACATGGAGAAGCAGCTTTCAGTTTTTGTGCTCCACAAATCTGGAACGAACTTCCAGAAACCTGCAAAACAGCTGAAACACTGAGTTCCTTTAAATCAAGGCTGAAAACCCACCTGTTTAGAGCTGCCTTTGGTCAGTAGTAAGTTGAACACTGAACTAGATTTGCTTGATGATATTTGCTTGATGATCCAAATGATTTTGATGCATTGATATTTGCTCGATGATTTTGATGCATTGATATTTGCTGGATGATTTTGATAATTGTCATGTGTATTAGCTTGATGATTTGCTGTATACTCGATTGATGTTTTTATGATGTGAAGCACTTTGAACTGCCTTGCTGCTGAAATGTGTTATGCAAATAAACTTGACCTGACTAGTTTACATGGACTTTAACTCTACTACTCCAGGCACATGTGGTGACAGTACAAGAATACAAAATAGCTCAAGAGCTTCATGCCCTGCTCCTGACATACAGCAAAGATCCAGTCCTCACTGAATAAAGGGTTTTAACCTGGCTTGGCTGACAGAAAGGAAATACTCCCCCTGGCTGTATAAGATTGAGGTTGGTAAGTAAATACAAACATGAAAGTTAGAGAACGAGATAGAGAGAGAAAGAGAGAGAGAGAGAGAGAGAGAGAAAGAGAGGGAGAGAGAGAGGGAGGGAGAGTACATTAACAATAGATAAATATCAAAAAGGCAGAGAAAGACAGAAAGATAAAAGATGAGATAGAGACAGACAGATGGAAAGAGGAAGAGATAAAAAAAGATATAGAAATGAAGAGAGATTTGGTTGTAGTAACTGTTGTGGTGGCATCATCCCCTTTTTTGTACGTACTTCAGCCAAGTCGGGCTGAAAATGCAACCTCAGAGAATTATCAGTCAATGGCTAGGGGTTAGGGTTGCTGGTTGAGTCACGAGAGAGACTCCGTTGATGGTTGCTCACAGGTACCAGCGAACAGCAAAGCACTGTCATGAGAAGCTTTAAACACTGTAAAACAATTACTGAACGATCAAGGACCACATCTGCCAGGGTTTTTCAAACAGAAAAAATTTGAAGTGGCTCGACAAAATGGGTATTTTTACAGGTGCTGAACAGCAAACAACAGGAGGGAGATTCAAATTGGCCACTGTGTTAGTGGATTCCATGATGGATGATGGCAAGTGTTTTTTGACTTTAAGAATCTTTTATGTTGCTGTTCCCTTGTTACTTTGAGGGAACAAGTATATTCTAAATGTTATGCACTTGTCTCCTGCACCAAGACAATCAAGTAGCTAATCAGCATCAATGCTCGCTCTGTGCTTCACTCCGATTTTTCGCTCGCTGTCTCTTACGTATGCTGCAAGTACATGTTGTATGTGAACTTGAATTGTGTATTTTGTCATTCCAGAATTTTTTTCTACATTCAAGAGGTATTCTTCCACCTCTCTTAATTTGGATCCTCCAACTTCCCCTGCTTATGCCCCTGCCCATCCATGGCTTCAACACCTGCACCAGCTCATACACAGCCAATGTCTAGCACAATACAGCAATGGGCCTCCTCCCAAATTTTTCAGAGACCTGTGGCATCGCATGGTGCAGTGGTTAGAGCAGGCACCCCGCTGTAGTATATAGAGGCTACAGACCTCAACGCAGCCATCCCCACTTCAAGTCCCGTCCTCAGTACCTTTGCCACATGTCTGTCCCCCCTTCTCCTTGCCCCTTTCCTGTCAGATAGATTGCAAATAAAGGCCACTAGAGCTGAAAAAACTGAAAAAAATGTATATACCTTTAGTTATTTGTTCTCTGGTGTAGGAAAGCCTGTCCTGTTTTGCTTATTGTACATAGTTTTTATTTTGCTGCTGTCAGTAACACAAAAAAATGGTTACGTATGTCCAAGTATACTCTGGGAGGAGTCAACTGTACTACTTAAGCATTTGCCACTGACATTTATATACATATATAGCTCATTTTCAAGAAAAGGTAACACAAATAACTTAATTTTTTATTATTAGATGTGCCAGGGCAGAAGAAACATAAGGAATTTTGTGCTATACTAGCATCTGTATTTCCTGATAATGAGCTAGTGTTTAATAGAATTTAATTTGTTTTAACCTTTGAACCATGACCAAATATTAAAAAAAGGATGTCCAAATACTCCTATAGTCTTAGCTGATAGCTAGCTTCCACAGTCCAATGGCCACTCTCTTCCTTAAGGGCATACATTCACTTAAAATCGTAACTTGTTGTTCCAGAACTGGACATAGTTGGCAGCAAAGGACACTAAATGTTTGTTTAGATATCCTGAAGTTCAGTGACCATGGCGAGTTTGCGAAACCGGGAACAATAACATTCCACCACAGGGAGGCTCGGCTTAGTGCCCAGACAGAGTGTCTGCAGTGATAAATTTGCAACTAAAGAGCCATCTGGAACACACAGCATACTTATTAAAAAACCTAATATATTTAATCATTAAACCATTGTATGTTGGGTTTACAGTGTACATGACCACAATAGAAAGCTTGCATTAGGTGCTATTAGCTTACCTTCACATATCTTGTACCCTTTATTCAATACCACTCTATGGCATCCTACTCTCAACTGTACTTATCCAGAGTGTTTCATCTTGCCACCCTGCAGCCTTTTCTGGTCTCTTTTACTTTGCCTCTGACAGAAAGTCATAGACTGAGCAGCAGATTTACCATTGCTTTATAGTTTGTGCCACATACAAATCATGTCATGTTACTTTTCAGACTCTGGGGCCACCTTGGTATGATAACCCCACCCACATTGAGGTGGTACTCAGTGACCCTAACAGTGTAGAGTCGAATAGAGTCAAGTTGTATTGAGTAGGTACAAATGGAAAAGGGCCACAATATAATCAGTTTGAGGAAGAAACTGACTGCTGACCTGGACGAAACAATCTACCTCAGGGGTCTGCAACTTCTGTCCTTTAGTACCACTGTCCTGCAACTTTTGCTTAAATCCCTGCTCCAACAAACCTGAATCAAAATGCTAAAAAAACTCCTTGGTATGTCAGCAAGTTTTGCAAAGGCCTGCTTATCAAGCATTCATTTGATTCATGTGTGTTGGAGTAGCGATGAATCCAAAACTTGCCAAACACTCGAGGACTGAAGTTGTAGACCCCTGATCCACCTTTTTTTCCCATTTTAGAATAATGGCATTAGACTTGAAGTTGATGACTATCATTCTGACAACTTAATGTTTGGCTGAAGACTGCAATTGTACGCTCTAGGTCATGTGCTCAAGATGCCAACAGAATCACATTATTTACAAAAAGCAAAGATGAGACTCCAAGAGTTCTTAAATAGACAACATCTTCTAAAGTATCTCTCAAACCATTCCAAACCAGAAAAAGGACCATGAGCAAGGTGAAACTCCTAGAGTAATTCCAACCCACACAGGGGAAAATAAGATCAACTTTATACCAAAAAATTAGACATAGCTCTTGCTTTGCCTATAATGGAACCCAACAAAACCTTGAAATAACCTCTACATATACCACTACAGCAACACTATCCATTGACTGCCTCGACAGTCATAAGCCTCCTCAAAGTCCCCAAAGCACTTGTGGACTGGACAACCAAATTCTCATGAACTCCTCAGCAGCTCTGCAAGGGTAAAGATCTGGTCCACTGATCTTACTAAAAGAATGAAAGCTACATTGGTCCTCCTGAATCTGAGGTTTAGGAATCACAACATCCTTGTGGGGGTGATGATCATCCTGTAACTGGTGGGTTGTCGGTTCAAAGTCAGTGGTTATGTCTTTGGGCAAGACACTTCACCCACCTTGCCTGTTGTTGGTGTTCAGAGGGCCCAGTGGTGTTGGTGCATGGCAGCCTAGCTTCTGTCAGCCTGCCCAAGCGCAGCTGTGTCTACAATGTAGTTTACCATCATTGGCATATGACTGTGTGTGGAGCAACAAAAGCCTGTGCATAAAGTAAACATGTAAAGCACAGGCCACTATAACTTCATAGCAATCAACAGCTGCAAACAGATTCGAAAGCACAGTCAATAGGGCGCCAGTAGCTGTCTTCTGCTGGATTGTTAGAAGCCTTCCATCACCTGTAGCTTAGTGAGCAATTAATTCCAATAGCAACATGTGTCAGAGCATGTAGCTCTGATCTTATCTGTACAGGGACTTCTTTCTTCTTCAAAGGCTGACTCTGAGGCCAAGTAAAACCATAAATATATAGCATGTGAGTCACCTGATATGCAGATACCACCAGGTCTGTAGAGGCTGCTGTTCACTCATTATATAGATTCATTACACATAGAGTGAAATATCTCAAGCCTTGATGATTGTGGTTTACAGATAATGAAAACCCAAAATGAAGTATGAGTATTTTGTAAAATCAATTTTAAAAAAGGATAGTTTAAACAGAAGTGTCAGGTTTTTCTCTATGGGGTTCAGGTCAAACCAGTTTCCCCACCAACCAAGCAAAGTAACACTGTGCCAGCTTTTGGTATCTTTGACAGTGTGGGCCGGTACCAAGTCCCACTGAAAAATGACATTGGCACTGATTTTCAATGAATGGTAGACATTTTTTTTTTTTTTTTTTTTTTTAACTGCTGTGAAAATCTACAGCACAAAACTGTAATTTAGGTTGTCAGTTTTGTAAGCATTCAGACATAAATGTTAATATTTATTGCATTTATCTGTAGCACCTGAGATGTAGCTCTTGGGTGTTTTATCATTTGTCTGAGCATAGTAGGGTCTAATCTTCGGGTGAATTTGCAGAGTCTTCTACACAAGTCAGTAAAATAAACTGTCACCTTATAATCTACTGAAAAAGCAAAAAAAAAAAAAAAAAAAAAAAAAAAAATAGCAAGAAATTTCAATATATGAACACTGATTGGCCCAACAAATCCTGTTGGCCCACCTGAGTAAGCAAGCACATATCAAGAAGACCTGCAGTTTGCTTATTGCTGTGGAGACACCATCATACACCTGTTTCAACAAATCATCTTGACAAAGCCAGCAGCACTGTGAAGATCATGTTCTTTGATTTCTCCAGTTAATTTAACACAACTCAGTCTGATTTGACCAACTCCAGAAGACACAAGTCTCCACCTCAACAACCGCCTGAATTAATGACTACCTGACAATCAGTCCACAGTTTGAGACTGAAAATCGGGGTTAAACCGGGAAAAACCAGGCTAACTAATTGAGCCCCCTGCCAGCAACCCTGGACCCAGAGACCCGCTGGCCTAGCCAGGACACCGGGCAGCACACAGGCCTTGGTACGCACCCAAATCCCTTGGGTGCGTACCAAGTCTGCCCAGGGAAAAGCACCACCCCAGTGACAGCATCCCCATACCTCTCAGCCCCCGATGCAGAGATGGCAAAGCCCACACCCCCAGCGTCATTAAGTAATGTATGAATTATTAATTATTGGAGCCCAAACCAACTCAGATTTCACCTGCAGTTTTGTTCTACAAGCAGACATCCTTTTCACAGAAACCAAATCTGATAACATTTCTTTAAAAATAATTACTTTATTAATGTATGCTGTGAAACAAATAATCTTGACTTGCCATATTCTGTTAAAAATAGTGTGTCCATAATGGGTCCATCAAAACGACAACAGGCATACAAGCAGTTTTAGCTAAAGTGCCAAATGTTTTAGTCACGTTTGAAAACAAGCATTTTTGAGGATCAGTGACATTTACAGAAATGGATGCGTTTAAAAAAATGTGAAAGCAGCAAAAATGTCAATAATTAAAGGACCTAACATGAAAAAATTCTAATTGCACTACACAGCATTTTGGTTTTACAACTGAAGGTTTAAAAAAAAAAAAAAAAAAAAAAAAAAAAAAAAAAAAAAAAAAAAAATCAGACTGTGTCAATGTCAATGTAACAGATTTTAAAAAGATGGAAAAATCTCAGATTTATCTAGATATTATACAAATGAATGGAAAGGATTCTAGAGATGTTTATCACCAACAGCTTTGCCTTTTAACAATTTCTTAAGTGCAATTTCTGTACCCACTTCAACTGTTCAAAAGGTAACTAGTTCAAGCAATAGTTCCGCCTGGCAGAGACCGACGGCCGGGTTACCCGAGACGACGCTCGAATGCTAGGACTAACTAGAATTCTTCTTCCTCCTTTTATTTTACTCTAGAAGTTGGCTTTAAATCACACCATGACAATGACGAGTCCTCTTTTTGTGTAACATCACCTCATTTGACTTAAAATTCAGGTGAGTAAACAACATGCTCGTTCTGTGAGAGAGGACAATGAAAATGGGTGGATTGACTCTGCCGTCTTGATATCTGCCAAGTTATCCACTTTAATATCATCTCAGTATAACTAGAAGGTAAGCAGCATTTTGTTAAAGCCAAACAAAAGATTAGTGTGGCAGCATGCTGCCGAGCATGGAGTGTTGAACATTATCCAGGTCAGAGTGATTTAATCAGGTGTGAATGAAAGCATTAGGCCACGCTCCAGGGCTCTGTATGCCATCATCATTCAGCAGGAGTAAAACTCACAGATGGAAATTTGACATTATTTTTGGAATGAAAGTTTAATGAGATGTTGTTGGTTGTTTTTTCCATGGGAGTTCTTTAAGTTACTCCCATTTCCAAAAATAATAATTATAAAATAAAGTGCGCAAAAGTGTGCACTTTAATTTGTAAAATAAAGTGTTCAACTTTACATTAATTTAATGTTTTAAAGCACAAGTACAGTTGGAATAGTGACCAAATCATAATTTAAAAACAATGCAATTCAAAGAACATTTAAGCAGTTTTTAGAATCAGGCAATTCATAAGTTTAAACATCTTATCTTTAAGAACAACCTGCTGCTTTCCAACATTAAAGATGTTTAGTCCGTTTAAAAGAACCTCTGATGTGGTGCATTGTGATACGAACACAGCAATCATAGCGTGCATACCAAAACAACCATACAAAGACCATTTGGTTGAGGTGGATTCAGTAGAGTTCCAAAAAATTCTAGAGTGGTTCGTTTATGGTGCGAACGCACTCCGACACTGCAACTAGGTGTAAGCCGCAAGCTTCATCCAACTGCCTTCCCGTAGCCAGGTATATGTTCCATTGTGGGATACGGGAGCATAAACTAATGAACAATGACGGTACATCTCTTTTCTAAAGCATTAAGGCTTATAAAACTCTCAAGATGGGCCCTTAAAATTATTAAGTACTCAGAAATGCACCGCTACAAACAAATTCTCCATCTTCTCTACCAGCTCAGAACACAGCATCTCCTTCCTCTATTCACAATCAGTACTCCTGCCTCGGACACACATGACCAAAAAACAGATTTTGTGTTCTCATATTATTTGTATTGACAGATTTTGGTTCAACTGGTGTTTTTTGTGTGAAAAGAAACTGAACCACCAGAAAAAGTTGCAAGCTAATAAACACATCAACTGATTCAGACCAGAGTAAACAAACTATAGGTGTAAGCCGTACATATTATGTCAACTTCAGTTTCTGTGCTGTTAAGTACGTCTTCTAGGTTTGTACATGTTACGTTACATTCAAACAATATCTAATTGTAAGAGAGTGATTAGCAGTGCAGTTCATCAAAAACAGGAGTAGAAAGCGTTCTGGCTGTTCTAAAGTTGACCTTTACCACCTGTATAGTATACGATCCCTTTTAATCAAAAGCCTCAGTTAAAATAAAGGACAGGCAAATATGTTACCTCTCATTTTTCAAACTTATTACAGAATCTTTGCTTTGAAGTCAAACAAACTCAATATATAGTTTGTCACCTTTAAATCAAAATGTTAGTTTATTTTACATTTCAATTTTTGAAAAAAAAATCAACTCTCCAGCTATCATAACAGAATACATATGACTTTACTATCACTTTAATTACATCTGAACTGTACAATATAAAATAGTGCACCAACATGCAGAGAGGGAACCTGAGGAAAATAAAAAATGCAGTATAGGGGAATCATTAGAGGTCTAACAACACATCCAGTTTATGAGAACCAGACAATAGACATTAAGTTCAGCAGATAAGATTTTAAAAATGGCTTTGAGAAAACTAAAAATCCTTATTTTATTTTCTTAGAAACAGAGCAAAGATCACAAACTGTATTTATATTTCAGTCCAGGTTTGATTTGCCTATATATTGGTTTGTTATGCTTGTCTAATCCTATATTGGTCCAATATAGTCTCAAAAACCATGCAAGCACAAACTGAAGGCACATATGAAAATCTGTGCACTGCAAGTACACAAAATATTGTTTGCAAGCAGAAAATCATCCTAATGAGACATTGGCAACCCAACGTGAACACAAACGTGGCCCAACAAGCACCAAACGGTACCAAGCGTAAATTTGACACTCTCAGCACACAGCTGCTAAACCCTCACTCACCTTCAGGAGATGGGTATTGTAACTGGTCTTCTGATTGGTCAGTTTCCAGCGTTACATCAAATTCTGTCACCATCATATACTGAGGCATCGCAAAAAAGCACCAATTACAAGCTGTTCGAAAAAAAGACTTCAGAGATGACAACATCCACCATAAAGATACTGGTGGAAAGAAAACAACAGCAGGGGGGTGGTGGTTCTGGGTGATGATGGTGGCTGTTTCTGGGATTCTAGGTGGTCGATACCAACGGACATAGGTTACAGGCCTGGTGGTGGAGATGATCCTGGGTGGGTTTGGGGGCTCAGGATTCTCAGGATGTGTTGTCCCTGGGCTGGAATCCCGGCTGGGCCTGGGGGGCTTGGCGCGTATGTTGCTGAGGTTTTGGGCCAGTGTGGGCCAGTATTGAGCCAAAACATGCCCTCGTCAACACCAGCACCAAAGAAAAGACAACAAGCAGCAGGAGTTGGTATGATTCCACCTTCCTTAACTCTGGTACCAAGGACTAATCAGCCAGCTTGAGCCATAACACACCCCCTCATGTCTCCAGCTGGAAACCCACTACACTCTGCTGGATTTCCACTGAAAAACAGGTTTGCTGCTCTGCAGCAGGAGCCGACGACGGACACCTCTCCTCAAAACATCAACAAGAGGTATGAGACAAGACCAACACAACCACCTCCAAAAGTGACCCAAAAACCAAAATGAATGCCAAAAGTTCTTATTGACGGAGATGCAGCAGTAAATGGAATTTATCGTCTTTGTAGCACAAAGAGAACGAAAGTAATCTGCTTCCCAAATGACAGCGTCAGATGTAACAGAGAAAATACTCCCATTAACCACTGATCAGCCGAACATTGAGAGTCTAATCATTCACATTCAAGCTAATGATCTGGCCAAGCAAAAATCTGAAGTTCTGAAAAATGACTTTAGTCATCTTCTAAGCACAGTTGGAAATCTGAAAATTAAGGCATTTATAAGTAGACCAATACCGAAAGCTGGACTTGGAGAAGAGAATTACAGCAGACTGCTTATGATAAACAAGTGGCTTATTAAAGAATGCTTTTTCAAACCTGTGAACTTCATTGACAATCAAAAGATTTTCTGGGAGCACTATTATCTCTTTAAACAAGGCGGAATCAGCCTAAAAAAGATGTGAAAAAACTTTTTACTGCCAATAGTTTCAATGCTGTTAACAACAGAAGGCCTTCTCTCCAAACACAGGACAATGTAAACAATGACATCACTGTCCCAGCAAAGATTGTAGAAGGACAAGCATAAACCCAGCAGGCACACAATGTTCCAAAACAAACTGATAAGCAGCCATCTCCCAGAATACCAGCTGGAAATGAAGATGAGAGGGGAGGGGGTCCCCTCATCCACCCTGACAGGGATACTCTTGTATCCCTGCCAGAATTACTAATAGAGAAATACAAAGGAAATGTGGTGGTCTAAAATCAAATCTCAGATTAATCCCCTGTCTTAAGCAACCTCAAACTGAAAAATTATCTGCCCCCAAGACACTTAAACTGGCTCTGCTAAATATAAAATCACTATCAGTAAAAAGACTTTAGGTTAATGACTTTATTACTGAGAATAATATTAATGTTATGTTTGTTAAAGAAACATGGTTGGATGACAACAATGAAACACCTGTACTAATTGAATCAGCACCCCCTAATTACAATTTTTTAAATAAGAATAGAAAGAATAAGAGGGGTAGAGGGGTTGCTACAATATTTCATGATTCACTGGACTGTAAAAAGCTGTCCCTGGGCAATTTTGACTCTCTTGAATATTTAGGAATTGAGGTAAAAGGTCACAAATTAACTAACTCTATACAAAACCCCAAAATATGTGGCAAATCTTTTCAATAACTTTAGCGAGCTGTTATCTATGATATGCATTGATTATGATTGTTTAATAATTATGGGAGACTTTAACATCCATCTTGACAACCCAATAGACAGAGAAGCAAAAAAGCTGAATAATGTACTTCAAAACTTTGGTTTTTAACTCAACATGTTAAACAGCCGACACATAATCAAGGACACACTCTAGACCTGATTATCAGCAAGGGTATTAATATCTCCCAGGTCTCTGTAATTGATGTCGCTCTGTCTGATCACTTTTCTGTTGTTTTTGAAAGTACAATCTCTGTGGACTTGCTTAGGAAAACAGATATTACAACAAAACGTTCCTTTACAGACAATACAGCTGAAACTTTTTATCAAATCTACTCCTCAAGCCCAATTCTATCATGTAACCCAGTAGATGAGTTAGTGGATCATTTCCATTCTAAGATTTCAGACATCATTGATTCCATTGCTCCTGTGAAAGTGAAGATTGTGTCTGGTAGGAAGAAATCTCCGTGGATAAATGCTCCACTTGTAAGAAACAAAAGAAGCCTTTGTCGAAGGGCTGAACGTAAATGGCGTAAAAGTCGACTTCACGTTTACTATGAAAGCTACAAAGAAAGGCTGTGAAGCTATCACTCATCACTAAAACATGCAAGGGAAATGTTCTTTGTGGAAGTCATAAACAAAAACATCAACAATGTTCATGCCTTGTTTGCCACAGTTGACAAACTTGCCTGTGACTGTAACACCTGAACTCCACTCCACCAGGGTCTAGAAAGAATTTGTCAACTTTTTTACAGAGAAAATTTTAAAAATTAAAGGGTTAATCTGTACATTCACACCAAACCCAATAACAATGCTATGCCCAAATGAAACAAATGCAGAGAAAATAGCCAAATTTCACCAACTCAATCATGAAATCTTCAAAGAAGTTTTCAAACAATTAACCTCATCCTACTCCTGAAAGTTCTGCCTGTCATTGCATCTGACCTGATTCAAATAGTAAACTCTTCCCTCTCATCAGGTGTTTTCCCCCAGGCTTTAAAAACAGCAGTTATCAAACCACTGATAAAAAAGAGCAATCTGGATAAATCATTATTGCAGAATTACTGGCCAATCTCCAACCTTCCATTCATCAGCAAAATTACTGAAAAAGCTGTGTTTCAGCAGTTAAACAGCTTCTTAACAATGACAAACCACTTTGATGTTTTTCAGTCTGGTTTCCATGCTCACCACAGTATTGAGACTGCCCTATCCACAAAAAAAAAGCTTCCTTTTGTTTATGCCACAGTCAACCCTTGCGAACCGCTGGCACTCATAAACCAATAATTGTCAGGTCCTGCCTCTTTTGCACTCTGCTTTTGCTGTTTTTTAGTGTTGAATTCCTGCCATTTACTTCACCCATCCCAGTTTATTTCTTGTTTGCCCTGTTCTTAGTTGAGTATTCAGTTATTTTTAGATTATGTTTGTTATCCCTTGTTGTTTTGTTTATTTCAGTCTTTTTTAGTTGTTCTAGTTATTTCCTTATGTTTAGTTATTCTCAGTTACTATGGGATTATTTTCCTTGCTCTCCTGTAGCTCTCCCTCGCCCCCTGTTGCCGTTCTCTCTCCTCAGTTCCCCTCCAGCTCATTCTCCACACCTGCAAACATTTAGTTAATCATCCCCAGCCATTGTTCCAGCATTCACTCCCCTAGTATTTAAGCTCCTCTCTTTCTCCCACTACTTGCTGGTTCCTCCCACTATGCTACCAGTTTTGATACCCCTTTTCTGCCTGTTATCAACCTGGTTTCCTTGCCCAAGTTCTTCCATGTTGTGCTCATGATTTTGCTCCCAGGATTCATGTTTTTGTTTTCGTTCTGGGCACCTGCGTCTTCCAGTGTTTTTGTAAGTTTTTTTTTGTCACTTATTATTAAATCTTCAAATACTACTCGCTGCCACTGCCTCTCTGCGTTTTGGGACCTCACTACCACCACAAATCATGACAATATTGTTATTTACGGTGCTTCGGACTAAAAAGAAAACCAGCTTCAGTTTTTAAGCAAAACAGTTTCACCAAAATGCTGAATTAGATCCATCGCGGAAGAGACAGATCAATGAACTAACTGTCCAGAAGATTGATTTCTAATTTAGCAAATTATTGAATGAAACATTACTTTCTCTTTACTTCAGCTTTGATTGTGATCTGGTAGTTTGAACACATATCCAACTGATGTTCTCAGTTCAGTCAAAAACTAATCTAATGAGTTCAGAACTAATTTGTCCTCATTTCCAAAACACTTCAATACAAACCTTGGTTTCTTTAAGTGTACATATTCATACTGGACTGTGATATTACTATAGCTCATTCTATGGGTTATGTCATGCTTTACTCTTAACATGTTTTTAGTACTGCTGTGTGAGAATCCACATGTTCTAGTGCAAACTAAACTGAATGAGTTAAAAATTAATTTGGGTTCATTTCCAAATTCCTCCTTAAATAAACCTGGTTTATCAACATTCACAGTATATACTGAACTGTGACATCATTGCATCATTTTATTGGCTCTATTCTTTTTATATTTTTACTGTTTAATTTTATTAGCTTAATTTTCATCATTCTTCTTTTACTTAGTAATTTAGTTAAGTGTTACAAGCTTAGTGAGTTTGTTGATTAAAGTATTTAACAGTAAAGTTGAATTCTTTTTGTTAATAAACTCTTGTATATTGGAAAGTAGTTTGTTTATTCCATACATGTGTAGTGTTATGCTGTTCAAAAACTACCGGTACTGGACTTATTCCTTCATCTATTGTTACTTTTTGACCTAAACCTCATCAGGCAGGTATTTAAAAACAGTAACTGAGACTAAACTATTTGGCTATTATTTCCCTGATAATCAGGTGGTGCTCTGACTTGGTAATTTTGATCTAAAATACTAGTTTTTTTTTGTTTGTTTTTTTTTTTGTTTTGTTTTTTTGTTTTTGAATGATTGCCCTCAACAATTATTTATAATTATTCATGTCAGGGCTGCACATTGTTACGACAAAGTATTGGGGCCAGACTAAGATTTTTTTTTCTGAAATTACGAGGAAAAAAAAAATCATATTACGAGAATAAAGTCATAGTATTATGACAAGAAAGTCCTAATGTTAGAATAAAGACAATATTATCAGAAGAAAGTGTAAAATTGCTAGGAAAAAAAAATTGGCTATCCTTATCAAGATCTGAGGTGACCAGCTCGTCAAATCAGTAAAGTTCTTTCTTCGAAACAGACTCAGTCATTTGCACAATTCTTTCAAAGTCCTGCTACTGATAATAATTTGATGCTGATGTATTAAGTGTGTCCTCTTTGTAAAATTGATACCAAAGTATAACTGCACAAGGCATTCCACATTCGTCATTTTAATGTTTAATTATTTTTTTGTGTCAGAGTTATCATAAAATTACTACTTCATTCTCCAGTTATTATGACTTTATCCTGGTATTATGAGTTCATTCTCGTATTATTCTTTAGCTTCGTACGGCTTTTTTCCTCACATTATGACTTTATTCTGATATTATTTTCTCGTATTATTACGACTTTATTAACGTATTACGACTCTTCTGCTAATATGACTTTTTTGTCAAATAACTTTATTCTCGTATCATTAGGACTTCATTCTGGTAAATATTATGACTTTATTTTCATTTAATTATGACTTTTTTTCTTGTATTATTACTAGGCCTGTCTCGTTAAGCAATAAATCAATTAATAACATGATTAATTACAATGAGCTTGATAATTAAAATGAGGTTGATAATTTTCAGTTGCGTACTTGTTTGTTTTCGTCGTGTCTGTCCCTCTTTCTACCAAAGAGACTGGATGACAAAAAACTTCACTCCAGTGCACTGAGTTACTCCTCCCCTTCTCGTTTCCTTAAAATGGGTTCGTCATACAGGGAGGGATAAACAGCAGTGAAAAGACCAACAAATGGGACACAATAGCTGAACAGTTTTCAACTTTCTTGTGTTGCGTTGTTAGCCTGAGTGTGAAGGTCTATGAGCTCAAAATTTCACACCCTTGAATTCCGTCGGTCGCTTGGTTTAAGGAGGACAAGTGATTGTCGCCTCACCATGCTAGTTCCATAGGAAATGCATGAAGAGGGAGCGATACTGCCTACCCTGTGTTGAGCCCATAAGGAAAAGTGAACTCTGGCATCAATTACTTGCCAGGCTCGTGTTCTCGTACCACAGAGTGTAGCATAAAAGACCCGAGAGGAGGAGCAAGCCAGAAAAACGCTGGTTTAAAAGCCGAACATGACAGCTGCAGTCTGGGAGCACTTTGCATTCAAACTGAATTACCATGGTGAAACCTGTGGAGCTGGTATGTTGCATTTGTTGTAAAACACCAACAAAACATGGCAAATACAACAAACATGTACCTGCACTAAAACGTAATCATCCAATGCAGGTTTCCCAGCTTGGAAAAGAGAATAAACAACAAAAAAACCCCACTATAACCAATGGGCTGTCTCTGTCTTACCGACAGTCCACAGTCACTGGAGTGTTTAATCAGTTTGCTTAATTGCTAAAGAGATGGTGCCCGTAAATCTAATTGAAAAGCCAGCATTTCAAAAAATGCTGCAAACATTTGACACACCATACACAGTAGTACGTATACACTTTTTTCCACAAACGTCCAAACTGGAAGTATTGCCTGTTTTCCCTGTTTGAGCCTAATGATTAATATATTTTGAAGGGCAGTGTCAAATGTTCTTTAGAAATTAGTTTATTGATCTTTGAGAGAATAGAAAAATACCTAAAAAATAATTAAAAAAAAAAATACCTAAAAGAATAGAACAGAAATATTCTTTATTGTCCCACAATGGGGAAATTTCTGTGCAACAACAGCAAAGTGACCGTGACAGGCAATAACAGCAACTTGCATTATTATGCAATTTTTTTGTTGTAACAATGGTCTCTAAATGAGAATTTTATCATTTATCGCAATAATTTCTGGGACAATTAATCACCCAGCAAAATTTGTTATCGTAACAGGCCTAATTATAACAACTTCATTGTCGTACAACAATACTTCATTCTCCTAATACTTTATGCTAGTAATTGTTTTTTCTTAACCTGCCCCCAATACTATCGTACACTGTTGCAATATATTTAATTATGTTATTTCCCTTCTTTTTTGAGTTGTTGCAGCACCGCCCCCTTCAGCTGTTGGCGGTAAATGCAACTATGTAAACAGACGAGATCAATATAAATTTTCCAAGTTCTGCTTGGAAATACTCCCCACATCATTACACCTACAGCAACCTGAATAAGTGATACGAGGCAGGATAGATGTGTGCTTTCATGTCATGTTGACTTCTGACCCTACCATCTGAATGTTCCAGCTGACATCCAGCCTTACAAGAACAGGCAATGCATTCCAATCTGTTACTGTCCAATTTTAGCAATTTTTAATGTCTGCAACTTGTAGCCTCAGTTTCATGTTCTTAGCTGTCAAGAGTCCTACCCAATGTGGTTCTCTGTAGCCCGGCAAGGACCTTGCTTGTAACAAGTGGTTATCAGTGGGTCTCCAGCAGGTTCTTAGGCCTCCCATCTAGCACCAAAAACTATGCCCCATTCAAGTCACTTACAAGCCCTTTCTTCCCTATTTTGATGCTTAGGTTGAACTTCAGCTAAATGTCTCCACCATGTCTAGATCCTCCAAAACATTGAGTTGCTGTCATGTGATTGGCTGATTCAGTATTTATGTTTACAATAAATCTAAGTGGCTTACATATCAAAGTGGCCAGCAAGTGTAGTAAAATGCTAAGCTATCTAAGGACAGCAGGACATATAGAGTTGCATGCTGTATGCTCACCCAGAATAAAGGTCTTTAAAATGTGTTCGCCTACAATCAGTAAAAACACCAAACACTGTCACAGTTTATCAAAAGATCAAAGCATGGAAAGATTGTGGGTGTTACATCCTTCTCCATATCAGACTCTACATGCATCTGTTAGCATGTTAAATGGTATGGGTCATAAAAGTTAGAAAAAGATTGCAAATGTATCCATTGTCAGAAGAAAAAAGAAACTCTTTTCTCTCCAAAAGGAAAATATCAGGTCAGCTTTCACTGTTGCCTGAACCAGAAAGATTTCCTAAACAATGTCCTTTGAACAAATGAGACCATCGTAGAGATGTTTGGCTATAATAAACTGCACAATGTTTGACCAATGTTCCCACAAAAAGCTTTTCCAGTATGAGTTCATCTTTGTTGAATAAATAATAACTGTGTGAAATCTGTTGTGGTGTTTTTGTATACTTTAGGTTAGATTAACTAATTTCAGAACCTGGTCAAATGTTATAGTCATGGTTTGAAGCAGGATGCAAAATTCATTCAAAATTCTATTCAATTCAAAAATCATTTATTTATCCCAAAGAGAAATTAAATGTCATAACTTGTATCATCCAAGTATCGTCAGTCGTTGATGGTGATGCTGTGGGCAGGGAGGCTCTCAAGTAGCAATCAGTCTTTCAATGAATCTGAAGAGGCCTCTGACTGAAGCCTGTTGGTGTATGCTAACAGCTCAGTTTCTGGGCAGCAGAGACGACACTGCACAGCAACATGCCCTGGATGGCATCATCAGTTGTTGACAAGCACTGCTAATCCATTTCATTTGCTTTTGCTGCTCCTCTAAATCTTGATCTGGCCACATGGTTAGAAAGCTGGGCAGAGCAGATGTTTGAGTCAGGGACTTGATCCTTGCCCATTACGATCAGTGGAAGAGATGGTTTGAACTTCCTCCTTTTCTCTCTGCCCTTAGGGCCTGCTCTACATCCATGACTCCTCCTGTTCAACTCCTTTGGTATTTGGGGTCATAGTTGAGGTATTATTTGAGATGCTAATCAGCTGTTCCCAGTTGTAAAAACAATACCTCATTGACACGTTGCGCATCATATCAGAAGATCACATCAGAACTAATGGAACAGAGCTATTCCAACATGCTGCCACCATGAGCAGTGGAGTTCTAGGATCATGTCATCATGATTGGATGTTGCTTCGAGAAACTAATCCCACAGTTCTTCACACTTGAAGGCACTCTGGGTAAAAAATCAGTAATCTGTGTGTTCAGAATCATGACCTCATTTCTAATTTTTGGCTAAGCCTTTGATATTATGTGCCTGAAAAGCCTAACTGACCAAAAATGTTTTGTTTTGTTTTTTTTCTAGATAAACATCTAGTATAGTAGAATGTCAGTTGGATTTGTTGGAATTTGTAACTCCAGTTGCTTTTTTTATTTTAGCTACCCATTTACAGAGTCATCTTTTGCCTTATCCAATTATTAAATAAATTAATGCACCAGTGATGTATTCAGATAAGCCTTTGATCGGCCCATTTATGACGGTTAATGCTCTAATAAAGATAATCAGCTCCCAGAATTGTTAAGCAAATCTGCCCCCCACCTTCCAGTAGTGTCCCTCTAACTCCGCCCAGTTGGGCAACCATTCAATGGAGAAGTGTTTTGCTTTCAATGGTCTAAGCTCAGACCAATTGCAGGACGCCCCAATTCCCCCTCCTTCCACCGGATCTCGGGCCGCCAGCCAATCACAGCAGCCCTCTACCCACACATGACTCTGTGTGCTGCTGTCTGTCAACTCCCTCATATATAGTGCATGCAAGAAAATGTGGAGCAGTTCAATAACTTGTGCTGTAGCCAGACTTTTGTGAGTACAAGTCTATGTGTATGTGTGGGTGAGGGGTGGTGCATGTGGGAATGTATCCGCTTGTTTATTTATGTAGATGTACAGAAGGAAAGATGATGAGAGAGAGAGAGAGAGAGAGGGGTTTGGAAGAGAGTTGTATTTGCAAACTGCTGGCCGACTTCCCACTGGAGCCGTGAGAGATCAGACTGAGAGGCTGCGTGTCAGAAGAGAGAGAGAGAGAGAGAGAATGTGTGTGTCTGTGTGTGTGTTTGCACATCTGAGGAGAAACACAGAGAGACAGACAGAGAGAGGGAGAAATGGGAGGGAGGAAGGGAGAGGAACCCGTTCAACCCATTTCAGCGGCAACTTTTCAGCCCATCTTACATGAGGTCTCTCCCTGAATATGGACACTTTTCGCTTTCGTCTTCTCAGCCATCCCGTCGCCACGGTTTCCTGATGCTGAACTTTTGGCCACACTTCAGGTATGTATCTGAACTGCTTTGCCTCTAGACTTTTATTTCACTGTTTCATGGCTCATGTACCTCTTTATCACTTCTTTATTTTCTACAGCAGCATTCACACACAAAAAAAGAAAATTAATCGAAATCTGACTGAAGATAAAAAAGTTGTATTAATCCTTGCGAATGTTTTCCGCTAAAAAAATAAAATATTCCTTTTCATTTGCAGCAGGAATTTTTAACCGGTCTTGATGTGTGTATGTATGTGTGTGTGTGTGTGTGTGTGTGTGGCTATGAGAGAGTTGGTGTTCAGTACAGTGTGTAAGAATTGAAGAAAAGAACACTTTGAAAAGGATGCATGAATGAACAGACAGATTCTGTAAGCTGGACAAAGTGTGAAAAGTGTGTAATTGTGAGTGTGTGTTTTTTGTTTTTTCCTGTGCTCTGTGGGAATGCGGGCTGCGGTAGCCGGTAGCGATGTGTGACTGGAGAGGAACTGAGCCAGACAGCAGACAAAAGCAAGCAGGGCCGACCAGACGGGGCAGGTCAGCCATTAGAGGCTGCAGTGAAGGGACAGGTCAGCCAGCTGCTGCCCCGCTCCGTGAGCAGAGTGCTGGGGAGGTGGGGGTGGGGGGTGAAGGGTGGGGTGTCAGCCTTTAACCTTGGGGCACAAGACTGGAGTTGCCGCTGGAATTTGGGGGGCAACTACGCTTTGCTTCATGAGAACTCCCAGCATGCTTGGAAACCCCCCTGCCCCCTCCTCCCCAAAAAATGCTTGAATAAGAAGAGCCCCTTCACTCAGAGCTGATGGCTGTATCAGTTTGGTTCAGCAGACTTTTAAACACGTGTAAATAAATAGCTTCAAAGCATTCTTCAAATCCAGAGCACCTACTTGTAAGAGTCTGGGTGCCATGAAGAAACGGCTCCAAAGGAAGCCTCAGCGTAGGAGGGGGTTAAATATAGACAGTGACAAAAAGCGGAAGAATAGGAGAAACAGACATTTTCACAGAGCTTGTCATTTTCTATTCCCCTTTTTCACTGGTTTCCCCTGCTGGTCACTGGGTTTGGAATATATTCTGTGACAGGAAACGCCAGCTAACAAAGTCAGGGAGGGGGGGTTTCGTCCCATTCTGCTTTTGTCCAAAGCTCTTAATCCAGGAGGAGAGAAAAGGCTGTGTGCGTTTGTTGAAAACAACTGACTGAAACATGTCTGTGGATCCCAGAAGTACTCAATGCCTGCTGCCGCTTTAGAGGAAAAACATTCATCTAACTTCCAATAATAACCTGGGTGGAAAACTTAGTTGTGAGTAAAGAGCAGATCATCAGCTTTAGCTGTACAAAGTCAAAGACAAGTGGAATTACGTGAAAAACATCTGGAATAAAACAACAACAATGTCCTCAGGCTCTAGAAGAAAAACTAGTGTGTTGCACGTCTGACGCTGAATCCCTCTGAAATGCCAGTACATGTAGAGTCTTGTTACTCAGAGAAACATTTCAAGCCACTGGCGCTGGCTTCTTCCTGAAGTCAAACACTCAGCAGCTCCAGTCAACAGAGCCGTCAGGTGCAAGAACAGCCCTCAGACAGCTGAGGTTATGCTCAGGGTTTTGTCTTTAAATGAAGGATAAAACACCATGTTCTCATGGAAAGATTGCTCAATGACAAAAAGAAAAACAGGTAGTCAAAGTCCTCTGCTGACCCAACAATAATGTTTGGACCCTGCATAGGGTGCTCAGCGTGTTATTCTGTCTCGGCAGCATTTTAAGGGCCAGCGTGGATTTAAAGAGAAATCCACTATCACTTGCTGATCAGCTGTTGAGATCAGGGCAGGAACCCGGTGACCCTGACGCCTCAGTTCCTGAGTGGCCCCGGAGCTGAGGCCTGCGTGAACTTTGCTCCTAGCTTTGGAAGAGTGGACCCTCTGCACCCCGCACTCCCTTCACAGGGCCATGTGTATACCTGGATTTGAATAGAAACCAGACAGCGATGCCTCCCTTGCCTGCCCACCTCCCATCCACCCCTCCTCCTCGGTCACCACTCTTGCGTGGGACAATGAGGATTTGTCGGTGCTCAGTCGTGAGCCTGCTGACAAAGCGTAGAGCCTCCAGGTCCCCAGCCCGGAGTGGAGCGGGCTTATAAACACAGACGTGCAGGACACCCGGGGTGTGGGGTGGGGTAGTTTTGAGGGGTGGGATTAGCAGGCTAGAGCTCTGAGCTGGGGGATGGGGTCCTGAAACGAACAGGAAATTACAGCCTTTGATCAGCCAGCAGCAGATTCAGGCTGAACTTCTCCAGCTCCTCATGACTGTACTTCAAAAAGCAAATCTGTGGAGAAAAACACATTGACAGCCTAATCTGTAACTTCCTGCGAGCTTCCATGTCATTGTTAAAGCAGTACCCAGGTGCTAAGCACACACAAAAGTTCACTAGCAGTGTTTGCTGCCTCCTCCCCACTCATTCTCATCTTCCCTCCCCTCCACACCAGCCCCCTGACCATGTCATGAGAATCCTATTAAGTACCATGTCCATCTGACCCACATTTTTCATCCACTGAAAAATCACTGCTCAGTCAGTTTCTGACTGCAGAAACACAGAACTCTGACTTTATTTTTAGCTGTGCTCATAAATATTTCAGAACCCACAGAGGCATGGAGAATGGTGGAAAAATTGTTGTCACATTAAAGAGCAACAGTGATGAACTGAAGGTAACATTTTAGTTTGTCAAACATTCAGCAAATTGAATTTAGCTCGGAATGTTTGAGGAGCCTCAAACGGCATTCCAGACAACCGGGAGGACACTCAGAGCTCCTGAATCCGGACGTCTCCAGTAGCACATCCAGAGATTCCTGGGAGCTCCTGGTGTGTGTTTGTGGTGGGGAGTGCGAGGAGCGACGGTAATGTGTGTTCAGTGAATATCAGGGTCGATTAGAGAGTCCCGTCTGGTCGGGCTGCAGGAGATTAGACAGGCGGAGCAGATACAGGCCGCGGGCTGGTCGTCTGGCGTTCTGACCCACATTGCTCTGATGTGCACGTCACTTCCCATTATGGTGACAATTGGTTGCCACATCAGCTGAGTGATCTGCATACCATCCCCTGGGGCAAGGCCTCGCTACCCGCAACCTCACTCTGTCATGCACATACTCTGACGGTCCAAGTGCCAAGCCACAGGGAGTGCTGAGGAATCACAGCACGGTGCAAACATCCAGCCTCTCGGAAGAGACATCTGAGCAGAATGCCGAGCTCCATGCTGATACACAAACAACAAACATTCTGATTCAGAGATCTCTGATGTCTCATGAAAAATATAGGGAAATATTATCTTTAGTGTCCCAAGTCCAAATTTATATCAGCTCCTAAAGACTTATTGATGACCTGGAGTTCAACAGATGATCAGTTGTTATAGGGATGCACCGATATGAACATTTGGGCTGATATCCGATATTAATATTGCTGCTATGGCCGATATTTACCGATATTATGTATGTTTCACTACCCTTTCAACACTTAAAAAAAAAAAAAAAAAAAAAAAAACACGCCACCACTCACTTCACTACTGCTTCTCTGCTTCAGTTAAACTCCCCACAATCAGGGTTGCCAGATCTGACTGACAGTCAGTTTCCAGGCCAAATACAAGGAACCCACTCAACTCCAAAACCCCACCCAAATCTCAACCTCTAATTGAACTCATGTTAACAAATGGCAGATATACAGATATATATGATCAAATGACTAATTGATTCATTGATGATGTCACGTTCGACAGATTCTAAACATTTCAAAATAAATGAAATTTATACAAAATAAATGAATAGCATTTGTGCTATAACACATTCTATTCAAAGTTTAATGCTTTTCTGCCACACAATAGAAAGTATTTCGAAATAATTTTCTCCCTGAACACTTTGTAAAAACCTGCCAAATGTGAAAAGCAGACAAAATTTTAACAACCCACCAAAAGTTGTTTTTTCCAGCCCAACGTATTCATGTTCAAAAGAAGCCCAATCTGGCAACACTGTCCATAATCCCGCGCTGCATTACTATCACTGTCACATGACCAAACAAATACCACATGACCAATCTCTTCCCCTCCCCCTCTAGAAACCAACGGCAATAAGATGGAAATAAATTTCAGTTGTTAATATCGGCCCAGTTTAATTTACCGGGACAATATTAATATGTTATAAAATGTCTAATATCAGGCCAATACCAACGTTAGAGCCAATATACTGTGCATCCTTAGTTGCTTAGTTTTCACCTAAATGTTGCTCCAGGACCTTACAGCTGCCATTAATCCAAGTTCAGTTTTCGGCACCACTTCCCAACCCTCCTCTTGAACAACCCTTTACATATTCTCAGCTCTCTGCAGGCAGCTGAATGGGAGTTAAGCGCAAGACATTTTCAACTGCCTATGTGACATTTCAACAAGCACTTGGGCCCTAAAATACATACCCTCAGCCAGCCCACCTGCCACGGGCGCGCCTGTACAGAAGAGGCAAGAAGCTGGCGGCGGATACGCAGCTGGCTGACAAGAGCAGTCTGTCTGTTTGCGGCCTGCCCAAAAGATAATTGGCAGCTACGGAGTGAAAAGCGAGCTCAGCAGCAGATAAGGGCTGCATGGAAAGCTCCATAATCAGCACGGATTAGCAAATGATAAATCACCGGTTCATACGAGTGTGCACTGTCACAGCTGGGAGAGCTGTAGAGAGAGGTAGGAAGGAGATATGAGGAAGAAAACATGAGGGAGAGGAGGACTGAAGAGCACGGAAGATTTGGATGTCTTTTTTGGCTGTAATTCGAGAGCAAAACATAATAATACTATCCAGCAGGTCAGCAGAGGCAGGCGGGGTGGTTGGAGAAATTAAAAGCTGTGCCAACATTTCAGCTAATACAATCTTCTTCCTGTCAGATTACCTTCTTTAATCCAGAAAGGTTTTACGCCTCTTAGAAATGTGAAAGGAGACATGAATTCAGCAGAGATTTTCCTCTGCTTTATGTGTGTGTCTGTGTGTGTGTGTGATGGGTTGGTTAATTCTCTAGAGCAGCTCTCTAAAGCACTGTCCTCAACAACTCTGGCGCACAGAGGATAAGCCGATCCAAACCGCTGCGCTGTTAAACTCTGTGACTTACACTGCAGCGCTGAAAACTCCCAGCTCTTTGAAAACATTCCACCCTGTGTTTTCTCTTCAGCACGGTAAGCCATGTTTGGCCTAGTACCCATAGCACATTTGCATCAGGCCAGCAGTGCCTTCTGGGACAGGTATATGTCATAATTGCAATTATAAAATTAGAATGTTTGGTGGGAATGAAGAGGCTGAGCAGGAAAGTAGCTGGAGAAGGTGACAGCTTGGTATCGTCCGGCTGGTAGAGCAAGGTGCTAAAAACAGCTGTATTCTAATAAAATGGACGTAAATCGGCTGTGTGTGTGTGTGTGTGTGTGTATGTGTGTTGGGGGCGTCAGAGGACTTTTGAAACATAGCTCCACTGAGCAAACAGGTGCTGGAGGCTTCTAGCTAATGTTCTGCCGTGCTTTTTTCATCTCACGCTCCACCATTGACTCCACCACCTTTCTTTAACCTTTCTGTTTGTTAGTGCAGTTTGCAGCAGGTCTGTAGCACAGAATAAAGGCTGATCAGTATCCAGGTCATTCTCCCTTTCTCACCCCGCTGCTTCAACTGATAACTGAAATATGAAATCCAAGTTAGTGCCTGTGATGTTGGCCCCCACTGCTCCGCTACTCACTGCTATTTGGAAATCTCTCAGTCTGAACCTACTTTTCTTTGACCGTAGGATGGGAGGGTGAGAGGAGGGAGACTGCGATCATGGCCTAGAGAATGCTGGGTAAAAAGGGAAACAGATCCCGACACTCATCAGCGTTCTCATCACATCACTGCATCGCCGCAGCAGATTAAACAAAGACAAAAGGAATCTCGTTCCAAGGAGCTGCCATACAAGCTTATTGTGCTACTGATCTACAATAGTTACTCAATTAGGAGGGAAACAAGCTGTGATTTGTCAAACAGCAAAATCTACCAGTCTGAGGGGTACAAGCTCTGTGGCCGGGAGTGAGACCTGAGGAATAAAGACTGCTGGAGATAAAAAAGCAGCAGCAGACACCAGAGAAATGTCATGCTTAAATCCAGGAGACAACCACAAAGGGCCCTCTCATCATGCTTTGATAAGGGAGCCTTTAAACTGCTAGAAACAGAGTCAGGGTTACATATTCATCAGCCTGAAACTTCTGAAATGAACCAACAAAGCTTTGGAGAAAAGAAGAGTAAAACATACCCTGCAGTTCTCTCATGCTTGTCAAGGAGTGGATAAGTCAACCAGTGTCAGAGTGATGTGAGGTGATCAAGAAAGTCAAGGTTGGGTTCAAAGGTGCAGAGTAGAGAGGGAAGAGGATAAGAAAACAGAGCAGACACAAAGACAAGTCACTCAAGGTAGGATAGAGCGAGGATGGAAGATTGGGGAACACCTGAAACGCTGGTGGAAGATATTCAATAATAGACAGGAGCTGGCAGCAGAGATCGGTGCTGGTCCGGGCACATAGGGATGCAAATGAGCCTCCTCCTTTTCCCTGCTTGGCTGGCAGGATGACACATGGCTTGAGAATTAAGGGCATTTCTGGAAAGACTTGGCATCTATCCTAAAGGAATTCTTCCTCTAGAACAGTGTTGGCCTGGACATTAAAGGTTCAGACACTAGCACCATACCCCCTTAAAGAAAACCCCTTGGAATGATACTTGAGCTCAGAAAAACCTCATTAGAGCATTACACCAACTTCCAGACTCAACTCTGAAAACCAGGGGGTGTTGGGTAACATGCAGAAGCTGCTGTTCTGGGTTCGTTCACTGGTCTCAGGCCATTTGCTGCCTGTCTTCACCTTCTCTCTCCATCCTATTTCCTGTCAATTTACTGTTCAATAAAGGCCACTAGTGCTACCAAATCTTGAGAAAAAAAGTCAGAAAGCCAGTGGCATATAATAATTCTGCTCAGTAACTAGTAACACTGACATCCTGTCCAAAATGTACCCCGCCTCTCGCCCAATGACTGCAGGAGATAAGCACCAGCCCCCAGCAACCCTGCAAAGAAAAGAGAGTATAGATGGATGGATGGATGAGGTTAACTCTAATTAGTGATTAAAAAAAAGTCATAAACAATGTATTTCTCTGGATTTTGTACATCCAAAGACGACACCAGTATTTTCAACTATTGAAGTACAAATTACCAGAAGTGCAAATTGACGAGGTGTTACCATCCCTTATTGCTACCTATTATATATGCAGTCATGTTGGATTTTAAGGTCAAGGTTAGTAAGAAGCGTTCAACTTTTCAACTCCAAATTCTGATTTATGTGGGAGTTCCAGACTTTTCTGTTATAGTGGTTTTTTTTACCTTGCTGACAGAATTCTAAGGAGATCCATTGCTTTGAGACCCACATATATACCATCATTTACCTGTCATTATTTATATTAAACCTGCACTGTCAAATAAATAAAACATAAGCCAGGAAATGCTAAATATTGGGTTCTAAAATCAAATCAGCATGAGCCCCTTTGGTTACTTCTAAACATGTCACAGTTCCAGTACAATGGGAGGCACATAAGGCACGCTTCCTCTATCCAGCACTTATCTAGTCCCAATGTATCTGACATGCACCAGCTTATCTCCCATTTAAAGGCATCAGAGAAAACATAGTAGTGTGACAGCTGAGTGTAATGGTACGTGACCTAGTTGAACCACTAAATCTCATTATTAACTTCTTAATACGAGCAGATATTAAACCATCCGATGTGACTCAAAGCCTATTTTGTGAATGACACAGCAATTAAGGCATATTTTATAAATCTGATTGAGCTTTCCTGCGAAGAGGATCACCCATGGCATGAATGATTTTAGCGATTTAATCTCGGAGCACACTTCCATTAGGGGATGCCTCACTACACGAGCAAACTGTACAACAATGGTTAAGGAGCAACAACGGGATGGGGAGACCGTGTGAGTGCATGTGTTGGCAGGAGCCCAGCTGGAGTATTTTTGAACAGGCATCTGGGTTATGCTGGGAGGGTTGGGTGGACTACGGACACACTTGAGAGCATAATATTTGGGTTATCAGCAGATATGAGCAGACATTGAACAAGTTGTGGATATCCAGTAGCAGGAACAGAAAACATGAATTTCCTTTCATCTACTCTCAGGGTGCAAAACAAAAAGTGAAAGAAATAAACAGACCCTTAAAAGTTTTATTTTGGAGGAGCCCACTGAAATTGTTTTCCATTTCAACCTTACTCACATATTCTTTGCGGTTTTAACATCTCTGGCTGCTGACTAACCCCAAGCTTAACCAAAGGAAAACACAACACAATGCAGAACTGCTTTAATACAAGGGATGAGCCAGTTACTGGTACAGAACTACATCAGGGTTGATTATTAAAACCATAAATGTTATCCATCATATGCTTCAGGTCAAACAAAGTGCCAAAGTGACTAGTTTTCTTTGGCTGCATAGAGAACAAAATAAGGTTGTGGTTTAGGAATATTTCCAGTAGCACTCATACCTTAGCAAACGATAAAAGAGCAAAAAGATACAATATTCTGTCCAATAAACACATGAAAAGTGCTATTAGTGGATGGTGTGTGGATTAGTGGTGTTTTTAAATTGTATTGGTTAAGTCTATATATCAAAATAACAAATATGATATAGATAACTTTGTCACAAATAATAATATATTATTCTACAGCGATAGAAATCCTTTTTGCTTTTCTGTTTTAAACAAAAGCAATAAAATGATACACTTTTATTTTGTGTGATATGACTCCAGAAATCCCATGAGAAACTCATTCTGAGCCACCTAAAACCTCTCTTTTTCCAGGCTGAAGGCCAAGAACACATCTTTATGCATATGTCTTCATATTTGAGTCAGTTATACGCGTCTAGACTTTTGCACGACTCAGTCCTACCAAAAGACTGCTCATACTGCACAGGAGGGGTTTTCTCGTGGTTTGAAGGCTTTTCCCAAACATTCTGAAATCCAAGCAATCCCAAATGAGCATACTGTAAGAATATGAACAAATTTTTCAAACTGCAGCGCATCCGTGTTGTACTTGCTTAGCCTCAGGCAGCACAGAGTCGTGGCTACAGATCAGCCAAATATGCAAGGCAATACGACAGAGAGTACACAGTGTGCTTCTCATTGTCCAACCCCTGGAATGTGCTGACGACGCAGGGTTCATGCTGGTTCAGTCACACTGTGGCTGCTGCTACTGCTCGCCTCAGGCCCCGGCAGACTCCCATGCTGGCCCAGCTATTTTTTGCACATCACACTTTTGAAAGTTTGTCGGTTATGCAAAGTTTCTGGGGAGTGAGCCAGCACTGGTATTATCGGGAAAGTTCGACATGGAGGCACAACCGCGCCTCTCACAAATGAATGAGTCAGTGTGCACACTGCCATACATTTCCCACAAGTCCCCCAAGTACAGAGAAGGGCGGAAGTTAGTCAAAAAAAAAAAAAAAAAAAGGAGGGCGAGATTTGAGAATGAAAGACAGCCTCTCTGTGTGTCTCTGGCAAACAGCCAAGAGCTACAAATGCCAAGGAGGGAATCCACTGAAGCTGAAACCAGCGAAGAAAAAAAAAAAAAAAGAAAACAAATACGAAACTATTCTCACTTAGTCTGTGTGGAAAAGGACACAGGGGGACTGGGATCTCCTCATCTAGGTAGTAAACTACCATCTGAAGGAGAAGATCAGTAGACCAAAAAGATTTCAACAGTTTTTCCAATATTTGTTCGATATTTATTATTTACTGTGTTGCACTAAAAAAAAAAAAAAGTCTTTCAGCACAATTCCATTTTTTCCTTCTTATTTTGGGCCTCTGAATGGATCATACATCCATATACACATGGATCCATAATTCATTTAATGCAGGAAAGTGATAAATGTTGTTCTATACAGTGAGTGGTAATAATGAAGTCTCCTCCATGGTCAGTGAACTGTGTTAAAAAGGGAGAGTGAATTGTGCCCCTCATCTTAAAGTGATCATTTATTATGTAGAAAGCAGAACAGCAGGGGTCCTCTCTGGAAGCCTGTCAACCACAGGGAACTCACAGCAAATCATCCTCTTCCTATTCTCGGAATTTTTTACCAAAATCTAGCAGAAGTGAAGCGAACAACGTGACAACAACCTGCATCCTGTTCTTCAGCACCTTCGAAAACAGGTTTCGGTATCTGAGGATGCAGAACAAATGAACTGCACTGTTCCAAATCCTTCTCTCAGTGTTGAGGGGAGCAGGCAGAACAGAGACAGACAGGGAGTGCATTAATAAAACATGACTGGATGATTTTCCAACCTCAAAGAGGCGAAGACAGGAAGCCGCACTCCCAGAGCAGCAGCTGAGGTTCAGCGTAGGGTAAAGGGAACAGTAATCTCTAACTAGCTCCACACTGCAGCACACTTGTTTAAGCTGTGGGGCACAGTGGCGTCCTCTGATCACATGTGTACCAATTCGTCTCTTTTCATGAGCCTGTCTCGGTCTCACTTCCCTCCAATTATGCCCTTTCTGCTTCTTTCTGTTTTTTGCTGCAGGCTGAGGCAACCTGAGTTTTCTCTGCAGTTTTGCAGGAGGTGACGACAACATTCACCGTGTCTGCAGGGTTGTAAAGCAACTCAAACCTTTGCATCATCATGTCTCCTTGCAGTGTCATTTGAGCCTTTGCAGCAACAAGGTTGCCAACACGTCCTGGCATGGAACCACTCCACACGTGCCAAGAATGCAGTTCAAGAGTGCACAGGCAGACAAAGAGAGTGGTAACACACATTTACCTGTCTTCACACTTTTTTTTTCTTAGTTTTGTCCAATAATGTGACAGCTGAGGATGAACTACAAGACACATCAGAGCAGGTTTGCAGAAATCAGACCTGCAGACATTTAAAACGATATGTATTTTGAATGCTACCTGAGAGGCCACAGCCAGACAAGCTTTTGTGCTCTTCCACTTGTATCATTCAGCAGCAGCACAAACTAAAAGGTTAAGATGTCTGAAACTGATTTAGCTCTTATTTCTATAATGTTAAATGTGTTGATTTTCATCAAGTAAGTAAAGAGCTGCCTATCAGTCAAACAAAGCTACTTTAGTGCCCACAGGGAACATTCAACGCTGTCGGTGAGTTTGTGCTCTAAGAAAAACCATCGAACGTTGACTGTACCTTGAGAGACACCTAAGCACAGCGGCTGCTCAGGGAGCATCTCAGCTCAAGAACCATGACCTGCGCTCCATATCCAGCCTGTGGCCATCAGAGCAGAAGCAGAGGCGCTCAACATTTAAGGCTGCAATAAACATTCATTGCTGTCGGTGGGTTTGCACCAGAATAACTCACTGATCAATGAATGCAGACTGCGGTTCAAACAACTCTGTTGATGATGCTCACCAGGAGGTAAAGTGGAAAACAGGTTAAAAATAAAAATTTCAGCCAAATATAAGGATGTTGGTTGCAATTACTGAAGGAGAACCGATGAAGGAATGCATCAGTGGCTGCTAAGCTAAACCACTGAGTTTAAACCCACTGAGTTAAACATACAGTTGGGGATAATGGATTTAATCAAATTTTCTGCTTTTGAAGATTTAATTTTTGGAAAATCTGGATTTTTTTTTTTTTTTTTCCGACCAATGCACTCCTGAGGTTTCTATAGTTCAGAGTGATGTCAGCGCACCCAGGGCCTGACATCTCATTTGGAAAGTGTGTTCTATTTATTTGGACTTTGAATTCAGGTCGGTTCCCAGAAGGGAAGAATGAAATAAAAGCCAGCTTTTGAAAATATTTTCTGTCTCATTTGTAATTACTTTTTAAGAAAAAGTGGGAGAAAAAAAGTCGGATTTGGTATGAAAAAAATCTGAGATTTTATCTTCAAGCCATATCGCCCAGCCCAAGCTAAACATCAGAACGGAACAGGAGCCAGCAGCTGGGAAGGTAGGGGCTGGTGAACATGGTTAGCAAGTGGAGTACATATGAAATATCTCCTGCTGAAACAATTGCTCTGGTTGTATGTAATGTTGCACCTTATAGTCATATTATAATGTTATATTAATACATCGTCATTATGCATTTTCAAACAAAACTCTTATTTGTCATTTTCACTTTAATCAATTTATTTTACATCAACAAAGACGGAATTATAAGCAAAGTTAGGACTTAAAGTTTTTATCCAATTAGAAAGCTATTCATTTATATTTGACAGCAGCAGTCAAGTCTGCAGGAATGTTTTTGATGAGCAAAGAATGTAAAAATGTTTCAACATGATCTCATAATAAAATGATTATGCAAACAAGTCATTTACTGTTTTGCTTTTGACATACACATATTAACAAGGAGAGAAGAGAGGGTGTGAGAGTGTGCTGCCAATCACTTTGAGATTTCAAGATTGAAATCTTAATTCAAGCTCAACTGGTGAGGTTAAACTTATAGACTGTATCAAATAGAACACTTGGAGAGCCACAGAATGATTTTAAAGATGCAGATTGAGAAGATGGATAAATAAATATAGAAATAACGCCAGTTAATGTTATAGTTCTGCAGTAAATATGTAAATATTATTCTGTTATATTATCAACTTCCTGACTTGTACAAACAGGCATGTGTGGCAGTGATGGCTCAGGAGGTAGGGGGTACATCCTGTAACTTGTGGGTTGCCAGTTTGAACCCCTGATCCTTAGACAAGACATCCGCTTTGCCTGCTGGTGGTGGTCAGAGGGCCTCACTTACCACCATCAGTGTGTGAATGTGTGTATGAAATGCTCTGGAGTCCTTGGACTTGATAAAGTGCTATACAAGTGCAGGCCATTTACCATTTAAAAAACAGGCAGGTAAATCTTGTAGCTTGTTGCCAACAAGTGTTTTAAAAAAAACAAGTATCAATAAAAAGTAAGATATCTGATGGTTCTTTAAAATCAAAACCACAACTTCCAATGTTTCTGAAGACTGATGTTCACATCAGAAACCAGCTCAAGAATGTTGTGTATCATTACAGGGAGTAAAAACTGAAAGTCATCCTGTAATAACAACCGCAAACCTCCCATTACAGTTCACTTCATCTATTCACATTATACAAGTTGATCAGCCGAGAGAAAGCAACGTGTGCTTTCAGAGCATGCAGCTGGGATTATGGAATCAAAGGGGCGTGGCTTCAACTGACAGATTTCACCTGAGCAATATGCTGATGCATCTTCCAGTGCATCAAGATGTAGAGAGGAATGATTTTGAATCAGTTAATAAATGTCCAAGCTCAGTTATTTTAATGTCAATTTATGACCTAATTTTGATGAATGCAAAAGGAGGAACTCAGGAACGTGTCAAGAACGCACCTGAAGTGTTTATGGTGCTCTACCCTAACTCCGAAAAGGCAAAGCTAATCAAAGCTAGTCAAAAGGTGTAAACAATATGTGTAGATCAGAAAAAAATGAACAATGAAGTCTTAACTGCTGATGTTTGCAAACCCCAAAAACACTAAGAATGTTTTAGATTGTTACAATTCAGATGGTAAAACCCATCAGATGTGTGGGACACATAAAACAATACATTGCCATTATTTTCAGTAATACCAACTCAGAATGGAAGCATCTAACTGCCATTTACCGGTTCCCTGTATGATGCCTAGAGATCCTTCCCGGTTTGGTTCCATTTCCAAGTAACACCACTTGTTCCCTAGTCGTTCCGGCAGAGGGCCTCCAACAACAAGCCGGGTTCTGTTGGAGACTTTTTCCTGTTAAAAGAGGACTTTCTACTGTCACCACACGCTTGAGTTTGCACGCTTCAGTTTGAGCAATTGCTGAAAAGTCAATGACTTGACACAAATGACTGGGTTTCTTTGAACAGATCACTTTTGACCAGTTAATGCTGCAGTCTGATTCAGACTATGTTGTATGACATTTAGGATAAGATTGGACTGTGTGTCACTGAATGAAATCTGTCAAATAAATGACTGGATTGGTTTGAGCTGTGTAGTTCTGTACAACTGAGTGGATTGTGGTAAATGGACATTACATAAAGCTAATGAATTCAGCTGGAAGCTGAAAATAAAACTATCAGAGGCTGAATTCCATGGATCTGTATTGTCTCATGATACTTCAATGCCATATTTTGTGATAAACAACAAAGACAACACTTAGCATGTGAATCTTCCCAGTGTGCAATTCATCTGTGCTTATAGTCATTTCTTTTAGTTCCCAGGGATGTCTCATTTCCCATGATGATCAAAAAAAAAAAGGAAGAAATAGCCTAAAATTCCTTCTCTTTTCTGCAGCTGCACTGTATTGTAAACAACTGTCCTGCTGGCTAACAGTAAAAAAAACAAAACAACAAAAAAAAAAAACTCATTTGATCAGAGCTTCAATAGCTGATTTTCACCAGCTTAGTTCTGAGCTGGATTTTCCTAGGAACAGAAACTGAAGATGGCCTTTATACAACTGCTCTATGACTCAGATCATCACAAAGAAACTCTTCACACTGAGAGATTACAGTAAAGACAGCTGCTGAACTATTCCTTTCACATGTTTTATGTTATGGTGCAACAAGAGGTTTATATTTTTCAAAAAACAAAAGTTATCTGCTTGACTTTGTAATGTCAACAGCAAGGAACAAATTAATTATTATTAATCATACTATATTATTAATTAAGAATTTTGTGAAAGAAGTAACCCGAACTTTAAAGCCTTGTGGGTGAGACCACATTAAAATGTCTTTCTCTTCCTGGATTTTCATTTTCCAAAATAGAAGATCAACCTGTTTAGAATATAGCATATATAAAATATATAGAATATAGCAGCGTGTAGTACTTAGTTTTCTAAAAGCTATGTGACCTTTAAAAATATTCCCATAGTTAATTTATTATATTGAAAAATAAATGCTAAAGTATAGTAATGTTTGAAAGTGTTTGAGTCTACCTTCCAAAGAGCAGTTTCAATCCATTAGACAGCAAGTGTGGTAATTTGCTATGGCAAATGTTTTCAACATTTACAACATTCTGTGAGATTTTACAATCAAGGCAGCACAAGTAGAAGATAACAAAGCAGCAACAATTCTTGTGACAAACAAGAAAGCATAATTTTTTAATGCAATGTTGTTTTCCTACTTCAAAGAAAAAACAGAAAATTGTCCTGTCTTTAGGAAATGGAGTTCAATGGAGTCCAATGGAGTTCACTCCCTTTAGAATCTATAGGACTGAGGAGATCAGTGAGGAAAACCCTGACCCAAACTGCCTAAGCACTGAACCCAGATCAGCTATTCAGGTGTGTAACTGTCTCATCTGCTTGCACTCACCCATTTAACCAGACACTGCAGTGTCAGACAACTCATCTGATTGCATCATCTTTTCCCAGTCTCATCAGAACAATGTCTATTGTGTCTGTACCACTGAATGTTCAGTTGTGCACTCATCTCTGTAATGAGGAGTTATGCCATAATCCTCTGGATGAGACTCTATCTTATTCACAAGAAGATGATCTTGGCATTTTAAAATCTCCTCTTCTGAACACAGTAACCCTTCAAGGGGCGATGGTAACGACGGTGGTAGGAGTTCCTCCTGGTTGCCAGTTCGATCCCTGCCCCATCCACCTCTGTCATTGTGTCCTTGGGCAAGACTTGCCTGATGATGGTGGTCAGAGGGTGAATGTCAGATGGCAGCTGTGGCCATGATCCAATAAGTGTGTGTGTGAATGACTGAAGCGCTTTGGGGTCCTCCAATGCATAAAGGTGTATCTTTGAGATTTCAGCAATTTGACCATAAATGACCAGAAATTTAGACTTCACCAGTTCTCAGTTAGAACCTGGCATTAAATTCTGGACTCTGTCGCTGTCCTTGGGATCATTGTTCTGTTCACCACCCAATTTGGATCAAAATGCTATGGTTAGACAGATTGTTTCACAGTGGTTATAGCATACGTTGATACACAAGGAGTTCATGGACAGCTCACACGTGGTCAAATGAGTCCAAATCCTCACTCTTTTATCACCATGCACAACAGCTTGTATGAGGTGTTTGCAATGATATCCTACTTGGTTTTCTCTAAAGTTACACTGTGCATTATTCTTCTCAAACATTTTTCTCCTTGACCCATTGTTCCAGAACCATCTTGGTTTGTCAAAATTTAGTTCAACAAACCTAAGTAGTGCCATCATATGCTTTCAGCAAAATGAAGCATTCTCTGTGTTTTCGCATCAATTAATTTCGATTAATTAATTACATTAATTTAAACACATAAAAACTTAAAATTTTATTTACTGCAATAAAAAGCACTTAAAAAAAACAAAACAAAACAAAAAAAAAAAAAACATGCAAAGGTTCCATTCAGTATTTGTGCTTTTCTGGTACGCCCATAAATCTGACCTACAAGCGACATCTACAAACAACAGCGATGGATGTTGAAGCCAGGTCTCTTGACCCACTGGGGGTTAATCTTTGCTTCAAAAATGATCTGATGGGACCATGGGAAAGACTATTGTGTACAAATTGAGGCAAAAGGAGTCAGCCTATCAGCGAAGCTATTCAAGCCTAAAATAACATCTCGATGCAAAATGTCCCCGATGCTAATGTTAGCGTCCATTTAAATGAATGATCAGAGGTTCCTACAACACTGAAAAGCTGAATGGGTATAATAGCCCTTTGCATCAATCACCTAAATAACAGACTAAAAACAATTAATATCTTTGTTGTTGAGCTCATATGTTTATTTATTCAATAACTTAGCAGCTAAAAGGGTTTTTTTTATTTAAAATGTTGCTTATTTTGTCGATATATAGCTTTCAATTAAAATGTGTTTAATTGTGATTTATTAGAGACCCGGCAATTAACTTGAATAAAATTTCCCACCACTAGCAAAAATATTTTTCTCTCTGATTTTTTTTTTTTTATCATTTATCTCCTGACTCAAATTTGATTTAAAAAACAATATAGACTGGAGTTTATGATATTATTTTTATGAGGTTTCTAGACTGCCTACAAGGCACAGTCTATGCATTGCAGTTCTAAGCCCCTGCTCAGATGAATATTTTTCAATTTCCTTGTTTTCCTTTAGCTCAAGTAGTTTTAATACAGTAGGCATAAAATGGTTACTGGCTTTAATTATCACCATGGCAACGGTTTAGAAATATTCATATTTCAGTTTTAAAACAGAATGACCATCAAAACCACACATTTATGATTTTTTTGTCAAACGCACCATCTCAGACATGATGCCACAGATGCAAACAGAAAGCCTTGAGAGTAAGGAGAAGACGTTCAAAACCAAGTGTTGAAATGAAGAAGTAGTTTGGACTTTATAATGGTGCAAGGAAGACTTTTCAAGATGTTGCTGTCCTCACTAACGGAAACAACAAAATCAGTCCTCTTATCCATCTGGCTCTAGCTCCTTGTCGGCTAAGCCTGAGCAAGCAAACATTTAGCTGGATGGTTGAACTCTTCATTGTAATTTGTTGGTCTGTTTAACTGGTTACCAGCCTGTCAGATTTCTTGGCCAACAGGTAATGTTGCCAAGGGTGTGGTGATGTTTGACAGGTCAGCCAAGAAAGTACAGTAATACCAAGTTTTCTGTCTGGAGCAGTTAGAGGACGGTCTGTTTTATCCGCCTTTTTCTGACAGTGCTGCTGTCAGATTGATTGTGTGTGCAAATCTAAGCTGTACTTACACTGTTTGTCTCGAAGGTGAACTGATTTTATTGGGTTGTACTTTTGGAGTAACTGGTTTACAGTTTAGCTAAAATTCTTCTTTGTCTGTTTTAATGATCACAAACTTACCACAGCCATGTACATAACTACTAGCTGTGTTGTTTGCAGCTGCATCTATAACCAGACAAAGCCCAAGTTCTGGCTTCAGCAGGTGCAGATAATATACACCCAAACTGAAACAGAATTGTTCCTGTGATCAGTTGATTATTTGATGTCAGTTACTAACATACATCAACACAAATGTGTCAAACACACACACACACACACACACACACACACACACACACACAGGAAAATCCTTACTTCTGCTGCAACAGACCATCAGAGAAGAAACGCTGGCTTCTGAAAAGGATCATCAGCATGGCACAGAGCACATCAGGTATGATTTTAGCTTTAGGAAATAAAGGTTCTATAGTTATGTTTTATGTTTTTTTGTGGCATGGTGTAGAAACAATCATCTCATCTTGAATGTGAACAAAACTAAGGAGATGATAGTAGATTTCAGGAGAAACAGGGTCAGATCAAATCCTGTTTCCATCATGGGAGAAGAAGTGGAGGTGGTTGAGGAACATAAATACCTCGGTGTTCATCTAGACAGCAGACTGGACTGGAGACTCAACAGTGAAGCGTCTACAAGAAGGAACAGAGCAGACTGGACTTCTGGAGGAAGCTAAGTTGTTGAGAGCGTCATCTCCTCTGCCATCATCTGTTGGGGCAGCAGCATCAGAGCCAGGGACCTAAAAGAGGCTCAACAACCTGATAAAGAAGCTGGTTCTGTTCTGGGGACGACTGTGGAACCTCTGGAGATGATGATGCAAAGAAGGATTTTACATAAAATCAAGAAAATTATGGACAACCCTGGACATCCTGATCCTGGAGATCTTTCCTGCCCACAGCCATCAGCATCTATAATAACTCCTTGATTAAATGAGTTACTTCAAAAATACTATTGATCCCAAAGGGAAATTAAATGTTGATGTAAGTATTTTTGAATTTGAATTAATCAGTAATAATTCATCAGAATTATTACTGATAATCCCAGATCCCAGTTTTTTCATCTTTGACAACATTCTTTGCCTAGAACAGAAAAAGGCACCTTGGAATAGTCAAATACACAGATTTGGTATCAGAGTTTTAAAAGTATAGAAAACACCTGATAAATGTTGAATTAAACATCAATAAACTATTTTTAATAAACCATTTATCACCTTGATTCCTCCTTGAGTGATGAAGCAGCTAAATATGGGATTAAACCAGGGATTAACACTATTAGGACATAATTACAATACTATTGACTGATACTCTGATGACAATTTTCTTTACAATTTCCATTTTTTCCCCCTATCATCATAATGTCTTCTTTGTTAGCTTTAGCATTTAAGCCACTAAAATATACATCAAATGTCTTTATGATGGGCAGTTGGTGTCCATCCAATTGGTCAAATATACATTGAACTAAAATATAAAATGCAACACTTTGTTTTTGCTCCAATTTTTAATGAGCTGAACTCCAAGGTTGAAAACATTTTCTATATACACAAAATAACCATTTCTCTCTACCATTGTTCAGAAATCTGTCATCTACAAGGATGTGGACCAGAGCTGTTGCCCGTGAATTGAACGTTCATTCCTCTACCATAAGCCATCTCCAAAGGCGTTTCAGAGAATTTGGCAGTAACAATATTTGAGACAAATGGTCAGTGTATTACCAATACGCAAAGCGTGAAAGCATGGCCCTTTGAGTAGACTACCAAATACTGCAGCCAAGCAGTCCTGCACATTTACAATATTGCACAGATAGCTTTTGTGATGAAAAGTCCAACTCAATAGATTATGTTGTTCTATGCTATATGTAATCAGAGGCTCATTCTTCAGATCATCCTGACAGTTTTCAAAAGATGAAGGTATGATATCTCATATTCATCTATTGCCTTTGAAGAACAGTAAATTGCCTTGATAATGAAACTTTCCAGGGTGGCTCGTTATTGAATTTTTTCTTGAAACAACTGAGCAATTCTCTGGCAGTAAACAACAAATAGCTAATAAAAACAAGACATTTAGGATTACATCAGATCAGACCAAGAAAAAACATTTTTAATACAGAAACAGCAGTGAATGAATTTGGATTTGAAAATCATGATACAACATTTTCATCCAGTTACATCCATATCATGTAGGAAGAATCCACTTCACCTGAGAACTGATGCCATTGTTATAAAGAACGAAAAAAAACCTAAATTCTAATATATTTTGAGTTGGGTAGATCAGTTTGACACAGAGTATGCATCAAGTCTTAAGAATGCCAATGTATTTATTAAATAGTAATTGTGCATGACACACGCTGAAAAATTGATCAGAGAAGTTTTTTGTTCTGAATGTTCTGTTATTAAGAGTGTTTTTAAGAAACATGAGAAATCCTTATAATCATTTTACAGTGGGGGGAAAAAAAAAAAAAAAAAAAAAAAAAAAAAAATCAGGACAGATATTCTTGCCCACCTAAAGATTTAACTGGTTTTCTACGGAGTGTAGCCTTACTTTATTAGCTGGCAGAGCAGGCCGGGGCCTCAGCACCGTAGTTGCCTCAAGCAGCCTCCCACCATGAACCAGATGTTAAATTCCACATCTCTACTCTGATTTTCAGTCACACGTTACAGGCCTCTGCTGTGTGAGTTGATTTGGTAATGTTGCCTGTTCTCTTTATTCACAATCTGTTTCATGTCCATGTGTGAAACAAGCTTGGAAAAAAAAACATTAAAAAGCAACATCTGATTCAGATCCTTCCAACATTTTCCAACAACTCCTCAGAAATCTTGTCACTGATTTACAGAAATAAAAAGCTGCTTTCTGAGCAGATTTTTTTGTGTGCAGTTAGACTGATCCTAACTTCAAACCACCCTCTATTATATACACATTTCTGAAACAGGAAAGAAGAACCGGTTACAGTCATGTTTTAGAGTGCCAGTGGAGAATGTTGGAATAATGTGATGGGAACTGGCCAGGCGAGACATTTTAAACACACCTACAGAAGTTTCCCTGAGCAGAAACAAAGTGCATTTTCCTTATTTAGTTATAGCTGGCAGTCACAGTGTCTGAGGGCACAACAAGAAGCATCTTAGGTTGCAGCAAGGGTGTTCAAAGTGGGGCCAGGGGGCCATCTGCGGCCTCTGGACTGATTTTGTGCGGCCCCCAGATCGCAAAGATGAAATAAATTAGGACAAAACTACGGATTTTAAATTAAAATATACTTTAAAAAATGTTAGATGTAAGACAATGTGATCATCTTTTCCAACATTTCTGGTTTCCTTTGATTTTGATGGTAAATAGGACCACATCTACTCATTGACTTTTACTCTAAAGTAAACCCTGGTGCACCCAAATCCACTTTTAATTTCTGTATTAAAACTTGTCTAAATACAGCAAATGAAGACGGACCTAGATCCTGTTTTTATTGCTGAGAATAGACAAAATATTTTTTTCAGTTTTCTTCAATCGAGCCCAAAATAATAAGCAAACTGGATGCTTTTAATTTAACAAGGGAAAACCAAGTTTTGGATCTATGACCCCATTCCTACAAAAAAAAAAAAAAAAAAAAAAAAAAAAAAAAAAAATCTGATTATTTAATTGAAATTGTTCATGCTTATTGTTGAGTAGGTAAATATATATATATATATATATATATATATATATATATATATATATATATATATATATATATATATATATATATATGGTGATTTTAGTTTTTAAAAAATAGATTTTGTTGGTCCAAGAGTAGTTTTAAGCTGACAATTTTTGCCCATGTGACAAAAATTTTGTACAATGAATTGAAAATGAATTGAATTGACACCCCTGGTTTACAGTTGTTCGAGTAACACTCACATCATTCCATGACTTTGTATGTGTAATTCTGAGACAAGGAAGTAATTTAGACACACTTAGACATAAAAATATATTTTGGAAATAAATTCTCTTAATCCAGGCTTTGAAATTCACTTTCACATCTCAGCAGGCTGTAAAAACGGGCTCCTTTATCAGCAGCATCTCTAAATCTGGAACTTGCACATGGCTGACTTTAAATCAGGGAAATAAGAAGAAGGTGTGAATGAAACGGAGTATCTGCAGAGGTCTACACACAGCGGGTGGATATGCTTCTCTGCATATAGTGTATTAGGGCCACACAAACCTCTGTGTGTTTATCCCTGTGGAGTTGGGCTTTGTCGTCACACACTGTGAAGTTATAGGCACTGACACTGGGAACAGTGTGACCCACTTCTCCCTGACCTGGAAACACTCCGCAGGCTGACCCCCGAGTCTAACTCCAACGCAAGTTGAATCAAGCGAGAGGAAAAAGAGGGACGGTGAATCACATCGAGGCTAATCATGCATTATTAAAGGCTAAAATGATAAGAAAGCACAGAGGTCAGCAGCAGCTCCCAAATTACACGGCAGCATTCACGCCAAATTCAGAGGGATGAAGGCTGGGTCCACCACAGGAGGAGAGAAAGAAAGTCTACAAATGAAAAGAATTTGTTTTAGGTTTTCATTATTCACCCATTTATCTATAGATTTACTTCAGTTATTCAGTGCCCTTAACCTAACAGTAAAATTCACTTTAAAAGACAAATAAAATCCAAAACAGGAACAAAGAGAGGTGCTGATTTGCAGCGTTGTTGATTATTCAGTGGCTGTGCTGCGCAGCGCGTAGAGAAATGAGAACCTTGTGCTCTTTGAATGACTTTTGGACGCCACCAGAAGAACCTAGCCCAGTTAAGTGAGGACAAAGGAAAGGCATGTGCTGGGCTCAGGCCAAGTACTTCCATATGGGTGCTGAGTTCACTGGGTCCAGGTGGCATGTGGCAGGAAACATTAGGAGGTTTAGCAGGGATCTGCTGTCACCCGGTGGTTGAAGGTGTGTAATGCATCAGGGACACTGAATACGTTCCTAAATGACTTTCAAATAAACTAGAAAATAACAAAAAAGGGAGGAAGTGTTTAAAACATAAAGAAAATGAATAAAAATATACAATTTTCATAACGTATAAAAGCCTTTTTCAAACTGATGTATCATCCATGTAGATATTAGGACTGAGTTCAAGTTTTTTACCCTCCTTTGTGCTTGCTTGAAAAAAACGATTTAAAGTAGTATTGAATAAACAGGATGCAGAGATCCAGTGAGTGATACCACGGAGAGACCAAGCTGGTAATAATTAACCATGCAGTCATCAAAGCACCATGACAACCTCACTCTATCTACCGGGTACAAGAGTGGGGTCAAGCAGTATGTGAAAGGAGGAGGAGCCACAGAGGCCAAATACTTCAGGATGCAAGTCACAAAACAGCCATTTAGACCAGAGATCCTCCTTACATGAGAACTGGCATCTGTTAGATCTGCTTTTAGCAGCAGAACACTGAGAAGCAACCTTGGAGAAAGAAACAAAGGCAGAATTTTGGACCATCACCCAAAAATGTGTTGATAGGTTTAGAAATTATGGATTTAAGAAAAAATAATCAAAGAAAAATAAATATTTGTTTTCAAAATGTTGGTGTAAAAACATATGTATTTATTTATGAAGGAGACAAAAAATATTTAAGTCAAAGCAGAAATATTTCAAGCTTTAAACTGTTGGTGGAAAAAAAAAAAGAGGCCCTCTTCTATGTGTATTCATTTATTTAAAGCTTGAAAAGCTTTGGCAACGAAACAAACTCAAGTGTTGGAAATAAATAAGTCTTTTCTTGCTTTGGAATCTTAAATTCTTCTTTAAAAAGAAGTTGTAATTAAAGCTTGAAACTGCAAGTAAAAAGGTTATTTATGAAGGACATGAATTTGGAAAACCTGAATTAAGTACAATTTAACCCAAAACATCTGCTAACATGGCTTTAAAATCTCTGAAAAAAACTGAATGATTTGACTTTTGGAATCTTAAATTAACATGAACCCCCAATAGAAGATGTGCAATGAGAGATCAGAGAAGATAAATGTTGAGAGCAGATAGCAGCTTAGCCCAGCTCCATCTGGGCTCAGGAGCCTACACAGCCTCAGCTTCCAAGAAAAATGAACCAAGAACCAGTTTTTAACCAATGGCCATCTGAAGCTAATCAGCTTGTCTCTGAACACTTTATTTGAGATATCTGGGTTGACATGAGTATTACATCTACAGGCATAGTGTTGAAAACAGCTGTTGCCAGCTCAGTTATTTGGCCCCTGACCTGGGTGTTTGGGCACTGAATGGAGGCTTGTGAATTCCCACCCTGTTAGAAGCATTTACAAGCCCAAAGAGCCTCGCCTCAGCCCCCCTTGACCTCAGCATCACCCTTGCCCAGAGCTTGCACCGAGGCATCCTGGGAGCATAAAAGGGCCAAAAGAGAGAAAGAGAGCAGCACTGGCAGCAAGCCTACCTTGTCAAGTTTACAACCCAATCAGGCACTGCCTCATAAATTTCCGCCTCATCCTGCTACAAGCTAACAATGCTGCCCATTCAGTGTGTGTGCTGCTTTAATAGCTCCGCTCCAGCTTCCTTCCACTGCCTAGAAACAAGCCTGCTCTCCTCCTCCTCCTCTTACCTCAAAGGTTTAGAAGAGGATGAGCAGAAAGCGTATGTCCAAGGAGAGCAGCACACAATCAGGTCAGCAAGGAGTCACGGCGAGGTCAGCTGTTTCTCAACTGTGTCTGACCTCTGACCCTCTCTACAGTGCCACCTGGTGCTGGAATGACACTCAGAGGAGCGTAAAGTGAACTTCACGTGAACCTGGACCTTAACATTGGACCACTGCCTCACCCCGGCCCCTCTGCTGCAGGTTTCCTTTAAAGCAAAGAAGGACTCTCTAACTGTTTTCCCCACATCTCACCATTTTATTAACACACATTGCCTGATTATGTCACAAAAGCTTCTGAGTGCTGATTAAAACAATTTGTCATGGATCCAGGCACTTCCTGTTGCTGCTTTCATTCAGTTCACTTTCACCTGATGGATTTTGGATTCACACAAACTCTCAACGCTGCAGTTTAAGAAGCAAAACATGCCTCGAGCCAAGAGACGCTGGTAATACTGAGGTCACACTCCCCTCTTGTGGATATGAGAAGAAAATTAACCATTCTATCCATTCTAAACTCTGCTTTGTCACTAGAGGGAGCTCTTTCTTTAGTAGTTTTTATTAGCAGTCATTCAAGTCATGGTATGACTGTATTCTGACCAGGGGAAACGAGCAAGTACTTTTTAATTATGAAACGTCCACATGTAATGTGGTACAGATTCAGTAAAAATCCCCCATTAATGTTTGAACTCACCCATGCTGTCGTTGGGTTCTGTCTCCAGTGGATGGTCACCATAAAAACCTGGTGGAAGGCACACAGAGGCAGAGGAACTGTTAGATATTATTCTCATGATTTGCTTTTAATGTTTAAAACTGAAGAGTGCGTCTGGCAGCTGCTTCATGCAAGCTGAAAGAAACCGATAGGAATGTGCAAACTCTGCAGGGGAGACATGGAATCGGGTCAAACTGATAGTCAATGTAGTGATGTGCTGGAATGACTTGAGTGTTTTCTGGCTCTACAAAACACTGAGTAATGCAACACTGCCCCACCCCAACCTGTTGCTGTCTACTGCCTACATGTTTTCCTCTGGCATACAAGACAGACAAATTCAGCTGGAAATATTTCCAGTTGTTTTCCAAACTGCACATCAAGGTGTGGAAACTTATGGCTTAGGGAACTATGATGACATTTAAAGGATAAATAAAATAATAAATAAAAGATATTGATTACATATCTGTGAAAACATATTTATTTAGTAGCAGCAGAAATAACTGTAGTTTTTCTGTTTTAAATAAAAATAAATGGGATCATGTTAAACATTTTAATTTGAAATATTTGTGAAAATACAAATCTTAATATCCTCCTGGGGGACCTTCAAATGCAGAGTTAATCTGTGCAGAAACATGTTGTCCTGTCAGACCAATTAATATGGGATAAACCATGTTAAAACTGCTGTTTTAACATTTAAGTCATGAAATTTCTTTGCAACTCAATACTGCGCCATTAAGTGTTGGTGGTAATATAACAGAGCGAAAGTGATTGGGACAGCAGTAACATGGATGCTTTGGCACATGTTGCACAGAAGTCTCCAACTTTCTGCAGAATCAAGACCAACAGATCTCCAAACAAGAGAGCTTCAGTCACTTTATCCAAGTCTCACATCGCAAACTGCAATGCAAAGCATCAGCCAGGTAAAGAACACCGCCACTGGACTCGAGAGCAGTACAGACATGTTCTTTTGAGTTGTGAATCAAAGGATGAGTCTGTGTTTGGCCGTCATCAGGAGAACAGCTCTTGCTTTACAGCAAGAATAAAGACTGGTGGAGGGGGGGATTAGAGTGTGGGGCAGTTTTTCAGGAGTTGCACTTGGGCCCCTTAGTTCCAAGAGAAGAAACTTCTAATGCTGCAGCATACCACAAAATGTTGGATCATTTCATGCTTCTAAACTGTGGGAACAGTTTGGTGATGGCACCTGGTAGGCGCCATCACCAAACTGGTCATCATGGTGGTCATCATCCATGTTGACCAGCACACACAGCAAGGTTCAAAAGGACATGAAGGAGAGAGTTTGATCCACAGGAACTTTACTAGTCTGAACAGAGCTCTGACCCTAACGTGACAGAACAGCCCCCCCACCCACCCACCCACACACACACACACACACACACACACACACACACACACACACACACACACACAACCTCCTATGCAAAATCCCCCTGAGAACACAATAGTAAGCATTCTCCAGATTCACCAAACACATGTGGACCATATGGCTAAAATCCCATAACTAATTCAGAAGTTTGGCATGGCTAAAGATCTGGTCCTGGCTAGTAGAAGGCTACACTGCTCCTCCTAAATCTGAGGCTTGACAGTCGTTCTCTAATCACTTCTGATAAAAACATCTAAGAACCCATTTTTAAGGCTGGAGGAACATCCTTCAGCTTGCTGTGTTTTGAAAAGCCAGGGCAAGCAACAATAACAGAAAGGAGAGGAGAGTGCATCATCAGTGGTCCCTGGTGAGTATGAAGTGATATCTGGTTGGTATGACATGTCCTGCAGTAGAAGCCTCCATTTCTTACCTGAAGTAAGCAGGGACATAATCGACCAAAACTAGAAAAAGTCAAAATGACCAACGACACTGAGAGCAGCATCAGTGTTTAGCTAATAAAAAGAGGTAGCTAATTTTTCTCCCAGACGCAGATTAAAAACACTTGGTGTGCAAGATTTGGTGGTGCTTGCATTATTTAGCAACACAATCAACCAAACCTGGAATATAAAGAAGGACTGATATTTTTACAGACCAATACAAAAAGATATACATATATTTTAGAGATATTTTTATCAATATTTTGGGAAGATGAACTCTTTCAGCATATGTACCACAACGTATGCAAAGTTGCTGTTTATTTTTTAGTCACAGCAACTATTCTTTCTTTTAATATTTCTCATTTCATTCTAATTTTATCTAATTTTCTTTTTTAAATATTTTAAAGTTTATTTTATTTGTTTCCAGTTAAAGGGCCAAGGCTGCAAAATATATTGTTAATTTATCATTATCATAATATCACTCTACACAATGAGAGGAAGTGTTTGTACTGCAACAAATATTACCCAATTATCTATGTGCCATGTATTCAGTCTCTCTATGACTAATACATTTGGTGAAACTTGTTTGAATGAAAACTTTCAGATCATAAAGAAGTGGTCAAGTCATTAGGAAACTACAGTTAAGTTGTTTCAACGTCATAACAGGAGCTGTTGTTCATAGATAACTCAACTGAACCTTGTTGTTGGGAAGGAAATGATTGTTTTCTGATAAATTACTCAATATCTGCAGTCTATGTTTGCTACAAACCCAAAACAAAAACCTTACCATTTGAAATCATATTTTGGTTTATGATAAGCCAAATCATTATCGACATTCGTGAATATTTTTGCTTGTTTTCCTAATGTCATTCCGTCCAATAAAGGGCACAAAGTTTTTTCTAAAAAGAATTTCCAATATTTGAATAAATATTTAAGTTATTTTTAGGAAGATTCAAGACAAAGGTATCAGGGAAAACTTTGTCTCAAGACAATTCAGTGTTCTCCAAACATAACAAACGCCTTGCTTTCCCAAATTCCCTGAAAAATGGTTTTAAATAACCATGACTTTTTTTTTCATATTACCAAACAGATCATGTTCATTATATTTTCCATAATCAATCTGCCCAAGTCCAAAGTGTTGTCTCATACACCCCTAACTGCTGTAGTGGAAAATGCTTCATATCTTAGAGACACCTGCTTGGTCTGACTAATCATAATATTCTATTGGGCTGCACACCGTAACTGAACTTAACCTGCACTTGACCTCATCAGCTGCATTCACATTGAATAAGTGTTTTGAGTGTTGCATTTAAAGTGGGACTTCCCACTGATATTATAAGACATGTTCAACAAGAACAAAACCAACCTTATTACCAATTAATTCATGTCAGGTAATCTGGTTATTATTTGGCTGTCTTTAGGGAATCATGTCACAGATCCTTTCTGAAGACCAACTCACAGACTTTTAGGCTACCAGTTAAAAAAATGACCTCACAATAGAAACTTCTGCTGGAGCATTTTTAGCTATGAAATGATATCAAGATGGATAATTAAACTAATCTATATAATAAATAATGGACTAATCAACCTATGGACCACACTGTCCGATTTTAATGCACAGCCTGATGCATCATCTGACTCCCATAACTGAAGAACAATCTGTTTTTTTCATATCAGTTACCGTCTTGGTGCCAGAACTTGATTTTTACCCCCCCCCCCTTCAGCAGCACAGCCATCTGGTCGCCCACCAACTAACTGCTTCTCACTTACACAGCGCCCAGTCCCAGTAAGCTACATCATTCATGTCCAGACTGGTTCAGACCGTGGGGCCATCAGTGTATGAGATCCACCAACCTACTCACCTCCCACCCCCTGATTTGTCAGTGTACCTCCGTGCTACCAACAGCTGTAGACCCCTGACCCGACACACGCCAGCTGCCCCCCGTTCCCTCCCCCCTCCTGCCCAGAACCAGCCCCACAGTCAACAGCAGCATATGTTCTCCCTGGAGCGTACATCAACACACACGTGCCTCAGTCATCCTCCTCCTGAACAGACACACACTTATACAGATGTAACACTACAGCAACAGGAACGGCCCCACTGCCTCAGTGTATTTATACAAGTGTACAGTCTAGTTCACCAGTGATGTTTCAAATAATGTGCAAGTATCCTGAGCTCCAACAGGGTTGACACTAACACAGGTATTACAGGTTACAGCAACTGTATTTTGTATCATAAAGTAGGTCTTCAGTCGTTAGAAATGAAGACAAGCTTTTAGCTGCTGATTTTTCTAATGAGTTAAGAATCCTTTGTTTTCTGAAGTTAGAGAGAATGAGAGCAAGAGAAAACTCAACTAGCCTTTAACACAAAGCCAGCTTCACAGTGTGGCCTTGCACACTGAGGGTCCTGGTCCTTCAGCCCTCCACAAATCTCTCACTGATGTTTAAATGTAAATGCTCTCTGGTCATCTAACAACAACATTTCTGAGATTGGAGCCAAGTCTTGTTTCAGTCTATACTGCAAGGCTTCAATGTTCACTGATAACAGCCCCATGGTCCAGAAGTCCAGAAGAACAGAGCTCTTGAGTGTGAGGTCTGTCACTAATCCTCACAACAGCTTATTGACCATCATAGCCTGAGGCTGGAAAGGTTTCCAGCAGCAGCCAATACAACCAGAGCCTGGCCTGCAGTGGCCCATTGTCTGTTGACAAAGAAAGGCTGCATCTTTAACCTTTCACCTTTAAAACCTTTGAAACCTCCAGCACAATCGGCTCACCATCAAAATAACATACCATCTTCCCCCCTGTCTCCCTGCTTGTGGACTGGGATGTACTATGCATGATCATTCTGTGTGGTTTACCACTGAATCGCTCAGTACTGGACCAGTTCATCATCTCTGGATCTTCGGATATCTTCCAGGTAGGCTGGATCAACAGAGTATGATGTACAGCTGCTCTCTGCATGACATCCTCACAGTATGATTTATTCAGTCAAACATAATTAGCTGCCTATATGTTTCCAGGTGGAAAAATAATTGGACAAAGAAATAATCTGTAGGGCTGGATCACATAATAAATAATAATACATTTAATTTGTAATGCCCTTTACATGTACTAAACAATTGGAACAATAATGTGGATGAATTGCTTGGGATAAACAAATTAATGTATTTTATTAACAATAAATATTACTGACACAGATCCTGAATCTGTGCTGCAGTGAATGATATTTAATGCAACTAGGGGCAGGACTTTAATATTGATTAATTAATTACATAGATTTTAACACAAAACTTTAACGCAATTAATCGGGGGTTTTTTTTAACATACAAAAGTCCCGAGCTGGAACCTTTGTACTGCGTTTCAGGTACGCCCATAAATCTGACGCACAAGCGATACCCAGTGGTGATGTTCGATACCACCGATTTCCTTTCCGATCCAAAACTGAGTAAAATTCAGGCTGGTACCAGCAATACCGATCCAACACAGATCCTTTGTGCAAATCCAGCTAATATGTCTGGTAAATCTAAAAAAGTGTTACTGTTTTAGAATACAGGTGACTCAAATTAAAATTGGCAGTAAAATATTTAATTTAACAATTAAATTCCACAATTATTGCACAAGTTTGTCAATATCTACATTCTGAAATTATTTTTCAACAGTCACAACAAATTAGACAGATTGTGAATTATAAATATTTTAAGGATAAAATTATATTTTTCATCCAACTTTATATTCACCATAGCTGCATTATTGCAATTGCTCCAATTTAATGCCACCTAATCTGTCATCCACTTGAAAGGATGAATTCCTTAGGAAAACTTACCTTAATAAATGTAGACTTTTTTGCCTATGTGAAATTATCTCAGCAATATTACACCAAGCTGAACCCATGCATTTGTTAAAGGATGTATTTATTTTGTTAGATTTTAATAACTATATTTATTAACTTAAGCACCTCCAACAGCAACAGTGCTTAGCGCTGCTTGCAGCTCCACATTGTCTCCCTCTGTACCTGGGTATGGCCTGCCTACAGCCCTGGAGGGCTCCACTGGAGATGCCAGTCTTGCTCCAGCAGCAGCAGAAACTGACACTGTGCTCTCCTCGGTTGCCATAAATGCAACATTTTCTGTGTTGTGGTTGAACCTGAGGCGTTTCACAAGGTCTGTTGTGTTGCCACTGCTCCTCACCGTTTTCCCACAAACTGCGCCTTGGCTGTTTGTGGAAGTGAAATATCTCCACCAACCTCAGCTTATTGCCATTGTGTTTGAGTGACTGACTGAGCTGAGCAGCCGCGACACGCTGCGCTTTCAAATTATAAACTTACTGGCGGAAGGAAAAGTAGTTCCTCGCCAACTAAAGAATTTAGACAAGATCTCAATAACTTAGATTCTTTCCACTGTATTTTTGTCAATAATATACACTACCTCAAATAACTGAAGCATCAATGGTATCGATATTTTGATTTGAGAATCGATTTTAGAACATAAACATCTGGTATCGGAGGTATCGACGTTTCAGTATTGATCCGCACATCACTAATCCGCAAGCAACAGCGATGGACACCAAAGCCAATTCCAACTCCTATCACCGTCGGCACCATCATGAAAACAGCAAAAAGGGGTTTTTGAATCGAAAATGTTTATTTTGTCAATAAGGTTTTATCATTAAAATGTGATTAATTGCTATTAACCACAAATCTAAATCCAAGGAAGTCTTTGCAATTTTCATTATGCATACAGCAATATTGAAATAACAGTGAATGTATGATATACGGTAATGTGCAGCCCTGATAATGACTATTTGATGCTGAGCTTGAATAAAGGTGAAAAGGCATTAGGAGCCGTGATGAAGCACAGAATCTAAGGTCTGCTAGTTTATGACAACACAGATCAGAGGACTTCAGCTGAGGTTAGTTTTTCAAAAGAGGTAATGCTTTAACATACACCAGAGCCAAAAGAGATCGCTAGAGCAGCGCTCGGTGCTGCTTTACAGTCCTCCATTGAGGTTGTTATGACTGAAATCATTAGAGAAGTATTTTCATAGCTTCTCATACACCGCCAGTGTGTTTTGCACTCTGATGTCAGGATGACAGTGAAGCACAGCAGGATCACAAACTGGGCTTAACTGGTTAATTGGATCAAAAATGCCCCAAGCTATGTTCATCCATCTTTGAACCTTTGGAACTGTCCTCACCTTAACATAATTGACACAGAACTCCTTGCTAATTGTGCTCCAAAAGAATCCATAAACCAATAAAACTCAGTCCACTTTTTACACCTTTTGCCTACATAGCAGGCGTTTCTAATAAGAAACGAATGGCGACATCAGTCTGGTAACCAGAGTACATCAGCCTCAACTTTTAAGCCCATTCTGATCTCAATGCTAAAACCCAAAGGAATTTACCAGTTATTCCAATAACTTGGTCTGTTTGAAATCATGAAGCACACAGGGAAAACAGGATAAGAAGACTGCGCATCAGTCTGAATAAAGAATTTGTTGCTGAATGGATTTTAATGCTGCACTCAGAATCTGTTAGTTCTGTGAGGTCCTAGTGGCAGCAACATGCTTCTTTGACCTTCTGATACCCTCAGTGATCTACACCATCACCATGAATAAGCTCATTAATAGAATATTCTCCTTGCCACTGGAACTAAGCTGCTACATGCTGCTTATAACACATGAGAACTAATGACAAATTCAATCAACTTTAATGTGAGCACTTTTACATTTAGGTGAAACAGCAGCTCAAAATAGAACTGATCAATGAGGCTATTCAAACACTAGCACGTCAATAAACTTACCAATTTTTAATATGTACTGTGAAACACCCAACAAATTAATTGGATCTAGAAGATCAAAAGGCACTTGGAAGAGCAGCAGCACCTTCTTGGACAGGAATGCCTCTCCAATAACTTGTGTCCAGAGTATCTATGGTGACCAGCTGCTGTACTGGCCTACAGGTGGCAGTAGTCCCCATCATTTTCATTACAGGTTCAGGCCTTAGCACAGAGATGTGCTACAGATTCAAATCAAACAGCACATAAGGGCTTTGGGGGTGCGGTGTTGGTGCAGGGGTAAAGCGTGCAACTCGTGTACAGCGGCCTCAGTCCTCAACGCGGCCGTCATAGGTTCGAGTCCCAGCCTGTTGACCTTTACCACACGTCCCCCCCTCCTCTCTCACAACCCACTTTTCTATCAACTCATTGTCAAATAAAGGCCACTAGAGCCAAAATAAAACCTTTCAAAACAAAGGGATTTGGTCCCTAGCCTGCTAGTACATCCAGCTAATAGGACGTGGCTACGGACAAAAAAATGTTTAAAAAGAACAGCATACGCAGATGTACATACTGCATGTCATCTATCCACTCAGTTATTCATTTATTTATTTTCTTTACTTAAAATCCCTCCTGCTTGAGATGTGGGCTCCATCTTAAACGGATAGTGAATCACAGGATCAACAAAAAATGAGACAAAAATACCCCATTTACTAAATTTATCATCATCAATGATCTACCTTGGTGTTAGTAGTCTATGGAAGGAAGAGTTAATAACAGGGGGGAAAACATGTACTATATGTACAGGAACAACAGGCAGAGAGACCATGAAGAAAAGTTTTCTACCAGAGAACATTGCCATCTGGAAAACAGGGTAAAACCAAGATTTAGGTCAACTTTGGCAAATATTCTTCTAGTCTATTTCAATTCTGCAAAATGAGCTTAGATCTATAAGATACTAAGTTCTATGTCATATGTGCCTAGTAGTATTATTTGAAGACTACTTTACAAGTGGTCATAATGTTGGGTTTAATTCAAACAGAAATTGGAACATAACATAAAACCTTTAACTCAACTGAGCAGAAACAGATGAAGAAGAAATAAATGGTTACAGAAACTGCCTGCCAGGATTATCAGCCCCTTCATACAGGTAGTACCATGCTGGACAGGTACCAGTACAGAATAACACTCTTCCTAAATGAGCTCATGTTTGTCCCTTACTTTTCTTCTACCGAAGAAACAATGACAGACTGAATGTGACCCAATGTTTGATCACACTACCTTTGAAAAACTATAAATGAATCCATACAAATTCATTTTTAAAAAATGGATTTGATCTAGTAATCTGCACGATAATTCCAGCATGATCTTCTTTCTAAATGTACAGAGTAGAAAATGAGATAGTCAATGCAATGTTACTTCCCAATGTGACCCAAAAAAAGAACACTTGGTCAGAACCATGTTACTAATACATCCCAGATTACAGGATTTTAATGAGCTTGTTACAGTGACAAAACGTACATGCCGTAGGTGTATGATGCAGAACAGTCAATGAAGATGGACCATTACCTCGGGTGAAAAAGGTCAAAAAAACAGGTCTTAGTTGTGTGACATCAGCTCTCTGCTCAATCAATCACTCTTTTTCCACTTGTAAGATGGATGAGAGGAAGCAGTGCCACAGATAGATCATTGTTTTCACTCTGCAGCAGCAGCAGGACATAATGAATCCCATGCTTGCTGAGAGGTCAGAGTAGAGACGGCTTCTTTACCCCTTGGGCACCACTTTATCCCCTGCCCCCTCCAATAAAGACATCCATGCATGACAGTAAGGAGTTTCAGTTTGCTTCAGACAGTCTTGGAGGAACAGATGGGGTTATAACAAAGTGAAGAGGGGAGATGTTGCTGCCCATAATGTGACCACCTGGCTGGGATGTTGTGATAAGACCAAAGCTGGATCAGCTTGTTGCCAAAGCTCAACACGTGTTTAAAAAAAAGCTAGGAGCTCCACATCAAAGAAGACGTTTTTTATTGCATAAGAAAAGTAAAAAAGTAAATTCCTTGGAGTAAATTACCAAAATAAGAATTTCCTGGTAAATCTACATAGAAACTTAACCTGCTACTTGTTTTTGCTCTGCAGCACCGGATTCAAAAAGTCAAACCCTCTGGAAAGAATAAACCCAAATGAAGCTAAACAACGCAAAAAGACAAAATCTTACCAAGTATTTTTGTCTAGTTTTTAGTTCCAATATTTTAGTACACTTGAAATAAGACAAAACTAACTTAAAAGTTTTCATCAAGATAAATGTGCTTGTTTTATGTCAATAATTATTTAATATAGATTTTTTTTTTTTTTTTTTAAAAGTTCTAGTTTCAAAGATTTGGCAGATTTCTTCACTGAAAAAAAGCAGGAAAAATGTCTTGATATTTGTGAAAGAAAATCTGCCAGTGGAACCAGTATTTCTCTTATCTATACTCAAGAATTATTAACTTAAAACAAGCTCATTTATCCTGATGAATACTTACCTTTAAGTTAGTGTTGTCTTATTTCACATGTACTAAAATATTGGAACTAGAAACTAGACAGAAATACTTGGTAAAATTTTATGATTTTGTCATCGAGATACATTTGTTGGACAAAAAAAAAAAAAAAAAAAAAAAAAAAAAAAAAAAAAAAATCAAAAGGTTAATGCTAACAGAAACTGACTCAACCAGGCAATATGAAGATAAATGATTAGTGTTCACAAGGTGTCAAAGTAGAGTAATGGTGGGATCGTCTGTGTGCCAATTTCTTTGTATTGTAGTTCTATTTAGTGTCACTTCCCTCCATTTCCAACAGCTTTATAAACTAAGTCATGTTGAAGGGAATAAATGGTTCCTGGTTTTAATACAAAGTTAAAGCCTGAACCATGTATGAAGAGCTGAGAACTTCATTTAACTGTCTTCAAATCTAAACCAAACAGCTTACAGTATCATCTCTGCTCTTCAGTCTAAATGCTGGGTTCATTGTGTATTCAGCTGCAGGCTTAATTTACCCCCAACAGCATTTAAAACAGAAGATATTTTGAGTGTGTTGGTCACAAACTGAATAATAAACATTACAACTATGTAAACAACCAGTAATAATGCTAACATTTATACTGAAGTTAAACTTAACTTTGATGAATTTGCAAACAGTAACGATAAAAGATCATTTTTCATTTTGTTATAAAGAGCACATCTCATATCAGAGGTGGTAACACTATTTTTGTTTAGGTTAAATTACATTTTTTCAGGTGAGGCAAAATGGTTTGAGACATCAGGGTATTTTAAGTCTTCAGTGAGCCAAACAGAAGAAATGTCCATTTGTCTTGACACAATTTGACAAAATTGTAGAAACTGATTAAAATCTGTTTTAAAATGCTTTTAAAATTATGATTGTGATTTTACAATAAAATAGAAATCATAATATATCATCGTCATCACAGTGTCTACCACCTAACCATTAGGCCAAGACAACCAACTACATGGGACCAAAATGTTCAATAAAACATTTCAGAATCAAGAATTTATCAAAACTCACCAACATTAGAGACATCTCAAACAATTACTCCCTTCATGTGTATTTAGCTGTTAGTTGAAGGGATCCATAAGTGCATCCTTCCTGTCCAGGATGAACATCGTGTATATCTAAATTAGAATTCTAATGAAAAGAAACATGCATTTCTGAAATCCACATTCCCATCATTATTAGTCTTATGCTTCATTTTAGGTATCCAAATTGAAAATCTTTTCCTGATTTCTTGCTTACAGTAAAGAGAATTTTTTTTTTTTTAAATGCTCAAAAGGTCCACGAAAAAAAAAAATTGAAATCCCTTCATTTTATATGGCAAATTGAGAAAAAAACAATTCTAACGTATTGTGACCAAGCTTAGTTTTTGTCAGTGCCATTGTTAGCTGTCACATAGAATAAAATGAAAAGGTGTTAGCAGAGGAAAAAGACAAAGAAAATATAGGAAAAAATTCCAATGATCATATTACTTGAGATTAAAAAGCAATAGTGCATGAAAATATCCAGCTATTTAAAGCCATTTTGACCTAAAGAGGTAAATGAAGACTGTCAGTGTTAACAACATTGTAAATATGTGAAACTGCTGGAGCCTGGATTACTGGAGTGAGAACTGTATCAACAGGAAGAATTCTGTTCTAGAAATGTCACATTTTATTCTTGATCATGAAAGAAAAGAAAAAAGAGTTGGAGGTATTTAAAACAGATTGCCAGTAAATCATAAAGGGCCCCAAAACTTTTTAGTTTCTCACATTTTTTGAAATCTTTAAATGTGAATTTTTACAAGTATGAATATTGTTTAAGATCAGGGATCAACTAGCCTGGCCGTTGGCTTCCAACACAATTCTGCTAGATTCTCATCTCCATTCAGTGCTCCCTCTGGGATTTCTTCCATTGAGCTTGATTTCTCCAGTTGAATTTCATCCTGGCCAATCAGGAAACTGAACAATGTTGCGAACGAGTTGTGAACGATGACCTTGATTTTCTGCGCAGTTTTAGAATTGCAGTCTGCCTGTGGTTATAGTTTGGCAACGGCAGCAGAGGAAGTGAACGAAGCCATTCAGTCCGTGTTGGCCATACTTCCAAATACTGAGTAATTAAAGTTGGAACAAGAGGAATGCTTAAGACATTTTATTGCATTTTAAGCCTGCAGCTCTCATTAACAGCCATCTCATTCAAGTCGACTCTTCTCTCATCGTACTGGGGGATGGTTGTTTACAGAATACAAAATTTCTGGTAAGCTTCATAGCGTAGCTTCCTTCACAATGGAGCTGGCGCATTACATACCTCAAGGCCAAATGTTAGCGATTGAGTAAAATCCAATCCAGTCATTTCAAACTTCAACAGAGTCCATGCATACAGCAAGCAATTGTTTCTCAATAGCTGAGGGTCTAGACCCTTTGTACGAAGCAAAGCGTAGAACAAGGGGCTGGTTTTGACCAGGCTGGGAAAAAAAAAAAAAAAACAATGTGAAAATTATGGGTCAATATCGATATCAATATTGCTGTTATGGCTGATACCTGATTTCAGCAATATTATGAACATATTTCCCTACTCTTTCAACACTGTGAAAAAATGAACACACCACTGACATCGCTTCTCTGCTTCATGTTTCAGTTAAACCCCCCACAAGCCTCTGCTGCATCACTATCACTGTGATAGTAATAGTGATGCAAGCCCAAACAAATACTACGTGGCCAGACCCCCACTAACACTGGCCAGTATCAATGTTAATACAGATATATCCTGCATCCCTGTTTTAGATAGTTTAAATTTCAGCCCTAGAGGTAAAAATACCATTATTTTACCAAAATCTGCCCAATATAAGTTGCATTTAGAAACGGCTGTATTTAGTGGGTAGATTGTTAAGAAAACAAACACCATTACCTGCAAATATTTTATGTGTAGAAAACGTGTATACATGCAGTATGATCACAGGGTGCCCTTTATTCCAACCAAGAAAATGTACTTTCAGCACAAAAGTCACATCAGTTATCAGTACCAGCCCACTGACTTTACCTTTGAAATTCAAGTGAAATTGCAATTATCTACGGTTTCAAAAAAGGACTGGCTGCACATGATATTTGGTAGAATACTACACACAGTGTGCAAAATTACTAGCCTTATTTTTGAGGATTATTTTTAATAATCACCAACTACAATGCTCTCAGTTAATCCAAAAATGTTAGTAAATCTCAAACATGGATGTTTAAGAAAAAAAAAAAAAGTGAGGTTTTAGCTTTCTTAGGAGAATATCTATATGTGCACAATTACTGGGCAATTATTATTGTGCAGAATTATTATGCAACCAAAATGAAAAACACATTTTCCAGTCTCACTTTTTTATTTTCATCTGTATAAGTGAGAACTACAAACAATGCAAAACTTTCCAATAAACATTTCTGAGGTTATAATAAAAAATTTTTAAAAAAAAATCATTTAGCCCCCCTTCTTTTTAATAACAGTGATCTTTTCAATCATCAACAGTGACCATCATGGAGTCTGTCAGTTTCTGGATCTGTTGACGATCAGCTTTTGGTGCAGCAGCAACCACACCCTCCCAGACTCTGTTCAAAGAGGTGGACTGTTTTCCTTCACTGGAAATCTGCCGTTTAAGAACTGCCCACTGGTTCTTAGTTGGGTCAGGTCAAGTCAGGTGGGGGGAGGGGCCATGTCATACGTTTTTCATCTTCGATGCCTTTACTAGATAGCCATGCAGAGAACTTGGATCAATGTAATGGAATATTGTCCTGCATAAAAATCATTGTCTTTTTGAAAGATGCAGACTTCTTCCTGAACCACTGTTTAAAAAAAAAAAAAAAGTGTCTCTAAAAACTGGCAGCAGGTTTGGGAGTTGATTTTGAGCCCATTTTCAACCTGAAAAGATCCAACCAGCTCATCTTTAATGATAGCAGCCCATGCCAATACCCCACCTCCACCTTGCTGCTGTCTGAGTCGAACTGAAGCTCTGTGACCATTACTGATCCACATCCATCTAGTCCGTCAGGAGTCTCGCTCATTTCATCCCTAGAACCTTTAAAAAAAAACAAAAAACATCTTTCTTCAGATATTTTCTGGCCCAGTCTAGACCCTTCAGCTTGTGTCTTGTTCAATGGCAGTCGGGTTTCTGCCTTCCTATAGCTTGACCATGACTGTGCTCTGAACATCTTGTACTTCTAGCTATTCCAGGTAGGTAGTAGTTATGGAATATGACAGAACTGGAAGATAATGGGTTCCTGGGAGCTTCACGCTTGATTCTTCTCAAATCCTTGGCAGTTCATTTGCTTCTTTTTTTCTCAACACATTTCTTGCGACTATTTGCAACAAAATATTTGATGGTTCTGTGATCACGCCCCGATATCTTAGCAGTTTCCAGAGTGCCTGTGAGAGACTTTTGTTAATTTTTGACTTATCAGAGTCTATTTAATCTCTTTTTTGGCCCATTTTCCCTAAAGAAAAGAAACTGCTTCATAATTATGCACACCTTGATATAGGGTGTTGACCTCCTTAGTAGACGTTGACCGATATTTTGGGTGAATATTTGTGGTTTTTTCTTGTATTGGCATCGGCCGATACGTTCATGTGTTTGCAGATCCATTAGCGCATTCAGTGGCCATGGCTTAAGACCACATGACCGAATGCATTGTTGCTCCCTCCCTGGCTGAGAGCAGCTGGTAATGCTGTAAGACTGAGTGCCAACAACAAGGGTGAGTGGGCCCTATGAAATCTGTTTTATTTTACAAGTTCTATTTTATTTCTTCCCAAATTCAACTTTTTCCATTTTTATTTTTCTGAATTCCATTTTAACCATGTTTATTAACCCAAAAAGTATGTAATTATGGTGTGAATGACAAAAATTGAACGAATCAATAGTTAGAGGTCCACATTTACTGTTATTCTGTTTCACAAACAAATCAAGCTGCTGTGTTTCAACAGAATATTGGTTTTACAAGATATTAAAAAAATTGTTTCCTACTTGTTTTTTTAAAAACTCAAACATTATGTGAATTATGTGCATCGTTAACAAAACAAAATCTCAAAATCTCCCTTTTTAAGATCCCTCAGTTGAACTGAATACCAAAATATTTGTCACATATAAAACCTTCAAAAAGTAAAAGCTTGTACATGCTTCAATAACAATCAGGACCTTTGTTCATTTTTACTTCTTCCATTTGTCACCAACATCTTCAATAAAGATGTCAGTGTTAAATAATAATTGTTAAATAATAATTGTCAGTGTTTTGGTGTTCCTGCAACTGCAGCCCCAGGGCCACTCCCAGCGATGTTTGCATTGCTTTACCAAAAATGAGCAACGTTTGTTTCATTTTTTTTCCTAAAGGAATATTTTCCTAAAGGATAAGCATCTTTAACTCTTGCTTTTACTGATTTATTTCAATGTTCAAGAGTTAGCAGACAAGACTGACTGGAGCTAGCTAGCTAGCTTCTTCTCCATTTCCGAGTCGTCATCGTGTCCTTGCGCCTCCAATCAACAGGGTCCTGACAAAACGCACAAAAAAGTTTTCTTACATTTCATAAAACTCGTTGGCCTTGTACCTTGTGCTGAGCTTCAAGGGGTTTTTTTGTTCTTTTTTTGGGGGAAGACGTCTGTATTTCAGAGAGATTTTTTCACCATGGCTGAATGGTTTATGCTGTCTGGCCGGAGAGGAGAGCTGAGCCAAGCTCCACCTAACCAGGTAACAGTGGGTATGGGAGCTGCAGCTGATGTGAGCACTTAATATCTTTGAGAACAAAGAACAATGTGTGGCATGTGCATTTAAATCTGTCTCTTGCTTGCGCAATATGTGTTCTGGCACGTGCTTGGCTCTGAGTCTGCACCGCAACTTGATAAGGTTAATGTAAATGAAACACACCACTCATCAATCACAAACAGGTCTTTTTCATTCAGAGTATTCCTTGCAAGCACTGCATTTGCTTTGACAAATAACCAGCAAATTAAAATACTGCACCAAGCAGCAGACATTACAAAACAAAGAAAATTTAATGCAAGAAATACTTCAAATTTGTACCCAAAAAATATTTATTCAAGCATACAAATATATATTACTGTCCATTTTAGGTAATTTTTCAAAAAATATACTTTACTTTTAAATATGACCATGGCTAGTCCAAGATTTATGGGGGCTTGAGCAGAATCTAAATTAGGGGCCCCTCTTCTTGTTAAGAACATCACCTCAACTAACAGCATTTCAATACAGATTTGGTGAAATCTGGGAGAGGAGGCAATATTTAATTGGTCAAGCCTAAAATCAATCAGTGATAGTTGGTTATTATTTACTGGGAAGTATTTGTTAACAAACCAAGCTCAAACACAAACATTAAACTCAGCATCAAATTGTAGCTATAGTAACACAACAATCAAAATGGGCAGATATATTTTTTGCACTTTTACAAACTAAACTTGCCAACTCCTTTAAATCTTAAATTTAAATGTAAAACAATTTAGGGCTTTTAAATTTTCTTGTTTGTTGTATTTAAATGTTCTACATTGTTTGCTATCCCTTGTTAATATGTTTTGTTTATTTTGTTAATAAATGTTTCTTTTTTTGTTATTAAAATTGAGACTTGTGTAACATTTGTTACCGTGTCATTTTTATTATGTACATGGAGAAAGAAAAAAAGCAATATCAACTTCAAGAATTGGCCCCACAAAAAAGAAAAAAAATAGCAGCACATATCAGGGATCAGTTAGACTGATGTCAAAATATATGGTATCGGGATCCGCCTTAAAAACTTGTGTCAGTTGATCTCTACTCCACACCCTCCCTCATTACACAGACACAAATCACCTGCTATGATTAAATTCATTAAAGGGGTCATGACAACAACTTTCATTTTTCTATGGTTTTGGGGGTATAATATGATCTGTTTTGCACTGATGAGGCCGTGTGAATGTCAAGAGTTGGTATCAAAAGCCCTGCTCATGACGGTCAGCTTTGTTTCTTTGCTCAAAAATGGACGAATCAGAGAACAGGTTATTTTTCTGTGTAATTCATATTCTCCAATTAGAGAACATTATCAAGCAAACAGTCCCCTCTCCCCAGCTGATATACCGGCTAATTTAAGGGCTAAATCGCACTAGCATGTCTGGCTGCTCCACTTGAGGATGTTCAGCGCATTTTACTGAAGAGTTCCCCAAATGTGGTTGTAGCCAATCAGAGTGAAGTCAAGCAGGTAGAGCCACATATCATGACCGTACCCAAGCCTTTTACCGAGGAGGGAAATCTGGCCTGCCAAAACAACCCCCTACAAAAAGGTGACGTTATTTTTTAAATGAAATTCTTCGGAGAATTGACATAAGCAGCAATATCAACTACATGAAATAGTTTATACAGTGATGTCACCACCCCTTTAAGCATTCAAGTTTATCCAGACTGAGGTTAGAAAATATACCTAAAAATGATGATATGGTCAAAATACTCACTTGCCTGATAATTGTGCACACGGTGTATATTTCAAGTATCAAGGATTCAGGTTCTGAATATTGGTAGTATATTTGGACATTTACATGGACTAACTATCTATCCCTACACTTGCTGTATAATTTAGTGGCTTACTGGAGATACTAAATCTCATGGAGAGTGATGGGGACATTGTGTAATGACACTAAACACAAAAGAGTTCAAAATAATGTAGCTTAATTATAATCAATATCATCTTCATAATTTGGAGTAATATTATGGCAATTACATATTTTCCTCACATCGTGCTGCCGTAGTTTTACTCATATAAACATGTTTGTTGAAGAAAAACGCTCCTGAACGGCTAACTGACTAAAAGATTTGGAGCAAAAAGCAACAGGTAGATATAAACAGTTATTGAATTAATAATCTTCAAAAACTGTGAAATCAAGTAGAAGTATTTTGACAAACAGTAAGGAGAGTGCCTTGCCTGTGTTTTGCCTTGGGCTACAAAATGAATAAGTCCGCCGCCGAGGTCTTAACAGTCAGTCAAGACAAAAGCAGTAGTGGGCTACCACATTTTTGTTCACATTGATATCTGAAGTCCCCTCTTTAAATAATTAAAGAATTAGTAAAAAAAAAAATAAATAAAATAAATAATAATTAATTAAAAACTACAAATCAGTTCTAGATTTCTGAGTGCTGATCAGCAGTCTGCCTTTAGGCAAAGACCAGCTTGCAGGCTCTCAGCGCATACTGGTGGATTTCAGATTTGACAGATTGTGTTGGAACTTAAGAGCTATGTCAGCTCTTAAGTTCCAACAGGCAGCCTTGCCGTCATTCGTTGACCTCAACATGTGACCCTTGACCTTGTTGTGTAACACAGCACAGCACAGCACAGCAGATCCACATGTCAGTGCTGTCATTCCCAGTGTTTCTGGCTGACAAAAGCATGTGGTTACGTGGGGTTGGCCTCGTAGAGCCAGTCAAGTTCACAGACCAACGCCTCACTAAATCTGCTGTCTTAGAAGTAACGATGGCAAATAATCTTCAGTGGACAAACTTCTTTTATTATATGCAATATGAAATCTCTTGTCACAAGGCTAACAAACCCCCAGTTTATTTTTCAGCAGTTTTATCTGAAGCAGAACAGAGCAGATAAACAACTAACCTATACTTTACTGTCTTTTGTCAGTAAGGTAGTCAGTTTAGTTCCATTTCATCTTAAGAGACGAAAGCTTTCTGCTAATTGGAACAAAACAAAGCAGCTCAACTTCACACTCCTAAAACCATAAACTACTAGAATACTTCTCTCATTACAGTGTGGATTTTAGCACCTTTTAACAATAATAGCCTATAAAGAATAATATTTATGCTCATTATAACAACCGAAAACATAAGGTTTCCATCTGATGACCTTAAGCTAATCAATGCACTTTTTAAAACTGTATTTTAGATACCGAGTCATGGAAGGCAGAGAACTTTTATCAGCTCATTCAGGGGGGGGGGAGAACATGTTTTAAATAGGTAATGATCTTCAAAGAGAAACTTAATGTAAACCTCTGAACTATGAAAACCAACCATTCGGATCAAGCTAAAAATCTTGGCAGCAACAATCGCTCTGTTTTCAGGTGTTCCTAAGAGGAACATAGCTCCTCTACAACCGCTCCACAACTCAGATGCACACACGCTGACAGAGAGACTAGAAAGACTTCAGGGTCTCGAGTTGATTTTAAGGTGCTTTTACAATCATGCTTTTGCACACAAGCAGGGCCTGACTTTGGTTCCACATGCTCTCTATGTACACACACTTAAATGAAAATCTATACATTTTAGAGGAGATAAAACATTATACAGTGTTACGAAAGAAGACAGGTTAGAGTAGTGCAAATTTGGATGTCATCATTTCCCAGTAGAGCATGTAACAGTTGGATGTTCCTGGTGTGGGTCATTAATGGTCTTAGTCCCACTTTTTTTTTAATCAGATCTTCCTACTTTTATTTTTTTAAAAAGTCAATCCTGGTACCTCTGCTGCACACCTTCCCCCTCCCTGCCCATATACTGTCTAATACTGCAAACAAAGCTCACTAGTGCCACAAAAACCTTTAAAATAAAACTGATTCTTTTCTAGTTTCAACTTAGTTTAAGTTAATTCTACAAGTCATTTTATTACTCTTTTAATTTATGCCAGTTCGCTAAATCTAGATTTATTTTACTTCAGTTTGTTTCTATATTTTTATTATATTTATTCTGATCTTAGTTCAACACTTGGAAGTATTTTAAAATCTAGAATGTTTCATAGAATTTTTCTGTATACTTTACATGTCCCCTCAATGTCAACATCATCATTAGGACAGTCATGTTTCCTCAGTCCTTCACATCATAATCATCATCATCATCTTGTTAACTAGACATTTCTGCACATTTGTTTTCCCTATTTCGTGCTAAGCCCTGTTTAGCTCCTGGTTTATTATTGCTTCATCTCTTGATCTTATGTAGAGCACATTGTGTTGCCCTCAAGAGAGACTGATTGTCTGATTGATCTATTGATTATACTTGATCAAAGACAAACTGATGGTTCTAATACAGTATTTAAAAAGGAAGGTTATATTCTTAACAACAACTGATAGCCTCCCACTTTTAGATCATTATTTCATATTTTTCAGCAAAAAAAGTACATGATTGCTGATAAACCTCAATTGGTCACCCCCTTTAAGACATCAAACAGATGATGATTTTTATTGTGGAGCCATTGTTGGTTCCATACATCTAATGAACATTAACAGTGTTGATCCTGATGCGTGACTGGGGTCTGGGTCACACTGTGGTCAGGGAGGTGGGGGCGGAGGTGGAGTAGGGACTCTATCACTACCACTTGACATGCTCAAAGGAGCAACTTCTCTTTCATCATACCAGGGGTCAGAGTTTTATTGCCTCACAGAGTCAGCCAGTATACAGCACAGAGCAAACTCTGGCCTACAACAGCCATCTGATTATAATTATCTCACAGCCAGAGCAAAGACCATCCCCATCAGCTGGACATGTCCATGCAGCCAATAGACTCCTAACTTTGACACTGTCATATCACTCTGATATTAATCTGATATTTGAGAAAATGGAAATATCCCAAGACTTTTACCAACTCAGGAACAGGAAGTTATGATAAAAATCCTATTTTATTATAATAGTTTCTTATAGCAAACCACGTGGCACTGACTTGGTTTTGAACTGGTGATCAAAGGAAAGGAGAAAAACTAACTTTTAGTTTAACATTTTTTCATAGAAAAAATAATTAAAACACTGAGAAAATGTTCAGATTTAAAAGTTAATTAATGACTGATTCCTACTGTAGATGGTGTTCTGGGTACTGAAGTTAATAAAACACGAGCTTAAACCAGAAAATTGTCGTTTGTGTAGTTTTTCCCCATGAGAATAACCGAAAATTAAATTTGGAAAAAATTTCCATTTTTATTCCACTGATGAGTCTAAAGTTTATCAATAAAAGAAAATTGCAGGAATACAAATAAATCAGTTCATGGCCAAAAATCAGCTAATTTTCAGCTTCATCAACTAACCTGTTTCCGGTCCTAAGGAAACTCAAAAGTACGATTCTTTTTCCAATCAATAAATACATCAATGCACTAAAAATTCACAAATGGAACCAAAGAATATCTTCTGGTAGCATCTGGTAGTGACAGCTAAAGAAGACAGCTGTTAGCTGTTTCTTAGTATCACTGAGGCGTTTAAAAATGAAGCCAGAAGCAACACAAAATGTGAGCTACTTTTAAACAGGAAGTGAAATATTTTATCAGATAGCACGAAGGCTTGACATACTGAAGCAATGTGTCATAAATATGAGCTCCTGTCTGACATCCAAAACACTGCACCTGGAAATGTTGGCAGCCTTTTGAAAATCTCAGAGTTAAGGTAATGGTCTACATTCTCCAGGAATGGAAACGGAGACTGCTGTTCACCACATTGAGATGCTAACACATCCTAAATGTGAACTCCATGATAATGTGGCTTGTTTTAAAACAACAGTGAAACCTTTTCTCAAAGCAACATCTGACCATTCCCCTCATTAAGGCTTGAAAAAAATCTTTAAGATCTTTTTTTATATTATTTTTATTTTAAGTAGCCCATTTCACAATGATATGGGGGTGGGGGGGTACATACTCCTTATTATCACTTTCATTGTTATTACAAGAGATGCCATAATTTATCCTCATCACCCACCTCTACTTTAATCACCTAAATTCTGGTTGTTATACATTAGTGATAGGGTTGCACCATATCAGGAAAATATGGAATTGTCATACCAAAAACTGCGATGACAGAATATGATTGCTCAACATTTTCTTTTTTTTTTTTTATCATCACACAATATCCACACAATTCAGAGTTTCAGTGTTTTATACTAAAATACACATCAGATGGTGACTGAGACTTGATATATTGTGCAGCTTTAATTTGTGATGATAATTGTTAAACCCCAAAAATAAGCAAAAATTGTCCTTTCACAACCTGAAGAGACGACGCTAACTCAAATCTGTGTATGTTTGTGTTCAGGTTAGAAGAACAGCATCTGTTCAACAGATCTATTTAAAAGCGTCAATGTGCATGGCTCTATGTGCCTTTTCTGTAAAACAACAACATTTCATGATGCTGAGCCTGAGCTGCACAGACTGCTGCAACCAGCTACTGACTACTGCTTCCAGGCTTCTGAGTATGAAAGAATTTTTACCTGTGTACAAAACACAGATCAATGCTGCTTGTTTCTCCACTATTTGAGACTTTTAAGTGAAACCAAGCTGGTTTCATTCTTTACATGAGCTGCTCTTTTATAACCCTGACTTCCCAACAACAGTATCTATCAGAGCTACAGCCTCACAGGAAGGCCCTCGCTACACTACATACCAAGTTCAGTGTTTTACAGCTGCCTATAAACTCATCCTCCACCCAAATTCAAACTCAAACTGAAGACATTTATTGCCTCTGGCTTGGCTACGTGATGAATATCACAGAAGCCTGACAAAAGCCCAACTCACAGATCAAGTATCATTGTGTCATGATATCCCACCCCCTTCCATACACCACCACATAATATAGTCATAGGGGCATGGGGTATAGGGCTTCCTCTCACATCCCCCCTGCAGCCCATTAGCAGCTGTTGGAGCCCTTCCACCTCTGCCAGGACCGAGCGAGCAGAGTGCCATCCAGCGCTGCAGCTCATGGATCAAGTGGAGGCCGTAAATACTTTGCTGGGTTATGTTGAGGTCAGCGGCAATAATGCTTCAAGAGCATCATCCCACTGTCCCTGGTCATCGTTCAAATAGCACTTACCTGCTACTTCCCCCCCACACGTCACATGGTACACCCCCCCCACACACACACACACACAATTACAACATTTTTAAACTAAAAATACAAAATCTAAACTGATAAACATATAGGCCAACATTATAGGTGGAGAAATTATGCAAATATTCTGTATTTATGTAATTTTACATTGTTACATATTTTCATTTCTCACATCCATCAAGTTATGCTCGTAATTTCAAGTAAAATGAGACAATAGTATTTTTTTTTTTTTATTTTAACTAATGTAGTTCAATACAGTAATGAATAAGAATGAACTTAGAGTTCTAATTGTTTCAACTTCACTGTGAGTCTTTGTAATCTGCATGGATTGTAATCTCTGCCTCTGTAATGCACTGCCTTGCAGTGCTGCTGTGGTGATGCATCACCATCTGACCTCCATCAGCCTGACCTCACGTGTGTTGCCAAGAAACAACAGCCTTTAAACCTCTGGGGCAGAGGAGACTTCCTGCCACAACACTGCCCATAAATGGTTTGTTTAAGTTAAAAGTTTATAATTCATATTTATATATAAATTTTTTAAGGGGCATAGGGTATACGTCAACATTTTGACAGTTTTTTGATGCTTGTATACATATTTATGATCAAAATGGATCAAATGATCAAAAACATGAAAGGAAAAAAAGCAGGGAAAAAAGACAGCCAAAAATGCAACTTAAAGCTGTTGAAGAATAATGCCGTTACATCTGGAATGCTGAATTTTGGCGTGAATAACATAATGGCATCCAGAGACAAAAGTAGCAAAGTCTTCAGCTTGAATCTCGGTTCATAAATTTACAGTTTATGTGGTGAATTATCCAGAGAGGTGGAGGAAATCAAAAGAAATGTTGCATGAGTGCAACAGTTTGGAGACTTAAACAACCAGCTTCCTAGGGAGAGATGTAAAAGCGCCCTGTGGTGAACCCAGTCTGCCTGTAATTCACCACAGTGAGGAGTGGTTGCTTATGCCAAAAAAGACATTTGCAAACCCTCAAATTCTCACATAATTAGGTTAGATAGTGGAATTTATGCTCCTGTTTGAACCAGCATTGCCAAAGCATTCCAGCTCTAAAAGTCTGGCTACAGTTTGGTTTCACACATGTTGTTTGATCCCAGAAAGTCACTTCAAACTAATGATACACAGAAGAGATGTCAAAATAATACGAACTGTTGTATAATCAATACTAGAAAAGTAAAAGATACTCATTTGCATCAAAACTGATAAACTGACTCATTTCTTAGATTCACCCAAATTGTGGCACTTCCACTTCCAGCAGCAGCACTGCAACCATAGCAACTCTCAGCCAGGATCAATGAAGTACATCTTATATTGTCTGACCTACCTGGCTCCTGTTGTTGATAACTAAAGAAAATATTAAGAATATTAAGCAAACTTAACAGAAAGACAGAATATGAACAGAGCTGCTGCTGCTGCATTGATCAGATCCTTGTATAAATTGTTAGAAATGTTGTGGATGTACCACATCCATGTTTCCAATGAAATTTATTGACAACACACATTTAAAAACACCAAAAGGTTGATGCTCATTTTGAAACAGAGTTTATTTTAGTATAAAATGATCCTTTATTTGTCCCTTAATAGTAATATTTACTTATATCAACAAACTGCAACTTGATAGAAAAATGGAAGAACAAAGTGGCACAATCAAGATAAGCAATTATACTAAATTAAAAATAATTGCATGAATGATTCAAAGGTACATACTTCCATAAAGAATATTAACACTTATACTAAGTGTTATCATGTCTACTGTTTTACCAAACAGGGAAAGGACATTTTTAAACAAAATATTTTTCGAAACAATTGCTGAATTCTCCCCTACTTATTGGTCTTGCCCAGATTAAGGAAGTTCCCATATTGTCATATTGTAATTACAGCTATGTTTTTGCCCTTAACAAGGAACCCTGTGCCTTCAAAAAAAAAAAAAAAAAAAAAAAAAAAAAAAAGTTGGCTCGGTATTGCAAATAGTATCGAGAACTGAGTATTTTCTTAGTATCAGTACAGTTTTAGTAACATGACAACCCTGCTGCACATGCACTGGATGGAAGGGAAATTAAAAGTTAAAATTCTCAGAATGCATTTCCAGTTGAATACTTCATTTGGCTCAGGCACAAAGAAAAAAAGTGAGGCAATGGTGAAGCTAATTGTTGTAGATAAACAAGCATGATGATCATGTGGAGAGAGTAGTTATTGAGTTAGTGCAATCTTTGGTTATCAGCAGATGGTTTTGTCCTGACTGAGGACAAATAAAAAGTAGATATCACAATGAAAGAAAGCATGCTCTAACCTTCTAACCTGCTAACCTCTAACCGGCAGCACTCGCCTCAGTGGTCTGGCTGTTGTTTGAACAATCTGTCCTAGCTGTGGCATGAACTGTGTTGTGTAGACTTCCCTGCTTTAAAAAAAAAACAGTGTTGTTAGGATTGATGGCAGCATTTCAATGTACACTTCAAAATACTTCAATGTATTTTTATAGAAAACATTATTCCAAATGAAGGCCAGGACTTTAACCTGATAATGTGATTAAATAATTTGATTAATTTTAACACATTAAAACTTTTAATCCAATTTTCTTTTTTTAACATACAAAGGTCCTGGCTGGAAATAAACAGCAGCAACAGATGACAAAGCCACTTCTCTTGGCCCACTGAGGGTTAATTTTTGCTTCAAGGAAGTTCCATGAATTATCAGGGGTTCCTGAAACCCTATTTAGCTGAATATGTATAATAGCACTTTGCACCAATCTGATGGTTGAATAACCTAAATAATGAATTAAAAACAATAAATATATCTGTTGTTGAGCTCATATGTCTATTTATTCAATACCTGAGCATCAAAAAAGGTTTTTGAATTGAAAATGTTGCTAATTTTGATGATATACAGTTGGAATAAAATGTGATTAATTGCAATTAAATTGATTACAATTTTTAATCGAGTCCCACCACTGATGTTTTTATAAAGAGTAACGGTTGCACTGCAAAAACACAAAATCTTACCAAATATTTTGGTCTAGTTTCTTATGCTAATATCTTAATACACTTAAAATAAGACAAAACTAACTTACAAGTAAATTTTCAGTTTGTTTTAAGTCAAAAATTCCTTGATATTGATGAAAAAGTTCTAGTTATAAGAGAAATAATCTGCCAATGGTACAAGATATATTTCCTACATTATAAGCCAAAATGAAAATGTCTTGTCCCATTGGCAGATTATTTCACTTATAACTAGAACTTTTTCATCAATATTAAGGAATTTTTGACTTAAAACAAGCTTCTATATGGTGCTGAAAAGTTACTTGTAAGTTAGTTTTGTCTTATTTCATGTGTATTTAAGATATTTGCACTGGATACTGGAACAAAAATACTTGGTAAGATTTTGTGTTTTTGCAGTGTGGACCATGAGCTTTAGAGCGAGCTGTGATAATTATCTTCACGTAAATAATACTACAGTTGGGTAGTAGGGGGAATAAGAGAAAAGTAACAATTGGGAAAAAGGAATGTTTGGCCAGTGTTAAAAGGACATTCGTTCCATTTTCCCATGTAAGCAGCTTTGCCCAGACTCAAGCCATTGCTTGAGTCTGGGCAAAGCTCTATTATGGGCTCTATTAATGTCCGTCTTTAATTTTAGGTCAGTGGGAGGAGAGTTCCAGAATTTGGGAGCCTTAAAGAAGCAACAAGACTATCCAAAGGATGTTTTAAATTTGTGTGCGATTAAAAGATGCATGAATGCTCTTACTTCATGAGGGCTCATGATGAGCCGGGTCCTGAGTCTGAGTTCTGCCATGGTGCCCGTTATTTTTCTGCAGAGTTTCAGGTTTTCTGCAGGCTTTGACTCAAAGAACATCCAGCTTTGTTGAACTTCCTCTACAGCAAACGCCTCTCTTTGGATTTGTGTCAAACTAATCACTCCTCTGATGCTTCTGAGGCATCAAGCTGCAACTCTACAGGCCTTTTGGTGACAGAAGTCCGGAGACAAGAAAATGCAACAAGATGGATTATATCTGCTCATTTACCCCTCACCTTTCACTACTCCCCCACCTTCAGCTGCAAAAGAAACCCACTCCCATTCTACTGTACTGGTCATCATTCAATCATCACAGCAGGGAGGGGGAAGGAAAGAGTGGGGGTCACATCCTGTCCCAGTCCCACTCGCTGCCTGCCGTCCTCCTCACCATGTCCCGGGGGACAGGACAGCCCCCCATCGGCACCTTCGGAGCCAAAGCAGAGGCTGACAAAGCACTTTCTTTCAGCCTACGCTCCCTCCTCGCACCAGGGGCTCCAAACCCCCAGGATCACTTCGACACAAATACCAAACCTGTCTTCCTGCTTTATTCCTCCACGGCCTTCAGTCCCATTAAAATCTGCACACTTCAGAGCAGGTTGTGTGTGTGGGATCAATAGAAATTAGGTCTGTTTCTTAAATGTGGTTATGCGGAGACTCTGAGTGGAGCTGGAGTTGCCCTGAGCTTTAAGCTGCTTTTGTTTCTTCTGAACAATAGTGGATGATGGTAAATAGGCCTGAGGAGTGGACATCGCTATTCAGCAGTCAGGAATGGGTTTTCCAGCTGGACCTCAACATCTGGAGGCATCTCTGAGCTGGGGTGAATTACTCTCTCTTACTTAGCAGATAAACTGTCAGGAAAACGGGAATGGTTTCTACGGTGACATCTTCAGTGTCTCACTACCTTCAAAGTTGGAAAACTATAGATGTTTTTACAGTTGCACAAGAGACATGAGAGAGAAAGAAAAGTAGAAGTTGTCCTGTAATCTGTAGGGAGAGAATTTTCTCCTTCCACCAAGTTTTATTACTTTCAGTCACCTGATCAGGATTATGGATTTAGGAAAGGAGAAATTTAACCATTGTCTACAAATGTACAGCAATTACAGTTAGAATAAATACTTTCAGAGCTATCAAAGTTCCCCTGTGTTTATTTTTTGTTTGTTAGTATTTATATTGAGCATTAAGAATCATTTAGTCACTCTTAATATGTTGAAGAGGAGCAGGGTTGAGGCAATAATAATAATAATAATAATAATCTTGGAATTGACAATAAATTCTGTTTTCACTAAATCAACCCACATTAGCTTACAAGTCAAAATAAATACCTCTCTCCGTGTCAGTTATTATACACACCATTATGTATTTATGATAAAAGAAACGTAAATATTGACAAGACATCTACAAGACGTATATTTAATATAAATAAATATGTTTAGAATTAACAGTGATAAAAAAATTTTTTAAATATTTTTGTCTGAGCTTGGTTATTTATTATAAAGATTTAAAGGCTGCAAATAGATTTCCATCATCTGAGACAGATTTGTTTACAGCTCAGTTAATAAAGATACTGATCTGTTTGTGAAAATTTAAATAAATGATATAAATTCCAGTAGTGGTCAAAAGTGGATTTTTTTTTTTTTTTTTTTAATTATCAGGGTTTCCACAAATGTTCCATTTCAAAAATTCTATACTTTTCCACAGTCAAATTTAATAGGACTTTTCCACCAGTTTCAATAACATTTTTGATAACTGTGCACAATATTTTTATTTATTTATATGTTCCACAAATGATGAGAAAACAGAATGCTGAATTCAGCTTCCACTGAAGCAGAGTGCATGCTAAAGGGCCATTTCACTGCTTTTGTGGCACCCAGACCAACTTAGACCAGCTCTATAAATCTAAATCTATAATACCTGATCTTTTTAAATCTGGGCTAGATCATCTTACATCTAATCCAGATGTAATTTCCCCATGGGGGACTAATAAAGGTATTGTTCTTCTTCTTTAAAGCAACATTTGTGATATGCCTACACATTTATTCTGGACATAACATCAAAAAACATCAAAAAACAGCTGTGGAAACTCTTTGGTAAACCACACTTACAGTTTGAAGATCCCATTGCCAATTTGAAACCCAGATACAAGACAGTCTAGAGGCGAAAGAGCAGTGAAATGAGTGGACATGTGTGGCCTGTGTCATTTAAATAAAAACTAAATATTTAATCAGCTTGGTAAAAAAAAAAAAAAAAAAAAAAAAAAAAAAAAAAACTTAAGTTCAGTTGTAAATCTTTACATTAATTAAATATAAAAAGCTCTTTTTAAAAGTCTTTTGTATTTATTTATTTTTTTTTTTTTTTGGACAATGAAATGAAGGATAAATTAAGCCTGGAAACAAACATATTTCCATACCGTTCCAGACCTCCAAAATGGTGAAATCAAACTCCAGACTTTTCAATAATGAACTCAGTTATAATGAAAAGAGATACCAATGTCTGTAAAAGAAAACACTAAAAAGGAAATATTTAAAAAATAATTTAATTTGCAAACACTTGTTAAAAATGTATTAACTTAGCTATTTGAATTTTATCTTCATTACTTCAGCAATTCAATGTCTATGACCAGCTTCGAAAAATCTATGAACGTTTCCTTCACTGTTTTTTTTATTTATTGACTGAGAAATTAGTTGTTTGGTGTTTTCTTTTTTTTTTTTTTTTTTTTTTTTTTTTACAACCAAGCTTAAGTGGCGCCAGGGCACCATTACTGTGTTTAGGAGGGGCAGGTTTGGAGGGACTTTTAATCTTGGATGTGACGATAAATTTTGTGTTCCCCGCATGGGGGCTTGAAATGGGACTGGCGCCTGCCGCAAAGTGCTGTGAGGCTCAGTTTGGGTCCGGGACAGGCCGATATCAGCGAACAGGTTCCGATGAAGAAGCGAAACATTTTCAGGCGACGTGAGAGGAGGAGGGGATGTAGGAGAGAGAAAGTCAGAGCCGTGTGAGGAGCTGAACGCAGGAACCCGTTCCCGTGCCCCCCCATTGTCAACCCTGGCCCGTTCCGTCCGGATTTGGGCGACTAACAGGCTAATGGCTGCAGGGCCTTCTCCAAGTTCAAAAGTTCAGCTTTTACGATCTCCTCGGGCCTGACTGACCACCTCCAAATAAAAACATTCCGACCTCTGTTCCCACCAGCTCCAGCATTTACACACACAACTCAACAACCAAGTAAACACACACTCACACTTTGGAATAATAAACCTAACTCATTCTTTTCCTCTTGACTAACAAACCAAATCTTGTTTATAATTTTACTCTTTTGTCAGAAACCAGTTAGTTCGCAAACCTAAACTTCATCCTAACCGCTGAGCCAGCAGCAGGAAGGCAGCTTTAATTCCATTCATTCATCCCCCTCAGCAACAGTTTGCCGCCGCCGCCGCCGCCGCCTCTCGCTGACGGGCGGACGGACTCGGACGCTCATCAGACATGCAGACGTGTGTTTTCGGATGGAGGCGCAGTGCTTCCCTACCGTTCACTGACTTGGCGTTGTTTCTCTCCGGGTAGTCGAACCCATTCGTCCTCTTCTCTATCTCCATCCTCCAGCACGGGCTGATCCGGAGTCAGCCCCGCGTTGCCCCTCACCGCCACACAGCAGGGATGATGGTGGGGGGGAGGGACAGTGCTAGTGCTGTTGCTCTGAAGTGAAGCAAGCTGTCCTCAGCTCTGCTGTGTCACCGCTCGGACCGCGGTCCCATGCCTTTCAACGAACTGTTTCCAGTCCGTCAGCAGGGAATTACTGGATCCATCCCCCACCGCACCCCCCAGGAATGGTGCGTTCGAGGTCTGAACGTTGGGCGGAGTTCAGTGGCTTGGCGACTGAAGTAAAGTAGTTTGGCCGAATTAATCTTGGTTTATTGTTAGAGGACATAAATATCACGCCTGCAACGCGAACATATAATTCCTTTCAGTTTGCTATTATCAGAGTACTTATCAAAACACCGGGGTTTTAACTCAGAAAACGGATATGTTAATTAAAAGGTACATAGATGGCCATAGGTGCATAGATGGTAAAAGCGTAAACTGAGCAAAGTAAGCGCAGGTAAATTAAAACATTTTGTTCTCACCCTTCTCCATTTTAACTGCAACACAAATGTAAAACCTGTTCTATGCCAAACCAGTTTAAACTAGCTGAGTTGGAAGACGTTCGGGGGTTTAGGTCTATTTTAGTCTCTCCTGTCTAAATGGAAGGCAGCACCAGTGCACGCGACAGCGAGCAGCTTTCGCCCTGAGGGAATTATGGGAAGTGAAGTTTAGTGTCCTTCTTGGCCACCAAAATCTTAGCTGTTAACTTGAAGCTAATGGACTATAACTGATGAACACATTAGCTAGTGACTGTTTAACTTTCATGTATGGAAACTCGTGTATTTATTTCATTTTTTAGAGGAAGAATGTTTTAGGATTTTTTTTTTTTTCAGTGGACGTCAGAAGGAAAAAAAAAAGATGTGGAGCGTCCTCTGCTGGATACTTCACTATGTCCAACTGCGCTTTAGATCACCTTATACAGACGAAACCAAACTTTTTGGCACCATTGGAAAATATGTATATGACCGACTGGGCAATTGTCTGTACCTCTAACGATCTTTTCAAAATAAATGTAACTTTTGAGGGGTTTTTTTGTTTTTTGTTTTTTAAGATGATCAGAGTTTCTGGGAACTTCCCATTAGTTCGCAGACTAGTTCCCATGACTTCCTGTTTCTCTGGGGTAAAATTATGACACAAAGACCAGTTTCTTGAAGCCACTTGTCACTAAGCTGGACAAGAACCAGTATTTATCTTTGCCACCACACACAATGAATAGATTGGTAAGGGGGGTAATATATCTTCAGAGCTCAGCAATGGAGAGCTGCAGAAAAGAGGGCCCTCTTGGGGTCACCAATTCTCCATGACAACCGTTAGATGCTATCTACATGCCAAGTTGCCTAGGAGGTATGGCAGGAAAAAGTATTTTCTGTCCTACCATAACAAACGTAACAAGTGTTTGTTACACAGAGAAGGCACCTGATTACTTCAACCTTTCTCCCTGTGATGGATTATGGAGATCTGCTATTCATGAACTCTTCAGCCTAGCATTTGAGAAAATTGAATAGAGTATGTCACTGTGCTTTGTGTTTTATAATTGATCAAGTACATTGCTGCATGTTGTGTGCTGCAGCAAAACGCTCGTCTTTAACTGATCACAGACTCTCTCACTGGCTGACATTTTAAATCTATAAATGTATTCTTGGGCTTCTTCCTAAATGCTTGTCCTCACTTCTGTGTAGAAATTTCAGTCATTATAGTCTGCGCTCTCAGAACATTATTTTGATGCAGGTCCCAAAAGTTAGAGCTAAAATTGGGGAGGAAAGGCCTTCAGAATTTCTGCCCCTGTCACTTGGAATATTAAGCAGACGGATTTCAAACTGTTATCTTGTACAACTTTCGGACGATTCAAGTCCATTTTAAAGGACAGAGACAGCAGCTCATTTGGCTCCTGTAACAGCCCTACCGTTTAATACTACGTGATGTCTCCAGGATATTTTCATGGAATTTGAAACTGTTGTTTATGTGTTTGTGTTCTTGATCTTCTATTTTGGTTTTGTTGTGGTTTATGCTGCTGTCTTTGTTAGGTCACGCTTGAAAAAGAAGTTTTAATCTCATTGAGTTTTTCCTGGTTAAATAAAGGATACAGACATACACAAACATAAACATGTGGACTTTGCTAAACTGTACTGGAACTTAAACATGGTTGAATGAGACTAGGATTCTAATTTCAGCAATAAGCACTATGGTTGGGTTTGCTGTAAAATGTAAGATGAAAATAAAGTGGCTCGCAAAAGTATTCATACCATTTGAACCTCTCCATATTTTGTCACATTACAATCACAAACATAAATATATTTCATTGGAATTTTATGTGAAAGACCAACTCAAAGTGGTGTAAAATTGTGAAGTAGAAAGAAAAGTAAGCAAAAGTGCAAAAGTATTCAGCCCCCTTTTCTCTGAGTGCGACCAGTTGCCTTCAGAAGCTGCCTGATGGTTGCTAACGACTGAATAGAGTCCACCTGTGTGGAATCTAATCTCAGTATAAATCCAGCTGCTCTGTGACGCCTCAGAGGCTGGTTAGCAGAAGACTGGGGAGCAAACAGCATCGTGGAGTCCAAGGAACACAGCAGACAGGTCGAGGAGAAGGTTGTGGAGAAGTTTAAAGCAGACGGAGGCTAGAAAAAGATTTCCCAAGCTTTGAACATCTCAGGAGCGCTGTTCAGTCCATCTTCCAGAAATGGAAAGAGTACGGCCCAACTGTAAACCCACCAAGACGAGGCCGTCCACCTCAACTTCCAGGCTGAACAAGGAGAGCGCTGATCAGAGATGCGGCCAAGAGGCCCGTGGTGACTCTGGACCAAACGCAGAGACCCACAGCTCAGGTGGGGGAATCGGTCCACAGGACAGCTATTAGTCGTGCTCTGCACAAATGTGCTCTTTATAGAAGAGTGGCGAGAAGAAAGCCTTTGTTGAAAGGAAACCATCAGAAGTCCCGTTTGCAGTTTGCCAGAAGCCATGTTGGGAACGCAGCAAACAGCAAAAAAGAAGCTGCTTTGGTCAGACGAGACCAAAATGGAACTTTTTGGCCAAAATGCAAAACGTATGGAATGGTTTCCAACAAAACATATTCATGAGTTAGAATGGCCCAGTCAAAGTCCAGACCTAAACCCGATGGAGAATCTGCGGCAAGATCTGAAAACTGCTGTTCACAAACGCTCTCCATCTAATCTGACTGAGCTTGAGCTGTTTTGCAAGAAGAACGAGCAAAACTTTCAGTCACTAGATGAGCAACGCTGGTGGAGACAGAGCCTGAAAGACTGGCAGCTGGAGCTGCAGCAAGAGGGGGTTCCACTGCAGACTGACTCAGGGGGGGATGAATACTTTTGCACACTGCACTTTTTTTTTTTTTTTTTTTTTTTTTTTTTCTTTTTTTTTTATGAAGAGCAGCTAATGTTTACTATTAAGTATGGTGGAGGACTGTGATGCTGTGGGCTTATTTCTTATTTCTCTTCCAAAGCCTTTGGTGACCTTTTTAGAGTGCATGATTTCATAAACGTGTTTATATATTAGGACAATACAACAACTGAAAATGGGTGGTAACCTGAGTCTTTCAACAGGATAAAAGATCCTAAATAAATGGTCAAAACAAAAATAGATCATCAGACACAAATCAACCATTTCCCATGATATTTCAGTCCCCCAGAGAAAACCTGTGAGGTGAGCTGGAGGAAAGACAGCGTCAGAGAGATCCCATGACTCTGAATAATATTGAGATGCAAGAAAATAGTTGATATTTGAATATGTAATTGAAATATTTAAATGTAACTTTTATTTTCCCTATACCTATACATGGCACATGTAAGCTTTTTAATATATATTAAATCAAGTTGTCCCCCTTTTTGTTCTTTTTAGATAGTTTGATTTCACTCAGAGTGGAGTGTCATGTAATGAACAAAGCTATCTATACACCCAGTCCCTTTTTGGAGGGCTTCATCAACATTTATTTCCAAGCACTATCTCACAGTCATTATCAACTCATCAGCCTTCTTCTCCTCACAAACCTAAAGTGCAATAACACATGCTTATAACAGTGGATAATTATAGAACTACTGGCAGGTTGACTTGGGTGTTGCATGGTTTTCAGTACATCATAGGTGTGAGCGCTGCTTAGCAGGGTCCTCTCTTTTTTTTTCTTTGGTTTTGCTGCAGAGTATGTCCAGGTAGGGATTGGCAATCAACCTGTCCAGTCCTCCCAGGATGTTTCAATCAGAGGATTGAAACAGACTGATCTCATCCCTCTGTTTCTGCTGTTGGTAAAATGGACACATCATTGTGGAAAATTCTAGAAACCTCATGATTCAGCAGGACCACTATAGCGGTGATAACTTTGCATTTTTATTATACCTTCTATATGACTTAATGAGTCTCTCACATTGCTTCTTTTGCAAGGTTGTGTATGTTATCTAAGGTTTGAAGGATTCTTCTATACAGCACTCTCTTGAGGTCCCACATCAACAGTTGAGATCTAGGTTTGACTGAGTCAATGCAACAACTTGGTTTTCTTTTTCAGCTCTTCTGTTGTAGATCTGCTGCCATGTTTGGGATCTCGGGCTACTTAGCATAGCCACCGATGATGGCTGATAAACAGTTTTCAATAATGTAGAGTTTAGATTTATGGCTCGAACCCGAGCCGAACCTGTCCCGATTTTGGGGCCAGGTCGGGCCAGAATTATTTGCTTGATTGTCGGGTCGGGTCCTAGTCGGTCTCGGGCTTCTGTCGTTTAATAAGCCTGCAATACATACAGCACAGAGAAAGCCAAAGGAGAAGGCACAATATAAAGTTGTGTTAATTTACGTATTATAGAGTAAACAGAGGAGTAGATAGTTTAACTTGTTGAGGAAATAAAGAAAGTAGCTTGCAGAAGTTAAGCAGACTCTAACAAGCGCAGAGCACTGCACGGGCATGCGGCTCCACCCTGCTCTGCTCGGGCAGCGCGGGAGATAGGATCCTATCAATCACACGTCGCAGATTTGCGCTTGGCTCACCCTGCGGTTACAACAAGCGAAAAGATGGAGCTGGAAGACGTTAAACAAAAGCTAAAAATGGGAGAAGTTACACTGCTTCTTTAGATGGTGGTTTAAAAACGAAACCAGTAAAATCTTGATTAAAATAATATATCAGGTTTACTTCAGACTCGGGCCTATAATTAAAGTTAATTAGTCGGGTTGGATCGGGCTCGGACACAATGCCTCTAGGCTCGGGCCGCATCGGGTTAGATTTTTGGGGGCCCAATCTAAACTCTGCTGGAATGTTAAGTTGTTTCTCCACCATTAGCACATTGAAGAGCGCGTACTCGAGCGTGATTGACCATGCTAAGACCTTCCTCCTGGGTCTAACTGGTTGTTTCTGACCGGGAGTGGGACATTTCTGCAGAATGCAATAGTAGCACTGGGAGGCGGTGGAGGAGCTTGAGAGCGGGAGACTCCCGCAGCGGCCACCGGTGCGAGTGTGGGGAAATCTGAACTTCAGGTAAGAAGTGATGAACCGCAGTGTACCTGGATCAGATAGAAATCAAGTTTTGGTGTAGTTTATTTTCGTTGTGCTTGCTAATTCTTAACACAGTCAGTAGTTACTTGTAGGTCCTTTAACAATTCAGTTTTTATGATGTTATAGTAGTGATAGTGATCTTAGTGCTTAAGTAACTTTCTTTTATTCATTTAGTTACTTAAATATAGTCTTAATTTGTTAGGTAGTTAAATATTTCAGTGTTTATTAATTTATATAAATGCACTATGCGGTACTTTTTAACTCAGAGACAGCTAAAGCTCAACAGAGCAAAAATGTTCACGTAAAAGCTAATAATTAGGCTATTATTCACCATTAACCTTCTACACTTGCATATAACTTAGATTAAATCAAATTAGGATTTGACAGTAGATGTGATAAAAGTTGCATGAAGTTTAAAGGAACTCATTTTATGTATTTGTCTTTTATACATACATATCTTCATTATTCTAGATAAGTTGTCTTTCGTTTTTTTTTTTTCCTAACATTTATCAGCAAACTCTTGTGGATATTAATTACCTTTATTTTTTCTTAACGGGGGCATGTTACCGTTCAATTTAAAATACTTTTTGGGAAAATGTTCTTGTGGGGCTTCACTAATTTCTCAGCCTTGAGGTTGTAATTATATGGCATGAATATGGTGTGGAGCCATCCTACTTGTACTTGAAAACAGTAAAGATATATAGATTGCGTTTGATTCAATAATTAATTAGAATTAGTGTATCTTAATAGATCAGCAGTGTTGCTGCTGTGGAGGTCTTAGGTGACTTTTTATTGATGTGATGAGAACATAGTTTGTGAAAATATCACTCAGTCACAGTCTGCCATTTATACATTTTAATATTAATTAATAATCATGTCTCACCTCTATTCATCTGTCCAAATTTCAGGATCCTATTATATGCTGTACATTGTTCAGGAGGTTAACTAGACTAAGCAGCCTTTTGGTTTCTGTCCTTAATAGATTAGTGGGACTGGGAGGATGGTGTAGGTTTCTGTTTATTAGACAAGTACGTATACACCAACAAGACAGTGTGCAAGCATTAACACAAAAATGTTTGTTTCCATTCATAGCCTTCATCGTCTTTCCATCAAAACCTGGTGGGCCAGTCTCTGCTCAAAATGACCAGGTGATTTTTTTGTCCCAGTCCAGCCCTGTATGTGAATGTATTGAATTGCTAAATGTTCCAGAAGTCTTGTGGTTCATTCAGATGCAACTTTGCAAATTAAAGTTGTGATCCTCTCTTCTTTTTAAAGAGAAAATGCATTCTCTTGTCTATCCTTTCAAACAAGCTATTCCTTTTCAGTGTTTTTCTGACTATTAAAAATCACTATGCTTCCTGAGGCTTGAGGAGAGTCTGAGTTGGACATGCAGGATGTTTGCAGCACATTGTAACCTTAGGGGTGAACCTGCCAAGATGTTAACCCCCAGGAAAAAGGCCAAGTGTCCTGAGTAATTACTTTGAAAGAATAATCGTTTTCACTGTAAAGTGGTTGACTTCAAATTGTTTGGAAATTAAATTATAACTCTTTCCAGATAGATGGGCAGCAACAAAACTTAGATCCAGACCAGCAAACTAAGACTTCTCCAATTACAGAGGTGGTAACTTTTGCTGATTCTCAGTTTTTCAGTGCATTTGATTAGCAGCAGCTGGCTGCTTCCTTTTATTTTAAAATCTTTTGAAAGTAGCACGAGTGCACTTGAGCCCTATACATGCTCTACAAGAACCAAAAAAATGTGTTCACTCCCAAAATAACACCTTTCTTTTCCTGTAGCCCTGGTGTGAGTTGGGTTGGGAGTTCTTGCAGTTTGTTCTTGACATTCATTCTGAGAGGAACTTTTTTCAAATTCAATCAAATCTATTTATAAAGCACCTTAAAAACAATGAGCTTGACCAAATTACTGTACAGTGACCAAAGTAAAACATAACAAATAGCAGAAATTAAAATAAATAAAGTTAAAAACCAACAACAAAAAAAGATTTAAAATTAGTTATTGATGGAGCCTGCCTGATTTTGCAAAAGCTCTTTCACCTCTGAATTTACAGTGAACCTCGGTAAAAGGTTAAAAGGTACTGATCTGCTGACCTGGAGAGTATGAGTAGGAACATAGGGGTGCAATAGTTCAGTGAGATAAGATGGAGCCTAGTTATTAAGAGACTTTAAAAAAATAAGAGAATCTTAAATTGAACTCTAGTACCAACTGGAAGCCAATGAAGTGTGGCGAGAATTGGTGTAATGTGCTCTCACTTTCTTGTACCTGTTAAAAAAACGAGCAGCAGCATTTTGAACCAGCTGTAAGTGAACAACAGCACCCTGGGAAACACCAAAGTCCATTACAGTAATCGAGCCAAGATGTGATAAAAGCACAGACTCCTGTGAGATAAAAAAAAAAAAAAAAGATTTAAGCTTTGCCTCAATTGGTAAAACAAAACTTCACAGCTGAGTTCACTTGGCTGTTCATTTTCAGGAGATGATCCATTTTAAAACATAGATTTGTATTAGAGTTTTTTCATTTGGTATCAGAGATGAAAGGTTTGGCCCAAACCAAATGACCTTTGTCTTATTATGATTGATATTCAGAAAAGACAGTCAATGAGGGGATTAAAAGTGTGTGTTCTGCTTTTCAAGAGTAAATAGACCTGAAAGTCATCTGCATTAAGATGAAAAGAGATGTTGTATTTATCAAAAATGACTCCAAATGGCAGCAGGTAAAGTAAACAAATAAAAGCAAAGCTCCAAGAATGGAGCCCTGTGGGACACCCCAGGGGAGCACAGCACAGTCTGTACTCACCAGAATCCGTTACTGAGAGACTGCCAGTGAAAACCCCCAGAGCAGACTCTGTACTATGGAGTGATTAAAACCCAGACTGACATTTCTCTTGAATTTTGTATTCCTCCATGAATCACTGCAGCTGTGTGAAAACGACTTCTTCCAGCACCTCAGAAAGGATTGGTAATCGGGCACAGACATAAAAACCTTTTCTTATAACGTGTCTGACCACTATTGTGTAGTTGGTCAGAAATTTTGAAGTTGGTTTGGTTTCCATACTGACAAATTCTGCAATTTGAAGGATTTGTGAGGACTTCCCAAGAGTTCTGCACTTCTGTTGTGTCCCCACACAGCTCTTTTCATGTTGACTTTCTCTTTGTTTGATAATTAATTAAACCATTTGCTCCTCATTCTCTGATGACCAGTTTAGATCTCTGTAAGCCATTCATCCAGAATTGAAAGATGTTCGATGCTGTTGCTGTTAAGAAGATCTTTGGTCACAGAAAGTAAAGCACAGCATAAACGGTTTGGAAACATGATGAGCAGCATTTATTTTGAATCTGGATTGTTCTTTGTCTATAAGTCTTTTTTATACCATACTGCTGCATGCTGTGCTTGAACATTAGAATTTCATTGAAAAATTAATTCATTTCGGTAATTCAATTTAAGAAATGAAAAGGCAAAAATCAGTTTATCAAAAAAATGTATATTATATAAGACCTATAAAAATGTATTTTTTCATACAGAAATGTGGTCTTACTGAAAAGTATGTCCATGTACTGTACAGTGTATGTACTCAGTACTTGTTTTGGGCTAGTATTGCATGAATTACTGCATCAGTGCAAGTTGGCATGGAGGCAATCAGGTGGTTCTGTGAAGTGTTCAGGAAGCCCAGGTTGTTTAAATAGAAGACATCACCTTATCTGGACTGTTGGATCTGGTGTCTCTAATCTTCTCTTGTCAATATTCCATAGATTCTGAGGGGTTTAGGTCAGTAATAGGGCAAAGTAGCTTTTGGTACCTTAAGCAGTGTGGGTAGATGCCAAGTCCTGCTGAAAAATGAAATCAACATCTCCATAAAGCTTGTCAGCAGAGGGAAGCATAGCACTCCAAAATACACTGGCCGACGACTACACTGACTTGGGACATGATAAAACACAGTGGACCAACACCGTCAGAGCACATGGCTCCCTATTCATCACTGACTATCAAAGTTTCAATCAGGACCTCAAGTAACATGGATTCTGTGACACTCAACTCTGCCTCCAGACTTGATTTTCAAATGAAATGTACCACTGCTTTCATCTCAGAAGAGAACTTTGGACCACTGAGCAAGCAAATCCTCTTTCTCCTTAGACCAGTTAAGATCCTTGTTTACTTTTTTTCAAGTCCAGGATTGGCCTAAAATAAGGAATGTGACAATGTCAGACTGTGTTCTGGAAACGTCTGTATGCTGAGAACCTTGAAGCTCTGACTCCAGATGCAGCTCAAACCTTTTGAATATCCATGATCAAGGATGAAGGATCTAACAGACCAAAGCCAAAAAACTAACACTAACATAAGAATCTAAACCAAAACACAAAGAGCAGAAAACAATAAAGAATATGAAGGCCAGACTAAAGTTTACCTAACAGAACACAGACACAGACCTATGGAACAATGTTCTCTGGACAGATTTGTTTAAAATGGAATTAATTAGACATGAGAACAGAGAATAAGTTTGAAGTAAACCAAAGACAGTATTCCAAAAAAGGAACCTCATATTAACTGTAAAGCACGGAGCTGAAAGTATCATGGTTTGGGAAGGCTTTGCTGCAGCAGGACCTAGTCAGCTCACCATCATAGAGTGCACCAGGAATTCTACTGTGCACTCAGATGGTGCTTATAGAAATGTGAGACCATTTGTGAAACAAAGCGGAGTTGGAACTTGTCCCTGTCACATGACACTGAGAATGGATGTGTTAAGATTATGATTCCATGAATTGAATAAAGTCAATTATACAACAGGGTAAATATTTCTCGACCCCTCCTCTTGTGGAGCAAATCTGCCCTGACATGGTAAAGGCAACCACCCACCAACCTTCTTGCCTAATAAGCTGTAGGGATAGGACATGTGATGAGACAAAAGAAAAAAAAAAAAAAAAAAAAAATAGAATCAGAAAATTGTGTCATGGACCAACTCAGAGCCCAGATGTTGGTCTCACTGGGTATACTTTCAAAAAGGCTCTACTTAAAAGAAACCCTCAAACATCTCACAGCTACAGGTGAGGAGTGAGGCAAACTTTCCTCAGACTGGTAGATGGCTACAAGAAGTGTCTCACTGAAGGTATTTCAGACAAAGGGGATATTATTAGGGAGTAGGGTGTCCTAACCTTTTTCTGAGTTAAAAAACACATTTCTCTTTCCGCTCAGAGAATAATTGTAACCAGTGGCACCTGCTGGTGCTCCGCCCCTCTGACTGAAAGATCAGAAATGTTTGTCAGAGCTCTGTGATGATTGTGCCTCTGCTGTTGGAGCATGTGGTAAGAAATCACTTATTTTATCAAGATTGTGTTGTTTTTATATTTTTAATGTTTTCCAGTTATAGATGTTACAGTGTGGCCACACAAGATTTTCAGTAGATGCTTGTATTTCATTCAGCTACACATGGGTATTATGATGTATCAGGTATAGAATTTGTTGGATTTTTATGGATTATATCTTAGTGGTCATTAAATGAATTGTACCTTGAATTATCTAGTTTTTAACTTTACTCATGATTTTTTTTTTTTCAGTTTCAGATGTGCTGTGTCCTGCTGTCTGAATTGAATGAACTATTTCTGTTAGAACAACCAGCCATGCTTGGCCTGGAGACCACAAGACCTGAGTGCATCTTTTAAGGGCAGACTAACTACTTTTTTGTTTTGTCTTTTATGTCCACCTCCTTATTTGACACCAGCCACAGTTTTAAAGGCACAAGTCGTTATCCCCTTGCTGTACAGTCTGTGATTCTTACTTTCTGTTTTTATATTTTTATCATTATGTGATTCATCCTACTTCAGCTTGCCTGTCACTTTGCTGCTGATGCATCCTACTTTCCCCACTGTGGGACAATAAAGGTTATGTCCATTTCTTCTATTCTTTTGTCTCTTTCTGTTTCTGTTAGTGTAATTCATGTGTGAAGGTACTTGATAACCTAAGGTGGGCTGTGTTAGCTGAGGTGTGTTGCTTGTTAACTTAGCTATGATTATTGCATTGCTGATGTTAATCACTCAGATTTTCCAGTGTCTCCCTTGACTTTCAGGGCCTTGTGGACTACATTCGTATTGCTGAATGGAATAAATAGCCCTTTAAACTGTATTTATGCATCAATAAAATTTTCTGTATCAACTTGATGTAGCTACTTGATTTTTGTTGAACTTGCCTTGCAACAGGATAACAATATTAGTAATGATATATTAAGATTTCCTGATAAAGAAATGAATATGTATTCGGTATACCATAAATGTTTTTCTTCTTTGCAGTGGGTGTCAGTGACTGTCTGCTTCAGTCTTCCCCAAGATTAGGCTGTAATATGGCCATAAGATAACATTTTTGTATTTAAAGTACTAATATAACGTTTTCTGAAAAACAGAATTTGGAGTTTCCATTAGCTAGATGCCATTATCATCAAAATGAAGGCTTGAAATACATATTTCTGTTTTTGATGAAGCTGCATAATTTATCAGTTTTACTTCTTGACCTGCAGAAATTTCATTAAAGATCATTTCAGTTGTATGGAAGCTTATTTCCACCACTCTGAAGACAAACCTTTTATCTCATAACTGTTTAAGTCATGAAATACTGTGACATAATTATGACTTAGCTATATCATAATGAGATAATCCATCTTATTTTCTCTCTCCTAAAGCTGGTTCTTTTGCAGACTTTTTGACATTATGGGATTCTTCCAAAACTCGCATGATTACAAGATTTGTAAAACCACTTTGGAAGTATTGCTCAAAGTTGTTGGCTGCATCCATTTCTTTCTTTAAAGCCAAACATGTCTCACTGATCTTCTAAGAACGCCAGGGTACTAATTCAAGCTATCCCATAATTATGAGATATAATTTTTGTTTGTTTTGTTTTGTATTCTTTATTTTTTTATTTTTCTGGGGGGTCAGAGTGATGGAAATGGACTTCCATACATTGTTTAAATGCACCTGTTTTTAAATGTTAGAAGAGAGAGCTGGACAGGTCTTGTTATCCCACGAACTAGCCAGGTGGTGGCGCCAAATATCTTTTTAGCTGGAGGCTTAAGGCGTTAGGATATTTTTTGAACTTTTTCAATCATAAATTAGTTGTGGCTATAGTGCGACATCGTGTATACAGCCTTCATAGGCCTTAAACTAATACAAGTCGCATTAACACAGAGCATTTGTGCCGTTTTGACTTGAGCTTCCAACTTTGCCTGTTGCGCATAGTGTGAACATACGACGTGTGTGTGTGTGTGTCTTAAAGCCCTCCCATCTGTGGGGGACACCGGATGATGGATGATGCGCTCGGCTGAAGGCAGACGCAGACAGTTCACAGCGCGCATCCGTGGCATGCAGAGATCCACGCTGAAGCACCGTCACCTGCAGCAAGCGGAGATGGAGTTCAGGTAGACGCACCGCTCCAGCCTTTGAACTGATCGCTGTGACTTCCGCTCTGGATTTCTGCACTTCATGTTTAAACGCCCTGAAAAAAATGTGGAAATACACGAACTTGCTGGCCTGTCTGCTGGTGTTGTGTAAGGACGCGTCCTCACAGAGCAAGGTAAGACGGCGTTTTTATTTTAGACTCAGCACGCCTGATTGTATGTTGCAGACTAAACACACTCTTCCTCACCTCTCACCTGCATCACCCCCCAGTGTCAGAGTGACTGAGCATCTCCGCACCTGTACATTTTCTGCTTAAGCCTAGCAGATGGTTTTGTTTGTGTCTTCTCTTGTGTTTCGAGAAAATCCTTCAATGAGAGCTTTTGTGTCACACAGATATACATAATTACACCTCCACTGTGCGCAGGCCCGGTGCCAGCAGAGATGACACCCAGTGGGGTTAGTGCAATATCAAGCTGGCCATGTTTGTACAGCTGCTGGACTGCAGTAACCCCTCACTCTCCCTCATCCTGATTCAGCTCCAAAAACACACAGCCGGAGGGGGAAAACATGGACTGGATATTACATGGGGTTGCTGTTAGAGGATGTCTGCTTTAGAACTAATCATGGAGGTTAAATCAGCTTCAGTGCAGTTCAGCAAAGAGCTAGTTAGAGCTTTAGAGAAGCACTAGCAGGATTCACAGCAGTAGTTCTGAGCAGTCTGCAGTCTGAGGCTTAAACATTTTGTCATCAGCTTGTCTTTTTTTCAAGCAGCATAAAATGATTTCCCAGTTTGCTGTGGAGAAACATGACTTCCTCTAAATGAGCACTGATCATTAATATCTAAGGGATGGATTGGAAACTCCATGGTAACACACTCAACTCTCTGCAGGCCAGAGTCAACATCTAATCTAAAGCGTGAAATCAGAGAAGTGCAGACTGGAAGCATGCTCATTATACCTGACCCGTGGAAGCGTATGTGCACTTTGTGCTTTGCAAAGGGAATTCAGCACTGCTCTCAATGCTAATAAATGAACGACACATTAAATACATCTTTTCTACTGCATGTGCTAAAATCTGCAGAGAACCTGAAAACCACAAGTTACTTCACCCTGAAATGCATCTGCCATCCAATTCAAAACTGGAAAGAGCTTGTAAAATTCAGAATAAACCATTTAGCAAAGTTACCAAGAGGCTAATCTCTGGGCTTTTATTGTTTTTAGGGGTCCTCAGAATGTGTTGCAGAGTAAAGTTCGCATTTCAATCTCTCAGTAATCTTTTAGAGATTGTAATTAACATAGCGGAGCAAGTGCACTTTAGAGTTTACTGTTTGGTGGAAATAAGCGATGGCATCATATGATACAGTGCCTTACAAAAGTATTCATAACCTTTAAACTTACTTTTACATATTGTCATGTTACATCTTTAGTGTACCTTATTGTGATTTCATATTAAAAAAAAAATCACAAAGTAGTGCAAAATCGTGAAGTAGGAGGAAAGACATGGTTTTTTCTTTTTTTCACAAATAGAGATCTGAAAAGTGGGACTTTTATTTTTATGCAGCCCTTCTAAGTCAGTACTTTGTAGAACCACCTTTCAATTCAGGTACAGCTGCAAGTCTTTGGGATATCTAGCCACCAGCTTTATACATGTAGAGTCTGAATTTTTGACAATTGTCCTGTCCAACACATGAATGTCCTTTGATCTAAATCATTCTACTGTAGCGCTGACTGTATGTTTAAGGTCATGGTCTGGGCTGAAGGTGAACCTCCACCCCAGTGTCTACTCTTCTGCAGCTTCTAACAAGTTGTCTTCCAGAACTGTTCTGTACTTAACTTCATCTTTCTTCACATCAACGCTGACAATCTTGCTGAAGAAAAGTATCCTCACACATGTTGCTGCCATCCTCCTGTTTCACTATAGGGACGGTGCATTCATGGCCTTGTGCATTGTTAGTTTTACAACACATGTAGGGTGTCCCCCTGAAAACTTGCTAAGCCCATTGCGTTGGGCAGTTTAGTGTAGTTGGACTGCTGACCATCTTTATGCAATAAAACCAAAATGAAAAACACCATGACTAAGCTTGAATATTGTGCCATGTTTTTAACAAACACAACTTAACATTAACAGTTACCAGAGAGCAGAAAACCATCACAGAGCCAACGAGACATTGAAGCTAAAACAAATAGAAAGAATTGTCCTGTACACAAGAGTCCCTCCCCCCAAAGTTCAAACACATTCATTCTTTGCACAAGCAATTTAGTGCTGCTAATTTAGAATCTTTTTAGAGCAGACCCTTGGGCTTTAATGTCAATTTCTACATGGTTTCCCAAAAATAACTTCACGTACCTGATGTATGACTCATTCAAAATTTGTTTTCCCTGTCTTCTTTGCCTTAAAGCTGCAGTAGGTAAGTTTTTAAAAAATATATGTTTTTTACTTATTTGTTAAAACTGTCACTATGTCGTGACAGTATAATATGAGACAGATAATCTGTGAAAAAGTCAAGGTCCTCCACCTCCTTTGCTACTATTGCCAGCTGCAGAAATGCACCGCACCCTGTCAAAAATAACCAATCAGAGCCAGAAGGAAGGTCTTAGTGCTGTCAATCACACTCATGCTCAATGTGTTGATGTCAGAGAAACTTACCATCAGAGGAAAACTGTTTATCTGCCATCACAGGTGGCCATGGTAACTAGAGTGAGCATTCATGGCAGGCTCTGCTATTGAGAACTAACAGTAACATGGCATAAAGCAAGGGGGAGGGTGTGAGCAGAGCGTACAAGAGCATCATTGACAGCACTAAGACCCTCCTCCTGGGTCTGATTGGTTGTTTCTGATTGAGCAGTGTATTTCTGTAGTTAACATTAGGAGCACTGGGAGAAAGCAGAGGAGCTTGATTTTTTCACAGATTATCTGTCTTATTATACTGTCATGACATCGTGACACTTTTAACAAATATGTAAAAAAAAAACATTTTTAGCTTTAATGTTGGCTGATAAGGCAAAAATGCCTCACCAAATATCTCAGGTAAAGCCGTGAGCTTCATTACCTTCACTATTCTAACTGTGCAGAGGCTCGCTCTTCCAGAGTTACACTTCCACATGGGCAGAGCAATTTTGCCGTGAGTGTCATGTCAGTTGCTGGTTGTGATTGGCTGTTATTTATCCAAACAAATACAGTATTTGTAGGGAATACTCTGACTAGATGAAAACGACCTGTCTGTGATTGGCTGGTGGTGTGGCTCATTTGGTTACAAGTGCTGACAGACACCCAAGTGCATGCAAAATGTAAATACACACACCACACATTATTCTTTGTTCACAAAGATATATGTGATCAAATCAGTCTCATTGCATTCTCAACCAGGCAGCACATATACAGTGTCATACACAGAAGGTTGCTCTTACGATATGCTAATATTCATGCTGGCTAGCTCTCTGCCTCATCAAGCCACACCTTCAACAATGTAAACAATGTGGTGGTGCACACTCCCTCCAGTCAGCATGTGAATGAGCAGCCTCATTATCTCCTCAAATGCTTCTGAGACTTCGGATAAAGAAAGCGTCCCACCTTTTTTGATACTTTATCTGTGACTTGTGTTATTCAGTGAAGTTGTTAGCATGTAGCCAGATAGAGATAGGCAGTGGTTACGGAGTTCCGGTGATGAAAAAAAAGTAAATCCCAATATGCTTACACTGTGGAGAAACCCTGACATGTTGTTTTGAAATCAGGTCAAAAAAGCTTAAATTAGGTCTTGTCTGACAAGAGAAGACCTAATTTAGCACTTACACATGAGTGCTTTGTCCCCTTTGGTTGTGGCAAATGGCAAATGCAACTTCTTATTTCTTTCTTCCATCAATGACTTTCTTCTTGCTACTCCTTCATAAAGGCCAGATTTGAAGACGACACCTTCATTTTCCTATCAACAGTCTCCCACCTGAGCTGTGGATATCTGCAGCTCCTCCAGAGTTACTGCTGAACAGAACCCTGTGAGATGTTCGTTCAATGCTTGATTTTATTTCAAGCTACTACCTAGAACTAAAACTAAGATTTTAGTTATAGGTAATTAGAGTAAACAGTTAACAGAAAATCCACACTAATTTAAAATTTTCCGATGACATTTTCTGGAATTTACTGTACTAATGATAGCCGAAACCATAAAAAATCTTAAAAATTAATTGCAGGCTTCTTTAGAAATGGATTCTGAAGCTGTGTGAGGCTACTGTAGTTCACCTCAGGGTACACAAAGTAGTGCTATTGTATGACTACACAGCATAAAATAACAACAGTTCATCATATTTTTGAATATATTGCTATTTGAGGCTTCCATGAAACCAGCAGTGAAAACCCCCCCAAAAAAAGTAACTTTTCCAACCACCCTTTTAGTTTTTTGGGGTTTGCAAATATAATTCAGAGTGCATTGTGATAACAATAAATCACAATTCTTATCACTATAACAATTTCCCAATAATGACAAACAATACAATAATTACAGAATTATGCAATACTTTATGTTGTTGTATAACATCAAATCCCATTAAAATCCACTGACGTTTGTGCCTGTAATCTGACAAATGTGAAAAATGCAAGGGGTCGAGGCACTGTATGTACTCTGCAAGTTTACAAATTAAAATTAAACTCTTAAAGAGCACCCCAAACATAATAGCTTAGATCATGAACAATGAACATGTGATAGAACAAGTTGATCTCGTTAAACACTTGGCTACTGACCATCACAAACTGCACCATATCACCAGTGAATTGTGAATAGTGGGAAAGAAAACCTCATTGATTGACTGTTTTATCTCAAAGTACCAAAACGAATACAGCTGTTCTAACAACAAAAACTAAGCCATGCCAATCAGGAGAGCACAGATTGATCGGCAACAGTCACCCCACTGTTGCCAATTTTGCTACTTTGTTGCTATATTTAGTGACTTTCCAAACAAAAGAAATGGTATCAGCCAAAACTGGAATCGGCATCTCAGGCTTTTTAAAGATCAGCCAGAAAACTGCAATTGGTGCACCCCTAATGCCAACAACTGCCCCATCAATACAGTGAAAACTATACACTGGTTGTTTCCTTAGAAAACTTAATAATTGGAAATTAATGATCTATTTAATCCAAATGTATTTTTTATTATAATTGGATAATTATAATGGAGATAAGTGCTTTTTCTTGGTTTTAAATCTGAATCTGACTGTACTGAATTAAACTGTTTTGAAGTGATTTGAACTGAACTTGTTTCTAACTGGATATCTGTGAGGGTGTATCACACCCTGAACTAGTTTTGTCTTGTGCCTTAGGGAAGTTTTTTGTTGTGAACTGGTTCTGTATAAAAAAAACCTAAATTGATCTGTTATACACTGATGCTTCAGTTATAGCTGATGCTGCTGCCAATACTGTATTTCTCTCTTGCACATTTTATATAGGATATGTTGAGGTAAAAAAAAAAAGCATCTGATGATACTGATATTTAGATGGAGATTGCATGCAATCAGTTTGTCTCATTCTAATAGTTATTCTATCAGCTTTCCATGCACTCTAAATCAGTTTTCTTTGCTCAAAGTATTCATGAAAATTATTGATATCAAAACTCCTTTATATTGACTCAAAGTGTTTAAATCAATTTACAATCAGGAACCTTCAACATTAGTTTCACCAATGGCCTGTTGTATTTCCTCTGTCTGAGGTTCAGGGAAGGTTCTGGGTTGATTAAACACATGTAGAGTTGTTGAACTGTTGTTGCTGTAGTTAGTAGTTTAAGAGCAATAGCATGATGCAGTATGTAAACCCAAAACCAGCACAAGACATTTCAATTAAATTTTCAATTCAGTTTATTTATACCAGTTCACAACAAATGTCATCTCAAGGCACTTTACAAAACAAAAAAAATCATTTCAACCATACATACATTCCAGTTGATCCTAGTTATGAAACAGTACAGTAAGCTCAATTAATTATTCAAAGTAGTTCAGAAAGTTTCTAAGGAAACCCAGCAGAGCATCAAGTCATTGACTTGCAGCATTCACTCCACCTGGACGAGCACGTAACGACCGCATGGCATTGTGTCGTTGACTTGACAGCAATTCCTCATACTGAGCATGCATGTAGCGACAGTGGAGAGGAAAAATTCCCCTTTAACAGGAAGAAACCTCCAGCAGAACCAGAACCTGGCTCAGTACAAGCGTTCATCTGCCATGACCGACCGGGGGTTTGAGAAGACAGAGCAGAATGCACAAGGAGAAACAGATGAACTGATGTAGGATTATTTTTGATATTCATGAAAGTAAAAAGTATATTCTGATGCCATAAATAAAACAAAGTTCATGGACATCAGATGTATGTATTAAGGGTTAAATTATGTGTAGAAAGTATTCCAACTTTATTACTGTATGTCCTGTAGAAAACCTAAGTAATATTGATGGCTGCAGTTGGTGTTCCCAGTGTAAGCTGTATTCATCACTGAATATTTTACTCTACAACTTTTACTATAAGGAAGCCTTATTAATAGATATGGTTTTTATTCCTTAATTGAGTCCTTTTAGAAGGTCAAATATGTGTTAATATTTATTCAAATAAAAATAGGAAGCTGTGTAGAACCTACAATTCACATTGTTAAGGTTTAGACAACGTGAAATGTTTAGCCATTTTACTGGTACAGGACATACAGTTATAGGTATACAGTAGGTACAGTATTGTTATTAGGCAACTTTGATTTTAATTTAGCCAGCCCAACAAAATCAGACCCTCTGCATAGAACTGTAGCAGACCTTCACCATATACTTATACTATACTATATACTTATACTTATACTATGTATAAGACTCACATTCAGTTTACACCTAAAAGGTCCACATGAATAACACTTCCAATAACAAAATTTATGGCTATTTTCTCATCAAAAGGAAGCAACAAATAAATAATGATGCCTAATATAAAGTAAAAAGATATTTCTGAGCTTTTAAAAACAAACATTTATTTTCAAAATACTATGGTCTTTCCTTGGCCTCTTCACAAAGGGGATACTGTCCAACAACCATTCAACAGGTAAGATGAGATGAGGCTGTTCTAACGTCAGTTCACATCTGTTTTAGGGGGAAGACGCCACATAGAAGCTAGTATTTGATTTAAAGCCTCTAATTCCACAGGTAACTTAAGTGAAAATGCTCATCGGAACCTACAAATCGAATCTAACTTGAGCTTGTAAATACAGCAGATCCCACTAACTAATGTTATTTAGTCAAAGTGTAACTTTAGAAAAAATGTTAGAAAGATTAGCATTTACGCTCAGACAGTATGATTTATAATTTATTTATTTGTTGAGTTCTTGCAGAAGTTCCCCCTTCAGTAGCTGACACCTGCCTAGATGACCAATGCCAAGAGCTGACTCTGTGTTGACCCACTCTAACATGGAGCATTATAACAACCATGTATGAACACACAAAGTGTCTCAGTTCCCTCATACTTACAATCTGTTTGTGATACACATTCTTTGGAGTTTTGGTTGATGTTGTTTGTGTCTCGGAATTTAAACACTGTAAACCATTCTGACATTAACGGTTTGATGACAGTCTCTGTCTTAAAGGCTAAAGGTGAATGCCTGTGGTTCATCGATTATCTTTTATGGCCGCAAATTTCCACTGAGTGTTAAGTGGTTTTCCCTAATAGTATGTTGTCTTAGCAAACAACACTAATAAATACTCTGTAGTTTAAGATTTCCTGAAATTGTGAGATGTAATGGAGATTAAAATGATGGAAATTACTAAAACATAATGCTTTGCACCCTGCAACCTGAAAGCTCCACCCTGAGTGTTCTGAATAATTTGAAAAGTATGATCATTTTCTGATGGTGAATTTCTGGAAAATGTTGCTGTAATTGAAACACACCTCTAAACAGTTGCAAAATCTTCAACAAAATTTGCATTTTTTCAGGATGGTGTTGTGTTTAGGGAACTTTTGTTTAAACAGTTAAAACTGTAATATAGTCATTGTTGTTCCTCTTCACTTTCACCCATGTTTGCTAGGTATGTGGGGATGCTGTTGAAGTGATGATTCAATGATTTCTGATGGGTTCCTTAACGAGAAGACTTTCTTATGAATTAGCATTGCAAGAACTGCTGAATCTGACTGTATTGTATAATAAATGGATGAAAATGTAATACTCCCTGCCACAACGTTAATGTGTAAATGCTATGTGATTAAATAGCATAGACTGACTGCTTTACATAAATTATGTTCCAGTATTGCCTTCCATTGGATCTGAAAGTGTAGCATGTGGGATTTCAATTCGAATCAACTCAATTCAAAAATACTTTCTTGATCCCAAAGGGAAATTAAATGTTGCTGTAACTCATATTATCCAAGATTCTTCTAAGAGTTGTTGTAGATGCTGATGGCTGTGGGCAGAAAGGATCTCCTGTTGTAGTCTGTAGTACAGTGCATTAGCAGAAGCCTCTGACTGAGGACACTCTGTTGTTGTAAAACAGTCTGATCAATCCTTCTTTGCACCATCATCTCCTTAGGTTCCACAGTAGTCCACAGAACAGAAGCAGACAACAGAATCAGCCTTCTTCTTCAGATTGTTGATGAAGAAGGCTGATTAAGTCCCTGGTTCTGATGCTGCTACCCTACCAGATGATGGCAGAAGAGATGACACTCAACAACAGACTTATAGAAGTTATGCAGCATCTTGCTGCAAACCTTGAAGGACCTAAGCTTTCCCGAAAAGTATAGTCTGCTCTGTCCCTTCTTGTATACGGCGTTACAGCTGAGTCTCCAGTACAGTCTATTGTCCAAGTGAACATAGAGGTATTTATACTCCACAACTGCCTCTACTTCTCCCATGATGGAAATATTGTTTGACCAAACCCTCTGTCTTTTGAAATCTACAATCATCTCCTTTACTTTGTTCACATTTAAGATGAGATGATTGTTTTCACACCATGCCACAAAGCGGTCCACCAGCTCTCTGTACTCAGCTTCTTGTCCATCTCTGATCCACCCAACAACTGCAGAGTCATCTGAGTGTTTCTGGAGATGACAAGAGTCTGGCTTGTGCTGGAAGTCTAAAGTGTACTGAGTGAAAAGGAATGGTGAGAGTACAGTCCCCTGTGGTGCTCCTGTGCTGCTAACCACCTGGTTAGACACATGACCCATCAGTCTCACAAACTGTGGTCTGTTTGTCAGGCAGTCATGGATCCATGCGATTGTTGAGGCCTCCACCTGTGTCCTCTGGAGTTTCAGATGAAGCAGATCAGGCTGAATTGTGTTAAATGTCCCTGAGAAATCAAAGAAAATGATCCTCACAGTGCTTCCTGCTTTGTCCAGGTGACAGTGGGTTTGTTGAAGCAGGTGTATGATGGCATCTTCACCTCCAACCCCACAGTGATAAGCAAACTGCAAGGGGTCCTGATATGTGCTTATTTGCTTACTCGGTTGGTCCAACAAGAGTCTCTTCAAGACTTTCATGATGTGGGATGTCAGGGCAGCGGGTCTGTAGTCGATGACTGATGGGTGAGTTTTCTTTGGTACCGGAACCAGACAGGATGTCTTCCACAACAACATAACCTTCTCTTTGGTCAAGCTTAGGTTGAAGAGGTGCTGGAGAATCCCACAGAGCTGCTCTGCACAGGCCTTCAGGACTGCAGCCTTGTTCTGGTTCAGTCTCTCCAGCTGCCTCTTCACCTGACTTCTAGAGACAGATACGTGGGAGGGAGAGGCAAAGGGAGCAGCAGCATATCCTGATTTGGTTGAAGAAAAACTTGTAGAAGCAGAAGAGTCCATGACTGAGGTGGAAGATAAAACATTCAAGATGTGACAGGAAAGCTCTGGGTCAAAGGAGAATGAGATGTCTGTTCAACTGGGGGCATCCAGAAGAGGAGGATACTGAGCATGTTCCTGAACTGAACCTGTTGAAGAATGTGTTCAGTTCATTGGGTCTGTCCAGACTTCCATCTATCCAGTCCTCCTTTTGCTTGAAACCTATGATCTTCTTTATCCCTGACCACTTATCTGTGATCTTTTTCTGCTGGAGCTTGCTCTCCAGCTTCTTCTTAATCTTCTGTCTGCTGTCTGTAAATTTGACTTTGAGCTGCTTCTGCATATTCCTCAATAATTCCATTTCTCTCTACCTGAAGGCTCTTTCTTTCTTGTTTAACTGACTTGTTTTCTTTCTTCAGGTCATTGATCCAGGGTTTGTTATTAATTGAGCATCTCACTGTTCTGGTGGGGATGGTATTGTCCACACAGAAGTTTATATAGTCAGTTACACACAGTAATGGCATTGATGTCCTTTCCATGTGGCAGGCACAGAGCATTCCAGTGTGTAGCCTCAAAACAACTCTGTAGGGCTTCTTCAGCTTCCTGTGACCATTTTCTCACAGTTCTCTTCTGTACAGGTTGCCACTGAACGTGGGGTCTACATTCCAAGGAAATAAAAACAAGATTGTGATCTTATTTTCCCAAAGGAGGTCTTGCTTTGAAAATGTATGAATCCTTGACATTTACATATAAACAAATCCAACATCTTGTATTCTCTGGTAGAGTAGCTGACATACTGCTCTACCAAAAATTTGATTACCCGGTGAGCCTGGCTGCCATAGTTTTTTTATGTCAAAAATGTTAAGAAATTCTGAGGCATTAGCACTGCAAATCCAGCATAAAAAGCATACAAACAGTGGCTCTCAAAAGTTTATACACACCCTGCTAAATGAGTCGGTCTTTGTAATGTAAATGTAATGTACTTAATGCATATAATGTAACATACATATTGTAACTTTTACCTAAAACAAATCTGTTGGAAGGTGAAAAGGGTGAAATAATGACTTTACAATATTTGGTTGTAAAACAGAGATCAGAAGATCTTTCCTGCCCACAGGCATCACAGTCTATAATAACTCCTTAATTAAATGAGATATATCAGCATTTAATTTCCCTTTGGGATAAAGTATTTTTGAATTTGCCCACTTTACCTTGCAAAAGTTCTCCAAATCTCTCATATTGGTAGGACATCTCTTGTCCACAGGACTCTCCACAAAATGTGCATCATTTTCTTATGTTTAGACACTTACAACAAACATTCTATGATGCAGCCACATTCACGGCAAGCTAGTAAGCAGAATTATAGCATCTGAATGGTCTTTTTGCTTTTCCTAAGGAACCAGTTTAGCTCTGTTGGAGATTTTTCCTTGAACAATGTTAGAAGGGGTTAAACAAGAAGAGTAATGTGAAAAAAGGACAATAAGTAGTTGTGAAGATGTTGCCACGATCAAGAAATAATTCCCTGTAAAAACACTGTATAATACTTTTTTTTACTGTAGTTTTACATAAATGAAACAGATTAATCACATAAAATTTAAAAATGTTTTTTGATAATCCACCTTTTTAACATTTTGCTAATCTTATGGTGACAGCCTTTTGATCTCATCATAAAAATAGAGCATAAGTAATCAGCCTAGATCACCTGATCCATTAACTAGTTTGTCTGCAAAACTTTGGGAAAGGATCTTCCCAATTTTAGGGTGTAGTACAGGTTGAGAGGAAGTCTATTCTCTCTGCAATCTAAGGAACATGTGCTAGCCAGACATAATTCCAAGCTACCTCTGTGTAGGTGTGGAGGCCAAAGAAATGTCCTCCAGAGAAAACAAACAGGTCAGGACTGAGTTTCGACAATTCTCAGGTCTAAACACAGAAACCTCTAGCTTGTCTGAATTTAGAAAGAGAAAATTAAAAGCTGTATTGTATAAATCCAGTCTTCATAAATACCCATCAGTGGTCTGAAGTTGCAGCAGGCTTACCTTAGTCTGTCCACAGACACAAGCTTTTGTTTAATTTTATTGACTAGGCTGGTGATATTAAGCCATAGTTTGCAGGAAAAGTAAGACAAACACCAAGGTATGTCTAAATAAACGGTATGCCTCCATTGTGGCCATTTACATTATGTCGGAATTTATAAGAGGCGAGCCAAACCCACTGGAAAGAATATTTAAAATAATACAGTGATGTGAGTCTGTTGTGTCTGTGAAAATCAAATTTCAGATCAAAGTTCTGATCTGCTTCTAAAGCTGAGGCAGTTCTGTGCTGGTTCTGGTGCCAACCAAAACCGTCATCTGTAACGGTAAATAATAATCTGTAAAGCATGACCTGAGAGTGATACTGCAGGTTAACATGTTCTGGGTCTGCTTTCAGTCACTTTTTCTTCCTGCTCTTATGTTTGCAGCAAAAACTAACAAAAATATATATTCAGTTCATTGCAAAAGTGTCCATACCCCTTGAACTTTTTCACAGTTTGTCACATTAAAAGCACAAACTTTAATGTATTCAATTTGGATTCTACATGAGATCAACTCAAAGTAGAACATAATTGTGAAATGGAAGGATAGTGACTTATGGTCTTCATGCTTTTTTACAAAGAAAAATCTTGAAAGTGTGTTGTGGATTTGTATATTTCGTACCCTTTACTTTAATACCACAAAATAAAATCCAGTGCCACCAACTGCCTTTAGAAGTTATCTAATTATTAAACCGACACAATTTGTGTGTAATTTAATCAGATCACAAATGTAGCTGTTCTGTTTCTGGCCTCAGAGGCTTGTTAGTGAACAAACAGCATCATGGACACCAAGGAGCACAGCCGACAGGTGGAAGGTTGTGGAGAAGTTAAAAGTTTACAGGCCAAAAGAATTCCTGACTGCAATTTGAAACAAAGCAAGTAATAGACAAAACATGTGGAAAAAGGTCATCTGGTCAGATGAGGCTGAAATGTAAGTTTTTGACTGTTATGAAAAATGCTTTATGTTGTGGAAAACTAACTGTGCATCACCCTCAACACATCAGTCATATTACGAAACATGATGGTGGCAGCATTGTGCTGTGGGGATGCTTCTTTTTTTAACAGAGACAGGGAAGTTGTTCAGAGTTGAAAAAAGGACACTTCTGGAAAAAAAAAACATAGCGGCAGCAGAAGACTGGAATGGTTCAAATCAAAACTCATATGTTAGAACGGTCCAGTCAAAGTCCACAGCTAAATCTAATTGAGCATCTGTAGAAAAAGTTGAAAACTTGTGTTGATAGATTTAAAAATTGATGTTCAGAGCTGCTCTCCATCCAATCTGACGGAGCTGAATGGGCAACATTTCTGTTTCTAGATGTGTATATTTGGAGACAAATCCCCCAAAATCTGCAGCTGTAATTATAACAGATGGTTCTGCAGAATATTGACTCGGGGAGGTGATTTCCTTTTCAGATTTTGTCAAAAAATTTGTAAAACCTTGTATCATAATTTCCTTGATATTCACTATCATCCCCTACTTTGTGTTGTGTCTATTTCAGAAACTTCTATTTCCAACTGGTCAGTTTGGAAATCCATAATTCTCTTCAATTTGTTGCATTTGTCACTGATTTGTTTGTATGTTCTTCCTGACCAATCTGTTCATTAGGTAAAAGTTATATCTTTAAATGCATATTTTTGATGATTCAGTCCAGTCAAGTCAAGTTTATTTGTATATCACATTTGAGCAGCAAGGCAGTTCAAAGGGCTTTACATCATGAAAACATCAATCAAGTATACAGTAAATCATCAAAATCTTTGAGCAAATATCAATGGATCGAAATCATAAGGATCATCAAGCAAATATCATCAAGCAAATAAAGTTCAATGTTCTACTTACTACTGATCAAAGGCAGCTCTGCTCTAAACAGGTGGGTTTCTAGACTTGATTTAAAGGAACTCAGTGTTTCGGCTGTTTTGCAGTTTTCTGGAAGTTTGTTCCAGATTAGTGGTGCATAAAAACTGAATGCTGCTTTTTCATGTTTGGTTCTGGTTCTGGGGATGCAAAGCAGACCAGAACCAAAAGACCTGAGTGGTCTGGAAGGTTGATACAATGACAACAGGTTTTTAATGTATTTTGGTGCTGAGCTGTTCAGTGATTTATAAACTAACAGAAGTATTTTAAAGTCTGTTCTCTGAGCTACAGGGAGCCAGTGGAAGGAGTTTAGAACTGGGCTGATGTGCTCCATCTTCCTGGTTTTAGTGAGAACACAAGCAGCAGCGTTCTGGGTCAGATGCAGCTGTCTGATGGATCAAGTTTGTGTTTTCCACTGACAGAAAATTCATGAACATCAAAAATAGCAGAAAACCTTGAAAATTCATAGGTTGAGATAACTGTCAAGATTTACCTGAAGCTCCAGTTTATAGATGTAAATCAGTGGAACAGACAGAATCATAAGAACTTTTGTTATACTTTTAAGGAAACTAAATTATTCATTAGGTTGCTCTATATGTTTATTGAAAGTTCTTTGATGGTTTGATTGAAATATTGTAGTTCTGGCTCAGGAGTGAATTATAGTATGTATATTTGTAGCAGCAAAGAGCTCCACAGCTTTTTGCCAGATCTAATGAACATCTCTTTGAAGACATCATCTGGGGAAAAGACATTGGCAGCATTAAGCATTCCTCTCATAATCGAGGTCACTAAACACACACTATTAATTAGGGAACTATCTTTTTTTGGTGATGATAGGATTATTACAGTGTATGGATTTTATCAGGGAGTCATCCTGACAATTTTATCTGTATCTTCGCATTTCATTAGATTTTCACATTCCAAACAGACCCGTAGTTTCATTTAAAGGTTTTTGCCAAGATCTTTAACGTGACTCAAAACAACAGTTTGGAGTTTTCCTGAACTGAGGTTCTGTGGCGTTAATATTTGTAATCATTTTGTTTACAGTATTGGGAAGATCTCATATTGTGACATAGAAAAGTGAAGGAATACTAAGAGAGGTGGAAAGTTAACTGGTGAGAGAGACCTGCTTTGGCTGATTTTAGTTACTAAAAACAAGTCAAACTGAAAATGATCTCTTACTGGATAGTTGTATCAATCAATCAATGTATCAATATTGGTGGAGGCTGTATTAATCTGCCTGAGTAGCTGATAAGTCTTATTAACATTTTTACTTTAAGCTTTTTCACCTTTCAACAAACTCATTATGATATCTGTCTCCTGGAGTCAAGAAAACCATTACTGATAGAAATCTCTCCGAAGCTCACTTTAAAAACTCTTAATTATCCCTTTAAAAATAGAACCTTGAGAAATCCTATTGTTTTAGTGCCATTCTGCGTGATGGAAGTTTCAGACTATCTGGACACATAAACAGACTCTATTGGAATGTAGATGTTTGCTTTCAAAAGTAATAAGAGCTTGACAAACTTTGTCTTTGGCTGTTTAACAGCACTGTGCTAATTCCAGTTGTTTTGTTGACTTTAAAGTTCATCATTCCTCCTTTGTACCAGGGCCCAGTATAGCTATTCATCATAAGCACTGTTAAATATGAGGCTGAATGTTGGGACCAGAAAGTGGGCCCGGGTTTGGTGATAATGAGTTTCAACAGGAGAGAGATGACAAAGAGGTTCTCCATCCAACCTCATCAAATCTGACGAGGTTTAGTGACTTGAATGGGCTTTTACTTCTTCCATGTTTGTGGGAACATGGAACATGCTGCTGAACTAAAATACTCCATGGTTACAGCCTTCCCCACCCATGTCTGTCACCTTACTGTGAGGTTAGGCATGGACTGGTACGAGGGTCCCATGGTATAATAACTTTGATAAATTGTTATATGATATCACTGCAAGCAAAAATGTTAAGCATGAGCCAAATGCTTTTACTTAAACCACAAAAGCAGCAATTATTCCTTCCATGCCAAAGTAATTGAACATAAAGACAGACTTAAGCAACAGTGTACAATAAAACCTGCTAAATATGCTAGTATTTTATGTAAATATGCTTAATAGGCAGAAAAGGAATTTTTATTTTATGTGTTTGTTCTTTCCAGAGTAATACTGGAAGTATACTAAGCTGTCAAATAGACATGCCACTTGTAGCTTGCTGACGGTAATTTTAAAACGGTATGACTTTAGTGAGCGTGATGGGTGATGATCCTTTAGTTTCCACACCATTATTGTCTGTGTTTTTTGTCTTTCTTGTAACAGAAGATGAAGCCATGTTTCAGGCAGCTGGCCAGCAGTGTGCAGCAATGTGTGATGAACAGGCAGTGCTGAATTACTCTGTGCTCTATGCAGACTGAAAAAACTCTGATCACTCTATCACTTTCATTTTTCTCATTAGCAGCACTTTAATGGTTTTTATACCCTCTGTATACCTTGACGCTGCTAACACTCCCATGTCTAACTGAGATTCTCAGCAGGCCGAGCACTCGGACAGAACATGAATATGGCTGCAGATACAACAGGCTGCAGCTCACAAAAACTCATTTCGTGCAAAACGCAGTGTTTAGAACAATTCTGGGTTTCACTTTGTAGCATGTCAGGGTGTGTTAGCTGTAAAAGGTCGCTGTGGCTGATATAATAGGGCTCTCTGCAACAGACAGCCTCTTTTCTTCTCATTGTGCAGATTGAGCTGTGTTCTTTTTGACCTAAAACTTGACTGCACTTTAGAGGTCAAAGCTCAAAGCATGCGTTAAATACTCTGCATCCTCAATTATTGTCACTCTTAATTGTGTTGCCTGTTGTCATGCTGGTAGGTCAGCTTGGCATGAGATTTGGGATAATTAGGTATGCTTACTGGTACATGTGATTTGACAGCATGAGGAACTAACTGGTCTGATGGAAGGATCATTTTGATTCATTCTGATGAGCTGTGTACTAGAAAAGCCAACAAGGTAATGGCTACAAAGTCAAACTTGCTGGAATATTCCCCATGTGAAAGCTATGAAATTGTGTGAGCAATGAAGCTCAGCAGAGTCAAGCCGTAGCATCATGCAAAGAAGTTTAATCAGCTAATTCACCTTATTTTCATGTGACTGTTGTATTTGTCAACCCGCTGCTGTTTTGCTCAACATGGGTCAGGATCTGCTCAACTCTGCATGGACGACTTCTCTCTGACAGACGACCCCCTCAGTACGTATGCAGAAACAGAGGGGTGAGCACGCACCTCACCCTCTGCATCTTCCCCATCAGTTGGCCCGCATTCCTGCGCTAATGAGCCCCTACCATCACCTCTATTATGACTCATGCCTCTGTTTTTACTAAGCCTGCAGCCGCTCTGACCAAAGAAACCCAAAAGCTCGAAAAAAGTTCAAAATCTGACAACTGATCAAATCACATCAACCCTGACATTCCCACATTCGACAGCCTCAATGCCTCTCATTAAACATAATATGTCTTCTTGTCCTTGACCATACCAGTCTGTATTTACTTTCTTAATGGTTTGAAGATTGTTGCGCCATCCACACTTTATGACATCCTTTCTGTTTCTCAGCTACATATATCATAGATAGACAATAACCGTAATTGTAGAGGCCCTAATGGTATCTGCTATTTTCTCAGGCTTAACAAAAGCTCCTCACAACGCCCTGTACCACAGAATTCTCCAATAAAGTTTCACTTTCAATTACCAAGACAACTAACCTTGTTGCTGATGAAAACTATCTAGATCAAATTATAACAGAGCATGCTATTTTTTGCAGCTGAAGAAAGGTCATTTTTAGATTGTTTGCAGTTGTCACATTATGTTCAAATTTCAAACACAACATTATTGGAATTTCTATTCTGTTTTCTTATGTTGTACTTTTGCTTAAAGAAAGACAGATGAAAGAGCACAGCCCATTAATGAAAATGATCTATGAGGTCATGGCACATATGCACGTGTCCTGCAGTTTATTTAGGACCATAAATCTCAGTGAGTGGGATGACCGTCTCAGCTCATTCGTGTTGCATGAGCCATTTCTCTGCAACCAAGATGTCTCAGTCTCTCAGTAATTAACACCAGTTAGATAGAATTTAGACTGACAAACGTTACACCACCTATCCTGGGATGACGGTGGCTCAGGAGGTGAGAGTTCATCTAACCGGTGGGTTGCTGGTTTGAACCCCCACTCTGTCTGCCTCAGTCGTTGTGTCCTTGGACACTTCAAGACGCTTTACTCGCCTTGCCTGGTGGTGGTCAGAGGACCCGGTGGCGCCCATTAAATGGCAGCCTCACTTCTGCCCCAGGGCAGCTGTGACTACAATGTAGCTCACCACCATCAGCATGTGAATGTGTGTGTGAATATAGTGAGGTCCACTGACTTATAAAGTGCAATACAGATACAGGCCATTTACCATTTACCTAGTGTTGCATCTGCAGCAGGGTCATGCTATCATGCCATTTTCTACTGTGTTATACTTGCATGATTTTTCATGAAATGATCTAATTTCCTGATTAAATATTGTATTTCTGACATCTTGTTATTTAATTAGATTATGTTGTACCTTGCTTCCTGTTTTGATTTTCCAAAGATTTTCACCTTGAGCATGTCAGCTAATTTACTTGCATGTCCTGTCTTTCACTTGACTTCAATTTCTACACACTAGCAGTGTTTCCCTTAACCTTGAAATTGCGTAAGTTGAAATAATGAAAATAAATTTGCTTAATGGAAACACGGCATTTTCAAAAGTAATCTCCTTTTCGAGAAAAAGGAGAGTAGGATGAGATTTTTTTTTTTTTTTTGTCTGGATTGAAATTGGTTTATTTCACAAAACTGCAAAAGAAACACTTTTCCGCATCACACGAGTTACATGGTCAACAATCGGATGTTGCCACTGGCACAAACCACGAAAAGATGACAACAGGAAATAGTTGGAGGATCATGGCGAGGCATGTTTTTAATGACTTATTGTGTGAAAAAGTTTATTTACGTGTGATTTTAATTTAATTTCTTATTTAATGGAAACACCGCAATTGCAAAATTGTGATTTTTTGACATTAGCAGAAAATCGAGTTAGATTTGTGCACCTTTGTAATGGAAACGCAGCTGCTGGCAGCGCATTGTTAATTACTTCTCTGAGGACATTCACTTAGAATTTTTAGATTTTATTGTGTTAAAGTCTTCCAGTGTTCCTTCAGGTCTAGTTTTGGTTTGTTAGGGAATGACGATATATTTTGGACTCACAAGAACAAGAATTTTAGCAGTATTTTTTGGGAAAAAAAAGAGGACTTAGATTTTTGATTTTCACAGATATTGTACAGATTTTATAAATCATTTTGTTTTAAAGAATGTGTGATCAGCATGCAATATTCCTGTTCATGTTTGATGTGTTCAGACATGAAATTTTCCCTTTTTGTGTTATTACAATGAGAACAAAGGTTTCATGAATCTCAAACTGTTCTAATGAATCTCTGTCCAGTGTGCAGTTATCCAGTTCAGGCAGATTTTCAATTCAAACAGATCAAGTGCAGCCCAGTCAGTTTATATTTGTCTAAAGCTGACACTTGTTTACTTTATCATTGATGTGTGCTTATGGCTAGCTGTGGTAAAAACAAATCTGTCATCTAAAGTAATATTTTCTGTTTTGAAAACTTAAGTTTTGAGGCACAAATAAAAATAAACACAATCACTGTGGTTCTTTAAAGGAATTTTAGGTGTGGTTTCTGCTCCCCTGGAACGCATCTGTCAGGCCAGTGAAAAACGTTTACATTCTGAAAAAAAATCGTTTTGAATCTCATAGTTTTGTGTCAAACAGAAAATGTAGCAGTTTTTGTTCTGCGCTTGTTTCTACCTTGAGATTTGATGCACCAACGCTGCGTTAAATGATACAACAATCAAGACATTATGATTGGAAGAAATTTTAAACACCAAGGGAAAGTGACAGAGAGCGAAGTGGCCATAAAAAGACAGATGAAGTAGAAAGCCATTATGCTGGAGGTATAATAATAATAATAATAATAATAATAATAATAATAATAATAATAATATAGGGGTTATTACTTACTTAACGCAAACATTGCAAACCAAGGTAAGCCTATGATAATATATTACAACATGAATGTGAAGGAACTTCGAGGGGGCGGGCCTCTTCTGCATTGGACAGTTTTTATTCATTTTTATCTTCATTGTCCCTTTGGCTCCATGATGCATTTCTGCTCTCTGGTGGCTGTTTATGTTCAGTTTCGTTTGTTAAGTAACGTGGCACAATATTTAAGTTTAGTTAAGGTGTTTTTTGGTTTGGTTTAATTGCATAAAAACTGTCAGCAGTCCAGCGGCATTGATCTGTCCCACGCAGACATCTTTTACCTGCACAATTTGTGGAACATGCAGCAGACAACTATAACACATATAAATATAACAAATATAACACCTATAACACCTGCGTCACCTTTTCTGGGCTATATAGACACGCTGCTGCAGGACATCCAGATGTAACGCTGTTATGCTGCCTTAAAGTGATGGTGCGCTGTAATTATTCAGTAATCCCGGAGCTCAAAATCGGCATCGCTGGAGGATATTTTTATTAATCTATATTTTATTTTTATTTTGTATTCTTTAAATGTTCCAAATATTTGACAAGCAGTGTCTCCTGTCATTGTATCTATGCCTGCTGCTCGCCACAGTGACCGTACACATTGTTGTGAGCCAGTTTGCATCTGCTTTTTAAACATGCTAAATATAGATGCAAAAACACCATCTAGCTATCTGGTTCTGTTCTGGTTTAATAAATCACATTGGGGTTGGTAAGTCATTACATTTGCATATCATTCTCCTAGTATTTGTGCTTTCTGATGATCAGCATATGTTTTGTACATTTATGGAGGCAGACATGCTAAATTTATTGCGCCTGCTGTTCTCATTTTGCTGGCGCAGTCCTGTTTGCGTGTTGTTTGTACGTCAGGTTTGCGCGTGCTATCAAGTTTGCACCTGTTTTTGTACGCAAACCTTTAGAAGATCAGGCCCTAAATCTTTTTTTAAAACAAATCTAACATGGTGTGATGCTGGAGTGTTAGCATCAAACTAATACTCCAGCATTTTTTTCATGCCCCTTGATGTCTAGATCAGACATCAGATAATGAGTAAAGGTTTCTTAACTCAGTGGATGGCCAGGAGATGAATGACTTCACCTCATTCTGACTGCAGGATCATGTCGCCACCAAACTCCCTTTAGTTCAGATCAGAACATATTTGCTCAGGTTAAAGCTGGAAGGTCTGTAAAGTCAGGCAGGGCGGTTTTAGACCAGTTAGAGAATTTTACCAACTATCCCAGCAGAACTATCCTAGATGACCAACAGAGCTTGAACATTTTTTGGACTTGGCAATAAATCTGTCTGGCTGAATTATTGTGTGAGAGCTATCTTCACTTTGTGTAAGCCTGCATGCCTCCTGTTTATTAAGTAAGCCATGGTCTGCCAAGGAGCCTGTCATCAACCATGGCAGGCAAAGGCCAGCTGCTGAGGGGGCTGACTGAATTATGTATTTCTCAGAGGATTTGGTCTGAGTCACACCAGCTTATATTCAAAAGAAAGGAAGCATGTGTTTATTTTTCAGAATCACCTTCCTTCCTCTGTTTCAGATGACTGGAAAAGGCACCTCAGGTCTTCCTTGGAGGAAGGAACAGAAACTTTAGTTTATACCCTCAGTAAACTTAACTATTTCAACTGTGAAGAAACTTTTCCACACCATACATATTAAAAGTTACCAGTGGCATAAATACATGAATAAAATGTTGCTTGACATTGTGTTCTTCAGATTTTTGGGGACACCGAGCCGGTCAGGATGACATCAGAGGGCTCCGACTGCCGCTGTAAGTGCATCATGCGACCTCTGAGCAAGGATGCCTGCCAGCGGCTGCGCAGCGGCAGTGTGCGTGTGGAGGACTTCTACACAGTAGAGACAGTCAGCTCGGGATCAGACTGTAAGTGCTCGTGCACGGCTCCACCGTCTTCACTCAACCCCTGTGAGAACGAGTGGAAGATGGAAAAGCTGAAGAAACAGGCTCCTGAGTTGTTAAAGGTGAGGACAGCGCAGCATCAAGGCTCCAGTCAGAACAGAATACTTTTTTTTTCTTTCTTTCTTTTATACCTGGCATTCTGATTCTTTTTCTGTTTGTTTGTAAGAGTTTATTAAAACTCAAACAACCACTATGAAGGAGCTCATGGTAAAAAAAGATCAGCAGATAAAATCTATTTTGAACATCCTTAACACTGAATTAGTATTTTCATCCTATTAGACACCTTCCTTTAGCTCTTCCTTTTCTAAGCTGTGATAATGAGGCTGTAGTTCATTAACAAACTGCAACATGGATCCTCTAATATGTCTCCTTGGCAGCTATCAGTATTTCATTGTTGTATTTGTTGGGGGCAGACTTTAAACGCAGGTCTTAGTCTGTGGATGTTCTGCACACAATAAAACTCTAGGGCACATTGCTGCTTGTGGAACCAGTATAGAAAATATATATACATCTGGCAAGGGTGGCGTACAAAACTGCAGACTCTGCATAGATTAAACAACCTGCAAAAAGCAGCATGCAACAAATCTGTGCAGACGGCATTTTGGCTCCAAGGAGACACCCACTCTCTAAATTAAATTAGCAGGAGATGGGCTCATTAGCACCAGGCTTGTTACTCGGGGAGCCTGCCGGCCTACCGCAGAACCTATAAGTGATACAGGAAAGCAATATTGTCAGCAAGTTGTGGATCATGTAGATGGCAAGGTTTAATAGTAGAAATGGCTCATCCTCTTGAGATTGAAAAAGATGCTTTTCTAACTGTAAAGACCAATTTGTTGCTTTTCTCACACTCACGAAGTTGACCTGATAATGCAGAGCTTCTTGTGTTCATACTAAAATGCATTAAAATAATCTTCCAGTGATGGATCATGCTCTTGTTTGTGCACTAAATGTGCCAAATTACAACAACTGTAACAATCAATTAAAAACTAAGAGTGGTCATTTGTAATTTTTACTGATGTACTGAGAAGTTTAGAAATGTATCAGTATGGCTCAGCTTTATCTAGACTTCTCGAACTTTTTTTTTGTCGAGTGTTTTCCCGATTGGCCATCTTATTAGTGCAGCTATTCAATTACATAAAGCAAATCAGCCAATCACATTGTAGAAACGTCATGCTTTTAGGTATCTGGGCAAGGTAAAGATAACATGCAGGAGTTCAAACTAAGCATCAGAACTATGAACAAAGGGGATTTAATTGACTCTGCTTGAAGCCTGATTGTTGCTGGGAGACAGGCTGGTCTGACTTTTGCTGATCTGCTGGGATTTTTACCCAACCATCTCTCAGGTTTACAAAGAAGGAAAAGGAGAAAGTATCCAGAGTGCAGCACATGTGTGGACAAAACGGTCAGAGAACATTCACACTGATTTGAGATGATAGAAACAACGGCAGTTTAAATGATGGCTCATTGTAATCAGGCAGAATACCATCTCAGTATTCACGATGGTCAAACCTTGGATCTGATGGGCTGCAGCAGCTAAAGAAGCAGAAACTAAGGCTACAATTCACACAGGCTCACAAAGACTGGACAGCAACAGATTGGAAACCAGCTTTTAGGTGGAAGGGTCAGAAGATGGTGTAAACAGCATGAAAGAATGGATCCATCCTGCCGCATATCAGCACTCTGGGCAGTGCAGTGGTGGGTGGGGTGTTCTTGGCACACTGTTCCAGCTTTAAACCTGGTGATGTCATTAATATGGATATTAGCATATCTAACAATCTCCTGGTGTGGCACCATTTCTTCTAAATTTTGTGTTTGAATTTTAAAGTTTATATTTATTTTCTCAAAGGGATGAAAATATGTTCTTTAAAAAAAACCTGGTATCTGGAGGAATATAGTCAGGGCCTATAAATTGTTTGTTGGATACCGTGCAATAAGGACTCTACACACAGAGGGATGTTTTGTGTGTTGTCTTTGTATCACTATCAACAGCTTATCCAGCAAAGGTCAAGGGAGTAGAATATGCTGGAAGACTAAACAAGGAAGAGGAGACTTGAGAAAAGTTAAGGGAAAAAAAAGAAAGCAATTAGACTGGGATGCAGGTTGAATGAAAATAAACTATAAAATCCTACAAATAAGAAAGAAAGTAAATTAATATAATCTGGAAATATTCTAGTGATTACCCCTTAGATTCGTCTTGACTAACAGATTTCTTCTGTTTTCTTATGCTGAAATCTTTCAGAACATCAAACCAACCCAGTCTATATTAAATTATACCTTTCCCCAACCACTCACCCACCCATCTAGTCCAGACGACTACCACACCTGGAGAATCAATAAATCATATAATTAGATCCTGCCTGACAACATGAAGCAGGCTAAAAGACAGTGAGAACAATTGTCCACAGATGGAGAAAACTTGGAGTGGTGAAGCTTTCCAGGAGAGGCCGACCAATAACTGCCCCATTAATAACTCATCCAGGAAGTCACAAAAGAACCCAGAATGAACATCTAAAGCACCGCAGATCTCATTTACTCTAAGTTAAGGTCAGAGATCATGATTCGATAAGAACGCGATTCGGAAAAATGTTTTCCATGTGAGAGTTCTGAGGCCAGCTGTCAGACAGGCCTTTGCATTTCTGATCTGAAGCACACCAACAAGTTCAAGTTTGAGTGGACTGGACAATGTCCAATTTAAATCCTACTGAGTTAAAAGTATAGACTGTTCATCCTTGAAAACCCTCCAGACATGTAGCTGAATTAAAACAATTCTGCAAAGAACAGTGGGGCAAAATTCCACCACAGTGATGTAAAATTATGGCAAATCCCAGTTACGGCAAACCCTTAATTTAAGTTGTTGCTGTTAGTGTTGTAACAACCAGTTAATAGGCTGGGGGGAGGGGCTTTTGAATTTACTTTGTTATCTTTGCGTGATATTAAAATTAGCTTGATCTCAAGCATTTAAAAGTAACAAAAGAGAAAAAAAAGAGAAGAAATCTGGAAGGTGTCAGATCATTTTTACGTTACTGGAAGGAATGTGATTGTTTTCTAAGGAGGCTCATTTCCACCATGAAAGAAAAGATAAAAGTCCATATCAATAATTAGATAGAAAGTCACGCTGATTCTCTACGGAGGAATTCTCCAGTATCTCATAATCAATCACTCCATTCCATTTACCTCGTAATCATGACTTTGAATCTCATAATTTTGACTTTGAAACTCAAAATGATGACTTCCTGTTGGGCTTTTATTTTTTTCTGTCATGATGGAAATGGGCTTCCATAGTTTTACTCTGTTACTCTGAATAGAGTTCATATCTGACATGAAATGAAGACATACTGATAATTAATAAACATAAAAAAATAATATTAACTCTTCCAGGAGTACTGCAGAGTTTATCTTTACATCCATAAATATGAATTTAGGCAGTAAGCGTAGGTTTACAGAGGCACATAAAGCTGCCAGGCCTGGTTTAGTTGACGGTGAATGATGGAAGACCTTCTCTTGTTATGGCTTGAATGTACAGCTCCAGTCTATGGTGGACCTCCTGGAGGGAACCCTCTACAGTATGGATTTACTAAAGGTTCACTCCTATATCAACAAGGTGGTCTCTCAGATGAACACCCTTGAAGAGGTAGGAAACAAAACACACTCACATGGGGTGCAGGCATTGTGTTAAACCAAATTTATTACTGTATGTACATTAACTGCTGTCTTGCAGACCATCAAAACAAATCTTACACGAGAGAATGAATATGTAAGGGACAGCATGATGAGCCTCACCAACCAGTTTAAGAAATATGAGAACTACTCCAACATCATGATGAGCATCAAGAAGGAGATCTCCACCCTCAGCCTGCAGCTGCTGCAGAAAGATGCATCTGAGAGCAAAGCACAGGTTGGGAACACAGGAAGTAGAATGCAGTAATAAAGTGTATCTGAATTGTAGGTTTGCTGAGAAGCATCTCCACAGCCTGAAGTGTTTCATGTCCCAGTGTCAACTCAGTTCTTACAGTTACGTTTTTAGTATACTTTTTTAATTCAGTCATCAGAAAATCCATTTGTATCTTTTTTGACATTTTAGTCCTTTAACACATTCCAAAAATCTGGGATAAAGGCAATTGTTATTTTCAAACATGCGACAGTACAGAACCCTAATTCCAACTTTTGTACTAAAGCAGCCCCCCTGAGACAAGTGAACCCTTAGGAGGTATAGGTGGTGATCCGAACCCAGTGAGTGGGTTCTGACATACCACTATGGGCTTTATTTTTCATGAAACATGATGAAAGTCAGTATCAACTTCTCAGGGCTCTGAGGCATCTGGGATAAAACTTCACAAAGTGGAAACATGGTTTGTTGTTGGAAGGATCAGTAAGAAATAGAGACCATGTGCTCCAGATCTGGAGGAAAATGGACCATTTAGGATTAACAGAAAAAAAAAAGGATCAGCAAAAGTTGTGCAGTGTTGCAAACTATAATTGATTTACAAGGAAGATTAAAGAAAATAGCATCTGGAATGCTTGGTAAGTTGGTTTCCTTGAAACATCATTTAAGAGTAGAGATGAAGTTTTAAACTGTTGATATAGATTTAATCTGATTTCCATTTCTCTGTAAGAACTGCAATGAACAGCTTGGTAAATATCTTTTTATAGCCTTACTACCATGATCTGTCATACATTATATTAGGAGAACAGGTGCCATTACACTCTGAGCGAGAGAGTAGAGACTGTAAAACATGATTTTAATATATTTTTAAAAATTGCAAAATTATAGAATTAGTATTTCAAACAAATACAGTATCTTACATTAGGAAACAGCATCATTGTCATATTCAATGAATTAGAATTTTATTGAAAAGTTCATTTATTATTTCAGAAACTCATATATAGATTAAAAATCCCACAGACAATCATGGTTGGTTGTGGACCCCACACACACACATGGAATTCAGGGAGCCGGAGCAGAATAAAAACAGGAATCCAGGAGCAAAAACAGCAGAGAAGAAATAGATGGGTAACGGGAGGATCCAGCAACAAGTGAAAGCAAGAAGCGAGCTTAAATACTGGGAATGTGAATGCTGAAACAATGGACTGGGGCTGATTGGACAACAGCTTGCAGATGTGAGGAAAGAGAGCTGAAGGGAGACTGAGGAGAAAGAGAATGGCAGCAGCAGGCGAGGGAGAGCAACATGGGAACGAGGAAAATGAGTAACACAATGAAAGAATAACCAGACATGGAATAATTAAACATATGTAAACTAGAATAACTAAGAAGGGACTGAACTAAAGTAAAACAGAAACAAGACTGATCTAATCAAAATAAACTAAGGAACACAGGATAACCATAATCAAAACTACAACCTCTGGCAAAAATGATGGACTCAGCACTCTCAGAGGATGGTCATTCAGTTGTTTCATTTTGTTGAAAAAAACAAAAAAAACAAAACCAGATCACAGACATGGCACAAAACTACAGTCATTTTAAGTGGCAACATTGTGGCTTCAAGAAACACTAAAAGAAAGCAAGAAAAACCATTGTGGGAGTCTAACAGTCACTTGTTTTGCTCAAGCAGAGGGAAAAAAACATGGATTCATGAAAAAAGAAACAAAGAGAGCACTTCAACAGATCACTAGCACTTTGTTGCACCACCTCTGGCTTTTGTAACAGCTTGCAGTCTCTGAAGTATGGACTTGAGTGACAAACAGTAGTCTTCATCAATCTAGCTCCAACTCTCTCTGATTGCTGTTGCCAGATCGGCTTTGCAGGTTGGAGCCTTGTCACGGACCATTTCCTTCACCCTCCACCACAGATTTTCAATTGGATTGAGATCCGGACTATTTGTAGGCCATGACACTGATCTTATGTGTCTTTCTTCAAGGAATGGTTTCACAGTTTTTTGCTCTGACAAGATTCATTATCATCTTGAGAAATGATATCATCCCCAAGCATTCTTTCAATTGATGGGATAAGAAAAGTGTCCAGAATATCAACATAAACTTGTGCATTTACTGAAGATGTAATGTCAGCCATCTCCCCATTGCCTTTACCTGACATGCAGCCCCATATCATAAATGACTGTGGAAATTTGCATGTTTTCTTCAAGCAGTCGTCTTCATAAATCTCTTTGGAACGGCACCAAACAAAAGTTCCATCATCACCTTCCCCAGTGCAGATTTGTGATTTATCTCTGAATATGACTTAAATCCAGTCATCCACAATTGCTTTTCATTATCCCACTGTTAATGATGGCTTACATTTAGCTTTTCTGTACATAAATCCCATTTCCTTTCGGTGGTTTCTAACAGTTTGGTCACAAACATTGACTCCAGTTTCCTGCCATTTGTTCCTCATTTGTTTTCTTGCGCATTTTCTGTTTTCAAGACAAATTGCTTTAAATTTTTTGTCTTGACGTTTTGATGTCTTCCTTGGTCAACCAGTGTGCTTGCCTTTAACAACCTTCCCATGTTGTTTGTACTTGGTCCAGATTTTGGACACATCTGGCCGTGAACAACCAGCATCTTTTGCAGCATTGTATGATGATTTACCTTTAAGAAGTTTGACAATCCTCTCCTTTGTTTCAACTGTCACATCTCGTGTTGGTGCCATGATTCATGTCAGTCCACTTGGTGCAACAGCTCTCCAAGGTGTGATCAGTCCTTTTTAGCTGCAGACTGACGAGCAGATCTGATCTGATGCAGGGGTTAGTTTGGGGAATTTACAAGATGATTCCATAATTTTTTCCTCAGAATTGAGTGATTCCATATTTTTTCCCTCTGCTTGAGCTAAACAAGTGACTGTTAGACTCCCACAATGTTCTTTCTTGATTTCTTTTAGTGTTTCTTAAAGCCACAATGTTGCCACTTAAAATGACTGTAGTTTTGTGTCATGTCAGTTATCTGCTTTTTTTCAGTGCAATTAAACAACTGAATGAACATCCTCTGAAACTGCTGATTCCATAATTTCTGCCAGAGGACGTAGAATCAGAAGAATCAACCCCGAAACTACCCAAAACCACCCAGGTTCTGACACAGACTGATGGTTTCAAGCCTTTAATTCTGTTAATTATAATGATTTTCTGCTTACAGCTTATGAAAACATGACATTTAAGATTAGAATGGATTTAAAAACATTTTAAATACAGAAATGTGAGCTGAATGAAAAGTAATCAGTTCTAATATATTGGAAATGACTGTGGTGCAGTTAGGTTGTGTTTACAGTTCAAACTAGATATTTACATACACCATACAAAAAACCCATATTGCTGTGTTTTTTCCCCTCACTGTGATATTAAATCACTAAGTGAGCTTTTTGTTTAAGGTCAGTTTGAAGTGCTGATTGATTTTATTTGGTAAAAGCCAGATTTTTTGATGCAATAATTCATGCAACATCAGCCCATGAACAAAGACACTGTATATTACCCTATGTTCACACAGCAAGCAAATATGACCCAAATTAGATTTTTTCTTTTTTTTTTTTTTTTTTTACCCACATCAAATTTTTTTTCACAGCAGTCTGAACGGTACAATTCTGATCTTTGCACCCATAAAAAAAATCCAATTTGAGCCACTTCAATCTGTGGAACTAAATAGGATACGTATCCGACTGTTTTCAAAGTGTCTGCAATCAGAACAATCATGCCGCATTTAATCCGACTTTTACGTCATTGACGTAAATTATGACGTGCGTCATAATTCTGCACCAGAAGAAGCCAGACCGGATGTAAATAATGACTGAAAAAAAAACATAATTATGAAATAATGAAAGAAGTCTGTTCCACTGAAGTGTATCAAATCACAACCCCACCACTCCTGGTCTGACAATACACTCAAACAGACTTCTCTGCAGAAGTTGCAGTCAACGCTCCACAACACGCTGTTGCTATTAGTTGTGCTTTCTTTTTATTAGCTTACTTTTTCATCTTATGATTTTGTGGCGATGGTGTTGGCTCCCATTGCTGAATAAACTTTAAATAATAAACTGATCCATAGACATCAGCATCCATTATTACTTCTGTAAATAATGCTCTGCTGTGTGACGTCTACGTTCTTCTTCTGTGCATGCAAGTCGCTTTGGTCACTGTTCTCACAGAAGTCTGATTGCAGTCACATTAAATTAGTAGTATGAACGACCATGCAAAAAAAAAAAAAAAAAAAAAAAAAAAAAAAAAATCAGATTTCAGCAAAAATCGGCATTGAGCATCAAAACCTGCTCTGTGAACATAAGCTAACTTTTATATAACTCAGTCCACACCAAGAAAGTACACCACAAATCAAACCATTAGATAGAAAGCACTTAAGCTACTATTGCCAGCTACCCTGATTCCTCCCGATGTCTTCACAGGACTCTCATGATGAGAAAGCCAAGGCTCCAGGAAAAGTAGCAAACAAAAAGACCCCTGCTGCCAAACCGCCTCCTAAGGCACCCAAAGAAAAGCCAGTCAAGCCCAAGAAAGAGGTCATAAAACCTGGGAAACCAGCTAAGCCTGACCCCACTCCAAAATCTAAGGTGGCTGGCCACCAGCCTGGCGTGGTTAAGAGCATCACATACTACAAGGCCTCTAAAGCAAATGAAGATGACCAAAGAGGAGGTAAGAGTTTTAAGTTTGGTCTAAACAATCTGTATACTCTCCAGTCGTAGTTCATGAAGCAACCCAATGTGAGATAAAGCAAATAATACGCTCAGCAGTCAGCTTTATTTCGTCTCCAGTGAGTGTGGTCATCTGTGTCTGATCCACTGTGGGTGTTGAAAATGATCCAAATTAGTCTCTGAGCCCCATGACTCTGAAAGCAACAGGCTAGTCAGAGCACCAAGGTCAATATTTCCTGGGTTTACAGTAGAAGTGTTCTCAGAACAGTTTTAAATAACTCTGGGAAAAGGCTCTGTTTTTTTTGCTCGTTTTTAATATTGAAGCAAAAGGAATGAAAAGCACCACTGTGAAGCACTTTGTCTGTTCTGCTGTTGGGTTTTTTGTCAACAGGAAAACTTTTTTCATCAACAGTATAGTTGGAGCGAATGGAGGACTGTCTGAATGCAGTGCTGCCATGTTCATGACAAGCCTCAGCTCTCCTCACAGTGAAGTAGAGGGAGCCTCCCCACTGAAGAGAAAACATTTCCTGAATCCTCTTCAGGTCTGTAGAGGGTGATTAGGCCTGCTGTGTTTTCACAGGGCACATGCATAGAGCTGTCAAAAGCTATGTTCTGCTGTGTATGTGAATCTGACAGAGTCCAACCACCCTTGTCAAATATCTGCACCTGTTGCTTTTGCTGCAAACAGGATGCAGTGACCCTTAAATGAGCCCAAAAAGGCAGTTACAAAGGCAGATTATATATAATGAAAGGCTGTCATACCTTTCATTATATATAATCAAAACGGGGAAAATAGCTAAAACATTAAAATAGTAACTATTCAGCAGCAGAAAGTAAGGTTTTGTTTTATTTCTGCTTTACACTGTTTGTCTTCACATTGTGGAAAACATTCTTTTTGTTTTTACCTCCATGTTAAGACGGGTTTTTTTTACACCTCACAATCACTTACTGTTGCTCACAAGTAAGGAGCCTCATTGGTTCGTTTTCCAACTTGTTCTACTTTACTGCACAACTAAAACTAAATGTCATTGGATTTAATCCCCGTCTAATATTTTTATCTAATTTTTAGTCCATTCCTGTCATAATTCTGATTATTCTGATTAAATTTTTATTTTGTGTTTGTCTAGCTTTAAAGGAAAACAGCTATTAAAGGTGCAGTATGTAACTTTTACAAAAATATGTTTTTTGCATATTTATTAAAACTGTCACCATGTTGTGATAGCACGGTATGAGACAGAAGATAATCTGTGAAAAGATTGATCTCCTCCACCTCCTCCCTGAGATAATATTGCCATCTAAAGTAATGCTCCGCTCCCGACCTAAAACAACCAATCAGAGCCAGGAGGAGGGGCTTCGCGCTGCCAATCACCCTCGTGTTCGCGCTGCTAAATGTGCTGATGGTGGAGAAACAGCTCACCGTTCCAGGAAAACTGTTTATCCGCCGTCATCGGTAGCCATGATAACCAGCCTTAGCATTCGTGGATAACGCTGTAACGTAGCAGAAAGCAAGGGTGTGTGTGTGTGAGTAATGCTTACAGGAGGGTGACTGACAGCGATAAGCCCCTCCTCCTGGCTCTGATTGTTTTTTTCTTACTGAGTGGTGGATTTCTGCAGTTAGTACTGGGAGAAGTCAGAGGAGCTTGATTTTTATCTGTCTTATATTATACTGTCAGGACATAATTGTAATTTTAACAAATATAATAAAAGTTACATACTGCAGCTTTAAGAAATGTCAAGATCCAGATTACATTAGAAGGTTGTAAAGCAAGTCGACTTGGTTGAACAGTCTTATCTGGAAATGAACAGTGGGGAACAACTATAGATGAAGTTTCTGAAGCCAAATATCATCTTGTTCTAGAAAACATCGTCTTCGTTATTAATGTCTGTCAACACAGAACAGTTGTCTATATGGCTGACTGCAGCTATTTATGGGACCCAAAATAAGCAATGTTACATAAAAAAAGAATGGAAAAACAAAAAACCAGAAACAAATCAATACTATTTAATGCCATTCATTCCTTAGCTTTTTTAGCACTTTTTTCACCTTACAGCCCAAATTATTTGTGATCTGATTAATTTCTGTTAGGTCACATTTAGAAAATAAATTATGCATCACAGTTTTTGTCTGCATATGCTAATTCTAAAAAAGTCTGTGCATAAACACAAACACCATGACTCAAGCATTGTTTGTTTTTTTAACATAGATGCAGTTCAATGTACTTGCTTTCCAGAAATTTTTATTGATTTATGAATTATGTATTTGCATAATATAGAAGAAATATTTAAATTTAAACCTAGTCAACAGTCTATCAAAGTTAGAAAAATCCTTCTAAGATGTTATAAGACAACACAATAAAGAAAATTAAGACTAAACGAACTAGGAAACATACTAGCTGTTGAGTCACAATTATTGCTGTGTCAATGTGTGTGATTGCAAAAGGCTGCTTGGATGCAATATTTGCTTGGATATTGTTTCTAGTGCCATGCATGCAAATTCCACATCCCAGTAATACATTAGGTATGTCAGTGAGTCCTAGTGGCCAGGATGCTAAAGATCTCAAACAGTGGTGGGGATGTGATAATGAAAGAAACAATAGAAAGAAGTCAGGAAAATATGGGATATCAAAATCAAAACCATTATAACAATATTTACTATAACTACAGCCTATAAAAAGTATTCACCCCCTTGGATGTTTTACCATTTTCATTGCTTTTACAAATCAATCATGATCAACAACATTTGGGTTTACAAAAACCCCTTTTATGTCAAAGTGAAAACTGATTTCTACAACATAATGAGAATTATGTAAAAATATTTAACATAAAATAAGTGATTAGATAAATATTCACACCCGTCCAGTCAGCATTTCATAGCTGCACCTCTGGCTGCCGCCCCAGCAGGGAGTCAGTGTGGTCAGGTCTCAGTCAGGCTGCTCATCTGGACGCTGCAGTTTTCCTCCATTCTTCCTGCTACATTGTTCCAGCAAAAAAAAAAAAAAATGTTCCAGCTCTGTCAAGTTGCCAGTTTCACATCCTGCCACAACTTCTCTATGGAATTAAAGTCTTTGACTGGGCCACTCCAGAATAGCCACCTTATTGTCTTCAAACCATCTCCGTGCAGCTTCAGCTGGATGCTTCATGTCGTCGTCCTGCTGGAACATAAATGTTCTCTGAAGCCGTAGTTCTCTGGCAGGTGGAAACAAATTGTCCAGGATCTCCTTGTATTTTGCTGCTTTTATTTTACCTGCTACCTTTACAACCCTTCAAGGGCCTGCTGCTGAGATGCATCCCCACAGCATAACGCCACTACCACCATGCCTCACAGTGTGCTTGTGGTGATGTGCGTCTCTTAGCGTCTTGCCTTATGGCCAAAAAATCCAAAGAACTTTCTTCTTCTTGACCATGGAGTCTCTTCCCACGTGCCTTTTGGCAACTCTAGTCCAGCCTTGATCTGAGTCTTCTTCAACAGTGTCTTCCTCGTCGCCTCTCTCCCATAAAGCTCTGACTGGTGAAGAACCAGGGCAACAGTTGTCTGCAGAGTCTCTCCATCTCAGCTGCTGAAGCCTGTGGCTCTCTCAGTGTAGTCATGTTATAATGGAACACATAATGGAAATTTTAAATATGAAAATGGAGTTTCCCCTAATGAACTGTCACTCTTAGTTACCAAGCAGAGATTGGTGATTTTCACTCAAACAGCACTTTATTAATTCTTGCAAGAATGAGAACAGCAAGCAGACGTGTTCAATGTCCATTCAGTCCAATCTGCTCTGTTCTAACTAGACAGAGAGTCACTCCCTACTTATACTTGGGTTATCACAAAGTTTCTCACAGGGAGTCTGGGAACCAACATTTCTGGCTCAGCATTGGGACCTTCGAAACCTTGAAAATAGAAGAGCGCTTCATTCTTATCTAAACCCTCCCTGAGTTCCAGTAGGGTGAAAATACAATTAGCCTCACATGAATGTGGCTACTGCTGGAAGAGGCAAAGTAAATACCTTTTTGGGTTTGACAAAAAAAGAAGCAGAAGCTATTTTCTAAAATTCCACTAACATCATGGTAACCTGGTGTCCGTTCTCACTAGTCTCCTCCTTCTTCACAGTCACTCAGATGTGAGGATGGCTTGATCTAGGCAGATTTACACTCCAGGGGATGTTCAGGGCCTTAGAGACTTTTCTGCATCCATCCCCAAGCTGATACTTTTCACTAACCTTTTTTCTGATTTACTTGGAGTGTTCTCTAGTCTTCATGCTGTAATGGTAGCCAGGAATACTGATGACCCAGTGAATGGACCTTCCAGAACCAGGTGTCTTTACACTACAATCACTTGAGACACTCACTGCACTCAGCTGACCTCTATTCCACACATTGGGGGACGACCAGCACCAACTGGCTGGACCGCTGTTGAATTAGGTCACTCACTTTAAAGGGGGTGAATGTGTTATGCAGTCACTTATTCTGTTAAATATTTTTATTGTATTGTCATTATTTAGTAGAAATCAGTTTTCACTTTGACAATAAAGGGATTTTTTTGGTAATTTTCTTTGGTCAAAAAAGTCATATTTGGTTGAATATGATTGATTTGTAAAAGCAACAAATGGTAATACATCCAAGGGGTTAAATACTTTTTATAGGCACTGTAGATGTCCTGATATCATGCAGCCCTGATAGGAGTTTATTCATTTCATCCAAAAAACAAAAACTTTTGTCTCAGTACAGAAATCTGTCTTGAATATAAGAAATCAAAATGAAAAACATTTATTTCTTTTGTATTTAGGAACTCTCTATTGAAGCAGGCTTTCTTACAACACATCATATGGTTTTAGAGACAATATCACTATATTAGTCCTCTTCATTTTCAACATGTTTGTAATAAATAAACTATTTAATTCTGCTTTTACGGTTTCATAGAATGTAGTCATGCAACTAGAATGTTGGACATTGTGCAATAAATGACTCAATTGTAAATGCTTATAGTGCTTCATTATAATATCAAGCTTTATTTAAGGGTGTTTGATCTATTCTAACACAACACATATTTCTAAAATGTCCCTTGCGTGTGCTTTACTGAACACAGATAGCTGTCCCATCAATCAACAATTAACTGAGATCTCGTATATAACCTCAGTGCAGTCTACTGCTGAGGAGATGTTGGTTTCTCTAGGTTAGTCTGGGAGTTAATCTGTGGCCTTTAGAACTCAATATCATTTAAACAGGTCAGCTTTAACTAGACCCATAAAACATGCTTATTTCTGCTGTGTCCTTGTGCCTCTAATCTCTGGAACAATTCAAATCTCTATAAAGGACCTCCTGATACCAAGAACACTCAATTGCTTGAAATCTTTCCAGAAGAAGAAGCTTCTTCTTGCTGTCATCAGGTCCATGTGGTCTCAGCATGCATGTCAGGAAGATATTCTGACGTAATTTCCCCACACATCTGTCAGGCATCTTGGAATGCAACAGTTTCAGGACCAATGGAAGGCTGCCCTTGATGCAGACTGTCAACAGGAGAAATGGCAACCAAGACCCAAGTTAACCGATAAAACATTTGAACAGTTCTTCCATGAGAACATCTCAGTCCTGAAAGCTCTCAGTAAAATTTATCTTAATCCTCAGTCGATTTAGACAATCAAAGACTTTTGTTGGCTTTATTCTACTTTAATTCCAGTCTTATAGTTTTCTTTTTTACAACCAAATCTTGTTGCCCTGTTTTCTTGACAGAAATTGCTTTTTTATACTGACAAATAGTAATAATGCTGTATTATTAACCTGATATTCTTCATGTCAAGAATATCAGGTTAACTAGGTTGGTTCCCATCTGTCTGTTCTATTCCTCATCTCTGTCTTTTGCCATTCGTAGTTGATATTTATCTAATTATCTACTGACCATTGTTCTGTTTGAGATATTGTATATTTTGCATAAATATAAACATTTCCAAATGCTTACAGTGGAAAATATCTACCATTTTCATAAATGGTTACTAAATATCTGAAAATTGGTCCTCCACCACCTTGCTTTAGAAAAAAAAACAAAATATCTCCACCGCAATTGATCATCCACTCTTATAAAAGAAATTGTCATCTTGATTTGGTACTCAAAATACTTTTAATCAAACTGTGTACAAAGAGCTCTTAATACTAAGAAGTTCAGAGCAATAGAAAGAAAGCTGTATAGGTATTATTTTTTTAAACGTATCAGATGTTTTCCTAGGGTTTATTGCACAATTAGAACACAGCCACTGCCTGACCAAAACAAAAAGTCACCACCAAAATAAAGGACACAGACTAATATTTGCTTAGACCACCTTTTGCTTTGATTAGGGCACTCATTCACTGCGGCATTGTTTCCATAAGCTTCTGCATGTCTCCAGATTTATTTGCTTCCAGTGTTGCATAAATGTTCATCAAGATCTTGTGCTGATGATGGGAGAGCCTGACCACTGTGCAAAGTCTTATCCAGCGCAACCTAAAGGTTCTCCATGGGGTTAAGGTCTGGACATTGTGGAGGTCGACCCATGTGTGAAAATAATGTCTCATCCTCCCTGAACCACTTCTTCTTAATTTCAGTCTGCTGAACACTGGCATTGTCATCTTGGAATATACCAATGTCATCAGGGAAAAAAAAAAAAATCCATAAATCCATAAAAATTCATAAAGGTTAGAAGCTCCAAAAACACCTGTTTATCTCTTCTGCCGGCACTCATCCTCAGGACTGTTTGTTCCATTTATTGTCTCTCTTATTCTGATTCCTCTTTTCTTCTGCTCCTTCACCTCAGACCACTCTATGAAAACACACCCAGTCCATCATCTCACAGAAAATGAGCCTGAGGATGGAGGGACTGAAACTATCCTGGAACCTGTCGAGGGAACTGTGGCTGAGACCTATGACACCACTACAGCTCCCACTGCTACCACTACCACTGCCACCACCACCAGGACCACAACTTCTACCACCTCAGAGCCCACTACTGCCACTACCCAAAGTCCAGCCCTGTCTGAAAGACCAGCTCCTACTATCGTTCTGGTACTGGACAACTCCAACAACAACAGTCGGCCCACCCTCCACAGAGAAGGTACGTGTTAAACTCTGCTGTGATTAAGTTGAGTATTTTGCTGCATGCTGTCACTGCAGTGAGACTTCCCAACTGAGCAGCAGAATAGCGTACAGTTTTGAGCTGCCAAGACATGTAATAACATTGAATCAATTTAAGCTCTTGTTAATGCGAGTCATTGTTTCCCAGACTTACAGGTTGAATTTTCTACTTGTTACTTCTAGGGAAGATCCTCAACTGTGAAGGGACTCTAGCTTCCATTGAGCAACCGGAGAAACAACACAGTTATGGGCGCAATGAGGGAGCCTGGATGAAGGATCCTTTGGCTAAGGACTCCAAGATCTACGTGACCAATTACTACTATGGTAACAACCTTGTGGAGTTCCGTAACCTGGATAACTTCAAACAAGGTGTGCACCGTTCCAGTCTTTTTGAGAAACTGCATAGCATTCTTCTACAAAAGGTAGTTCATCACCGTGTTTGGACTTTAGGCTTTGTCCTTTAAGCCTGAATTCCAGATGGTTGAGCCTGTGTGAAGACATAAGGTTTAGGCATTTCAGCTGCTGAAGTCACTATATGGTAGCAATTTATTTTTGTTGAAGTTATTTATTTCCAAGATAGCTATTTTTGCACAATTCACGCAAAGACCGAGCAGGTGGACTGTGCTCTACCATTATTGTCTAAGGAGGAAACCATTCACAGCGGACTAACGAGATTTTTACATACAGGAGCTACTCTTTATGCATGTCAACCTACATCACTAATATACAGTGCCATGAAAGGCATAAGCTCCTTAACAGATTTCAAATGTTTTTGCCTTTTTTGTCACATTTTAATTCAGCCACATTGACGGGTTTTCAATAAAAAGGCCAGTTTAAGGTCATTTCAAAGTATCTCAGTCTTATCGAGATTTAAGTCTAAACTTTGACTAGGCCATTACAAAACCTTTTTTGTTTGTTTGTTTTTTTGAGTGTTTCTGAGGTGGATTTGTTGGTGTGCTTTGGATCAATGTGTGCTGCATAACCCAGGTCTGCTTGAGCTTAAGGTCAAGAACTGATGGATGTACATTCTCCCTCAGGATTTTCCAGTAGAGATATGGTTCCATTGATTACAACAAGCTTTGCCATTTCAAGACATGGACCAGGACCAAGCTCATCACATTAGCATTACATTACATCCACCATGTTTGACTGTTGACATGGTGTTCTTTTTTCAAGTGCTATATGCCAAACCTAATGGGACAAACACATTTCAAACAGTTCCACTTTTGGCTTGACCATCCACAGAGTATTTTTCTAAAACACTGGTGATCATGAAAATGTTTTTTTTTTTTTTTTTTACCAAATGTGAGACAGGTCTTTTTGGTCTTCTTGGTCAGCAATAATTTTGGCCTTGAAATTCTCCTATTTTCGCTCAGTCTCTTGTTGAATCATAAACTCTAACCTTAACTAAGGTAAGTCAAGACGGCAGGGTTTGAGCTGTTGTTCCTGGTTCTTTTTCAACCTCCTGGATGAGTTGTTGGTGTGCTATTGGAATAATTTTGGTAGGGCAGCCACTCCTAGGAAGGTTCACTACTGTTTAGTTGAAAGCAATCAGTGACATTCTCTTCTGTTCATGAATTTTCTTTTACATCTGGAGATGATGTACTTTTTTTTTTTTTTTTTTTTTTTTTTTTTTTTTTTTTTTTTTTTTTTTTTTTGCTCTTTTAGACCACTTAATGCTGGCAGACACATTCTACATCTCGTTTCCTTAGGTCTGGTTGTTATCAGGCCTGGGTGTGGCAAGTGAAATTAAACTCAGCTGTTCCAAAGATGTGGTTTACCACATTTTATTCTTTATTTAGCAGACGAGGAAGGGGGACGGGGGGGGATTTTAATTTCACATATGTACAGGTTTTTCCCTTATTAAATGAAGTCATCATCTGAAAACTGCATTTTGCATTTACTCAGGTTATGTTTGTCTAATATTAAAATCTGCTTGGTGATCTGAAACATTGAAATATGACAGAAAAGCAAAATTAAGAACTCTGTAAGGGGGCTTATACTTCTTCCACAGCAGTGTATGAATAAATGCATTAAATGTCTGTCTATGTAATTCATTCGATAATCGAGAAGCATAGTGAAGTCAAACTGAATTTGGCATTGCTTATTTACAATGTTTCATTTATTCTCATATCCAACTGTAAGACTCTAGACCCACTTAGAACAGTGTCTAAGTTGATCAAGCCATGGAGCATTTGCTCTAATTTAACTGTAGCCAATATGCAACATGATGAATATACAGATGGGAAAGTCTGCCCTTCCAATGTCTAAATGAACTGAAGACTTGGAATAGACTTTTTGGGAGCGTGAAGAAGATCTGCACTTGTTGGATTTGACTTGTTGATCTAGATATGTTTAGACAATGGGTTTACTAAATGCACTTACATGTGAGGTATCCTGTGGAGTGGTTAGCTCACAGCTGTGTGCGGATGACTAGGTATCTCTGTGAATAACAGTGATTCCTGCTGTTCCTTGACATGTGCTTTGGCCTTCCTTTTGAACTAAATCCAGCAGAAGAGGATTAAGAGAGTGGGTTGGCCTCAGGGATAGGTCTAGCGAGTGAGTGGGGTTAAGAGTGGGGGGGGGGGGTTCTGCTGCACATTGTTTTTGTTCTTCACAGGCTTCAGTTTATCTACATTGGACTTCCTGAGATTGGAGTGTTAGAACGGGAAATAGGATCTGATTAGAAAATGACACCTATAGTACAAAGTGTGTTAGTTCAGGGGGGAAATCCTAAACAAACATGATCACTGTTAAACTAAGCCTGTGTGCATACAGTCTGGTACTGTGAAAACATCAGCTTAGCAAGGGAAGCTCCATGTTTGCAACTCATAGTAAGTAAAGCATAATGTATCTCTTGTCCAGTAATGTCCATGTGGGTTTTATTTCCTTTGTAGTATCAAAAAACTGACTAAACTGTCTGTTTTAGTGCATGACTGGCTTTAGACCAGGCACATTAATAACTGAAGGTGTAGAAATATTTTCTGTTGTTGTTGTTTTCAGTTTCCATGAATGAGATCAAGGCTTCTCTTGACCTGATAACTGATAATCAACACATTATGTTATGCAAAACACACTTTTTTCTGTGATTCACCTGTTAAGTTACAACAATTATCAAATATATTGTTGAATTAGACTGTGGCTTCAAATATGGATACACCATAAATAGGCCTGATTTGTTCCACTTCAATCAAACAGAGGGAACATATTCACACAGTCTGATTTTTTTTCTTTTCTTTTTTTGGCTGATGAAACTCCCTAAAGAAAATGCTGGAAGCCAAGCAACAGCCATAAAAAGTGGGCTTTAATTTGATGGCTCTGTTTATGTGAGCTATCTTGGATAAAATAACAACTCTATCAACATCTCTATCTTCTGTCTTTTATCTAAATTTAGCACAAATGTGTTTAAACAACACTGTAAACTTGTTGGGCCACATCAGTAACTTACCTGTAGAGACCCTTTATGTCCAGAAGCAGAACCAGAGGCAGAGGCCACTTTTCTCAATAAGCTGTTACAATGTATGGTGTAACTGCTGAAGTTCCAGTCTTTAGAGCAGTTCAACTATAGTTAGACGTTCAAGAACATATCTGTTTAGGTTTTTATTCACCACTTGTTTCGAGATAACCTTTTTATTTCATATAAGTGGGCATGTGCAGATCTTTGACTGGTGGAGTATGTTTTTTTTGGGCACATAAGACTTTTGGATCAAGTGTTCATAGTTGAGCACAGGCCCTGCAATCTCAGGAGACACATTACGATAAGGGAGGGAGCATGCCTGGGGCTTGGAAGATGACTAAAGAATGAATGAGAAATATTCTCTAAAAAGGCCAAAGTCCAGCCTGGTTTTTCTTGGATCACAGTATACCAGTCACCAGGGATAACATAAACATTGACATTATTGGCTGTCACGCAGGCAGATTGCATCAGAGATGATACGATGTTAAAGCAGAATGTGTTCATTGGCAAATGAGAATTGAGTGTTCACTCATGGGCTGTAATAAATGAGCAAAAGCTAATACTGTTCCCTCATTTGTCCTAGGGCGGTGGAGTAACCTTTACAAGCTGCCCTATAACTGGATTGGGACAGGCCATGTGGTTTATAATGGAGCTTTCTACTACAACAGAGCCTTCACTAAGAACATCATTAAGTATGATCTGAGGATGCGATATATGGCAGCGTGGACTCTGCTGCATGATGTCGTCTACGAGGACACCAACCGCTGGAAGTGGAGGGGGCACTCGGATATTGACTTTGCAGTTGATGAAAGTGGCTTATGGGTAATCTACCCATCTCTGGACTATGACTATAGTCAGCAAGAGTTGATTGTGATTAGTAAACTGGATCCTGGAGACCTATCCCTGAAAAAGGAAACAACCTACCGAACAGGCCTCAAGCGGAACTCTTATGGAAACTGCTTCATCATCTGTGGTGTCCTGTATGCTGTCAATGTGTACAACCAGAAAGAAGGTGAGGTGAGCTATGCCTATGATACCCACACAAATACTGAGGCAATCCCACGTTTGCCCTTCACCAATGAGTACTCCTTCACCACCCAGATCGACTACAACCCCAAGGATAAGCTTTTGTATGCATGGGACAATGGCAATCAGGTCACATATCAGGTCAACTTCATGGAGGAATGAGCACACCTAAGTTGTGTCTAGGCTTGCCAGTATGGCAACCAGTTAGATGATTCTCAGTATTTACCAGCCTTAAAGCAACTATTGGATTCAGCAGGACAAAGGATGAACCTACACCAGCCTTTCAGTACCACTGCATGTTATTGTTTAATTGACCTCAAAGTCTCAAACTGTAATCTGTCAAAAGTCAAGAAACAACAAATATCACAGGTTGAGTTTAAAATCCCTGAGAAGAACAAGGATTTTTCAACAAGGTTGTTCATGGAAAGCAAGTTTAGCTGTCAGGTAGTTTTGGTATCAACTTATTTTTCCTGAAAGAACTCATTTATCATTGGGTTGTAGATCTGTTTTGGTGCCTCAGTCAGGCTTTACTGTCTTGTCTGATATCTTTCAAATCATGTTGTTATAAAGTTTTCCAATGCCCACACTTTTTTGCACATCTTCAAATAATAAATCATAATAACAAACTGAAAACAGTATTATTTTTCTGATTCATTACAAATCAGCTGACTACTGACTACAACCTCGGGTAGAAGATATCATTCTTAGATGACATTTGATCAGTTTTCTATTTTGCTGCCAAAAAGCCAAAAAGGAAAAACGATATGACACAAAGCTGGTTTATTTAGTAGCTACTACCATTTTGTGGTCACTTTCACTAATGTCTTCACTGAGAGCAAAGTGCAACCGCAATCAAATTCCTTGTTTGTGTGAACAAAGTTGGTGAATAAAGCTGAATCTGATTCTAGCTGAACATTCATTTTTTGTCAAACATGCCAAACAAATGTGACAACACTGTTGCCTCAATGGTGTATCTTTTCTCAAATTATGTATTGAAAAAAGTTATTTGGTGTTGATGAAATTAACAAAAGTTCAGAAATGAAAGTGGAGCCTTCATAAACATTTAGTCGGTTTGAAATCTAGACTGCATCTGGCCATGTTATTGAGCTGATCTGCCTTTCCTGAAGAAAAATTTAAATGCTCTTGCTTGGTATCAAGATGCATTATTATTCTGAGAAATCCTGATTTCATCATCAACATTCCTGATGGAATGAGAAATGTTTGTAATGTGTGTGTCCCATAATAAGCACGCCTGGGAATTACTGTCAGGAATTGTGGTTATGTGAATCTGATATCCACCAGCAAAAGTTTACTTATTTGTATTACTTGGTTTTATCTGTGGTCATAATCTGTCATATTTTCTGAGTCAACTGACCCAAATGGTGATCAGAACCAAAATGAAGAGTGTAATTAGAGCTGGTCTGTTCCTGAATTACCTTTTATGATTCAAATCTTTTAATAAATGAGGAATCAGAAGTCTGAATTCTTCATGAACCCAGTTTATGTAAATCCTCATGCTCGCTGCTGCTGTAGTAGATACACAAGCAGAATTAGCGGACTCATCGGAAACACTGCAGACCTAGATGATTCAGTTGAATTGGAGTTGGCAGACTTGTGGTTAACACCTCTGCTACGATGATTTGGTTCAAGTCAGTTCAATTCACTTTAATGATAAAGCACCAGTTCACAACACATGTTGTCTCATGGCACTTTACAACAAGTAATTTCAGTTCAATCACACACACATTACAACTGATCCTAGTTATCAAACAGTGTTAAGTTCAGTTCATCATTCAAAATAGTTTAAAAAGTTTCTATCTGAGGAAACCCAGCAGACTGAATCGAGTCATTGACTTGCAGCATTCACTTCTCCTGATGAGCACATACTCAGAATGTCTGCCTATACGCATTGACAACAGCCATACAACCGCCAGTCAAAGGATGGCGCCGTACACAGCAGAAAAGGTATACTGTGAGTCTGATCAGGAGCAGAAGAAAAATATTAACAGTGACTGTCGGGAACCAAACAAAAGCTGGATTGATTTACTGATTAGCGATCTTTTTTTTCCCTTCTTTTCAGTTGTTTTCTTCATTTTTGAGAATAGAATTTTAATATTTTAATAAGCATTTATCTCTGGATTTTAGGAAATTATTTAATAAAAAAATAAACTGATATGCCATGGTTTATATGATTCAGAAATACATTGTTTACAGTTACAACATGGAAGTAGGGAGGAATGATATGGGAGTACAAAATGGCAAATTGACCAGGAGCTTTCTTTTTTGCTCCAAATTAAAATAACTCAAGCATCCACCAAGAGTACTGAGTCCATATTTTTTGTCAGCGGTTGCGTTTGTCACTTACCTAAAAAAAATAAATAAATAAAAAAAAAATAATAAAAAATAAAAAATCAAGTTTTAATGTACTTGTTCAGATGGCTCCTGAGTGTTTTTGTTTTTATATTCCTTGAAATATGTTTTCTCTTTTAGCCAATCAATGTTTGGCTCTGGCTTTTTGGCATTCAACTCAACTCGTGATATTATTTCAGCCTCTTACAGCAGACAGGCTTCTGAGAAAGGTTTGCAAAGCTTAAATATCACTCATGTCACCAACTCCATCCTGTCACCAAGCACTTTGTTCAGGAATCTGCTTGATTATTATTATTCATACTTCTTGTTTCTTTACCAGAGATTTTATACTGAGGAATGTGCTGATTAAACTGAACAAAAAAAAATGTATGCTTTACTTTTTTATATCTACACAATTTAATATGATGATGTAATGAAACTTTTATTGTTTCTCTACAAAAAAGTCCAGCTTTTACCATGTCAATAACCTTTTCATAACCACTGTATATATTGTAAATGAGCATTTAAATGTTTGCACTTTAAACAGGGATCAATCATGTTCTAACAAAAGTCAAATTAGCCATATTATTTTGTTTGAGAATTACAAACTTTACCACCTGTGATGTAACTCTTACACAAATCTAGAATGTTTTTTTGGATTTTTTGCATAAATGAGTCATAACCACAATTTTTTTTTAAAGCTTATTGCTAAAAGTCATGTCAGTGGCAATAAAGTCATTTGTTTAAGTCTACATAGAAGCAAAAATGTAATATAGTGCTTGAAACAAGTTGAGCATGTGCTTGTGCCATGAAATAAAATTTCCGTTATGAAATCCTGTTGTGAGTTTTGTGCATAAATCCACAGCGGCCAGTAAATACCATGAGATAACACAGCCTCAGCCCTCTTGTTTCAAAGGGAGGATGACAAGTTACTCAAACCTTCAGATTTCTAAATAACAGAGGTCTCAGGGGTTGTGTTTGGTTATAAAGTTAAAGTCACAATATTCTTCTTGATCTTAGTCCAAATATACACAAAGAGCAGCCTGGGGTCATAATAAAAGAGCCATGACTGTATTTTGGCTGGAGATTTCGAAATGTTCAACTTAGGCTCCATGTCATGCAACTCTGGAAAGAGACAGAAATGAACCAAGAGGTGAATTGTGGGTGTGGTATTTTAATACATGTGGTTTCTCATTTGACAACAAGATCCTTTCTAAGTGTAGTTAGAAAAAAAGCCTTATTGCTCTGTGTTCAGTTCAGTTCAGTAATGATGTAAGGCTTGGCCTCGCTAAGCTCTGATGAACGCACCACTAATGGTGCAGCCAATCATGAACTCTGTCATGAAAAGTTGGCATGTTGCTGCAATGGAACAATCCTGTTCTCACCGACTGTTGATGAGTACTGACAATTCACACGACCTATGCTGCTTCAGTCCCAGAAGCTCAGGGTCAGCACAAAGCTTTGACCCTATTCACATCAGCAGGGCCTCCTGTTTATCAGCAGCACATACAGTACGCATCATGCACCATCATGTCCTCACAGTCACTGGGATGTAAGAGCTTTGTCTCCGTGTGACATGCCAGGAACTGGATTACTCAGTAATGTCTAAGAATAAATCTGCTTAATGCAAAAAGAAGGACTCTCTGCTTTACTGTGGTGTCCCCTTCCTCTAAAGACATGTTATGCAGAAATATTATTCACACATTCTTCACACTATTCTTCAGTGCCACTGTGAATTAGTCCTACTGAAAAATAACAGGAAGTTTCCATACAAAAGTAAACTGAATGCTATTGCTCTGAGATATACAGAGGAATAGCACTCAGCTCCCCCAGACTAGTAGCAGCAGAATTTAGCAAACACATGATGGAACTGTGCATCTGCTGAGCTTATCATATGAGCTATTTCTCAGTCAAACGCTCTTAAAAACGTTTGTAAATGGATTAATAGAGAAACGTGATCAAGGCAGATGGTTGGAAAGAGCAGGAGCTTCTTAAAGAGACAGGCCAATTTCAAGGCATCAAACTGTGAAGCCAAATTTCTATTTTGAAGTTATGTTTAATATATACAGTATATACAGTATTTTTATAACAAGTGAAGGTAACATAGTTACTTGATTGTGCTAGTCAAGTTTATTTGTACAGCATATTTCAGCAGCAAGGCAGTTCAAAGTACTTCACATCGTTAAAAACATCAATCAAATATACAGCAAATCATCAAACACATCAAAATTATTGAGCAAAATCATGAAAATAATCTAGCAAATACACACGAAAATCATCAAACTCTTCGGGAAAATATCAATACATCAAAATCATAGGGATCATCAAGCAAATATAGCTCAAAATATTGATCAATAATTCACTTACTGATAACTGATTTACACTCAAACTGCCACCCTTTGGAGAACCAAGCTCATCTCACCCGGATTTGTTTGCAGATTTATGGTCCAGACTACTAATCAAAGGCAGCTCTGAACAGGGCGGTTTTCAGCCTTGATTTAAAGGAATTGAGTGTTTTGGCTGTTTTGCAGTTTTCTGGAAGTTTGTTCCAGATTTGTGGAGCGTAAAAACTAAAAGATGCTTCTCCACGTTTGGTTCTGGTTCTAGGGATGCAGAGCAAACCAGAACTAGAAGACCTGAGTGGTCTGGAAGGTTGATACAACGACAACAGGTTTTTAATATATTTTGGTGCTGAGCCGTTCAGTGATTTGTAAACTAACAGAGGTATTTTAAAGTCTATTCTCTGAGCTACAGCGAGCCAGTGGAAGGACTTTAGAACTGGGCTGATGTACTTTATTTTCCTGGTCTTAGTGAGAGCACGAGCAGCAGGATTTTGGATCAGCTGCAGCTGTCTGATTGATTTTTTAGGCAGACCTGTTAAGACACTGTTACAGTAATCAATGCGGCTAAAGATAAACACATGGATGAGTTTCTCTAGATCGTGTTGAGAGATTAGTCCTTTAATTCTGGAAATGTTCTTCAGGTGATAGAAGGCTGACTTTGTAACTGTCTTTATGTGCCTCTGAAGGTTCATGTCTAAGTCCATCACTACACCCAGAACATGTGCATACATAAGCAAGAACAAAATAATTAGCATACCACTACTTTTCTTTTTGAAAAGGAGTGGAAAGAAGTGATCACTTATTTAATCCTACCCCTTATCTCAATTTAATAGAATATATCATTTACATTCAATAATTATCATAAATGTGCAATTTAAAACATGTTGTGATATTCATATGCCTGTTCAGTTTACTGTGCTAAAGAACCAACACATAAATAATATTACATAAAAACAAAATAATTACAAACTGACTATAATAATAGGCAGGGAAATTTACTGACCCATATTAATAATAGTTGTAATGTCAAGTCAAGTCAAGTTTATTTGTACAGAACATTTCAGCAACAAGGCAGTTCAAAGTGCTTTACATCATGAAAACATAAAAATATAATAAACACATCAAACAGTCACCGGTTGTGAAACTAGAAACAAACATTACATTTTATCAAATGCCATCATTAAAAACATCAGTACACATCCAACATGTTGGACAATGTAATGACAATTGTAAATAACAACCAGACATAAATAATTACCAACTCCTTGCTAATGTATGTATACCATATAATATACTTTCATAATCTGAGTTATATAACAAACAAACAAACACAAAAAACTAATGATGATAATAATGATAGTAAAATAACCATAATAATCTACTAATAATGATAATAGCAGCACTGAAGGAAGGAAGGAAGGAAGGAAGATACTCAATATCATAATACATATTTGTGTTAATTCTCTTCTTCCTTGAATATGTGAGTAATATAGTTTTGTATTTATTTTTAAACTGGTTGATGCCTGGACATTGTTTCAGTTCCATATTCAGTCCATTCCATTGTTTGACTCCAGTTACAGTGATACAAAACCTTTTCATAGTTGTTTGGATACTGCACATTTTGAAATTCAGTGTTCCCCTTAGGTTGTTCCCACCATCCCTTTCATAAAACATTTCCTGAAGATTTTTAGGTAATAGATTATTGGGAATGTTATACATAACCAACTAGTGATGAATTTGACAAACTGCAGAATCCTTTCCTTGACTGATGAGGATGACTGCTATTATCAAGATAAGGACGGAGATGGTGAAAGTACACGGACAAGTACAGTACGAATAGATGGGCTGTGTTATTTCTAGCTTCTTCTTGCTTTGAGGGATATATAATTAATCTGAATTAATTCTTTAGATTATCTTTATTTATTCTATTAAAGGCGTAAAAACATAAAATATTTTTTCCTACCTTGCAGCATATGGCGTACTGTAGAGGTTTAACATGGTAGAAGCCCACCTTTGTTCTGGCCCCTCTTAGACTAGCAGTTAGTTTTAGCATGTGGGACCAACTAATCTGGATTGTCTATGAAATGAAGAGTTATCTACTGCAGACTAAAACAAAGTTTTGGTTGGCATTACAGATCGCACAGTTCACCAACAGACAGCATCAGGGCCAGGGGCAGAGGAGCAACCAACAATGCTTTATCTGCAGCTTATTTTCATGCGCTGGTGATCTGCAAGGAGACTCAGATGTTCTGATGGAGCAAGATATATTTTGAAGTGGAGCATGAGGCAACTGGTATCTTATGCCTGAAAAATATTTCCAAAAACACATTTCCTTTTTAAAGGCATATTAACAATAGCTCTGACAATAAATCCCTCATTTTCCATACCAGTGAAATGATCTGCTTTGTTTTCTTAAATTCGTCACCTTCTTTCAATTACTGCTCTTATCATATCAGTTATAAGAAACTAAAAACAAGATAAGTAAACATGTTCACGCAATGTCAGAAGAACACAAGAGGTGCACACCATCTCACCACTCATTCTTTCTTAATACATATCAGCTTGTGTGTTGACATTTTTTTTTCTGTCTGCATCATCCATACTTCTGGCCACTGGTCTGTTCCAAAGTAATGTTCAGTCCAGTTTTCTCACTCAGACAATAAGACCATTAAGACAACAACTGGTTTCACCTTTGCTGGATAATGTAGAAATATTCAGAATCCTGACTGAAGACATGAAGTGGTGGCTTTTTAAGGTGGTGATATGAGCGCTTTGGTCTTCCTGATCCTGACAGAACACATTTCACTCACTTCATAGGACACAATAAAAACTGTGTGAACGGAAATGGAGCCAGGAACAGTTGAAGTGCTGTGCAGAGCAGAATGTGGAGGGCTTCAGTGTGGCTTTAATTAAGGGTTATTTCCTGTGGAAGCAAGGAGAATGTTGCTGTTAATCAGAACATTGGAGCAGAACAAGGACAGCAAACCTTCGACACAATTTTTTAGAAATGTGTGAAAAAGTATGCTTGGGTCAGCCTTCTGTCAATCCCTTAAGCTTTGTGAAATCTCATGTGTAAAATAAGGCCTGATGGTTTAATCCTTAATAAAACTCCAATTAAAAGGGCTTTTGTTTGGGCTTGTCCAGAGAAGCGCGCAGACACTGAATAATGAAGCTTGTTCTCTTGGAGGGGGCTTTCCTGCATAAAATCTAGGGAAGTGTCCAAAGAGGACCCAGAAGAAGTCCATTGTGTGGGATACAATAGTGGCTTTCAGAAATAAGTGAGGCGGAGTGGCTGTGTCAAGACCTCACATCAATATTTTGGAGCAGAGGTGGAGATAAATATCTTCAAAACCACCCACAAGTTCTTGGCATGTTACTAAGCCAACAGAATGCAGGGCATAAACAAAACTCAGCAAAGATTATTTATGAACATTAAATTTTTCAAATGAAATTTGAGTTTACTTGATGATTGTCAACCCCATTTCAAACCCAGATGGGAGGAGACTGTAGTTGAAAAAATAACAGGTATACAGGGAGCTCGCTGGGAGCAAATGGAATCTATGAGCCTTTTCCAAAACACATTCAAATTCTGTTAAAAGCCTTATGTGTTAACAATGGCGGCAGGAAATACATCTGTCAACAATATGATAAAATAAGCATCTGGACCTTATCTGAAATGATTCAGTTCATACATGCATTAATAGGAGAGCAAGCTAAGCATCTGCATCATTTCATCAAATGCCACACAGCCAAATCCAACCAGCTATAACCACAGTCAGGGTGCTTCACAAGAGATAGATGCACTGTAGTACAGTCCTCTGCGTTGGAGCTTGGCAATTCCCGACCTTCCTTTACCAACAAACTTAATTTGAGAGGGGCTTAAGCTAGAAACTAATCTAAAAAAATGTTAGTTATCTCTGAATCAGACTGAATTCAAATTGTGCAGCATCAAATGATTGATCCAAAAAGTGCAAATTAGCAGGTCTATCAAGAATTACATACTGTAGCATTTCATATTAGAGTGCTTTAAAGCTAACCAAATTCTCCAGCTCTTCACCAGTCAAATACTGAATGAACTTTGTGTTCTTGCATCTTTGTTGGTGCTGCACATTGGAAGCAATGTGCAGCAGTGTTGTCACTTCACAGCATGGTCCTGGCTTGAAATGTGGGCCAGGGCCTTTCTTCGTTGTTCCTTCTTCCTATTCTCCAAGTAGCTTGTTATCTCAACTGGAGATTCTAAATTGTCCAGAGGCATTAATGTGCATGTGAATGTTGCCTGTCTCATATGTCCTCTGGTTTGAGCCTGGAAAGGACGAGTAATCTGTCCAGAGTGTTCCTCGTCTCCCACCCACCGACCTCTGAAAAGGCAATAGTCCCCCCCACCTCCCCCACAGTCAGTCTGTCCATAAGAGAAAAGCACAAGTAAAACAAACCTTTGATGCATTTCCCTAATGTTGGAGATGCAAGGTGTAAAATCAGAGGTTCTGCAGCAGCGACAACTTCAAAAGGGAGGTTTTATGCAAAATTGACTTTTTTGAACTTTTTATTGTGTTATAATGTTATTCCCTCATTAAACACATACCTGAAGAGTTGTTTTGACTCATTCATACATGTTTGAGGAATGCCTAGTCATACAATGTGCCACCTATTTACCCAAAGCTCTGCTTTGTAGCTACAGTCTCCAGCTGAGTTTCTGCCCCACAGAGCACTCCTCCCCCACAGAGCAATTAGCAAACACCTGGTGGAACTGCGCGTCTGCTTAGCTTATCATACGAATTACTTCTCAGTCCAACACTTCTAGGAATGGTTGTAAACAGAATCAATGGATCGCATGGAGAAGTACTGTTGTGATGATGTGCTGAAGGGGGTGTGTCGGAAAGGGTGGGGGGGCTTCTTAAAGAGACAGAGGCCCAATTTCGAGGCATCAGATACGGCTATGACGCTAAGTCACATTTCTTTAAGGTTGCTTTTGATATATACAACATATTCAGAACAACTGAAGGTAGCATAGTTACTTGACTGTGGTATAAAATGAGAAAATATATAATATCTCTCCCCTTTAAATTCAATATTGCTGCTGCACAAATAAAACACACTGAATATTGCAGAAATTACCTGTGTTTTGTTGTTATTGTTGTTTTTCTGCTAGCTGACAGTTTGCATTACATCACATCAGCCACACTCATAGCGGTGTACAACCCTTGTGGACATGCTGGTTCCGAGTTGAAATGCTTAAAATGCAGAGAAATGTTTTGTTGTGGACTCGTTTAGCTAGAAGCAGTCAGTCTGACGAAGGAGCACAACAACTAGCAGATCCCACTGGCTTCCTGACTCTGTTGAGTTGGGTATGTTGTCATTCCCAGATCTGAATATTTTTGAGACAAATTGAATACAATATTTTCTCTCTGGTAAGAAGTTCTGTGTCCTGTCAAAAATGATGAGGATGTCGGCATTTATTTCCTCATAGAAGCAGATATGTACTGATTGTAATATGATCCATGAAAACCTGAAACCATATAAATCCTATTGATTTATATCTGTCAAATTACTGGGCAATCTCTCACCATACTGGTTTGTGGGTGCATTTTTGGCAATCCAATGAAAATTAATCTACCGGGATGAATTTCTCAGAAAGTTGTTTTTCTGCAGTTGTCATTCATAAGCTCCTGACAGTAAACACTATACAGCTTTTATATCTTGTTACAGAGGCATGCAAATGTTGGTAGCTACATGGTAACTAAAGCAACTGCAGTTCTGTAAGCACATTTGCTCTTAGTACGACATCAATAAATTTGCAACATTTTCTATAGAGAATAGTTCCATTATCTTTTTTACAACTATGTTCTTAAACATGCTCCTTTTGTATAAAAATGACAGAGATTATTTCAGATTTTGAAGGAGGCTTTTAGGATGCGCTTTGGACCATTGCCTTGCTGCATCGCCCAAGTAACCTTGGGCTGAAAGTCAGAAACTGATAAGTCCCAATTTAACAACAGGGGCTAATATGTTTTCACACAGAACCAGGTTAGTTTGTATAGCTTTTTCCCTTAAGAAATTAAATCATCATTTGAAGACTGCAGTTTGTAATAACTCAGGCTATCTTTGTCTGATAACCTGGCTCTGCCTCTCTCATGCCTCATTCTAAAGAGTTAGTTTATCTTGAGCTGTCTCTGTAGTCATGCTGCTATAGACTTAGGCTGATGGAGGATAAATTGACCACTTTTCTTCACTCTACTACTTTCTTCTTCTACTACGCTCCAATTTGTATTATTTACTGTCATTTCAACTGTTGGCTTTATGTTTTCTCTTACTGTTTTTCTGTCCATAGAAGCTACATCTGGTCTGGCGTTCTGTTTAGCTATAATACTTTCCTGGAGGAGAGCATCAGATAATGACAATAATACTGAGATAATGTTGCCAACAACTAAACATTCTCCCTCTCCTCCTATTAACTGTTTACTTTTCATTAATATAGAAAGTACTCTGGGATCAGTTCTTCTGTTTCATTTTGTGTTTCTGCTCTGTCTTCTCAAACCCCCTGTCGGCCGTGGCAGATGGCCTCTGGTATTGGTTCTGCTGAAAGTTTCTTTCTGTTAAAGGGGAGTTTTTTCTCTTCACTATCACTACATGCTTGTTGGGTGTGAGGAATTGCTACAAAGTCAACGAAACAACATGACCAATCGTCTACTGTCACTATATGCTCGTCCAGGAGGAGTGAATGCTGCAAGTCAATGATCAATGCATTGTGCTGGGTTTCCTCAGATAGAAAACCTCTAAAACTCAGGATAAATTTGTCTGATATCAAAATTGGTTTGTTGATGTGAAACATTTGAATGTGACAAAAAAAAAGCAAAAACAGAAGAAATATATAAAAGGGTAAATACCTTTTTATTGGGAATAGCTGAGAATAACTCTGCAATTAATTCAAGGCAACAAATATGACATTCAAGAAATTGCTTAGGATGAAATCATTAATGTTGAGCCATCCGTATTGCCTGGGGCACATTTTTAAATGGGCTGACTATGAAGTTTGCTTTCCAAATCATACATGAATACATTTCCATTCAGTTTGTATTTCTTGGTATAAAAATACAAATTATATGTTTTTATATAATAATATGATTTTTAAATTTTATTGTGAATTGTTTTTTAAAATTTTATTGTAAACATTTCGTTTAGTTTAGCTAATTATACCTTGGCTCTCTGCAAGGACTCCTCTGCAGATTAGACTGTAGAAATGTTGACCCATTTTTTTTCTAAAGACCTTGACAAAGAATAATCCTCCTGAAAAAAGGACACAAATCCATCCTGAATTTTTGGCCATGAACAAAGTTCTTTGGGATTAACTGAACATTTGTTCTAATGAAAACCAACACAGCCACTCAGTCCAGTCCAACAGCTGGCCCAACTGGCACCCATGGAGCCAGAACAACTTTAAACTCAATCAGCCCTGCCATCAGTCATACTGCCCCACCCAGTGCCAGACATCGGCTCCAAGGCCCCAACATGAAGCTGGGGAGGGTTAAAGGGTGGGCACTCAGGGGTCCCTTCCTCGGAAAGAAGAAAGGTGATGTTTAAATTTGATCAGCTGTCTGAGAACTGGATAAAATGGGCAAGTGAGAGGGGTTATCCCAGAACCAAGCCATGAACCTGAGTCTGTCTCCGTCAATTCCCTCGACTATCCATCCGTTTTCTGTCTACAGGGTTTTGGAGGGTAAGTTGGGACATGATCGCCTCCAGCTGTCACTGGGCGACAGGCCATTTTCCTCATGTCATGCAAGCACAGCACCTCCTAATATTGGTCATACCATTTTCAGACTTTTCACACCATGTCAAGTTACAACAGAAACTTTAAAGTATTTCATTGGCATTTTAGGAAACAGACCATCACAAAGTAGTGAATAAATCAAAATGTTGTCCAGTTTTTCTGTCCAGTCTGAAGAAAAGCATTCCCTACAGCATGATGCTTCCAGTGCTATGTTTCAATGAAGGATGGGATGTTTCTGTAGTCTAGGTTTTCCAACACACATGGTGGCTTGGGTTTGTTGTGTCCACTACTTACCCTGATGCAAACTGCAAACAGAAGCTCTTATGGCTTACTTTTCTCCAGTCTTCCATGAAGGACAGATTTGAGGAATGTTCCTTTCAACAGATTCCCCCACCTGAGAAGTGGAAAGCTGCAGCTCCTCCAGAGTTACCATGGGCCTCTTGACTACTTTTCCCAGACTGTCAGTTCAGGTGGACAGCCATGCCTTGGGATGTTAAAGATGTGCTGTTCTCTTTTTCATTTCAGATGATGGATAGAAACCTAATAATTGTCACCATTTTAATTCAATAATTATCGCTCTGAGACTGCAGCTCCGAGGAAGAGCTTTGTGGAAGTAGGTGGCGCTCAATGAGAGCAAGCGTTTAGGCACCCCTGAATGGTTGCCAGGGGAGAGTCAATGATTTCTTAAGCATGCATGAAAGAATCAAGTCAACACTTCAGGTGTGATTTTGATAAGGGAATAAAATTATGACATGATATTAAGCTCAAAAAGGGTTGATTTTACATAATGCCCTCCCCCCTTTAAAATAATCCAGTGCAGAAAATTTGGCCAAAATTCCTGCACAGTCATGTAAAAGATTGTCATTTGTTGTAAATACAAGCAGCTGTTGCTTGCAAGGGTGGCACAACCAGACACACCACGTTGGTTTGGACAGAATTTTTCTCTTAATAAAGGAAACTGACATTTGAAAACTACATTTTGCATTTATTCAGGTTATCTTGATGATATGTAAGTTTTAAGTGTGACCAAAAAAAGAAACAAAAACAGAAAAAATCTGTAAGGTGGCAAATATTTTTTTTACTGTACTGTACATATAAACAGTTCTACACACTGACTTTGTGTGTAGAACTGTTATTCTGCTTATTTAAAGCTTTGATTCTTGAACAGAATTGTGCTAACATGCACAAAAATTCTACCTACACCACTCCACCACAGGACAACTAGGCTCTTTGTGTTGTGTGTTTAGCTTGAATCCATAGAAGGAGAAATCCATTATGCACTTGGCTTTGATCAAGTTTTTCTTTTTTTCTCTTTTTAATTCTAAAATCCAGACATACTTGACATTCAACTACAAAGCGGGTCTTCTACTTTCCCCCAGCCATGAGGAATGCTGGCTTGGTTACAGCTAAAATCTAGGTTAATAAAGAATGTGACCATTGTTGTGATGCTCGGCTCCTTCAGCGCCACCACAGTGTGCAGCACAGACAGCTGTTGTCTGCAAACTAAGGGACATGATTCATACTTCGCCACACTGTATTGACTGTGCTAAAGGGAATGTTTGGAAGCAACTTTTGGATCACTAATAAAGATAAAAACAAGTGGTAATCTTGTTGCTAAGGCAAACAAAGCTCTGGGATTTTAACAAAGATGGCTGAAATCTATTGTCAAGTCAAGTCAAGTTTATTTGTACAGCACATTTTAGCAGCACGGCAGTTCAAAGTGCTTTACATCATAAAAACATCAATCAAGTATACAGCAAAATCATCAAAACATCAAAATCATTGAGCAAAATCATTAAAATTATCTAGCAAATACACATGAAAATCATTGAACTCATTGGAAAAAACATTGATCAGTGATTCACTTACTTTATTTAACTGATTTACACTCAAACTTCCACCCTTTGGAGAACCAAGCTTATCTTACCCGGATTTGTTTGCAGATTTATGGTCCAGACTACTAATCAAAGGCAGCTCTGAACAGGTGGGTTTTCAGCCTTGATTTAAAGGAATTTAGTGTTTCGGCTGTTTTGCAGTTTTCTGGAAGTGCATAAAAATTGAAGGCTGCTTCTCCACATTTGGTTCTGGTTCTGGGGATGCAGAATAGACCAGAACCAGAAGACCTGAGTGGTCCGGAAGATTGATACAACTTTAATCTTTAATGTATTTTGGTGCTGAGCTGTTCAATGATTTATAAACTAACAGAAGTATTTTAAAGTCTATTCTCTGAGCTACAGCGAGCCAGTGGAAGGACTTTAGAACTGGGCTGATGTGCTCTACCTTCCTGGTCTTAGTGAGAACACCAGCAGCAGCGTTCTGGATCAGCTGCAGCTGTCTGATTGATTTTTTTAGGCAGACCTGTGAAGACACTATTGCAGTAATCAATGCGACTAAAGATAAATGCATGGATGAGTTTCTCTAGATCGTGTTGAGAGATTAGTCCTTTAATCCTGGAAATGTTCTTCAGGTGATAGAAGGCTGACTTTGTAACTGTCTTTATGTGTCTCTGAAGGTTCATGTCTGAGTCCATCACTACAACCAGATTTTGGGCCTGATCACTAGTTTCTAGCTGTAATAACTGAAGTTGCACGCTGATTCTAGATCATTCCTCTTTAGGTCCAAAGACAATGATTTCAGTTTTATTTCTGTTCAGCTGGAGAAAGTTTTGGCACATCTATGTATTGATTTGTTCTAAGCATCTGTTTAGTGCTCGGATGGGTTCAGAGTCACCTGGTGATATCATAATATAGAGCTGTGTATCATCTGCATAGTTATGGCAACTAATCTTATTACTTGTTATAATCTGAGCTAGTGGGAGCTAATGGGAGCAAGTCAAGACTAGTAGAAGCTGACAGTAAAATACCATCAACTGCAGGCGCTCTCACTGAGATGGAATAAGTATTGTACTTATTTTCCCAAAACAACTTCTAAACAGTTGTACCATGTTGGTAATTTTGTGATTCATTAATTCAGTTCAAATTCAAAGTATCTGATTAATCACTAAAGGGAAATTAAATATTGTTGTAACTTATATTATCTAATTTTACACGTCTGAGCCGTGCTGCATATTTGGACTCATACTAATATTAAATAACTGCAGCTGTTATAATAGTGAACAACCTGTCATGGATCCAATAAAACTCCTCCACATTCAGAACAGTTGTTAGCCAACCTACTGCTGGGTCAAGATACATGACGTAGTGCTTAAAAGTTAAAATTCTGTTTCTCTAAGCCACAGACTAAACTAAAGTGCTGTGAGGCAACTGAGAGAGATGAAGATCAGAACTGGATCATCTGGAGAAAGAAAAGAGGAGGAAAAACATGGGATTTTTTAGTCTTCCTTCAAACAAACTCCCTATAGTTTTAAACCAAACAACACAAAGACCAGTTTTCAAACCACATTCAAATTCAAATTCAAATTCAAAAATACTTTATTTATTCGAAAGGAAAATTAAATCTTGATGTAACTCATTTAATCAAGGAGTTATTACAGACGCTGATGGCTGTGGGCAGGAAAGATCTCCTGTAGTGGTCCGTTTTACAACCAGTCTGAAGAAGCCTCTGACTGAAGAGACTTTGTTTTCCAATGATGAGGGTGTCCAGGGTTGTCCATAATTTTCTTGATTTTATGTAAAATCCTTCTTTGCATCATCATCTCCAGAGGTTCCACAGTCGTCCCCAGAACAGAACCAGCCTTCTTTATCAGGTTGTTGAGCCGTTTTAGGTCCCTGGCTCTGATGCTGCTGCCCCAACAGATGGTGGCAGAGGAGATGACGCTCTCAACAACAGCTTGTTGAGGAATGTGAAAGCCTGACTTTGGACAATTTGTAGGATGATCATTCTAGAATGTCCAAATTTAGTGTCATTTTTGATGTTTCAGAGCAATGGTGCCTCTCCTGTTAACTGTTTCCTGCTGCAGTCTCACAGTCAATTTGTCTGCTTTAAAGGATTTAATCCTGCAATTTGCATCTACTGAAGGTATAGGCTAAGGTTGTCTGTTACCTATTTTTTTTTTTTTTTTTTTTTTTTTTTTTAGAATCTGGTAAGTTTTACACAGAAGTGCAAAACAGGCTTGTCGAAGGATGTAAAAGCCTGACTTTGAATAATTTGTAAGATGATCATTCCAGAATCAGCCCAGACACAGAAACTCCTTACACATGTTGTCCTACAGGCAGTGTGTCTGAGTTACTCTGCCTGTGTACTTCATGACCAGAGCTGGAGGTACACAAATGGTTTAATCCCAGATTTATCTGGAACAGCATGTCTGTTAGGGCTGTTTGTCATCCGTCTAATCAATAAACTTGATGATTATTGAAGAGCTGAGAATGACCAATATTAAAACAAAAGACTTTTCTACAGGAAATGCCTTTTTGGCACAGAGACATCCATGAGTTCGGCAGATTAGTTTGACTAACCATAACCATGTTGGCATGATGAAAGGGGTTTACATGTTCATAGTGAGTCATGTTGTAATGTTGTTCTGGCATAATGTTACATAGTAAAATATGCTTCATAGCTGAAATCATATTGTGGTTAATTAAATGAGTGAGGAATGTATATGAAACACTATAAGCACATATGGAACAATGAAAACTAGAGAAAATCAAACCTGATGGGTTGACCTAAGAGAACAAGCATTTAGGGTTTTAAAAAAAGCCTCCTGTGATCATCTTTGTGTAATGACCTCAGAGTTCCTGAAGGCTCCAACACATCCCTCTGTCAGCCTGCATGCAAAGCTGCAGCCCTGGAGATAAAAACAAGCTGCAGTTCTACCTTTAGATACAAGGCAAGGCAGAGGCATCCAGACAGACATGCCAGGGATCTCACCGTCTTCAGAGGCAGAGCTCGTATGGCAGATTTCAGTATAAGGAAGAGTGAGAAAGCGGATTTACTGCCAGATGCTGGCAGAGCAGGCTTCATTTGACTTGTAGACAAAAGGGAAGCGAGGTTAAGAATGCCTGGTCACTCTGTAGAGAGCTATCTGAGATGGAAGAGAGGATAAGCTGGCTGCAGAGAGAAGGAAGGAGGTGTTCAGAACAGTTTGAATGTTTTTTTATGGTGTGGAAATATACTCAACATCCTTTTCACATCACCTATGAATCATTACAGGACATCCAGCTCATTGTATAGAATCTCTACCTGACAGGTATGAATGGCTTCAGGGAGTGGTAGGCTTTTTCTCAGTCTACAGGACCTGATCATTTTTCTGTTTGCACAAATATGTTGAAAGTGACAAAAGAGCTGTCCACAATATATATAGCTTCCTGTTACCTGAGTATTTTTTGTTCATTTCACAACTGTTGGAGCTCTTGGCAACAAGTCAGTTACCTGGCTGGATATATCCAAATCATCACTGAGACGAGTTTATGCCAAGATGTGAATCTGAATAAAAGATGTATAAAACAGTTGTTTTTTAAAGTCTGCCTTGTACTAAATTTTTAAAATGAACCTACAACAGCATAATATAATGAATAAAGGATTTACTCTCTCTTACTCTATTATCTGTAAACAGAGGCTGATGTTTTAAAAACCTATAGGTAAAGATATGTTTGAAGCATGGTCTTTGGACTATTTTAAACTAATATAGCTGAATAATAAAAATTTAAAAAGTGTAATCTGGTGAAAATCCTTAGCACACCATCTCCACAAGCAGCACTTCTTTCCTATGTGTTTTTTTTCTGGGATAGATTTTAACCCTGATGTAAATGTAGTGAAAACACAGAATGGGAAACAATGGCTTCAGAAGCATTAATTGGTTTCTCCCCCATTATGTGCAGCAGCAAGCTGGGGAAGAGACTGTTGGTGAGCAAATCTGAAGTCAATATCAGAAGAATATAACTTTAAAAAAGCGTATTGTCCGGCGGTGTGGCACTCAGAATTGTTGTCTGAGTGTCAAGGTAAGGCCCAACAGATTTACATTCAGAAGTGGTGCATTATGGCTTTCTTCATAATGTTCCACTTGATACTGTAGAGCCCGGTACCAAAGGTGAATGTCACTCTGTATCTGTTCATTTGTATACTCTGTACTTTGATCATTGTGGCATTAAATCTTGATTTTATACTTAACCATTTCTCATTATTTCGCAAGGTAAATACTTTGCTGGTTTTATTGGTTTGATCTCAGAACTGGAGAGAAACGGACCCGGTGGTTCAATTCAATTCAGTTTATTTATATAACGCCAATTCACAACAAATGTTGACTAGAGGCACTTTACAAAAAAAAAAAATTCATTTCAATTCAGTCATACACACATTCCAATTGGTCCTAGTTATCAAACAGTGCAGAAGCTCGATTAATTATACTGATGAAGGATTATTTTCAATGTTCATAAAAGTAAAAGGTTTCAAATTTTAACCCCCCCCCCAACAGAGTCCTGACCGAGCCAGGACACAGGCCCCGGCAAAGAATATAGAATTTAGAATATAACTGTTTGTGCCCTGCAAAAGGGAAAATAGCAACCAATAAACGTACCTTTGTGTGTGTGACTGCATGTCATTACTCTAACATATAAGGAAACTATACATGAGAGTATGAGCACATGAAAAAGAAAATAGGTGGAAAATATGTATTTTCTTCTAAGCACCTTAAATAAAGTCCAGTGCAGCATTCAGAAGTCGGCCAAATAGTAAATAGAGTCCACCTGTGAGTATTTTAATCTCAGCTATGAAGACAGCTGTGCTGTGAAGGAAAAATGCCTGAGAGGTTTTTATGGGGAGTAAATGATAGAGTTCACAGGGATGAGTTACAGTTTAACTAAGGTGTAAAAGTGCTTTGAGTGGTCAGTATGACCAGAACAGTGCTACTTACGTTTATCTCATTGACAGAAAAACTGGTGAACAAACAGCTTCAAGAAAACCAAGGAACACATCAGACGGGTCAGGGAGAAGGTAGAGGAAGGTTAGATTCTAAAACAATATCCCAAGAACAACTGAAACAACTCTGTTCAATCCATCATCCTCAAATGGAAGATGATAGATATGGTAACTCTGGATGAGCTGCAGCGTTTCATGGATAAGGTGAGAGAAAATAATCAGTGTAGTAAATGTAGCCTTTTTGGAAGAATGGCAGAAGAAAGCCATTTTTGAAACAAAACTGTACATCCTATTTCCTGTTTGCCAAAAGTAGAATGCAGAAGACATAAAGATGCTTTGGTCAGATGACACAAGAGGTGGGTAGAGGAGTCAAAAATTGTACTTAAACAAGAGTAGCACTACTTCAATGTATACTTTTTCAAGTAAAAGTAAGAAGTACCCTTCCAAGAAATTACGCAACTAAGCGTAAAAAGGCTACCCAAGCACTGTGTAACATCTGATTTAATATTTTAGAAGGATGTCACCAGATTAATTCTGGTATTTTAAAGACTAAAATGAAAAAAATGTACACAAATAAGCAATTACAGCTCCAACTAATTTTAATTTTAAATTTTTAACTAATTTTATGCACTTTCCTAAATCATATATATATAATAAAATATCAATACTTAAAGTATATCTGTAAGTATATATATATATATATATATATATATATATATATATATATATATATATATATATATATATATATATATATATATAAAGGGTAAAAAGTACCAATATGTCGTGTTTACCTTATATTGTCTTGACCTCAAAATCCATCAACAGGCTCAGCAGATAAAATATTTCTTTAGAATAACAAAGCTTGTATAGAAACAAGAGGTCTCACTTTAACAAATTGTAGGTGTGTGTCTGTGTCTGATGTAGTTTTGGTCAAAATATATTTGTTCTTCATTCAGTGAAGTTACTCACAGTGGGTAGAGTATCCAGAAATTTTTCTCAAGAGTATCAATACTTCATAATAATATTGCTCTCAAGTAAGAGTAAAAAGTACGCTGTGGTAAAACTACTCCTAAAAGTACATTTTTCCAAAAAGTTACTCAAGTAATTGTAACTGAGTAAATGTAACTAGTTACTACTAACTTCTGGATGACACCAAAATTGAACTCTCAAGCTTAAATACAATGAAAGGAATCCGAAAGGTAACAAATGTGAAAATGTTCAAGGGGTAGGAATACATGGCACTGTCACACACTTTGAAACAGTAAATCTAAGAGACATTTGTGTGCCTGAAGAAGAATATGATTTACAGATCTTAGTGGAATCAGAGTCAAAAAATTTGCATGTGCCAGAATGGAAACCTTATCAGTTTAACTACATTAAAGTAAAATTCAGGTTATTTTGACCGAAATGAGCTTTTGTTAACAAAGACCCAGAAACTCCAAAGCTTTTTACTATCACTGTGGTGCTTTCACTGACCTAATTATAAGTAGGACAAATAAGTCATTTAATTTGTGCTGCCTCACAAAAAAACAAAACAAATGTTTGTTCCAAGGAACATCAAACCACATTTGTTTAATCGTGATGACAAGTTGAGGCAGTTTTATGGTGCTTTGGTTTTCCTCATGTAAAGCTCAAATTCTATGTTAATGACTCAGAACACAAGTCGACAAGATGATGGAAAACAGCCAGATGATTCCAATTAAATGGCCTGTTTCACTGGAAAGGATCTAATAGGAGCCAATCAGGCTCTTCTCATCTGCTTACTTCCACATTTATGACTGTTTACTGTTAAAATGAGTGTACCACAGGTCCACCCCTGTTTCTCTCTGTGACAATCATTACATTCTAGAATTGTGCCGCTCGGGGTGGCATCACGTTGGTAGCTTTTTTTCTTTTTCAAAAATGTAATTCCTGCTTTTCTTGGAAAAAATTGCTCTTTTGGGCCACCGTTCCTTTTTGTCTTGGATGCTGTGCAGCTGGATTGATTTTTCCCAATACTTTTTTTATATTTTGCTCTTATGTTATGATGCGTAACCATAGCAACAGGGTGGTTTATAACAGGGAGCAGCTGATTAACATTGCAAAAGCAGAAATAATACGACAACTGAAACCAGAAATCCCACAGGAGTTGAAAAGGAGGCATCATGGATGCAGAGCAGGAGCAAAGAGGAGACAGAGAAGGAGGAAGTTCAAACCATCTCTGCCATCCATCATAATGGGTAACGTGAGATCGTTAGCTAACAAGTTGGATGAACTTCAAGCCCTGACAAGGACTCAGCAAGAGTATCAGGAATGCAGTATTATGTGTTTTACTGAGACAATCCTGCAGGATCAGATCCCCGACTCCAACATCTCTCTGCCAGGCTTCCTGACTATATGAGCAGATCGAGATTTAAAGAGTAGCAGGAAAAGGAAAGGAGGTGGACTGGCAGTGCTTGTCAACACCAGATGGTGTCAACCAGGACACGTTACTGTGAAGTGTCGTCTCTGCAGTCCTGACACTGAACTATTGGCAGTAAGTTTTCGTCCATATTATTTGCCAAGAGAGTTCACCAGTGTTGTTTTGGTGGCTGTTTACATTCCACCCTCAGCCATTGCTGACAATGACTGTGATGTCGTCAGTTCAGTTGTTGCTAAGATACAGACCCAACACCCCAATTCTTTTGTGGTAATATCTGGTGATGTTAATCACGCCTCACTCTCTGCTGCACTGCCAACGTTTCAACAGTTTGTCAGCTGCTCTACCAGAGAAAACAAGACATTGGATTTGTTTTACACAAATATTAAAGATTCATATATTTCCAAAGCAAGACCTCCTCTGGGTAAATCAGATCACAACCTTGTTTTTCTCTGCTCAGAATATAAATCCCTTGTCCAGAGACTACCTGTAGCAAAAAGGACAGTGAGAAAGTGGTCACAGGAAGCCGAAGAAGCCCTACAGGGTTGTTTTGATGCTACCGATTGGATTTCTCTTTGCAGGCCACATGGAGAGGACATTAATGCCATGACTGAGTGTGTGACCGACTACATAAACCATAAACTTCTGTGTGGACAACACCATCCCCACCAGAACCGTGAGAGGCTTCCCTAATAACAAACCCTGGATCACCAGTGAGCTAAAGGAACTGTTAAACAGGAAAAAAGAGCTTTTAGGGAGTGAGACAGGGAGTTGTTGAGGAGTATACAAAAGCAACTCAAAGTCAAGATTAGAGACAGCAAGGAGGTGTATAGGAAGAAGCTGGAGAGTAAACTGCAGAGGAACAATATCAGAGATGTGTGGTCAGGGATGAAGAAGATCACAGGCTTCAAGCAGAAGAAGAATCAAGAAGATGGAAGTCTGGACAGAGCAAATGAGCTGAACACATTCTTCAACAGGTTCAGTTCAGGAACAAGCTCACCATCCTCCCCTCCTGCCCCCAGCCAAACAGACATCCCATTCTCCTTTGACCCACAGCTTTCCTGTCACACCTCAGATGTTTTATCCTCTATCTCAGTCATGGACTCTTCTGCTTCCACTAGTGTGTCTTCAACCAAATCAGGAGATACTTCTGCTCCCTTCGCCTCCCCCTCCCACTGTTCTGTTTCTAGAAGTCAGGTGAAGAGGCAGCTGGAGAGACTGAACCAGAACATGGCTGCAGGTCCAGATGGTGTCACCCCAGAGTCCTGAAGGCCTGTGCAGAGCAGCTCTGTGGGATTCTGCAGCACCTCTTCAACCTTAGCTTGACTGAAGAGAAGGTACCACTGTTGTGGAAGACATCCTGTCTGGTTCCAGTACCAAAGAAAACTCACTGCTCTGACTTCCCACATCATAAAAGTCCAAGAGAGACTCCTGCTGGCCCACCTAAGTAAGCAAACCAGCACATATCAGGACCCCCTGCAGTTTGCTTGTCGCCATGGAATTGGAGGTGAAGACGCCATCATACACTTGCTTCAACAAACCCACTGTCACCTGGACAAAGCAGGCAGCACTGTGAGGATCATGTTCTTTGATTTCTTCAGGGCATTTAACACAGTTCAGCCTGATCTGCTTCGTCTGAAACTCCAGAGGACACAGGTGGAGGCCTCGACAATCGCCTGGATCCATGACTACCTGACAAACAGACCACAGTTTGTGAGACTGAAGGACTGTGTGTCTAACCAGGTGGTCAGCAGCACAGACGCACCACAGGGGACTGTACTCTCACCATTCATTTTCACTCTGTACACTTCAGACTTCCAGCACAAGCCAGACTCCTGTCATCTACAGAAACACTCAGATGACTCTGCAGCTGTTGGGTGGATCAGAGATGGACAAGAACCTGAGTACAGAGAGCTGGTGGACCTCTTTGTGGCATGGTGTGGAAACAATCATCTCATCTTGAATGTGAACAAAACAAAGGAGATGATTGTAGATTTCAGGAGAAACAGGGTCAGATCAAACCCTGTTTCCATCATGGGAGAAGAAGTGGAGGTGGTTGAGGAATATAAATACCTCGGTGTTCATCTAGACAGCAGACTGGACTGGAGACTCAACAGTGAAGCGTCTACAAGAAGGGACAGAGCAGACTGGACTTCTTGAGGAAGCTAAGTTGTTGAGAGCGTCATCTCCTCTGCCATCATCTGTTGGAGCAGCAGCATCAGAGCCAGGGACCTAAAAGAGGCTCAACAACCTGATAAAGAAGGCTGGTTCTGTTCTGGGGACGACTGTGGAACCTCTGGAGATGATGATGCAAAGAAGGATTTTACATAAAATCAAGAAAATTATGGACAACCCTGGACACCCTCTTCATTGGAAAACAAAGTCTCTTCAGTCAGAGGCTTCTTCAGACTGGTTGTAAAATGGACCACTACAGGAGATCTTTCCTGTCCACAGCCATCACAATCTATAACCTTGTGTTGTGTTTGTACATTATCATTGGCAGCATCAATCACCATGGGAATAGTTCCAGCAGCTACTGGAATGTTTCCAGCCTTCCTCAGGGTGGGCGAATTTAGTGGGATGTACACAGTGAGTTCTGTGTCTGTAAACAGGTATCTGCTGAAGATCAGCTAACGTGCTGCAGCTCGGGAACCTAAAACAATGAGCTGAAACATGACGAGCAGAAAACTAGTGACACCTCTCATTACACCCTTACATTATTTGTTTCATTTGAAAATACAGATCGCTGCCAACTAAATGTCTGTGCCTATGTGGATCATGGATCAGCAGCTGTTTACTCTGGATTCTAGGGAAGTTTCACATACAAACACAAAGTCATTTGTTGTGGTGATCACATCATTTGGCTTATTGTCAGAAAGTCTGACCCCAACTCTCCCTGCAGAGCTGACCTCAAAATGAGAAACAAATCAAGACTCTAAAATAAGTTCTGATTCTGCAAAAAGGTTATTTTCTCAGGATTCAAGATTCGTGCACAAAATCATTCCCCTTTGAAAGGCACCACACAAAAAACACTTCTTTCTGGCATCAGAGCACATCAGGGCTCTCATAATACTCGTGAAAAACTCAAATAGTCAAACTGCCAAGAGAATGTGGAAATCCTCGCCTGTTATGCTGCTCCCAGGAGGAGTGTTTATCTCTACTTGGAAAAAGTATCTTTTTAACAAGTTTAAGAAACATAGACAGAAGTGGAATAATCTTAATTTCCCAAAACGTCCATCAGTACAAGTGCAAGTTTTCAACTCATACCTTCTACTGCATGCATTAATAGTTTACTTTTGTTTCCCTGGAATCTGTACCGTTTGGTGTTCAGCCCAAGAACAGAAACTATTACATCATTATTCAGTTCCTACATGCCTGGACCTAACAAGAATCCATGTCATCAGGAACCAATTCCACTACATCAATATTTATTTAACTAAAACTCACCAAATGGAAGCTGAACAGTAGCGTTCTGGTTAGCAGGCGTACCTCACACACATTCCCTCAGTTCAAATCGCATTTGTATGGACTGGACTGGACTTTCTGCTTGCTAGGGCTGCTTGGTGAAGATACAAAATTTGAATCACGATCATACTGGTCACTAATAAAGTCACAATTTTTTAGAACAATTATTCATTCTTGAAAAGTGAAGCATGGGAGAAGAAACAAAAAAAAAAAAACCAGTTGTTTTGTTGTTTTTGTAATCATTTGGAGCCAAAATCCAAACTGATCAATGAATCTGATGAACTACATCTTTTCTATACTGGTCTTTCTTCATCCAGGTACTCCAGCTTCCTCCCATTGTGTGAAGACTTCATTGTTAGCCTAAGAGACCATTCTAACCTGACCTTAGGTGAGCGTGTTGGCCTGGTTGGTTGTCTGTAGCATCTCTGTATTGGTCCGGTGATGGACTGGTGACCTTTCCAGGACGTACACTGCCTGTAGCCTAACGACAGCTATACCATAGTCCAGTACCAGAACTGGGTTAAGCAGAAATACACCTAAATGCAAAAACAATTTGTGGAGAAACCAAGTAAACGGTTTGAGTGTTGAGGTCCGTTAGCTGCAGAACAAGCCCAGATCCTCCCTCTCATGTTTGTATAGTATGGGGTGTTTGAGCTGTGTTTCATCTTCTTTTTAACCAACCATTGAGCTCTGCATGCCATGGTTTTCACAACACAGTCTGAGCTCTGCTTAAACTTCTGGAGATACCACTCCCGACGTTTTCTACTATGAACAGCTTTTCTCACTGTCGAATGAGGAACTCCAAAATATTGTTTTATAACCCTTCTCAGGTCGATGGGCAGCAGCAGTTGCTTCTTTCAGGTCATTGTGGATGTCTCAACTCACACCTGAATGCTCCTGAGTAACAAACTGAGTAATGTTCCATTTTTTATGGAGGTGTCTCTTAGTGATAATAAATAATCAGGGATTCGAATAGCAGCAACTGGCCGCTGGTTCATGTAAAAGGAGTGATGGTGGATCACTGGATTCAAAAACTTGGAAGCATTGTGTTAAAACAATGCTTCCTCGTTTTTGATTAATACAACACAATTTAAGATTAGGTTGTTCTACCTAATATGAGATCCAGATGATGATAGAGAAACATGCTACAAGAGTTTGTAGTAAACTGACTTTAGCTTTATCAGTAAATCCAAACATTGAGGATGACAACTTCAATATAAATCCACAGAGGCTGTGCAAAATTTGAGAAGAAATAAAGTAGAAGAAAGATCTCTGTCACAAAATTTACAAGATCTCTGACAAATTTTCACCTCCAGAACATTAACTGATCACAAATGCTGAACAAATAAAACCTATTCGGTTTTCCTATATGGCTGTAAATTAAACTGATTAATTATACTGGAATTCATTCTCGTACCCTGGTCTTAGTAAACTTTTAAGGTTGCATAAATTGTGGATTTAAGGAATAATTCTATTTTGGGGAAAAATGGCATGCCTGAACATGTCTCAGTCCAGCCTCATGCCTCAGTATTAAAACATCTTATTCTGTAGCTTCTACATGTGAAATCCTCACTCTGCTTTCATCTACGTTTATTCTTTCTTGACAACAATACTTGGCTTGTCCAGATTACCTGGAAATTCAGCCTGAAGTCCAGCTAAATATTACCAGGGTCACCACCTTTTTCCTTTTCCACCTTGCCTTAACTGTCAGACGTGGTCTGCATTAGCAAACTAATAATATTCAAAGAAAAGAAATAATTGAAGTTTAGCACCACTGTTTCTAATTTTGAACTGCTTAGGTTTGTCTTTAGCCTTTAAGGTGAATCCTGCTATGATAGGCAGATTTTAATTTCTCGTAAGAGGTTAAAAGCAGTCGATATCTATGCTGCTATAGATAACGCTCTCTTTTCATCCAGTAGAAGTCCAAGTTAGTTAGTCTTGGAGGCTGAAGCTAAATGCTCATCTAAGATTGAGCAAGTCCAACTCCAGCAACTCCAGTCTCAAAACAGCAGTTTATGCAAACACTAGTTTATGAATCTTTCCACTGCAGAAATATGTGCATTGAGAAATTATTTACTTAGAAAGCAAGAATTATTTATATATGGAGGTAAAAGGTAGGAGACAGTGCATCAAAATGACGTGTACCATGTGTAAGAGACTACTCACTTGCGTTAGCATCAGAGATGCTATTCAGTAGCATGTTAGATTATTCTATGCTAAAAGCAGAATGTTTAAAACCAAGTTTGTGATTTGTGAAACCTTTATTTAATGTTAATTAAATTTCTCACAAAATGTTTTCTCAGAGAACCCTTAAAAATTGAGTAGTTTCTTTCTCATTAGCCAGCGCCAGCCTATCATTAATCACATCAGTAACTGGCTTTGGAACAGATATAGCCTGCTGCAAGCAGGACGTAGCCATTGATAGGTGTGTCAGAGGATGAGGTCAAGGAATGGTTTGGTGATGGTGCAGCAGAACAATGGGGGGTGGCAAGAACTTTGTCAGTGGTCGATAAGGTCGGCTTTCTGTCAGAGTCTGTAATCCTCATCCATATCCAATAAAAATAGGGCGCTATGAGAAGTTGAGCCAACTGCATCAGGTGGAGGAGACCAATATCCAGGGTGCCGGTGACCTCAGTCTAACTCTGGGACCTGATCGTGTGATCGAGGTTGGTGTCATGGAAGCTGTGAAGATGGAAGAATCTAGCAGCCTTGAAGAGATGAGCAAACTCTTAACTTCAGTGAGTTTACTTCCACAGCTAAAGTTGGAGCGCCAGGCCTTCCTGCAGAAGTAAAAAAAGGTGTTTTCTGTAGATGAAGAAGATGTTGGTAGAACAGACTTGGTATGCACAGCATACACACCAGTGATGCAGTGATGCTTGGCTCTCCAAAATGTGTCCTAGTTGAACGGGTGTAACAATGAACTATCTCTTCCCATTAAAGTTACACAAGCACATAAGAGTTGCAGCTGACGCTCTCATCAGTGTTGTGTGCATCCAAAAGGGATGGGTCGAAGTAGTGACCCACGGAAGCGCTGCTGGCCTCCACCCACAAACAGTAATGCCTCCAGCACACTGACGTCAGGGTTCAGTGCAGGAAAGCCCCCTAAATTATGTTGCAGAGGATAAAACATGAAGATAAATTGGACAAGAGTGGCAGTGGGAGGGCGGGCGGGGGAAAAATCCACTCTGCTCATTTTGGAATTCTATTCACTTGGAAAAGATTCCCCTGGAAAAGGGAAAGTTTGTGGAAGTCCACATTTACCATTTGGTGTCTTCTTCCAAACCCATTAAAATGCCTTCTATAGAGGACAAAGATGAATAAAAATCTTGTGAATTACCAATGGCAATTATTTCAATATGATGCAGTACATATATTTTAATGTCAGTAACAAGGGAATCAAATGTATATCAGGAAAAAAATATATTGTAAAGAGAATCTGAAAACAAGAGCGATTCCCACCAGCTCTATTTAGTCCACTTTAATCAAACTTTAATTCATTTGCCTAGAAAGTCCCATTCATTTGGGGAGGTGTGAACGTGCAATTAAACTCTGATTTGCCTACAAACCTAGGTCTCGGTTCAGTTAAAGTGAACTCTGGTGCAGTTCGAATATACATGTGAACGCAAGCGGACTGGAGAACACTCCAAAAGCAGGAAGCAGGCTATTGCACAGGGCATTCTGGGTAATTACAATCAAAACAAACACCCAGGTCTAGTGCTAGCAGGAGAAATAGTTCATGGTCTTTTGTCAAACACAAGAGAAATCCTACAACAGCTAAAATCTGACACCACTTCATTTTTGTTTAAGTTTCGTGTCTTCTTCAGAGGTTTTCATTTTTCCTTCAATGGTTCGTGGTGCAGCGCCACTACAAGTGAGGGGGTAAACAGGTTTTTCAAAGGGTTCGGTTCGTTTGACAGTGTGAAAGTGAACTAGACCAACTGAAAATGTAACAAATGTTGTAATATTGGTCCCCAATCGAACCGAGACTACCGAACTATCAGGTGTGAAAACACCCTAAGATGAATAGAAGCCAACTCTAGAAGGAGCTTGTTTCTGGCATCTCTGCATAAAAACGGTCTGCATTAGAGAGGCTGCTCCCTCAGACTCCCACCACTTGCTTCAAAGTCTATGACTCTGTAACTACTGTAGCTGTCATGAGTTGAAGGGTTTTAATTCAGACACATAGTTTTATGTTTGGAGTGAATTTCTTTCTGTTCCAATTAACTGATGGACAGAAAATAACTTAAAAGAACATGCTGACATGTTTCCCCCTCTCAGCTTCTAGAGCTGCCCTGAAATCCTTGGTTCCATTACAGCTGGTGCCTGTTTAGAATCATTCACCAGCTGTCTTTCCAGTAATCACCAGCCCATGATATACAAGGTCCCAATTTTTATCCACTCCTTATCAGATTTCCCTGCTATCTCCCTGCTCCTTGGGTGTCTTTTAGATTCCTTTTGTTTATTTTTTGTGTGGGTGGATTCTTCTCTTGGCCTTGTTCCCCTGTTGAAGGTTTTGGACTTTATTTTCTTAATATAAATTCAAACTTTATCCGCTCTGATTGCTGTCAGTTCTTATCACCAGTCCCTGAACATGGTAGTACCAAGTTGTGATAGGGTTCATTTGATGGCCTCCATGCAGGAGTTAACATAGGTGAAACTATGGAGGAGTGGGGGTTCTGAGCCCAATAAAATGGCCAAACTTCCACTTAACATGGATAAATTACAAAGTAGTAAATTGAAGTGATAACCTTCAAGTAATATGTTTAGATGTTGGTCTTGTAGTGAGCTAGTTAGCCAGTAAGAAAGTGGACATGGATATTTAAGAACAACAAGATGGGACGTAACTAAAAGCACTGCTATGATCATGTCTCAAACTTTGCAAACTATGACATGGATATGTAAAAGTTCACTGGAATGGATCAATAATATTAAAGGTGAAAAAGACCAAACCATGCTTCCCACCTCAAGAATGGCTTCTCCAGTTTTATCTCCTGTCTGACATCTCAGTGGAACTGAACGAATAGGGATGATTCTTATGTAAAATAAATCCATACAGATTTCCAGTCATGAGTTTTACACTTCTCTCTATCTAAGGTTTTTCTGATGCCATAATAGCATTGAAATTTCAAAATGCATTTTAAATCATCTCTGTTTATGATTCAGAAAACTAGTTTTAAACTATTTTAGATTTTGATCTCTAGATGGTCAAATGCTGTCCCAATTCCTTAAAAACATGAAACAGCCCTTCAGTTTAATGAAAGACTAAAACTGTTAAATTTCAGCTTAAAATATGAAGAGCCCAATCCCCATTTAGTGGACACTCCTGATGGAAAGGCACCCTGTGCATATCACACATGGGGAGGGGAGACTCAAAATTTTATCACAATCTTTAATGGTATTTGTTGCGATAACAATAAAAGTGATGATGAAAAGGTATTCACAACTTATTTCAGGCTTTTCTTAGGCAGCTGTATGGTTGTGACTGAAGGTCACAGTTGTCAAAGCCCCACAAACACAAATACTGCTCTGAACGAAACACACGTTTTAAAATAGGTTTATTCAGGACATCAATGACACAGAACGGTTTCACACAACACTATCAGTTGTGGGGGTTTTCACACATCATTAACTGGAATTTATTGTCACGATAAACCAAAATTGCTGAGAATTTTTACAATAGACAAGATGACAAATGCCCATCTGTAATCTCAAAAGCTATCAGTGTACATGAAATGACACAAAAGAGTTCAAACAACTCTGCAGTTTGCAGGATGGGTAAAAAAAAAAATCAAACCATAGTTGGTCAGGTGTTAAAAAACTGTCCTGGTTATGATAAGACTATATTTCTTCAACAGGCTACAGGCAGAGGGGAGAAGCCAGTTGAGGTGAATAATTCTGCAAGATAAGACTCAACATGATTGAACTTTATGATGTTGAACTGGTGAGCATTCAGCATTTAGAGAAAACACACAACAAAATCTCTGCCCAGACACACACAGTGTAGATTGTGTAGCTGAATGTAATATTAATGAGCTGTCAGGAATTTAATTCTTTAAATCACACAAAACTGACTGATGTTTTCCACATAACAGATTTCATTTCATTCTCAGGCTCAACATAAAAGCAACTTCACATAAAGACAGAGGAAAATGTCTTTTATTAATATGAGACACTGCTTTCACAAGAATGGCATCAAGTGGAGTGAGGGGATTTGATTGTCCTGAGGGGCTAATATGTATCATTTTGTGATGAGGAAATTTATAAAGCTAATAAAGAGTGGAAAGGTTGTAATGAGACGAGGAGACTGCCGGGACACTCGGGAGACAGTGAGGCACATGAGAAATATTATTATTTTTGCAACCAAACCAGTCTCCTCTTAGAGCAACAGATAAAAGTGTCACCACAGCTTTGCTCAACGTTCGGCCGTACAAGATCTAGTTAATAGCAGATCACTCTGTGCTTATGGCAGCAGTGGTGAAAGATCATGTGAAGCTCTATCCCCTCAAGGCCTGTGGGAAGCTCACACATGCTCTTTATTAATGTCTTCTAGGCAAGGCTCATTTTTAAACATAAACATCCTTATTGAGTCATTTCCAAAGATACTCCTAAACAACGGTCTAAATATAATAACCATGAAACCACAATGTTTAATACACACAACAGTACCAAAGTGAAGATGGACAGAACTGTCTTATTGTGAGTGCTAAGAGAGTTCATTGTGCTTGTGGGATGACTCTAAATGGCCACGTGCTGCTGGAATGCTTCTATAAAGGGACAAAATTCAAGCAATCCAGGATGAAGGTGGTTTTAGCAAAAACCAGTACAGTGTTGGGTGATTTCACTGGGAAAAAAAGCATTAACTCTAAACTTCCAGTACTAACACATGTACTCAAAATAACAGGCAATAACAAAGAGCTAAATGTAATTAAAGGAGATGGACACACAACATGTTTACACTGAGTTCACACAGTTTCTATCTTCACCTCTTACAATTAGGCCTATTGGGACCTTTACGCTGTATTGTGTCAGATTTTACCCAGTTTCCAGTCAGATATGCAATAAGAACACCCCTGAAGTTGGAGTTCTCATCTCAGCTCAGGTGTCATCCTGTTCTGATTCCACAGTTTGACCCAGCATACTGAGTTAGGCTTACTAAAGCAGAAAATGGGTTAAAGTAACCATAAAGTAAGGTTACCATAAAGCGAGATGAAAATATTAGTATACGACCTGGATTACTACTCAAGTTTTCCATCAACTATATGTTGAATATGCAAGAGTTTGGAAACAACCCTAACAGGTCACCAGGCGCTGCATACTTGCACTAACTTCACCTCAATACTAACCAAGTAAAAGGCCAAGGTTATGTTGAGGCAACAAACTCGCTCTCTAATATGGACCAAAGTCAAGAACACTCATCATCATCAGCACTATTATAGAAAATCATGTAACTTATTTCATCCTGTGGAGCGGGTTCAGTAACATGTGATCAGATCCTTCATAACAGCTGTCTGAGAAGAACTGTGTGGCTCCTTCAAGCTCCTGTTCTAATCTAATAAAATGGGTCACAGTTTCTGGTTTGGTTAAAACCAGCCAACATCTGTCCCAACAGCATAAACCCAGCTGTTAGAATTAATAAATGGTCAACCTTTTTTTCTTTTTATGTTCTATGCAAAGCCTTGAGATCTCCTCCCACAAATACTAGTGTGTCACCTTGCATTGCTCTTTTATCTTTTTAAACCTACACATGCAAGAAATAAGCCGGTCTGTGGAGTCACCCAAGTTAACGTTTCATATCTTCGTAATAAATCACAAGTCTGAGTTCTCAGTTATTCTGGATCATATGAGTCGTCACACCAGCTGGAGCTGAACACACAAGAACAGCTGACTCACAGACAAGGTGAGATGGCTCGGCTGAAACAGTTCACCTGCAAGAGCTAGCAGACACAGACGAATCAGTTCACCAACTTCACTCCAGTCATCCAGTCAAAGAAATCAACTAAACAGTGCCATAAACAGATGGCTATTTTGATCGTCTTCATAATTTATCTCTTGGGCACCACAAAAAAACAAAAAAAAACAAAAAAAAAAAAATGCACTGATTTGCTGGTAAGAGCTCACTTTTTAATATTTTGTTCTCCTCTGCGCAGACAGTTCACAAACAAGCTTATTATCAGCCTCTGAATCCCCAGTGACAGTGCTTTTCTTGGAGGGGATGCTGGTGATCCCTCTCAGCACTGATTCATGTGAAATGGATCCCTGTAGTGACTGACAGAGTAAGTGAGTTACCATCTGCAACAAGCAGCATTCAGGAGCTGCTGTTCAAATCCCTTCAAGGTGGCCGTTACGCCGGATCATTACGTCTCATCTTGAGATTTCTAATAAGAGAAAAGCGATAAACTGATCTACGCTTCAGCTGAAAGAAAGCTGCTTCAGAATTTATTCCTGCTATTATTATTCCTGTTAGGTGTCCAAAAATAACCCCATCCCATTGATTCTGGTTCTGGTACTGTCAGACCTGCTTCTGTATTCTTCACCAGATTTCACCTGTTTATCATAAAAGGATGGACTCTGCCTGACTGATGTAGTCAGTGTGTAAATGAAAACATGCACCAGCTACAAATCTTTCTCTGAAGCATTCAGTCCCAGGCGTAGGTGAAAGTGAAGACAGAGGCTGAAAAAACCGTATGAATTCCTTTCTCCACCTGTCCTGTTTCTAACTTAAATCTGTGTGACGCAGGGATGAAATTAATCTTTTGAGCAATTTTAAGCTGAGTCCTCACATATGCCCTTCAAGCCTTAGTTGTTCTCCTTAAGATTTATTGCCTCATCCTCCGAGTCGGGTTCCTGACACGGCCTCTTTGAGCTATCCAGGGTGGGATCAAGAACATGTGGATCGGTCGGTGTCTGGATTCCTATCATTGTGTTTGTTTCATGGATGTTCTTGGAACAGCTGGAGCCACAATGGAGCTTGATGTTCCACCAGGGGCTTGGTTCCTAGAAACAGGACAGCAACTTAACAAAGAGTTCAGAAAACTGCAAAATAGACCGAAACTGAGTCTGGAGGTCAGCACCTATAAGACGATTGGTGTTCAAGCTTAAAGTTTTTTCCTGTGTCTTTTAAGAAGTCATCGCATTTTTAGCTGAATTTTTTTCCTTCGAAACTATTCAAACAATAAACACAATAAAGCCATTCATTTTAATTATTTTAAATTTAATCTAATTTTGGAATTGTAAGTAATTTATGAGTAAGGTGCATATCTCCAACAACCGTTCCTCTAATGGATTACATTGTACAAGTATCAGGACCAAACTCCATGAATTTTTCACTTTTGTCAGTGTAAAACTACAAACTTCTGAGTATTGTACTGAGAGTTTATTTGATGGACCAAAACAAAGTGGTGCACAATAGTGTCGAGAGAAGATATATGGGGGAATTTTACTGCCATATGTTGAGAGCATACATTTTCAATTTGAAAGCACAATTTAATCTTTGCTCTCAAAACTTGGTAATGCTTGCACTCAAAACTTCTGCTCTCTCTCAGATTTTCTCCTCTCGTACAAACTTCTCTCTCTGCACGATCAACTCTGCACTCACAAACCTCTCTGATTGCTTGCGAGTATTTTTTTCTGCTCTCTTGTGGATCAAGAAGTACCGTCGCCTAGCAACCGTTCCAGCCAATAGAATGACAGTGCTCCTCTGGGTGCGCTTGATACTTTCCAGCGGGTGTGCTTGTGGGGCTACAGTAGATAGCTGCATCGCCTCTTCTGGCGATGCCCACTAGATGTAGGGAAAATTCAAAAATACTCTTATTTATCCCAAAGGGAAATTAAATAATTAAAACAACATCAGCTTTCTGCTCCATGTTACAATTGTCAGGAAGTCATGACATGTTTACGAAAGAATAATCGTTTGTTTTTGTCAATTATTATGGTTTTCCAACTGGGCACCACTTCAAGGGTTTTGCCGTACCAGCTGCGATTGTTTGTGGTGTAATAGCAAAACTGACAGATCTTAAACACCTGTTCCTTATTTTACTGCCACTGTTTCAGATCACATCTCTTACTGAGGAATATTCTGGAGCATGTAGCAAAGAATGTTTCAGCCTGGCGCCATGTTGAGGATGTTGCCAATTAAAACTGACCTAATTTTTTACTTGGTTTAAAGATTTTCCTTACATGTAACAAGCAGGGCGCAGCATATCAACTACACAGCTATTTTTTGTTTTACCTGTTTCCAGGAAAGAAATCCATTAAGATTATTAATCTCTTTTACAGGGGTGTCAGCATACAGAAGGTGTTCATCTGGGCTCTTACAGAACCAAGTTATTTTGACCAAAATTCTGTCAAGCTAAATAACAGACTAAACACAAAATATAACTTGTATTAAAATATACGGAGCGCAAAATTTAACGGCCAAATAAAGGACGATTCCGTATGTTACGGGACGGGTGGCAACCCTACATGAAATCCTGCTTTCAAATTGAAAATGTAGGCTCTCGACTCATGGCAGTCAAATTCCCTCATAAAGATAAGGCACACCAGATTTTTATTTGTATTCAGCTCCCTTTACTCTGACATCCCAAAATGCAATCCAGTGCAACCACATGCCTTCAGAAATCCCTGAAGGGCCCACACATGTCTTTTATTCTCAGTATCAATCCAGCTGTTCTGTTTCTGGCCTCAGAGGTTTGTTAGAGAACATTGCTGAAGAAACAGCATCATGAAGACCAGGAAACACAGAAAACAGGTCAGGGAGAAGGTTGTGGAGAAGCTTAAAGCAGGGTTAAGTTATAAAACAATATCCCAAGCTTTGAACATCTCACAGAGCCCTGTTCAGTCTGAAAATGCTGCAACAGTAAACCTGCCCAGATATGGCTGTCCACCTAAACCAGGGTCTGCAACCTGCAGGGTCGGAGTCGCACATGGCTCTTTAGACCCTCCCCAGTGTTTCTGAATAGTTTTGGCCAATAATGACTAATGTTTTTGAATGTGAAAGTCATGAAATAAGCAGCTTAGGAAATTTTCTACTCTATGTGTTTCCATTTAATATTTACCCTTAGTTTCCACTGAATTTTTTTAAATAAGTCAAAAACAATGTGCTGTTTTATTTAAAGATTCTTTTGGCAATAGTGGCTTTTTGTTGCATTGTACATGGACAGGAAATAGGATGGAGAGAGAAGATATGCAGCAAATGGGCCGACACCAGGAATCGAACCCAGGAGAACCACAACAAAGACGACAGCTTCTGCATGTGCTGTGCACGCTCTACCTACTGAGCCACACAGGGGCTTGCAATGTGCTTTTTGGATGTAAATACATATGCAATGTTCTATTGAAGAAAATCTATTTATTCAGTTTTTGTAAAAGTTTTTTTTAATAAGTAAAAATCTAAATGAAATTGAGGTTCTTTAATTTAAAAAAAATCAAGACTAATATCTTATATGAGACATTTATAAATAAATTTTTTTCAAGGGTGATGTAGGTTTTGTGGCTACAAATAAACCTTGTTTAGCTGGACCGGAGGCAAAAATGGTTATTTGGATTCTAAAGGTTGATGACCCATGACCTAAACTGAGCAAGGAGAGCAATTCATCAGTGAAGCAGAGATGCTATAAGTCATGTAGGAGGCACACATAGATGTTCTGCTCAGATTAGACCAAAATGTAATTATCTGGCCAACATGCAAACTGCTACATGTTGTAGAAAACCAACACTGAACATTGCTAGAAACACACAGCCCCACTGTGAAACAATAGTGGCAGCATAATGCTGTCGGAGGACTTTTCTGCATTATGGACAGGGAAGCTGGTCAGACTTGATGAACAGATGGACAACGCTAAATCCAGGACAATCCTGAAAGAAAATCTGTTGAAGGCTGCAAAAAACTTGAGACTGCAGATATAGAATAGAATAGAAATATCCTTTATTGTCCCACTATGGGGAAATTTCTGTGCAACAGCAGCAAAGTGTGCAGTGGCAGGTAGTAACAGAATACAGAGTCACACAAAGATTTTAATACATATATAAAAACCAGAATAAAGAGTGAATACATGAATTTCAACATGAATACAGTGTAGTTGTAAAAATACTCCAGTCCAGAGGAATGTGCAATATATATGTTAGAATGCCCCAGTCAAAGTACGCGCCCATGTACAATTAAGAATCTGTGGCAAGACTTTATGATGTTCAGAGAATCGATGATGTTCACGGACTCAGTACAAATGTTACACCTTCCAGAACTGTATGAAGAAAAAGTTCAGAAAACCATAAATCATCGTCCTTCCACTTTCCAAATATGCACAACTTACCATGTGACCGGCTTCAATGTGACTGGAATCAGGTGTTTATTCTGGACAGGGATCAGGGTCAAAATATTTACATGTGTGTAGAGATTGTGGATCCTACCAGTTTATGATTCCATTTACTTATCTTTTGGATTAATTTGCCTGATCTAAACAACCCCAATCTTTCATTATTAATTTAGAACCGGGAACATTAAAGTTCTGTTTTAAAAGCTTCTTTCATCATTGCTGGGGTGCTTTAAACTGATCAGCCTTTCTTAATTAGAACAAATCAGTTCTTGACATTGTGCTGAAATCTATGCTTGGTCTGCTTTGCCTCCACAGCAGCAGGAGGTGTGTTTCCCAAGCAACATGAAACTGGCTCTGTTTGACTGTCATGTTTTTGTTTCTGGTTGTAACGTGACAAAAAGCAAAAAATCTCTAGAGATATGAATACTACAAAGTCCCATGTCTGTGTCAGTGATGTGCAGTCAATCAACAATAAATATAGACTGGAATCAGATCTTTTTCAAATGTGTGAATCCAGCAGTGGTAAATTTCCTCTAAATTCTATAGAGTTTGATCTATAATTCAATTTTCTACAAAAGTGTTTTGCTCTGTCTCTGTTTAATACAAGATTGTGTGAAATTGTTAGTTTTGTACCTTTGAAGTTAGATTTAAATAATTTTAGAACTTGGTAAAACAAACAAACAAACATAATTTTTATTTTGACCCAAGGCAGTGGGCTTTCATCTTATCATGACTGTACAAATGGTGCATTTTGTTTATTATTATTATTATTATTATTATTATTATTATTATTATTATTATTATTATTATTATTTATGATGACATTTTACTTCAAACAGCAATTAAACCACAGAGATCCATACCAGTACTGTTGTATCTCCTGTACAACCATAGAGTATAGCCTGATGGTTGCTGAGAGCTTGGTGGTGTTCTGTTTAGATGACAGCTGAAGAACCACAAAGACATTCTGTGGTTCATTCCTCAAGCAGTACCTTCTATAAAAGTACACAAATAATCATGAAATCAAAGATAATAGGCAGAGGTGGACATTACAGAGGATACAATGTTGACAGATAAACAAGTTGGAAAGTGTGTGTGTGCGTGTGTGTGTGTGTGTGTGTGTGTGTGTGTGTGTGTGTGTGTGTGTGTGTGTTGCCCTATGTTGGACTGGCAGTCTGTTAAGGGTGCATCTCACTTCTCACCCACTAAATAAAGTGGATGGATAGATGTCAGAGTACCTAAAAGAGCCAGCAGGATTTTTTGTCTTCCAGTCATTCATGCATCAAATTCACTGTGAAAGTGAAATAAATAGACAAGAAGAGCAACCATTTTAGAAACTGACAGGGCTGAGTCTAAGATCTGACCTCCAGGGTCTTTAGCCCTCAATGAAACACCGGTACTCACTCCTCACAAGTAGGGAATCTCATACATTAACACATTATTACTATTTTAACTCAACGTTTGCTTTGTTCAACCATTGTTTTAGCTCAAAAGCCTCTGATAGAACCTAAAATTGAGGAAGAATCATTTAGTAAATGTTGATCTTCCTGTTAATTTTATATCTCCCATATTAGTTAAAAAGTTACAAGGAAACAGAAAATAAGAATCATGTTTACACTTGATTCTGACTGTATGTTTTTTATAAACACTTTCTGCTTATTAGCAGAAAATCCTCGCTCGTCCAGGATCGTTTACAGCTTTTGGTTTGAATTTAATTTGGACCCTTTAACAATGGAACCACAGATTCTCTGGTATTTAAAGCTGCTGCCATGTTCTCACAGCACAGTTGCCACCAAACGGCCCAAGGATGGAGGAAAAAATGCACAGAACATGTGATTCCCAGTGAGAGTGGTTCAGGAGTGGATCAGGTAATCAGGCAGGAAAAACACCTCGTTAAAATAGTTGCTGTTATGCCATTGTTATACAAAAAATACCACAGGCGTGTAACTGTGAGGGGAGAGAACCATGGCAGCCCACTCGGCCCAGCCCCCCTGCCAACCACAAACAAACCCACAGAATGAACTCTGTCCCCTTAACAGCAGCACAGTGGATCTACAGTGACAGGCGTCTTGGTAAAATCAGCATTTGGGTGTGGATGCACAATCAGAGGAACATTACAAAATGGGAACTCATTCAATCCTGCACTTTGTCATTCCTCAGGGAGAAGTGCTGGGGGGGGGTTAAACAATGCAGGGGAGTCTCTGTACGTCACTGAAAAAAACTGGAACCCTAGCAACACACACATGCTTTGTGTTAAAGTGCTGTTGATAACGATAACCCTGCTTGTTCAAAGCACTGAGTCCAAATGGCCATGTTAGTTCCAATGAGGAGTGCCTCCCGTTTTTCTTTAAAAATTCATCTGTTCACTAAAAAGTTAAAACCTGAGTGAACTGCTCTGTGGAGCTGGCCAACGACAGATTTCACAATCAGTCAGTCAGTCGGCAAACTGCTGGTTAAAGAAACGAAAGGTAAGTCATCCTGTTTGCTTCTTCTCATGGTTTTTACTTAACACTATTTTATAGTCACTGTGGTAACAACTTCTGCTGCTAGGCAGAAAAAAATACATAAATAAAACATGAAAAAATTATTAATATCATTACTATTCTTTTAATAATGTTGCCAGTTGTTGCCAGTCTTCTCAATCTGCTTTTCAGAAAATGTGAAATGCATTTGCGAGGAAAAGGTGACTGCAAAGAAATAAAAGACAAAAGACAGTAGCAGCAAAAACGGAAGTTCAACAACATTTGTATCACAAAAAAAGTTAAAAACTGAGAAGTAAAAACACCAAATAAGAAAAATGCAATTAAACTAAAGGCATGACTAGCACACATGGTAAACTGCCTGGACTTGTACTTGTCCACAGGACCGTGAAGACATGCAAAAACTGATTAAACCGTTAAACCAGGAAACCAGTGGAAGAATTTCCGATTTGGGGTAATGTGTTCCTGCCTCTCTGTATATGTTACAGTCTTGCCAGCAGCATTCTGATTTGATGAATTTGATCTATTTGATGAAGAATAGCAGTAAATATTTTTGGTATGCAAACATGTGGTTCTCCAGCTGAGCTTCTTCTAAACATAAGTGATGTTGCAAAGGTGACAGCGAGCCAGTATAACTGTCTCAAGACTTCTAACCGCTTTTTATCCTTTATGTGCACAAGATTATTCTTCATGTCCTCATTTCCAACAACCAACATCTAAGAATTTCTATCAGTTCTGCAAAGGTTAAACTGACACATCCATGTGTTTATATTATAAATATTATAAACGCAAATAATCAAAATCTTCTTTCTAATATCTACAAAAATAAATATAGCTGCATATCATCTGCATATTAATAAAAGCTGATGATATCTTTCTTATTGCATCAGTCAAAGAGGTTAACTGGAAACGCACCTAATATTGAACCTTGGTGGAACCCCACATGTAAAGCATAACACTGGGAAACATGTTATATAAAACTGATCTAAGCTATCAAACAGGGCCAGAAAGGCCAGATTGGCTTTACAGCTGTTTTATACAATTTTTTAAACAATCAAGATACAATGATCCAATGATTTCTTAATTGTTTTAGAATTAAAAAAGGGGGTGTCCTATTGAAGAGCTCTGTACTCTGAAGAGCTTGTTGGAGCTGGCTAAGGTAAGATAAGATAAGATAAACTTTATTGTCCCCCAAGAGAAATTCTTTGAGAGCAGAAGTGCAACGACTGCAAGATACAGACACAAGAAGATTAAGATATAACCATACTATACAGATCATAGGAATACAATCCAGACCAGTTTCAATGATTTAAAACAGCAGTACCACCTGGCATCTAAAAACAAGAAGAAGAATAGATAAGTAATAAAAATAATGTACAAGATAAGAACTTGAAATCGATAAATCAATAAAAGCCTTCCCTGCCATCCTCTGAATAGTAGCCACAGTTTATTAAAAAGAGAGATAGAGGTTGTAGAGTCTGTTTACAATGAACTGCATCATCATAATGAAACAGGATTTTATTCCTCAACAGATAAATCCAGTGAGGCTATAAACTTTTTTTAAAGTTACAACAATCTTTTACTAAAAGTAGTGGATTAATAAATGTAACCTGATATGGGACATTGTATTGTTTTGATCTAAACCAGGAAGACATATGGTGTCTAGATAAAAACACCAAACAGGGACTAAACCTTTGATATCAACTTGAACAGATACAGTTTGTGTTAAACAAAAGAAACAGACTGTTCTTATCATGACTAAACAAATATACAGATTTTAGGGTCATCATTGCTCAACAAATATGAAAACATGTGAGAAGATTAGGTCTGGAGCAGATCTCTCTATCTCTGCGGCGTTTTCCGCCTCTATTCTGTAGTAATAAAGCCCTGAAAGAAGCAGCCAGGATGGGACAACACCATGTAATGACGCAGAGACATTTCTTAACATTTCCCAAAATGTGTTCTTTCTATGTGGACTAAAAATACTAAGGCCAGCCCATGTGGTTGACACATCATGTGGCTGACACACTGACTTGCAGCATCCTGGTTCCACTTATTAGAAGCAGAACCAGATTTTCATGGAATGTCTCAGCTCCTAAAGTTTAAATGCAATAAATATAATAAAATGCAGATTGTGAACAGATGCTTTGATTTATTTTTTCTCTATGCACTACATTCATTCCATACTACAAAGCACAGGGAATAAATTATATTAATGCAATGTTATTTTCTGAGGCTCTGAAACCCCTATAAGGCCTATAAAATTGTTTATAAGCTGCCTTTCAGCTGTGCAACACAAACATGTTGAATATGTGTGTGATTTACACTGACTCTTCCAGTTTAAATGACCATGTGTAATAAAGGTTAGGAGGAAGACTAAAAAGAAGCGTGCAGACGATGAAAGCATGTCTGTCCAAAGGAACTTTCAGCCTAAAACCCTTGGAAAGGACACAGGCTACTCCCTGCTTCCACCAAGACCAGGCGCTGATGGAGGCTTTCAGTTTTCCCCCAGAGACTCCGGATCTCTGAGTCTACAAGGTAAAAACAGGGACAGAACGCTGCAGTGTTTCATTCCTTTCGTTTTCAAATGATCGTGTGCGACACATTTCACAAAAAGACTTCATTCAGATTTGTACAGCAGAAAGTTTCAAATTTAAGTTTAACAGAAGCATTTCAGATTCAGCTGGGGGACAATGACAGCCTGACAATATTTCAACCATAAAATAAGAAATGATTTGATGAAGGAGGCTGATTCCCTTTATTGTTGCATTTCTCTCTCGAAGTTTACATATAGCAGAAAATACTTTATTCATGTCAGTGAATTTTGCAGGCTTCATGGTAATCTATCCTCACTGGGTTTTGTGATGTACCTTTTTAATTTACATTAGTTTTGGTCGAGTCATTTATGTTTAAGACGTGTCTCTGCCTTTATTGATTTGTCTTCTAGCTTTTGGAAAGTTTTACCATGTTCTGTGTTTACACTGAACCGCTAATTCAAGGAAGAACTTGAGTCCATGCTTACATTTTATTAGATTTTAGTAAAAAGTTGATAAATTACCCCCAACACTGCCATATGAGACACTCGAAAGAGGTCTCCATCACACTGGATGAAGAGCCAGCCGGGACTGAACATCTGTCTCTGATGAGTCCTTGATGGGGTCCTCTGGAGCACAGTAAAAATGCAGTGGGCTGCCCACATCTCATAACAGAGCGTAAGAATTCCTTTAAAGGTTTTTGACCATGGACAAAATCTCTGTGAAACTTCGAGATGAATTATAGTCGAGCATGAAGGCAGAATATTCATATGTTCATGTATGTGTTTTTGGGTGTGTTCAGGGCACACAGAACATTAAAGGCAGCCATATCTGCAATGTTGCACCATAGGTGCGTAAATAATTAATCAGCCTGATCAATTTAGATCAATCCATACTGGGTGACCAGAAAAATGCTCACACTTCTTTATTACAAAATAAAACATTTTAGGAGAAATTCTCTGTGTAAAGTAAAAAAGATCATATCTGAATATATAGACTATCCATCTGGTTGTTCTGTTCTCTTTTTTTCATTAATTTATAGCTTTTTTATGAGCTGAAGAAAAATACGAATACAGTAATTGACTTCCTGTGTGTTTAGCACTTTTCCTAAGTAGACTTTTATATTGTATATGTCTTCTAACACTATGAATTTTTACAAAAATGCTATAAAGTTTATAATTGTTGCTGTTAAGTAGCAGACAAAAACAGCATCAGCCGCGGTAACGGAGTTGTAAAAGAGGGACAGGATAATAACAGTAGGAGTGAGAAGAAGGAAGAGAGGATGTGGAGCGACAGGAGAAGGAAGGTGCAATGAGATTGGGTCAGCATTACTTCTTTCCTTAGGAATATATTAACCTGCTAAGATTGAAGGCTTGTGGTCCAAACCTCAACTTTATGAAATCTAAAAACAATCTTAAAAAATGATTAATTTCCCTTCATGAAGTAACAGGTGTGTATAGCTTTGAAGGTTATTTGTTCCTTAATATTTGCTTTGATTTTTATGAGCTGCTTGTTTAATAAACTTTTATTGACTGATATCTACTTTAAATTTTGTCACTAAATACCAGTACAAAGTGGTTTGATTGTAGTTTTGATTGTAGAAAAAAATTAGTTTTTCTATACTGCAAGTAACGTTCTTTTGTTTTAAAACTATTGTTCCATTTTGGTCCGCTGTGCAATCTAATAAAAGGCCTCTCCAAACCAAGCTCCCAGGCTGAATTTTAACCTCAGCCCACCCCTAATGGCCACTTTCCCCCACTCTGCTATTTTCTCCTACTGCTCTCTACTTATCCATTATCTGCTGTTATTTCTACTATTAAATTTATATTATCTCTGTTCCTGGCTTCAAAGAAGCCAGAGCTGACCTTGAATTGCTGTTTTGTTGTGACACCTTCCTGGAGGGGGCCACCAGCTGAGATCCTGCTGCCAACACCATGTTCTCTAAATATAGATGTTACACTTGACCTGGTCTTTCTATTTAACCTCTCTCTTCTCCTAGATGCAGAAATTGAAGGTGCTATTGATGTGGCCAACTGTGTGTACAATATTCATCCTTCACAACTAGCTCAGTGTTGTGTTTCTCTACAAAATAAAGCCAGTAAAAGAAGCTCCTGCTACTGTTTCTTTGACATAGAAAGTACTCCTGGATCTTCTGTGTGTCTTTCTCGTGTATCTGCTCTGTCCTCTCAAACCCCCAGTCAGTCGTGGCAGATTTCCTCTCCACTGTCGAAATGTGTCGCTGTGAATCAGCACTATATATACACCATACTGTATATATAATATATTATATGTAACTCCTTGAATAAATGAGTTACATCAACATTTAATTTCCCTTTGGGATAAATAAAGTATTTTTGAATTTGAATTTACTAAACTTCAGATAAACTGAACTGAAATGAACACTGAATAGAAAACACAGACAGTGGGTTATCGGTGTCAGACTTAGCATTAGATCAAACTGTAGTCGCTTTCACCTCTCAGAAGTCTCGCTATCTTTACCCCTTGAGTAATTGTGGAGCATGCTGGGACATGCCAGAACTTCAATCTTCATCTTGTAACTTAAAGGCATCTGGAGCATCAGCGTCGGCCAGTTTGGTATCAGACTAAATTCCTACAGAGATCTTGCAAAACCTGTGAACTTGAATACCTGGAAGTAAATGAGGAATTTGACATTATTTCAAAATTGTTTCAAGTTTTTTCTGGAGGTGTTTATCTTACTTTGAGTTAATTTTAGTCCTTTCACCTAAACGAAAATACTTTTCTGAAGGTGAAAATTGTGTATAAGTATAAAACTCCGTTACAGTGCAGGGAATCTGCTGCCCTCTGCAGCAAAGGTGCAACAGTGGGAGGCTGGCAGTGGTGAGCAGCTTTAAGGGGAGGCTGGAAATCAGAGCTCCTCTACGCTCAAGGTCCAGCATGGGGAACAAAGCTACAAAGCTGAAATGGCCCATGAAGGTGGGGCTCCACCAGAGAGCAAACTGGAGAATCCAGTCAGTCAAACAGCAAGTGAGTACTTGAAAAAAACATGTTCAAACCAAGCCTGTGCAGCTCTGTTAAGTTCTAGGGCTGGGTTTTGTTAATCAATCAATCCATCAGCACAACCACCCTCCCTCCCTTTGGTATTCCAAGGCTTTCCCGGGTCTGTAGGGATATATCGGTTCTCCGGTGAGTTCTGGTTCAGACCCGGGGTGTCTTCCCAGACTGACGTGTCTGTAAAATCTCCTAAAGAAGGCATTTAATCGGATGCCCAAACAACCGATTATTCTCTTGGCTCTACTCTGAGAGCCGTACCCTTGACTAAAGAACGTAGACCTGCTTGGATTAGCATGAGGAATTGTCAGAAACCTCAGTTAAGAATCATCTGAAGCTGAGCCACCAGAGATCTCTCTGTCTGGTGCTGAAATGTGACTGTTTATTCTCACTGCTAACCACTTGAAAGGAAATTTGGATCCGCATGCATGCAAACACAACAGCTTCCAAGTGCCAGCAAGTCTTTCTAATTGGGTCCAGACAATGTGTACTTTTGAATTCTTCTTCTGGCTTTGGGTGGGAACAGCTGTGCTTGTTTGTGATGATTCAAACAAAATTTCACTGCCAATTGACATGAAAATTTCTATGTTTTGCATTTTTGTTTATTACTCAGATTGGCATTGCTGACAGTTTTTCTTCTTGCTTGCAATTTGAATGATTACAACTTTGGTAACAAGCACACACAGTTGTTCAGATTGTTTGTTTTCATTCCATCATCCAGTCCTAGCTAATAATAATTGCTGGCAAGCCCTAAATTACATCTGAATAGTGGATTTGACTAAATTAATTTTGCCTTCAGAAATACCCATAATTCTCTGTGGCGACAAGAAGCAGGTTTGTCTGGAACATTATGGCTCTTAAAGGGTTTCCGGACTTGGTCTGTATCTCCCTTCATCAGTTTGTGATGAGAATGAGCAGAATGCTGAGGTAGAGAACGTGAGGTAAGGGTCATGAATGATGTTAAAAATGTGTAGCCTCTGCTGCAGGTCATAAAAGCAAAGCCATCTGCATCACTTTTATTAAATGCTCCTTTGACAGATTTTCTGTGTTGCACTGTCCTTCCCTTCCCAGACTTCCAGAAAAGCTCCCAAAATGATCTCAGTTGGAGGGTGGGGAGACAAAAGCTATTTTCCCAAGCAATTAGAACAACTGCAGCGCATGAGAAAGCATGCCCACTGGGTCTAACAGGGATATGTTATTGTATATCCATGGAATCACGCCGTGTAACACAGAGGTCCAGGAGGATGAAGTTACACCAAGTTCTGTGCAAAAGAATTCTGTGAAATATCCGAGCAGAAACAGCTATCGACGTTGACAGAGGGGGAGGGGGGGCTTTAGGTTAGAGCTACACTAGTCAGCACAATAAAAACTTAACATAAAGTCCCAGGAAGGTGAAAGATGCTGCTTATATGACCTAAAATGTCAATTCTTTTTTGAAACTTTTATCATTTTTATGATAACACGTTAAATATGCAGGAAACTTTTATTTTTATTTATTAATTTATTTTTGATGTACCAATTTCTTTTCCCATCAGAAAATAAGCTTCTTGGTTGAATGAATAAATCTGAGTCTAAATGTCTCAGTGTTATGACTGATTTGGAGTTTAAGTGATGACTTGTGTCTTGTCGTAAAAGCAGATGTTTCAGCCGGGCAACTTGGGTTTTTTTGACCAACATATTTGATGTGTATTTATGTTTTTAATGGTGACACTTGACAAAATGTAATGTTTGTTACTAGTTTCACAACCGGTGACTGTTTGATGTGCTGAAATGTGCTACACAAATAAACTCCCTGCTACCCTTCCTCCCTCCATCCATTTTTAGCTGCTTATCTTTGCAGGGGTTGTTATTTTATACAAATGTATTTCATGTTTATTTTAATTCTGAATCTATTTTCTTGTTATTTTGCAAATCTACTGCTGTCCTGTGAAAAGACTCTCCCGACTGAGTTATGGTGCTCTGCAGCTCCTCCAGAGCTACAGGGGGCTTTTTGGCTGCTTCTCTGATTAATGCTCTCCTGTTCTCTCAAACTGAAAGTCTACAATTCTTCTCCTTCTGTGCCTCAATTATCACTACTTTGTGTTGTCCTGCACCATAAAATCCAAAGAAAAGACAGTGAGGTTTATGGTTGAAATATGACAACAAGAGGAAAAGCTGAAGCAGCATGACTGCTTAACTCTCAGCATCAGCATGGGAAGGTGAAGGAAACAGCTGAGATGCATTGAAGGAGTTGACCTCTTCGTAGCTAGATGTTGCTGTACAGTGTGCGACTGTGTTCTCTGCAGACCTCAAGAATGCGAGGTCAAGCCAAACATCGTTCAACCTTCACATACCAGCAGAGACCAGGCGTGGGCCCCTCCGCCTCTCGTGACATCACAGCAGAAACAACAAGACACGGGGCAGATAACAGATTGAGCCAGTTCACCTCTGAAATACCTCCACATGACGCAACACTGCTGCTGATGCATTCGTCTGCTTAAAACAGCCTCCACAAAGACAAGCTGCAGCTGAACTCCAGCCAGTAAGGCTCTGGTGAGAACGGCCGGCAGCCTCCACAGAACAAGTGTTCATGTACCAAAAGGCCAACATGACAAGGAACTTTGGGACAACGCTTGCACTAATGCCACACAAATGACTTCTTCAGTGAAACAGGTGTACTGTATTTGTTTTCAAAATAAAAGACAGCTGCAGAGGCCAGGCAAGACCACAACAGTGAGAAGAGACGGAGATAACAGTCGAACCACTAATAGTCAGAAAGAATGTGACACCAAGAGAGCAAAGGCTGGAACAGAGCTCTCAGCTAATGAAACCACTCACAGACTCACTGGGTTTTCTGTTTGCCTTTGTTTTCTTGCATTATTGCATTACAGTGGCTCGCAAAAGTATTCATGCCCCTTGAACTTTTCCATATTTTGTCACATTACAATCACAACATAAATATATTTCATTAGGAATTTTATGTGAAAGACCAACTCAAAGTGGTGTAAAATTGTGAAGTAGAAAGAAAAGTAAGCAAAAGTGCAAAGTATTCAGCCCCCTTTTCTCTGAGTGCGACCAGTTGCCTTCAGAAGCTGCCTGATGGTGCTAACGACTGAATAGAGTCCACCTGTGTGGAATCTAATCTCAGTAATAAATCCAGCTTGCTCTGTGACGCTCAGAGGCTGGTTAGCAGAAGACTGGGGAGCAAACAGCATCGTGGAGTCCAAGGAACACAGCAGACAGGTCGGGGAGAAGGTTGTGGAGAAGTTTAAAGCGACGGAGGCTAGAAAAAGATTTCCCAAGCTTTGAACATCTCAGGAGCGCTGTTCAGTCCATCTTCCAGAAATGGAAAGAGTACGGCCCAACTGTAACCCACCAAGACGAGGCCGTCCCACCTCAACTTCCAGGCTGAACAAGGAGAGCGCTGATCAGAGATGCGGCCAAGAGGGCCCGTGGTGACTCTGGACCAAACGCAGAGACCCACAGCTCAGGTGTGGGAATCGGTCCACAGGACAGCTATTAGTCGTGCTCTGCACAAATGTGCTCTTTATAGAAGAGTGGCGAGAAGAAAGCCTTTGTTGAAAGGAAACCATCAGAAGTCCCGTTTGCAGTTTGCCAGAAGCCATGTTGGGAACGCAGCAAACGTGGAAGAAGCTGCTTTGGTCAGACGAGACCAAAATGGAACTTTTTGGCCAAAATGCAAAACGTATGGAATGGTTTCCAACAAAACATATTCATGAGTTAGAATGGCCCAGTCAAAGTCCAGACCTAAACCCGATGGAGAATCTGCGGCAAGATCTGAAAACTGCTGTTCACAAACGCTCTCCATCTAATCTGACTGAGCTTGAGCTGTTTTGCAAGAAGAACGAGCAAAACTTCCAGTCACTAGATGAGCAACGCTGGTGGAGACAGAGCCTGAAAGACTGGCAGCTGGAGCTGCAGCAAGAGGGGGTTCCACTGTGGACGGGCTCAGGGGGGGATGAATACTTTTGCACACCGCACTTTTCAGTTTTTTGTTTGTTAAATAATGTTTTGAATCATGTATTATTTTCTTTCCACTTCACAACTGGATGCCACTGTGTCATGGTCTTTCACACGAAATTCCAACAAAATATATTGATGTTTGTGGTTGTAATGCGACAAAATATGGAAAGGTTCAAGGGGTATGAATACTTTTGCGAGCCACTGTATTTGAGGTCAAATTAAAACAAGCCAAAGAAAAATAATATCTCTTCCGTGCTGGATACAGATTTTAGGGTTCCAGTGGCTTTTAAAAGTCTTCTCCCCTCTGTTAAATGCCAGGTTTTGGTGACTATGAGTTATAACTTTAAACCTTTTTTTTTTTTTTTTTTTTTTTTTTTTTTTTTTTTTTTTTTTTACATGTAATGTGACACCAATCCAGCACAATTCAACTGAAAAACAAACAAATCTGTTAGGAGGAAAAGAAAGGTTTGTTATTCTAGCAGCGCCATGCAGGCAGACACTGGCCACCCTCACAGAACAGCATCCAAGCACAGGAGCAGAAGCCTCCAGTCCAATCAGGCACAGGGAGACATGCAGGACACCGCCCCCCAGATTAACTGTCGTTCACTCACTTGTCTTTTACTTGACTTTTCCAAGCTGTGTGACACATCTTTCTCATCCCCAAACCCTGGCATCTTAATTTCTGCTTCAGGTCAGGTTTTGTTCCATTGCCTTTTTTTACCATATTGTTTCTTACTGCATGATCCACAAGTCAAACATGAAGCCACGAGACTCGGACACGTTTTAAAAAACAACCTAAATACTGCCGAGTGTTCTGACGCAGCTCCATGCAGGCACACTGTCAACTGAGAGCGTGAGACAGCTCAGCTCAGGTCTGCACAGCATCGTCTTCGTTGTGGCCGTCTCTCGCTGCAGAGGTAGCAGATCATGCACCACACGCTGTGCTCTGGAGACATCTGGACTCCGATGCTGCTCTGGAACGCTCTGAGAGCACAGGAGCCTCTTGACAGAGAGGAGAAGCTCAGTTCTACAACGTCATGGTGTTTCACTGAAGGACTGAGTCATGTTTGCTTCCCTGGAAATGTGGCCATCTCAACAACCTGATTCTGCTCAGGGTTGCAAGGAGGACTGGAAGCTATCCCAGCTGTCCCCGATGAGAAGCAGTAGAAACGCTTACGGTCTACAGACAACACACAGACGTAGATACAAACATGCACACAAAGAGTCACCAGTTTAACTAATCTGGAAATGTTTTGACCAGAGTCTGCAGAGAAAGCAGAACATGCAAACCCCGTATGGACGATCGTACTGGGACGCAACACAATGTAGAGCACAACTGTGACGTCGTTTGAAAAAGATTTCAAAATCTTTTTCAAATAAAATTCTGCCAAAGCGTGATGTGGCCGGTGTATTTAGCTCCCTTCAGTCTGATACCCCCCCGAAAACGAAATCCAGAAGCGCTGCTCATCATTAGAAAAAATAAAACAGCATGGCATAACTGCATACATCGACATGGTGGTCCACTTAAACTGACAGGAGGAGCTTAATGCTCCACAGCTCAGGTGGGACAAGCTGTGGATGGAAGCCTGGCAGAAAGCCAGCACAGAAAAAGCCATGAGAAGTCTGGTTTGCAGTTGGCCACAACACATTCAGGGGACACAGCAAACATGAGGACGGAGGTGTTCTGATTAGAGGAGACCAAAGTTCAACTCTCTGATCTGAGTGCAAAACACCCCAAACATACCACCTCCATGGTGAAACATGGTAGTGGCAGCATCATGCTGTGGGGGTGCTTTTCTTCTGCAGGGACAGGCCAGCTGTTCAGAGTTTAAGGGAAGATGGCTGGAGCTTAATGCAGGATAATCCTGGAAGAATATCTGTTAGGGGCTCCAAAAGACTTAAGAGTGGAGCAGAGGTTCACCTTCCAGCAGGTCAAACAGCTACAGCTGCATTACCATGGGTTAGATGGAAACATATTCATGTCGAATGGCCTAGTCAAAGTCCAGACCGAAATACAATTGTTAATCTGTGTCAAGACTCAAACTGTTTATAGACAGATATTGTCCAGTCAATCTGACGGAGCTTCAAAAGAACAATCAGCAAATTATTCAGTTTCCGGGACGATAACGCATTCATTTGAATTAATTCATTACATCGATTTTAAGGTGTATTTTTACACAACTAATCGCATTTTTTACATACAAAAGTTCCAAGCAGAACCTTTGTATTAGCGTGTTTCTGGTACACCCATAAATCTGACACACAGGCGACATCCACAAACAACAACAATGAACAACAAAGCTGCCTCTCTTGATCCACTGGGGGTTCATTTTTGCTTCCAAAAACTATCTGATGGACGCTGGAAAAGACTCCAGTTGTGTTCAAGTTGTGCTAAAAGCAGTCGGCCTATCAGAGAAGCTATGCTAGCCTGGAATAGCATCTCAGTGCTAAACATGTAGCAGCAGTGCTAATGTCAGCGTCCACAGGCCACATTTCTAAAGAAGCTCCATGAAAGATCAGGGGTTCCTGAAACTCTGGAGAGATGAGCTTTGCTCCAATCTGATGGTTCAATAACCTAAATAACAGATTAAAAATAATAAATATCTTTTATCTTTTTTATGTTGTTTTGAATTGGGAATGTTGCTTATTTTGTTGACATATGATTTTTGATTAAAATGTGATTAATTGCGATAAATTAATTACAGACCAATTAAAAATTTTAATTGAGTCCCACCACTAGTTTCTAGACGAGCAAAGATGGTAGAGACATTCCACAAAAGACTTGCAGCTGTAAATGCAGCAAAAGGTACTTCTTGAAAGAGTAAACTCAGTGGGGCTAAATGTATATGAACGATGAACTTCTCAGGTTAATATTCATAAAACATATTGTAAAAATACCTGATTTTCTGTCCACTTCACAATCATGCACCACCATGATTGTGTTGGTCTGTCACATAAAATCCTGACAGAATACATGGAAGGTTGCGGGCAATTCAATAAAACGTGAAAAAGTTGAAGGGGCATACATAATTTTGTAACCACAGTATAAACACATTTCTTGGCATGAAGTAAGATTGTCCAACTTCCATAAAAAACAAAACACTACCAAGGGAAAAAGTATGCAGCTGCACTGAGAGAGAGGATGATGAGGAAGATGGTGCCTTGACCCAGCTCCCCCACAGGGCAGGCGTTCGGACAAGCACAGCGGCTCTCCACCCAGATGTGCAGGGGCCCTTTTCTGCTGAGGCTTTGGACTCGGATGGTGGACGTGGACTGGTTGGGGCTGCAGTCATTAGCTGTTCCTTGTGAGCTGGAATAGGACATAAAGCCTGCTGTGATGTCATGATGAAAACAAAAATGAATCACATGAAAATGTTTGTGTTCAGCTCACCAAAATACAACACTGTCAGCATCTTCCGAGTGTGATTACAGTGGAACTCATTGCCCTCATGTATCCCCCAGTTTATACAGCAGCTGATGTGGCCACTGACCCCCCAATACCTCCGGAAACAAGAAAAACAGCTCATAACTGAAACCTGATACATAAGAATAAATATTTAACACTTTAAACAGAACAATCATATTAGAATCCAACAGCACCATCCAAGTTCTGCAAAGATCTGATGAACCACATCAGGTTTAGCATAAAACTAGACAAAATATGCATATTACTAAGTTGGAGTCATTTTAGCAAACACGTGTAGAGAGCAATGTTTGAATGAAGGCACTTTTTCTTACGTTTGTGTGTTAGGGGTCCCCCTACTGGCCAACGTCCCATCAACAGCTGGAACAATGATATAATTAAGGCTCCTCACTAAAGTCTTACAAACTCAGGAGATGCAGAAATTTGTTCTGAATAATAGGCTTCAGATTTTTTTAAAATGGTAAATAAATATAATGCAATGAACTGAGGGCTATATTGGTGAGAGTCAAAGAGTAAACTAATGCATAATACAGCTCAACATTTGACTTTATGACATGTAGGAGCTTGCCCTGAGTCTCACTCAGATATTCCATTGTTCTGTTTATGCCTTTTCTGCTCTAACTTTAGTCCTCAACATCCATAAGACATATTCATAAATCTTCTGAATTGTAACTCCCCTTTAGGAGAATGTTCTAACCGAGTCTGGGAGTGTCACAAATTGGCAGTAACTTCATATGTTGAGCAACGTTATTGGAAACTTGTCAATGTTATTTCCTTGAATAGAAATTTGTAAAAATAAATAAATAAATCAATAAAAATACCCGCTGCACCAGGCAAACTATACATTTGCCTAGCAACCCAACAAGCCATTTTGCTCCTAGAACAGCCAAATAAAACTCACTTCGAGCCGCACATGATTTTTTGAACAAAGACAACTTTTTAGACATATTCAGGATTTTTTTTGTTGTTGCCATTTTTAAAGAACTCACATTTTATTTCTATTTTTAGGATTTAAAACAAAAATAAATATAAAACAGGTTAGGTTTGATTTTTTTTTTTTTTTTTTTACATCACACAAATTCCAACCTAATGACAAGGAAAACAGATCTAAAAGCATATTACTGGTGCCTTAGTCATTCTTTGTAGAAATTCAGTGCAAATAGTGCAGGAAAAAAATTGAAAAACGATTAAAAACCTTCATTTGATATTTGTACTTAAGAACATTAGCTGGTTCCTTTTCATTTTTAGCCATGTTATTAAGAGCCATTGTGGAAGGTCCAAAGAGCCACAGACTGCAGAGCCCTGGACCAGTGGAAACGGGACGTCAACACCAGGAGAGGAAAAAAGAAAAATCTATCCTAGTTTAGATAAAAAGTTAAACAGTGATGAGATCCAGTGGCAAAATAAAATGGATACAAAAAGGGCTTTGTTTGGTTTAAAAATGCCCAATAGTTAAAAAAAAGTGTATTAAAATTAAAATGCACCCTAAAATACACAATCATATCAAAATTGTCATTAGAATCAACAGAGCTGGAGCTAAAACAAATATATTGTAATCTAAATGTTCATAAACCCAGAACAAATATTTAGTTCCCTGTGACGGTCTGTGGAGTGTCGCTCTTCTACCTGACGAGGCAGGCAGCCTCCTGCCGGCTCCTCTGGCTGGGCTGAAGGAAAGCAGATGCGTCGTCCACCAGCAGGGCCTCGAGCGCCCCAGAAAACCAGCGGCGTCTCCCACAGCTCTCAAGGTGATCGCTCCGCTGCCGTCCTCCATGATGCATTTGCAGCTCCTGACTTTGAAGCAGCCTGGATCGTCAGCAGGGCTCGACTGAAGCAGAGAAGAAGGAAGCAGGCTCACACACACACACACACACACACACACACACACAGAGCGAGAAAGCCTGCTGCAGGTTTCATGCTGGTGAAGTGAGCCACTGTCAGGATAGTGACGGCAGGAATGGAATGAGTGGAAAGGTGACGGGCATTCTGGGGACTCGTGTTCAGCTCAGTCTCTGGATTCGCCTCGTGTACCAGCAACACTCCAGACTCGAAGCGTTTAGTGTCTTGTGCCTGAAGGTTTTATGAATCTTCCAGATTTTGCCTTTCAAATGTAAACTCTTAGAGCTAAATGTCCATAAACATCCTAGGGTTTAATGCACCAGGGCAAAACTAGACATGATCCAGTCTTTACCATCCACCATGACAAATATGATGAAACGGTAATATTTTAAAACATATCCTATTGGTTTTTAAAAACCCTGATGTCAGTTGAACATACTGGCTGTAAACATAATTCATACTGTCTCATAGCGTTCTTAGTCTTCCTCAGAGCTTGTTGCATTCAGCACCCCTGCTGGCCACATGACGCTTCTTGCACTTCATTTTCAATGACAGTAAAACCTTTTTCAGGAATAACCTAACTGCAGTGTCAGTGCTGAACGTTTGGCTATTTCAAATTCTCATAAGCAGTAACTGTGCCAGTCTGACATGAACACCGGAGGAAAGTTGCCTGGTTGAGAACGTTACACCCCCCCAACTGAACATTCACATAATCTACTTCACAGTAACTTAGTTGTGTGAAAACGTCATTTGAATAAACCCAAAGTTTTTAGGTGAAGCATATAGGATTATTTAAGTGGGACATTTTTCATTAAATCAACAACAAAAAAAGTCTTTTCAGCAGATTTTATTTTGTCAATAACAAACAGCTTTTAAGCTTTGACAGCAAATTTGCGCATAGAGTAGAGGAGGTCTTTCCTCTGCTGTTTCTTTGTGCGCAGACTCTCTTCATGCTTGTTGAGCTGGCGGCGCATTGCCCTGGTCTTCTTGGGTCTCAGATCCAGGGGTTTGTACTTCTTGCCCTGAAAGAACAAGGTTCAGATTCAGCAGAGTTCATCATGCAGCCTGTTGAACAGGTTCATCTCAAACTGCAGTCATTTCAACAAATTTGGATAAAGTGTGCAAAAAAAAAAAAAAAAACACATGCAACGGGTTTAACCCAGAGCAAGCACAAACAAAACCTCCACTCCCATGCTAATGATAGTACATTTATGATTTAGTTAGTCTAGAAGAGAGGTCTCCAACCCTGGTCCTCAGGATCGCAGCTCAAATGATTGAATTACTTTTTCAACCTGCCATCAAGTTTGGCAAAAGCCTGCTAACAAGCCATTCATTTAATGCAGGCGTGTTGGAGCAGGGCTGCATCTAAAACCTGCAGGAAAGGACATCTGGAGGACTGGAGTAGGAGACCCCTGGTCTAGAATTAGACAGCTAAAAATGTTCTGAAGCAGATACATAACTGGCCGAATATCTCTGAATCACTGCAGCCACTCTAACCGGGGTTTAGTGACAGTCCTCTCAAGTCTCAGTCTTTTGGTAAGCAGTTGTTGACAGTCAGCGAAACATCAGCTCAACAAATATCATCTCAGACCAGAGAAACTGAAAATCCCAAGCAGGCGGCTGTGTGTGTGTGTGTGTGTGTGTGTGTGTGTGTGTGTGTGTGTGTGTGTGTGTGTGTGTTCAGTGAGCAGAAACTGACGGTGGAACAGCCCTCACCTTGTAGAACTTCCTCAGGTTCTCCTTCTGTGTCTGGTTGATGACGGTCAGGACTCGGGCGATGGATTTGCGAACGACGCGGCTGCGGAACATCAACAGAGAGTCAGACAGCTGCTCAACCCACTCGTGAACTCCAGCACCGATGAAAACACAAAGCAAGTGGATTTGCATCTGCACATATTCCTGAAGCATAACTGGATGAAAACAGCTCATTTGTTTGAAGTGCTGGTCTCATCTCCTCTTTGTTTTTGTACAAACCGTCTTGCCACTGTGTGCTCCCTCCTCTAAACATCTGTTCTGACCCAACTTGGCTTCACAATGAGTTTGTAAACATGTCTGATGAGAACTGTTCACCTTCACTCATTTACACAAGCAGCATTAAAGGTGAACCCTCCCAACATGAACACAAACTGGAGGACTCCCACCACACCTGACGACTCCCTGTCTGGGCCAGAGAACTTCCTGAGGAAGCAGACCAGCCTTTAAATCAACAACACACCGAGGTGGACACTCAACAACCACAATGTGCGTTTTTATTTTTAACCAGGGTTTGGAGATGCATAAGGTGAGTGGTTAACTAACGGTGAATGTTTCAATGAGCAACTGAGGGTGTAAGAAGTTGTAGTTTGGTTTTCATCCCGTGAGCGTGTCTAGTTTGTTCTGAGATACTAATCTGCCCTGATCCTCTCCAGTGGAACAGGTCTGCTGGCAGTGAAACGTTTCCATCTTTCTCCATCTTCTACCCCAAGATGCAGGAAATGCAGAGGGATCACTAAGACTCAACCCAAAAGTCTCAAGAAAGAACAAGAAGAACCTGGTAAGGAGCAGGGCTGATTTAGCAGCACAAAATATAAACAAAATATTGAAAAGTCATTGTGAACAATATTAATATTTCAAATGACTTGTGTTATTCAGCCTGTTGCAGCAGATCCCCACATCTGACTAACCAAAGACAGACACCAGGAGGCGTCAAAGAGTGAAAAAAGGAGCGTTGAGCACAACAGTGTGAGGTATTTAACACTGCAGTCACATTACCTGAAACAGCAACACGATTCTAAGCTGACCCAGGCACCATCAGGGCCACAGCTCTCCGCCACCGGTCATTTCTGGACTGAAAGCTGAAACGTTTGGGAACCACTGAGAGACTAAAGAACTTCTCCCCCCCAAAGACACTCCAGGGTTGCTTCAGTCATGGCCTCCAAACAAGAAACTCTCCACTGGTCCCTCACAGTGCTGCTCTTAGAAAAATCACCAGAGCTCAAGCCTAGTGGGCTTCATGATCCAGCTAAATATTTCCCCAGAGATGGGTTAATGTGTCTGAAGTTAAATTCAGAATTATCCATACCCCTGGTAGATTTAGATCTTAACTTATTTTCATTCAAAAAGATTTTTTTTCCTGACAGGAAATGAGAGGCATCTCCCATGAGACATCGTACAAGGTGCATTATTGTATAACTAAATGTTATCTTCAGCTGAGAGGAGGCAGCAGATAAGCTCTGTGCTAGGATGCCCCCTTGACCCAGTGCAGGTGGTGGGAGGCAGGAGGGCTCTGGCTAAAATAACATGGCTGATGGACAGTGTCTACCACCCCATGCATGAAGCTGTTGCTGAGCTGGAGAGCTCCTTCAGTGACAGACTGCTGCATCCTTGGTGCACTAAGGAGCGTTTTAGGAGATCCTTCCTCCCAGCAGCTGTTAAGACTCTATAACCATCATTGTTCCCAACAAAATCAATACATGTTTATATCTATGCTAGTATCTGTACAACTTTACCATTTTTCTATTGTCACTAACTGTAAATAGTTTGTATTTTTGATGCTCAGAGACATGCACATCTTGTACATTTTTAATGAACTCAGCTCCACAGTCCTCTAGAATGGAGTATTTTTTATAACTACACAGTATCTATGTTGAATTTTTGCCTTCCTGTACAGTATTGTTTTATACATATTTTATATTCTTTGTGTGAGTCTGTTTTCTGTTATTGCCTGTCACTTTGCTGCTGTTGCACAGAAACTTCCCCATCGTGGGACAATAAAGGCTGTTTCTATTTCTATTCTTCTATTTACATTTTAACAAAAACTCACATCCCAAATTATGTATAATCAATAATGGTAAAGCCTTTATTAACCATTACAGAAACCAAATGCTTCTCATAATTGCTGACAAACTTATTGCACGTCTCCACTCATAGCTTTTGTAACGAGCAGCAGGTCTGTTGGTTGGAAGGCCTCTTTGAGCTCCTTCCACAGATTCTTGTTTGGATTCAAGTCGGGAACATAAGAAATTAAGATTCTGTTGCCCAACTACTTCTTGACTTCAGCTGTGTATTTTGTTTCACTGTCATGTGGAAACATCAAGTTTCCAAGCAGACTACACGATGTTGAGAATCTCGATGTAATCTTTTAGGGTTGTCAATCCCACTGGCTGAAAAACACCCCATTAGCATCATGTTCCCAGAACTAAGCTCAACCAGTCTGCAGACAGTTGCAGTAATTGTGTCCTCCAATGTGCTACATTTTGATTGTTTTGTTCTGGAACCAATGAACGTTTCTTACAAACACAACGTGTACAGATGATATTCTTATCCCATACAATAGGTTTGCTTTTAAAAACTTGAGAATTATAATACGGTCTGCACCACAAATGCAGGTCACAAAATTCATTTGAGTGAAAGCACCTAGATAAAGTACCATCGGAAAGGTCTTCCTTCCCTGACACCAGTGACTTAAACATTTATACAGACACGTTTTTTCATAATCAGCTACGTAGAGGTGGAAACAGTCATCTGAAAAACATATTGTCTGTTTCGACCAACAGAAGCTCACACTCACATCTTGGAGAGCTTGGAAGCAGCTCCGCCGGTCACTTTGGCCACACGGAGCTGGGACAGCTCATTCTTCAGGTCATCCAGCTGTTTGAGCAGCTCCTCTTTCTTCTTGCCCCGCAAATCTCTTGCCTTGATTTTGGCCTGAAGTCCGACAGAAGAAAGTCGTATTAGAGAGCGCTGCTAGTTTTACACAGGCCAGCTCCAGGCCTCCTGCTACTCCTCTACAGGCGGAGTCTACAACATTAACCTAACTATCCATTTGATAACATACAGTTCTATCAACCCACCTAAGTAAATGTACTAAAGAATGTTCTACAAACAAAACACTCCTCAAGTCATCGCTAGCTCCACCATGTTTCTCTAGCTAACTGTTAGCTTCTAAGTGTAGCAGCACCGCTCGGTAGAAGCGCTTCATAATCGAACTATTTCCAACAATACTGTAGAAACCGAACCTTCAATACATGTACTGAGAAGTACAGAACCTTATATAGTGCTACAGCCTGAATAACCCTGGTTAAACAGTGTACTAAATGGGAAAAATTCATAATTTATCCTGGAGAGTGAGCTCCTCACCATGTTCGTCTTCGCAGCCCTGTTGGAAAGGCCGGACACACCGCGTGCTCACAAAATGTAGTTTCCGGAAAAAATGAAGTCAGACTTTATTCCGAGATGTCCGAACAGCGCCCCCTGACGGACGGAGTGTTTACAGCCCGGACTTAACCACCATGACGCGCAAGGACAAAAAAAAAAAAAAAAAAAAAAAAAAAAAAAAAAAATTAAAAAAAAAAAAAAATAAAATATATATATATATATATATATATATATATATATATATATATATATATATATATATATATATATATATATATATATATATATTATTATTATTATTATTTTTTTTTTTTTCTTCAAGTAAATGTAAACTAAACATATTTTTAGAAATTAAACATATTCACTAGAATGTCCTTGAATATCACATAAATATATCCAGACGTAAAGCCTATCCTTTCATATGCATGTGGGGTTTTACTTGGGGTAGTGAGGCCCAACCCTGGTCCTCAGGACCCTCTGTTTCCCTGTTGTTACATGCAGGGAAACAGAGGGTCCCTCTGATTTAAATGAATGGGTGTTTAACAGGCTTCTGCAGGACTCAATGGTATGTTGAGGAGGTAATGCAATCATTTGAATCTAGTGTTTGGTTCTCTAAAAAGAACATGTTAGCACAACGTTTGCAAAGTTTCATCTGAATGAACCCCAGAACTTCTGGAACAGCGTTCTCCGGACAGATCTGATGAAAACCAAACAAAACTAATCGGCACAAACATCTCATACAAACCATCAAGCACGGTGGGGGAGGGGTGTTGATTTGGGCTCACTTGGCAGCCAAATAACCTGGGAACCTTGCACATTTTAGCCTCATCTTTAATAAATAACAACAGTGCTGAATCTGTTGTGTTTATGTACATATATTAGACTGTGGCATTCTTTCTTTCGACAATCACTATAATCTGGGAAAATTTTTGGAAATCAAGTAAAAATATCAATATTCTGTTTTCAGGCACTGAATACTACCATCTCATAATGAACTGCATTCCAAAATAGAAAAGAAAAAAAAAGGCAAAATTACATTTCTGAATAAATAAGCAGGGTTTGGATTCAGAGAGCAGGTTTTATGACCTTTCTAGGTTTATTTGTAATCTCCGTTAGAAAGTAATCAACTGTATTCACAGCAATCATTAAATCATAGAAAAGCTAGACACAAAGTTGTAGTGATGGGACAATAGTGTCAAAAGACTTAACACAGCTTAACTGATAAGATTACAAAGTGCTCCCTCTGTTTATGATTTCCTTGAAGATGGTTCATCCCTCCCAAATAAAACAGCATGACTACAGTCTGCTACCAGTCATTAGTAAAACAGGACAACAACAAAGTTGCATTCAAAACTGTTTTCTTGCATCCCAGAATATAAAAGAAAAAAAATGAAAGTAACTTAAAATTCCAGAGACAGTAATAATGTCGGAAACTGGATACATTAAACTCAGGACTGAGGAGAAACATGAGGCAGGGGGACTGACTGACAGGTGGCAGCAGAGACACAGCAAAGTCCTGGACAAAGCTAATGATAAATACTGGAAACCCATCAAATCCAATTATTTACACCCATTGATTTAGAAAGATCTCAATGCATACAGTATGTACATATCGCTATACATAAATAGACATGTTGGAATGTAAATTCATTTACATTAGGAAAGGCAGGTACAGATCATATACATATAGCATCCCCTTATTCTTTTTCACAGTTGTTCCTGTTGAGCAGATCCAGGTGATATTGTTAGAACTGGGCTAAAAACAGCAGAACAGTATTAAGCAGTCAGACAGAGACATCTGACTGGCACTCAGGCTAGGGCCACTGTTACTGTATATGATGCATGATAAGCTGGAACAAAAAGCAGTTTTATTACATTAGACACGCTATGATTACAATAGATTGAATTAAGGCCATTCTGTTTTTAGCTCACCACACAGTGGCCAGTAAAAGGTTTCTTTTAAGTACCAAAAAACTAATACATTTTTTTTTCACCCCTACAGTAAAATTCTTTGCTTAAAACTCATTTTAGAAAAATTTGGGATCATCTACATAACTTTGAAATTAAACTGACCCACTCTGAGGTGACATTTGCTTTAAGTAAAGACAATCTGGGTCCAGTGACACCAGTGTAAATCTACATGATCATTTTACTTGTTAGGACTGAAGCCAATGCAGCTTCAGTCTTCTGTGCAGATTAACACAACAATAGAAGCATCCTGGATTTAAAACATGAGAACTACTGAATGTCCAGTGAGGACAGCGTTGTCATGGTAATGCTTGTTCCAGCAGAACAAGCATAGATGCGAGGCGGCAAGTCAGTCTTCCTGTTTCTTACAGCAGCACCGAGGGGAACACATTCAATTTGTGTCAAATATCAGAGGTAAATTGAGACACCTTCTCCAGATACTGACAAAACTGTCAGCTCCCTTTAAAAATCAAATGCTAGGTGGTTGTCTCTTTACGATACTGTGTCGGTCCTGTTTGCCTTGAACAAAGCCCAAACCCAGCAACAGAGAGCAGGGGGAAGCTGTGGGAGGTGGTTCAAAGATTAATCTCACTCAATAACAGGAGCCACAAATCAAAGAGGTCCTCCTCCATCCTAAACTGGTTCTTTATTTTCTGTCTCTTCACCACTGCAGTTCACTTTGCTGCTCATCAGCTCCAGTGAGTGGAAGAGCCTGAGATGGAAGGCCGGATGATTCCCTTTGGAGAAGGCTTGGATCCAAACCAGGACATCTACAAAACAAGGGTCAACAGATGAGGAGCAGAGACAGCTGGGATTATTGTTAACCTGCTGAAAGAAAACTCTAAAGCGTTCAAACAACAGGAAGTTGTTTTACTGGTAAAACCTCAAGCACATTCAATAATGGTGAATCTCACTGAGACATGTTACAGACTGTAGTCACTGGAGTGAGGCTGTCCTCACTACAACCTCAGCAGGTTCTTTCATACCAGCGATGTCAATGTGTTCATGTGTGATTAACAACCAACCACAGGGATGCAACATATGCATTTAGGGTCTGTGTGTGAAATTGTGGTAATAACTTTATATTACATATTACTGTTCAATGAATCTTCAGATTTGAAATTCAGCAGTAATGAGGCTGCTAGGATAGCACTTTAAAGCACAGAGAGACAGTAACTCCATGCTGAGCAAAATTGTTTGTTTATTTCATTTCTTTGTGTTTCTCAAATCATCCATGTCAGACTCTACATGGGGAACATTATGGTCTGTGACAGGTATGGCCTCGCAGTGATCACACACAAATGGACATGTCTGACTACAGCATCTAGCTACACTCCAGAACAGAGACAGTGTTCAGTGTTCCAGAGTCAATCCTGACCCTTTGGTGGAGCAGATAAACTAGAACTATAAAGAAATACTCCGCAGGATCTGAAGAGAGCTGGACAGAACCAGCTGCCTCCAAACCATCTTGAACTGACAAAGTTCTGCATTTCATCCACAGCAATCCGAGAGGCTGATGATATGATGCAAAAGGAGCCACTTTAAGATGTTCCACAAGTTTCTAAATCATTGTAATACAATAGGATTTTTGTTTATGTTCTCACATAGGAAATGTGCTGCGGTACAGCAAGTATGCTTAAAGAGGAAGTTTAGGAGTTTTAGACTAAAGGGAGTTAGTACTGAAGGATTTATGAATATGTTCAAACATATTGGTAAACGGCCCATAGTCTGCATAGACCCACAGTGCTTTACAATACATTCAGTCATTCACACTGATGGTGGTAAGCTATGCTGTTCAGTATGAGCTTAATTTCAGCAGGGAGGTGGTAAAATATAAGACCAAAGTTACATTTTTCATCAAAAACTCCCAAAACTGTAAAGTGCTGCCCCTGACTAAAGAAGGCCACAGACAGTCTCCTTAGAACAGGTTAAAAACAGCACCAACCTTATACTCCAGCGTTTGCTTCAGCATGTCCTCTTCCTCCCGAGTGAAGTTCAGCAGCACAGACACAGCTCTGATCAGCTGATATGCCTAGCAGAGAGACCATGACTCGTTGAGTCTGTTCTGGTAAAGCTGAAGCAGCCGAGTGCTGATGACTCACCTCAGCCTCTCTGGAGGACATGAACTTGAGGACGACATGTTTGAGATACTCAAAGTTGATTTCCCGTGAGTCGTTGAGGTCTGAGGTGTTGGTCACTGTGGTGTTGGAAGTGGGCGGGCTCGGGGCAGATGACGGCGGGGGGTCCGAATGAACGCGCTCCTGTTTTTCTGCTCGGCTTTCCAAAGCCTTCTCCTTCTCTTTCTCTTCAGCTTCTGGCTCAGGCTTTAATTTCTTGAGCGCAGCAAACACAGCAGCAGGGATTAATCAGACCCAGGTTTAACCTATGTCTTTAGCATGCACACATGGGTCTTCAGATAAATGCTGCAGGTGCCAGTATTACCAGTTCTTTCTGTAGAGTCCTCTTTAACTCTGCCAGCCTTTGCTGCAGCTGCTTGATGGTCTGAAAACAACCCATATACGTTATATAACAGGAGACAGCAGTGCATATTAAAATGCATGTTAAAAGGTGGGACGCCCAACAGACTGTAGAACAGAAAAGGTGTCTGACCCGGTTCTTATCGCTGAGCTGCTGCTCCAGCTCTTTGTTGACCCTGTGGATGTGATCCAGGTCATCCACAGTGACACAGCCGTTCTGGTCCTCCTCACAAACCTCCGGACTCTGAAGCTGCTCTGTCAGCGTTTCCACCTCCACCTCCAGAAACAAAATCTGAACGATTCACGTCAAACACTGCTGTTATTTCATGTTTCAGTTCATTAATGCATCCCAACATAACAGTACTGACCATCTCCTATGTCCAGTAATAAACATTTGAGTCTAATTATTAAGGTAGCCTGATTAATATGTTCAACGCATGTTAGTGTGAGCTGACCCGCGCCTGGCAGCTGTCGAGCTGCTGCGTCTGGCTCAGCAGCTCCTCCCTCAGGCTTGTCAGCTGGGAGTCTTTGTCGAGCTCCATCTGCTGCAGCTGGGAGCGCAGCCGCTCCGTCTCCTCCTGCAGCTGAGCCAACGAGTCCTGCTGACTCTGCAGCTCTGCAACACACACACACACACACACACACACACACACACACACACACACACACACACAGAGGTGCAGCAATAAAACACTAAATCCATCGGCAAAGTTACAATTCTCAGTTTTCTATAGTCGTCCAATTTAAAAAGCTTCCAGAACTGTGGGATATTTCAGAGTCACAAATATATAAATCAAAAATGGAAACTAGTAACATTCTTGTGTGTGTCTGTACCATTCTGAAGCGTTTGGACATCCTCATCTCTCAGTCTTAGTTTCTTAGCAGCAGTAGATAACTCCTGTTGTGAGTTCTGCAGACCCAAAGTCAGCTCACCAACCTGACATCAAGCAAAAGCAGATGATTTTCATTCCACACTGAACACCATCACACTCCTATCCTGCTCTCAGTTTACATTCTGCTTTCTCAGAATGTGCAAAAGGTCCAGTTCACTGACAAACTGTACTACAGTACAGTACAGCGCACATCTTGTCAAGCCTAATGTTTTACACAGCAGGACAATGATATAAGAAAACATTCCATTATTTATTGAACCAAATTAAAGTAAAAGGCAGAAGCATGGAGACAGAAATGCATTGTGTCGGTCTGGTGTGTGTTAATGTCAAGAACGAATGATCTTAGCAATAATATTATAAAATATTATAAAAGCAACACCAGTTGCTTTTATAAGGACACCAGTTGTCAGGTTGAAGGAGCGGACATTTATTTAAGTTTAATGTAATGTTCATATACCTACCATTAATATGTGGAATGCTTAGAAGAGTAAATGCAACCTGTGGACCGTTTGCAGTAAAGGAGCTGATAATCAGCATTAGCCCCACAAACATTACGCCAACCAGCAAGGTGGAGGCAGAGAGCTGAGGATTTGGGATGTATTCCAATCACAGGATCTGTAAACCTTGCAACCTTTATGTTGACTATAATCTTCTGTCTAGCAAATGTTTCTGAAGTCAAACGTGAGGCTGAGAGCTGCAGCCTACACCTGGTCATCAACAGCATAATCTAAACACATCGGCTCAGTCAAAGACCAGACCTGAGTCTGTGCATGACATTAAGTCTTTCTAAAAACAATGCTTCAAGCTGTGGAATCATACAGTCGAATTAGCTTCATCACATTCGGTTTAGTTTTGTGAAATAAATAATCCCAGAATTGCATGCCAATGTTTTGGCACCATAAGGTTGGGTTTACTTTTTATTACAAGACAGTATGGACCAGATGTGTTAGTTTCTACACCCTAAACAGACCTGTGTCTGCAGCTCCTCCTTCTGCCGTCTGCTTTCTTCCAGAGCTTTGGCGATTTCTGTGCTCACCGTCAGCCGGCTGCTCAGCTCTGCCTGATGTAACACACAAGACACAGACTGAGGAAGACACATGCGTTCTGCTCTCCTTGAACTGGGTAGTGAACAAAAACTCCAGTCCAATACCCAACAAAAGCTCTACCACTGGACCGGCCTCTATTTAACACATAATGTGGGAAAATAAGGATGGATTCACCTGATTTATCAAAGCTTTGCATCAACCTGGAAAAGTTCTGACTGACCTGAGCAGGTTGGTTCTACATGTTCAGAATAAATATGAATGGTTCTGTAAATATTAGATATTTTTACCCACAACACTATAAAAAGTCAAACTCACTGAGACAAACACAAACAGTTCTTAGGATGAAAAGGTCGCTTGTTTGCTGTGTGAGCACCACAGTTGAAGGTGTCTCTACGCTTTTACACATTTTAATTACTACTAGTTGAAACAAAGTAAATCAGTATTTTCTTTTAATCATGACCAGTGCGGTTTTTACCTTAATGTTCTCCAGCTCTTCTGCTTGCTGCTTTAACATGGAGTTAGCCTCAACCACCTGTTTATCCAGATCAGCCTGCCAGACAGAAAACAGGTTCTCCAAGATTTGGCAACACAGAAACACATTTTTAGCTTTATCTTTTTTTATTTAATAATTACAGTTACATCAATAAATCCTGATCCCTCTGTTTAGCAACAGAACAACTGCTGCCTGCATCACACTGTTATGACGTAGACAAAGAGTGAAGAGGAAACATACCACTCTGTCCAGGAGAGACTGTTTGTCTGTTTGCAGGGAGGAGATGATGTCCTCCAGCCGGCTGGCCCTCTCCTCACTCTGCTGCTCTAACAAACACACCTGCTGTTCCAAAAAGGCCTTCTCAGCATTCCACTCCCCCTGCTGGAACAAGAGTGTGTTTAATATGTTTAGAAAAAGTTGAACATTTTAACCAAACCAGTAATAATAATACACTATTTCCAGAAGAAAAGGAGTTCAAATGCACCTTTGGAACATACTGACCTTTTTAAAATAGATTTCTGTTACCAGTAGATTGTACTGAGAATATACCTTTCCTAATTAACTGGATCCTCAGCAGAAATTATACACACCTTAAATAATGTAGGTTCCCTTCAAACCAAATAGCCCAGTAAGATTTTTAATGTTACGTTCCTGTGACACCAACATATCTGCATTTATGCTACAACACTACAAACTTTCAAGCGAATGGGGAGGGCGATGTTGTGTTGCTTACCAGTTTCTCCATGTGCTGCTGTTTCTCTGTGACCTGCTGCTCTGCACTCTTCATTCTCTCCGTACTCTCCAGAAGCCGTTGCTCCAGACTGGCGATCTGAAACCAGGGAATGTTACAATAAATGAATGAATTGTCCGTGAAGAATATCAGAGATGCCAGAACCCAGCTGGAGAAGAAATTCCACATCCTGTTTTATTTAGTGAGTTTTGCTCAATTCCTAATCTGTTGTTTTCAGTCAGCTGAACCCTAACCTAACATAACATCTCTGACTGTTGAAGCCTCAAACATTTGTGTTACGTAACCTGCCTGTAATGGATTGCTCCTTCCACAAGGTGGTGACAGTACACCAGCTGGAGGAGGAGAAGGAGGTAGAGGAGCAGAAAAAGAAGTAGAAGAAGCAGCCTATAAGCAGCCTCAGAAAAAGTTTAGAACAGCGGTCTCCAGATCTACTGTCCAGCAGCTTTTAGAGGCATCCCTGCTCCAACACACTTGAATCCCATGAATGTCTCCTTACCAGGTCTTTGCTGAACTGATGCCATTCTGAAGAGGTAATTACGTCATATGAGTTATACCAGCATTTAATTTTCCTCTGGGATTAATAATGTATTTTTGCATTGAACTGAATTAAAGCCGTGTGTGGACATATCTAACAAACAGTAAAACACGTCCTGCATTAAATACAATGATGTTCATTCAACTTGCAGAAGCTTTCCTTCAAAGCACAACAATAAGACTTGCTTCAGATCTGCAGTAGAAACTGACAGCTTCTTGGCCCTCAGTGCAAAATAAAAAGCATCAAACAGAAGCCAGTCAGCAGTCAGTGTTGTTCAAAACACATATTAGAGGAAAACTACAACTACAGATTAAGGAAAGAGGAGGAAAGTAAAAAAGGATTACAGAAAGGCAAACAGAGAGGGAGCAGAAAGGTATTTTATGAAAGGAGGGCTGTTGCTTTGATGCTCTTTGGGAACCTGAGCACAGAGAAGCATACCTAAATCTATTTTAGTACTTTTCAGTCAACAAGCTCCTCCTGTAATATACATTCCTGTGATGTCACTCATTTCAATTAATTAAAGACAGCAGATGAGGTTGATACCTTTTCAAAAATCTAACTCAACACACAAACATTGGGGAGATACAACCCAGCACAACAGCAGTGCTGTTTTTATCTCCAGCCTCCTCGGCATTATTTGTGAGGAGTTCTAACATTGTTCCTATTTGCAGATGGGCTGTGCTATGAAGTTTATCAAAAGTATTGAAAAATATTTTAAAGATATATTTATTTTTAAAATATTTGAAAAGATTTAAGCAAATGTAAGATGGAAAACTTGCATCAGAGCTGAGCTGTGGAAAATTTAAGAATCTCCTACAGAGTGTGGACAGATACTAAATCCTAAAAGAAAACGATCATGACCATAACCAGGCTAACCCTAATTCTCATAAGATAGAGCTACAGTATATTATAAACAACAAGCAGAGGAATCCTGGGGTTGGTAACAGTAAGTGTGAGTGAGGGAAGTGGCTTACCTGTGCGTCTGTTCTCCCTCTGTAGGCCTTGGAGGAGTCCTCTTTGTGTCGAAGAAGAGTCTGCAGCTCACTAATACTGCCACTCATCTTAGACACCTGAGATCAGACAGGACAGACCCAGAAGTCAGAAAGATAGACCTAAAGACTCATTTGTTCTGTTTATTTAGGCTGGCACCCTGTACAGATGACACTGCATTTTACACCATTTCCTTCATCCTTTTATTTCCTGTTCAAAAGCACTCCTTACTAAACCAAAACATGGCTGTATTCAACTTTAACTGTAACTACCTTCGTTACTGACAAATTAAAATCAGTTCCTAATATTACAGCTCTTTTCACAACACTTTCAGTAGTAGCACTTGTTTTATTGCAGTGCCTTGATACTTCTCTTTTTCAGCCACTGTCTTGGTACAGAGAGGAGCTCATAGGCTACGCTCACGTTCATCTGATTTTATTTGCGAGGTCGTTCATACTACTAACTAAACCCGACTGCGATGAGACTTCTGCGTGAACGGTTTTACATCCCCAAAGTGACCCGCGTGGGCAGAAGAACGTAGACGTCACACAGCAGTACACTGTTTACAGCAGTAATAATGGAGCCATTTATGGCTCAATTTTAACATGTATTCAGCAATGGGAGCCGACAGCATCATCACAAGATCAGAACACAAAGGAAGCTAGTAAAAAGAAAGCTTCTTTCACAATTTCATACTCATAATTTTCAGCCATTGTTTATGTCTAGATTTACTGTCTGGCTTTTACTGGTGCAGATTTATGACACAAGCCTTACATCAATGATGTAAAAGTCAGATAAACTGCAACATGACCCCTCAGATTGCAGACGCTTTGAAAACATTCGGATAAGCATCCGAATTAGTACCACATATGGAAATGGCACAGATCGTTTTTTTTTTTTGTTGTTTTTTTTTTGGGGGGGGGGTGAAAATACCGGGATTGAGCCACTCAGAGTGGTGTGAAAACGTCAGATTTGGGTCTTATTTGCCTGCTGTGTGAACATAGCCATAGTTAGCTCAAATGACTGGTCCTAGCCCCACAGCCAGCAAACCTGATCGTTTTACACCATTCCTGAGATGCACACACAGGGGCAAACAGATAAAAATCATTTTACAGAGATACTCACACATGCTGATACTCAGTTGATCTAATGTGTGTAATATGAACACCTTGCTGCTACTTTTCAGCTTAAATTAGGAAACAATAATTACAATAATAGCAATAATAAGAACATTCTTTTTTCAAACACTTTCCGCTTTTCACTAAATAAATGACATGATTGAAAATGTTTTGTTCTGGTTACATCATTAAAGTGCAGCCTTAGAAGTGAAGGAGGGTGATGGAGGTGTAAAGTGGGCAGATGCATTGCTTCACCTGTGCCTCCAGAGTGCTAACGGTGTCAGCGTGGTTGGTCCTGACAGCCAACAGCTCTACTCTGGTTTCTTCGAGGCTTAGTTCAAGGCCACATTTCTGGAAATCAAAAGGACAGGACAGGTAATCAGATCATTCTTCTTTCAGCTCAATTCAAAAATACTTTATTTATTCCAAAGGGAAATTAAATGTTGATGTAACTCATTTAATCAAGGAGTTATTACAGACGCTGATGGCTGTGGGCAGGAAAGATCTCCTGTAGCGGTCCGTTTTACAACCAGTCTGAAGAAGCCTCTGACTGAAGAAACTGTTTTTCAATGACAGTCTCATGAAGAGGATGTCCAGGGTTGTCCATAATTTTCTTGATTTTATGTAAAATCCTTCTTTGCATCATCATCTCCAGAGGTTCCACAGTCGTCCCCAGAACAGAACCAGCTTCTTTATCAGGTTGTTGAGCCTCTTTTAGGTCCCTGGCTCTGATGCTGCTGCCCCAACAGATGATGGCTGAGGAGATGATGCTCTCAACAACTTAGCTTCCTCCAGAAGTCCAGTCTGCTCTGTCCTTTCTTGTAGACGCTTCACTGTTGAGTCTCCAGTCCAGTCTGCTGTCTAGATGAACACCGAGGTATTTATATTCCTCAACCACCTCCACTTCTTCTCCCATGATGGAAACAGGGTTTGATCTGACCCTGTTTCTCCTGAAATCTACTATCATCTCCTTTGTTTTGTTCACATTCAAGATGAGATGAAAGTTTCCACACCATGACACAAAGAGGTCCACCAGCTCTCTGTACTCAGGTTCTTGTCCATCTCTGATCCACCCGACCACTGCAGATCTGACTGACTTTGACTCCCTTCTGATATCTATTATATAAAGTGTGTGAGCCTGAGATGAGGGGGGAATCTTATTTTAATGCTTTGGACAGTATAATCTGTGAAGGGAATGAATAAATGACAGCATCAAATTTCCCTACAAAAAGCAGTAACAGAGAGACACACCTCCTGAAGGAGCTCCTGTAGATGCTCGTCCTGGCTCAGATTTCCCTGCAGCCGTCTCTCCAAGGAGGAGACCTTCTTTTGAAGCTCTACCAGCAGCCGTTCCTTCTCCTCCTCCGTCACTGCAGCCTGAGGAAACAATCATGACATTTCTATACTTTTCAAATCTAATCTCTCATTTCCATTTACACTCTGTAGTGATGAACCTGGAGTCTGATAAATGCTGATGAAACTGAATCATTTCTGCCACCTTTCTCCTCACCTTTTGTTGTTGTAATTTCAGGGATTCATTTTCATCTTGTAAATCATGGAGGGACTTCTCTAAAGATGACGCCATGTTCTGGGACTGAAAGAAATCAAACCGATAATGTTGAGAGTATAGACTCAGCAACACGTGTCAAGTGCAGTCTGTGCTCTGAGCTGACCGTTTGGAAGTCCTCAGAAACCCGCTGGATAACTGCCTGGAGCTCTTGGCATCGTCCTTCCAGTTCACTGATCTTCTTGTCGGCTTCTTCTCGAAGCAGCAGCAGCTCTTCTCTGCAGAAGTACAATAACATGTTGATGCCCCACAGTCCAACAGAATGGGTGTTTTCAGAAAAGAAAAAACCTGTTCAAAAAGCTCCTGAGACTCTAGCTGCCCTACAGAGCTGCTGGATGAGTTAGAGCTTTGTTGTCTTTTCATTTGCACCACCACAGGAACCCAGATGTAACACAATGGCCACATCTCCACCATGAAAAATGTCTGAATGAAAAATGTGATCAGTTGCTTTTTAAAGAAATTAACCTCAATAACAGAATGCAGAACCAAGGCAAGCTTCTTCCATAGCTGAGGTACAACTACTTCAAAGTAGTTTTCCCCTGTGGTTTCAGTCAGGCCTAATTATCTACTGATGGTCTAGAGTACAATGTTACACAGCAAGCCATAAGGTCAAAGTCTGCTCATCCAATTAAAAAAAAAAAAAAAAAAAAAAAAAAAAGAGAGAGAGAGAAAATCACAGTCTATTTTCATGTGGATAGCTTCCAAAGCATTAATATAGACTGTACACATTCTTTGGTTGATTAATGAATCAGAGTTTTCCATCCTTTGCAATGACAACAGTCCACAGTTATCAACAGAGCACAGCTGTAAAATTAGGATGTCTGAAGGATTACGTCATGTAATGCCATTATATCTGAAGTTGTTTGGGGTAGAGGATTACTGACATGTTCTGTTTATATTCAGTCTGTTAGATGTTGTGATGTAGTTCATGAAAAATAAAATATGTAAATTGACAAAAGGAAAAAGCAGGTTCATAAAACAGGATGTTCAAAGTAAGAACCAAGTTGAGGAACAACTTTCTTTTAGGTTTGGTCCGTTACACAGAAATGGACTGACATATGTTTTGAGCTAAATTATTAGCAGGTCATAATAAAACAGTGGGGAAGCAAGTTAGCATTTGCTTCCTGCTAATGCTAGCCCCCACCCCCATTCTCAGCTAAAGCTAAATGATTCCTTGGACTCATGGCTGCACATCTTACCGCTCTATTTCCATCTCTGAGTTGAGTCTGCAGCTCTCCTCATGCTGCTGCTGCAGAACCTGGAGTTTGCCCCGAGCCTCAGAGAGGCCCCGCTTTGCTGAGTGAACTTCAGCCTCCTTCTGCTGAAGCTCCCGCTCCTGTTGGCTGAGCATCTCCTCCTTTCTCAGCAACTGATGAAGACAGAAAGATAAAAAACGGCACATTAAGAGAATAAATGTGGATGAGTGAATGTGCAGCTATGGACAAATCAAACATTCCCTTTCAGTACTGCACCGCTATAAAGAGACTGCACTAACTCACAGCGCAGCTCTTTAAGGCCATAGGTCCACTCCTTCTCAATTCCAACTTTTCGATTTAATCTCAAACCGATCTTAGAAAACAGATGTTGAGAACCTCCACATGTACGCACCATGTGTTTAACTTTAGCAAGCTCTTGCTGCTGAAAGCCTTCCAGTTCATCCAGGTCATCCCTTTTCTGGAAGAGTGCTAAGCTTTGTTCCATCATCTCCTCAAGCCGAGCTGACAGGGCAGCTTTCTCCTAAACATACAGAACAACTATTTATACCAGTGTTCCCACACATCTTCCATTCCATACATGTTGGCTGGCTAATACACCAGCTCCCTGAGGCTCCCTGTGGGGTTCCAACAGTACTCCTATAATCTCTGTGCTAGGTGATGGGACACTGGGTCCAAACTAGCAGTGCAGAGAGCATTCTTAACAAACCTACCGGATTGTTTAACAATGCTCAGTTGAGCAGCTGAATCGAGTCACAGCCGCCCTGTTTCTCTCCTCAGATTTTCAGCAATACGCAGTTCATTGACGAGAGCTCCTGGGGAACCCATAAAGCTGAGGAGCTGAGCAGAAACGGCTTTTGTTCACACCACAGGGAGCATCAGAGTAGGCATACACGTTTCAAGTTGGGTGATATCCTTCAACATCCTTAGAGTATTTCCACCTGCCCAGAGGTTCTTGCCATGTTGTGTAACATGTGTGACTTAAGCTGGGGACTCACTACATGACCTGCATAGATTCTGAGAAGACTTGAAGTTCACACTAACACACTGGTTTCCAACTGAAACCAGTCTGACGACATGCTGACGGCTCACAGACCATAGGGTTTATCAAACCAACTAAAGTCAACCAAGCACATCAAATTCTCCAGGCCATCAGTCTGAAGGGTTCCAAACATACCAGCAGGTGGCGGTCCTAACAGAATTCAGACCAACTTTCACATAAAATGAAAGCGATGCCATTTAAAATACTTTAAGCTTAAACCACCAGAGAATATGATCTGTGAGATATGCGAGTTTTGGAATGACTTTCAATTTTGGTTTTAATCTAAAAATATTATTTCTATCTAAACAGACAGTACTACGATGGTAGAAATAGAACTTTTAATAACTTCATTCTAATTGTTCAATTCTTTCAACTGAGCAAATAAAACAATTTATTTTATTAATTATGGTCATTTGTTAATGTAAGGGCATTTTACCCTTAGTGTTCCAGCAGCAGCAGACTTGTTAACTCCAAAAGTGGTTGAAAATATTACAACAGGCTAAAGTCTTATGACTTCATTGACCATAGGGTCATGTTATGTCCTTATTTCTTTATGCCTGGGGACTCTAGCAGGATAACCTTGTCTAAGTCTGAACACTGAGAGTTATTTCCCAGAGATGTGACTTTGCACCTGCAGGTCTGTGCCCTCAATGTTTATCTTAGTCTTTTGTCCTTGAGTATATATAGTATATCTGAATTGTGCTTGCAGACCAAATTGTTAATAATAACCAGTTAACTCTACCTCTACCCCATTTCCCCAAGTCATGACCTGAAAGTTTTGTCACATCAGCTCTTCAATGTTCAACTTTAGGTTTTTTCATGTTTTAGCTTTTGAAGCTTCCTTTTCTATCTTTGCTTTATATCATACACTATTTATCTATCATACCATCTTACCCTTACAGCTCATACAGTAGTTGCTACGGGTCTATGACTACCTCCCAGGGTGGATGACGGGTCTACTTTGACCCTCCATTCTGTGTCAGGCCTGACTACAAGGTGTAGCTCACATGTGCAGATTGCAGGTCAAGAAAGGGACTGGAGCGTCATCTGCAGCCAAGGTTGGGAAGAAAATAGCTCATATGTTTATGTTACAGACTGTGGAGACCATATTTTACGAGGTACACCAGTGCAACTTGGATATAAGAAGTTGTATTTTTTAATCATCATCAGAAGGAACATCGTGTGTCTGCAGACTCAGTCTAGAAGCTTCAAAAGAAAATTCAGTTCTGTAAAACTTTAAATGGCCGATAGGAAACCAGGCAACATGTACTCCTTTTAGGGCAAGCAAGTGAAAATATTTTGACTTTACATGGATACAGTAACAGTAGTTTCTGAGAGGAAACAAGACAGACTTCTGTTAAAATATCATGCAAAAGGAGTACGCATTTTAAACATTTCATTTTTCTTTTACTTATGCTTTACTTAAAAAATGGTGTATTGAAAATTAATTACACCCTACTAAAAAATTCAATGAAAAAAAAAAAAATCTATAACGGCATTACAGCAATTAAACCCTTCTTATACCTGCTGATCAGAGGTCTGCATGTTTCTTTGGAGATGAGATGAGCTCCAAGTCTTTGAGGTTGGAAGACCTCCTTGCCATCACCCTAAGTTTTAGCTCCCTCCTGAGATTCTCTCACAGGTTCAATCAGGACTGGCTGGGCCATTCCAAAATGTTAACATTACTTCCAATCAAAAGAAACAAGATGGTTAAATTAAAAGATTACTTTAAACCTAAATCTGCCAGGGGTATGAATAATTTTGGGCTTAACTATATGTAAAGGTGCTGCAGACACAAGGTAAAATAAAAAGTCATTGCACTTAATGTTCTTCCATCAAACAAAACAACAGGCCATCTTCACACCCTTTTACGCTACGATGGTGGAGAAAATGCTAGTTGTAACATGCATGTATGTTACCATATACCCCCTACATGATCCCACTTCAAATTACATCGCTAGGAAACTTCATCAAAATCTCCAGAAATCCACAAGTTATGTGTGTCTAAATGTGCACAAAGTCATAATGAAATCACGGATTTATAACTTCTCAAATTAATAATTAAAAACATCAGAGACAGTTTGAGGTACTTGCTTTTTCTACATCAGCCATCTTCTCCATCCATTCCTGCAGAAGGAGGGAGACAGAAATCAGCACATGGACTAAACTCACAAACTAACAGTTGCTGTGAGATTTGAGAGACGCAGTGGGATTTACCTGATCCTTTTTTTCCAGAGCTAAAGCCATTCCCTCAGCCATTTTGGCTCTGCTGCTCTGATGAGACTCGTTCTGCTCTTGCAGTTTCTTAATGGATGCTGTGCATGCAGGAAAACAAGAAAAGGAGGAAACCATACAGAGGTTTATATGTAAGTAATACAGTGAACAGATCACAAAGTGGCTTTGTTAGTAGCTGTGAAAAGAGATTAGGTGTTCTTCCTGGAAGCAAAAATTAAAAAAAGAAAAACAAGCATAGAGGAGAGATGCAAGATGACAGAATAAAAAGGCAGAAAGGCTACTATTAAAGAATCTGTCAAGGATAAACAATTCCACCCTATTTAAAACTAAGCTAATTCCCCACCCCAACCCTACTGAAAAAAACTATCCCTCACTGCACAGGGACACTGACCTAATGGTCAGAGTGAAGGACTGTGGTATTCAACCTAAGCAGATGCATGTGTGCAGTTCAAACCTGCTCAAACCTGAAGAGTCAAAAGTTACCAAGAGCTGCTGACAGCACTAAAACAGCTCTACGCCTTTAAGAATACAACATTACCACAAGAGACTCTTAATATCTTTAATTCTTTCACTTCTCATCTAAGATCTTTATTCACTCATTTTTATCCACAGTAAAACAAATAAGCAGTATTAATTTCCATTTATGTAGCAGATATCAGGAGACAATGTAAGCCGTTTGTTTTCCACATAATAATGATGAGCGTGTTGAAAGAGCCAACTGAGTAGAGATGCTACTTCTAATCTGTAGATGTCATTTCTCCTCATTTTAAACTAAACACTGTGATATAACATCCCACAGCTGACAGGAGACTTCACATTTATGACAGGCAAACTTTACAGTATATCAAACATCAACAGGTGCTAGTTAACAGCTTTAACTCGGTAAACACACTGTCCCAGTTCTCCACAGATACTAAATAAACTTCTGCTTAAAGTTAACGTTTCCCCTCATACCTTCATCTTTAAAGCTCTTAAAACAGATCCATTTATATCCTGCTATATCCTGACATACAAACATTATGTCGCCATCTGGTTTTTCTTCAACATGTACCTGTTATTTTTCAAATCTAGTTTTCTCCTGTTTATCCTAAGACAGGGAGATAAATTTTTGTCATTTGGTTTATTCATTTTATATACGTAAGTTTCAGCTAATATTCAGATAGTTCCTTTTGTGTGTTGACATCTCATGTAAACTTACACCTTTTAAACAAATCACCGATAACTTGTTAAAACTACATATTGTGGCTGCTTGAGGTCTGACAGGGATGGATCACCTTCATGTTATGGTCTGTTCACCCCCAGACAAGTCATAATGATGATTTTCTGATTTTTAGCAAATGCAAATCTGAAATGGGAGGCGTGAATGTTTTTCGGCCCCTTTTACTGTGATACCCCAAAATAAACTTCAGTGCCATCCAATGCCTTCAGAAGTCACATAATGAGTAAATAGGGCTAAGGTGGGTGAGATTTAATCTCAGTATAACGGAGGTGTTCTGTGAGGCCTTCAAAGGTTTCTGGGAGAACATTAAACAGCTTCGGGAAGACCAGGGAAGACAGCAGACAGGTCAGAGGGGAGGTTTGGAGAAGCTTCATACTGACACCCTTTAGCAGTCTGTCAGAGTGGATGAAAAGATGGCCGTTAACAGTGACTCTACATTCAGTTTGACTGGGAATCAGCAGATGAATCAGCCAAAACACCAGTCTGTAGATGTAAAGCTGGATGAGACATAGCGCCAAAGATTTACAGGTCTACCTGCGGTGAAACTATTAATTCAAGAAGGCTGAATAAAAATGTAGGACACACTTTTCAGATTTGTATTTGGAACAAATCTGAAAAGCAATGTAGCATTTTCCTTTCACTTCACAATTATCTGCTACTTTGTGATGGTCCATCATATATGATCCCAATAAAATATACTCAGGTTTGTGGTTTGAACATGACAAAAGGTGGCAAAGGCCAGGAATATTTTTGTAAGAGCTGTAACTAGTTAGCAACTAGCTGAACAGCAAATAACCCCCTAAAGATTTACAAGGAGGCAGGTGACATTTTTTGAAAGACAACCTAACACTGAAAAGCCCAGGGGTCTAAAAGGTCAAAAAGATGAGCTGAAAATAATTTAAGGTATCAGAAGAATTCCTTGAGAAGTTTTACTACTGGCAACAAACTTAACAGACCTGTACCATTTCCACATGGGCAGCAGGTGTGGCTGCTGTCACTGTTCCCTACAGAAAGCTACCATCCCTTCAATAAAGATGGAAACAAAAATTCCTGATCAAATACAAGAAAAAAACCTGAGGGTGGATTTTTAGGTTGAAAGTAAAAAGCAGCAACCGAGTGTCCAGAAAGCAAAGATTTTACACTAATCCATAGGGAAGTGTTGATGTGCTTGGTGATGCTGAGTGAAGTGGAAAGATAAGCAAGAGAAAGAAAGCTGTTTGGGAGGAGAGGAGAGGTACGTACAATCCTGATGCCTTTCTAAAGCAATTTCAAGCTTCTCCTTGGTCTTCTGCATAATTCGTAGCTGCTCAGCGTAGTCTAGTGTTGAGAAGTAGAGTGTTGGGATGGGGTATCAACAGCACACAAACACACAAAACACACACAGAACAGAGGCACAGACCAGGTAAGAGACAGGCAGGGGAGGATATGAACAACAGGAGAAGGAGAAAACAAAAGGGAAAATATGATTGAGAAACAATGGAAGGTAAAGTTCCTAATGATTTTCACATCTGAGAAAACCATACGGGTTTAAAGGCTTCATGAGAATGTGTGACCTTTAACCTTTTCTGTGGTGAAACATCACTGTAGCGACTAAAGGGAAGAAGAGGAGAGTGCAGGGCTAGAAAATAAAAACAACTTTTCACAATAAATAAAGAGCACACAAACAGTTAAACAACAACAATCATCTTCATTCCCAAACCTGATGATTTCCTGTGTTAATAGGCTGTATTTAATAACTATAACTTACACTGGTTGGAGCCTTGTCAGATTGAAGTCAAAATCAGCTATTCTGCTTTCAGTTATGACGCACACAACCAAAGTGTACATATAAAACTATTTAGACATCACAATATTTCCTTTAGTACAAAAATAATATAGAGTTAGCGAAGGCGACCATTTTACTAGGAAAATATTTCATAGTCAAACTTCTCAAGATTAGAGAGGAAGTCTGTGGAAAATTCACAGAAAACAGAACTGAAAGCAAAGTAATGACCACAATTCATAAAACTGCCTCATTTTTCTATCAAAAACAAAAAAATAAGTAAACAATAAACATGTAATTAGAAGATTACTAGCAGGTAATGGTAAATGATGAAAAAAGTGTGTATTAAAGCACTTCAGGACAGGCTTCACTCGTTTTCTATCGGAATCACAGAAGTGAAATCACTATTCCGACATGTGACTGACTGCTGTTATATATTCACACCCCTCTGCATCACTGCTGCAGGCTGCAGGCTAGATTTTTATTGTTCTAGATAGAATGGACGTTGGCATTTAAAAATAAAAAATAGATAAATTTTATCACAACACTTATTTTAACTAAAATGCCATGCCCTTAGATCAGGGGTGTCAAACTCATTTTAATTTTGGGCCACACCAAGATCATGAATGTCCTCAAAGGGCTGCTTGTAGCAGAATGTATTAGTAAAACTACTTATTAAACAGTACAAATGTTACAGCTTTCACTGTATTTGATGAGTACTTCTTAAAATTAAATAATATTGAACATATTTTAATTTTGATGCAATTTTGCACTGTACAAAAAAAAAACCCTAATTTGACTGATACAATAATAGTTAAGCACACAACGGTTATCTTGAATTTCTATTTATGTGGGCTTCTAGAGTCTTGAGGGCCACATAAATAGCTATGGCGGGCCAGATTTGGCCCCCAGGCCTCGAGTTTGACAGATGTGCCTTAGACAATCCAAGATGGTGGACACGTCTGATGTTTCTAAACCCCCAAATGGTTGGAAAAGCAGTTTATAAACACCCTGATAGTGGTTCTACATGCTATACAACAGGAATTCTGCTTCAAAAATAGAGATGTTCAACGAAATCTGAACAGTGACTAGAATTACACGATTTTCAGCTGGATCGGCCCAAACTGAAGGGTCAGAAACCCAACAATGTTCCTCTTCAGTACTGAAGACAAGACGATAGCTACGATCAGCATCAGTGAGGTGATAAAATGAAATCAGATGAAACATGCTGGATTTGGGAATGTCTTCAGCTACTTGGAAATCTGACTTAAGATCTACCTTCTTAAGGGAGTTTTCACTAAACATTGAACCGACTTCATATGTCCACTCTGGAATCTTATTTTCTACGTTTTAAAGTATGTGTTAAACCTTGTTTTGCAGCAACTCTTCTCTCATACATGGTGTGATGTTGTCTTTGCCATTAACAAAAACAACAGATGAACACTGATGGCAGGAAGGTTAGAAAAAGATAAAAGATATTTTCAATTTTTTTTTATATTTCAGTTCTTCCAATCTGTTCAGGCAGCTCTACAAAAACAGAGTTCAGTAATCAACTAGGGAATTTTGACTGGTGTATCTCTGGTAAAAATGGAAATATTTGCCCCCCCCCTATCCACCTTAACTATCATAAAGTGGTTTCCTTTTCTCAATGCCCCCCTCCAAGTTTTATTGCTTACCAGCACAAAGCTTCCTGCAAACAATAAATGATTCTGATCCTTACTGAAAAGTGCTTCACCTCAGTCTCCCGTCCTACCTGACAGCTTGGCCTCCAGCCTCCGGATCTGATCATTTCTTCTAAGAAGCTGGGCCGACAAATCATCCCTGGAGCTGCTGCCATCAGATGCCTACATACAGAAAAACAGCAATTATCATCAAAAGGCAGCCATTTTAAAATTCCTACTATTCCAATCACAAAAAGGTAACATACAAGGTTTGTCTTTGATATCTAACAGACTTCTACTCCCCCCCACACACAAAAATATCAGAAGAACTGGAAAACTAACCACATCACATGTTTACATGTCTTTTCAAAAACAGTTTTTTAATTTAACATTTCTTGAATATTCTTCCCTGAAAACCATGCAAAACATATCAGTAAATGAATTCCAAAACCAACTTGAAGGCAGGAAGACATCACTTCATTCTTCCCCACTTAAGCTCTCAGTGCTGCTGAACTCTTGGAAGTGTTTAAATCCACAGAGAAAAGGACTCTCTCAGCAGATATCATCTTGTTTTAAACTATCTCCATATTAGATTACTGTATTCAGACTGGGATGTTGGAGAGCCACAGGGCAGAAACACATGATGCAGGAATGAATAATATCATGACCAGATTAAGAGGTTTGGTGTTTGATTAACTGCTTTGTTCCAACACTTTTTAGCTTCAATCTTAATTGGTGCGACTGTGGCTCAGTCATAGTCATCTTGCAGTCAGAAGGTTATAAATTTGATACCAGCTTCCTCCAGTCACATGTCAATGTGTCCCTGAGCAAGGAACTTAACGCCAACAGGTGTACGTTTGTGAGTGGATGAACGTGGCTATGGTGTAAAGTGCTTTAAGCGACTGGAAAGGTGCTATATAAATTCAGTCCATTTCTCTTTCATGCAGCAGTCCACAGATCAAGTTTGTAAAGTGGTTTCCTATTCTCACAATACTTTATCCCTCAGATGGAGATCTGGACCATTGCTCATGTTATCAAGTCTGTTTTTGTCCATGTCCACCAGTTAATACAGAGCAGAGGTAATGACTGCCATGTGCCTGCCCCTTTAACAGAGATATAGTCATCTGTGACTGTACTGTTAAGAGTTGACCTCAGTCACCTCTCCATGTTTCATTGGACCTCCTCTGAGCAGAACTTGGTTGTCCAGATGCATCACTGAATACAACTCCAAGTCCAAAATAAAACACTGCATTAGACTGCTTTGAATTTTCTATGAAGAGAGATTTCATAGAAATCTGTATCTGTTCAACCTCGGTACACAAGGTTGAACAGATACAGAAACCAAAACCCAGGAGGTCAAATGCTGGATGTGAAGCTGTTATTTAAAGTTCGGTAAGAGATAAAAGACTTCATACCCGTGAAGAAACAGAGTAATGATAATACCATTTTCAACATACAGTTAGCAGTAATGAATGCTACAAAAAAAAGTGTAGAAAGGATCAATTGGACAGACCAGCCCAACTGTGCCAAAACAAGAATGTTACAAGTAAAACCAAGACACTGCTGCACACTGAATTATTTAGCTGAGCTCAACTGAGAGGACAGACCTGAACAGGCTTCCTTTGCTAGTGAGGGATGACACCATCCTGTATGCTTTACAAACACACCACCATTCCTTTTATAGAGTAAACAGCAGACTGAGACACAAGATACACAGTGGAGAATAAAAATCCTATCAAAAAAAAAAAAAAAGATAAATAGATTATATAAAACATGGAGGACTTTATATTATTCTGGTTTGCTTCAAAGACCAGGTACAATAACTTAAATATGGTCTGTGCAAGAGAGACCAACCCACTGAGACATCCTTGTTCTGTCCCACCCATGTCCTGCTGCTCGGACATGCCTGACTGGTAACCGTTGAAAAAAGGACCCGAGTTCCTGAGCATGCGCTGATATTAGCATTCTGGGAATCTTTGTGATTTTGCAGTACATAAGAGGGTGTTGATTATTACATTACAATATGACACATACAATCCAACCTGATCTCTACATACGGCTGAAGTTTAAGCAGAGAAACCAAAAATAAAACTTAGCGGTCATTATTCAGCAGAAAATGTGATAACCTTTGAACCTTTTGAATTAAAAGTCACTTTTTATTTCTTCTCTTGTGTCAGTAAGTAACCTGGCAATGTTTTATTACTTTTTACAGTACTTCAGAATTCATATCACTGCTCTTCATTTTTGTGAGAGAAAAATGTAATGATTAAAACATTTTTCCACAAAACTGCAGCAAAGGACTGAAGCTCTTAAAGGCTTTTATCTAATTTTGGTTGCTATAACTGTTGTCGCTGGACCGCAACTGCACTGAAGCAGTACTGAACCACTCTCAAAGACAGAAGGCCCAAATATTAATGCTGCCTCATAGGAGGACACTAAAAAGCATTTTCATATTTCTGTTTACATTTTTTAGGTTTGAAGAGACTGTTTCTATCAGAACAAATAGGATAATTCCAGCCATATCTGAGATGTCGACTAAAGCAGAGGCTCCCAATCCTGTTCCTCAGGGCACACTGCTCAGCATATTTTAAGTGTTTACCTGCCTCAGCACACCTGATCTGAGTAAAACAGTTCTGGTTTCTGCAGAAACTACTGAGAAAACATAGAAGTGATTTAAATTTGTCCTGCTTTAAATGTTGCTTAAAACTAAATTACTTTGCAGATGGTTTTGTACATCATATAATAAATAAAAAACCTCCACTCAGTAGTTGGCAAAGGACAAAAAGCAGGTGATGCAGAATTAAGCTACAGACCAAGATGTGAAGCTTCAAAGTACTTACAAAGTCATCCCCAGAGTCTGCTCCCACTGAGGTGATCGATTCCTTGCTAATAGTCCGGGGTATACGGACACCACTTCTGGGGGCCGTAGCCGCCTCCTCTGCAATCTTCTTCTTCAACTTGGCAAACATGTCGCTCCCTTCAGCGTCTCGTTTTGAGTGCAGTTTACAGCTTCTGGAGAATTTGTGATCATATGTATGGATTTTATTGCTCGTTGTTCAGAAGGCTGAAGCAAATGTTCTTTTGTAGTCCCACTTCAAACAGGTTTGTGGTGTTTTCATTCTGCTACATCTAGAAGAACAAAAAGGACATTTAACATAATGCAGATATGGACAAAAAGAGGTTGCTGAACCACTATGACCAACTGCAAAACGTGAAGTCAATGTGTTTGGTATTAATAAAATTTGCTCTATGTTTTTAAGACAATGTTCCAAGTGAAAATGACTGAAACTAGCCTGGAAGGGTGTCATGAGAAGATAAATTGTTTCCAACAACTTGATTCTGTTCACTTCAGGTAGGTGACAGCAACCTGGAAAACTCGGTTTGATAAAACCTACTACAGCAGACATTTAAATGTTGGGCTTACAGACTTATTGTAAGGCTCAGAAAATCCAACCTTAAATCAATCGATCAATTTATAAGATATGTGTGTCAGTTCAAAAAAATCTTATAACTCTATAAGTTAATTTAAGTTATTTGTTGCCATGGATAAGCTTCTGTTTATTCTGACTAACTCTGTGCATATCATTTAGCTGACACACTGCTGTCTTATGAGGGTTTATCCAATTAGGACCGTCCAGGCAAACTGTCACACAATGTTTTGACAGCCAGCTAGCTCTGCTGCTTTTAACAATGAGAGTAAATGTTAGCTCTCGCTAGCTTACTCCTTCTCCAAACTCTCTTACCATATTAACTCCGACTAACAATCCACTCGTTGCGTTTTCGCGTCCTCACTGGCTTTACATATTCTCCTTTTCGATATACACTTAAAAACAGCACCAACAGAAGCAGGTAAATAAAACGGCATTAAAGAAGTCGGTGAAACTGACTCGTCTGACTAGCTAGCTACTGCTGGGGAGCTAGCTACACGTAATCATCCAAACACCAGCTGACTGAACACGTCAGAGTAAGACCTCTGCTGATTGGCTAGGAGAGTTTGTAGGCGTGGTAATGTAGATAGTAACAGCTCTGGTAACAATCCCTTCAGTCAGAAGAGGTAAAGGCAGCTGCGTAGAGCATAGCGAATACAGAATAATACATAACAATAACCTCAGGCAACTTGTTACAGATATATATATATATATATATATATATATATATATATATATATATATATATATATATATATATATATATATATATATATATATATATATATATATATATATATATATATATATATATATATATATAGGCAGAGGACTAGTGAGTGTGAGAGCCACTGTCCAGGATGAAACATCCAAGATCCATAAATACATCAAGGTCAAAGCCTCAACCGACGATGTGCTCAGCGAATGTCTCAAACAATGGGGACCAGAGGATGAGGTGCTGGAGGAACCATCATGGGAGGATAAGCCCCTACATGGGATGTACCACTGACAAATAACTGAAGTGGCTGATATCAGGAAATCCTACCAATGGCTGGAAAAAGCTGGACTCAAGGACAGCACAGAGGCACTCATCCTGGCTGCACAGGAACAGGCCCTAAACACCAGAGCAATAGAGGCTCAGATCTACCACACCAGACAAGATCCAAGGTGTAGATTGTGCAAGGAGGCCCCTGAGACAGTCCAACACATAACAGCAGGGTGCAAGATGCTGGCAGGGAAAGCGTACATGGAACGTCATAACCAAGTGGCGGGCATAGTGTACAGAAACATCTGTGCAGGATATGGACTGGAAGCCCCGAGATCTAAGTGGGGCACACCCCCAAAGGTGGTGGAGAATGACCGAGCTAAGATCCTGTGGGACTTCCAGATCCAGACAGACAAAATGGTAATGGCGAACCAACCGGACATCGTGGTGGTGGATAAACAACAGAGGAAAGCCGTTGTGGTGGATGTAGCAATACCAAGCGATTGCAACATCAGGAAAAAGGAACACGAGAAACTGGAGAAATACCAGGGCCTCAGAGAGGAACTGGAGAAGGCCTGGAAGGTGAAGACCACAGTGGTGCCTGTGGTCATCGGGGCCCTCGGGGCAGTCACCCCCAAGCTGGAGCAGTGGCTAAAACAGATCCCAGGAACAACGTCAGACATCTCAGTCCAGAAATGCGCAGTTCTCGGCAAGATACTACGCAGAACCCTCAAGCTCCCAGGCCTCTGGTAGAGGACCCGAGCTCAGAGGTTGAGAAAGACCACCCGTGGAGGGTGAGAAGGGAATTATATATATATATATATATATATATATATATATATATATATATATATATATATATATATATATATATATATATATATATGTATATATATGTGTGTGTGTGTGTGTGTGTGTACTGGGAAAGGACCAGTACTCCTAATTGGTGTACCTCCTAATTCTGTGTTTTAAACCAACCCACGCTGAAAAGACCTGTCCAGGCAACACATTATGTGAGTGTGCTCTTGTCTTTAGCCAAGTTCATTTACTTTTTTCTTTCTGATTTATGGCATTGTTTATGCACTCATTTTATTCTGTGCATAGCTTTTTTTGTCACAGCATTTCTCCATCTGCTTTATGTGAGTCAGTAGATCAAATTTGTTGAACATATTGTATCAACATATTGTATGTTGATACAATGAAAATTAAGATGTTTCTTATTTATCTTATCAAATTGCCATCTCCACAGGGGCTATAACGTTTTAGGGGTTTTTTTTTTCAGTTAAAATTTAAAATTCATTTTATTTATAATTCTTTTCATTATATCTGTTCAGCAATAAACTAAACATGCAATATTTTAATAAAACAAAGTACAAAAAAAACACAAATAATTTTTTTCAGACTTTTGCCAGAAAATGCTTGTAATCCATTCCCAGTAAGAAAAAGGACAACTTTCTTCAAAAACACTTGTTGTATTTAGCCACGTTCAAGGAATGGGTGTGCTCAAATATGTTTGGGGGTGAAAAAAAAAGCTGGATACTTGTGCACTTACTATGATTTTAAATGAAAGTAAAAAAATATCACCAATACAAGAAAAATACTTGTAAAAAGTGTACCAAGTAAGAAGATATGAATTTGTAACTGAAAATCTCATCCTAGAAATATCCAAAAGTATCAGTCTGCATCAGCTTCATTTTAAAGGCAGAATGTGAGCCACTTTTGTGGTTAGGGACAAACACAAAATTATTCCAAGGGATGCAAATAGCCCCCAGGCCACACTTTCAACACCCCTGATTTACATTTGGCTACATAAGTCCAGAACTACTTGAGATTTTAGATCAAAAGTCAAAAGGTTAATTGTCATCACAGGGATATTCCACCTTCTCATTGGATGACTGTAGCTTTTTTTTATTTATATTATATATCTATTACTTTAAACTGTTGTGGGGTGAGGTCAACCCTAACTCCTTTTTTTAATATTACATAAGAGGATAAGTATCAGACCAGATCAGACGATGACTTTATTTAGCCAATAAAATGAGTGTAACAATCTGCATGTATTTTACTTGGGTTGATTTTAATCAACCCAAGCTGTGTTGAAATTCTACAAGTTTAACACGTAAAAAACACTTAAATAAATTAGTTTAATTCCAAACTGGCTCTGATGGACTGGTGACCTTCCCAGCCCCCTCCCGTCCCCCATCTCCCCACCTAGTGACCCTGCAAGGATAAGTGGGTATAGACAATGGGTAGATGAATTCCATACTGTTTTTAATATGTACTTATGTAACTAAATTAGTTTAATTCTAACAACGTTTTTAGAATATTTTCCACATCTGCTTCATACAGTATAAATATGGGAGCTTGTTTTTGCCATGAAAGAAAAAAAAAAAAAAAAAAAAAAGCCAAACAGGAAGTCATAATTTCAACCTTCAAAGTCATAATTATGAGATAGAAAGTCGTAATTTCGATTTTCAAAATCATTCTTATGACATAGAAAATCATGCTGTTTCAGGTCACCTGAAACAGCATGGGTTGTATTACCCAAAAAAAAAAAAAAAAAAAAAAAAAAAACAACCCAAAAACCAAAGGAGGATGCCATCAACAGTGACTTATTTGAAAGAAGCAAGTGTTTCTGGTAAAGGTTCATAATACTGTTTCCCAATGATTTGGACTTCTGGAGCATTTATCCTTTGGACAAACAAAAGGCAGAGCAGGCCTTCTCTTTGGAGAAACAACAACAAAAATAACAGTATCAACACAAACACCTCATACTAGGTGTCAAACACAATGGAGGAACAGTGACGATTTGAATGCAGTCCTCTTAGGTCAAAAATAATTCATATTTAGTATGACTATGATAGATTATCATGTAGATAGAGCTTCCGTCTACAGTAATGCAGGCTACAGGCCTCCACAAACAATACACAGCTGCTTTAAATTCTTCCTGATCATCTCTAATGGCATCCTCTTCTTAGTTGTTCAGCTTGCATTGAGATTTCTGATTTGTTTCTGATGTCAATCCTAAGCTTTTATTAATTCAGCCTCCAAAGTGCATTTTACTAATGTGTTGGGACTGAGTTGTAAAAAAGTTTGTCCCCTACAGATTTTTCAGTTTTTGCTTTTCTTTCACACTTAAATGTTATAGATCATCGAACAAATGTTAACGTCAAAGATATCCAGAGTAAACACAAAAGCTGTTTTGATATTTTATTTATGAATGTAATAAAGCCCATCCAAAACAACCTGGCCCTATGGGGAAATGTATTACTAGAATTATTAAAGAAATCACCTCAGTAGAACCTTTCTGATAACATGAAGTAGGCTAAAAGATTCCAAAAAGCAACAAACCATGCCCCAATCTTTAACAGTTCAAGAACAGATGAGAAATATTAATATCTATAGTCTGAAAAGGGTCACAAAGCCTTATCTACAGGATTGGGACTCCAGAGAACCAGTGAGAACCACTATCCACACATGGAGAAAACATAGAAACAGCCACTTGGGGTGACTGTGGCTGAGTAGAAACAATAGTTCTCTTGCATCCAGAAAGTTGGGGATTTAATTCCAGCTTCCTGCCCTGCACGTCAATGTACCCCTGGGCCAGGCACATTACCCCTAGTTGATTACAAATCTGCATATCAGAGTATTAATGTTTATACATTTGTGCATAGAATGGATCCATCGGAGAGTGAGTACTGCTAACCAAACAGAACACAAAAATCTGCCACACATTTGTAAAAACATCTTGATGATCTCCACGACTTTAGGGAAAATAGGTGTGGACCTGTTAAATCAGGCAATAAAATGAAGACAGCGTCTCAGAAAACTAACATTCTAGCTGCTAAATACAGCATGGTGGTGGAAGTGTGATGGTCTGGGGCTTCTTTGTTTCTTCAAGACCTGGATGACTTGTAATAAATGATGGAAAAGTGAATCCTGCTTTTTAGCTGAAATTCAAAGGGGAATATCTAGTTAAGCAGCAAGTCAACATCCAAATCGCTTAAAAAAAAAAAAAAAAGAAAAAACAAAGTTAAGGTTCTGGAGTAAAAGCCCAGATTTAAATCCAAGATGCATGTCCTACAAAAGGTTATCTTTACCAAAGCGCTGTATAAATGCACACCTGTTGTAATATTCTGAATGGAAAGTTGATTCAGGATAACATCGTGAGACGATATCAATTTTTTTAGACCTCTTTACCAAAGTCTTATGCTCTAAATCTCTCTCGGTAAGATTTTTTAAATTTAAATACAGACAGAAATATCCACAAAGAACTGACTATACATCTTGAAAATACAGACAGTTCTGAAATTACCACAGCTTAAACAAAACATAAAGGAGATGAGCATATTTTCACATATCAACTCTCAGGTGTACAGTTTATTTATAGGATTATATGATGATACCCTGGAAGTGAGACGTGTCAGGATACAGAGTTTTGATTTGTGTGCAGTGCTTTTATACATCCAGCTAAATACATCACCATGACAAAATAACATCAAAACAATCTATACAACACTGCATGTGCAATCTGCTTCTTTATAATGTAAAAGAAGAATGAAGCTTTATAAATATGATTTTTACATTGTCAGCTGATTTGAGTCTTTCCTCTAATAGAGCAGCACTGCTCAGCAACCTTCCTTTACTGTGGAATCTAAGGGTAATATAAGCTGCAGAATAACGGCATCAAATGCAGAGCGGGAATAAAAACTGACCGCTGGCACCAACAAGTGCTCCCTTACACACTCAAATACACCAACATTTACATGGGTTCACAAATGCTGTGCCTCTGTCTAATGAACAAGCTGCCTTATTTGGCGGGTGTCTACAGGAAGTAGGGGGTCGTTGTTCGGGGAGGGATGACTCTTTCAGAGTCAGGCACTGCTCTGAACAGCTTTGGCTCCCTCGTGCTAGCGTCTTTGAAGACCATGATGGATGCGATGTTGCCGCAGCGGTAGCAGTAGTTGGGAGCTGACCACACCGTGACTAGCTTCTCATCAAACATGAACTTGTAGCCCTCGTGGACAAGCTGATGTGCCCTGCAGATGAGCTTCAGGTTGTTGATGTGAACAAACTGCAGAGACAGAGAGAGAAACAGACATGAATTACAGTTCTGAGCAGGGGTTGAAACTGAATATCTTCCCTCTTTGACCGATTTTTTTTAAATGGTGACGGACAAATCTGAAGGCCATCTGTCATGTTGAAAGATTCAATTCACACACCTGACCACTTGGTGCAGACATTTTTAACTTTACACAGAGTACAGGAAACTAAATCGATCAAAAAACGACTCTCATGAGAGCATCTGAGCGTCATCTCAGACCTAGACACCATACTCGATGCATCGAGCTATCTGGGAGCTGAGTGCACTGAAGAGTTATGGAGGCTTTGGAGCGCATCTGTGACCACTACAGGTCACAGACTGGTGCAGAAGGAGTGCATGCTCCAGGATTTCCTCCTGCTGAAGCGAAGGCCTACTTCTGATCCCTTCAATTGGACAAATTTTCCCAGAGTTCAAAGCTTTGGCGGAAGTGGCGCTTAAATTCCAGTCTCCAGTGTGGCAGCAGAGGGCGGATTCAGCTTCCAGATCAACATCAAAACCCCCATGAAACTCATCTGTTTGAGGCAAAAGTCCAAAATCATTCATTTAATTGTTTCATTGGTTATATGTAGTCATTTGGGCCACAGTCAGGAGTTTTTGCCACCGTAGAGAAAAAGTTACATGTATCCATCTGCTTGATGTGTGATGGCACTATGTGGATTTTCTGTTCAGCTCGAATATTAGTGTAATGAAGGTCTACATTACTTATTTTGGTACACTTAAAATGCTGATGTTGGAATATTTTAAAAGAAAAAATTACTCTGAGAAACATTAAAGTATTTTATTTTTAGTTTGTGGGTGTTTTTAAGCAGCTTCTTTTCAGCTGGTACTGATGATGACCTGTCCTGTTAACAAACCAAACAAATGGATAAAATACAAGTATCACTGTGATTAATCTTTGAAAGAGTGTGAGACTGTTTCCCAGTGTATGATACTGTTGTACAAATGACTTACCTCTGTCTGGCTCTTCCTCTGCAGGGTGTTCAGGCTAAAAGATTCCCCAGGGGCCTAAGCACATTTTAAAGGTTCCGGAACAAACCATTATGAATTGAAGGGGAGAAGTAAACTGTGCTCTTTAGAGTTTAATATTATAGCTTTACATCTAGGTATAGCAATGTGTTTTTAGAGATGTTTAGTGATAATGTTTGTTAAATTAAATATGTTGATGTTTTAACTATTTTGTCGATTAGTGTAAATATGTTTATTTCTCCTGTTTCAAGGTAGGCCTGTTGATTGGAGGGGTAGTAGGCTATAAAAGGCTACCTGCTAACATCATTTGAGAGCTGCTGCTGTTGCTGCTGCTGAGACCATGTGTGAGCTGTGAAACAGAGTTCTCGACCTCTATCTGTTCAATGTTGGTGAATAAACAATCACCAAGTGGGTCTGCCCCTCTTCTCTGCCTCGAGCCTCCTGCTTAATCCAGCTGCTAAGGGCCATTCTACCAATTAGCTAAAATGAAGAAAAATTAAATACTACTGAGTATGTCATTGTTATCATTATAAAAACTGACAGGTAAAAATAGATTATGACTAGATTTTGTTGACCTCGTCAATCAAAATGACAGACAATGAAAAAATCTAGAGCCACTTCTGGTTCTGAGTTCTTAGAACTTTCTGCACAAGCGGACACTCGTACCATCCAGGCCTCTGGATGTACCAGCTCACTTAGAGTTATGTCACAATATTTACACAGGACATAAAATTTAAATCTTCAGAAGACATTTTATTTCAAATCCATTAAATCCACCTTAACCTAGTGAATCTCTAACAGTGTCAACTAACAGATATAAACACTCCTGTCTGCAATAAAGGCTCACTGTTGATACTAACAGAGTTTATAAGTCTTCTGACTTTTAATTAATAGTTTCCTGATAGCTGGCCTATAGATAACAATTATTGTATTAATAAACCTCTAAAATTACACCTTTTACTTGCAGCAAATGACAAAGTGATAGTTTTGCTTTTATATTTAGAATAATTCACATTATGATTAAGTGGAAATACTCCACGTTCTCAAGATGAGGGGGAAATTCTTGTAATGTTTAAAACACAAAATGAAAGAGGATGATACATCTACCAAATTGTTATGGATATTCAATATTATACCACAACCACATTGTATCTGTTGCCTCTACATTGTGTATTAACCTCTCGGATGAACAGCTTCTCTGGACTTTTCTACTAGAATACTACGTCTCCTTGAAGTGCCACTTTGTCTCAATGTGTTACTTGTCTGTTTAGCAGTTTGAGGATGATTAAGTAATCAATATTAGCATTTTTCATACCTTTTCTAGTGTTAATTGTATAAAATGTCAGAAAATGCAACAGAACTTTTGGGAAAAGAAAAGAAGAACCATATATTTATTTCCATACCAATAACTTGAAGTTAAAAGGACCTATGAAATGCAGGAAAGCACAGCTTAAAAGCCAAGCGAGTCCATTTTGAAAACTTTCAACACATCACGATGGCAATTTTTTAGTCTTCCATAACTAAACAATCCACTTGTATTTATTCAGTTTGGAGTTTTTTCACTCAGTTTACAACAGCAGCAGAGGCATATCTCAACAGCCTCTGCTGCTGAACATATATACCTTTTTTTTTAGGTCTTCAGTTTTCTGAACTGTGATTATTGGCATCCATTAAATTAGCCACTTCCAAACAATAGCTTCTATGGTAATGGATAAGCATTATTTATCTTAGCTGCAGTATGTGAAGCAGATTTAAAGGAAGATATATGATCAGATCTTTTTTAAGATTTGAGAGAAGAATATTACCAGCAGAAGTTTTTGGTTGCATGTTATTAAAGGTATAGTATGCAACTTTTACAAGAACATGTTTTTTGCATATTTGTTAAAACTGTCACCATGTCGTGACAGTTTGGCCTCAGACAGATAATCTGTGAAAAGATGGAGCTCCTCCACCTCCTCCCTGAGGCGCTGCTATTGCAATCAGCAGAAAGGCCAGGAGGAGGGTCTTAGAGCTGTCAATCACCCTCATGTATGCGCTGCTAAATGTGCTGATGGTACAGAAACAACTTACCGTTCCAGAAAAACCGTTTATCTGCTGTCATCGGTGGCCATGCTAACTACCTTTAGCATTCATAGGAGGTTATGTTGTGGTGAACCAGCTGTAGCGTAGCAGAGAGCAGGGGGAGTGTGTGAGCTGCGCCTACATGAGGGTGATTGACAGCGCTAAGCCCCTCCTCCTGGCTCTGATTGGTTGTTTCTGACTGACTGGTGGATTTCTGAAGTTAGTACTGGGAGCACTGGGAGAAGGCAGAGAAGCTTGATTTTTTTCACATATTATCTGTCTGATATACTGTCATGACATAACGATAATTTTAACAAATATGTAAAAAACATATTTTTCATAGAAGTTACAAACTGACCATAGTACTGAATAGACCTTCTATCCTGCAGTAAATAGCTCTTGTCTTTCTGTGTCTTTGTTGTCTAACTACACGGTTATTAAAGGTTGATAAGTATGCCACTCATTCAGTTCCTGTAGCTTTTACTTTCACAGGTACTGGTTTCCACCTACCTCATTTGTGACTTTTGCACCAAAGAGCCAGCCAGCTCCTCTGGGACTGATGGCCCAGGTATCCACGTCTTCAGGGTCAGACCACACCAGGTCACAAAAAGCTCCTTTATGTGGGATCTCCTGATTTCGCTCAATGGTTCGAATTTGATCCAGGGTCTTTATGTCTGGAGAGAGGCCGCCGTGGACACACAGAATCTGCTCGTCCATCAGCTGACACACGAGGACAGGAAACACAATCCAACTTCTTCTTTAGTTGGCTGTAGTGAAACTTTTTAGGCTTGTCCAAAATGCATTTTTCATGAAAACAAAAACATATCAACATATTCCATACTCACAGCTGCAACTGTTAGCATATCGAATACTTTAGTGCAGTACCGCCAGGCGTTTGCATTCCCATATTTGGTTTGGCACTCATCTGTGAAACATGAGATGTTCCAACAGAGTTTAGGGATGCTGGTAGCTGAGGCTCATTATTTTCCATGAAACTAACCTCACCATAAAAGCCATAGACTTGCGTAATCTGCCTGCTCTCATGGTTTCCACGCAGAAGTGTGATGCGGTCAGGCCACTTGGCTTTCAGCACCAGCAGGTAGGTGAAAGTCTCCAAGCTATAATATCCTCGGTCAACAAAATCACCCTAGAGACAACAGAGGCTTGTCACACAAACTCCAAACATCATGCTTCTCGTGTTCGTTCCATCAGACAGAAACAAACAAACCATGAAGATGTAATTGGTGTCTGGAACCTGGCCACCAGTTCGGAACAGTTCACACAGGTCATAAAACTATGATACAAGCAGAGGAGAAATTAGATTGGACGTTATATTCCATTTGCACAAAATACAAGAATTTTTTTACAATGAAGAACAAAAATTAAAAGCCGTTCTGATTCATTTATAGAAAATATTTTACCTGTCCGTGAATGTCTCCACATACTGTCACAGGTGTAGAAACAGGCTGAACATTGGATTCCTCCAGCAGAAGATCACACACATAGTCACATAACCTCTATGGAAAAGAAACAGGGTCAGAGAGAAGTACCTGCAGCTGATCAACACATGTGCCTTCAGATGGATAAGTATGGCAGAAAATTTAAAGCAGAAAAAGAAAAACTTGTCACATGAATGAAACTGATTCCGTGTAAAGGTTAATTCTTTTTGGCTAAATAAATCAGGCAATTTAAGTGTCTGAAGGGCAGTAGGCCCTAATACGGTGGTGTCCAAACTCAGTCCTCAAGGTTCCCTGTCCTGCATGTTGTAGTTCTTTCGCAGCTGCAGAGCTTTTTGGACCATTTGAAATCAACAGTGTTGGAGCAGAGATGCATCTAAAACTGGATTTTTACTGTCCTGCTGATGATGATGAGTCATTGAAGGAAGAATGTATCAGAATCCCTCTGATGGACCTCCCTTTGCACTAATAGGATGGGCTGCAGCAGGGTGAAAGGTCGCATGCTTCTGATGCTACTCAGCCACTCACAGAAACAACAACAGCAACAGAGTAGAGGTGATTTCCAAGACTGACAGTCAATCCAAAGTATAACTGGTTTTTGAAGCTGCACAGTGCCCCCTGCTGGCCTGGAGAAATCAAGGTAAACAAACACTACAAACATACAAAGGAATTGCTTCAGTTTCAGAGTTATATAACCAGAGACATAACTTTATGTCAACTCAGAGCAATAACTTTATCGTGGTGAACTTCTAAACACCAGGGAGACTTCCACACAAACCTATTATTTATATGGCTTAACCTAGCAGCTCAATACTTCATCAACTGTATCAACCAATTTAAAGGCAAAATTCTAATCATTTGAAACCAATCTTAAGCAATTTGCTTCCTAAGCTTAAAACAATAGAATTACCGTGGAAACCAAATACTGAAAAAAAAAAACAAAACAGAAAGTAAAATCTGTCATTCAGTGTGCCAGCTGGTTCAGCACTGCCATAACCAAAGGCCTAACAAGAAAACTCAGTGTGTGGTTTCTGCAGTAACCAACGTCCTATTATCGTTCTGTTTCCCACAACCTCAGCTCCCTCTCCTCTTTCACTTTTCAGAGTCTGAAAATAAGGATTAAAATCTTAATACCAGGGTTTGCAGGGTTTATATTAACTGTTAAGGCTGATATCGCTGTCAGATGTTAGGGATCAGATATCACACACACTGGCATCTGTTAAACCTTACTTTGTACTGTGCAGTTTCACTGGCACCCCAAACTAAATTCTGCCTAGAGCCATGTACAATCCATTTGGAAAGTATTCACAGTGCTTCACTTCTTCCACATTTTGTTATCTTCCAGCCTTATTCCAAATTGTATTAAATTAATCTCTTTCCTCAAAATTCTACATACAAATACCCCATGATGACAAAGTGGGAAAAAAAAAGTTTTGGAGATTTTTCCATATTAATAAAAATAGAAAACAAATCACACTTACATAATTATTCACAGCTTTTGCTTAATACTTTGTTGATGAAGCTCAACATTGAGCAGTTTCCACTGATCATCATAAACATAACAGAACATAGGACTGTGTTAGAATGGCCAAGTCAAAGTCCGGACCTAATCTATATTGAGCATCCATGGTCAGATTTCAATACTTATGTTTACCAACCCTTCCAGTCCAGTTTGGCTGAACTTGAGCTATTTTACCAAAACATACAATAATGTGGAAAAACTTCAAGAGGGAGGGATATTTTTGCAGGGTACTGTACATCAGTGTTGCTTCCGGTCAGTAGTACTAGAAATATGAACATGACAGGTGGGCTACCGGATATGATCATTATTACCATTATTATTACCGCTCCAGCGTGGTAGAAAAAGGTGAAAAGTAAAACAGAAGCAGGAAGCAAATAGGACAGCTGTGTCTGGTCCCAGCTATATAACATTACTCAGTGAGATAAGCTGTTGACTGCACACTGCTTACTTCCTGTCCAAGACAGCAGCCTAGCATCATCAGCTATAACAAGCTAACGTTCCCTTCTTACTCTGTTGCGGTTTAAAACACAGAGACAGCGCTGCTACTCATTGCTAATCACACGTCTGAATAAAGCGCGGTTCACAAACGTCACATTTACCTTGAGATCATTTTCCGGGAGGTATTTACACTGTTTGGCAATCTCCGCATATTTATCCAAATCTAGCGGCGCCATTGTACCGCGAATAGTTGACTCTTGCGCGCTTCCTGCGACGCTGCAGCGGAGTCCCACACACCTATTCTGTGACCCTCTACCGCCACCTGACGTCTGGCGAGGGAACTGAACATGTACCAATGGGAACCAAGCCGAAGCTTTAAAATCTGTCAGTGAAGGTTTAAGTGGAACAACCAAATCTAAATATATCGCATTTCAAATTCCCTCGAAATGCAAAGAAGGAGATTTAAACACGACAAATAATAACTTTCCTTAAATAGATTTCTAAATCCTAAATGTATATTTGATGGAGACTAATGTTACTTCTGCAAAACTATTTTATTATTTATTATTTGGAAATCAGTGCATGAGTGATTGCCTTCAAGCTCCATGAATGCATATTATATAGACTTCTTTTTGGACTGATGTAAAGATTATAAATAAAAATAGATGCGACCAGAACTCCCCCTCTTGAAATGTATTAAAATATTAATTGATTGTTTAAATTCCAGAAGAAAGTTTCTTCTGCCCATAAATCTTTAGAATTTTCTGAATGTCTGAATATTATTGTATAAGCCTTTGTAATTCATTTTTATTTACTTTTCTGTCATATTTCCAAATATGTATGTTTATGTGTACTTACTTGTTTTTATTCTTTTCTTATTTTTTGTGGCAAAAGTCACAAATACATAAAGAAAAAGGGGGCATTTGGCAAGAAACAGTTGGAGAACAAAAGTAAGGCATATATTTTAGTCTATTTTATTTAAATACATAGTAAAATAGATTGTCAGGACAGGCAGACGAAGCATCAGAAGGGAAAGAATTCAGTTATGAAATTATATCGGGTCTGTTGACAAAATGTTAGTCTTATTTCTTTGCTGTGTCTATTTGACAACATTTTAAGATGTGTGTAATTCAGACTCTCCTGTGCTGACGATCATGTGGACACCTGGAACTACAAGAGCTTCTTTTCTTCCTGGGAAATCTATAACAACTACAGGAGAAATAAAAGGTTGAAACAAGAAAATAACATCACCAAATAATCTATCACGGAAAATGAATAAATAATTGAATTAATCTGTAATTGCACAAATACAAAACAAATCAGAAACTACTTCAACTGATACTGAAATCAATAATCAGTAATAGAGTTAACCTACTAACATCGTGGCTTCCTATGACATACCTCAAAATAAAGTTATTGTAATTAGCGATCAAGATAGAATTATGGATGGTTATTTGTTTTAGAAATGCATCTCACAAGGTGACTCTCTTATCCCACCTTAGCAGAAGTTATTCTCAAATTATTTTATTATTAATTTTATTATTGCCCTGAGAAATCAGATTTTTTTTTTGCTAACCAACTAACTGAACATTCTCCAAGAGAAGTGGTTTCAAGCAATTTTTTCCCCATATTGTATTGATAACACAAGTTTAGAATAACAATCTCCTCAGGAAAAGCAGGTCTGTTTCAGATCAAGTTATCTGCTATCTCATTCAGTCCCAGTCGGTGCAGCTGAGTCAGGTTCATTCTGATACCGCTTTATTTAGTTAGATTCAAATACATGTACAAAACACCAGCTCCATCCGATTACAACACAATAATACAGCTCATAAGATCCATTCGTTTCCCATGAAATAAATTCCTGGGTCCTCTGTGTCTGTAAATAGTGAACAGCTAATTGTTCAGTTTGATTCAGTGTGTCGTTATGCTCTGGACTCAGTGGTCCGGCAGAGGTTAAATGGATAGGAGTGCAGGAGAGCTGAACAGAGGTGGACAAAAGATTGGTTTCTTTTTGAAATGTTGAGAAACAGCTGGTGTCATCAGAAAGCTACAAGATCTAAATTCTTCTCTGAAATCATTACTTGTAACTCTTATAAAACCTGTGTTTGTTTTTACTGCTGATCTATGTTCTTAATGTTCAAGAACCTGTCTGTGAAACATTTAGAGAGTTCTGTGATAAATTCAATTTCTATTTGGAAAAGGTGGAAAACACTAGGGTCCTTATTGCACCGTCCACTCATAATCCATTTGTGTTATTAGCCTGTGTGGCTGTGTTTGACCACATTAAACCTGTTTCCTCCTTAGAGCAGCTGGTTTCCAGTATGCAGTTATTAAGTTGCCTCTCTTATGTTGTTCCTCCCAGGACGGTTTCCCTACATTGGGTGTGTCTACACTTACTATTACTGGTAGAAGTACCAGTCTAACTTCAGGCCACTTCTCAGACTATGTTTTTGTCAAAGGGAATATAAAAATGGTCTACTCCCAACTGATTTACGTCCTTGGTAAACATAAAATCTGGGAAGGGTTCAAGTCTGAGTTTAAAACTCATCACTACACTGAGTTTGCTTTGTTGACAGTTTGTCATGCTGTTCTTTTGGCAATAGATGGTGAATGTGTTTTAGATTTACCAACTGTCTTTGACACTGCTGATCATGAGATCCTTATCTCTAGACTTGACTGGTGGATGGGTGTCACAGATGTTGTGTCAGTATACAAAATGTTATGTCTTCATTTCCTGTCCTCCCCTGGGGTGTACCATTAGGCTCCATTCTTGGACCTTTCTGTTTACCTTGCATTTACTGGCACTCTATTCCAGAGACATAACATCTATTTTCATTTTTAAGGCAGAGGACTATCAGGTGTATTTTTCTATGAAACACACTAGATCAAATTCTGTGGTGTTGAAAGCTCATATACCCTGAAGCTCAAAAGTCAAATAAACTATATCCAAAAGCAACTGGAGACAGTAATTCATGCTTTTCTAAACTCATGCCTCAGTTATCTATCTATCTATCTATCTATCCATCTGCAGTAATTATCATGACGCAGTCCATGAGGAGCTGTTGATGTGTTTTGCCACTCATGACCACCAGGAGGCAATATAACCCCACTATAAAAGCCAGAGGTCCTTAATAAACAGTATGTAAAATTATGTCAGAAAGAAGATTTTTTTTTCTTTTTACTTGCTGAAATATTAAATCTGGTCTCCCGAGTGAGCCTATTTAAAAGTACAATTATGACAAAAGACAACTATCATTACATTGTACTGTCTGTAGTAAGAAGCGTCTCAAGACCAACTTTGTAGTATTTAATAAGTAAACCGTTAAGAGGAAGTCTACAGTTATTTCATAATCAAACAGAAAATTTTAAACCGAAATACTAATCGAGCACAAACAGGATATCAGTTAACTGTCTAATATGACTGTATGAAAAAGTATTTATAAATCAAGCCAGAACATGCCATTCCCCTGTCCCAGCCTGTGGGAAGTAGACCCGAACAAGGTGGATAAACCCTGCTGTGTCATAACAAATAAACCTCCCAGGTAAAATGCTTTATGATCGGTTTCGGGTATAAAACATAGTACAACAGCTAATGTCCATATTATTCTAAGATATAGAAATATAAACGGATAAATGTATGCACGATATCTAAATGATGATCTTTAACAGTGGAGTGGGGTCGTCCGATAATCCTCTAAACGTTGAAGCCATGTTCAGGGATTGTCCAATCAGCAACCAAAGCAGCTGAACGAGACAGCCCACCAGGGCTCCTATTGGCTGGCCAGCCCGCCAGTCCCTGTCAGCAGCTAGGTTGCAGTGCGGCTCAACTATTGTCGGTAACAAACAGCAGCGTTACACCGCCGGGGGACATCGATGGTGGAGTACGCGTTCATTCAGGGCCGGGTCTGAGACAGACCGTTACCGGGGCTTATACATGGAGAGCTGAGTTTAACGTCCTTAATGATGTTCATATCCCCAGCCCTGCTAGTCTTTCTCTACGGATATATTGGCTTTTCGGAATCTGCCCCTCGCATCAGTCCCAGCGATGCGTCGCCTATCTCCAGTAGGAAGCCTGGCTCCGGCGGCTGGGGCACCTTCCGCACCGCTTCATCTGAGACCGGAGCCCTGTCCGCTCCTCCGGCTGGGATCACACTCCACCCGACAACCCCTGGCAGCCCTGGCAGCCCAGCCTCTGACACGGCGACCACCCTCCAGCCTCTATCAGCGGACCCGACAACCATCACCAGTCGCACCACTGCCGCCCCTGATGCTGGAATAATCTCCCCCATTAAGGAGCAAATAACAGCGCCCAGTTCCCGGCTGACCTGGACGCGCAAACGCTCCACCGATGCTCAGACGTCACTTTTTAGTCCGGAGAAAATGCTGCAGACCATGGTGTCCATGGTTTCCCAGCACACCACCAACGATGCCTGGGCTGCAGATAGCGCCGATGCATCTGTTCCCTCAGTGGAGACCAGTCAGGGTGAGTGATCTGGGATGAGTTGCTGTTTTCAGCCGGATTTGAGTTGCATCCAGTAACTAACAAGGCGCCAGCGTGTGACAGGCTGCAGGAAGCTCGCGCTCTCATTTTGACGCAGACAGCGACCATAAAAAGATGGCAACAATAGGCAGACCACCGGTTTCTCCACTGCACCCTTTCCTTTCAAATCATAGAAGCCCATTAAATGATTCATACTACAGATGCACAGGATGCATAATGCAGGTGTTCCAGCTTGACCTTTGATGTAATCTGCTGGCCTTTTTGTTAGAAGATGAGCATGTCCCATATTCCAGTGGGCTGCAAGAGGAGGGGGGCTGTGAGGGGGTGTAAGGTGGTTCTAATGATGCTGCTCGGTAAAATCGTTCTGTCATTTTAGAATCCAGTTGCATGTGGCGTGAAACCAGGCAGGCGGCAGCAATCACCTGCTTCATCCTGTCTGCACTGCTGTTTTGCTGGCATGTTCAGCATCCGAACAAGGCCGTCCAACCAACATGGCCAGGCAGGCTAAAGCCATGAATGAGCAATGACAGTGGGGCCCCTCCCCTCTCACACCCCACACACATCCCAGCCTCCATGTGGATGTGTTGTTCTGTCAGCTGCAGACAGAAGCTGAAAGCTTTTCACCCAGAATGGCTCCTACTGAAATACCTCCTACCCTTTGTCTTTTTTACTATGGGGCGCAGAGTGTCCTCATTGATCAGAGGCTTTAAGCATACAGGAATCGTTTCTGTTCTATCATTATGTTTTTCTGTCCTAGCTGGTCTGAAGCTCATCATTTTAATCCTGAGACTTGTGTGTGTTCTGCATACTACTAAGCAGTTACCCTCAGCCCTGAGCTGAAACAGTTAGAGTATTGTATATTCTGTAATGTTGTTAGTGTTTTCATAGCAGGGGTGCAGTTTGTTTTCTTACACTGTGTTTTTGTGAACAGGTTTGAAAAGACGGAGATTTTAGCTGTGTGATTACCAAAGCTCTGGATCAGTTTGTCCATTTGTACCCACATTTGATACCTACATGTTGCCATTTTATCCCAGTCTACTTCCATATCATTCCTGACAACAATCCAGTTTGAACCCAAATATGTAACCATTGTGTATCAATTTATTTCTCTTGGTCGTTAATAGGGGTGAAACAAGTTAATTGTGAAGAATGGATTATTGAAATAATCATTAACTAATTTAGTAATCAACTAATCTGGAGTATAGAGACTCAAAAGATTTGCTGAAAGAACAACACACTCAAAGCAGTAATTAAGCCAAAACTGTACAAAAAATATTTACATTTTGCATTTAAGATAACATTTGTAAATATGTTCAACCCATAACTCAAGTGGTATAGTAGAGGAATGCTATCTTATTGCATTTTTGGCAATAAAATATTTATTGTCTTATTTAAAAAGTAATTGAATTATTTGTATCTTTGCATTTTTCAATATATTTCTACTATTCTATAGAAAAGGCTTAAGCGGTTAAATCAAAATTTGCAGAGTGTGGCAATGTTTTATCTGATTAATTGTCAGATTAATCGACATAATAATCAGTTACTAAAATAATCATTAGTTGCAACCCTAGTTGTTATAAGTACTCATAAACATAACTAGAGTATGAGCCATGATCAAACCAAAATAACTGTGTGATCCCCTGCATCTAGATTTTTATTGCAATTATAAAACCAGCTTTCTTTACAGTAGAAAATAGATAACTCATTGGTTCTCAAGGCGGGTACCTACAGTCAGTACAAACGTCCCTGGTGACGGCTCCTGTTTTAACCCCAGAAAGTTACAAAACGACCGTGTGGAATGTGGAAAAGGAAAAGTGATCAGCACTTAACTACCAGGATGGGCCCAGACTGTAGCAACACTGACTGGCCTCAGTAGAAATCTGTGATGTAAAGATGGTCAGTGAAATATTAGAAAAGGCAGTTCCTCCAACATTATCCTGTTTGGAGTTGCAGGGTGGCTGGAGCCTATCAGAGCAATCACTGCTGGAAAACCCACACATGCATTGAAGCCCAGTTAAACGGCGTAGTGAAAGGCCCAGCTGAGAGCCCACAGTGCTGTTCCACTGTTCCACTGTGCAGCCCAGCAATGACCTGAGCTCCACATCATGTGTGAAGTTTGAATGCTCTTTGAATTTTGTTGCTGAAGGAAAATCTGCTTCTAGGGATTATTGAGAACACGTTATTAGTTGGCACACTAAACAGATTCACATCTACTGATAATCTGTTGGCGTTTTTAGTTTTGTTTCCATTTGATTGATGTAAGTTTGGGATTTTGAGGCCACCACCATTATATGTTATATATATTAACAGTGAGGTGTTTCACAGTGACGATAGAGAAAGCACAGATATTTGAGAAGGTGTTTGAAAGGAAACTGTACCTTCTATGACTTGTCAATGTGTCTGCAGTTCTTCCAGGCTGAGAGAGAGCAAGACTTTGAGCAAATAACAGGAAGCCTGAAGCGGTACAGCAGAATTACACAGATTAATCCTTTTGAGCCTTCAACCTCAGTTTGCCTTGGCACAAGCGAGATTTGGAAATGTTGGCCACTTTTTGGAAATCCCAGAACTGAGGAAAAGGTGGGGACACTCTATTCTACCCAGTTTTATTCCCAATTCCAAGTCAGGAAAAGTCTCCATCATTCTGGTGTAGTTTGGGACAGTCTGGGGTTGGTGTGAGAGGGAGTGAGGACTGGAGTGTGGAAGTGTGTCAGAGCAACCGACCCGATCCAACCTCCGTCTTTCTTTGAGGTGAATGTGGATGGGTGGTGTTCATGACCAGCCCCGCTGTGAACACATGTTGCCAACAGCCAATGAAAAGTAGAGGCTGGGACACGGCAACAGTTGGAGCTGTTGTCACTATAAAAATTTATAAACATAAACACAGAACAACAGTGGACAGTTCTAACTATCTACTAACTAATAACAGCTACATAGTTATAAAAAAGGAGGTTAAAAAAAACCAAACAAACAAACCAAAAACAAAACAGAGAAATGCTCGAATATTTAAGATTAAAATAAGCAGATAATACCAGGCCTTATTAAACTCAGTCTAGCTTTTCAAATACTGGACATAAAAGTAGAAATGCAGTTAAATTAAGTGTCAGTAATTTATAAAATAAACTGGCTTATTTTACAAACCAGTTTATTAAAAGAACTGGGATTTTTGAATAAAATGTTTCCAATTATAATGAGCTATTTCTCATAAATTATAATGGTTGTTTGTGCAACCCAGCCCCAACATTATACTGTCATCTGTTTTAAGATAGAAAAAATATTTTTAGCGTGAAGCCATCATTGAAAATCATCCTGAAACCTGCAAGCAAGCTCACCAAAAAAAAACAGTTAACAATCAAATCAAACTTTCATTTAAGAAATACACTATTTTAAAATGCAGCGCTTTTATTTTTATGAGAGAGCTTGATGCGTTCATTTGGCTTTAGTCTGTCTGACCAATCCTTTACGCACCACTCCCTCCCTCAGCTGGAGCAGTTAAGTCTGTGATCCTCAGTGTTTCAGCCATGAAAGAAAAATCTGTTGAAACCAGTCTGTTAGTGGGAAATCTGGGAAGACTATGAAGGTTTTGGAGTGTATCCCCAGTTTAAGGGTCTCCATTCTGAGGGAATATGCACAGAGACCAGTGCTTTAGTAATAGTAGCCATGTTAATGATGCTTATGCTATTGTAAGGTACTGAACTCTGTAATCGTTTCTTTTCTTATTGTAAAATAATAGTTAAACCCTGTTTAACAGCAAATAAACACTCGCACACGTTGTGAAGTCAGCTCTGCTCCTGGTATAAATAATTGAACATTTACAACAAAAAAAACTAGAAAAATTGTTTGAATCCCGTTCTTGGATCTATTTTTATCATAGTTCTTAAAAAGACATCAGAATCAGTGGAATCAGCTAGAATTAGTATCTGCAGCTGAAAGATCAGATATGGATTACAAACTTCAGATCAGTGCATCGCTAGCATCCAGCAGTGTTGTGTTCATCGGACTCTTGGTCAAAGCTTTGCCCGGCTCTCCTCTGTAGCTTTCACTGCTGGCCAGAGACATCACACCTATGCCTCGTTTCTGCTAAGCGCTATGGGCCGGGTCAGTTCAATACGCTATTTTATGGTCTGCCATATTCAGGGAGCTGTTTCCACTGGCAATTGGACCCTCACTGGGCAGGCGAGGTTAAACGCAAATGCCTAACATGGCGTCATATTAGTGTGACAACAAACATGGCACACTAGTATGTATCATGCTTGTTGCAAGCAGTAGCCATGTTTTTTATGAGCATGTTGAAGTATCACATCAGAAAAGGTTGATGGAAATGGCAAAATTCAAAATAACTCCCTCAATTTCACAAGAGCTTTTACGCCCCAAAGGGGAAATGGAAGCAAATTTGCTGAATAAGTTCCACTGGTGGGTCTGTGCTTTATCAGAGGCACCAAACTCGGAAAAATTCCTAACTCCAAACCTCCAGCTTGGAGGGGAGGACTGTCTTCATTTTTCCAAGATATGTGGTCCATGCTCGTTTTCAACCTCTCCATCTTGTTTTTTTACAACCATACTAGCGTCAACATCTGATGGAATTAGATTCTGCGTAGCCTGGTTGATTCGCTCCAAACCAGGAGATGGAAACACACCTAATTCACTTTTTTTTCTTTTTTGCAACATTCTAAAAGTTTGCTCAAAATTTGCATGACGATTGAATGGAAACCTAGCTAGTGACGTTTTGCTGTTCCCAGTCAATGGACTGTGTTCTGACGCCAGTAGCTCTGCCCTAACCGTACCGTACCGTTGACCTGTGGACCTACAACTGAAGGATGCCCAGGAATGGTGTGGTATAAGGCACTTTTACATGGAAACAGACAAAATCGTGTACCGAACCGCACCAGCCCATGCCGTACCGCTCAGTGGAAACATGGCACTACACACCATCAGGTGCATTATTTCCACTCTACTGTCAGATTTGATTTGCTATGTATTTGAAATCTGGTAACATGCTTAGTGTAGCAGTTAAAGGTACAGTGGGCATTTGTTTTGTAACGAGTGGTTAGTGTTATTTGTGGGGGATTGCTGTGTTACAGTCAGCTTATGAGACAGGAGGGAGGTGAACTCTGCCTCCCTGCAACACACAGGTCCAGTCTGATCTGCATCAAACCTGTTGTGTAACTTTGGAGAAGCTCCTCCGGATTCCCGTTAGCCACCCGGAGGAAGCTGGATGTCAAAGCAGGAACCATAGAGGCTGTGCTGACATTGGTTGTCACTCTTCTTCAGGGGTGATCGCAGGCGACAGAATGTTAGACTGAACTCTACAGACCAGCACAACTGCACGCCTGTCTTTGTTACATAAACGTTCAAGATCCAGTGGAAGAGTATAATCCAGAATGGGATGCCGGAGCAACATTCCAGTAAAAATTCAGATGCTTTTTTTCCCCAGAACTGTCTGACTTCTTTGTCTGTTGAGCCCAGAATGAAGACAAACAGCGGCGCCTTCAGTTGCCACACCTAACTTGACATCAGATAAATAATAGATTACCTTTCTGTACTGTAAAGGGTTATCATCCACATGCCTGACATCTTATCTTCAGGTTTGATCAAATGACTGAGTTTGATCTGTATGTGCAGCCCAGCAGCACTCAGTTTGGACTGACATGAATCTACATGGGACTAAAGATTGTTCTTTATGTACTTCAGAAAAGGCACAACAGCAAGCTTTACTTTTTGATTTAGCAGATGAGGGTATGAACAATGAGTTGCTGCTTTTCTCAAACATGCTGCACTTTGCTCTCTCACTGGGGCTGCCAACAGCGCCAAAACATCACCACCCCTCAGCATGGTCATATTTAGTCCAATGCTGTGTGCAGATTCCCTGCAGATAGTCTCCAAAACTATGTCCCAGTGTCACTAAAGATGGAAATATTAAACAGAGTAGCTCAAAATTGATCTAAGCCTGGTGGCTAATGCCAACATTGGACTGTACAGGTGTTGAAGCATGCTGGGTTAATTGCTTCCCTATTTACTGTTTACACCAGTCTCACAAAGTGATCATTCCAAGAGGGCGAGGCGCTTAGCTTGCTGTTGTTATAACAAGGGTTAGCAGTTCAAAATATTGAACAAAATTAATCTTAGCTTCTTTTATTTGACCTTGCAAATAAATTGATTCTATTTTTGATCTCTCAGAAGACCATTCCTTTCCTTTTCCAATCAGATCTGACTCAAATAGTAAACTCATCCCTCCTATCAGGTATTTTCCACCAAAGACACCAGTTATCAAACCACTGCTAAAAAAGTACAATCTAGACCAAGGTTCTGCAACCTTTACAATCCACAGAACCATTTTTACCCTCACTCCAGTTTAATAAAACATATTTAGAGCCGCAAATGTTCACGACCTTTTAATTCTGATCAGCGTCTACAGCAGGAAATGTGTTGTCATTGTTAAATAACCACTATTTCATTTACATTTTTTGGGTTTTGAAATAATGAAAAGCATAAAACTTTTGCAAGAAGAGGAAGGACATGTTTTCTTCTATGGGATGTTGATTTTTATGGAAAATATTGAAGAGACAGCGATTCAACCTAATGACAAGAAAATTAGATTTAAAAAGATGTTGCTGGAACTTTTAGTGACATTCTGCTCTGGAAATTCAATGTAATTATTCCATGAATAAAAACTGCTAAAACCTGCATTTGTTATTTTATCTATATTTCAAAGTATTAGCTGGTTTATTTATTTATCATTTCTCGCCATGTTATGAAGAGCCATTGCGGAAAGTCCAAAGAGCCACTTTGCAACTCTGGAGCCGCAGGTTGCAGATTGAAGATTAGGTTATCTTCCAGAAAACCTAATCTAGACAAATCACTGTAGCAGGAGTACAGGCCAATCTCTTCCCTTATTACAGCTAGAAACTAGTGATCAGGCCTGAAATCTGGTTGTAGTGATGGACTCAGACCTGAACCTTCAGAAACACATAAAGACAGTTACAAAGTCAGCCTTTTATTACCTGAAGAACATTTCCAGGATCAAAGGACTAATGTCTGAACAAGGTCTGGAGAAACTCATCCATGCATTTATCTTTAGTCACATTGATTACTGCAACAGTGTCTTCACAGGTCTGCCTGAAAAATCAGTCAGACAGCTGGAGCTGATCTAGAACGCTGCTGCTCGTGTTCTCACTAAGACCAGGAAGATAGAGCACATCACCCCAGTTCTAAAGTCCTTCCACTGGCTCCCTGGAGCTCAGAGAATAGACTTTAAAATACTTCTGTTAGTTTATAAATCACTGAATGGATTAGCACCAAAATACATTAAAGACCTGTTGTCATTGTATCAACCTTCCAGACCACTCAGGTCTTCTGGTTCCAGTCTACTCTGCATCCCCAGAACCAGAACCAAACATGGAGAAGCAGGTTTCAGTTTCTATGCTCCTCTAATGTGGAACAAACTTCCAGAAAACTGCAAAAAATCCAAAACATAGAGTTCCTTTAAGTCAAGGCTAAAACCCACCTGTTTAGAGTTGCCTTTAATTTTGCTTAGTTTGTGAATTGTGTGATGTTTTTATGATGTAAAGCACTTAGAATGCCTTTGTTGCTGAAATGTACTATACAAATAAATTTGACTTGACTTTTACTAACCTAGCAGCAGTGCAGTACTTTAATGAGCTGCTGTGGAATTGGGCAGTAGAGTTTCAATTTATAGCCCATGGCCGACCCGAAATTCGGGCCGGGTCGGGCTAAAATTATTTGCTTGATGGGCGGGCCAGGTCTGGCTCGGGTTTCTGTGGTGCGGTTTTACAAATCGTACAGCACAAAGAAAACTAAATGAGAATGCATGATATAAAATTGTGTTAATCCACTTAATGTAGAGGAAAAAGCAGTAAGTTTACTATGTTGAGGATGAGAAAAGAAAGAAAATAGAGTCCAGAAGTTAATCAGACTGTGAAAAGAGAGAGTAGCGCTGGCGCATTGCACAACTATGTGGCCCCGTCCACTATGCTTTGCTCTTATCACACATCTGAGTATTTGCAAGTGACTCACAACAAGCAATAAAATGGAGCAAACAAAAGGTAAAAATGGGAGAACTCATTCTACAAACTCAGCACAGTGCAAAATACAAAATATTTTTGGAATAATTTTTATTGTTCTTTATCACTCCTGTTATTGTGCCATATATTGGTTTTCCTTAGGCTACTGTTATTCTTTCAGCCCTGTATCTATTATTTATTATTATTATAGATATTTTGTTTATTGATGTATTAGCATATTCTCTGGTGTCGTGTGTGTGTGTGTAGGTTAAATCGCTCCATCATCATCAGTCATCCATCAGCATGACTCAGGTTAATTTTGCACTGCTTTCTTTTAGGTCTAAATTAAAATAGCCTTGTTGTATATTTTTCCAATAATTTTGTTCTAAAAATCTTTTTGTTAATCTGTATAATAGTCTGTCTTTAGAGTTGATATTTAAGGCTATTCGTTTTGTATGTTAATATAAGATATCCACTTGGTGACTTGTTTCTAAACAAGAAATCTTATATCTTCCTTTCTTTGAAATACGTTTTTTAAACGATCATGTCAAACTGATTTGTTCACTAAAGCAGTAAAAGCTTAAGTAAAATAACATGTTGGGTTTGCATTGGGTTTGGACCTCTGATTAGAGTTAAGTAGTTGGGTCGGATCGGGCTCCGAAACAATGTCTATGGGCTCGGGCTGGGCCGGGCCGGATTCTTTAGGCACAAACGAAACTCTGTTGGACAGGACTCTTACAGCAGCATTGTGGATGAGCTGCAGCCGACTCATTGATTAAAATATCCCTCTAACACTTGAAATGTTTTTTAAGACATAGTAGACAAATTTAATAATAGTTTCTATTGACTGCTAAAATCTTGTCTGAGTACATAACTAGATTCCTGACAGACACAGTAGATTTTAGCCTACTTCAGTTTTCTTGAGTGCTCATTTCCAACCTTACATCTTTCAGACCTAAAACAAGGACTTTGTCTGTTTTGCATTAAGATGAAAACTCTAGCCAATCCATTCATTTGTACTATGGACATGCTTAGTAACTGAAAGGGACTGTGCTCATATGGTGATATGTAATATAAAGTTCTATGTCGTTAGCATATTGTGAGAGTTGTGATAATACTTTATAATCTGAGCTTGGGGAAACATGTTGATATGAAATAAAATTGGACAGAGAATGGAGCCTTGATGAACCCCACATGTTATATATATTTACACAGATTTATAGTTGCCAAATACAACAAAATAGCTCACTCTCCAAAGTAGAACATGATAGTTGTTAGACCTGGACGGACTAGGACCAGTCCAGTGGAAAATCAAACATGCAAAAACCCGTTTGTGTGCTGAAGATAGTAACAGGGAGTCAAGCTGTCTATGGTAAATGCTGAGACATTGTATTGTTCAGTGAATGATTTTTGGTTATGTACTGTAAATCTGTGAAACAAAGACTGATTGTTTGAAAAATGTCCTACAGTTGTGGAATATTGTGTGGTGTTTCACTTCTTTAAAAAAAAAAAAAAAAAAAGGATTGGGTTGCATTGTTTTAGAACTGCTCCATACTGGTGCTAGATACCCTGTTTTATTAAAAACAGCCTCCATATGTGATGTTTGGGTGTTTAAACTTATGTTTCTGTGAGGCAACAAAGCAGCTCATAGTTCAGCACTCTGTAATAAAAACACACTTCTTTTACACTGGCTAGGCTATTTACATGCTTGTCCTTCTTCTTTCATTTCCAACCTCCACCCTCCTCGTCAACCAGAGGGGGTGTGTAACTGCAGCAGCGGCAGTGAAGGAATTTTGGATCCAGACAAATGCAACCAGAGCAGTGGTCAGTGTTCCTGCCTCATGGGCTACACGGGCCTGCAGTGTGAGGAGTGTGAGGAGGAGTATTTCACCAACGGCACCAGCGGCTGTCTGCCCTGCTCCTGCGACTCTTTCGGCGCGGTAAACCTCGACTGTGACAGGTCAGGCCGCTTTTCTTTTCTTTAACCCTGAGACGTATTTTAGCTTTGTCAACATGTATTGTTACTGAGACCTCTGCAGTGTTTCCGCTACAGTTGACCACAATCTGATGCCAGACTGAACTAGATGTGATGCACCTGAAAGACTGCACCAGTAGCCATGCTTTTTTTCTGATGTAGACATAGACACACACAAAAAAATGAATTCAATCTTTTTTTATTTTCAATCAATCTACTTTCACTCTTCCTGTCGGTGAGTGGTTACTGTCCCTCCCAGAGCCTCCTTGTGAGACGTTCGGAGGTGTAAACTTGTGTTTCTGGAAAGAAAGGATGAGCTGTGAGACTACAGCAGGCCTGGTGCAGGACTCTCTCTGAAAATGAACATGTGCACCGGGGTGTTTAGTTCCCATCATCGTTTACTGAGCCGCAGCCCATAAATCCCCCCCTCCCCACCACCACAGAGCCTTTTGATACGCAACTGCATGTTTACTATTCAGCCCAAAAGGTTTATGTTCTGCAGGTGACTTGGTGGGGTGGGGTTGAGAGCACTGTTGCAAAGGAACTACTGTGACCTTGATTTTTATTTGATTGTGACTAAAAATCTTTGTCAGTCTTATGTTGGAACAGTCTCAGTTACCATTTCCTGCAGTTAGCAGCTGGTATCCTTGACTCTAAGCATCCAGCAAAATCACTCACTTGTCTTTATCTCTGTTTTTTCGAGGTTACAAGCAGTAAATACTCACACCTGCAGTAAAAAAATTTCTTTTCATCTGCACTTTGAGGAAGTACACATCAGTTTTCCAGCTAACAGTTTGTGGACTTGCCATGTGAAGCACATAATAGAAAATGAAACGTTAAGCATATCTTACCAAAGTAACTATCTCAGACCTGGACATTTAAGGGCCAGGTCAAGGACACTGAAAGCCTTTCAATGCCCTTGACCTGGCTGCATGAAAACTGGAAATCAAACATGGATGGAGAGGTAATTCATTATGCAAATCAGAATATGCTGCTGTTAGTTGGAAAACCTGCTTTTAGTGTGTGGGCAACATTTGTGCTTTCAATGCAACTGTACACAGGCTCTTCTCTGGCACACAGACAGAGATGAAAGTTACCCTGTAAGGCTACGTTCACTCAGCAGGTCTTGATGCGCAATTCAGATTTTTTGCTGAAATCCGATTCTTTTTTTTTTTTTTTTCTTTTTGCGTGGTTGCTCCTACTTAATGGTGCGACCACAATCAGACTTCTGTGTAAACGGTTTACAACCCTAAAGCGACCCACAGAAGAAGAACATAGACGTCACACAGCAGCGCTCTGTTTAAAGAAGTAATAATGGATAGAGCCGTCTATGGATGGATTATTAAGTAACTGAGCAACGGGAGCCGACAGCATCGTCACAAGATCACAACAGGACGAAGGGAGCTAAGAAAAAGAAAGCACAACTAACAGCACAGCCTTTAGTGGAGCACTGACTGCAGCTTCTGTAGAGAAGTCTGTCTGGACGTGTAGTCAGACCAGGAGCGGTGGGATTCTGATGTGATGCGCTTCAGGGGAACAGACTTCTTTCATAATTTTTCTAATTATAATTTTCAGCCAGTGTTTACGTCCAGATTCACTGCGTCTGGCTTCTTCTGGTGCAGAATTATGACGCATGTCTCACGTCAATGACGTAAAAGTCGGACAAAATGCGACGTGATTGTTCTGATTGCAGACACTTTGAAAACTATCGGATACATTTCTGATTTAGTTCCACATATAGAAGTGGCACAAAATGGATTTTTTTTGGGGGGAGGGGATCGGAATTAGGCCATTCAGACTGCCGTGAAAAAGTCGGATATGGGCAGAAACAAAGGATTTGGATCGCATTTGTCTTCTGTGTGAATGTAGCCTCGGAAATGGAAACTCACCTAAAAACAAAAGATGGATACAGAATGCAGAGTTTTTAACAAGACATGGAGCTGAAGCTTTATTTGCAGAAGTTGTGCTCAGTTTCCGGGAACACAGCTGGACTTCTTATCTGACATTACAACTTGAATTTAAACATTTTCAGGCTAAACATACAGTGACGTTCAGGACCATGCTCATTTTTGACAGCTTTTGCTAAACAAAATGATTTACAGTATGTTAAGTAAAGTTGTCAGTATGTTAGGTCACATTTTATTATTCAGTCGTTATTAAATATATAGACCGTGATGATATAGTCTGATACTAAAACACATATATCACACTGCTCTCCTACATTTCCATTATTACTGTGTCTGAACCAGTCTCCCTGAGCTTTAGGATCATGATCACTAAGGTCTTTGCCAGCAGTGGCCATAAAGGACAGTGAAAATCCATCCAAGCAGCCATATACAGTCATATTTAATAAGTTAGAACATGCATTCAGATAAGGCTGGTCTGTGAATAACAGTACCTTTTGAAAGTAACCTTTAAGTAGTTATTAAACATACTTTTCATTAAGCCCATATTTCTGAATATGTTTTTTATTGGTCTGATATAATATTCTAATCTTAAATGTAGTTTTCATCAGCTGTAAGCAGAAAGTGATCATAAGTAACAAATAAAGGCTGAAAAACATTAGTCAGCATGGAATTAATCTATGTAATTTTTTTCACTTAATGATGTAGTTACTGAACTTTTTAATAATATTCAAATTTGTTTATTATGGTAACAGAGTTTAAATGCTTTACATCTGAAATATTATAGCCTACACTGAATCCCTGGGGTCTTTTGTGACTGCAATAATACAATGACTATTGTGATATTATATGTGTGATAATGTATTCTGCACTTCTTACCCACGTACAGCATACGTTTTTGATAGCATCCCTGATTACCCAAGCTATCCCTTTACTGTGATTCTAGTTAGGAATAAATGATGCAGGTAAATGCATATATGAAACCTGTCAGGATGTGAGGAATGTCAAAACTTGTGGCCTCCTGGTATGTTTTAGTATCAGCCTCAGACTGTGCTTATTTAGGAAGCTAATATAATTCTATAATGACACTATTAATGTTCTTCTAAAAGGATTTTAAAGCATCTGTAATTACAAAAATGCTGTAAATCTTATAAACTGAATCTAATAAAATAAAAACAAGTCAATAGGCATGGCTTTTTTTCACTATGACATACAATAGTTCAGTGACCATCAAATCAACTTTACTGTCTTTCAGCTGCATACAAGGCATGTTGCATAACAAAACTGCAGTGTGTCCAGACTTCAGGTTTATATTCAGGTGATACTTAAAACAAGTAGAAATAATATAAACTTTACTAATAACAGCAGAAGCTACAAAAACAATAGTGTGCAGAAAATGGTTTGAGCAGCAAGCAGAACTTTGAAGTGCATCATGAACAAGATAGTGGAAGTGAAAGGCAGTGACATCACCTAATAAGGCCTCATTTACATTGTTGCGCAACTTCCAGTGGTTCTCTGTTGTGTGATTGTTTGGTTTGAAGTCCAAATGCTCAGTCAGTTATGAGTTTAGATACTGGGGTGAAGGGAAAGCATGTTCATGTTATGAAAATGTGTGTGTTCAGGGGTCTGACAGCCAGAGGAAAGAAGCTGTTGCCGAACTTTAAATGGGTTTAGATCAGCCATTTATTCATCTTTTACAACCAGAAGCTGGTGTGGTTTATGTTTGATTGGTTATTGTAAAGAATCTGTGATTTGCAAACATTATGATCTGATCCTATTGGGAAAAATCTGGCAACACATGCCTTGGGATCTGACATCTGATGCACTGCTAGCTCTACAATACACCAAGGCTTCCTTAACCAGCCTAATGGCCTCCTGCATGGAGGGCCGTGCAGTCCCCCAGAGAGCAGGCCATGATGTTCCAAGGCTCAGTTGTCCACCGGATGCTGTGTTCATCATAACCCGAGCAGATCATGATTCTGCATTGATCAATCCAGCCATCGTTCAGGAGGAGTCACCCTGCTTACTGTTTGAAATCAGAGCCGGTGCACAGACAGCAGATCCTGCACGCAGCTTCTCCACAAGTCACAAGAACTGCAACATGTAAAAAAGCTGTGTGTGTGAGGGGTGGGGGGTAGGAACACAGTTAAAATAGCCTCTATGCTTTCCTGTTTCTAGGAAAAGAAATGCTGCTGCTGCTGCTTTCCAGCAGGCTGAGTCAGTGTCCACTGTAGTATGGAGGAGCTGTGCTGTCATGCTCTTAAAGACATGTCACTGTGTAGACGTACATAAGGTAGAGAACTCCAAAGAGGTGTAGTCAGTCCTGTCTGGAAACACAGAAGATGTTTGACATCTAGATGAAGTTGTGTAGTCTTGTTAAATGTATGTCTCAGAAGGTTTTGGGCCTACACTCAGATAAACTCTGTTAGCCTGCTTTACCTCATCCGAGAGCTTACCACTGGAAATGACACAGATTAGCCAGCTTTCCAACCCCCCCCAGCTTGCTCCTTTAGAAATCTTTCCCATTAAGTAATGAGCTGTGATGGAAGCAGTCTGAGCCTTAGTCTTGCATATGTATTATGAATGAAAGATCTGGAGTTTTCTCTTATTTCCCAAACAGTAATTAGCTGAAATAAGCTTGTCTTTGTGGCGGTTTTCATGCACCTGTTGGTAAAGGCCCCAGAGACAGCAATGCTACACAGAAAGATGGAGGAACACATGAATGAAAACAAAGAAGTCCTTCAGTATGTCAAACTCTGAATGTCCTTCTCTATAGCAAGTATTATTAAATAAAAATATATGATACCATCTCAGATTTGCCAGAGTGGTGCAGACTACCTAAAATGGCAGCTATTAGAGAAGTTACATAAAGTCCAAAGCTCCTCAGCAACAATCAGATAGATGGGGTCAGTTTAAATATGTTGGAACTCACGGGGGTAGGAAATAGGCCTGCAGGTAAGGATTATTTTAGTTATTGATTATTCCATCAGTTATTCTGATGATTAATCGGATAACAAAATTGACTTATTCTGTAGATTTTTGAGTTAAAACCACTTAAGCCTTTTTATATAATATTAGAAATGCATATGAATGCATTCAGTCCCTTTATCATAAACATTTTATGGCCTAAAATGCAATACCAGCATTTCTTTAGAGGACACTTAATGCATCTGCAGCTAAAAGAATACTTCTAATATCAACATGTGAAAAGCTCAGTCCTTTCTGCTCGACTTTACATCAGTGTAGTATAGGACTCATCTGGTGATTGTTTTTTGGATTAACTGATTAATAATTAGATGACAAAATGTGCTTAATAGGAGATTTCTTTTACAGAATTTGAACCAGGTGAAGCCAAAACTGCCACTTGAGGAGTTCTGGGTAGAAAATATCCATAGACAAAGAAATGTTTTTCAATCTTAAATGCAAAATGTATCTTTCTTGTACAGTTTTGGCTTAATTACTGCACCAAATATGTTGTTAAATCAGCATTTGGCCTTTTTTTTTTACATTCGTATTCACCAGTTAAAGCTGCAGTATGTAACTTTTATTAAAAAAAAAAATCTGTTTTTAGATCTTTGTTAATATTATCATTATGTCATGACAGTATAATATAAGACAGAAAATCTGTTAAAAAAATCAAGCCCCTCTGCCTTCTCCCAGTGCTCCCAGTACTCATACACCGCTCATTCAGAAACAACCAATCAGCGCCAGGAGGAGGGTCTTAGCGCTGTCAGTCACCCTCCTGAAAGCACTCGTCACACTCCCCCTTACTCTCTGCTGCGCGACAGCTGGTTCAACTCAACACAGACTGCCGCTAATGCTAAGGCTAGTTAGCATATATATATATATATATATATATATATATATATATATATATATATATATATATATATATATATATATATATATATTAGCGTTTGCACTAACTAGTCGCAATCACATCACAAAAACTGATTTTTTTTTTTCTTTTTTCCCCAAGATAATAACAGATGAGGAACTAGGTGGGATTGTCATATAATTTGAGTAGTATAAAAATATAAAGTAAATTACCAAAGGAGTACCACAAACTCAGGCAAATGCTACCAGAATGGGGGCGTAGGGTGGCGCAGTGGTTAGAGCTGGTATGCACAGGCTGCAGACCTCGACGCGCGATCCTGAGCTGGACTCCCGTCCTCAGTTCCTCTGTTGCATGTCTCACCCCCTGCCCCCCACCCCTCTTCTATCTGCGCACTTCATTTCGGATTACTGTCAAATAAAAGCCTACCAAAAAAAATTGTTCTAAAAAAAGAAGCCTACGGGTATATAATGTGCGGCATGATCGGGCTGTTTTTCATCCATCCAACTGATCAGCGACACCGTGCGTGTTCAAGCTTCTAACCTGGCAGCTTTACACCATTATAAAAAAAAAACAGTCTGGAAACAATTGGAAACGTAGTTCAAGCTGCATTCTGAGGATCTGACAGTCTATCTCAGCCGTCGTCTGCATGTGGTTAATCCCACAAACTCAAACAGCCGCTGCCCGCGGTCACCGCAGCATCCTGCTGCGCGTCGGGGGAAAGGAGCAGCAGGTGCGCCGAATTTGGCTGTTATCAAAGGTGATCCGTTCATAGTCAGTTTAGTTTACGATGTTCCATCTTGCACAGTTGTAGTCAATGTGATGCAAAAAAGTTGATTTGGGGGTTATTTACACCTTAATTTACACGATGTACGGCTGCGCTCCAGAAGTTCTCCGAGAACCAAAAATGATAGAAATTGATGAGAAATGATCAATTCCATTAAAAAGCCAGTGATAAAAGGGATGAGTGGTGTCATGTGGTGGTGTTGTTTCTCCACCATTAGCACATTTAGCAGTGTGTACACCAGGGTGATTGACAGCGCGAAGCCCCTCCTCCTGGCTCTGATTGGTTGTTTTAGGTCGGGAGCGGTGCATTTCCTCAGACGCCAAAAGAAGCTCAGGGAGGGGGTGGAGGAGAGCGATCTTTTCACAGATTATCTGTCTCATACCAAACTGTCATGACATGGCGACAGTTTTAACAAATATGCAAAAATCATACTTTTGTGAAAATTACATACGGCAGCTTTAACAATTATTCAATTACTAATTTAGTTGACAATTATTTCAATAACTGATTTATCACGATTAATCGTTTCAGCCCTAATATCAAACATTCAGTGGATGTATAGTTGCACATAATGAGATGGTATATTGGAAAAGTTGGCAAAACTCCCAAGAAACCATGTTTGGAAAGAAAAATTTCGGAAACCCCAAGCATGTGAAGCAGGTTCTCTCTTTAGATGCTGTCCACATGGGAAGCTGTTTGAGTACGAAAACAGTTGTTGTTTAGAACAAAGTCGAGCTCTGTGTACACAGAAACACTGAAATGACCTTTTCAATGAAACAGGTTTCAATGTGGAAAAAGAACATCTTGAAACCGTGCCTTATCATTTTCCTTTAGATAACCAGTATACAGGGGGATGTGATAGCCCCAGCTCCAACTTCACCCCCGACCCCGGTGAATTTTTGCACATGCTCTATGCCTTCTCTGTTTCTTGCGAGTTTGTGTCATTTCTGTCTGGATCATGACATTTCTACTAACAATACTGTCTTTATGAGGAATGTTTTAAAAATAAATATATTGTTTTGGAAACACTTGGTCTTCGTATTGATAATGTCTCTTATCTTCCAAGTCAACTCAAAAGCAAACACCTTTAATCAACTTGAGAATGTCCTCCCCTCAGCGGGTATGACGGTGGAGTATTAGGGCCAGACTAAGAGATTTTACATACTTTTTTTAAAAGTACGAGAATAAAGTCATAACATTATGACAATAAAGTCATAAATTATAATATTACCAGAAGAAAGTCGTAAAATTATGTGAAAAAAGTAGTTTTAATGAGAGCAATGTTTGAATATAGTTATCAAAATCTGAAGTGACCAGCTCGTCTAGTCCGTGATTCTTTCTTCGAAATAGGCTCAGTTGTTTGCTCAGTCGTTTCAAAGTCCTGCTACTGATAATAATTTGATGGTGATGTGTTAAAAGTTTAAGTATGTCATATTTGTAAAACTGTTACCAAAGTATAACTTCACAAGATGCTCAACGTTCATCATTTTAATTGTTGATTGTTTTTTTTGTCTGAGTTTTTATAAAATTTCTGCTTCATTCTACAAATATTACAACTTTATTCTGGTTATATTATGATTTTATTCTAATATTATTACTTTTTTTGTATTACAACTTTATTCTCATATTATTATGACTTTTACCTCATAATATTAATATTACATACATTATAGAAAATATCACAACAGGATAATAACAAGCTAGTAAAAAAAAATCAACAACTGAACGTTAGTCTTCAGCTGCATGGAATAGGTAAACACACATTAGTGTGTACAGAAAAAGTGCTGAGTCGTCTTTAAGGCTTGGGGTTGTAGATTAACTCACCTTCCATCAGCGTGGGTGATAGTGCTCTGACCTCTGCTCAGTGCTTTCACAGTGGAGGTTCTCTTCGGCTAACAGCTGGTTATGTGGTGTGAACTAGAATGACGTCCTTCCTCAGGGGTGTTCGGTGTGATGAAGATGATGCTGTGTTTGTGCTTGGTAGTCAGAAGCACCTCAACCCAACTAGAACCCGTCAGAGTTCGGTGGCTGATTTCCTCCGTTTTTGTAAGGCTTTGATCTCCTCAGACTAATTGTCATTGATTCTGATTTCGCTTCAGGAATAAAAAAAAAGCAAAAACAGCTTTCTGAATACTCTTCGTGGCATGAGGGGTCATTAGTTATTTATGTTAGGTGTAGAGGAAGTCATTGTAAAAGTGGGTTTTAGTAATATTTCAAAACAAACAAAAATTACAAACAAAAAATGTCGATCCCATGGGACTGACATTTTAAACTGGCTTTAGCATGTTATATGAGGGATTAGCATGGTTAACATGAACGAAGCAGCTGGAGCCTTACTTTAACTTAGATTTTACAGAGGGCAGCTCACACGTCTGGCAGACAGGAGCTGATATCTCTGTTCAACCTTCCTGTTATCTTCTAGAAGTCTGCTTCTCTCACAGCCTGAATAAACTTCAGACATGTTTTCTTATCATTTGTTTCTGATATCTGTGCCATGACTTCATTTGAAACTCCTTTGTGATTTTAAAAATAACTAATTTTGAGTCTTCTTCACTCAGTAACAGCATTCAGAGTGAAGAGCATGATTGTCTTCATGACCTAGCAGTGTGCAGCGTGGTGTGTTTACAGATATGAAAAAGATACGCGTCTTTGAGTTTCTGACCAGCCTCAACACGGAGCCACTGCTCCTCCACAGAGGTTAGTTGTTGTGGATCTGATCATGATCTCTCCTGGACCCCTTCCTTTGACGCTTCAAGGCATGCGTCACTGGGAGGAGACTCTGGGGCAGACCCAGAACCCTTTAGGGCACAGGTGTCCAACTGCAGACCTCGAGGGCTGGGGTCCTTATACTTTTAGATGTGTCTCTGCCTCAGCATGCCTGAATCAAATATTCAGGTCATTAGCAGGACTCTGAAGACATATATATGTATATATATATGTATATATATATATATATATATATATATATATATATATATATATATATATATATATATATATATATATATACATATATATATATCTGGTGTCCACAGCTGTTTTAAGGTGCTCTTTGGTTCAGCCTGCAGCCATAACTTCAGTAATGCATATAGAAAGACGTATTGTTGTACTTGAATATCAAACCGACATTTCACATGGATCCCTGACTCTCAGTTGCAATTCAGATCGAATGTTGAAGATGCGCGCTGGAAGCGTGTGACAGAGTTGACTTTTTGAGTGCAGGACATGTCCAACTAGTTGTCTCTGTTAGCAGCCTGTACCTGTGCCTCTGCTTCAGCCTGCCAAGGCCTTTTCCCACTTTTCCTGTTTTCATGGTCATGTCAAATTTGGCATTCAAATGTGCGTGTTTGTGTGTGTGTATTTCTCTGTGTGTGTCTTCAGTTTCTTTCAAAGACATATTGGCTGACAATAAACAAGTGAATAAACATTAAAGTTATAATAATACTGGAAGATGTTCATAAAAACACTGCAATGGAGCCATGAATAAGAAAAACTGTTCATACCATCTTGCCTAATGGTGAAAAAGAGTTATTTAAACTCTTCACAGCCAGCTCTTTCTGTTGTCTACAAGCTGCTTTTCCATGTGTTGGATAATGTCTGGTCCAGTGTTTGAATAAACTTGCCTTCTGATTTAAAGCAAAGGATTGTAAATGATTTGGACCTTCTGTCCAGTTTCTACTGGGACAAAAGATGTTTAACGTTTGCATTATTAAAAAATATAAGGCAGAAACAGAAGACCACCAGGTCTGTGGAGCCTTTCAGAATCAGGAGTGGTATACTGCACTGGCAGTGTACCACTAACTAGTGTTCATTGGTTGCTGCCAGAGTCTGTCAGACACGACCCATCCAGCCCTGGAAAACCTTGGAATTCTGGCCTGAACTTCTCTGAAACCCAGACATTCCTTCAGGGTTAGCAGCTCTGGAAAGCCTGGTGACACTTGTTATTATGAGCCCATGCAGTTTTCCCAACAGGCCTTGGGAGATGTTTCTCTCTCCCTCACTGATGTGGCGTTCTGTCTGCAGATCATGTGACGTCCAAAGGTCACAGTGATACCAAATGTTTTTGTGCTGGGGCCTGTCAATATCTATCTGTCACAGAGTTGTTTGACTTGTTTATTGAGGTCAGCTGAACTGTCTGTGTAGCATTTAGTAATAGAGGATGGAAAAAGCTGAATCTGGAAGTGAATATTGATTATGGATGTGGGTTTTTCTGTTTCTGTGTCACCTAATTTGATAAAACCTCATTAATAAGCAGTGCAAACTGATATTAATGAAAAGCCTGTGGTGCTGTTCGCCTCCTTCCCCCCCATGACCACTTATGACGACGGATAAAGGGTTTTCCTGGAACGGTAAGTTTTTTCTCCACCATTAGCACATTTAGCAGTGTGTACACCAGGGTGATTGACAGCACTAAGCCCCTCCTCCTGGCTCTGATTGGTTGTTTTAGGTCGGGAGCGGTGCATTTCCTCAGACGCCAAAAGAAGCTCAGGGAGGGGGTGGAGGAGATCGTTTTTTTCACAGATTATCTGTCTCATAACCTACTGTCATGACATGGTGACAGGTTTAACAAATATGTAAAAAGCATATTTTTGTAAAAGTGACATTCTTCAGCTTTTATGCAAACGTCAGACTGCATTAAATGATCGGTGAGCTCCAGCCTTCTTCTCCATCTTCTAAACTTGATGTGCTTCAGCTATAAAACACCTGCTTCTGGTCAGAAATCCTGGTTTTATATAAATGACACATGACTAAATTGACCATTAATGGTGGTCTAGCAGGCATGTGCATGGGAGGTTTCAGGGTTAGTGGGCGTCAAAAAAAAGAAAAATGATTGATAAATTAAAGCAAAGAACAGACACAGTAAGATGGGGTGCAATGGACACAGTAACATGGCTTTAGATTTCATTCAGTTTGCTTCCTAGATGCTTTTCAACCATGTAGTTCCTGATAGAAACCTCTGAACCGCATCGTAATGTTACTGCTTGTCCTGTCTCATATACTGTAGCTCTATAGAAAATTGTAAAAGATTTCGGTGACTTAATGATATTTGCACTAGAATGAAAGTCATCACTATGGCAGACTGACAGAGCTAATAAAGCTCTTGTCTGAAAATGGCCGAGGTCTCTGGAAAGCCTTCCTGCTGCGTTAAGCCCAGGATTATTCAGACCCTGGTAGATTTAGGTTTAAAGTTTCTGACTGGGAGTAATATGAACGTTTTAGAGTGGTTCGGCCAGAGTTCCAGTCTGAAGCTGACTGAGACTCTGTGGTGGGAGCTAAAGATTAGGGTGATGGCAGGGAGGCCTTCCAGCCTCAAAATACCTGAGGAGACGCACAAGAAGCTGGTCAGTAATTATAAGACGGGTTTGATGCTGTTTTACAGTTAAATATATCACTACTGAATATTGAGAAGGATATAATAATAATTTTTGACATTCCAAATTTTACTTAGATTTTTTTTCTTTTCTTAAGGACGGGACGGATTTTAATCGTTCAGTTTTTGACCTAATGACATCAGTATTTAAATGTCTTCTCCACCTGATTTTACAGGATAGGTTGTGTTTAACCTGGTACCCCCACCCCCTCAACACGTCGGTTAAACAAATTTAAGCACTTTGGATTCCTTTTTAACGGCTTGACTTGGAACGTTCTTGACCTTTGACCTGAGAACTGGCTCTTTGTGTAAGTAGCTGATCTGAGCCAGGACAGTTGGGTGGGAGATAGATCCCCTCTCCTGCTCGTTTGACACGCCCTCTCAGGATTCAGCTGCTCGCCCATGAATTCATCTGAAACAGGATAGGGGGCTTCACCATTTGATTTCCTTCAACCACTGGCCCCTCGGTGACTGAACTAGTGACCCCTTCCATGCTGCAGTGAAGATGTTTGCCACTGTCTGCTGTGGTGCCACACATGCAGCAGCCAGTAGCCAACAGTGAAGCAGCAGCAGAATGGGGTTAAGCTTTGTCGCCCCTGTAATACTGACCTACTTAATGTGCAGATCTTGCACACAGCAGCTGGGCCAACATGGTACTGTGAAATCACTCAAAACAATAATAAACCCCTCCCCCTGGTCAAGAGGGCACAAATTATCAGGGGGATTACCGGGCCCTCAGGGGGCCTCACACGCTTCATCCCAGTCCATTTGGGAGTCAGCCTCTTCTTCTCCAGCCGTGTGGCCGATGGATGTTTGAGGCAAGCAGACTTCTTTATGAGTGAGGATGGAAATAATTACTGCTTACACAGAAAGGTGAAGGCTTATTAGAAACAGATGATGATGTATTTTGTAAAATGTCTGTCTTTATTTAATCCTTTTTTTCTCTGTCGTTGTTGATATAAAAGGATGAAAAGAGCTCTTTCAGGGTTGTGGGTTCCAAACTCAGAGATCAGATGCTATGGACCATCTGGCATCTTTTTCTGCGTCGCATCTTAAACAGCACTCAACCATTAAATCTATGAAACACTGCTGACCACTGCTAATCGGCTGACATTTAGTCACAGATGGAACTGCCCAACAACTCATTACTGTGGGCTGCCTGGAGTTTATATCTGAATTCATCAAATGATCAGAAAATGCTTCTGAGGTGTTCTTCACCTTCTCTAAAACTCTAGGTAGGTGATTCTCTTTGTTTGACCCTGAAAAGAAATGACCATCCTGTGTTGGTGTATTATATAGATCAGCTGCTACTGGACTGATCTGTTGGATTATCCACATTGTTTTGGTTTCACGTTATAACATCAAGAGCTCGAAATAAGTCTAATCAGAACAGTTCTGAGTCCTTCCAGTCAGGAGAAAATGATTGTAAAACACAAAAATGTCACTCAGAGGTGACTTTTAGAGCCACATGTTCTTTGTAAGTTTTTAAACAGTTATTATTTGGTAAATCATCATTATTAAGACCTCTGTAGCTACATTCAGACAGCAGGTAAATGCGACCCATATCTGATTTTTTTCATGGCAGTCTGGACGCCTCAATTCCGATCTACGCACCTCAAAAAAATCTGATCTGTACTACTTCCATATGTGGAACTAATTCAATCCAGTAGTTTTCATAGTGTCTGCAGTCTAAACGGTCACGTCGCATTTAATCCGACTTTTATGTCATTGACATGAGACATCATTGCGTCAAAATTCTGCACCAGAAGAAGCCAGACACGGTAAATCTGGATGTAAACACTGACTGAAAATTATAATAATGAAATGATGAAAGAAGTCTGTCAGTGAAGCGCATCACTTCACAATCCCACCACTCTTGGTTCTGACTACACATTCAAGCAGACTTCTCTACAGAAGCTGCAGTCAATGCTCCAGAAAAGGCCATCGCTATTAGTTGTTTTCTCTTTAGAAGCTTCCTTTGTGGTGTTCTGATCTTGGGACAAAACTGTCAGATCTGAATAACTTTAAAATCAATCCATAGATGGCTCTATCCATCATTACTTGTGTAAACAGTGTGCTACTGTGTGATGTTTACGTTCTTCTTCTGCACATTAGAAGAAGAATTACGTAAGGTTTACGACTTTTGAGGTCATAAACCATTTACACAGAAGTCTGATTGCGGTTGCATTTAGTTAGTATTATGAACGACCACGCAAAAAAATTCAGATGTCAGCAAAAAATTGGAATTGAGCATCAAGACCTGCTGTGTGAACGTAACTTGTGTCTCTTTGCAGGAAAGACTTCATGGTGTGCGTGCATCAACTCCCAGACTGCCTTTCCTTTAAAAGCAAGTATATAAGAAACTGTCATAACAAAGTCCATCATCACACTCCGTCCTAAATTGTCACATTGTGCTCTGACAACAATGGAAGCAATAAACTAGTTGTTTAAACATGCTGGCCTGGTTAGGAGTCAAAATCTATCAAGCTCCTGTACAGTTCACCCACTGGAAGACAAAATGTCCTCATCAGTTCAGTTGGTTTTGGTGTAAATCTTGATCTAACTGGATTCATCTGACTTTAACCTTGGACCAAACCAACTTCCACATCCTGTTCACAAGACTCATCAACGTCATAGTAGGTCTTCATCCACAGAACGGAGCTCTGCTAAGTACGGCTTATGGGCTCAAAGTACGATGATGTTGTTCTGTGATTTTAATTCACATTTATTCTTCAGAGGGGATTACTTGTGTTCTCTGTGGCTGCAGAAAAATCCCTGAGCCACGTGTTGAGAACCCCACAAAGAACAGATGGAAGCAGGTCATGCAGTGGACCAGGGTGGACAGACATGGACACATATTATCTTTAGGTATAGCTATGTATTTAACTGGTGAAAATCCTGCATTGGAATGTCAGAATGTTTGCCTCCTGCGGTTTCCATGGTGATTGTGGACTTGTTTAAAAGGAACTGCCCCTCTGGAGTTTACTTTAAGAAAAGGGACAGCTCATAGTGCCTTGTGACCTGAGTCGGGTTTTCCCACACTGATCAATACATTCTCCTTCCTTAGCTGTGCATAACCAGCTGCTTAGAATGTAGCTTGTGAGCTAGCCAAATCACAAAAAGCAGGAAGATTACTGAAGGTGTGAAGGCTCATCTAGACTGTGGTTCGGACCAAACAGAGGATGTCTGGCTCGCCTTTAAACCTGGGTCTCAGTTGGCTCACATGGGAACCCCGGAGCGGTTCTGCTTATAATGGGAATCTAACCTGACTGAACCAAAAGGGGAAACTGAAATCTCTTGCTTGTTGTCATTATTATGTGTGAGCTGTAATGTGTTACCAATGTGGGAGTGTCTTCGCGACCTGTGTGTGTTGCATACCTAGATGCACCAATCCAGGACTGCTGGCCAGTTTTCAGCATCCAGTCCTTGTAAAACTATAACTTACCAATACCAGTCTCATCCAGTTTCAACTTCTCTTTCAGAATAATAATTAATAGGGATGCACCGACATGGAAATTTGACCCGATATGGATATTCGATATTAATATTGCTGTTATGGCCAATAACATATGCTAACAGATAATATATACATTATGTATATTTTACTATCCTTTCGAAACTGCATCACTATCACTATTTATTTTTATGGAAATAAATATTGGTGGTTAGTATCGGCCCCATTTTATTTATCGGATCAATACGATATGTTAAAAAAATGACTAACATCAGCTGATACCAATGTTAGTGCCGATATATTGTGCATCCCTCATAATTATTATTACCGAAAAAGCTGTTTTCCGACCTTCATGCTGGGAGCAGTTATATTTATTTTTGGTACAGAGGCGACGTCACACTGTGTGTGTGGGAGAGTGGGTAAAACAGGGTTTTAGTGCTTTAAAACAGACAAAAGCATCATGGAGTTGAACTTTTAAACTTTCCTTAGCATCTTTTATTTTCGCTTAGCATATTTATCATGATTAGCATTACTGACTGTTAACATCAGTCCATCTGTGTTCCATAGAAAACGTTGACCCATTCCAAAAAGCTACTAACATTTCCAAATCCTGCATGTTCCATCACTTCTTCCAATTATTGGACTTCGCCTGAATTAGTTTTTAAAAGACTTTTTGATTCTGGAAACAGCTAACTTGGACTCTTCTTAATGCAGTAGCAACATCCACACCAAAGACTGCTTTTTTAGGCCAATCAATGGGTGCTTAGATATGGAGCGTATGTTGAGTGGAAAATATTCCGACTTTGCGTTTGAGACAGGCACTGGCTGTTCGGAGCAGGTCGGCATGCCATTGCTAGGTGCATCTCTACCTTTTTCTGTTCAGGCTGAATGGAGCACAGTGAAAACGGGTATATTCTGACTGAATATGGAAGATGTTGTATGGTGAGTTCTAGTTGTAGGACAGGTCTGCTCCTCTGATCCTAGCGTTTGTAGCTCTGGGAGTTCACAAAGAGCTGCGTTGGTTTTTAGCTAATAGAAGATTTGACAGGCTTGTGTTTGGGATCTTTTTGAGGTTCTGTGTGATGTCTGTATTTTTCCTCATTCTGTGAAGAGCTTTTCATTTCTTATTTATGTTGCTTGATATTTAATGTTAAATGGGTTTGAGATGTGTGCATACATTTGTGTCCTTCATGTTGCATCTAGATGCTGTGTGTCTTTATTAAGGTCATGATTCAGCATATAAATATTTTGGTTTGTGTGTGTGTGTGTGTGTGTGTGTGTGTGTGTGTGTGTGTGTGTGTGTGTGTGTGTGTGTGTGTGGTCCGGGAAAACGAGGACTGTTGATCTCCTGGTCTCTGGCATCGCTGAATTTAGCTCCACCCCAGGCCTCCTAATTTGCATGCTGTTGTTTTAACAAAGCCCTGCTTATGTGAATACCCGCACACACGCTTCTGGAAAGTGCTCCCCGTCACTTTGGATTTATTTCAGTTGTTCAGAAGTCATTGTGCCCCGATTATGTTTCTGAGTCCATTGTCTGGGCTTTTAGGGACTTGTATTCTTCCTAGGAAATTACCTCGAAAGTGGGGGTGGTGTTGGGGGGTATGTTGGTTTTCTCAGGAAAATGGTAAAAGTGTATTTGTCAGTCGACGAGTTGGTTAGACTGTTGATCCATTCCTTGGAAAACACATGGGGAAAAACAGAATTGTATATTAATGTTGAAGAGCTCAGATTAGGTTAACTTCTTTGGAGCATCTTTAATGATTCCTCACAGTTATAATAGTATAACATATAAGAACACACTAAACCATGACATCTTGATGCACAATCCAGGAGGACTGACTGCTGCTTAAGTTAGTGACTCCATGAAATCAGCTGGGCTTCCCTGGATAATTTTTTTTACCAAGAGTCTTCATAAACTGCCAGAATCAAACCAGAATTAGCAGTTTTGTATCTTTCTGTAAGACTGGATTCTATTGCATATATTTCTAGACATGAATTGGATTTGTTTGAGATGTTGAGATGACATTTTTGGGGAAATGAACTGTTTAAAGTAAATTGAAGTGAATTACATTGACATAAATGTTTTAATTGAATAGAGAGGTTAGCTTTGATGCAGAAATGTGGATCACTGTAATTCCTTCAATTTCTGTTGGATTCGAAACATACTGTAGAGCCCTATGATCTCCGCAATGTGGAAAACGCAGACTGAATCGGAGAGTTCTGTGACAGGCGGAAGAAATAAAAATGAACAAAGATCATGACCATCATGGAAGTGTGCAGGAGCTTTTACTTTTTGTAGGCTTTTTATCTGATAAATATTTTGGTGTTAAGTTCAACTCCAAAGCATTTTTTAAAAGAGAGATTTTCTTTTTTTGTTAAAAATGAGATTCTTGGTTTTGCACATAATGTTTGAGTCCTTTAATAAAAATGAGGGGGGAAACATGTTTTAACACCTTGTAAAACCATTAATGTTCTGTTAAACCACAGCAGTCTGTTATAGTCATGAAACAGAATAACAGTAAATGTTGACCGCCAACTATTGATCTGTTCTATTTTTTATATTCATACCATAATTACATACTTTTCAGGTTGACAAACATGGTTAAAATGGAAAAAATGAAATTCAGAAAAATAACAGAAAAAGTGGAATTTGGGAAAAAGTAAAACAGAATTTGAAAAATTACAAAATGGATTTAATAGGGCCCTAAAAACTACTACCTACTACCTACCACTATCAAGGAATCTTGATAGTGGTAGGTAGTACCACTTGATATGTGAATCTGCCTGTATCATCATCAGACCTCAAACAAAACTAGAAATCTGTAACTGCAGCAAGAGTCTGATCGGTGTGAAAGAAAGTCATCAAGAAAAATGGAAACACCTGTTTCCTAGGCAATGAGGTTTATCTTTGGGCCCCAAAGTTAGCTTTTCCAAGTTTTCAGGTGGGGAAAAACAAAGCAAAGATCCTGCTGTGGCATAAGTGGTTTGACTGGATCTGACCTGCGTCTGACTCATAGTTCCTGCTGCATGTGTCATACCTGCTGCAGCGTGGATCCATCTGCCTGCAGGACTCTGCAGCTCTGACTGCTAGCTGAAAACAGACACAATGAGCCTCATTTATCAACAGCTGCCGTCGATTCAGCTGCTGAAACCCTCATCCTCTTAACTTCCCCTTCAGTCTGCCGTTGACAAATCTGGAAAGTATCATCATTTAAATACCACGCCTCTGTTCAGAGCTTCTTTCCTCACCAACTCAGTTTGCATTGCTGATAAAGAAAGGAAGGTAATAAAGATGAATTTCTCTGACAATGTAAGGTGAAAGTATCCCAACAGGAATTTAAATGTGCAGCAGTCGGCTGAAGTGAGCTGTAATAACTTGTTTTTCCTTCAGTAACTTTGCATTCTCCACATTAGAGTCAGTGTTTAAAGTAGCCATCACTTCCAGTGGTTACACTAAAAATATCTGCACTTTTCTGACTCGGCATCATTTCCTCTGCTCCACCACAACTCCACACAGTCATACAATTACATGCACAATCTGAGACCTGACGAATTCTCAGTTTGGCATAGAAATTACTGTACACCAATTTTTCTGATAAGAATCAGGGCCACTCCCTCCTTGACAAAGCTCCACTGTACATGTCACTGAGATCAGCTGATAAATGCCTAAAAGCAGCAACAGGGGGACCAAAATATTCTGCATCAGCTGGGTTTCTGATTCTGAACAGCAGCCCTAACACCTAAACCTCAGGTTAACGGTTGTCACCTCGGTTCTGTTTTGCATATTTATTGATAGGTTTGTTTTTCTCCTGCTCTTCCTTCCAGCTCAGGGATTTGCACATGTAAGACAGGAGTGTACGGACCCAAATGTGATGAATGCCACCCAGGTTTCTTCCACTTCAGCAACACGGGCTGTCGGCCCTGCCAGTGCAACAACCACACCAACTACTGCCACCCACAGTCCGGTGAGTTTGCAGAGGATGGGAGAGAAAGCCCTTAGTTCTCTGGACTGCTTGTATTTCCTGGTGAATGAGCCAGAACAGGCTTGTTTTTTCAGACTTCATCAGTGTGAGAACCTCTTGATAGAATCAGATATACAGTAAAACAAACCCAGATATACAAGAGCAATGGATCCTACGGGGATCCTTTAAAAATAAAGTAGAAAAAAAAATAGAAAAATCTGGACAAACATTTTAAACAACACCTGATTAGACATCAACACATCAGTACATCAGCCTTTGTCAGAGTCTTTGTTGGACTCTGATCCCTATCCGGACCAGACTATCAGTCCAGTCAATCTGGACCCAGTCTGCGGTGCATAGAATTACACATATAAACCATGGAATGTTGCAGAATTTGGTCATTTGTGTGTTTGATCTCACAACAGTTTTCAACAATCAAAGTGTCAGAGCAGAAATAGCAGCAAGTCATGTCAACACAGAAGAAAAAAGGTTTACTTTACTCAAGACTGTCTGTAGCCATATGGGCTGAGTTAGACACTCCTTTAGAAATAAACGATAAAGCTACATGTTTTAAGTGAAGTATTGTTAGCCTTGTAATTTCTAAGTTCAGTTCATTTTAAGTTCATTTTAGATAAAATTAATAATTTTTAATTCTTCAGGTTCTCAACTTTCATATGAAATCTAAGCTCACGGGTTCATTTTTATGAGGAATGCAAAAAAATGTAATTAATCCTGCTATATTTTGCTATTTTTCAAATAAAAAAAATGAAAATGGAATTTGAAAAAATTAAATACATTTTGGGAAAAAATGATATATGAAAATATATGAAAATAGTGGACTTCTTAGGGCAGCTAATTGCAGACAGACAGGGCTGTTTTCACAGTAGCTTGCTGTGTATCCTAACTGTCTCTGGGTAGCTATGAGATTTACCTCAGCTGTTCTGGTCTTACCACTTCAGTTCAGTTTATTTATTTGGTTTATTCTTGTCTGTAAAGAAAATTAATTTAATTGCTGAGGCATGAAAAGTATTTAAGTCGATATAGTATAAGTTATGCTATTTTTGTTCCTTGTAAGATTGAAGCAAATGAACTAAAAGGAATTTGCTCATCACTAGTTGTTCTGCTCCTTTGACCTTATCTAGAAATCCAATTTGGACCCTTGAACATAAAGATTGAGAATCCCTGCCCAAAATATTTATAAAGCTAGAACAAGTAGGAACAGCAACACCCGAGACAAAGCCACAGACGTTTTTCCACCACCAGCTAACCCACAGCTCCAAGGTAATTACAGGATTTACTTCCCGATTTATGGCTTTAAAGGGAGGTTAGGAGTGACTACTGGGGGACAAGACAAATATATACATTAGAGTTGTGGTTTTGCAAAAGTATTCACACCCCTTGGACTCTTTCACATTTATTCTCATTGCAACCACAAACTTCAGATTTTATGTGATAGTCGAACACAAAGTAGAGCCTAATTGGGGAGAAGGAAAATGATAAAAATGAAAATCTTCAGATTCAGCCGCCTTTTGTCTTAAAAAAAAAAAAAAAAAAGCTTCAATCCAACAAGTTGCTCCTAGAAATCACATGAAATTGGGTAAATATGCCCGCATATAATGTAGTCTGAGTATTAATGCAGCTGTTGTCTTTCTGGCCTCAGAGGTTTGTTAGAGAACATTAGAGAACAAACACTATGATGAAGAACAAAATGAATCTTTCTTCAATCTTTCTGTTTCTGCAGCCCTGGGTTGTGAGTTCTTGACACACATTCTGAGCAGAATCTTATTCTAGTGTGGTCACTGACAATTATTGTGTAACTTCCCAGAAATGTAAAGTGGGCCTACTTCATACACCTCAAGAACAGAGAAATAAGTTATTTTTCTCAAGGTGGCAAGAACAGCTCAGGTAAGGGAATCTGTTGACAGGATAACAATTAGTTCTGAACTTCACAAATCTGGCCTTTATGGAAGAGGGGCGACAAGAAAGTCACTGTTGAAAGGAAGCCATAAGAAGTCCTGTTTGCAGTTTGCCAGTGCAAACATTTGGAGCAAGGTGCTCTGGCCAAAAGAGATCAATATTTAAATTGAAGCCTACATTGTGTTGTGGAAATCTAACACATCCATTCTCCATGAACAAACCATCCCCATGGTGAATCATGGTGGTGGCTTCATAATGCTGTGGGGATGCTGTTCTCCAGCAGGACTAGAGATAGCTGCTCAGAGTTGATGAGGGGATGGATGGTGCTAAGTACAGGACAGTTCTATAGGAAAACCTGTTGGAGGCTGCAGATGACTTGATGCTGGCATTTATAAGTGATTAGTGCTATATTGTTTATTTTTTCTTACTAACTTACATATAATGTGGTCAACTCTTTGGTCATATGTGATCAATAAAATAGGTGCAGTTTTCTTATTTTTCTGTCTAAAAATTATGAAGATGTCAAATTATGTGATAAAATTATTAGTGGGTTGATTTTTTTTTTTTTTTATTGTTATCAAAGCTTCAAGGATCTTCAGATACAGATACTGCCATCCATTTACCTTTGACGTGCATGCTGTCACAACTGTAAACACTATATTTAGAGGTCCACAGCTGTGTGTTTAAATATGAAACAATATCGAGATAAAATAAATTCAGTTCAGTTGTGGTGTACAACATGCCCTGATTTCCACATCCAGTTTTCAGAGTTATTTAAGATGAGGATTAGAGTAGAATTCTAGAATTCTATATTTTAGAATTGTGCATTACCAGAGAAAATAAGACGTTCGATTTGTGTCATGCAAATGTCAAGGATTTATTTACCTCCAAAGCAAGACCTCCTCTGGGAAAATCAGATCACAGTCTTGTTTTTGTTTGGTCAGAATATAATCCCCTTGTTCAGAGGCAATCTGTAAAAAAAAGAACTGTTGGAAAGTGGTTAGAGAAAGCTGAAGAAGCCCCGCACAGTTGTTTTGAGGCTACAGACCGGAATGCCCTGTGCCTGCCACATGGAGAGGATATCAATGCCGCCATGACTGAGTGTGTGACTGACTATATAAACTCTTGTGTGGACAACTCCATCCCTATCAGAACAAAGAAAAAAGAACCTTCAGGGAAGGATATAGGAAGGTATTAAGGAGTAAACAGAAGCAACTTAAAGTCAAAATTAGAGACAACGAAAAGGCATACGGGAAGAAGCTGGAGAGCAAACTTCAGTAGAACAATATCAGAGATGTGTGGTCAGGAATGAAGAAGATCATAGGCTTTAAGCAAAAGGAGGATCAGATAAATGGAAGTCTGGACAGAGTAAAGGAGCTGAACAGATTCTTCAACAGGTTCAATTCAGGAATAAGCTCACCATCCTCCCCTCCTGCCCCAAGCGAAACAGACATCCCACCCTCCTTTGACCCACAGCTTTCCTGTCAAAACATGGACTCTTCTGCTTCTACAGGTTTGTTCTCAATCAAATCAAGACATGCTGCTGCTTCCTTTGCCTCCCCCTCCCACTGTTCTGTTTTTAGAAGTCAGGTGAAGAGGCAGCTGGAGAGACTGAACCAGAACAAGGCTGCAGGTCCAGATGGTGTCAGCCCCAGAGTCCTGAAGGCCTGTGCAGAGCAGCTCTGTGGGATTCTGCAACACCTATTTAACCTTAGCTTGACCCAAGAGAAGGATCCACTGTTGTGGAAGACATCCTGTCTGGTTCCGGTACCAAAGAAAACTCACCCATCAGTCATCAATGACTACAGACCCGTTGCCCTGACATCCCACATCATGAAGGTCCTGAAGAGACTCCTGTTGGCCCACCTGAGTAAGCAAACTAGCACATATCAGGACCCCTTGCAGTTTGCTTATCGCAGTGGAGTTGGAGTTGAAGACGCCATTACACACCTGCTTCAACAAACCCACTGTCACCTGGACAAAGCAGGCAGCACTGTGAGGATCATGTTCTTTGATTTCTCCAGTGCATTTAACACATGGATCCATGACTACCTGACAAACAGACCACAGTTTGTGAGCCTGAAGGACTGTGTGTCTAGCCAGGTGGTCAGCAGCACAGGAGCACCACAGGGGACTGTACTTGTACCATTCCGTTTCACTCTGTACACTTCAGATTTCCAGCACAAGTCAGACTCCTGTCATCTACAGAAATACTCAGATGACTTTGCAGTGGTCGGGTGGATCAGAGATGGACAAGAACCTGAGTACAGAGAACTGGTGGGCTGCTTTGTGTCATGGTGTGGAAACAGTCATCTTATCTCAAATGTGAACAAAACAAAGGTGATGATTGTAGATTTCAGGAGAAACAGGGTCAGATCAAACCCTGTTTCCATCATGGGAGAACTGGAGGTGGTTGAGGAATATAAATACCTCGGTGTTCATCTAGACAGCAGACTGGACTGGAGACTCAACAGTGAAGCATCTACAAGAAAGGACAGAGCAGACTATTTCTTGAGGAAGCTAAGTTGTTGAGAGCGTCATCTCCTCTGCCATCATCTGTTGGGGCAGCAGCATCAGAGCCAGGGACCTAAAAAGGCTCAACAACCTGATAAAGAAGGCTGGTTCTGTTCTGAGGACGACTATGGAACCTCTGGAGATGATGATGCAAAGAAGGATTTTACATAAAATCAAGAAAATTATGGATAACCCTGATCATCCTCTTCATGAGACAGCAATGTCTTCAGTCAAAGGCTTCATCAGAAGCACTATAATACTGACCGTTACAGAAGATCCTTCCTGCCCGCAGCCATCCACGATGTATAACAACTCTGAAGAAAATCGAATAGTTTGAGTTACAACATTAAATTTCCGTCTGCAATTAATGAAGTATTTTTCTGTAAGTAGTTTCACCTGGCAGCAGTCAGGCTCAGATACTTAAGGAAACAACCAGAGATAGTGAGGAGAGGTCAAGGGGAACAGTGTGTGTTGTGGGAGTGGCAGTGTGCAAAGCCATATGTCCTCCCATTCTAATGCAGGGGCAGATGGAGCGCTGTAGCCTTCTCCTGGGCTCAGTGGTCACTGTGCTGTGGATTAACAAAGCTCAGGTTTGACAACTCCCTTTAAGACCTGACCCAGGCCTTTCCCCAGGGCTGTTCATCCAGGAACACATGGTGCAAACCTGTCCCCGAAACTGTGGACTTCAGGAAAGGACTGCGGGGATTTATTTCCAACAGGAAATAGACTTTTTCCAGTTAACATAATTACCTAAAGCTGCAAATAAGGTTGTTCAGCTTATCATCAAGCACATTTTTTACATAAATCTGATTCAATAATTTTCTCCAATAATTTCAAGAATGCGATAGAGGTCACAGTTCATCTTTCCTTTTTTGTATAGATTAATGTTCTTTACTTTTATGTTTCTGTCTACCAGTGTTTATTTTTGTAATGACAAACAGTTCCAAGATGAAAGCCCAGATTTAATCAGCAAAATATTCTGCATGAACAAAACAGGACATGAATGTGAAACATTGCTCGTGGAAAATGCAGATTGTGTCTGGCTGGAGATGTGGCTGATGGCTGAGCCAAGTATCAGGAGTAGAGATTCTTTAGCAGCTCTCAATTATTTAAAAGCACCATGATCAGGACCAATTCAATATTTGGAATCAGATCATGGGCATCCTTAGTATTATGTGTTTGCATTTTTCATAAGTGAGTTTTGTATCTTCTGATAAAAAAAAGTCCTGATGTAAACGAAACACAAAGCACAACTGGTTCAGTTACTTCCTTCTTTAGTGAAGTTAGCATGATTAGAAGTCAGAGGGGATGTTGGCTTTCTTCTTGGCTGAGCTAGGGCTTCTCCTTGTTTTGAAAGAGCTGATATATGTGTTTGCTTTTTGTGAAGAACAAGAACAAAGTTTGCTCTGGCCAGAACTTTTCATACTTTACTGGAAACTCAAGACTAGAATTTGTGGGAAGTCTTTATAGCACCCTCCTGCTGCAGCATACAAACTGTATATAGCATTAACCATACCCTCTTAATTTTTCAGTCATACAGTTGTTGTTGTTATACATCACAACAGAAAAAGGACATATAAAGAATTGCAAACCCCTGGGATAGAGAACAGCTTCTCGTTTCCTGCACTGGCCTATAGGTTTGTGGTGTATCGCTCAACCAATTCACTGGTGACTTCAGATACCCAAATAAATGCACTACAGAACAGAAGATTAGATCTTTCAGATGTTCCTGTGAAATCTGTTTAAGAGATTAGAGAAAGTACAAACACCTTAATTCAGAGGGCACATTGACAGAAATAACCTCTCGGTGGATTTGCCTGAAAGTCTGTGAGATGGACTAGCTGAAATGTCTAACAGTGATTAAAGTAAGATCTGGAGTGTTTTCAACATTAGAACCTAATCATGTCAGTAATATTTGATCAGCAGCTGCTGCTGAATGTTCCCAAACTGAGAGGCATAGGCTCAGAAGCAATAACTGCAGCTTCATTTTTGACATAGATCATGTTTAAAAAATGTACATGTTCAGATAAGAAAACCCACACAACAACCTAGTATGTTCAGCATTCATACTGTATTATAATATCCTCATGTAGCTGTTTAGAATTCCCTATATTTTCAAAACGCACACATTACCACAGGACCCACCACCAACCCAGCCATTACTCCCCTCCTGCTCACATATCTCCCCACAGCTATGTTTGATGTTGCAAAACATGAACTGCCATCATGAAATGTATTTAGTGTTTGAATGAAGATGCATATGTAATTATATACTGCTTATATACTGCTTCCAGCAGCACCAAACCTGCTGTTACCAGGAATTTGGTGAGGCATTTATAGAAGGACTTTTTATTACATGATGATTTTATTTTCATATACAAATCAGAAAAAAACTGTTTATCACATAAACTTTGATGTCTCCTGCAGGAGTGTGCCTGAACTGTGATGGGAACACCCAGGGGTCCAACTGTGAGGAGTGTAAGCCCGGTTTCTACCGCAGTCCTGGTGCCGCCCTGACCGAAGCCTGTGCACCGTGCCCCTGCTCCAATTCCACCTCCACTGGCACCTGTCTCACCGGTCAGTCCCCGTTCTCCTTCTCATACAAGGGTCTGTTGCTTGTTTGTTAGCATTAAGCAGATTCCATCTAAGTTAGTTCATGCACACTCTTTGGTAGGCTGTTGGCTGCTTCTGTTTCAAAGTTCAGCTGTGTACACACTGCTCAACACGAGGGAGTACAGTACAGAGTACAGTACAGTGATGGTTAAAGGTGCAGTGCATGGTTTATAAAATCTGTTTATGTTAGCTGTAGCTTCCTAAGAATAACCCCACTGATATCTCTCAAACTGAGTGCTGTATTAAATGACTATTTGGGCTTTTTCAGAAGAAAATAAACTTAATTTACCTCCATTTTGTGGGTTGTGTACAGAGCATTTAACTTACATCTCCAGTTCATTAAATATAGAAGAATAAATACATGACAGTCATGTCAGAGTAAATGTAATGTACCCCATCCAGCAGCAGAAGAACATTGGGACCTTAAAACCCTTCATTCCCATATACATGCACTATTTAAAAAGGGTGCACATTCAAAGCAACACATAGTTCAAAGATGTCACAGGCCTTGATAATCCACAAAATATGTTTAATTTTACCACCTTCAGACCCACATAAGATGCGTTTTTAGATATACCAGTAATGTGGCAATCTAGTGAAAAAAATGTAACAGCAGCTTTATGTTTACACACCAAAAATAAAGGTGCATGTCCTGGCAGGAATACACAGCCCTGCCAGAGCTCTGGGCTAGTTGCTGCGTCTTACAGACATGAAGTGACCTGTACTACCATCAGGGACAGCTAAATAATTCTGCACTGTTCTAAAACTTAAAGGAGATTTTTTTCATTTCTCTTGCTCTATACTGTGAGATTAGCAGCCTCTACAATTTAGCAGATTACATTGATATTGTTATACTAGTTTATTGCCAAAAATAGTAATATAGGAATTTATAAAGACTATTTGATTTGGTTTAATGGCAGAGGGTGATCAGATGTTCCTTAGTATAAAGTAGGAATAAAAACTTAGTTTCAACTCCTCTTAAATAAGGTTATAGTTTGTCTGCTTTCACCACTGATTGGTCAGTGTCTGGGTCTGGAATGAAGAATCTCTCCAACACTTAAATCTGAGTGTGTTTGGTCCTTGTCTGTGGAGAAAGTGGGCTTTATCTTGACCGCCCATGTGACCCCATATACTCACCTCCAAGCTGCTAGTGTTGTGAGGAGAATCACACGGGAAAGGAATATGCTGAACCACCTGAGAACGTTATCTGAGCTTTTAGAGGTGAATGAATTCTTGAAGTCATGTCCCTACATGTCTTGTCCTTGTCACAGACAGTTGAGCTTCCAGGCAGAAGTGGTAGTTGTTTCAGCTGTAATGTTCCCGTCTTGAGAAAGAGCTCTGCAACTGAAGCTCAGCTCAGCTGTAATCAGACCAGGCAGGTCAAAGAAGCTCGATCTAGCCCTGCTGCATCCAGGGACATTTTATTTAGTGTTTGTTTTGTGTTGATGCAAATGATCTAAACATATTTGTGTTGTGTGGTTAATTTTAATTTTTTACAGTCTTTTCCTCAAGTTGATTCAATGCCTTTGGAGTGATCTGTGTCCTTTCGGCAATATTTTATGCCAGTGAGTCCTATTTAAAACGCGGTTTCTGAATACACTCCCATCTTAAATTAATTCCTGCTTTCCTGTGATTCCCTGATGTTGAAATGTCATGTTTTGCTGTTTACTGCAAAGTTAAGATATTTCATTCATGTACTGTAAATGTATAAAAAATACAAAAACTTTTTTGTATTCCATCTCATAGATCCAAATATGAGATGGAATAAAAAAGTTTTTATTTTTCTGTCAATTATGGCAGTCATTAAAAGAAACTGGAAAATCATAATGTTTATTTTCTCGATGGTTAACTCGAGATAATGAGTTATTTATGTTGTTATAACAACATAACGAATACTGTTTCCTTGAAATAACAAGATAATTAACATCATTCTAAGACCACATTTGTTAGGTCGGACACTGATGTTGGATAAAAAGCCCTGGCTCCCAGTTTCCTCTCCAATTCTTCCCAAAGGTGTTCTCTCAGTTTGAGGTCTGGACTCAGTATAGACCAGTCAAGTTCTTCCACACAAAACCTACTCATCCATGTCTTTATGGGCCTTGCTTTCAGGACTAGTACATGGTCATGACGGAGCATGAAGGGACCATCCCCAAAAATTGTGTCCAAGGGATTCACAAAATGAAGGGACTCCCAAGGGTTAAGCTAACACTGTGCTTATAGGTGGATTACATCAGCATCACAGGTGAAATAAATATTCAGTCAGGAGCTTTAATGATGTAAGCAGGTGGGGAGAAACTAGAGATGACCTTCATTGCCAAAAACCCTCATTGCAGCTTGTCGTGGAGCCATGCGATGAGTTTTGTGTATCACTGGCCTTTCATGGTTTCACTTCATCATGGTGAAACGTCACAACACCACTTTGTCTTAGAGCACAGCCAATCTACGTCAAACTCCATGTGAACCCTGTCAGCTAACGGTTCAGTTAAGTTTTCATTCAGCTTCACATCACTTGCCATTCCTATTCCTGAACCAATCATACACAGCTCTGCCACCTACTGATGCCCCCCACTGGCGGCTCCCTGTATGGCAACAACCATGTATGGATGCACCGGGGCTGTCAGCTTTCGTTTGCCCCTACCCAGGGCCCAAGTAGAGGCTGCACAACGTGGGAGGGAGTGGAAGGAACATGAACCAGGCTGAACTGAGCTGGGGCAGCGTGAGCACAGCTGGGCTATTTCAGAGACAGCCAGGAACAGACTGGGGGGGGGAATGGGCTACCATCACACTCTCTGTTTAGACAGCATCACTAAAGGAGAAACTGGGTGAGAGAAGAGATGATCATAATGTCCTTTCTGTGTCCCGTTTGTAGGATATGTGGGCGTGGAGGGGGGTTTCTACTAGAAAGAAGCAACCATCTGTTACTGGTTTCCTCAGCATCAGTGACAAATGAAAAAGATGCCACAACGCAGGATCCTGACTTGATGTTAAAACGTGGCTGAGCATTCTGGATGTGCTGATGTGGCCTGTTGTAGTGGATGAATATAGCTCTCTACAGACACTCGGAGAGGTGACATGGAGAATTTCACCAGTACAGAATGTGGGTCTCACATACTAAATCATCCATGTACGATTGTGTCTTCACTTAGTGGTTGAGTTTGGCTTGGTTCTGTCAGTTCATCCTGAAGATCAGCAGAAATCTGCCCTATCTTGTTCCTCTCCATTTTCCTAAATATGTCTTCTCCTCCTACTCCTGTATAAACAGAGCGTCTCAGGATGGCCTTTAGCAGGGCTTTTGTACGTGTGTCGTATGGAAGCAGAGGACGATGGATAAAGGAGCAGGTCAGGCCCGCTGGCTCCATGCGGTGCTGTGCACAACAGCTCATTTCTCTGGGTTATATAATGTAACCCTACAGGCTGATGCCTTTGAACCCTGAGTAGAGGTTAAATCAAGCTTATCATGAGGAGCAGACTGCTCACTGCTGGGACACAGTACAGTCACATGACAACATTAGACAGACCGACAACTAGGCCAGATAGGTCTGTGCTTAGCTCCACTGCAGACTGGTTCCATCATGGATCCACACTGTTGCAGAGGATTAATCTGCTGTTCACATCTGGTATCTCAGGTGCTTTCTTAAGGTTGACTTCTACTCTCACTGGTTTTCATATTTAAGGTGAGAGGAGTTGGCTGTTTGACTCTATTGTAAACGTCCAGCAGGTGATTGGAAGCCAATTTCAGCTAGCAGAGCTTAATACAGGCCGTCACTCACATGGCTCCTGTGGTATACTTTCTGGGTATCTACTATGTACTTCCAAAGTGCAGATAGGATAGGGTACTCCTGGGACTTTATGATCTGTGGCATATACTTTTCTGTACTAACAGTAGCTAATAGTATATTGCAGTCACACAGCAGCCTGTCCATAACCAGGAATCTCATTCTTAATATGTTGTTATGAATACCCTGTTAGTATGATCGGTACTTGGTATGTACGGGTTAAATGTACAAATGTATAGGTTAGTCCAGTCCTCGTGGGTACTCTTTAAGTACCCTGTACATAATCTGTAGCTGAGAGATTCATGATAGAATCGTGGTAAACTTTTAGTTAATCACTGCTGCTTCAGACCAGTTAGGCTCAGGCTAGTTTGTTAGCTACCTTTAACTGTCCCCACTGCTCTTTACAAAAATACGTTCTTGAACAAGACTGAAAGCAGTATTTAATGGTACATGCGGTTGTTTGTTGTACAAAGAGAAAGATGAAATCCCTACATCCCCAATGACACAGTCTGGAGGTGTAGTGTTGCCTCTTGGGGGGGAAACTCTTGGACAAACATGCTGGAGGAAATCCAAATCCCATCTGGCCTGGGGATGCATTCAGATCCCAAAGAAGAAGCTGCAGGCTATTCCGCATGAGTGATTTTCTTTTTGTACATCTACCAGTTTTAAGCCTCTTAGAAACAAAACATCTGAAGTTACATGAATATAATAAAGCTTATGTGTCACTTTTACCCAGTGTGGTTTAGAGAAAATCCACAGTAAATTCATACTTGCATCAGATTCTTGCTTTTAAAACTCATTGAATGTGTTTGCTGTATTCTCAGTCCACTGCAGACAGAGAACAGTTGAAATACATTATTGTAAGGCCAGGTTTATTATAAGCTTCATGCCGAAGATGAATGTATGTATGATTGAAATCATGACATATCTCCACTTCGATTCTATTTATGTATAGTTGTGAAGGTTGAACTCCGACAGCACCGGTTCCGAGCATGGTTTGGATCCCATGTTCGACTTTCTGGCTGATGCTGTGATGTTTCTCTGCTGCTTGTTCCCTTTGTTCCACAGGACCACAAACACCACCTTCAGAGGTCCTGGCAGAACTATTGGACACTTGTTGATTGTCAATAAGACGATGTTTGGTGAGAAGCTTCCCCCTCAGGGGCACAGTACAGCTGGCGGTAGTTCCCTTTAATGCTGCATCTCCAGGCCGACATGCTAGAAGGTGTTGTAGTGTCAGATTACAGAGAGAGAAAGCCGACTCTTGGAAACAAAGAACACTCGGTTCTAATAAGCAGCGATGCCTCTTGTGTTGAAAGGAGATCAGTTCCTTATAAAAATCAGAATTTACATCAAATGTGAACATTATGCTTTGTTGTGGGAGGGTCCATTTAAAAGCACAAGGCAGACTGATGATAAATACACATAAAGCCTGCTATCTGTTTAATATGAAAGCCTCTCTCTCTCTTTCTCTCTTTGTGTGTGTGTGTGTGTGTGTGTGTGTGTGTGTGTGTGTGCGCGCGCGCGTGCTTCTAAAACACCCTCCCTCATTGGATGTGTTGATATTTATATTGATAATAATGGAGAGTGATTTCAGACGTGCCAGTGCTCTAGTTATACATTCATGTTTTAATCTTCTCATTTTAAAGACATTTATATTTCAGATTATATTTATTCTATTACTCAAATAATTTTGCAAAACAAACATTTTTTATTCATCTGTTAATGTTTGGGGACATCACCGTGCCAGGATAGCTGCCTTCTGGCGAATATTAAAATGAAGGGCCTGGGTGGGACCTGAGCTCAGGAGACAGCAGTAGTTTCCATGTTTCCATGAAGTACCTGAGGGAAAACAGCTTGCTGTGGGAGAATAAGACACAACATGGCTTCCACATTCACAGCTTGTCATCTGGGGCCCCCTAGTGGCAAAAGACACATATTAAGAGTTAATTGAAACACTGCTTTAATCTACGGCTATTTATGGATTAAGTTTAGTACCACAGTTGTGTTTTATGGCTGGCTTTTTATACATTTTTTTATTAGTCATACATATGAAGGAATCTATGTGTTCATAAAATATTCCTTAGAATTTTCTCATCCTCTGTAAATTAGTCGGAAACCATTCATTTGATTTTGGGATTCTGGAGCATCATTAATGAAAGTATAAGCAGTAATCAGCATCTGACGTGGTAATCTCTCTTCTTGTGTTCAGACTCCAGTGGCTCTCTGGTGTGTGAGCAGTGCCTTTCCCACTACAGCGGCCCACACTGTGACCAGTGCAGCCCTGGCTTCTACAACGCATCTGGGGCCTGTGTGCCATGCGACTGCAGCGGTAATGCAGACCCTTGGGGCCCCGCCCAGCTCTGTGACCCTAAAACCGGCGGCTGCCTGAGCTGCATCAACAACACTTCGGGGTCCCGGTGCCAGGAGTGTGCCCCTGGGTTCATAGGGGATGCCAGAGCACATAACTGCACCCGTCCAAGTAAGGCCAGAACCTCAGGATACATTTTGTTTATCGTCTTTTAATGTTATTTAAATCTAAGCTGAAGTGTACAAAATCAAGGTTCAACACTAATTTTTATTAAACAAAGGCGAAGTCAACATTAAAGAGCTGTGTGTGGAAAAATGAATACAGATAGAGCCACCTTCAGTGGAAATAACTTTGGTGCTATGTGACTGTGTAAGTTATGTGACTAGTAAGTTGTAAATAAAGTTAGGCCCACTCTTCGCTACATCACCAGCTCAGTTTCCAGACATTTGCGTTTGCACAGCTCCTTTAGTATGTGAGTCAGATCGTTTTATTATGTCCTGATATATAAATTGTACAATAGATAGAGGATGTGCTTTCTTTTTACCAAAAATATATAACTTAAAAAAAAAAAACCTGTATCTTATATTAAACATTTATATCCAAAACATATTGCAAGAAATGACAAAAACTTAAGGAATTGGTTCACTTGCTCAACTTTGTTTTACGGGCACCAAGGGAAGGATTTCCTGTTGCACACCAGCCTGGTTGCTGGAAGTCACTGAACGTATGCGTTCAACAGAGCAGTCTCAGAATGAAATATGTGGTACATCATGAAGAGGAGGGAGAGATGACACCAGAGTCCTGAACAGCTGAATCTTGTTTGTTCCAGAATGAGTTCAGATTCTTAAAAAGCTGCAATCGTTTCCCAAAGGAAGGCTGATGTAAAGCAGAGTTAAACACAATGAGCAGGAAGAGAGAACATCTCTGTAATAACTGTCATTTCTTCCCGTTTCGGGTTCTTTTCTCTGACTGACAATCCCAGTTGATGCTGGGACATTTTAACCTGGCTCAAACCTGTTGAAAGTAGAGCTCTGGAGATTTGGATCAAACACACTGTACCAGTGCTTATCTTTTGTTCTGTTACACATCCATTATTATGGGATATCCACCTAACACATTCTGAATTGATGCAAACTGTGTGTCTACTGATTCGCAAGTAGGTTAATGGTGTAAAGTTTTACCTTGTGAATGGTTGCTGAGGGTGGAGCTTTTCTCCACCCCATGTATGCCACACGATGAACAGGGGTTGGGTGGAGTTAACTCTACCGTTACAAACTTGCACTCCAGTCCAGTGTTCTGAGTGAAAACATTGTCTTATGCTAATGGATTAAGCCACTGGTGTATCTGCTAATCAGAATGAGTTTATTTACAGACTGTAAACCAGCAGGTGATGTCCTGTAGTTTATGATTCAATATTACATATGAATGTAATGTAATGATATTTGATCTGTCATACACATCAGCCCTGGTTTAAGGTGATAAATCTCTCTCCAGCAAACGCTTTTCCCTCCATTTTTCAGCTGATCTCCTCCCTCACTGCTTGTCATCACTTCTGCCAGGACCATACGCAGCGTACTGCCAAGGAACAGATCCACTCTCTGAAGGCTGCGTACTCTGTGTGATGAAGAGATTTTAGAAAAAGTGTAGATGCAGTAGCACCTAAAATATGAGTCATAACATTAAGTACAACTGTAAGTTCTATCAATAGTTTTAGAGTGAAGTAGCTTTAGGTGAAGTAGTTAAATTAAAGCTCAGAATATAAAAATATCAGATAAAATGTGAATGAATGAACATTTAGGAACAGAATGGCCACCTGTTGACAACATGAACTAACTGTATAGGGTTCCTACGCAGTCTTGAAAAGTATGGAAGATATGGAACTTTTTCATGAAAGTATGCAGGAACCTCGGCCACATTGGCACCATGAAACAAGGCAACCTCCGGTGAAAAGATTCACAAAGTGTCACTAGTTGTACAACTGATCGATAGTTTTTTAACATTTAATTAAAAAACTCTTTTGTGGAAATCTCTGAGGTTCAATATTCCTCCATTACAGTCATCTGTTAGTGGCTCCACAATTTCTGTTTGGGTTCAGAAGTCCTACTGAACCAATCCAGAGTGTTAGCTGCTTTTTCGTAACTCCTCCACAGGATTCCCTTTTGGACCCGATTAATGAAATGATCACTATTTTTAAAAAATGTGTTAAAGCTAAAACATTTACTTTCCATAACATAAATCCCTGCTCAAAGAGAGAAGGTCTTCATAGTGTGTAGCAGACCTTATCCAAGCAAACTTAGCTTGAGAGCCCTACACTTATACAAGGTTGCTAAGATTCTATAGAGTGATGTTGCTTGTGGACTGAATCTCCCAATCCCAACCTGTTAAGATAGAACCAAAAACCTGAGTGATAGAAAAGAGATTTCCATCCTACATACTCAAGGTTAGGAGGGTTTAGAATAAGAGAAAGGGACACAAATGGCAACAGCAAGAACACGAGAAAGTCAAGGAAATCCTCAGATTTATTAACAACAACAAAAATGAACCAGAGCTCTTATTTCTGGATCATGCGCTTCCTTGGCCACATCTCTGTGTACAGTTTCAAATAAAGATTCACTAAAGTTAAAAATGTTTTTCTCTTTTTAGAACTCCGAGTGATTCCAGCACCAGCAGAGGTCACAACCAAGACCCCCACATCCAGTGGATCTTCCCCAACCGCGTCTTTCACCAGCACCACTTTGACCTCTACAGCAACCAAAGGCAACCCAGCTCACAGATCCAACGACAATGGTGGTGCCACCTTGAGTAGCACCACCACCACCCAGGCCCTGCTGACCAGTCTGAGCAGCCCCACTGACAACACCACAGCAGCCCTGAAAGAGGTCTCATGGACACAGTTCAACATCATCATCCTGGCCGTCATCATTCTGGTGGTGTTGCTGCTGCTTGGCTTCGTGGGGGGCGTGTACACCTACCGGGAGTATCAGAACCGCAAGCTTAACGCCCCCTTCTGGACCATCGAGCTGAAAGAGGACAACATCAGCTTTAGCAGTTACCACGACAGCATCCCCAACGCCGACGTGTCCGGCCTGCTGGAGGATGAGGCCACGGAGGTGGCACCCAACGGTCAGCTCGCCCTCACCACGCAGGCAAACAGCTACAAGGCTTAATGCCCCATTCAATCCCAAATCAGACTCCTAGATTTACAGATGACATAAAGCTGCTGGAACATACCAAATCTAAAGCTCCCTAATGTTTGACTGCTTATCTGACCTGCTCCTCTGCAGAAATTGCACCTCTTGGAAAACTGACAGAAATTACAAAGATGGTGTCAAAGATCAGAAAAATGGATGCAAAGTTTCCACCTGAAGTTGAAGCCCTTTTTGATATATTTTGATTGTGACAAGGTTGAACAGTAAAAAGGCTTCCAAAAAGAATATGATTTATTAAAACCAGAGCCTGCAGGGGGCACTATTGTTCTGTAAATTGGAATAGTGTGAGACAGGTGCAAAGTACACACCTGTTAGCCGATGTCCCTGAAACCAGTGAGAGGACTTATAGGAGCCTAGCATTTCATAGGTTTTTAAAAATGGACTCTGGGCAGTTTAAGTTAAACTCAGATTACTTTTTAGGTGATCCTAAACTGAGACAATGATTGTTATTTAATGAATTATTTTTTATTCTGTTCTTATTTATTTGTTGATGTTTCATTCTTGGGAGAAAATGCTGCACATTTCCAACGTGTATTTTCATGGTGTTTTTATCTCGTGTGCTGTTGAACGGTATTTTTTACTTGCCCAACATGTTTCCATGTATAGTTCATGTGCTTTTGGAGAAAGTCTAAGAGAAATGACCTCACTTTTTGTTTTATAGCTTCCTGTCTTTTGTTAAAGTGTGTCATCTCACTTGAAGTGTGTAAGAGGAGTGTTTCTCTTAAAGAAACAGTAGTCACCTTTTTATGAAGTCCCCATGTTGCATGACTGCAGGGGAAGTGACACATCTTGGCTTGCGTAAAATGCCATAACATTCTAATCTAATCTGCTCTTTGCTGCCTACCTCAGCAAAGGTTGCAAAAACCTTCAGAAAAATGCTTCAGAGTTATGTGAAGGGTGGGTGTGTGACTCAGATGACAAGGCCATTTGATGTCTGAAACATAAACAGAACTCCAGTGTTGATTCTGTTGTTATGGAGCCTGCTGCTTCCTCAGACCACTTCCAGCCATGTTGCATCAGCAGGAGCAGTCACCACCCGATCCTGGACATGGATCTGATGGATCTGCTGTTATTTAGGCTACCACTGGCCAGATGTGCTTCTTTTAATTCTGGTGAAAGAGTAAAGCTAATCATGGAAGTAACTCCTCAGGTACTGGCTCTCTCCCTAATGTGATCACTGTAAATAGAATTCTTAATGTACAGATGAATGTGAATAGTAGCACGGTTATTGTACAGGTAGGATACTGTGTGTGCACTGTCACTCAACAAGCTCTGATCCTCTCTGGGTGTGATGTTGCTGTCAGCTTTTTCTATTGTTTTTATTTCCTACTTTGCCATATAGACGGTCAGAGGACTGAAAGCACCCAGAAATCAGAACCGCAACAATCCGAACTGTAAATATGACCTGAAACTCAGAGCTCAACTCTCAAATAAAAATGGGTTTAACTGTTTAACTTGTGTTTCTCCTAACATTTCAATTTAAATCACTCCAATACATTAACAGCACATTTTACAAGATTAACCTGTAACATTGCTTGTTTGTAAAAAATAGCAAATCAGCCAATTCCATGTGAGCACCTTAGTTTAGGCTTCTAGCTATGCTGAAGATGACTTGCTGAAATTCAAACTGAGAATGAGAATGAAGAGGAAAGATTTTTGCAAGCTTGAATGTGGAATGGTTGTTGGTGCCAGGAAAGGTGATCTAAGTGGTTCAAAAACTGCTGATCTTCTAGGAATTTAATGCAGAACTATCTCTGGTTTACAGAAAATGATCCAAAAACAAGAAATAACTAGTAAGCAGACATTAGGTGAAGAAATAATGCTATGTTGTTGTCAGAGAAGAGTGGGCTTACTGGTTTGAGACACCAAACCAGTAACAACGGACATGCGGAACCCTAAATCAGAAGGGCTGCAGCAGCTGCAGACCATACTGGGTTATGGTATCTTTAATGTCCCCAGCAGACAGTTTGTCTACAGCAACAGAGAATACACTCAGCAGGGAGCCACTCCTGTCTGCTGAGAACAAGAAACAGAGGTTTCAGTTCTCAGACGCTTCCAGAAAATTGGACTATAACTGACCGAAAATAGATATTCTGGTCTTATGAGACATGATTTTAGGCATGACTTTCAGATTATGGTGAGTCAGAATGTGAAATAAACAACATTAACACATGGATCCATCCATTGTGGATGGTTCAAGTGGTTAGTGATGGTGTACAGGATACTTTCAAGTATCCTGTACACCATCAGGTAAGTTCAAGCACATTTTCAACTCACCTGTGCATTGTTGCTGACCTTGTCCTTCCCTTTATAACCACAATGCACCCATCTTCTGATGGATGTTTCCAGCGAGATAAGGCACCATGCCACAAATCACCCTATGCAGGTTTATTAAATATGAAAATGAGCTCACTGAACTCCGTTGGCCTCCACAGTCACCAGATCTCAGAGCACCTTTGGGTGGTGGTAGAATGTGGGATTAACGTAATAGATAAGCAGCCACCAGATCCACTACTGCTGTGTAATGCTGATGTCAGAACAAACCAGAATCTCTGAGGAATGTTTCTGACACTTGCACCACAAAGAACTGAGGCAGTTCTGCAGGCAACAGGGGTCCAGCTTGGTAGCAAGATGTACATAGTGGCCGATGAGTACAAATGTTACTTTGGAAGGAAAAAAAATAGTTTGTAATTTGTAGTCCTGCCCATTCACACTCTCTTACACCTTGTATTCATCCACCATTACACGGCATCTGTGCACAACTTTGGGTTTATGTGCTTTCCCTGAGAACACTTTAATATGTGCTGGAATCAACCCCGCAGCCTTACACTTACCAGACGTTCCCTCCTCCCACTGAGTCACAGCTGCCCACTCATGTTCATCAGCAAAGTAAAAGTCTGATTTAGGTTTGAAACTTGGATTTCTCAGCTGGGATAAGAACGTCGGCTTATACGTTTCCTGTATGTGTTAAAGGAGTTAATGGGAAGACACTTCCTGTTGTAGACATTTCTGTCCAAAACAGACAAGTTATTAAAGCTGCAACAAGTTTCCAGAGCTTCAGCTTCTCACATACACTTTATCGTCAACCTCTGCGTTGCCTTCCAAAGCCCTAATTCATTCTTCTATGTCCCTCTCAGACACTCAGATACTTCAACTCTCACCCCCAACCAGGAGGAAGCCTCCCCCTTTTTAACTGGTAGGACTCAGACTTAGAGCAGCCAGCTCTCATACTAAGATGTGAACCACCTGAATGTACAGTGATCATGGTTGTTTGAAGACAGAAGCAGAACCACATCATCTGCAAAAAAGACCCTGAGGATTTGCAGCTCTTCTTCATTTCATTTTCTGTTCCAGAATGACAGCGTCATGATCAGGGCTGACTGTTACTCCATGAACTGATTAACCCCTTAACTGTCACCATAAAAATGTTTGCATATAAGTAGTCAATGGGTCCGTGAAGACTCTGGTGTCCTCATGACAGTTAAGGGAGGGGTTAAAGCTCTTCCCCATTTTTACCTTCAATTTGCATCATCCATCACATGTGGCCTGTGTATCAGCAAACACTCTGAAACTGACGTCAGGAAAAGCTTGCTGAAAGCAGCAAGTTTTTACTTCTGTTTTCAAGCTGGACAGATGTTTTAAATGCTCAAACAATTAATGCAAAACAAACTGATTCCTGCCTGCCAGTTCCAGTTAAATTTAACTGGCAATTGTGAAGTTTATAACAGCAAATCATGAATGGTTAAAACATTAGAAAAAAATTAACAATATACTTTCAGGTGTGTCCTTATTGTGAGGGGTTTTCTTGTGGTATAATTTTTTTGTTTTTCCAGGATAAATGATGTGGTCACTGATTTATGGTTTTGTTCCCTCAGGTTTGTTTTGTGCAGGTTTAAAACACAGCTTATGGTTTTAAATTTGACCAGGTTATTGTGTTGTATTGCCTGTGGGGGGAAATCTGTTGGTTTAACAGTATGAGTAAATGTGTCAGTGTCTGGATATCCTTTAGATGTTGATGTTTTGCTTTCATGTACATAGACGTGATGTTTTTAAGATGGTGCTGATGGCTCTCCGGGTGCTGCGGTTCGCTCCTTCACTCAGATTTTTTAAGTCATTATAGCAGACAGTTTTCACAGGAATGTTTCATTGCTGAGCCTAAATCACGTAATCATTTAAACATAACATGGCACCTCCACTCACAGGCTGACTTAGTTTACACATGTGTTATATCTGTATATCTGTATAACTTGCAGTGACATCACAAAACATACCTGGAGCTTGTCTTGGAGGACGAGCAGTGAGCATAGCCATGGCCATACGTGCTGGAATATCAAAGGAAGAAAGTATCAGAAACAGTTTTTAAAGGAAAACAGAGAGAACTGCTTGGTATTGTCAGTGGAACGCAAACAGTTTGCATGTGGTTGGGTAAGAAATGTGTCAGAAAAGTTTCCTTTTATTTAACTTTTGGCAAAAACCTCCAACTCATCTGTTTGAGTTCACTCCCAACTCAACAGGCTCCCAGTGTGTTTAAAACAATGAATGGATAGTTACCACATAAATTTCTTTGCAAATTTATGTGTTTGGATTAGGATAGCAATTTCAAGCAAATTAAGTTTTAAAGACCCCACATCTGTAAAAATTGTGTCGGTATGCTGAGACCTCGATGTAACCCACAGCATCAACAACAAATACTCTCCCTGCAGGGATATGACGATGCCAGAGAGCAACCCAGGAAGACATCATCAGACAGGGCACGGTGTTGTACTGGATCATCAGTCCTCCTATGCTTTTATGGCAACCAGAACATCTTTGTTGAATGTTACTGGAAATATAATACTGGTGCTGTTACAAAAGGCTCCTGAATTTTAACCAACAAATAATGCAAATGTGTTCTTAGATGCTTTTGGAAGATGGGAACATTCTCTATAAATGTTTCACTTTAAAGATGGTGTTCACACATAATTTTCATAGCAAGCTTGGCTATACAGCCCAAGTCAAGACCAGAAGAGAACACGTCTACAAGTCAACCAAACTCTTACTGCTCTTAAAAGAAACGGTTAAAGAGGTTTTGAGTTGACTGCAGCTGGGAAACATCTGACAGATGCTGTTAGATATGCTTGCAGCTTTTAGCTAAAATGAGGTCTTATATATGCAAAAAAAAAAAAAAAAAAAAAAAAAAAAAAAAAAAAAAGAAAGAAAGAAAGAAAGAAAGAACCCTAATGTCTACAGACCCTGAAACGGCTAATTCCACCTCTGCCCCACAGAGATGAGAAAATGTCTCGGAATGGATGTCCTCTATGTGAAGTGAGTGAAAAATTCATCATTCACCTCACTTTCTTTAAAAGCCTGTCTCTTTGGAAGCTAAACGCTGTGGATCTGCAGGGACAGGCAGCTCTAAATGTGTCTTCATTAATGTGGACAGTTGGAGTGTCTTTGCAGGTACTTTACTCTGTTTATTTGGATTTATTTCATTCATTCCAAGCAGACTGGCAGTTTTTTTTTTTTTTGTTTGTTTGTTTTTTTTTTTTTTAACATGCTCCGGAAACGTCAAAGCCCTCAGAAACAGGAAGTTCTAGCGTGATTTTCTACTCTTGGTGAAACTCATTTTTAATCGAGACTCTTTTCAATGGAGCGCGGCTTTCAACGTGGGCGACAGAGCGCAGATAAATGGAGGTTCTGACAGGCAGTCGGGACTTGGTCCGCGAATAGGAAGGCAGAGACATGGAGGAGGAGAACAGCTGCTGGTGCGCCTACGAGGGAGGAGCAGAGGCAGGAGCAGAGGCAGGGGCCGCGGCAGGGGCAGACCTTCGGTGCCACAGGAGCCGTCACATTCAGCTCCAGAAGGAAAGGCACCGACGACGGATGGCCCAGTTTGTGGCAGCGGGGCTCCTTCTGCTGCTCTGCGGAGTTCTGGCGGTATTCCTGACGTTCACGCAGGAGAGGCCATGCGACCGTGCGACCGACCGTCAGGTAGCTGACCCTATTTTTTGATATATTCTCCATTGCTGTTATGTACCGCATCTGAAAAAAATGATCGTTTAGAAGCTGCTGACAGTGCAGCAGGGTGGAAAGTTGTTTTTTAAAGTGCGCAACAGGTGAAGAAGTTCTGTCAGCAGCGATGTCAAGGTTTGTTCCCTCGTGCAGGATGAATATATATATATATATATATATATATATATATATATATATATATATATATATATATATATATATATATATATATATATGGAGTGAACATAGGCAGAGGTTGGCTTCACCGAACCCAACTTTCTGCGCATGCACGTGCTGGTTGTAGATGTGTGTTTTTATGACCGCGCTACGACATGTCTGCGTGGACTGAGTCCCACGGAGCCGGTTTAGCCGAGAGAGAAGACAACTCTGTTTAGGTTGGGAAAAGGGAAAGCCCCTTGTTTTCTCATTCACTCTTCACTGTTAGTCTCCGGAAGTGGACTGGAAATTCAGCTTCTTTTTGAATGGAGTAGAGAATAGAACTGCTCATGACAGTCAAACCACCGTGTAGTGTCATTACAGGGATACAGAAGGATCAGAAGAAAAGAGGTACCAAAGCCTTCCACACTTTACACTAAGATGGAGCCACATTTTTTAGGAACATGTATTTGTGGCTTGGGCTGCACAGTTGAGCATGTGGATTCTGCCCATAAAAAAATCCTTTCTGCCAATAGCTAGCAGCTTTTGGTGGAGACAGTGTGATGATGTGGGGTAGTATGTCCCCTATTGGACAGGCCGGCCATCAATGGAAGCAATCTCAATGCAGCGACATGGAGATGTGATCCTGCAACCTGCCCCATCATATATTTCCACTCTTAGCCAGTGTTGTATTGTCGGTCAACACGTGTGTTCCAGGATGACCAAACAAAACTACATGAGCTGTCTTGTTACAAAGCCTGGTTGAGGAGGAGGATGTCATCCCTCAGTGAGTGACCAAACTGATGATCAGATGGTTGAGGAGGTGCCAGACTGTAGCAGTAGTGTACGGTTCTCTGACGTTCTCCTAACGTTTCTTTTTGTTAAATGAATAAATTAGGTACAGCCAATATGAGATGTTTCTTTAAACTTCAATCATCCAGTCATATCAATGTTACCAGTCAAGAGCAGAATATGCAGTTTAGCACTGGTAGAGTTGCTTTGGCAAGCTTTCTTGCCACAATCCCCAACCCTTAAAACAATGCACCATTTAAAAGGAAGTTTAAAATAATACATTTTTTTCAGAGACATAGAATCTTCTCAACATTTATTGAAATCAAGCTTTTTTTTTAAATGTCCATTTTTTAGAGGTAGGAATGCCCTGATCCGGCCTTTACTGGCCTTTGCTGACTTCTGGTTTTCTTTGAGGTCTAATCTGTCAGTCTGGATTTTAGCCAAACCCTGTTCTCTCTCCAAGTACTACAAAACAAACAGACCCATTTGTGAAAACTTTATTTTATTTTACCAGTTAAATGTAACAAACTTTGACTCTAAAATAACATCCATTGGCTCTCTTCTGATCACTGAGTGCATTGAAGAATATATAATATAAGAATATAAAAAACAAGACTTTTCTGCTTAGTTGGATGTTATGAGCTGGAACACAGTCTGATTTTTCCGTATTTGAGCCGCAGATGTTCAGACATCTATTAGGAGAGACCAAAATAGATATGATGAAAACGGAGCAGTTTCGAGATCAAATTAGACAAGCAAGGCCTAAACAGTTTGGACATGTGCAAAGGACGGGTTGTGGAAATGTTAGACACAGGATTTTGTTTATGAGACTGAGGGGAGGAGAAAAGGAAACCACAGAAAAGGTTCATGGATGTAGTGAAGGAGGATAGTGCAGGTGGATCGCAGGGACCAATGCTGTCCATATGTTCAGTCCAGGAAAATGAGATTTTAGACTCCTCTGTTGTTACAGTTTTGTAATGTATTTAAAGCAGCCAGACTCGCTACACCAGCTAAGTATTCCACACAGAGCTTCTTACTGAACCAGTTTTAGCCATGTATAAAGTTATGGGATGTAATAATGTAAAGGTTTGTCACACATATTGTAATATGAAGGTTGTTTGGCTGCAGAACATGTCTTCAACAGCATTCACATAGACTGTTGTTAGCTCATGCTCTGCATGTTTTAGAAGTCATGCTGCAGCTGTACTTTAGCACCATAAACTAGCTGCAGTGTGGCTGGTTAGGTTTTTAAAAAGAACTGCCTGTAACACAACAGCTGTTTAACACTGATTTATAAAACTGTCCTGTTTCTCTGTTTTAATGAAGTCTTTGTGGTTTTTTTCTTGCAGACCAAGCCTGAGTCTGACAGGCAGTCATCAGGTAAATGTCTTGTTTGGTGACATTTTGCTATTAAAGTCTGTTTTTGTTTCACATATCATTGGTTAAAAGTAAAACATTTTGCATCTTTCCTTTAGGCCTTGCTGAAAAACTGCTGCAACCTCAAAGTGCACAGAAGCTTCCAAGTGCCATGTTGACAGGTAAAGATGTTTTGTAGGCTAAAAATGGGAATAAAGTAGAACTTTCCTGGGTTTCTGTTCATAAGCAGGCCTGGCAACCCTGACCTCTAAGTTTCTCTCATTTATTGACCTCTCCCCACTTTTGTGTGCCTTATAAGGAACTATTCTGGTATTTATAGGAAAGTGTTTTGAAACAGGCCAGAGTAGCATCTTGACATGATTTTCTTCCAGAAAAATACTGAAATATTGAGGTAATGTACTCTGGGATTATCTAGCCTACTGATCCTCAGGTCACACATAAATGTTTTGCAGACGTCCCCAGAATGTAATTTCTTCTTTCTTATTTTGGGAAAGTCCCCATTCGACCCTTTTTTAGATCATGTGTTAGATTACACCTGAGGGATAGGCCACGCTCCTCCTTCCCAATGGAATCTGCTGAGTTTGTCCCTTTACAGCCAGATGCTGCACAGTCGTTTTACACAATTAGCCCTTCATGTTTCACTCTCACTGTTCCAATAATATGGAAAAAAAAAAGAATAAGATGGGAAGAAAATAAATGCGTTCCTTTTTTTGAGTTTAATGGCATAATCCAGTAGAAGTGTCCTCATAAAACTTTGCCTCCAAACAACTGTGTTTGGCTTGTCTGCAAGTTTTCATTTCAACTAAAGATAATCGTTTTCTATTCCTGCTGTCATACAGTTTCCTATCTGCCACATATGTTTAAAACATTAAAAAAAGCTTTATACTTGGGTCTGAATAACAAAAAGTATTGCACATTTAGTGGACCATCAGTCATGAAGATGAAATATGGGTTTATTTGCAGAGGCTTGGAATCACAACTGCCTGTGAGTAGTGGAGATCTTGTGACCCCTCTAAAAATGCTTATTTCAATAGTTCAAACAGCAAGTATACCTTAAATACCTAGCATGTAACTGTGCGCCGCTCTGACCTAAAGAAACCAATCAGAGCCAGGAGGAGGGGCTTAGCGCTGCCAATCACCCTCGTGTTCGCGCTGCTAAATGTGCTGATGGTGGAGAAACAGCTCACCGCTCCAGGAAAACTGTTTATCCGCCATCATCGGTGGCCATGCTAACTAGCCTTAGCATTAGCAGCAGGCTATGTTGTGGTGAACCAGCTGTAGCGTTGGGGGGGAGATGAGCGTACATGAGGGTGATCGACAGCGCTAAGATTGGTTGTGTCTGACTGAGTGGTGGATTTCTGCAGCTTGTACTGGGAGTACTGGGAGAAGGCAGAGGAGCTTGATTTTTTTTCACAGATTATATGTTTGATATACTGTCATGACATAATGATAATTTCAACAAATATGTAAAAAAAAAAAACATTTTTGATAAAAGTTACATACTGCAACTTTAATATGTATTAATACGCACAGTGGAAACCGTCTGAGCACTGCCATAGAAGCTAACATCCACGGTGTTCCATATCTCTGCTCTTGGAGGTACAGCCAATCACTGGAATGGAAAATGCAAAGCAGCCAGTCCAGGCGCACCATTCAAATGCTAGCCAGTAGTGTGTCAAGTACCATTGCACCTAGGTATTACCTTCCCAAGCTGCATTTTCAATCACATATTTTAGATATGCTACACGAAAAAATCCACAAATACTGAACCGCAAATATTCCGGGGTCTAGAGTGCAGTTCAAGAGATTAGCAGCTGTCAGATCATTTCTTAGTGTTTGAGTAAACAGCAGTGGTGCCTGGGACTGATTTTACTGGCACCATGGCAGACCCACTTAGCTGGAGATCACACTATATATGCTACAATATCATGTGTACAAACTCAGTAGTGTGATGAAAGTTTGATCCTGTTCAGAACATGTTGCTTTTGATTGCCAGTGGAGTCCCGTTCTTTCCTCCAGCTCTTCCTTAATCTTGTATGAAATATTAGATGTTACCTGCAAGAAGAAAGTAGATTGCTAATTCTGTTGTGTTTCTGTCCTCACCTTCAGCTCCAGATGGTAACACCACGAATGGAATATATCTTCTTTGGCAACATAAACTTGGAGAGGCGCACATTCAAGGAGGTTTCAACTACTCCGACGGGAGTCTTGTAGTGCCCAAACGAGGCCTCTACAGAGTCTTCCTGCAGGTTACATACGAGGCTGACGGCACAGATTGTCCTGATACTGGTTTCCAGACGGTCTCCAACAGGGTGTATAACTTCAGACAAGGTTACGAAAAAGACGAACCGCTCCTGACAGCAGTGGACATAGTGGCTTGCATCCATGGAGTCTGGAAAAAATCTCTCTTTACATCTGGCTTATTTAAACTGGATACTAATGACAAACTACGTGTAACTTCTTCTCATCCAAACAGCATAGCTAAAAATGAACACCAGTTATTCTTTGGCGCTGAGCTTGTGTTCGATGAGTGGCCAGATAGCTAGTGATTCCTGAGTCTAACGATGCAGTTGCTTCAGTCAGGATTCAACTAACCGGTGTAGGTTTATGGTTTACTTTAAAGTAATCAGTCCACTTGTGTAGCACTGAGTAGAACGTTGTCAGCAGCAGGTTAGTTTCCTTTCCACGTCTTCTTTTTACTAACAGCTGCCTAAACATTGATGCAATTAAACTACACTAATCAAATGTGTGTATTTTGCAGCACATTCTATTCTATGTTAAATTTCCTGATATATATTCCATTTATTATATTACCTATTCTTCGGGGATAAAAGATTTTTGTGTTTTTAGAAAGCTTTTAATTTATTCTAATTTAACATAAAAGGGACCTGTACTATGGGGCTTATGTCAGGCTGGGAGTTGTTTTATATTGTTTTTTTATTATTATTTCCTATTAGTCTGGAGCATTAAGGTGATTCACTGGAAAACACATTGTTATGAAGCAAGTAACCAAGTACATACCTGAGGGAGAATTTCTGCCTTGTTCATGTGGTGAATGTCTCATTAAGCATTCATGTTCCCAGGATTTAGGACAACCATGACTTTGTCTATTTTTAGAAGCAAATGCATACAGATAAGTGCATTGCATTCATTTAAATCTGATCTTGGCCATCATCAATTTGCTTCTTATTATTTATTTTTTATAAAAGCCTGTAAGGCAAATCATTTGAAATGTAGCCCTTTGTTGGAGACAGTAATTTGACCAGGTGAAATCCTAACTAGCTGTTACTAAAAAAAACCCTAAGGTCAGCGAGTCTTTTAGAGCCACTATAAAAGCGGTGTAATACTTCATTTGGATGAAAATAATGAAGATTTAAAGGGCCGGTATATATATATATATATATATATATATATATATATATATATATATATATATATATATATATATATATATATATATATATATATATGAAACGATTTGTCTCCCACTTCTTTGAGACTAGCGATTGCTAAAGATAGGAGGCAGACAACAGACAAGCAGGAAGAACTGAGCCAGACAGTAATGAAGGATCTGGAGAATAGAGGGAACCAAACAGGAAGCTGTTCCACTAAAATCACAGTTTCTGCAGAGTAACTCCATGCAAGGTTGATGGGATTTAATTAACCCAGGCTTTACAGTTTAATAAATCACCTTTGAAGCGTACCGAGCACTAGAATCAGATAGTCAGGCACAAAACCTTCCCACTTCCACTGTAGTCAAAGTGGTATAAGTGTAATAGAGCTCTGTCATGAATATACCAAAGTATATTAAAGTATGGTTTTTACTTTCTTTTTAAAGTCCTGCTGCCTGCCAGCAGAGGACTGTCTCAACAGCTCTGTGAGACACTGGTTTTTTTAACTGATGATGGAAAAAAAACAGACATGTTCAAAATGGAAACACAAAGGATGGGTTTGGTGAAAACCTTTAGCTAAAGTTCTGTGTGCTGCCGGTTTTGACCTGAGGATGGAATAAATGCGTTGATGCACAGTTCTGAAAACCTTGATATATATGAGAATCCTGTTGAAATATTTATATGGCTTTTCACTGTGTTATTTTTCTATTAAAGGTGCTGCATTATGATATGCTAAAATGATTGTTTAAATCATAGCTTGCAAGTTGTTCTGTGTTCTCCAGTTAATGCTGTGATTTCACTCTTAAAATGCAATTCCCATCTGTGAACTCTATAGTTGTGTGGGTGTGTGTTGGTCAGGGTTTCTGCAATAAAGATGAATTGTAAAAAAAAAACATCTTCAGTAATATGGCATCATTTCTCAATTTGTGCATTGTGAGGAATCTAAATGAACCTCCCAAAAAGCATGCCGTTCCCAGGAAAAGAGCGAAAAGGCCCCACTCATCCTCAGCCGACAAAAAGTTGGTGTGTAATTATGATGAACAGGAGCAACTGGTCTAGTTTTAGTTTTTGCAATGAGTGGCAGGAACTTGCAATATTCTTCATAATTTACATAACCTGGCAGAATTTTTAAATATGATTAATTGCGACTATAAAAAGTATTCACCCCCTTAGATGTTTTACGCTTTTATTGCTTTTACAAATCAATCATGATCAATAAAATTTGCCTTTTTTAAACAAAAACATGCAAAAAACACTTTAATATCAAAATGGAAACTGGTTTATACAAAAATAAAGACTAATAAAATATTTACCATAAAAGAAGTGATTCCATAAATATTCACCCCCTTTAAAGTGAGTGGCCTAATTCAACAGCGGTCCAGCCAGTTGGTGCTGGTCGTCCCCCAATGAGTGAATGGAGGTCAGCTGAGTGCAGTGAGTGTCTCCAGTGATTGTGGCATAAAGACAGCTGTGTCTGGAAGGTCCATCCACTGGGTCATCAGTATTCCTGGCTCCCATCGCAGCGTGAAGACCAGAGAACACTCCAGCCAACCAGAGAAAAGGTGATTGAGACGTGTCAGTCGGGGGACGGATGCAGAAACATCTCTCAGGCCCGGAACATCCCCTGGAGTTCAGTTAAATCCACCAAGACGTGAAGGAACCTGGTCCGTGTGTAAAGCTGTCTAAATCAGGCCGTCTTCACAGCCTGAGTGGCCGCGGCTTGTGAGAGACCAGGTTACCATGGCTACGCTGAAGGAGCTTCAAGCTTCAGCAGCTGAGATGGAGGGACTCTGCAGACAACTGTTGCCCTGGTTCTTCAAAAAAAATAACACTGATGTTTTCTTTTTTCAAATTATTAAACAGATGATTGTAGCAGTACTTAGAATAAAGATAAAAATGTGACCTCAAACCTCTTTTATTAGAAATGAATACATATATCAGATTACAGTTCAAACAGTAAGAAGTCCTTGTAAACAGAGACACTAGTACAGTAGCCATCCAGTTTCCTACCGTTGGTCTTGAAGTTCTGTTCATCAAAACTCTCACAGTCATTATCATCATTATCTTCAGAAGCCGTAACCATAACAGCAGCAGTTGTAATTTGTTGTATTAGGGCAGAGCCCCCCAAGATGGCTGCGGCCTCAGGCACCTGTCTACTTGGACGGGCTGTACTGAAATGTAATTTCCCCCCTGGAGGGCTAATAAAGGTATTTGTAGTCGTATTATAAAATGAATTATCTATAATGTTTAAAGTACAGTGTAAAATATGCAAATGTTAGAAGTCACAACAATATCCACTACAAAACAGATACAAATCTGCAGCACACGACTACATTGTCCTACATGTTTCAAAAATGTCCTGCCTGAGACCCTCCCACGTCTGCCTGTTTGGCACAGATCCTGTGATATTTTATTCCAGATTTCAAACTTTTATTTATTTTCTTTTTTTTGTCTGTTTTTGTGATGATCTATGTAAAGTTTTTTGGCTGTCTTGTTGGCTGCTTTGTAAAAGTATATAAAAATCAATAAATGAAGTGGAAGAAAGGTCTTTGGTCTGACATGACCAAAATGAAGCTTTTTGGCCATGAGACCAAATCCTAAGTTTGGCAGACACCAAACACCGTAAACACACTATCCCCACTGTGAAGCATGGAGGCAGTAGCATCATGGTGTGGGGATGCTTCTCTGCAGCAGGTCTTGGAAGGCTTGTAAAGGTAGATGGTCAAATGAGAGCAGCAACCTATAGAGAAATCCTGGAGGACAGTTAGGACATGAGCCAGAGAACTACGGCTTCAGAGAAGTTTTATGTTCCAGCAGGACGACGACCCCAAGCATCCAGCTGAAGCTACACGGAGATGGTTTGAAGACAAGGTGGATGTTCTGGAGTGGCCCAGTCAAAGGCCAGACCTGTTCCCAGCTGATCCCCAGCAACCTGACAGAGCTGGAAGAGTTTAGCAGGAAGAATGGAGGAAAACTGCAGCGTCCAGATGAGCAGCCTGACAGAGACCTGACCACACTGACTCCCTGCTGGGGCGGCAGCCAGAGGTGCAGCTATGAAATGCTGACTGGACGTGGTGGGGGGGTATGTAAGCACTTATTATATGTTACATATTTTTCTTTTTTTATCATTTTTATTTTGCAGAAATCAGTTTTAACTTTGACATTAAAGGGTTTTTTTTAATTGTTGAACTGTACCTGTTGGTTTACCAGAAACTAAGAACCGCTTCATCCAATCAAAACACGGTCTTGTTTGTTTTGTTTTTCTTTGTCATCTTCTGCTCCACGTTTCCTGGCTACACAAGGAGCTTTGTTTGTGCATCCATGTGGGATTTCCAGATGTTAACCTGTAAAAAAGTGTTTTTTGCGCTTAAATGTTTTATTTATGTTTAATATTTTTGATTTTTGTCAAACTTGAAATCTAGCAGATAACCAAACACATTTTTATATTTGATAAAAGTGAGCAAATACAAAAAGCTGTTTTCAAGTGACAATTTTTATTTATCAAGAAAAATCAACGAACCCAAAACTATTCATGATTCAACAGTAAGAGACAAAGATGGTCTCTGTGGAAATGTTCTAAAACTGCTGACCAAAAACGCCATGAAAACCCAACTCACATATCTCAAAAAAAAAAGAAAACATCCTGATGATTTTTAAAAACTTTTAGGAAACTATTCTGTGGACAGCACACCACTCAAACACGGTGGTGCTAGCGATAGTGTGGGGACGCTTTGCAGTTTCATGACCTAAGTGACTTCCTGTAATTGATGGTTGCATGAATTCTGCTCTCCTTTTGAAAATGCTAAAGAAGACTGTCTAGGTATCAGTTTGTGACCTTAAGCTCAAGCACACCTTTGGTTATGCTGCAGAACAATGATCTGAAGCAGAGCAACACGCACCTCTGAGTGATTAAAAAAGAAACAAATAAGAGGTTTGGGAAAGGCCTAGTCAAAGTCTGGGCTTTAATCTGACTGAGATACTGAGGCTTGATCTTACAGATTTTTTTGGTGCATTTCTCAAATCATCCTCGACATTTTCAAAACCATAAGTTCATTTCTCAAAATAATTCATACCAACAGCAAAACACCTTGCAGGATTACCTGCAAAGGTTAGTCTCTTCCTAATCTAAGAGACTAGACAAGATTCACATTTACGCTGTTACTTTAATGTGTTGACAGATCAAGTCATTGTGATCCAGAAAGGAACAGACAGCAGTGCAGAGCACAAAGGAAAAAAAAAAGAGTAGAAAAGGAAACAGAAGACAATCTCCTGAAGGAAAACTGTACATGCAGTGCTGTAGGAATTACAGAGCAGTCTTTCTATGCTTTCTATCTCCATGCTGAGAATAATTCCTCAAAAGGGTTAAGGAATGAGGAGTAAGGTGAGGGGAACTCCATCAGCATCCTGTTGAGGGTCACAAACCATTGCCTGATGATGCTGGAGTGATGGAAACTGGCAGACGTCCTCAGCCTCTTCTGCCTCTTCCTCTGTTTTGCCTCCTAACTCCTCTGCCACAACCTCACTCCCCTTCCTCTCTCTGGCCGTTGACCCCGTCCAAATCCTTGTCCTTCCATTCTCAGAAATATAACATGGTGTTGTGCTCCACCTATATACACTATATATTTGCCAGTTGATGGTTATGAGATGCACCTCTGAGCTATTTCAGAATACTGGTTGATGGTTGGTTGATCTAATGCTTCACACATTTACCTATGCTCGATAAACTCACCAGTTCAGGGCAGATTTAGAAAAAAAGTCTAATGGAAATGTATAGAAATATGCTGACATATTATAACAACCTGTTCAAGCATTTTGCATTTTAAGACTTACACAATGACCTTATGCTCAAATATTGTGGAGGTTGAGACTATTCAACCAAGACCCATATAATACATTTTGATCAACATGACATAAGCAATTGAAAATGCAGGAAAAAGCAGAGAATTGTACATAATCATTTGCAATATGTTCACAGATATGAGAAACTGCTTGTTTGATGAGCACAAGTGAGAAAATGATTTGAAATTTGAACAAGTAGTTTTGAGAATTTTAATTCCGTTCTGAGAAATGCAACAAAGTAACTGAGAAAAACTGTAAAGGGTCTATTCATGTAAAAAAAAAAAAAAAAAAAAAAAAAAAAAAAAAAAAAAAAAAAAACTTGGCTGAATTATAAGAATCTGTAAAGAATAGAGAAACAAAATTCCTCCACTGTGATGTAGAAGACTCATTACTTGTTACTTTACTTGGGTAAAATGTAAACAGAACTGGATTTTTGGAACCACTGTGTTCATGCAACATGTTTTAAAAGGGAGGTTTTCTTTCCTCCTGACTAGATTTCCTTCCTGAGTGTCCCTCTCTCTCCCACACACATTCTTCTAGATCTTGCAATGCCCCTAATCTAAACAGATACACCCTCATTTCAAACCCATTCAATTTACTTTTCAAACTGAAGTTTTATTTCTCTCCACACAAAATATGTCAGCTCACTTCAGAAAAATCTCCTTTTTACCCCCTAGCACATCCCTGGTTGTGTGCCTCTTCCAGTTACAGCTCATTTCGACATCTTGGTGCTCTTTTTTTTGTTGCATACAACCAGAGGTTTAAAATCTAGTTTTCTTATTTTTAGCCTGGAGATTATTTACTCTATTATCAAACTGCCTTGATGCAGTTTTTAATATAAACTAGGACTTTTTAACAGTGAAACTGTTACATTTGGGGGGGAATTGATTGTTTTTGTTGAAATTGTTGAAATGGTTGTTTTGTTAGTGGTGCAAGTTTTCAGGCAACATTAAACAAAATGAGTTAAAAAGAATGAAACTTGAATATTCTCACTTTTTGTCTGTCTTCAGCTTCTGACTTCATTCTCTATTTGATAAAACATCTGGACTTATGCAACATTTTCAGGAAAGAGGATTTCTGCATTCTTGCGTCATCCCTGTTAAAATCATGCAGAGACAGGCCTGCATGCACTATTCTGAACAAAAGCTACGGGCAGTGCATCAAGGAAACCTGTAAAGCTTGATAAAGCAATAATCATGAAGTTGCATTTTTCAAAATTTAAACTGTTTACTGGATGCTTTTCAATCCAAGGTCATGGGGGGAGTAAATGCTGGATAGCCAGAGTACCCAGAGTACATGCAAACAGACCCCAGGCCTGGATTTGAACCCAGGACCTTCTCACTGCAAGGCAACAGTGCTTCCAACTCCACCGTCATGCAGCACCTTCCACATCATTTTATTGTGTTGTCATAATTGATACATTCTGTAAATATTGGCTTTTCCAAACTAGAAAGATCTAGTCTGTATGCCTACCCTCAAAAACATGGATCAACTATATATGGCATGAAGGAGTTAAGGCTTCTCACTATCAACTATACTTATGAGAAAAAGGTCTGATTTTTCAGTGTGCGTGGTGTTAAGGTGGTCAGTGCTGGTTGTTCTCACATCTTGTAGGTCAGGGGCGTCAATCTCATTTTCATTTCTGGCTGCTTCAGGATCTTGAATGTCCTCAAAGAGCCGATTGTGGCAGAATGTATTGGTAGAAGTACCTATTAACAAACTGTTGAAATATTATAGCTTTCTCTGCATTCGATTTGTACTTCTTAAGCGTAAATGAAGTTTAACATCTTTTCATATTGATGTAATTTGGAACCATATAAATAAAAACCAATTTGATTTAACTGATAAAATAATATTTAAGTGTAAAACTGTTCCCATCTGAGGTCTAGAGGGCCACAGAAATAGCTATGGCGGTCTGGATTTGGCCCAGGGTCTTGAGTTTGACACATATGTTGTAGGTCTTTAAGTTATTAATTTCATAACTATTTTGATGTCCCCTGACAGCAAGAACAGACCCTTAGCTTTCTTCAGTGCATCAAATAGGATTTTATTGAAGAATGTCAGTCATAGCAACTTGCAGAAAACATACAATTAACATGATATTTATAAACTCTTTAAAAAGTCTCACAACCTCACTGTTACAGATTAAGCCACACTTTTCCTTGTTTTGAAGCCAGTTAGCATTAACAAAATTGTTTCTATTTGCTAACTGCTAGAATGTAGAAATAGAGACTATTTGAAAAAATATATACATATCTGGCCTCTGGGATGACCTCCAGAGCTCCAGTGTTGGTTCTTGGAAGCTCTTGGCTCGGCTGCAGAACTCTGATGTCCCTGCTTCTTTCAGAACTAAAATTCCTTGTGTTGAACACAGTCATCTTTATTCACTTAACAGTTTACATCCCCAGCAGAAGATTAACACTTTTTTTGAAAGTGGATCTCTTTTCCCCTCCTCTGAGGTAATGTCTGTGCTCAGGTATCTTAATCCTAAACTTCCTCTTAGTCTTTCTCATAAGCATAAACAGAATTCTTAAGTTATGTCTGTGGGTCTGAGATCCTACCTCTTAATCAAATTTGATGGCCTTTTTTTAAAAGAGAAAAGAAAACAAACAAACAAAAAATAATTTCTTCTCTTATTCACACTTAAAACAAGGAAAATGGGCTTAAATGAACCAGTTTTCAGGCCCAGTTACCTTCTCAGATCTACATACCAACTAACACATGCACACTGCACTGCTTACATCTTATAGTTGTGCAGGCCATGATCAGCTTTTTCTGTCAGGGACACACTCTGGGGTGCTGTTAGGATTTTGAAACACTTGGGGTTCTGTCAGCTCAGAGAAAAACTCTTAGGTCCTGTTTGAAACTATAAACTCTCGTCTCCCTTGTGATCTCTACAGTACCCATGTCTTCTAAAGACGACAGTAATTGTTTCCTTCTTTTTGTGGTGAAAGTCAGTAATGTCAGGGGAAGCATTTGTCATTTTAACATCAATGTGTCATAACTTTGTTTCTGGTTCCCCATCTTCCCAGTCCCTGAAGATGTTTGATCCAGTAACTATGTGACATTTCATCTTTGCATAACAACATGAAATGATCGACCTGTCCTAACAACATTCTCCATGTCGTGTTGTTTAAAAGGTTTTCCTGCTATTGGCCCTTTTGTTATAGAAATTTGCAATACTTCACTTCAACATCTTTGACAAATTTCAGCCTGGCTTTTGTAAGCTCCACTCCATAAAAACTGCTCTACTCAAAGTTTCTAGTGACATTTTGATGTCAGCTAACTCTGGAGGATCCACTATAATGGTTCTGGATCTTACATCACAATCTTATAAATCACTGAACGGCTCAGCACCAAAATACATTAAAGACCTGTTGTCGTTGTATCAACCTTCAGGACCACTCAGGTCTTCTGGTTCTGGTCTGCTCTGCATCCCCAGAACCAGAACCAAACATGGAGGAGCAGCTTTCAGTTTCTATGCTCCACTAATCTGGAACAAACTTCCAGAAAACTGCAAAACAGCCGAAACACTGAGTTCCTTTAAATCAAGGCTGAAAACCCACCTGTTTAGAGCAGAGCTGCCTTTGATTAGTACCAAGTGGAACATTGATCTATAGTTGCTTGATGATCCTTATGATTTCATTGCATTGATATTTGCTAAATGATTTTGATGATTTTCATGTGTATTTGCTTGATGATATTGATGATTTGACTTCATACTTGCTTGATGATTTTGATGTTTTTGATGATTTGCTGTATACTTGATCGATGTTTTTATGATGTGAAGCACTTTGAACTGCCTTGCTGATGAGATGTGATATACAAATAAACTTGACTTGACAATATCTGCTTTTGACACTGTATATCACAGTACTTTGATGTGGTCGGTTAACTTCTGTCTTTCTGGCAGAACATTTAGCATTTTTCTAGACAGAAGCGGATTTCATAATCTAAGGATTACTCTGGCAGCTGTGACTATCCCCACCTGTATTTCTGTGTTTTGTTGTTCTGATGCGTTAGTTATCATTGTCTGATCCCCTAATAAGCACATTGATGACATAGGGATCAACTTATCCAGCCACTTTCCAATGTATGTAATGCTATTTTCCAGAATGAAAAGCGGTATTTACATTCCCAGATCAGATGTAGAAAGGTTTCTGGTTCTGCTGGACATTTCCAGCATAGATTTTTGACATGTGGACCCATTATATGAAGCTTAGAAGGAGTAAAATAAAATCTGTCCATGATTTTTTAATAAATGAATTTTTCTCTAAACTCTAAATTTTCTACTGTTTGACAGTATTTTTAACTATTCCTCTACACTAAAACGACAGCCAAGGTCTCTCAGACTTTTACTAGTATCCTTTAGTGTGCTAATAAATTATATATAAAATGTAAATGCCTTGTGTTTGATATGAATACATACATTTCTGTGATGGATTATTACCATGTATAAAATTTTCTTTAAAAAAGCAATTTCCAAAAGTTTCCCTTGCTGATAACTCTTTTCTGTTTTTAAACATAAATAAACAGTCTGATGCAAAGAGAGAGGCAGAAATTAAATATGTGTAATTTCATTTTAGTCGTGCAATACAGGAAATGTGTGCATGAAGTTGTTTCCATGGCCTCTCTGAGCTCCTCCCATGCCCAAGTTTTTGCCTCAGCAACTACCCAAGCCTCATGCCGCTTCCGGAGTCCCACAGACCAAAAACACCCTCCTTCTTCAGCCTGACAGCTGGTGTCCACCAGCGGATTCGAAGGTTGCTGCCACGACAGGCACTGACAACCTTGCGACTGCAGCTCCGGTAAGCCGGCTCAGTAATAGAGGCCCACTTGAACTCAATGTCCTCCACCTCCTTCGGAACGTGTTTGAGGCTCTCCCGGAGGTGGGAGTTGGAAGCTCTGTCTCATGGGACACTCTGCCAGGCGTTCCCAGCTCACCCTCAAAATACATTTGGGTCTGACTGGCATCCTCCCCCACCATCAGAGCCAACTCGCCACCAGGTAGTGGTCAGTGGGAGTTGAGCTTATTCTGCAGCAGATCCAAAATGCAGCGGCAAGGGTGCTGTCCTGCACCAACAGAAGGGCTCATATTAATATTGTTTTTCATGTTTTGTTTTCATTTCAAAATCCTGGTCCTGACTTTTAGAGCTCTCCATGGTCAGGCTCCTTCCTACATTTGAGGAGGGAGCCTCTAGTTGTGTCTGTATACTCCCTCTCGAAGGCTGAGGTCATTGGATCAGAATCTTCTCATAGTCCCTTGCACCCGTTTTAAGACCAGAGGAGATCTCTCCTTCCAGGCCGTTGCGCCGAGGCTCTAGAACAAACTCCCGCTCTCATTATGTTCACTTGATTCTGTGGATGCTTTCAAGAGCAAACTTAAAACTTATCTGTTTCGCCAAGCTTTCTAGCCACTGCAGTGTGTCAGCTGTTTTTATGACCATCATGTTTATTTTTACCTCTGTAATGTTGTTTATTTTTGTGTACTTTTACTGTTTTCTCTTATTGTATATTTGTGTACTTTTGTAAAGCCCTTTGTGACCTTCAATGTCTGTGAAAGGTGCTATATAAATAAACTTTTACTAACTTACTTACTCACTCTATGGGAGCAGACTGGAAAAGAAAACACCTTCCAGATGTTGAAGTGAGACCAGTGGAAGAGCTGCTTGAAGAAGGGGTATTAGATCTCTCAACTGCAAATGGAACAGGGATTCCATATGAAGGATGGATAGGAGTTAACTTCACCTTGTTCCAAAAAGAAGCATCTGGAATGACAGACAAACCAGTCCTGGTCCCCATCCTGATTGCAAGGATTAGCCTTAAATGCCACATCGCTCGACTTCAGTGTAATTGAAGAACTGGCTCTGATGAAAGATGGCGATCATATCCCCTCTGGGTTTATGGTCCAGAGGCTCTGTTCTGCACTAGATGTGGCACACAAAACTGCAAGAGGTGTTCTGTCAGTCTTAAAGAGACAAAACCTGGAAAACTCCCCTTACATCACCAGACTGGGTAGGTGAGCAGCAATCATCCCAAAAAGCAAAGGGATAGAAGTGGAATGTGGCCACCCAAGAAAAGAAACCTTATGTGGTTCAGAGTTAATGCTGGAACCAAATCAGGAGACACCATGGCCTGAAGGACTGGCTATCAGAGAGCAGCTGATTCAGATTCCATGCCAAGATAATGGTAAGATCACAGTGACTGTTGAAATTTAACTGACCATGATATTACCCTCTGTGGCCAAATGACGCTTGGCTAGTTGTATGATGTTGATTCAGTCTCTGCACTAAAAACCAAGCGTGTGGAGGGCCAGAAATGGCCAGCCCTCCAATACGAACAGAGTCATGGGACCTGAGTCATCTGTCAGTGAGTCAACAACAGCAGGTAAAGCAGATGCTCAGAGAAGAATGTGGTGTCTTTGCAAAAGATGACTGGGACACAGGAATGATCAAAGATTTGGACATTCAGCTTAAAGATAATGTGGCAGTGCAGAAAACATACAATGCCATCCCTCAACACCTCTACCAGGAAGCAAAAGCACGCTTACAGGATTTACTTAACTGAGGCTGGATCCAGAAATACCACTCCTGTCATGATTCACGTTCTGTCCTGTCCATGCTGTGTTAGTTTTCATTCAATTCACCTGTGTCGCCTGATTGGTGATCTGTGCCACCTGGGCCCTGCTCTACTTAACTCCTCTCAGCCCCTGCCTCCCTGCCAGATTGTCGACAGCTATCAGCCAGTAGAGATCCAGCGTTTCATGCCTTGCCTTCTTGTGTTTCTTCGACCCCTTTCCGTCCACGGATCTTCCCCTCCTGCCAAGCCTGTTACGGATTCCTTTGTTTCTGGATTTCTGGACCCTGACTCAAGCTCCGCCTCACGACCACAGAGTATTGCCTGTCCCTCAAGCTAAGTCTGCTCTCTCTGCCTTCCCGTGTATTACCTCTGCCTGATTATCGTCTAGCCCCTGGTGCTGCATTTGGATCCCCTTGTGGAGACGGTCATTGTTTCATCCTGAGCAGCTGCCAGTTTCCGATACTGAATAAACCTGTTTTTCCTTTACGTACTTCTGTGTGTGGTTGAATTTCCGGGTCTTCCCTGTGAGTCCTTACAACTCCTCATACTCATCACCTGCAGTGTGTGTGAGGAAGAAAGATGGAAGTCTTCGTTTGCGCATAGACAGTGGACTGTTGAACCTTAATAAGTGCAGATTGATGATGATAGGATCCTCAGGAAAGTGACAACTTCTAGAACACAGCTGGTCATCTCAGAGTTCCTAAAACCAGTCATCTACAAATGCCTGCATGGAGACATGGGACACGTGGGTGCAGATCGAATGGTTGCTCTGGCCAGAGATCATTTTTACTGGCCTAAAATGCAACAGCAAATTGAGCACCACATTACCCAAATGTGTCAATGTATAAAAAGAAAGAAACCCAACAGAGTAAACAGGACACTCATCCAGAGTATTAAAACACCTGCATCATTTCAGATGATCTGAACTGACTACTTGCATTTGGAGAAATGTAAGGGAGGTGAAGAATATATACTTGTTGTGGTGGATCATTTCACTAAATATGCACAAGCATATGCAACTAAGGATAAATCTGGGAAAACTACAGCCAGGAAACTCTTTGATGACTTTATCATGTGACTTGGATTCCCATCCATGATACACCAAGACCAATAGGGAATATTAAAACAGTCTCTTCCACAAGCTCCAAAGTTTCTGTGGCATTCGCAGATCCCACACCTCACCTTATCTTCCCCAAGCAAACCCTGCAGAACAATTCAACAGGACTCTGCTTGGAATGTTACACACACTTGAGGAGACTCAGAAATGAGTTGTTTGAGAACAAAAAGTTAATTAAGACAAGTAGTGTAATGGATGAGGAATTTTATTGCATATCATTGAAATGTGTAAAAACACAGTTCTGGGTGTATTGGGTAATTTCCTTGTCCATGGGTAAGATTTGGGGGGTCCAACAATACTTCTATGGACTATTCACCCTTCAGTGCTAATAGATCATAGACAGTACTGTATGATACACATGTAATATTCTTCTTCTGGAAGAGAAGAAGCAAGATGGCATCAGTTAATGAAAATTACACAAACCAACTTTACAATATTGTGGTATTTGTTACTTGCCAGTTAGCTCAGCCTTAATCCTATGTTCTTGTGGATATACTTGTTCTGTACTGCTAAAACCATTAAAGAAAATGTTGTTTAGCAACAATATTTTTTTTTTTTTTTTTTTTTTTTTTTTTTTTTTTTTTTTTTGTGGGGGAGAGGGTTGCACCCTGGAAATATTTTATTTAGATTATTATAATTTTTTTAAGTTATGGATAAAATACTGACACTTTTATTCCTTTATTTAATGTATTTTATTTGCCTATGGAATTTAATTGTTTAAAACATTTTGGTTTGTTATTTCTGTTCATGCGTAGTTTTAGAGAATCTGAATTACGCACTACGTCACTAGTAGTAAAAGATGAAGAAGTTCTGTTGGGTAAAGGTGGTTATCTGTGCGTCCATGCCCGGCTGCTCCAGGGAGAACAATTTAAAAAAATGCGTGCAACGTAGGGCAAATAAAGTTGCCAAACAGAAGGTGGAGTTCTGTCTGTTTCATGAGTGCAACATGCACATCAAACAAGCAGTTTCTCATATCTGTGAACATATTGCAAATGATTATGTACAATTGTCTGCTTTTTCCTGCATTTTCAATTGCTTATGTCATGTTGATCAAAATGTATTATATGGGTCTTGGTTGAATAGTCTCAACCTCCACAACATTTGAGCATAAGGTCATTGTGTAAGTCTTAAAATGCAAAATGCTTGAACAGGTTGTTATAATATGTCAGCATATTTCTGTACATTTCCATTAGACTTTTCTTCTAAATCTGCCCTGAACTGGTGAGTTTATCGAGCATAGGTAAATGTGTGAAGCATTAGATCAACCAACCATCAACCAGTATTCTGAAATAGCTCAGAGGTGCATCTCATAACCATCAACTGGCAAATATATAGTGTATATAGGTGGAGCACAACACCATGTTATATTTCTGAGAATGGAAGGACAAGGATTTGGACGGGGTCAACGGCCAGAGAGAGGAAGGGGAGTGAGGTTGTGGCAGAGGAGTTAGGAGGCAAAACAGAGGAAGAGGCAGAAGAGGCTGAGGACGTCTGCCAGTTTCCATCACTCCAGCATCATCAGGCAATGGTTTGTGACCCTCAACAGGATGCTGATGGAGTTCCCCTCACCTTACTCATCATTCCTAAAAGATTCTTTCCACACTGAATCACCAGAGAGGACATTCTTTGTGATGTGGATGAGGGTTTGTGGCCCAACAGACATGAACATGAGGAGATGTGGGAAGATGGCGCTATAATTCCTACAGCATTGCACGTCAAGTTTTCCTGAAGGAGATCGTCTTCTGTTTCCATTTCTACTTTTTTTCCCCGTTGTGCTCTGCAGTGCTGTATTTTCCTTGCTGTATTATAATGACATTGTCTGTCAAATTACAGTAACAGCGTAAATGTGAATCTTGACCAATCTCTTGCCATTGATCTCCCACAATTACATTTTATAATACTTGTCATCAAAACTTCAGCCTTAGTTCAGAACAGAGCATCCCTCCAGTCACTGCTATATTGACAACATGACTGATCAATCTGACTGTCTTATCTGAACACACTGAAACAAGGACTTGTCGTTCTGAGGCACTGACATGTTCATTGACACATATTTAATTCTGAGAGATGAACTGGGGATTTTGAGAAAGAGACTGGATTTTGCAGGTTATACATAGTGTTTTCCTATTTGTACGAATTGTTTTGAGAAACGCATTAACTGTTTTGCAAATGTTGAAAATGATTCGAGATTTGCAACAAAGCGACTGAGAAAAACTGAAATTTAATTTTAAGGCTATAAGTGGCTTCTGGACATAAAATAATTATTAGTTTTCATAAGTATGATTTTAAAGACATAAAATTTTGTGGATGGGGATGCAGCTGGAGCACCTCTTGCAAGAGTCTACTAAAAGGGGCAGTTGCAGATGAAAAACAACCCCAATCCTGCAGGAGAATACCTGGCTGTGAGTTTGTGACTTTAAGAAGTGGCTAACTTAGGTTAGGCAGCAGGACAATGATTACAAAAACGCATCAGCAAGTCCATGTCTGAATGAGTCAAAATTAGACAGAATGAAGGTTTTGGAGTGGCCCAATCAATCTCTGAACTTAAATCCAATTGAGATGCTTTGGTATCTCAACTGGCCTCGAACAGGTTGCTTAAGCAGGGACACAGGTGCCCTGTGTGGCTGCTGTGTCCTTACAAAATATGCTTTTTTAGTTATGAATTGACTACATGCAATAGGCATTAACAGGAAAAGAAAAGGGCTGTTTGCCATCATCGTATGAAAGAAATGATAGCTCTGCAGAATGGAAATGTGAAGTTGAACGGTGAAGTTGGGAAGAGCAGTTTGCACAGCTATAAACCTACAACTGCTGTGGTTTGTCTTTTCAGTGGTGTGACTCAATATGCAGATATTTTTATTCAAAAAACTGGCAATAAGACACATAAAATGAAAAATGTATTTTTCATGTGACTAGTGTCTTTCCCATAAGTGATGAGGAGTTAGGATAAGGAACCATAAAAAAATACAAGCAATGTGTGGAGGCGGGGGGGAAAAAAACACAAAGGTTCCAAATATTCAAAAAATCCTTGTCTGCCGACATCTGTATGCAACTTGGACTGTAACCAGGAAGATCAGATCATTTAAGAGGATAATTCATGATTAGATAGATAGATAGATAGATAGATAGATAGATAGATAGATAGATAGATAGATAGATAGATAGATAGATAGATAGATATTTTTATTTCTCAATATCACAAAGAGTCCAAACATCCAAATGAGCAAAACAATGACTTCACCACGCATGCATGGCCTAGAACTAATCTGGTGGGGAGCACCTGTTGAGGGTTCTGGCACAATCAGGTAAATTTGGAAGGTTTGCAAGGTAGAGTGGGCAAATTTTACCCTGTCAAGATGTGGGCTGTCATGATTCATCTGTGTTTCCAGTTTTGATCATTTCCTTATTATTTATCTATATTTGGTCTTAGTTCATCCCTTAGATTTGGTTCTTAATCTATTCACTGTATCTCACTGTGCGTTTCTTAGACTTTGGTGTTTGTTTCCTGGCAGCCTCCTTGGTTTAACAGTGTTCAGATTTATTATTTATTAGTTGTTTGTCTGTTCTTGTAGATTTTACGTTTGTTTTCTCTACCTTTATTTCCTTCTAGATCTTGATCATTTTTCTCTTAGTTGTTATTTTTTTCTGTTGTCATGGCTGCCCCCTTGTGTCAGGATCAGTTAGTCTCCTTCCTCCCTCTGCTTATTCCCTCCAGCTGTTTGTTCTGTGTTGCCTGTTTCTCACCTGAAAGTGTTTTCTTGTAACTGTTTTATTTTACTTTTTATTAAATCCTCCATGAGATTACCACATTCCTGTCTGCTCTTTGGTCCATTTCCCAGTGATATGCTGGGTGACCAAGCAATGAAGACTGCAAGCAGAAATCAAATAAAAAGAAATTAGGTAAATATTTTGCTGAACAAAACTGGTTATGGTTATTGCCAAAGCTGCAATATGCACCCAGGTTATTACATTGTTTTTATTTTTCATATCTCCCTCCAACCCATTTATTTGCTTTTCAGTTTAATTTTACAGTATTAGTGATTCATCATCTGTGATGGACTCATGACCTTTCCCTGTAAGGAAAAGTGGTTATAAACGGTGGCTGGATGTATGACACATTCTGGTCAGGATGGAAAGGTACTTGCATAAAAACAATTCAGATGAATTAAAAAGCCATTAGCTAAATTGTAATAGTGTGGGCGGACGAGGTTTCAGTCCTATCCATACACCTCCACAGGTGAACGTTTAGCAGGAAATGTCAAGCTATGGAACGTGCAGTATACTTCCAGGGAATTATGTAATGAAAGAATGAAAAGTATGCCTTTAGACTGACCTGTCTTGACAAATCAATGTCAGCCTACATCAGCAAATATCTTATTTGCAGAGCAAAACTCACACTGTCTTTAGTTTTAACAATTAAGATCAGTTTAACTGGTTTTTCATATGAGCAATATGGCTCAATGCCCAGGGTGGCACAGTCCAGGGAGCAGCATAAGCAAGTGGAAAAAAGTAATCTCTCAGTAGCCAAATAATTTTTAAACACTGTAAGAAATTACTGCTATATGCTGCAGCTGGCTAACAGTGCTGAAGTTTGTATCTGATGCTTGCAATTTGACTTTAAATTAAAGGACTATTTCAAAGTTTTTTAAAGAAAATTAATCTAGACTATCAAGAGTTCTTGAAAGTCAGAAATTGGCCACCATGCACAAAGTCAGAAAAGACATTAACTGGAACAGTAAAAAATATGATGATGCCTATACTTCAGTTGAGCTGTGGGCTTAAAAAGTGTCTTTTAAAGAAAGTGGTGATGAAGCACTTCAGCCATGCTGCAGGGAGAATGGTGATGATAAGTCAAAGGTGTGCTTAGCAACTGGCAAATCGTTTAGCTACAGTAACTCATGCATGGTCATATAGCAAAGTATAAAACTAAATAGTCCAAATAAGCCCAACTATAGGCTTTCTTCATATTGTTCCTTCATCAGTTGATAACGTCACACAGTCAAGGAAAGAATAATCAAATTTGACAAGGCTTAAGAGAAGACAGTCATGCTTACAACTGAACTTTTTGAGGCTACAGACTGGACTTCTCTTTGCCAGCCACATGGAGAGGACATCAATGCCATGAGTGAGTGTGTGATGGACTGTGTAAACTTCTGTGTGGACAACACCATCCCTGCCAGAACAGTGAGATGCTTCTCTAATGACAAACCCTGGGCCACCAGTGAGCTAAAAGAACTGTTAAACAGGAAAAAAGAGCTGTATTTTAGGGAGGGTATGCTTCTTGAGGAAGCTTGGATCCTTCAAAGTTTGCAGCAAGATGTTGCAGATCTTCTATAAGTCTGTTGTAGAGAGTATCATCTCCTCAGCCATCATCTGCTGGGGCAGCAGCATCAGGGACCTAAAAAGGCTCAGTAACCTGATAAAGAAGGCTGGTTCTGTTCTGGGGACGACTGTGGAACCTCTGGAGATGGTAATGATGCAAAGAAGGATTTTACATAAAATCAAGAAATTTATGGACAACCCTGACCATCCTCTTCATGAGACTGTCATAGAAAAACAGTGTCTTCAGTTGGAGGCTTCTTCAAATTTGCTGTAATACAGACAGCTACAGGAGATCCTTTCTGCCCACAACCATCACCATCTACAACAACTATTTGAAAAATCTTGAATAATTTGAGTTATAACAACATTTAATTTCCCTTTGGGATCAATAAAGTATTTTGGAATTTGAACTGAATTGAATTTGAAACAACACTGAGTCATGATTTCCTTATCAATTTTCTCACAAGTTTCTTGATGCCTTGAAATCTCAGGCGTAAAACCCGGACATTCATTAAAAACTGGAAATGCTACCAGTTGGGGGCCTGGGTTTCTGTCGCCTAAATGTTCCTGAGAAGCTGTCTGTAAAGGGATGCGGCTGCTCTCTGTTTCACCCACACAGTATCTGTGTGTGTTAAGGTTAATACTGTGTATTTGCCTAAAACAATGCTGAGTTGCTGGAAAACACAGTGTGGTTTTTCAGGTTCTTCAGGTCTGTTGGTGCGATCTCAGCTGTTGGGACTGTTGTGAATTCCTTTTGTACTCTTTCCAGGTCGTGCCGCTCTTTTCTTTAGAAGTGTCATTGTACTCACAGAGGTGTTTGAATGACATTTTATGAATGGAGCAAAAATGATCTAAGCACAGTGAGTTTCTGCAGGATTCCTCGACGCCTGGATAACCATTCTGAAAGTATGGTTTAGGTGCAACATTTGGTTACTGGATGTTTCCAAAAATCTTTGAAGGTAATTCCCACAATAATTACTGTCAAAAGAAGGTATTTTGGGGATTTTGTTGGACAGGTTTCATGTATACAGCCCATTTCAAGTTACCTCACAGAGTCTAAAAGAGATAAAGATCTGTGCTTTGACTAGGCCTCTCAGCCAATTTGATGGATTTACTGCTATGGTTTGGGTGACAATCATGTTGTAGGGTCCAGTTCTGGTAAGTACCCTCTGATACGCAACAAAACATCCTGCTGGATGCTATGATGGTGAGCTGGCCAGGTCCCGCTTCAGCAAAGCACCCTCAAACCAGGATGCTTCCAGCTCAGTGCTTACACATTTACATGCACACGTCTTTGCGACACGTCCATGTTTCACAACAGGGGTGGTTTGTTTAGGGTGATGAGCAGCATTAGTTTTCCACCACATTTAGGATTTTGCATTTAGAAAAAATTTAATTATTTATTATAATTATCATTTGTGCAGTCAATCAATTATAATCCTAACTGACAAGAACATCTTTCTCCACATTTGCTGTGTCCCCAACAAGGCACGTCTTACTTCCTATTTTTCAACAAGCAGTGCTTTTTCACAACTTTGATTTTTGACCTGTCAGTTGAGTTCTTGATGCTTCATGGTCTTCATGATGCTGTTTGTTCTCTAACAAACCTCTGAAGCCTTCAGAGAACAGCTGGATTTATACTGAGATTAAGCTACACACAGGTAGACTCAATATCAATTGGAAGATGTCAGAAAATAATCTGGTTACACTGGTTTTTATTTGGGTGTTTTAGAAAAAAAAACCACATCTAATGTTAATTGCCCCCCACACTTTTAAGAGCTTTATTTGTAAAAAAAAAAAAAAAAAAAAAAAAAACAAAAAAAAAAAAAAAAAAACAACCATACAAAACCATGTAAAATATGAAATATTAATATTAATATTAATTAATATTATGAAATCCCAATGAAATTCAATGAAGGTTGTCACTGTAACGTGACAAATTCATAGGTTCAAGAGTTATTAATACTTTTACAAATCACTGCACACAACTTATTACAGCTTTCAAGAATACCAGCAATGGCAATCCACAGACATTCCAGAGTTAGCCAAATCAAAAGAAAGGAAATAACCAAAATACTTTAGGTGAGACCATTTTTTCCCTTTATGCAGTTGTTCACTGGGTTTGGGTGCTGAATCCTGTTGCATGGTCTATTCGCTATTTACAGAAAAGGATTGAAAACATTTCTCATTAGCATGTTTTTACTATATAGCTTTTAGACATCCGAACTGATATCTAGAAGTAGATAATCAACTCAAACAAGATCTCCCATCCTTCCACATAACACTGTTATTACATCACCACCAAACCACACAGCATGACCCACAGGGAAAAGGGAAACGAAACTGCTGTGGCATCCTGAATTACTGAACTAGTTAGACAGACTTCTGCACACCACACTTTTCAGTTTTGTATTTGTAAAAATGTTTTGAATCGTGTATAATTTTCTTTCTTCTTCACAGTTGTACTCCATCATGTGTTGGTCTTTCATATAAAATTCCCATGAAATATAGTTATGTTTGTGGTTGTAATGTGACAAAATATGGAAAAGTTCAAGGGGTATGAATACTTTTGCAAGCCACTGTAAACAGTTGGTATTTTGTTGCATCTCACTTGAAGGACTAAAATACCTGATGGATACGCCTCAGTATGAAAAACTGCAGGAGAGATGAGGCTGCCCTTATCATTTTAAATAGATTTCTTATTACAAACAGAATCCAGGTCCATGTCTCTGAGCGCACTGCAGTGCTTAAAGGTGCATGTCTTCAGTCAGGCGTTTGAGAGACAGGAAGAGTTTTAGCCTGTAGGGGTTCCTGTCATCAAAGCATTTCTAGTGGAAGTCATTACTGTCAGAAAAACTGTTTCAACAAGGACCTTCAGCTACCAGCAACATCTCTTCCTCAGTCACATTAAGATTTCTGTTGTTTGAACTTGACCTGCTGCAGAAAACCCAAATCTGAATCTGTCAACAATGTCTAAAGTAGCTGTTGCGAACAGGAAGCGATCCCACAATTTGAACTTGTGGTCTTTCTTCTAAGTTCCTTCCGTTTGTTTGGCAGTTTTAGACATAAAAAGGTTTGAGTCAGAAGGCTCCTCACAACAACGTGTCCTTGTAATAATCATCATCATCATTCCCAGAAAAACTCAAAACATGAGCAATGGTATGATCACATGTTGCATCAGGCTTTAAACACCAACAGAAAACAACGGCTGCTCTGTGGCCTAGTGTGTGTGAGGAAACTGAGGCACCCTAAGGGCAGGAGATGAGGCAAAATATCAGGAGGTGAAGATTTACTTGATTCTGTTGCTAAATCAGAGGCTGCAAATGATTTTATAGCAAGCTTTAAACCACACAAGACAAGTCATGGCAGAGTATTTGGTGAGACATGTATTGGTAGTAGAGATTTACCGCTGTGTCTAAGTATGTAGCTTTGAAGAAATGTGTGTGACCATGACTTCATTTTAGTTCCATTAATCCAACAGCATGTGAGTTCTGAGTCACACTGCTCTTCCTGTTTCTGATGAACTTTTGAGTGATTTTCTTCTTGTTTTTTGGCATCTGTCAATAGCATTTTACTCTGATGCACAGATGATTGAAAGGTCTTTCTGCTCTGTGTGAACAGAACACAGTGAAAAGCTTTCTGCTTTTCCATGTGTTGATGGCGGACTCGAGACCAAACACTCTTTATCGATACTGAAGTGCACAAGAACTGCAATCCGCAGCAAGAGAACGGAAACTAGATTAAAATAGGAGTTCACCTAGTTGACCTTAGGTTCAGGTTTATTCACTGTAGCAGAAGTACAAGTAACAAAATGTAACAACTAACTGTAATCTGTTTATACAACACACAAATATTCATAACCTTATATATTTTTTTCACTTTAAAATCAACAAGCTTCAGTGTACAAGGATCCACAGAGATCCACAGCTCGGGTGGGAAGATCTGTAGTAGAACCTGAAGAGGTTCTGTTGACAGTTTGCAACATAGCATGTCAAGGACACGGCAAACAGGTGAAAGATTCAGGTCTGCTGAAATCAAAACGGAACTTTTTGGCATACCACATCTTGCAAGTATTCATACCCCTTAAACAATCTTCAGTGCATTTTACTGCGATTTTATGTGACAGATCAACACAAAGCTATAAATAATTATGAAAGGGAAGGAAAATGATTCATGGTTTCCAACATTGTATAAATAAAAAATGGGGACTTGGTGCAAAATCACCTATAGCTGAGGAGGTTCGAACAGCTGATCAGGATGTGTTTCCATCCCACCACCTGGGCCATCCAGGAGGGGCTCGGAGTAGAGCCACTGCTGCTCCACATCAAAAGGAGTCAGCAGAGGTGGCTCACGCATCTTTTCCGGATGCCCCCCGGACGCCTCCTCCCTGGTGAGGTGTTCTGGTCATGTCCCTCTGGGAGGAGGCCCAGGGCAAGCTGGAGGGACTATGTCTCTGGGCTGGCCTGGGAACGCCTCAGGCTTCCCCGTGAGGAGCTGGAGGAGGTGGCTGGGAAGAGGGGTGGCTGAAACTGCTGCCCCTGCGACCCGGTTCTGGACAAGCGGATGACGATGAATACAAGTACAAATAAAATTAGATTTCTTGATAAAATTGGCAATAAAATGATAGTAAAATAGCAACCAGAATGTACACCATTTTAAGTTTGGGTTTCGGGCAAAACCTGCAGCTTAAGTTTCTTCTATCTACATTTTTTCAAGTTTTAGTTGGAATGTTCTGTTTTGGGAACTTTTAGCTTTGGATTTCAAGTTGTTTTTTTTTTTGTTTGTTTGTTTTTCTTACACCATTTTCCACTTTATTTTGTTATATTCTAACTTCTTAGTTTGTCAACATTCTGAGGTTTGTTTCTAACCCGGCTTTAGGCTTTCTGACTCTACCTTTTGCATTTTCTCACAGAAACTGACCAGCATCATATTGTGGGAAAGGTTTTCATTGGAAAACTGATTGGAATTGATGGAATGATGGTGCTAAATAAAGTTCTGAACACATCTTGTCATTTAAAAAACTGACACTGGTATAGAGGTTTACCTTGCTACATGACAATATTCCTTAAGGCAACCCACTAAGGCAGCTCCTGAAAATGGTTTGAGAAAAACCATTGAAATGTGTTGGATTGCTCAAGTTGAAGCCAAGACTTTGTTCCACTGAAAATATCAGTGATGATTCAGGACTGCTGGATAGTAGTGACACTCATCCAGCTGAAACAGCTCTGTAGAAATGCATGAAAATGGACTTGTGATGTGTCACATGCCTTGAGTCTTTCCCAAAGTAAATGAATGTTTTTGCAGGGGCCATTTCCAAAACATAAAGAAAGTTGCTAAAGAGTGCCACATAGACTGAGGTCAACCTGGGAACAGGTATTTTAATCAACAGTTAGTGATGTCAAATATGACTAATTCAAGCTACAATTAAAAAGCGGTCTTAGTCATCATACTACAACAATCCACCTCTATGAATAAGTACATTTTCCTCCCAGTTATAACTCCCCTGGAGCCATAAATGTTCTCAAAATCACCTTTGGAGAGACTTTTTTCTGGAACCAAATACGTAAACCTAAAGTTCCTGAAGGGATGTTTGACATTAAAAGGTTTCATCACCTTGTGTCCAGGATGCCTTTGGAGATGCATTGGACAGTACGACCAGAACTCGAAGGTGTTTGACAGGACTGCATGGTGGGTTTCTGTGAAGTCCAGAGGTCATGTCTTGAACCCCGTGTTGGGTGTACAGATATTACAGCAGCCCAGGATCGGAACCTTGAGAGTATATTCCCCTCTATAACACAACAGTCTTCCATTTCAGGCCATAGCATGATTCAGCCATGATTCATGAAAAAAAAAAAAAAAAAAAAAAAAAAAAAAGTGCAACCCCTCTAGATAGTTATCAAGTTTAGGCAATGCTGTCAATTGATTCTTTAAATTTTTATTCCAGTTCTACCAAATGTTAAATTCTTATCTGCTTTGTGGCCATATGCTGACTGTGTAGACAGCAACAGGCAAAACAATCAAGAACACAGATCAAGTAGAGGTACATCAGTAGCACATTTATTAAAAAGAAAAACAAACAAGTGAGGCTGGAAGGACAAAGTGGTTACATTCCTCTGTGTCATCTTCTGGAGCTAAAACAGCCTCATGCTTATTTCACAAAAATTCATAATACCAGCAGTTAGGAGGTAAGAAAGGTTCATGCATACACAAACTTGATGTGAGGTTTGGTGCAAAGTAGTTTAGATCTCACATTGTTTATTCACACACACACGCTTCCAGCAGAACAGGCGACTACAGCAGTTTGCAGCACATGCAGCACTAAGACTGAGGACACTTTAAGGTATGAGGCATCAAACAGGCCTGAAGGTGCTCAAAGAAAACACTACAAGGACAAACTACCTGAACAAACACTGGTATAATGAAGGGAAGGGACACTTGCATGCTGGCTGTGGCTTGATGAGCACATTCTGTGAGCAGCACCCTTCTGTCACTGTAAGGCAGTTTATTATTTGCTGAACAGGGGTGCAGACTGTTCTTCAGGCAGGAATCTGCAGTGTGGTGGAAAGGTATGAAGCAAGCAGTATTGCTAAGACTTTTATCTTTATCAACAGTTAAGGCAAATCTTCCCCTCAACAGTCAGGAATGGAAAAGAATCCAGGAGGACCATTATTTGCCATTTTCTGCTGCACATTAATGCTTCAATGGAAGGTCTGAGTTTGTTAAGGATGAAAAAAAGTAAACTTTTCTCATTTTAGTGTTTTCTGGAAAAAGAAATCAGACAGGTGTCTCCTGTGAAACAATCTATGGTGGTTCAGTCTGTATGACTGACTTCTACCATGTAAGACCAACCTATTAATGCCAAATAAACATACTAGAAAAAGCAGAAATATATTCTATTTGGGAAGTTTTCCCAGAGCATGGAAAAGTCTTTAAAAACAAAGGCAAACATAAAGAAAAAACTTGGAAAAACAAATACGTTAGCATCAGAGATCCTCTGACTAAAAATCTGACATGCACTTCAATAAATAGAAGAATATCAAGGACAACATCATTATGATATCACCAAAACTCATCAAGAAGGAATGTCACTGATCCCAGCCAGGGAACTTCCTGCTCTCACTGTAACAAAGTCACTATGTTTAGACCTTATGTCACTGCTCTGAGGAGTGTGTGCAGCTTTTGCTAAGCCGGATTGCAGTGGAGCATTTACTGAAGATTACTCATTAGTCTAAGTGTGATTTCCTTTGAAGTAAAAGCTTCAGTTTTGCCTGCTCACACTCATGCATGTGCACGAGGTGTGCACTCTAACTGAGAAGCTCCAGATATGTGACGGGCACTTTTCCTTTCTGGTTTCCTTTCTCTCCAATCAGCCAGTCGGAGTCCATTCCTGGCACCGTGTAAACTGTAATTAGCTGAAACACAGAACACAGGGATGCTTTTAAGACAGGCATACAAAGCAGGCAGCTAGACCAAGACAATCAACAGAGTAGAACAAAAGAAAGCAGCTTAAGTTTCATAGTAGGGTGATGCAACAGTTCTTTGTTCTCACAGGACGAAAAAGATGCACATGTTCACACTTTATTTTCATTCCATTCATTCTCCATGATGGGTCATGCTGATGTAAGCGATTTTACACTCACTGTTCACTCTCTCAGTTGTGCATGAGTATGACAACAGTGAACACTTCCCAATAAAATTCCCCACTAACATGTTTGCAGGACATGCTGTCGTACATTCTGTATCGATCATTGACTGTAGACAATGCAGTGAGTAATGCAGCCCTTTGGTTTGGTAGATTAGTTCTCATTAATCTGATGCTCAACATGGGAAATACTAGAATAAAAAACTGAGATGAGATATGACTAAAAGTACTCACAAAACTCATTAAACCAAACAGGGCCCTCAGAATGAAGTCATGGGAAAAACAAAGTACACTCCATGTCAACGCCTATGCTTCATGCATCAGAAGACAGGAACTATCACCTGCTCTATATACCAGGTTCAAACACCTTTTATTTCCAACACTAAGTGTTGTTTTTTTTTTTTGTTGTTGTTGTTGTTGTTTTCAACACGTCCTGCCCGGCAATGTGGCACTCATAACTGTTGTCCGAGTGTCAATAGATCACAATTAGAGCACTGCGGCTTTTACAAAACAGTGGCTTGCAAAAGTACTCATACCGCTTGAACTTCTCCATATTTTGTCACATTACAGCATATATATATATATATATATATATATATATATATATATATATATATATATATATATACACACACACACACATATCCTTCCACCACCATGTTTTAAAGTTGCTATGAGATGTTTTAACTTACCTCCCACCACTCCCCCATAGTTTCTTATGGTCTAAATTTATCCTTGATGTACCATCCTTAATTTCTCATTATGTTATTATATTTGAACAATAATCTGCATGCTTCCATGTGCCTTTAACTGTGCTGCACAGGAATTTCCCCAATGAGGAACAAGAAAGGATATTTCTATTCTATTCTCCTCTCTACTAAAGCAGTTACAGTTACCAGGGCTGCTGCTCAAGCCAGTTCTTAACTGGTTCTGCAGAAAAACCAGTTTGCTTTTCCATATCAGTCACTATAAACGTTTAATTAATTCAGGTAATCTTTAATCCTCCTATCATTTTATTTTGTTAAGGATCTTTGTGTATAGAGACAGAGTAAGTGCACAAATTGTATTACTTATCTCATTATCCCTGTAAACAGAAGCCCTTACCACTTTCATTTATTAACACAGTTTCACACAACAAGCCTTTCTGAATGCTTCACAATCGTAATCAAAAGCTAAACTCCAGCACCAGTAAAACGGGAGCGAAACAACTTTTAGAGCAAGTTATGTTTACACCACAGATTTATTAAAAGACCAACAGTGTTGAAGGACCGAGTCAGAAACAAACATCCTTCAAACAAGAAGCACTTAGACCTGTTCAAACTCTGTGATGAGAGATTAAAAAAAAAAAAAACAAAAAAAAAAACAGCAGGAAGAAGTAAGACATTCAGCTTGTGTTATTCTGATGTTTATCAGACATTTTATCATCATTGAAGTGCAGTGTTTTTATTGTTTTGCTGTAAATTTGATCAAGAACTGATGAGTTTTGAACATGATGCACACAACGTTGGGCGCCCTAGCTGCTGAAAGTGGTTCTTACGCTGGTCCAGCAGCAAAACTGGAGCTGGGTTAGCAGTAGCTTTATCAGGGCCAGAGGTTAGCTTTGTGGAACCACAAAGAACCGGTGACAGGTAAGCACTAGCACCACTTGCGCGCTGGCACCAGTTTGGTGGAAAAGGCCCAACTTTGGTTCTCATTTGATTTTGTTCCACAAGTCTTGTAGTTAACTCAAGTGTAACTTTGGGAGTTGTGCTGCTAAACTGCTGTTCTTAAGACAGAAGGCTTTCTCCTGGCTGCACTTCCAACCAAATCTGTTTTTTTCTTGTCCTGTCAACTTTGTTAGGCATCCATTTACTCAAATGAACTGATTGGACTGCATCTCCCAGCATTCATTGTGCCTAAGACATAACTGTCAAAACTCCCCTTGCTGTAAAATTCGGAGCTGGACAGATAAGAATTGTCTTTGGAGCTCAGCCTCTGACAGAGACACATGCACGTGAACTGTCTCTTCCTTGTCTTCTGGATGGAGAAATGATTTTTAAAATGGTCGAAGCGTAAACTGGAGAACTTTCAAGAATCGCAGTCCGTGCATCCAGCTTTTCTAAAGTTCCAAACAAACGAAGCTGACACACCAGAGAAAACCCTCCATGTCCTGGGCACTGCAGAAGCCCATTGGGAGTGGCCTCTGCCTCAGCCAACTCGTGGTTCTGCCCATAGCTACCGCAGCTTCCGAACCTCTCTCGACTGGCCCCTGGACACCATTCAAATCTGAACTGAAGCTGATCATCTCATAGTAAGGCTGAACTTTTGTTGAACACGCTAAAATCAAGCTGCATGTTCATATCTGTGCTTCTCTCTCTCCCTCTTTTTCCTCACACACTCTCACTCTACTGTCATACAGTACAGAGCCCTGAGGCCATGTTTTCCTTTATCTAGCTTTAAAGCTAGGCCTGAGCACATGTTTAAGTTTTTATGATTCTGAGTCTGGTTCTGGAGTTCATCTCTGACACTTTCCCACGCCAACCCTCCCCTTTTTGCACCCTTTTTCATTTTCATGTCTTACTGAGTGGTATGTATGTATGTATGTATGTGTACCTTTATAATTTGGTCTGCTGATCTGTATTTTGTTTTTATTAATTAGTCTTGAAACTATTTTTCAGTATTCCATGTCATTTAATCATACTTTTTTAATTTGATTTGATATTTCACTTATCATTCAGCAGTTAGATTCCATTTCGGTAGTTAAAGAAAGCGGATATTTCAACTGTAATGTTGAGATATTTTGTTAATAAATTCTCAAGACTTGGAGACAAGTGTGTCTGTGATCATTCCGTGTCTGAGGGAGGAGTGTCTATTGTCCAGTAACTGAATTCATTCCTTCAGCAAAGACTGGCGTATCTGGATGGTGCCCTAATTCACCTAACACTATTAATAATTTCATTACGAATAATTTATTAATCATTAGAGCTAGAAATGATTAATAATCACATAAGCAAAATATTGATGCAAATCTTAATTCCCAACAACTTTAACGTGTAACATGCTAACAAAGAGCGAAAGAGGGTGTTATTTTTCCTAACATAGCTGCTCTAAGCAATTCTACACTCCAAATGCTTTATGTGAATGTTCTTGTTTCTAGGATTTGACCATTTGGACTATAGAGCTGAAAACTAAGGAGGACATGTGTGCGTGGAAAGCCGACACCCCTAAATCTACAGGCAACAAGCAAAACATGTCACAAAGAACTCATGGACCAGAAGAAAATCCTAAAGACCCTGACAGATTGTAGGACAATCCAAATGATGCCTTGAAACAGGAGCGTTCATATTCATAGATAACATCTATGAATCACATCTAAAGGTGCTTTGAGCACAGTCTGTCATGGTTTCTAGGTTTTTCTTCTGGTTCATGAGTTTTTTTGGGTTGTTTTTTTTTTTGGTTTTTTTTTTTTTTTTTATAAACGTGTCCTGTCCGGCTGTGTGGCACTCAGAATTGTCGTCTGAATGTCAAGGTGAGGCCCAACAGATTTGCTTTCACATTACGGCTTTTGCTATGATGTTCCCCTTGGTGTATATATAAAACTTTATTAAAAATTGCTTTGGGTTTACTTCAAATGTAATGGACAAGGTGAAGAAAAAGGGAAAAGGAAAGAGAAATATGGTGGAAAGGTATAAAGAGAAAAAAGAAGATAGAAGTAGAGGAGAGAAAAATGCATAGAGACAAAACAAGTCAACACCCTTGAAGTCTGCCTCAAGACCTGTGGAAAGACAAAACAAAACAGAACAGAGAATCCACAACACCAAACAGCATATGTATATATAATAATAATAAGTTATAACTTCAATGGAAAGTACACAGTGCAAGGTAATACAAGATGTGTTTAGTGGCAATCGCAGCCCGACTGGGAGTGTATCTAATAAACACCTGACTCTAGACACCTGTGTGTGTGTGTGTGTGTGTGTGTGTGCGTGTGTGTGTTTGTGGCTATAAGGTTTCTCTCTAAGAATAATTGATAGTAGGTGTGGAGGCCCACAGATCCATCCCCCAGGACATGCGTACGGCACAAGGAAGACCGGAGCCACAGACACCCAGTTCATGAGTTCTTTGTGACATGTTTTGATTGTTGGCAGTTTTTTGTTTTTTTTTTAAGGGGTGTCGGCTTCCCACGCACACGTTTTTTTCCTTAGTTTTAAGTTCTAGTGTGAATTTGGTTCCAGATCAGAATCCTCTTGTTTTCACTTAAGAAATAAATCCTGGGCTTACTCAGAACCCTTAAGAGCTCTATTGTGGTGTCACATTTGTTTTTTTTTAGCTCAATCGTCAGTTTGTGTCTCTATTGCCTCCTTTCAGCCACCCTGTAGTTCCTTCATCCCATCCCTCCTTACTGAGGCATCCTTTTATTTGTTCTCCCTTTTATTTATTCCAAAACAACAAAACACATTTAATTATTTGTGGCTCAGACTGGAACAAATTAACACTCACATTCTTAGAAAATAAAGACAAACAAAATGTACTTAAATGAAGAACCATACCAATGTGCTGTCAACTTTCAAAGTGGGATATTGTACTGCAAGCAAACAAAGTAGTTTTTTTTTTTTATAGCACCGTTTGACTAAACCCTCCATATCTAAGCATGTGTTCATAAATGAATAAAGCACACAAACAGAGGCTAACCTATAAACCATCAACGACCCTGTAATAGAAAAATTTCTGGTATGCTCATTCTTGGATCTTAACAAAGTGTTCTGATTTTTTATTACCCCACTCACTTTGTGACCCCTGTGTTTTTGGGAGATCTCGTCACTAATGTCTCTGGGAGAAGTGCTGTGACCAAAGTGAAGTTTCACAGTGGGGTTCTCATAAATACCTTTTGAGACCTCTCACCCTATTTAGGGTGGAGAGCTTTTCTTCCTTCTCCTCTAAAGATAAAATGACTCCCACATACCAGTATAAATATCTGTCTGTGATTCTGTTCGGGGCTCTGCTTTTCTGACTTGTTCAGTGACAGAGACTTCAAACGCTGTATGCCTTTGAATAAACTTATAAAGACAAAGTCTGGTCTTTCTCTTATTTAATGAGTTGTCTTTTCTCCCTCTTTTATTAAGAAAATCCACAACAACCCAAAAAGAACAAAGGATCTCAAACAGATCTGATTTGATTTGCTAAAGTGTGGTCAAAAATCATCTTAATGAGAGACTGGCTGTTAGGAAGTCATTGTTATAAAAGTCAAGCAAAGGGGAAAAAAAGGCTGAACTACCATGTAAATACAGCTGAACTGGATTAAAGAATCTGTGTTAACCTGAGTAAATCCACAAAGCTCTTCTCATTTTATTTATCAAGGGAAAAAAGCTATCTGACACCACGAGGCCCTGTGTTGACTCTTTGCAACTACGCCACTTAATCATGCGAGGCGCCATGATGGACGTCAAGAGTGAGGAACGGCAGTATTGAACAGAACGACTGCGATTGTTTTCCCAAGTTGTTTTTGCCAGTATAGCCATGGCTTCTACTTGTTTAAGTTGAGTCAATTTGTCTGTGAAAATATCACACCCAGTTGGGAGTCATTGACGGCAGTATTTACAAAAGTTTGAAATAGCTAGCTTAGAAACCGAGCCTTAGCTTCTCCCTCTTGACATCTATTTGATCAAATTGCCCTCTTTGCCTGAAGTCACACCACTACGTCATACACAGCGTTTCCCCTAACAACCAGAGCAGACTTAAAAGTGTACAAAGGTCTAGACGCTAACCAGTTGGGTTTTTTTTCGTATATGCTAGGCTCCAGAATGGTGGGGCATTTTTGCCATGGTTACTAATGATTAGACGTGTACCTTCTCCATTATGCAATATTTTTTTGCATCTTACTAATCTTACTTATAAAAGTAAATAAATGTTAATCTTTTTACCTTGTTAAAATGGTTCACTGCAAACCCGTGAATATGCCGTGGTCCAGCCGACCACGCAGCTCCCTAAAATCGTTTTTAAAGTGAAATCCGCTAAATAAAAGTGATATTAGGCAACCAACTGTCTGTTTTTTAACAAACTTTACAGGAGCACATTGTTTGTTTTGAGAAAACAAATGTCAGTCATGGTGGACTGGGCCACTTTCTGAAGAGCACAACGTCACATACAAAGGGTCAATAAATAAAAGTCAATGGTTGCCCTTGGCAGCGATAACTAGCAATGAGTCTTAAACTGTTGAGAATCTTCCTTTGCAGATTTGTTTTACCTCTTGGATTTAGGTCCAGATTATGACTTGACTTCTTTAAAACCTTAATTTAGTCTTTTAGTAATTCATGATGAGAAATCCTCACCTCATCAGCCAGAAGGGTGAGCTCACTCGAGTCAGCAGCATCGTAGTCATAAAGAACTTTAGCCTTGCGGGTTCCTGTAGCTGGTGCCTGAACTTCTTCAATCTTCAGTGTCTCTGTCTCCACTGGGCTCTCGATGTCTTCTGATGCACTGCCTGGAGCAGCCACGGAGTGAGAGGAGTTCAGCGCAAAGGCATTGGGAAGCCTGAAGGACAGGAGTCACACATGATGGTCAACCATGTGTTGCATACCGTAGGAACTGCTATCTCACAAAAACAACCAAACCAGTCGAAGAGAACTCAACACACCCAGAAGTGAAAGTATCTATTATAGGTACTTGGGGCAGTAATTTACTGCTGGAAGAAGTAGTAAATTACTAGATGCTTTAGATGCTTTATGGATAACACAACAAACATATCAATAATCTGGAATTCATCCAATTTAAAGTACCTTTTGAAAACAGCCTTTAAGCAAGTATTAAACATAATTTTCCATCCAGCCCAAATTTCTAGATTTTTCTATAATGTGTTTCACTTAGTGATGGAGAAATAAAATAAACGAACTTTCAAAAATATTCCAATTTATGGACTGTGTCTGTACTGCTGGTGTTTGGCTACAGCTTTAGAGGTTACATTGGAAGCTGTTACGATGTTCCACAGGTAGCAGTGCTTGAACTAGGATGCTTCACCTTATGTAAGCTTCCATTTGATCTAATTATTCGACAGCCTGGATAGAGTTTTCATGATTACACTGTTGATACTCAGCTACATTTATTGTTGAAGACTGATGCATCCAATTACTTAATTAGACTACTAGCATGAATTAAAGACATAAAAGTCCAGATGACTGACTTTTGCTTTTAAACAGACAATCCAGAGGCTGTCATCTTTGGTCCAGAGGCTTTCCTTAGGATCCTTTAAAAAGACCATTATGTCAGTTGCTTACTTTGGATCCCCGTAATCTAGCTCCAGCACTAATGTGACTATTTTGGGCCATTAAATGCAGAAGTCATTGAAAGTCAGGTTAAATTATCAATGACTTTTAAACAACACTTTGACATCAGTAAACATCTTCATATGGTTGGGACCTTTCACTTTTCTACCACATTCTCATGTTGTGTAGAATAAACGGAATGTCATCTTTTCCATTTTTAAAGAAAATCTGGCCTGGATGGCTGGTTGAACTTAAGTATGTGGCTCAGGCTGATGAAAGGGAATACCACAAGGCAACAATAGGTCCAATACTTCTGGGGAGCAGATACATGAAAGCAGGATCAGGTAAAGATGTTAAGAGGAAGAAAAAAAACAAATGAGTGATACTCACACATTTTCATCAGAACTGAAGGCACAAAACAGTAGAAATATTTTGTCATGATAAGTTAAAAGAAAAGCCTAAAGGAACCAAAGCTAACATCCTGTATCTAAGAATATTCTTATGCTGATACTGAAATTTATCATATACTAAATTACACTAGTTTCAAGAACATAAGCAAAGAACACAAACTGATGAAAGATCAAACTAAGGTAGAGAAACTCATTTAAATAGTTAGAGATAAACAAGATATCGAACAACCCTTATATTAATGTGTTTAACATCCCGTTAAAGTGCAAATGACTGTTTTGATGCAATATTTGGTAAGCTTCAGTTTTTAAACTGGGAAGCATTTGTCCTGTCATTCATGCCAATAACACATCCATGGACTGCCCTTGAGGACACTCATGATACAGAACTAAGTGGCCAAGATATTAAAGATGTTGACTAGTGTAATGTTTTGAAAGAATCAATTTAAAGAGGTGGCTTTTCAAATCTGTCGTTATATGCAACACTTTACTGTAATTATAGAATAACTAGCTCTTCACAGCTTTAGCACTGAAAGAATGTCAATCAATCAAATTTGATTTGAATAGCACTTTACAACAGTCACTACTGAACCAAAGTGCTTTCCATTAGTGCAGGAATAAAAATAAACTACAATAAAAATAGATAAAAACAAAACAAAGTGACATAATTGGAAGACACATTAAAAGCGTCACAGTGCTATTATGTGCTAAAAGCAGTGCCACACAAATGTGCTTTAGCTTAGCTTTAAATAAAAATAGATCATTAATGGTCTGTAATTCTAAAGGTAATGAATTCCACAGCTTTGGATCAGCTACAGCAAATGAACAGTCACCCACTGTTTGGACTTTGACCTGGGGACTTCCAGAAGGGGCTGGTCAGCAGACCGAAGAGCTCTGACTGGGTAATATGCCTGCTAAAAGGTCACATGAATAAGAAAATCCAATCCCATTAACAGCTTTAAAAGCAACTATTAAAAGTTTAAAATCAACTCTAAAATGTACTGGGAGCCAGTGGAGGGAGTAAAGCACAGGAGTGATGTGACTGTGTCCCCTAGTGTTGGTCAACAGGCGAGTAGCACAACTCTGGAGCAGTTGGAGTCGACTGAGGGAACCCTGATTTATAAAGTGCATTACAATAATCGATACAGGAGATGATAAAAGCACACGTACTCTTTTCAAGGTCCTCTCAACTCAAAGGGTTTCTCTTTAGCCAGAAGTCGGAGCTGAAAGAAGCTAACTCTTACAACACAAGTAATCTGTTTGTCAAATTTTAAACAGTCGGCAAACACTACTACTATATTCCTCTCCACCAGTCTACAGTAAGGAGCCAAAGTAACAGGATCTGGAACAAAACTGTTTAGATTTTAGCCACAAACAAAATACATTCTATTTTACTTTCATTCAACAGCAGGACATTTTGTGAAAGCCACTCCATAGGGTCCTTTGTAACATTCAATACGGAGTCTCATGAATTTATGTTGTTGGGGACAATTGGCAAATAGACCTGGAGATCATCTGCATAGAAATTAAACAGGAGGGTGTGTTTGGCTATGACTGAACTCAGTGGCAACATGTACAGTACGGCCCTGAGGCTCACTAGTGATCAGAGGAACAGTAGAGGATGAGAAGTCATTAGCTATGTTTCCATTCAACTGTCATGTGAATTTTGAGCGAACTTTTAAAATGTCATAAAAAAAAAAAAAAAAAAAAAAAAAAAAAAGTGAATTAGGCATGTTTCCATCAACTGCTGTGGAGCAAATCAACCAGGCTACGCAAAGCGTAATTTCATCAGATGTTGACTCTATACATGGCTGTAATAAACAAGATGTAGAGGCTGCAAACTAGCATGGACCATACATCTCAGAAAAATGGAGAGAGTTCTTCCTTTTGAGCTGGAGTTTTGGATATAGAAATTTCTCAGAGTTTTGTGCCTCTAGTAAGGCACAGATCCACCAGTGGATGCAACTGATCCATCATTTCCATCCCAGCCTCTGGGATGGAAATGATGGATCAGTGCCTCTCACAGGCCACCCCAGGTTGACAGTCCTCCCCTCCATGCTGGATGTTTGGAATTAGAAATTTTCAAAGTTTTGTACCTCTAGTAAGGCACAGACTCACCAGCGGATGGGAAAGTTTGCTGCATTAGAACTTATTTGGCATATGTGACTCCATCTCACCTTTAGAGCATTAACTCTTTCAGAAAAGTCAAAAACCACCTCAAGCGAGCACAACTTTTTTGTGAAACAGAGGGAATTATTTCAAATTTTGTCGTTTCCATCAACCTTTTCTAATGCATACTTCAAAATGCACATAAAAAATAACACTGATGAAAATATGACATTGATCATCACGTTGAATGTCCTTTCTGACAGGACAGTCCCCCGAAATTCATGAAATTTTTAGATGAAATTCATCTAAAATAGAGATGTGTTCTAAAAATGATTGCAACTGAATAAAAAACTTTTTTTCCCCAAAACAATAGACAAAAATGATAAATTAGAAACAGGTCTAAAATTAGATAAAGCAGAAGGATGCAGGTTTTTTTTTTTTTTTTTTAAGTAGAGGCCTGATGATAGCATGTTTAAAAGGAACTGGAACAGCCCCAGAACTGAGGCAGCTGTTCATAAAAGAGAGAAAGCATGGTCCTACGGCATTAAAAAGATTTGGATTTAATGCTCTGTACAACCTCAGTGGGGAAAGACAGAGAAACCTGCTCAGAATTCTCAAAAACAGCAGATGGCATAGGAGGGATGTAGAGATAGTTGCATTTCTCCAGTGCTATTATTTGACCTTTTAAGGAATGTGGTTCCTTGCTGCCATAATAATTAATGTGGTTTATTAAGCAACATAACACAGATTTTATTAGTTAGTTATAGTGTTACGTGGACAAATGACAAGCCAAACAGCTGCAGACATTAACTAGTTTAATATGTGAAGGCTGCAAAGATTTAGTGCAGTAAAAATAAAACCAATTAGTCCATTTCTGTCAGGCTGAGCAGCACCTAAGATCCTTCAACATAACGGACCTGCTGCACAGGACGAAGCGTTTAACGATCCCTGTCACAAACTTCAAGGCAGAAATTTCCACAAATACACAATCAGACACACCCTCTTCCAACATGTTCAGTTAATATAACCCGGAGTCATAAAATATACTTAAGTTGATTTAGTTAGAATTTAATCTTTAACATCCTAAACCCTGTGCCTTTTAGCTTGGGTACAAAGGGCATAAGCTGAGTGCATGTAAACTCTCTGTTCATGTGAAGAGGAACAGCTGCGTTTTGGGATCAGCTCTTCACATCGTTGTTTCAATGTCTCTCACCTTCCCAGCTCTTTCTGTAGCTCCAGCATATGAAGATGACCCTGCTTATAGTAAGCAGCCTGGGCCTCCACAAACTCATGCAGGCAGCGCAGGTGGTTCACCTGTCATTAGGTAAACAGTACAACAGTTACTCCCTTTTTTTTTTTTTTTTTTTTTTTTTAAAAAATGCAATTACAAGTTCTGGATCTCAAAGCATAAAAAAAAACATTGAACTATGAGCAGAATAGATTTCAAGCATAAAAAACATCCCAGTTAATTAGATGACAACCACAAGGAAAGATACATCCTGTGACTGAGGACAAGATGTTAGTTGTTCAAGTGGGGTCAAATTATTGGCATCAAGCAGAGCAAACATCTAAGGAAAAGCAGAAACTTGTAAAATCAGTCTAAGAACTGTACAACTTATTATTAAAAACTGGAAGGAAAGTGGGGAACTATCGTCTCTGAGGTTGAAATGTGGTTGGAAAAATACTCCAGAATGATGGGGATTAGTGATTGAAGAAAAACAACAGTAGTATTAAGGGCTGCTTAAAAGTGAAATTAAGAGGATTTCCACATAACGTGAAGGAAGCTCAAGAGATTAGGACTGAACATGAATCAGTGAAGCTAGAAAAGGCTTTAATTTCAAGGGAGCATAAAGATTGGACTCTGGAGTGACAGAACAATCAATTTTTGTTCAATTAATCTTTTTTATTATCTGAGGTTGTAAAGAATTAAAACATTTTATTAACTATGACTTGATGTTACTCTTAACCTATGCAATTTAGTTTCTAACACTGACGTTAAAGTAAAATATACAACTACTAATAATATACAATAAATTAGGAAAGCTCTTATACAGACATAACTATTTCCTTCAACCTAAATCCTTCTGTATGCTGAAACAAATAGAGGTAAGCTCTTTGCGTGTGTATGTGTCTGCGTGTGAGAGCAGTAATGTGGTTGGCTGACATACATGGGTACTACTGATGCCTTCCAAAAGCAGCCGTGTAACTTCTGCCTGTCGATCGAACTCCGTCTGAGCCAGTCTGAGATCTTGTTCAGCCTGAAACATGAACGCCACATCAGCTAATGAAATATGTCAAAACCATGTTGAAACTCTGATGAGATATATATATATATATATATATATATATATATATATATATATATATATATATATATATATATATATATATATATATTCATTCAATGGCCTATTGAGGTTTTTGGGGGAAAGGGGAAGGAATAATATAATGACCAAATAGCTGTACTTACTTTTTCCACTTCCTCAGTCCAGAGCTGATTGACCAATACCCCAAGTCAAAAGAAAAGAAAAACACAAATCTTAGCAAGGCAGTGCAGCTTCATTCCCATTCAGGAAGATAGGATGTTTTAAAAACAAAATGATGTTTTTGGATCATGGCTGCCTACATTACTCTGAGTCAAACGCTATACTGTATCAACTTTAGATGAGATGGTGATTTATTGCATCAGTACTTTGTCATATTTGTCCTTGTTAGCTATGAGAGTAGTTTAAGTTTAAGAGGTGTGCAGAGCACCTTTTCATCTGTTAAACTGTTGAGCAACTAGGAAAATAAAGCCAGCATTGGAAAGTTTGTCACACTCCAAGTCTGAAAGTCAATTCAGCACTGCTGATGATTAGGTATTTGTTTTCCAGCCAGAGTTTCTCCAAGAGACAGTAAAACAATGCTGCTCCTTTTCACAATGAAAAACACCAGTACCCACGCAAACTGGGCCCTGTATCTTAAATAACCTAGCCTAGCAAAATATGACTCAGGTGAATCTCAGCAGTTCTAGAACCTGAATGGTAATCTAGTGACCCTGACTCAATGCACTTGTAGAAAAATATCAGTATAGACTTGGTTGATTGTGTTGCTGACAGATCATAAAGTGAAGGGGAAAAGGGTTTATGTATATGAAAAGTGGGTAGATAATCTGATCAGTCAGGACAGATTTTTACTGCCAGGTGTGACTCGATGAGCTTTAGCCCATCTACTGTCATCTAAATCAGTCGGAACACACAGCAGTACCAGGTGTGAGCAGGAACACAAAGATGGATTAGACAGGCCATGGTTAGTGAACCAAACTCTAGCTGTTTCTGGTCCATAAACCTTCATTCCAGCCAGCACACACACACACGTTGTTCATTCCTGTTTTACCACATTTTAATGAAAAATTGTCAGCAAGCAGAATTTAAATATGTAGCAAAATATGAAAATGAGAATGTTTTCACCACTACAAACAAACATCAAATAGGTTTTTAAGGATTGACTCAAAAAGAGTAGAAGGAGGATACTGAATCATCCCTAAACATTACACACAAGTCTGGCATGCAGAGTAAAGTAATCTCTGTAAATGGACACACCCCACTTCACGATAATAAAGCCATGGTTCATCTCACACTTACAACAGGCATTATATATTATAAAGACAAAGAACAGAAATGAAATATTCAGTGTTTTTAGGAATCAAAAAGATAAAACAGTGGCTTCCTCTATGTTCAGCACAGATTGCTTTGTCATTGTAGCATAGAAAGGAGCCGTTTAAACTTCATGAAATGTATTTTGTTTAGTGAGGAAGAACCGTCTCCTTACCGCTGAGGCACTGGCAGAAAGCACATAGTTGCGAGGTCTGGTCTCCTGGAAATCTGGGGCCACCTACACAAATCATAATTATTTTATTATTTGTAGTGTTTATTCAGTATACACACTGCCTTGCAAAGGTGTTGCTGCTACAACAAGCTCCACTGTGGTTTACTGTTGCTTTATGTGAGAAACACACACAAAGTAGTGCCTAATTGTGAAGCAGAAGGAAACTGTTACATGATTTTAAATTTTATTTTAAAGTGTGTGTCAAGCACATGTATTCAGAACCACCTCTCACTGTAATTACAGCCTCTGAGGGGATATGTCCGTTTTAACATTGCACATGTGCAGACAGAAATGTTTTCCTATTCCTCTTCAACAGTAGCTCAAGGACATCCATTTTAAAGTTTTGCCACAGATTCTCTATTGTATTTAGGTCTGGACTTTGACTGGGCCATTTTAACACACTAATATGTTTGGATCTAAACCAATCCATCGTAGCTCTGGTTGTATCTTTAGGGTAGCTGTCCTGCTGGAAGGTGAACCTCCACTCCAGTTTCCTGCAGCGTCTAACAGGCTTTCTTCCAGTGCTGCCCTGTATTTAACTTCCATTTTCCTATCAATCTGACCAGATTCCCTGTCCCTGTTGAAAAAAATAAGCACGGACCAACATGTTTGACTGTAGAGATGGTGTGTTCAGTTTTGGTCTAAACTGACCAGACCACAGTCCTCCAGATGTTTGACTTGTCCTCTAAATGGCTTGGGGCAAACTGTAAGCAGGACTTATGATGGCTTTCTTTCAACAATGTTTTTCTTCTTCCCATTCCTTCATCAAAGCCAGATTTGTGGAGTCAAGGACAGGTAGTTGTCCTGACAACAGGTTTTTCCACCTATGCTCTGTATTTCTGCAGCTCCTCCACAGTTACCATGGACGTCTTGGCCGCTTCTCTGAATACTGATGTCAGTATAGGTAGATAGCCGTGTCTTAATTGTTTTTTGCAGGTGTTCCATCATCTCCCCATGTTCAGATGATAGACTGAACAGAGCTCAGAGAGATGTTCAAAGCTTAATATACTATTTTGTAACCTAACCCTGCTTTAAACGTCTCCACAGCTTTCTCCCTGACCTGTCTGCTGGGTTCCCTGGTCTTCGTGATGCTGGTTGTTCTCCAATGTTCTCCTCTAACAAACCTCTGAGGTCATAAACAACAGCTGCACTCAGACTATGATTAAATTACACACAGATGAACCATATTTACTAACTGTGAGCCATCAGGGGGCAGTTGGTTGCAGTGGATTTTATTTAAGTGAATCAAAGTCAAAGGGGCTGAATATAAATATGTGCGACAGATCTTTATTCGTTAAAAAAAAAAAAAAAGAGAGAGAGAAAGAAAACTAACTATGATTTTCCTTCCACTTCACAATTCTGTTCTACATTGTGTTGTTGACTCACATAAAATCCTTCGAAGATCCATTAAAGTTTGTGATTGTTGCATGACTGAATGTGAAAAAGCTCAATCAGTCTCAAAATTTCTGCAAGATACTGAACATAGAAACTATCTTTAAAGACAAGACTTAGGATTAAATTCTGTCTGAAGCTGTATTTATTAAATCCTGGAATGTCAGCCTAATCTAAAGTGATCTATCAGCTCCTAGGAATTACACAGATTAACTGTAAGGGACAAAAAAAAAAAAAAAAAAAAAACACACAGAAGAGGGGAATTTACAGCAGCCAGCATACTTTCATATTAGGTGTGTCTCAAGCTGTAAAAGAAAGGTGCAGAGGTGATGCAATCACTGTATACAAACAACAGCCACCACGTTACTGAAACCAGTGAGTCATCAGTCTTTCACTGACCTTACTACTTCAGCTTAAAGCTGCAGGCTGTGGTTTTATCATGCACATGCAAACATGTCAGCCAAGTAACTGTTTCATCATCACATAAAAAAAATGGTTTAAATGAGGAAATGAAAAAAAAAAATCATGAAATACATAAATAAATACAATAAATGAAAAATAAGAAAAGAATAACTAAAAAAAAAAAAAAAGAAAAAAAAAAGGGAAAACTGGTTATAAAATACACAATCAGTAAGTGGATGGTTGGTCAGCTGTTTTATTTTCTACAAGTACAGGAGAAGGACTGAGTTATAAATATCTCCCCAACATAAAGAGGATCCTGCATAAAGAAACATGGGTGCAGAGGTGATGAAGCAGGAACAAAGTCACACTTTCTACTTCTGCTAAGATGGATGTGCCCTGTATTTGCTTTTTCTATCCTTCCAGTGTTTCATTTGATGTCTTGCCAGCATTGATCCTCCACTGACTTAAGAACATGGAGAATGTGCAGCTGCTTCATTCAGATGATAGAGCATTTTGTTTCAATCTTTACACAACCAAGAAAAACATCCAGAGAACAACCTGAAGTATGACTGACACTTCTGTGCTTCCTGCTCAATGCAACTATGTGAAAAGGCTCTCCAGGAGGAGGAGAAGAAGAAGAATACCTTTATTAGTCCCCCAGGGGGGAAATTATATTTTAGTACAGCCTGTCCAAGAGAACAAACAACAACATACATTGGGAGACAGGTGCCTGAGGCAGCAGCCATCCTGGGAGGCACTGCCCTTTTGTTACATGAGAAACAGGCCACATTCGGTAAGAGGAGGGGGGAAAAAATAATATTTCACACTTTATCCCTGGCAGGATACAGTTTGAGAGTGCAAAAAACCTAAGCACAAAAAAGCAACATACAGACAACATCATACATAAAAAACATGTGGAATGGGTAAGGGTGGAGTAAGAGGAGGGGGTGGGGTGAGGGGTTCCCAGCACAGGCTGCCCAAGTGAGTGACACAGCCACCTGGCTCATCGTATCCTACCTCGGTTACCATACCAGGGGGCAATACAAGGGGGGCTCGCAGAGGTGGTGAGGAGATGGGCGGGTGTTTATAGATATAAGTGTGTGTGTGTGTGTGTGTGTGTGTGTGTGTGTGTGTGTGTGCGCGCGCGCTTCTAAGTAAGTCCGTGAAACACTGTTCCAGATAGCCCTCCCAGCCACTGTCCTTGATAGTTGATGAAGCGAGCGTATATCAGTCTGCTCGGTAGAGTTCTGAGTCAGGTCCACAGATGTCATGGGTAAGGAAGGGGCAGAAGGAGCAGAGCATCTTGTTCACATAACATCCAGGAGAAGTTGAGATAGCCAGCCTTCCCAGGCTGACACAGGGAGCCAGATTCAGATAACAATTGTTTTGGGTCAGGTGGACTCCTTTAATTTCTGTCTGCCTTAAAGTCTCACTGGTACATCTCAATGGCGAGTCCAAACAATCTCATCTCAGTCTGAGTGTTGATCACTCAGCATATTTCATCACATATGCTGGGCAGCCCCACTGTGGCCAGAACAGCTGCTGACGTTTTCCTAATTTCTTGATATGCCAGGTAACCGCTAACTCCAAAAAGCAGAAATCCTGTTATCAAAAATCCAATTATGTATAAATCTTCAACATCCGCGACTGACAATATCGACAGACATACAATCCTCCAATCCTGCCAGGAGTCCATTGTATATTGGGAGACAAACGCCATGTCGGGACAAGAGGGAACTCTTTTGCCCAGTCTTCTTGTCGAGAAAATTTGATCAATTGCGTTGAGAGACCAGCTGACCAGATCCATGATTTTGCATATCTTCCAAATTGCAAGAGAGACTCCAAAAAGGTTCAACAGGTTCAAGGTATCTGCAGCCAGCTCTACAGTGTATCATCATAAAAAAAGCTCCAGCAGTAACGGGTTAGCACCTGGATCTTCTCCTCCTACCAGTCCTGACCTTTCCTTGCAGATGATTGCTTCCTTTGGTAACTCTTCCCCCAACACCACACATGAACCTGTGACCTTCAGTCTACTAGTACTACCCAGGCTGCACGGTGATGATGATTTCAGCACTGTCGCCTGGCAGCAAGAAGGTTTAAGGCCCTGGCCTGTATGGAGTTGGATGTGTGCATGTGCATGGTTGCTTGTCTTGTGTGTGTCTGTGTTGTACTGTGATGGCCTGGGCAGGTGCCATAGGGTCACAAAAGATGGTTTTAATCTGTTCAGTCCTGATAACTTTAAGTTTCTGTTGGTGGGCCTAAACTGGTTTCCAGTCACTTCTGAGTGCGTCTTACAGGTCATTCTTGAAACGTTTGACACAGCTGACTCCAAACAACGATTCAGTCATACTTTTTAAAAATGGGAATGCAAAATGATTTCATAATCTACCTCCTGTTGTTAATCTGTAAAACAAACAAAAATGCTTTTCAAATCAGGGCGTTGATGTGTTCAGTTAAATCCTTGTATCATATTTGTGATATTTTCACATCAAATAAAAACAGCTGAAGGAAAACACTCAAAGAGCAATGATTCTATATTTTCTATAAGAGCTGTCCTCTGGTGCTTTCCTAGCTGAAAGGCAAACTGATCTATTTAGAGTTCAGGCATCAGCTTTGGCGAGAGTTGATGCGTTGAAGACAACAGATCTAATCGGTCTTTCTAGTAAATGTCTGGTTGTATAAAAAGATTAATTTGACTCTACTGCCATCTAGTGACACAACATTAAACAAAAACGAACACATTTTTACAGGCAGAAAAGTAATATGAAGGCAAATACGTTGCAAAATCCAAGAGCTTTCACAGAAAAGAAACAGTTTGCAAATCTGTTTCAGTAAAATGCATAGGAACAGAATCCAAGATAGGGCTGCTTGACTATGGAAAAAATTATAATCATGATTATTTGGGTAAATACTAAAACCATGAATACTCACTGACTTTGTAAAAACATTCCAGTGAATCACTTTAAGAAAAAAGGAAAAAAAAAAAAAAACTAACGAGGGACCCCTATTTAATCCATCCAACAATTGGCTTCCATGTTTTACAATTAAACCACCTATTTTCATACCCAAAACGCATCTAATCTGTTTTTATTTATTATTTTGCCAATTCAAAAGATAAATTTCTCACATTAAATAAATCTCTTTTACAGTGAAACAGCAGAAAGTGTTTCCATAGTGAATAATTTATTGTGCTGAATTGCTGTCAGAAAGTCATTCACTTCAAAATGTATTTAGTTTTGTAAAGTAATGCAGCTCAAATGTGTTTAATATGAGATGAAAATGTCAGTCTTCATAGTAAACATGCATATTGCTGAGGACTTTTGCAAATGAAACATTTAGCAGAAGCAGCAGGCTAACTCTAGCTCAACTATTCTCTGCACTTTTAAATTATTTTTATTCATTCAAGAAGTTTTTTTTATTGGAAATGAGATAAACGTCTGAAAGAAAACTGTAGGAAGAATCAAGACTGAAACAACCATTTCTGTTTTATTTACATTTTATTACAAAACTTGGATATAAAACGTTATTTATACCCTTCTCAATAATTATTGGAAAATCTTTGTCAGCATTACAGAAGTCAAATCTTTTTTATAATTGCTGAGCAGTATGTTTCCATGAGAACTTTAAAGATTTCTCTTTGGTGAGGAGCTCCTTTTTTCTCTGAATTTAACTTTGCGTTGGAAAATATTAATACCCACACTCCCACGTTACCAGAGGAAGCATGGGGAATGGTGCCAATGTCAAAATGTAGAGAGGATAATTATTAGGGAAGGGTTTTTTTGTTTTTTTTACAAGACACTAAAATTAAGCATCAGATCATGAACCCAAGTCCAAAGTGTGTACTGGGAATGAGATTCTGCCACCTGCATTCTGCTGGACTGCACAGTTCAGAGAAACTTATGTTTTGAAATGGATTCCTCCTTTCACCTTTTTTTGCATTGCAGAAGCAGGGAAAAAAGAAAGGTGGCCGTTCGGAGCAACTTGAATGTCAATATGATGCACTTGGTCCTGTCTTTCAGTGTTTAATCTCTCTCCTAGACAAAGCTATTGGCTGAGCTTTTGTTACCTGCTCTCTTTCATCCTACAGCCTTTAAAACTGGCTCAGAACTTATCTGTCAAGACACATTTCTCTCCTAGATGTAGCTACAAAGGAGCTTCTACTGCCATTATCTTATTTTTATCTAACATAAAAAGTTCTCCTGGGTCAGTGCTTCCATTTCTTTTGTGTGTGTACCCTCTATATTCTTAAATCCCCAGTCAGTCGTGGCAGATGGCTGCTCTTACTCAGCCTGGTTCTGCTGGAGTTTAATTCCAGTTAAAGAGTTGTTGTTTTCCCTCTCCACTCTCGCTACATGAATGTCCAGGAGGAGTGAATGCTGCAAGTCAATGACTCGATGCTATCTGTTGGGTTTCTTTACATAGAAAACTTTTCAACCAATTTGAATGATAAGCTGATGCTGATGCACTGTTTGATAACTTGGATCAGTTAGAATGGATGTATGATTGGACAGAATTGACTTTTTGTAAATTGACTTGAGATGATGTGTTGTGAATTGATGCTAGGTAAATAAACTGAACTGAAACTGAATTCAAATTTCAATACCATTAAAATCAATTGCAGAGTCCAAATCAAGTCAGAAAAGGATGGATTGTACAGAAAGAAATGCTCTGTCGTTTCTTCCTACACTTAAGGTGTAATTTAGCATTAAGACCTCTAGATGCTGAAAGTTTTTTTTTTGCATTTTATATCCAAATACAGATTTTTTTCAACAGTTCATTAATTTGATGTAACTCTGCGTATATCTCCAAGCTCTTGCCATTTTGCAGCCAGTTTACCTTGATAATTTGGCCTGTTGGTACACTTTCACTCAGAAAAGTAGCAAGAAGATACAAAGTCCTGTGACCTTTAGAGTCTGTTCGCATCGTTCTGCCTTTTTGCAGCAAGGTTGAAAGTGTGCACCAAAGCAAATGCCTTAGATGTCACTAAATCCAAATCTAAAAACGCAGCTGAAATAGACAAAAAAAAAAAAAATGACCACAAACAAAAGAAGGCACACAGACCAAAGCAAACAAAGAATAAGCAGGATTCATTCAAACATCGTCAGTTAATATGATGAGTTTGGTCAGTGACTTGTGAAAAATGCTCATGGTTCAAAGGTTCAACTTGAGGTTGCAGATATTTTTTCAGTCCACTGCTTTAATTTTTTAAATTGTTTTTTTTTTTTTTTTTGTCTTGTCCCCAATAGAAGCAGCACTGCACATCAAAGCCAGTAAGACTGAGAAAACAACTCAAGCTGTGCATCATATAAAGCAGTGTTTAATACTTACTGCACCCTCGCACTGCAAAGATGGTCAATATGCAGACAGTTAGTTATGGCTGGAACTAGCACACACCATTGCTTTTATTAGAATGATTAATGGAAAAGCTGAGGAGACATGGGAGTGAGTCAGGGCCTACCGCTGCCTTGGCTTCGGCTGCCTTGGCCTTCTTCACACGTGCTTTACAGGCGTCCAGGTCCAGGCGAAGGTTCTCCAGCAGACGGCGCTCTCTCTGTACAAAAACACAATGAAGGGTCATAATGAAGAGACAGCAGAAATATATTTTCAGATTTCTGTTGTTTTTGCTTTTTACTCACACTTTAATGTTTCAGATCATTAAAGAGACAATGAAACCTGAGTAGATATAAAATGCAGTTTTTTAAATGATGATTTCATTTATTAAAGGGGAAAAAAGTAGAATTGTTTTAAGTCTTCTCCGGGGGGGGGGGGGGGGGGGGGGGGGATAATATTGCTGTCCACAGCTGTATGTATGATGTGTTTTTTCTGAAGTGCAGTATTAGTTTTATGTCAGAGGTAATGGGACGAACACTCCTAAAAGTTCTATAAATGTTGACTCTTTTTTTATCTCATGCCTCTGTTATCAGACTAGATATCAAATATAAAACTGACACATCATCCAAACACTTAGTGATTTTCCTGGTGGACCCAGGGGATATACTTGAATGACCATAGGTCATAATGTTCCACACTCACTGAAATGGTTCTCCAGTCTCCTTCCAGAAAGTTCCTGAGGGGCGTGAGAAAGCTGATGGCTGAGGTCTGTATGAACTCTCTTTCTGCTGCTCCTAATCTCCTCTCACAGTCTCCAACCTTCATCAAAGTGCTCCCTGCAACACCACCACCACAAGGATTCATCACAAATCATTTCATTCAGTGTTACTGGATATAAACACCAATTCCTAAATTACTGTTTAATATTTTTTTCAGGTTTATGCTGTATCACTAATCCAAAACATCATCTCTCTGCTTTAATGAAGAATTGACCCTAAATGTATGAATTTACCTAAACTATCTGATAACACATGCTGCTCAATCAGAGAAACCAAAATGTTTCAGACAAGTTTTTTCGTGCAAAATAAAATTTAATAATAAAAAACTATTTCACAATTCTCATTGACAAGAATATTACTGTAGAACCGTGTACAGTAGTATGACTAGTGCGTTCCCATGAAGATGCTAAATGTAGCAAAAGAGTTGCTCCAGTAGGTGTCACTGCTGTGCTATCCTTTGTATTCTTTGTTGTTTTAAAGAAATATTTTGTGCAACTTCACATGCATTGAAATCTATTTCTGCAGCTCCATAATGACCCTTAATGTCATCATCAGAGATGGACTGATGAAGCTTTTACTGGCCGATATTGATTTCCCCTTTTTCCTTTATTGGATTTCTACTGAGCTCTGAACAAAGTGTAAACAATGTGCTGTTTGCTAATGCATCTAGATACTAAAATATCTGTCCTTTTTTAGCTTTCATTAATTCAATGAACCAAAAAAAAAAAAAAAAAAAAAAAAAAAAAAAAAAAAAAAAAAAAAAAAAAAAAAAATTGATGCAAATCATCCAGCGTGGTTGTGCTGGTCAGGACTGAAGACCGGCCATTACATCCTCTCCCCTTCCGATCTCTGAAGTTAGTCTCTGTTAAACACTGCTCCATAAGGACGAGCAGCGACATCTATGAGGGAAGAGTTTGATCTCTAATTTGAGATATGGGATTGCCACTGGTGGCAGATTTCCATCTTGATATCTCTCTGAATTTAAATTGTCTCCAGTGGTGACAACCTTGAGATGCCACTCCACAGCATCATACTGCCTCCACCAAAAGCTGGCTAGTACTGGCAGAGAGAATTTGGGCAAAACTCACATACTGAACTCTCATGCTCAAGCCACAAATACATTTTCCTTAGAAATGTTGAAATAAACAGGCTTTCCAACAGTATAGTAATTTATTGCCAAGATTCATTGGTAAAAACAAAGAAAACTTTTTGTGCTAAGTTTAGATGCATGCTTAAACACAATAAAGGCCTGCTTTGGAATCCAACAGCCCATGTTAAAGCAGGACGTACCATCACGACTAGAATCATCCAAGGTAAAACTGTATTGCTCAAACCATATTGTTGACTTATAAGACAGGAAGCTTTTGTGTGAAAAAAAATTAGGATTTATTTCCACATTGCCAAAATAACTAAATAAATAAATAATGGGAACTAGAGAACCTGTGGCACCAGTTACATTTTGAGCTGCTCTGAATCTCCTGTCCATCTTTTATAAGATGCTGAGATGCAGAAGTACTACTAGGATTGCACAACTCATGCATAAATCAGACTCTCTTATTGAATTTTTGAGCAATAGATTTCCCTAGTGACAGCTACATAGATGCCTACTGATGCTGCAGCAGAATGCAGAGAGCAGCTAATCTCATTTAAAGTTGTATTGATCCTCAGACTCACACAACATGTAGAGAGGAAGGACGTCCATTGAACAGACAGTACAGTCATTCCTCAAACAAAGCTAATAGTTCTGCAGATTGTTTGCAGGACCCCCAGATGGGCTGGAGTTAGATATGGGTCAGCTTTATAATATTTCGCTCTACTCAGCAGCAAAACACACCTCACGCATGCACACAAAGCCTTTTTATCTAAATACACCAGAAGTTTCAGTGTTATTACTGTTAAACTGAGGAGTGAAATCATCACAACAAAAGAATTAACTAAACAAGAAAAATGCTCTTAGACTGAAAAGGGTCAGTTTGAGGCACCAGCATCAGTAAACCGTGACCTCCGTCTAGTCTGTCACTCTGGATGAGTCGATGGAGTCAGGACTCCTGATTCAGGTCATCATCACCAAGGTCCCGGAAACAGTGGACTGGTTAGAGACAGTCTCAACAAACAGAGGAGTCCAAGAGTCCTGGTGTCTGGTTTATGAGAGAAGGCAGTAAAGCTGCAGCAACTAAACGTCATATGTTCAAATACTCAATAATGTTGTCAACATTGATATGTCAATGTTACTTTTCATTCATTTATCTTTTACAATTTCTTAAACATTTCAAGAAAAGAGCAGTTTTCTTCCACATTGCTCTGTGTGCCAAGGACCTCCTTTTATCTGTATTTTTATCCACCTCAAGAAACATGCTTTTGTCTTCACTCAAGACAGATTTAAAGTCTTAACCAACCATTCAGGTCATAAGGAGTGTGGAGAGTTTCATTTCAATCTGGTGTGTTAAAGCAGGGACACATCAAAAACCCACCCAACAGAGGTTTCTGAGCACCAGAGTTTAAGGAATTACTGGGAGCAAGTTGCAATCTAGATTTCAGACCCTTCAGAACATGATCTTTGATGCTGATACACTCACCATATGGTGTACCCGACCCAAACTCCTTCGCTGCATCTTCCATATATTGACCGAGCAGCTCTGCATTGGTAACTCTGGAGGGTGCCTTCATGTCCAGCTTTTCATAGAGAAACTCCTCAATTCTGGCACCTGCAGGAAAAGTCCTGATTTTAATTTATGAAGCAGACAGTTTTTCCTTTATTATTATTTCTACCCATTACATACAGAGATCCAAAGGTTTCTGGCACAACTTTCCTACTTTCAAGGTGAATGGAGAGAGAGAAAGATCTGGTTAGGTGAAGACCGAGGGACCAACTAAAGCTACAACTAATGATGATTTTAGTAAATGATTAGTCTATTGATTATGCTAACAATTAAATCATGCTGACAATTAAATCAGACAAAACAAATTGGCACATTCTGCAGATTTTTCATTTAACCTCTTAACGCTTATTTTATACAATATTAGAAATACATTAAAAGATGCAAATAATTCAACTCATTTTTTAAATAAGAAAATAAACATTTTATTGCCTGGAGAATAGAATAGAAATATCCTTCATTGTCTGATGATGGGGAAATTTCTCAGCAGCAGCAGCAAAGTGACATACTCAGTCTAACTGGACACAGTGCTCTAACACTAGTTTGACCCACATGTTCCAGTTAATTTTATTAAGCATGAGGAATTTCTACTGAACTTATCCATAATCTTTTAGAATAGTTTTAGCAGCCTTTAAAAACAAGGAAGGGTTCAGTGAAAAATGTAAACAGATTTAGAGATAATTTACTATTACTTAATTCATTAGTAATTTACTTTGATACTTTGTGTGGGCTTTTTTTTCTTTTTTGTCAGTCAGTCACTTAATTAAAGCTGCAGTATGTAACATTTATTTAAAAAAATATATAAGAACATATGATCTGTGGAGAAAAAAAAAAAAAAAAAACTCCTCTGCCTTCTCCCAGTGCTATCTAGAGACAACTAATCAGAGCCAGGAGGAGGGTCTTAATGCTGTCAATCTCCGTCTGAGTGCCCCCCTCCTCTCTGCTATGCTGCAGTTAGAGACTGTTGTGAATACTCAGTCTAGCTAGAATGACCATTGATAACAGCTGATAAACAATCTTCCTGTAACAGTAAGTTATTTCTTCACCATCAGCAGATTTAGTGGCGTGAACATGAGGGTGATTGACAGCGCTAAACCCCTCCTCCTGGCTCTGACTGATTGGTTTAGGGCGGGAGCAGTGCATTTCTTCAGATGGCAATAGTAGCTCAGGGAGGAGGAGGAGGAGATTGATTTTTTTCACCGATTCACAGATCTGTCTCATAACATACTGTCACAACATAGTGACAGTTTGAAGAAATATGTAAAAAAGGTATTTTTTTTAAAATAAAAGTTACATACTGCAGCTTTAACAATTCTACATCAAAATACATCAGTGATCACTTGTTTGGTTCCATATATGGTTCTCTCAGCAGGTTTTGAACTCTATAAAATAAGCTCCAAAGATGATTGTTGACTGATATTTGAGACTTTGTTTAAAGTTGCACTGCCCCATGTAAATTAATGTCTTAAAACCAAATATTTGACATCAGAATGACTAATGAGACTTAATTGTGTGAACCATAAATAAATCCTAGCTCAGTGCACTTGTAGAAAATCACACATTGAAAAGGAAACCGCAGTTCCGATTTGGGATCCCCAACAAAGACAGATTGTTTTATATATGTAAAAACAAAAATAATATTGTTACAGTGATCTCAGTGAAGGGTGAAATTCCCACTAATTAGAACTGCAGTTTAATCATGCAAGATGAAGTGAGCAGCACATGAAAAGCCACGGTGAAACACAGTGATAACAAACGTCGATTTAAAGTTGTACATATGTAACCTTTAAAGATCCTAAGTAAAAAAGTATTTATACATTCTTAATTATTTTGAGCAGAAAACTGGTTGAAAAGCGATCTATTATCTTTGTGTTAATGTTGGTTTGTGTAATATCTTTCTGTAGACAAAGTAACAAGTAGCAAGAGACAGGACTCCACACTTTTCACCTCAGACTTTAAAGGGAATGATGCTTTAAAACACTGGCCTCTTTTCATACATGCATTGGCAGTCAATGATTTAAAGTAATCTGCTACAACAGAGTGTAGGGAAATGGGCTTATAAGACTTAACTAAATGACAACACCACCAAAATAAGGAAATCTGTGTTGTGTGGACATGTGTGCTTCTTGGCAATAAAACCTATACCACTGGAAAGGTTCTACCATTTGCAAGTAAAATGCATTTGTGTGTAGAGCAACAGATTTCATGGCTGTTGCCCCCTTATATAACCTTACCAGATCCTGTCTGCCATTTAAAATTGCTTGAGTGAAGACATTATGATGGTGTGGGGCGGCATCTCCCTCACTGGAAAAAACAAGGTCTGTCATCACTGGTGGCTATCTCAGTGCAAAGAAATATGTAATTGAGACCCTGCAAACAGTGGCAATCCAACACAAAATCCACTTTAGGGAACACACTCCATCCTCCAAGAGCTCTGCACTTGCCCTACAGAGCAGGCTTTAACAGCACTAGCTCTGGATTTTGGGATTTGAGAGGATGGAATAGCCTGTCTTCAGCCCCATTAAGTACTTGTGGAATCAACCAGGGGATGCCAAAGTGACCATCACAACCAAACTGACCGACTTGCAACCAATGCTGGTTGAGGAATGTGATGCCATCCCACGTCAGAGTGTGACCAAACTGATGACCAGCATAAAGAGAAGGCACCAGATAGATATGTTCACAAGTCTTTGAGGGGCAAGTCCAAGTCAAGTCTCAAGTCATGAACGAAAGACATTTTCTCATCAAATCCACAACATCTAGGTCACCTCCAACCCTGTATCTTAGGATTCCCAACCTGTACCGTTTATCCTCAAGCCTGAATTACACTATGAACATTTTATATTCTTTTAACTTTTAATCTATTAATATTGATAAATAATGAAAAGATAGCTGTTCAACATTTAAATTACCATCTAAAAATCTACTAAAAATTGATTTATATCCATCCATCTTCTTCCGCTTATCTGGGGTTGGGTCGTGGGGGCAAGCAGGGAGACCCAGACTTCCCTCTCCCCAGCCACTTGGGCCAGCTCCTCTGGAGGAATCCCAAGGCGTTCCCAGGCCAGCCGAGAAACATAGTCCCTCCAATGTGTCCTGGGTCTTCCTCTGGGTCTCCTCGCGGTGGGACGTGCCCGTAACACCTCACCAGGGAGGCATCCAAGAGGCATCCTAAACAGATACCCGAGCCACCTCAACTGGCTCCTCTCAACTTGGAGAAGCAGTGGCTCTACTCTGAGTCACTGCCGGATGACCAAGCTTCTCACCCTACCCTATCCTATCCTATCTCCAAGGGAGCGCTCAGACAACCTGCAGAGGAAAGTCGTTTCAGCCGCTTGTATCTGTGATCTTGCTCTTTCGGTCACTACCCAAAGCTCGTAACCATAGATGAGGGTAGGAATGTATATCGACTGGTAAATTGAGAGCGTCGCCTTTTGACTCAGCTCTCTTCTACACTATAGACCAGTAGAGCGACTGCATTTTCAGATGGAAGTGCCCTTGTAATGTCATAGCTAGCTTAATATGTCGGTTAAATTTAGTTTATCTTGTTCTGAAACGATCCAAAGTGATTTAATACAGCGTTCAATTAGAAACACATTCCTGTGGTCATTGTGAAGCCACAGCTAGCATGAACAGATCGTGATAAACCATTACCGTTCCATAATCCACCAGCAGCTGCAGTCTGTAGCTCACATACCGGCTTCCTTTCACTGATTACATCAGATAAAAACTGGTCACAAGACTCGAATCTCAGACCGAAAGTCCAAGTTACGTCTTAAGTCTTTAACAGGTCGAGTCCGAAGTCTCTTATGTTTGCGAATCGAGTCGGAGTCTCAAACTTGAGAGGCCATCTCTAGGGACAGGCTGTGGTGGTTGTGTACAGTTCTCCAACGTGCTACAAAGGCCCCTTTTTCTACATGATTAAACAGTTATATTGGCCAATATGTGTTTTTTTTTTTTTTTTTTTTTTTTTTTTTTTTTTTTTTTTTTTTTTTCTTCTTTGAACTTCAATCATCCAATCCAACAAGCAACACCAAACAAGAGTCAATAGCAGAATATGTAGTTTGGTTTTGCAAGAGTGAGTATCTGGTAAGTTTTTATGGGCAAAACCCACATTCATCTCTGCTGCTCAACCCACAGATGCATTTTCCTTCCTACTGTGACCTTATTTAAAGAGAAATAAACAAGATTTCCAGATTTATTGTCAAGAAGAATTGTCACGACTTAAAAAAAATAGTGATGTTTTCGTAAGGTCAATTATTTCTAAGAGCAGATCATTCATTGATTTTGGCTTGATCATCATCACTCATTTGTCAAAAGAGTCAATAACAAAATATTTATGACCATAGTTATATCTCACATGTATGGCTGGGCAATATGGCTTGAAAATAAAATCAAAGATTTTTCATACCAGATCTGATATCCAATTTTCCCCCTTGCTTTCTTTTCTAGAAAGAAATTACAAGTGACAGAAAATATTTTCACAAAGTGGCTTTTATTTCAATCATCCCTTCTGTGAGTGGTACAATGGAGTATAAGGGCCATGCTATGAGAATTTTTGTTTAGTTTCGAGAATAGTCATAATATTAGCAGAATAAAGACGCAATTTTACCAGAAAAATGTCTTAAAATTAAGTGAAAAAAGTTGTTTTAAAAGAGGAAAAAAAAAAAAAAAAAAAAAAAAAAAACTTTGAAAAGATTTGATTTTTTTTTTTTTTTTTTTTTTTTTTTTTTTTTTTTTTTTTTTTTTTTTTTTTTTTCTTTCCCCCCCAGGATCTGACATGAGCAGCTTAGTCTGTGTGGTTCTTCGAAATAGACACAGATGTTTGCATGATTTTTTTCAAAGTCTTCGTACTGATAATAATTTGATTATGATGTGTTAAAAGATGAAGATTTTCTATTAATTATCTGTAAAACGTATTCCAAAGTATCACTTCACAAGATGCTCAATATTTCTCATTTTAATTTTTTGTTATTTTTCATAGAGTTTTCAAAAAAATTACAACTTTATTCTACTAATATTACGACTTTATTCTTGGGTTGTTTTTTATAGCTGTACGGCTGTATTCTTGGATTATTATGAGTTTATTCTCGTAATTTTTTTGCTTTTTTAACGTGTCCTGTCCAGCAGTGTGGTGCTCAGAATTGTTGTCTGAGTGTCAAGGTAAGGCACAACAGATTCACTTTCACAATCAGAGCACTACGTCTTTCGCCATGATGTTTTTATATATAAAAAAGACTTAGAAATTGCTTCGGGTTTATTTTAAATGTAACGGACAAAAAGTTGAAAAGAGAAAAAAAAGGGGGGAGAGGAAAGAGAGACAGATGGAGAAAAGGTTTAAAGGGAAAGAAGGAGATACAAGTAGAGGAGAGAAAAAGCATAAAGATAGAACAAGTCAACACCCTTGAAGTCTGCCTCGAGACCTGCGGAAAGAGAAAACAAAACCGAGAATCCACAACAACAAACAGCATATGCATATCTAAGAATAACAGTTATAACTTCAATGGAAAGCACACAGTGCAAGATGTATTTAGTGCCAACCGCAGCCCACCACGTAATTTTTTTTTTTTTTTTTTTTTAAATTGTAGCTTGGCCCTACTATTCCGTCTTAGAGCTGACCTGAATTCAAAGGCCAAATAAATAGAAGCTGCACAACGTGCTTGTCAAACAAGATGGTGGCTTTGGGTGTGCTGACATCACTCTGAATATGGAAACCCAAGGACAGTATTGGTGAGAAAAAGAAAAAAAAAATCCATATTTTCTAAAAATGTAATCTTCAAAAATTCGATTAATTGATAAAATCGATTTATTGCCCAGCCATACTTACATGCCAAACTATCTATGTGGACCGCTGGGTGGGGGGTGGATGTAGTCTTAGAGGCTTCTTTGTGACTTCTAAATGACTGATTTTGACATTTACTCAGTAAGCTCACACTAAAGAACTCACTAATACCTCAAAAATGTCAGGAAGGATAAATCTTGGAACAAATTTTCTCACAAGGAAACCTGAAACTTTTCTATACTTTTCCCAGTAGATACAAGATAGTTATTCTAAGACCAGTTTTATAGCAGAATGCAGCCTGACAGTGTTTATAAATCAGTAGCTGGCTTTTATATTAGTTCAGTCTTTGCAGTGTTTTGTTAAACAGGACCAGTTAATGCATGATTTCCTCCGAGCATTAAGATGAGAACCAACACAGTACCATATGTGAGGGACAATAAAAAGGATCTACACTTTTTGAGAGTAAACTTGCTAGTGTTATTGTCTTTCGTTGATGTGTTCCAATAGGAGCTCTTCGGCCAGGTACTGTGTGCTCTGTAGCAGCTTACTGCCTGGACCAAAGTATTACAGGGTGTAGTTAGAGTGCCCATGACACATTATGAACAGATCTCAAATGAGCCACAAACTATAGAGGAGCAGACTGTCTAACTCTGCCCAGCTGAAAACACATGGTGTGCTCTGATCCTGTAATTGCAAAACACTTTGGGAAAGTCATATTACTTATTAGGACCTCGGGAAATTGTGTCATTTAATGAGAAAAAAAAAAAAGACATCTTTTGTGAAATAAGTGTGGTCAGCTTTTAGAATATATCTTCTCAGCTATTCTGTAAGAAGCTATTGTCTTTATTATCACTGACCAAACCTTTGGACAAATATTTTTTTATTCTGTGACTAAATGCCAACATTCATTTACTGACTAACCACATATTTTAAAAACAACACAAAGTTTGCTTTAAAACTTTTTTGAAAACACAGAAGAGTCTCTAAAGGACAAGCACTTGAGTCTTTAAAATGCATGTACTGACAACAACATACATGTTATTATTTTTTTAGGTTGTCTGCATAATTAAGGAAGGCATAATCCAAATTTGAAAATTTGTTTTAAGAGGAAATGGAAACAGGAAGAACTCGCCCAAAAATGGAACATGGGAAAACAAGAGGCAGGTGCTTGGCTCAAACACTACAACAGCGCTTTACCACCAAAGAGGTTCCAGTTCTTAACTGGTTCCGGAGTACCAAGTCAGAGCCACGTTAATGACCAATCTTCGTCTCTGTTTTATACTGTATTTTGATGAAAAATCATTGTGCATAAAGAAATTTAACCACACAAATAATATTTATATATGTCCCCTGGCAAACAGCTGCTCTAATATAACCACTTTAGTTTATTACCACTTTTTCAGACTAACAGTGCTTCCCTTAAAATTCCTCAACACATCTTAAAAACAGCTATTAGTGCAAAATGTATAAAAACTATCTGGAGATATTAAAAGACCGAGAGGTAAAGAATGGAGTCGCACATAAAACTGATGGATTCCATGTAAAATAATCAGCTGTGAACACAGCTGTAATCAGCACATTGACCTACTTATACTCAGTGATCGGGGCTCTCAAAATAAACTGAGGGAAGAGCAGAGACAGTCACCTTTGTTATTCTGATGCTAAACCAACATTTTATTGCTGTTCAAGCAGTTTTTAGGTTTTAAATTGGAACAATTAAAAATGAACAGAGTTTTGATTGGCTACTCTTCGCCGCAGGGCCACCCCTAGCTCCAGACAGATGTGAACTGGTGCTAGAACAGCTTCGGTTTTTGGTGCTACAGCTAGAGCTTTGGTGATGAAAACACAAAGAACTGGTGCTCAGTCAGCTCTGGCACGAGTTAAGCACTGGGACCGGTTTAGTGGGAAAGATCCCAAGGAAGCATTTTGCCTGATCAGCTGTGTCAAACACCAGTCTTTTTAATGATATAACTCCTGCTTTCAGTGGTCAACGGTCACTCAGACGCTCCTACTCACTGAGAATAAAATCTCTCTTTGATCTTAACATCAAAAAAATGTGAGCATTTTCAGTCCTCTTATTACTCCTCTATGCCAACGGTGCAAAGCATGAAAGGTTTCCACAGCAGAGCACTACGGGGGGATTGAAAGGTAGGATACTCACCAGTGTGATCAACTGTGGCATGAAGAGTCAAAAAAATGACAAGTTAGAGCTCTCTGTCCTTGCAAATGCCATCCGATACAGTTTGATCAAAATGATTAACTATAGTCATGAGGGGAAAATAATAAATTATCTTTCATTTGTAAGTTTATAATCAATCAGTACAAAAGTAAAATACTGTGGTTTCTACCAGGTTCTAACGTTATGTAAATCTAACCTTAAGTGTAAAAAAAAAAAAAATGACAGAGCAGAATCTAAACATTTATTAAACAAAGATCAAGCCAAAATGGAAAAGTAATATTTGAATAAAATTAAGTACACCTTGGAGAAGCATCTTCAGCAGCAACTACTTGAAGTTGGTCACATTGTAGTGGAGGAAATCTGAGGTTTGCAGGATTATCTTTTATGAACAGTTTCCTTTCAAGTCAGCTGTCATGTTTTTATGACAACCAAAATGTTTCATTAAAAAATCCTGAACATTTGCCAGTTATTTAGAAACCTTAAGAAATTACTAATGTTACAGGTTAACAAAGAATGTTTCTTCTGGCATTAAAAAGGTTACATCTGCATTTTTAGGGTGCCACCCAATCCATTTTAGTCAGGTTAAGTGCTGGACTTTGGGCCAATTCAACACCCTGACTATCATATCCACTCTACTGCAGATTGCTAATGTGTTCGGGATCATTGTCGTGTCACATGATCCACTTTCAGTCCAGATTTAACAGCAAATCCGACGTTCTCATATTTAAAACTAGGATACTATTTAGAGGAGTTCATGGTCAATTCAATGACTGCAGGCTGCTCCGGTTCAGTGGCTGCAAAACAAGCCCAAATCATCATCCCGCCACTACTGTGCTACACCGCTGGTAAGAACTGTTTTCACTGATATGCTGTCTTTGGCTTTTCAACAAACACGGCACCGTGCATTATACTCAAACATCTCTACTTTGGTCTCAAGTGGTTTTACTACCTTGCTAACCTGTAGCATAAACCTGTATGGTCCAGACCACCAAACTGACAAAACCCCTGCCTGATATAGCAGACATACTTGCTGGTTATCAGGTAATTTACCACTACTTTCCCTCTTAATTCTCTGGAAGCAGGAAGGGTGTGCTTTCTTTCCCACACACAGCTTCCCAGTGCTTGCCTTACTTTTTGTTTAATAAATGAGTGTAGAATCTGTTTTTGTACACTTGAGATTAGCTTGAAGAAGTTTTGAACCTGATAAGCACCAGATAATTTTTATTGTCATGAAACAGAAAAATAAAAACAGAGAGGTTTTAGATTATTTTCCTTATAACAGTTTGTTGTTTGAATAATTTTTACAAACTGGTGATTACTTTCAGAAGGAATCCAGGACGCTTATTCATGAGTAGCCAAAAAAGCAACAGGCCTCATTGCGTCATTGTGCCTAATCAAGGCAGTACTGCAAACTTTCCTGGACATTACAGTAGGTCTGCTTGGAGACACTCTAAGCTGAGGTACTGCTTCCACCTCTAATGATACTTGACTACACTGTAATCATACTTGGGTTGGGCTGCAGCAGGTACTCAGTCTGTCTGTAGATCTTCTCTGTCCAGTGTTTGGTGCAGTCAGCGCGGCTCATTAGGTTCTCAAAGTGAGCATCCAACTCGGTCCTTTCCGCCTGGCCCAGCTTCTCCTCTGTGTACTGAAACAGCAAACAACCACAAGCACCGTGTTACAAGTGAACCAATGTTGACTCCATGTGCTAATAAATAATTTAGGCTTCGAATTTCATTAATTACCAACATAACATCACTTACTATCATGGTCCCAACCTGATTGTGTTCATATTTATCATTTTTACACTACTGTCGCTGTCAAATCGGTCTAAATGAATAAAAGTTAATAAAATTGACTCTCTTCGTTAATTAGTAATGGTTTGGCAATCAACACCGACCGTGACATTTGTATAGCTCTGTTTCGTCGGCCTGCTACTGAATGTGGTCAAGCTAAACCTTTATATTGAAAACATGTCCTGCTAGTTGGTATAATGTGGTGTTTTCTCGATAAACTGCGGAGTCAGACGTCCTGAAACGTAACAGCTCGAAGGCAAAATGAAAGGAAGCGCGAGCCAAGCCGCAGCAGCGTTTAAATACCTGGACAGCACGCGAGAAAAACAGCCCCGCACCGCTGGCTAACTTCTTCACGTTGAAATCCATGGCGTTAGTAGGCAAAGCTGCCAGCTACTGAAGTTGCTTTAGCTTAGAGACAGCTTCTTACAGCAGTAGCTACAAAAATATGGCATTAGCCAAAAAAAAAAAAAAAAAAAAAAAAAATCACGTGACCATCTTGGACGTAGCTTCTTATTACGTCAAAACGCTTTTTTCACTGGCCGGTTTACTAAAAAAGCAACACTTGATCGTGAGTTTGTGATGCTTTCTCAGCTCCCCTCCTAGCTGCTATACTCTTCGACCCAAACACTGAAGAATAAAGTCCAAGAACGATGTCACAAGTTGGGAATAGTTCTTTTTTTATTCATTGTCTTCTTTCAGCTACTTCCTTTAGGGGTCGCTACCCAACCCTATCCCCAGCATCTTCCTCTGTCACAGCAGCCCGCTCCATATCCTCCTTCACTACATCCATCCATTAAACTTTTCTCCCTTGCTGCTACGCATTCAGCATCCTTTGTCTAATATTTCCTCTATTATTCCTCTCCATAAGGAATTCTGCACTACACTCTCAAACTTCTCAGTCAACTCTGACAGAGGAGCTGGTGGTACTCATACAGTGTCACTACCTTGCCTGTAGACCTAATAAGCATATTAAGTTTTAAAAAAAAAAAAAAGTAGTGTAAGCACATTTCTCCTTTTAATTAAATACACTACTACTCAGCGGGGAAGTGCTGTGAATATTTCAAGAACCTCTTACAAAGTGAACAGAGAACAAGTGCAGATGGCCACTTGGAGTCTGTTCACCTCTGAAATTCCAACTAGAAGTGTTTTTTTTCGCAGAACTTTTGCTCTTATTTTGACATCTTTTACATTTTGAGAACATAAAGGCAAGCAAGAACAATAAGTTTTTTACTGCTGAGGAGTTTCTGGATATGTCAGCAGCTGATAGTGGAGCCAGTCTGTGTCCTGTCGACTCTTCCTCAGACAAGGAGGACCTTACTCCAGACTGGGGTTGTAGCAGTGATCGTGATTATGAAATCCCACCATCAGATGGCCAAATGGGGGCTCGTTAAAATGTTGAGATAACACACCAAAACCAAATGAAATCAATGTTCTAAACACATGAAGTAGTATAAAAAAAAATCTCAGAAAGCAATACACCATGCCATGATCTAAGGATTTAGGACAGGTGTTATTTCTTTCAAAGAATGGCAAAAACAGCTTTGCTCTCTTAAAGCACAGTTATCTATAGTCTCTAAAATTCTTATGAGCTATTATTACTTTTAAAATGCTTACAAATTGATGTTAACTGCTTAAATGCTTTTAAAACATATAATCCCCACCAACAAACCACAATGTTAACCATTACCCACAAACGAGGAAAAGGTTGAGACAATAGTGAAACTTTCCAGTAAATTTTACAGGGGTTTAATGAAAATCCAGACTTGAATCCAGTTGAAATGCTGCAGCACACCTTAAAGAGGATGCTTATGTTCAAAAGCCTTCCAATGTGGCTAAATTTAGGTGTGCCAAAAATTCCCCCTTGATATCCGTAACTCATTATCACTTATTTCAAATGCTTGATGGCAGTTGTTGCTGCTAAGGGTGGCACAACCAATTAGGTTTAGAGGAGTGGTCCTTTTCCACACAGAGCTCAGGATAAGGAAAATTAATATTTTAAAAGCACCTTTTCAATTTATTCATTTTAACTTTGTTCAATGTGAAAATTTGGATGATGATCTGAAACACTTCAACTAACTAACCCCAAGGCCCGCCTGCTGGCTCTGATTGGATGTTTTAGATAGCACTGGGAGCACTGGGAGAAGGCAGAGGGGCTCGATTTTTTTTTTCACAGATTATATGTCTCATACCATTCTATCACGATATAGTGACAGTTCCAACAAATATGTAGAAAAATATATTTTTAAATAAAAATTACATATTGCAGCTTTACGTGTGACAACAAAGTAAAAACAGAAGAAATTTTTACGGGGGCGAATACTTTTTCACAGCCCACTTTGATATTTAAAAGAAGCATAATAGGATGGACGAACAAATCAGCTACATAATAAATGAATAAACATGTACTCTCTTATCTTAATTAATATATAAGACTCTACAAAAAAGACTCTCCGGCTGGGTGGCAGTGGAGTGGCCATCAAAAGCTCATCTAACTACTCCTTTCGTTCATTCTCATTGCACTGGATCTTGTGTTTGGTCCCCGAATGCAGCACCACGCACAGAGATGACGTAAGAACGCACAGCTTTCACTTCGCTCTGGCAGCGCGTGAGTTTTGTTGCAACTTTTTCGTACAGCTAACCAGTGTTGAGGTAAGTTAGCAAATATACTAGATTAAATGTCTTCCAATGACCAAACCCCGCCTTTCCTGAGAGTCCAGTCAGAAGGTAAACCCAGGCCGTGGAGACCGCACTGTTTGTTTGCTCAGTTAGGCTAGCGAGAGTTAGCTTGGGATAAAACATAGTACTAACTAAACAAGACGAGAACAGTACTGTTGTTTTTTACTGTTTTTTTTTTTAGCTGCCGTGGAACCAACCAACCAACCAACACGGTAGCGTGATGCAGACCAGGCGGCCATGGCTTGGAAGTCAAGGACCCGCAGTCTGCAGGTGTTTGACACGGAGCTGAGCGCGGACACGGTGGAGTGGTGTCCGCTGTCCTCCAGCCACGACATCCTGGCATGTGGGACATACCAGCTGCAGAAAGCGGTGAGATAAGATGCGGCTCAACCTGTTAGAAAGCGTAGGCATACCTTCCAACCCCAACCAGCGCCATTCCACTTTGCTGAAGTCCTCTTCCTAATCGAAAAGCTCTGCGATTTATTGATTATTATTTTTTTGTACTTAATTATTAATTAGAGTGGAAAAATAGACGGCTTTGGGTCCGAAAAGAAGTCGTTCAGTGTTTCCCTCAGAGCTGTATTTTATTGAGATTTCAGGTGACAGACCAACACAAGTTAACTTAGTGGTGAAGTGGAAGGAAAATGTTACGTGGTTTAAATTTTTAGCAATATACAAATGTGAAAAATGAGGTATACATTTGCCCCCCTTTACTCTGATGCCCGTAGATACAATTTATTGCAACCAATTTATTGGTTGCAATAAATTCCAGAAGTCACCTAGAGTCCAACTCTGTGTATTTAATCCCAGTATTAATATAATTGTTCTGTGAAGGCCTCAGTGGTTTAATAAACAAATAGCATCATAAAATCCTGGGAACACAGCAGACTGGTCAGGGACAAACAAGTTTTCAACATCTCATAGAGCACTCTATCATCTGGTATGGAAGAAATACATCTGCACACCTACCAAGACATGGCCACCAGTCTAAACTGGCAGAGCAGGCAAAGACAGCATTATTCAGAGAAGCAGCCAGGAGGTCCATGTTACGTCTGGAGGAAATGCACAGCTCAGGTGGGAGAATCTGTGCACAGGACTATTAGTCATGTTCTCCACAAATCTGGGCTTTATTGAAAGCTGGCAAAAAGAAAGCGACTGTTGAAAGAAGCCATGTAGAGAGCACAGTAAACATGTGGAAAAGGTTCTCAGGTTAGAAGAGACGTGTCACTCTGTTGCCCAAATGCAAAATTCTCTGTGTGTCAGAAAAAAACTGCACATCACCCTGAACACACTGTAAACAGTAATGATGGAGTCCAAATCTAGCCTGACAAATGAAGTGGTGCAACTTTAAACAGCTCTGCAAAGACAAATGTCTACATGAAGTAGTTTGTACTGAACTAAATAGTGATGAATTATGCAGTACAGTGTACTTCCATGCTCATGTCCATTGTATGTCATTCATGCAGCAAGAAGGTGGAGATGATGCCACGCCCAGCCGAATTGGCCGTTTGTACCTTTTTGAATTTCGCCGTGAGGGTCCGATGAGCCCTCCTCTCACTGAGCTACAGCGCCTGGACACAGCAGCCATTTTAGATCTGAAATGGTGAGAAGTTGGGCTTCAGTAGTGTGGGTGCAGTCATGATCACTTCCTTTCTGTTCATTCTTTTCACTTGTTGCCAGGTGCCACGTCCCTGTGTCAGGCAGGCCGCTGCTGGGAATGGTTGCTGCTACAGGAGAGCTGCACCTCTACACACTGCTGGATAATCAGGTGAGAAGTGTAGCTTCAGAAGAATCCCAGTGATGTCTTGTGTGTACAGCAGGATTGGATGAACTCATGACATCAATCTGCTTCAGTAGTGAGTCCTAAGTTATCGTGTATCCTGTTTTTTTGTTTTTTTGTTTTTTTTTTGGTTGTTAGGCTTCCGTCAGGATGTGTTTCACAGCTGGTGTTGTGATGTGTACTCATGAATGTGTGTATCCAGTAGGAAGGTGGGCGCAGTCTGCAGACTATGTGCAGCTTGGAGGTTGGAGCAGAGCGGCTGGCTTTGTCTTTGGACTGGTCCACTGGAAGAATGGACAGGTACTGTAAGCTATGTGAGCTCCTGCTGCTATATTTATCCCTAAAAAAATCTTTAGTGAAATTTCCAGTGCTGAATAATGAGCGGTCATATCAAGCAGTCCCTTCTGTCCCCAGCAGCAGTGACATACGGGTGGCGTGCAGTGATTCTGCGGGCTGCGTCGGTGTGTTCTCCCTGGCTGAAGGAGCTCTGACAGCTCTGTCCCATTGGAAAGCTCATGACTTTGAGGCCTGGATCACAGCCTTCTCCTACTGGAACACACAGCTGGTTTATTCTGGTAACACAGCTCAGGTTTATATCCTGACTGCTTCCCATCATTTTATATTTATGCAAATATTGAAATCATTACTTAGATTGTTTCAGAACGTAACCCAAAATAAAATCATTTGATCTCAGATCTGGCAGGCCTTAAAATGAAAAAGATTAAAGCTCATACTAGAAACACATGAAATAATCCTGTATTATTCAAAGCACTTAATGTTGAGCCATGTAACAGCTGCCCCTGTTCCTGAAGGCATCACCAAACACCATCTGCTGCTTATGGAGTTTCTTTGAAAAATATTTACATCTTTTGTAATTTTTCACATTTTGTCATAAACGTTTGTGGGTTTTATGTAACAAACACAGTAGACAGTTGATCTGGAGGACTGGAGTAGGTGACCCTGGCTGTGGAACCACCTTTTTACTTCTCAGGTCTTTTTGCTCATTTTTAAATTTGTCTTAAAGGGTCAGTATTATGTGTTTTCAAGGCACATGGTGTCATTTTATAGCACAATCAAATAACTGTTACCTTCAGTAGTTATACAAATGATGCATATATCAAACATGAATTAAAAGAAATTTGACTTTGTAATTTGACACCTGGAAATTGGCCTCTGTCTCCTTAAGAAGCTGCTACAACACTCTCTCGAAAGCATGTCATGACAACAGTGCTCCTCCATGATGCCGTTTTCAACCGTTCTTAGGAGCGTTGCACTGAGAAGTAGTTGGTATGATGAACTCAGCAGTTCCACCAGGTGTTTTCTAGTTGCTGCTGCCGCTAGTCTGGGGGGGGGTGCTGTGTGGGGAAGAGGAAGCTCAGCTTGGGTACTGCAGCTCCGAGGAGGAGCTTGTGGAAAAGGCAACGCATTGTGAGTGCAAGTGTTAAGGCATCCCCGAATGGTTGCCACGAGAGATTCAAAGATTTCTCAAACATGCATGAAAGAATCAAGGCAACACCCCAGGTATGTGTTTGATGAGGGAATAACATTATAACATGATGTAAAGCTCAAAAAAGTCGATTTTACACAATACCCCCACTTTAAACTCAGTCAGATTGAGTGGCAAATATAAGTTCTGTTTCCAAGTCTGGACTTTAACTAGGCCATTCTAACACATCACCGTGCTTTAATCTAAATCACCTCTTTGTAGCTCTTGGTGTATGTTTCAGGTTGTTGAAGGTGAACCTCAGTCTCAAGTCTTGCGCAGCTTCTAACAGGATGCAGCTCCATCCATCTTCCTGTTAAGGTGGAGTAGCTCCCCTGTACCTCCAGCTACCACCATGTTTCACTGCTGGGATTATGTTTTTAAGGTGATGTGTAGTGTTAGATTTGTGCTCCACAAAGCAGCTCCAGATGTTGGCCAGAAAGGCCAGCTTTGGTCTCATCTGACCAGACGGGTCCGCTCTGTCCCTTACATGGCTTGTGGTGAACTGGAATGGAACTTCTTACAGCTTTCTTCCTGTTGCTGCTCCATGAAGTCCACATTTGTAGAGTGGCCACAGTCATACAGTGAGTGATGTAGGGCTGCTGCAAGATGTCAGAAAATCTTGCAATGGCAATAAAATGAGTAAATATGGTGATGACTATCAGTGGCTCTATATGCATATTTTTTCCTCTCTCTCCATCTCTGCCTCCATCACTGTGACATCGGCTGCAGTGAGACTCAATTACATCAGCATGTAAAATGCAAGTTCATAACACTTGGAATATATCAGTCAAACATTATTGCTCTCCAAACAGACCTTTGCGATATGAATATTTTGCCAACTGAGATTGCGATGATATATTCGCCATATATTGTGCCCTTCTCTCCAGGGGGTGATGACTGCAAGCTGAAAGGCTGGGATCTCAGAGCTGCTCCCTCAAGCCCTGTTTTCACCAGTAAAAGGTAGGGACAGTGTTTTGTTTGTGTGTCACCGCTGATGTCCTCTCTGGTAAACCATGCTGGTAAATTCTGGTCTTTTCTGTTGAAGGCACTCGATGGGTGTGTGCAGTGTTCACAGCAACCCTCATCTGGAACATATCCTGGCTACAGGCAGGTCAGCATCTTCATCTTCAAAGGAACAGCGTACTGCTGGGTGTTCTGTTCTTTGATCGTCGTGTGACTGGGCTCCAATCTTGTCGTTCGGCAGCTACGATGAGCAGGTGTTGCTGTGGGACGGCAGGAACATGCGGCAGCCCCTCGGGGAGAGCGCGGTGGGTGGCGGGGTGTGGAGGTTGAAATGGCATCCCACCCATGAGTACCTGCTGCTGGCTGCCTGCATGCATAATGACTTCCATGTCCTTCACTGCCAGCGGGCCTTAGGTTGGTATGAGGGGAGGGACGAGGAAAATCTGCTCCCAGTTCTTAGTTATGTCTCCAGTCATGGTTTCCAACTCATTGACAGCAGGATGTTCTTTTTCCAACTCATTAAACATGAAACAGAGCTGCTCACCAAAAGTGTTCAGAGTTCAGAGGAATGCTGATTTGCTTTGACTGAATTCATTGTGGAATGTTCAGTTCAATAGGTGCAGAGATTAAGGGTCATTTCCAAAGTTGAGATGTGTCGCTGTTGAGCTTTTAACAGTGAGCTCTTATCTCTAGACTGATGCTTTTAGTTTAACCGCACATTGATGCTCCAATTCTTAAATATTACGGCATAAAGAAACTCTCCAAAAAGCTCCAATATTAATTAAAAAAGGAAAACAGACAGTTGTTCTTTCTGAGTCTCTAAATATTTATTTTTGGTATTAAAAAATGGCAAAACTGTGTGATTACAAATTCCAGTTAGAAGAAAATAACAATGGATTTTTACCCCCCAAAAATGAAATCTGTACTTTGCTAGTCTGTTTTAACTTTTCTTCTTGGTTTTACAGATTTTTTTTTTTTTTTTTAATCACAGAAAAAAATTGCAGTAACTTCCAGACTTCTGAGCGCACATGTATATAGGCCACACCTACTAACTTTGAAAAGAAAAAATACTGTACATATAGTGATTGAGCCACGTGTCCACGTTGTAACATGAGATATTTACACAGATTTCTTTTTTTTTTTTTTTTTTTTTTTTTTTTTTTTTTTTTTTTTTTTTTTTTTTTTTTTTTTTTTTTTTTTACTTTTAATGAAATACATACTGGTAACACATACAAATACATGACTGTAACACAGCTGCTTAAAAAAAAGAATTGCAGTAGTCTACCAGGAAAAGTCATTAATAGTCATCTTCATCTTCCTCCTGCGCACTAAAACCACTAAAGTCGTCTTCTTCAGTGTCAGAATTGAACAGCCTCTCGCACACTTCCTCACTCTTTCGTTGTTGCTCTCAATGTGCCTTTCGTCTTCCTTAAGCTTGTGCCATCCTCTTCATCACGCAGCAGTCCAGCCTTTCAAAACCCGTCGGTAAAATCCCATATATTGGCTGCGTCGCAGTGTTCAAAGTGTGTGGAAAAAGTAGTGAATTACAGTCCAGAAATTACAGTAATCACATTTAGAAAATTGAAACCAGCCTAGAATCTGAAGCCAACAGCAGGTTAGAAAAAAGTTTGGGCCGAGAAACATTTAGAGGCAGTTTATGACAGCAGGAGCTACCCTGACCCTGCTCCCACCCCAGCCTGGTCTTTATCAAGCCAGGGATTAAATCCCTTTTAATCTGACCCTCCCCCAGAGACCTATCTACCACGCTTGACCCAAACAACAAACACCACCAGGGTCCTCCGCCTCCCCAAGCTGGTTATCACTGTTGGAGAAACAAACAGTTTTGTCATCTCATTGCTGTCTCATATTTACTTTGACAGTTTTTGCCATTTGGGCAAAAGTTGTCAAAAAAAAAAAAAAAAAAAAAAAAAAAAGCAGAAATGTTTCTTTAAAATGCAAAAAGATTTATAAAGGATTGTTTTGATAAACTAAAGGCGCAATATTTCAATGAAAAGAACAAAGTCTGATTTTTATAGAAAAAGCTGTAAATTGTTTATCAGAAACATTAAATGGGTCTTACGTATTTGCCTTTGGATTTTTTTTAAAATGATTTTTCTATGACTTTTTTTTTTTTTTTTTAAGTCCTGTCTCAGCAACAAGAGCGTGATTCGGGTCACTCGTAGAGACCGCTTGCTGTATGAAGCCTGGGTTTACGGTCTGGATGCTTTTGGCTCCATTTACTGTGAAAATCAAATGAATGAAAAGCAAAAAGGAAATGACCTGTACCCAGCAAGATTCTTTGAAGGCTTCTCTAAAAATGTGCAGAACCAGTTACAGGCCAGGTGTACTTTATTTCAGACTGATCAGAGTCACTGCAGGTGTTGATGTGAGAAGACTCAATGGTTAAACTGAATTAAAAGGTGAAAGGATTAGTTATTTTTAGTCATTAGTTTTTTTTTTCATTTGCATTGTTCAGGATAAATATCACATGTGGAGCAAGGTTTTAAAATGATAGTTTGTATTTGTGCTCGTCTTTGCTCAGAGGGCAGTGGAGGATCCTGTCCTGTTGTTGCCTCCTATGTCCTCCACAACTCCTTGGCCTATGGAGCCGACTGGTCCAGGCTGTCCCTTGAGGACCCCACACCGCAGTCCCCTCCTGCCACAGAACCAAAGGAAAGCCTCGCTGAGAGCAGAGGACACTTACGCATCCAGTACGAGTCTCCTACTGCCAGCTTTGACACCTCCATGGAGGACGATGCAGGACGTTACATCCCGGAGGCGACTGGAACCCCCTCCAGCAGCCCTGCTGCAGCTCCTGCCCCCACCCTGGATAAGGATGCTCCATCGTTGTCCTGTCTGCTAGCTAGCTGCTCATTCTATGACCACATGCTGCACGTGTGGCGCTGGGACTGGACTCCAGAAGCGTCTCAGCAGGAGTCCGGCCAACAGTGACTGAGCTGGAGTGATGTGTGACGGCATCCGAGATGCATCCCATAAACACCCTGTACCGCATGTAGACCAGGCTCCTTCACCTGAACATGAGCTGCATGGAGCGGAAACTTCTATTTTGATTATGACTGTTTTATAATAAAACCACTTTATGAACCTCACATCTTTGTTCTATAGCAGCAGCAGCACTACTGAGACAGCGCTTCATCCCCAACACTAAATTTACCATAATGTATGCACTTTTAAATTAGTAATCAATAGCAACCTTCATTACTGATAAGAATAGTGTCCATAATGCCTGTCCAAGCTTCCTTTAGTGAACTTTATACCATTACTGGGCCTGTACCATCTGTAGTTGCAGAATCATTTCCTTGTTTCCTGAATATTGCTGATTTGTCACACAGCAACCGTTAACGCCTTCTCTCTTCAGCCCACTCTGATATTTCTGACAAAGGTCAGGACTTTCTGCTGCTGACTCTTAGCTTGCTAAAAACCCAACTCATGTCCATTGTTTATTGCTGACCGTGCATTTCGTATTTCCAGCTATTTCTGACAGAACTTAATGTTTATACATTCAAGCCATTCAACACTGAGTGTGAAGAGGACCCATACGAATCCTTTCCATCATTTACATGGCCATATTGGAGTCATAATTCATATCACTGAGCTATTAAGAAAAACATTTTCCACCAACCCAAAGTCAAAGGGAAGACTTGTGGATTTTGGACTGTGAGAAGTGTTCTGGTAGGCTGAGGACATAGGCAATTAGACAGGACAGGGTGACGTAGCAGTGCAAGGAGATCAGTATTACACTGATATCTCAATTTGCCCAAAATATGACTTTGGAAATTAAGCTGTGGCTAACCACATTGTAGTCGCATTTGCACATTTACTATTTCAGGTGCATATCTTCTAAAAAACGTAAACGACAAGCAAATGTCAAAGTTTAATCATTTGAGGTGTAGAACAGTGTCATTTCGATCCAAAACAATCATTTTTTTTTTATTTTTTTTAGCTCTTCTGCAGGAAGCCGGGATATTCAGCAGCTTCCTGCAACAATGGCTCGCTCCAGATGACTGAGTTCCCTGTAAAGCAGAAATGTGTGACAAACATCCGCCGCCAGTCGCTTCTAAAGCTTTACCAGCTGTTTTACAAGAAGACAACACCACATTTAACTTCCGTTTGGAATCATTAAACTCTCACATGTAAATGACATTCTGCTAGAAATCATGTGTAGCGCTACTCATCGCTTCTAAATGACAGTCCCTTCTGTGATGGTGATCCTGAGGGTCTCCCATCCAGGCAGTCCTCTCATATTAACGCACATAGTTCTTGGGATACAACTTAAACAGCTTCCCCTCCTGTGTGGGTTCAAATCCGTATTTCTCCAGCTGATCCCTGCTGAATGCGCCCTCCCTAAAGTCTCTCCGGATCTGAGGGGCTACGGCCTGATCAAATAAACTCTGTGCTGTCAGCGGAGGTTCAGTCCCCCTCGGTGACCGGTACGACACGTAGGGTTTCAGCTTGAATCCCTCCAGATGGGGCACCACGAACTCCGGAATCATGGCCCGGATGGACAGGAACTTCCTGCTGGAGAGCCTCAGTCCTGCGGGCCGGGAGCCTCGGCCTTTGTTATGGGTCCTGGAGCCGCGCTTACTGGTGAACTCAGACATCCTGTCCGCACCTCGAACCAGACCCCTCATCAGCGTGGACAGCACCCCCATAGTTCCCACCGGCTCTTCCTCCAGGACCATGAGGACACATGCAGAGGACAGTTGTTAGCATTAGCAATAGCTATGCAACATCAAGCAACATAAAGGCAGCCACTTTAACGCGTCTGAGCTCAGTACGAACGTAATTAGCTCTGCTCAAGATGCGCTTTTCATTCTGGAAAGCAGAAACCGACTCATTTACACACATTATTAAACATAACGCTCTCCTCACCTTGAACACACTGCTGACAGGGAACAAGTATATTTTACCACCAAATGAAGTGGGCAGTGATTGGTCGGAAAAAAAAAAAAAAAAAATACTTGTTGACCAATTAAAATACAAGATGCAGAGAGAAGCTGTTAGCGATTGGAGGGAAAATTGAGTAAAGCTAGAAAACAGTAGCGCCTCAACTTCCGGAACCACAATGACGTTTTCTTCAAAATAAACCCCTTTGTCAAATACGGTGTGAAGAACAGGCGCTGGAAAACCTGGGGGGTGTCTGGTCAGTCGCTGTAGTTTGTTACCAACAGATAAATAAATAAACAAACAGTGTTTGTCTACAGGAAATGTTTGCCACTGAGAAACCAGCCAACCAAGCAAAGAGTGTGCTGAAGGTGCTATGGTGTCCTCCAGGGACCCACGTAAACTAGGATCAGGAGACTTACTGAATCTGTTACTGTCCCCTGATGTCTTGGGCATGGGGTCCTCAAGGGACGCCCTGGACCCGAGGGCTCTATAAGTCAAGGTGGTGTGGAGGAAATAGGAGTCAACAACTGAACAACTGCACCCAAACAACAAGCAAACAGCCAGGTATTATGACAGAAGGAAATGTATGGTTAAAGAGAAAAACAAATTTGAGTTGGATAAAGAGCCATCCTTCAAAACTGATATTTCAGCAGCAATATGAGAAAGTTAGAACCTGATTGATGGAGAATCTAGTCTTTTATTTGTGAAGTCTTAGGGTGTGTCCAAGTTCAGGGGCTGGGGTTAGCCCTAACCCTAACCCCACCCTTAAAGTCAGCAGAGATCTAACAAGTGTTTACCTTTACACTAAGTGCCATCCATCCATCCGGCCGGCCGGCCATCCATCCATCCATCCATCCATCCATCCATCCATCATATTTGGTAGGTCCAGGAGAAAAAAATCAGACATCCTTCTCTCCAGCAACCATTTCCAGCTCATGCTGGGATTCCCAAGCAGTTCTCAACATCTTATTTTCTGCATCAGATTCTGCTGATCAGTGTGTTTCTCAGATTAGAGGGACACTGGAAGATCGTTTGTTTCTGTTGCTGCTGTCTTTGCTTTCTATCATGTCACTAAATCCCGTTTTAGGGTACCACCCTTACAGTTTCTAGTGATTAGAGGTTTGCTTCTGCCTCCAAAGGTGGAACACAGAGGGTAGGGTTGACTTCAACCCACCATTCTGTGTCAGGAATTTTCATTTCATTGTGAGGTGTAAAGAACATGTGTAATTAAGGGAATAAATGTATAATCTGAAGCAGCATCGTCTTGAGATTTATAAAACTGATTGTATTTTTAGGACCACAGGGCACTGTTCATCCAAGGACCACCACTGCTAACCTGCAAACAGCGCTTCCCTGAAACGTTTTAGTTCACCATGTATGGCTCTATTTTTGAAAGGTTGGCAGGAAGTTGTATACCGTCACACTGTAGTCACTATGAGTGAGTACATGTATACAAAATCACTTTGAGCCTAAAGCAAGGTACGTGTGAAGATTGTTTGCTTTGTTGTTTCAGAAACAGACTTTTTAGGAAATAGTTTTCTTCCAGCATTCTTCAATTTATTATTCTCTTTCTGTGTGGCTTTTATTTGCTTGTTTTATTGTTGTGAGTCGACGGCTTGCAATGTGGTGGACACTGCTTTTACACTCTGAGAATAAAGTTCAACCTTCAACATTGTTTAGCTGAAAAAGTCTTCCCCACTCAGCGTGACTTCGACACGGTGAAACAACCGAAGGGCTTCACTTGAACTCGACACCTGACTCAGACAAGCAGCCGCTTGACTCCGAGCTGAAGAAATGAAATCCTGTTACTGAAGCTTCTCGGTTCGTTGCTCTCAGTGTATTTAAAGGTCACACCTCAGCTGATGTCGGCCAAAGTCACCGAAGCTGAGCAGAACTTAGTGGTTTCACAGCGAGACATGGACATGGGAGGAAAAGAAAGAACCGAGTAAACAACAAGCTACTACTACTACTACTACTAATAATAATAATAATAATTAGCTTTAGTCTGTTTGTCCCACGGTCTGTTGGAGCTGTGGAGCCTGTGGCCCCGGCCCCCTCAGGGGGGCGTGTTTAACTTCAGAGTCCGGTTCGGGGTGTCCCGAACTGGACTCCCAGATGACTCCGAACTTCGGAGCTTCTGCTCGGTGTTGTTCTCTGTCCTGGCTCCCAGGGCAGATCAGCTTCCTGTCAGTGGAGCTCAGAGGGAGAGCATGTTTCTGTGACATCCATTCATACATGATAACATGGTTAGTATTTAAATGTCATTTTCCACTGAGAGATCATTTTATTGGACTGCGATCTTTTTTTTTTTTTAATTTACCAGGTAGGCATGGAACATCAGGATGAGGAGGAAGGCTGCGTCTACCCGGTATGTAAATACTTAGTCTCAGTATTATTTAGGTTCTAGAACTCAAGTACCACTCAGCTGTCTGTGTTGATACTCAGAGGAGATCTTAGTATTAGAATAAATTATCTGTAAGCAGTGGCTGGTTCGGATATGGGAGATATGGCACATTGCCCAGGGGGGCACAGCGTTGGGATCCCAAGCCTTGACTTTTTTTTAAGCAGAGGTTATCTGACAGTTGTGTATGGAAGCATTTAACCGCCAGAGATAGGAAATAAATACAAGAGCAGGATCTTGTTAAAGCGGAAAGTTTATTGTTATAATGAGATTCATATCTCATTAAAAACAAATTATGTTCTTGTTTAAGTGACAAAGTTTGTAACAGTAAAATAACACTTCACGGGATGTTTGAGTGTCGTCTGAGTGGAAAGATGGAGAGTCCGAGGGATGCAGTTCCACATTGCGGAGTGACAGAGTAAGTCATCTGGTTATAACAAGAAAATTTCTCATAACCAATTTTATACCTCATGATACTGAGAAACATTCTTGTTATGACAATCCTGCTGCTGCACTTAAACTCTTCCACAGTTGTGCCCACAACAAGTGTTCACTGCTGTTTGTGTGCCAAGTGGTGAGTGGGTGATCCCCAGTGTTGTGCACAACATCAACCTTGCAAGAAAATAGCGTAAATGGCCGGTGAGACGGCGTAGCCTGGTTAGACCTGAGCTGATTTATTCTACACCACCCATAAATCCGGATTTATGACACCTAATCAATCTATACGTATGTGAAAATGCTAAAAAAAAATGTATTTCTAATGTTTTAGCTATACGACCACCTTAGGTTGTTGTTGGCCGCCCCCCCCCCACTGCGCCATTCTTGTTACTGGTCATGATTTAGAACTGACAAGCTCAGCAACCAGAAAGATGAGTTGTTAAAAGCTGATCTTTGCTTCTTATCAAACTTTTAAAACAAGAGGTATAGTGGAGAAAGTTTTTACATCTCCCAGGTCGGACTGAGGTGGACAACCCAGGAACTGAAGTTGGAGCAACGATGTCAAACCCAATGAACCGTTCAAGTCCCAAATCCCAAACCCAGGAGGGCTAGGGTTCATCAGTGTGCTCAGTGACTAGGCTACATATGCTAGCAATACAAGCTGCTAGCAATGTGTTTGTCTGCAACAATGTGTTTACTAAAGGAGGCTGTATGGTACCGTGTGTCTGAGGGTCAGATAAACGGTTTTGTTTTTCTTCGGCTCCCACCATATGAGAGGCAGCCATATTGGATTTAAAGTGCAGGGTAGGTGAGAAACCTCCAACCTTTTAAGAAGCTTTCAGTTCTTCAGTCAAGAAAAAATACTGTGCATGAGAACTACAGTTTCTGCTATATTAATATTATTGTTGTTCATGATTTTACACAACAATCTTAAAAAGCTCAGGTTTGCTGCTCTACTGTGTTAATGAGGAGGGGGCTGTTTAGATAACTTGGTATTTACTGGGGTGGAGTTTAGACCCACTCACTGAGATCATTAAGTGTGTTGGATTAAAAACGAAGATGAGTTGTAATAGCCCTTTAGTGCTGTCAGACTCAGCCCGTCTCAAGTCCAGTTCAGTTCATCTGCTGGGTTTGTTTCTGTGCTGAATATTTTAGAACCTGGGTCCATTCACCAGCGAGATCCGAGCCAAGATGGAGCAGTTTGTGGAGGAACGGACAGAAGCCAGTTTGGTGAGCAGAGCATCATCGCAATCTGACTGTGTGGTTTTGCAGCTGCCTTTTAAAATGAAATGTTTCATATTGTGCAGTTTGCAGACCTGAGAACACTCGACTGGATCTACTGTCTGTTTAAACTCTGGTACCAGAGACACAGTCCTGGTTCTGGTTGAGATGGTTTGAGCTTATTTTCTGTCTCCGTCGTGTTTCTTTTCCAGTGGATTTTTGTGCTGCTGGGAGCTGTGAGTGCTGTCTCTGTCCTGGGAGTCGTTGTGCTGCTTCTCTACAGAAGATACAAAAAATCAAGTTAGTGTCTTATTGTCAGCTGTTCACTCTACAGCTTTATGGCACTGCGTTAGCTCTTTCACATGGTGAACGGACAGAATTTAGAACACGCTTTTTTATTAATACTGGTCACTCAACGCACTCGCCATTACAGCCAGGTCCTCCCAGTCACCCTCACAAACACACATTCACACACTGATATGCTGATCGGTGGGTAGCCTGGGGCTAACCGCCTTGCCCTGGGGCACATCAACATGCAACAGGATGAAGCTGGAATCAAACCCCCAACTTTCTGCTTGCTAGACAACTGCTCTAGTCACGCTGTTTGGTATTAGAGGTTGTCCACACCAAACTCACCATATACACCCTGAACACTGCTGGGTTAAAAACGGCACTTTACCCTCAGGTGAGTGCGACCATTGAGTGGGCTGAAAAGAATATTCCACAATCTGGATTACTAAACAAGTAATATTTGGGTTAAAACATTTTGTAAGATTATTTTTAGGTCAATCCTTAAAGTTAATTAGATTAAGCAAATAAGCATTTAATAAATACATGAAAAGGCAGCCTCATAATTCCATGTTTAGTAAGTTTCCTGTTGACCAATAATGAAATTCTTATAACAAACTCATAATTAATAACACTGTATAAAACATTGTCTGTCTCTTTTGACTTTATGACCAAATGGTCAAAGTGTGAATGTTAGACATAGCTATAAGGCTGCAACTCACAATTATTTTAGTTATCGATCATTCTGTTGATTATTCTGATGATTAATCGGATAAAAAAACTGGCACATTCTGCAGATTTTTCATTTAACCACTTAAGCTTATTTTTTACAATATTAGAAAAACATTAAAACATACAAATAAATAATTCAATTAATTTTTTAAGTACGAAAATAAACATTTTATTGCCTAAAATACAATAGCAGCATTCCGTTAGTAGTCCCTGAAGGAGGAACAGCTTATCCTGCTCTCTCTCGTCCTCATTTGATCATCTTTGCCTGCTAAAGTTATTTAATATACCCAGTTTTTATAGTTACTCTTACTTTGTCTGCCCTCATAACTGGATTACCGTATTTTCTGCACAATAAGGTGCACCGGCTTATAAGACGCAGTCTCAATTATGGCGCCCATTTCTGTACTTAACCCGTACATAAGGCGCACCGGATTATAAGGCGCACGCTAAAACATACGGTCTACAAAAAAAGGTCACGGAAGCAAAACAGCGAGTTTGGTTGAACTTTATTCTATAATGTAATAATACACTCACATTATTTTTTTTTTAACATTCTTCTTCCACAAATCCATCAAAGTCCTCATTTTCAGTGTGTGAATTAAACAGCTGGGCAGTTTTGCCATCAAACATGCCGGATTCCCTCTCATCATTGTCGGAGTCAGTCTCGTTGCCAGGTGGCTGTTCAGCAATGATGCTCGGACATCAGTAAAAGCAGATACCTTCGCCCAGGCTCCACAATCCATTGGCATATGATGACGTAACTCACCCGGCGCTGCCTCCCAGTAAATGTGTGCTCACCGTCTGCCGTCCATCGCTCCCACGCCGCTCGCAACTTCACTTTGAACGTCCTGTTTACGCCAATGTCCAGCGGTTGGAGTTCTTTAGTTAATCCTCCCGGAATTATGGCAAGCTCCGAATTAGTTTGCTTTACTTCTTTTTTCACAGCATCGGTGAGATGGGCGCGCATGGAGTCGCAGATCAACAGGGACGGTGATGCGTGGAAAAACCCATCTGGTCTCCTTACATCCGCCTCTCTCAGCCACTCTATCATTTTCTCCTCGTCCATCCAGCCCTTTTGATTGGCCTTAATGATGACTCCGGCTGGAAACTTTTCTTTTGGCAGCGTCTTCCTCTTAAAAATTACCATGGGTGGTAGTTTCTGTCCGTTACCATGGCAGCCAAGAACAACAACTTTGTGCAGTTCATCTTCTTGCTTCCTCCACTTCCGTACCATGGATTCATTGATGTTGAATTCTTTCGCAGCTGCTCTATTCCCAGTTACAACAGTGTAACTGATAGCCTGTAGTTTGAATTGTGCCTCGTAAGCATGTCTCTTCACTGGCGCCATTTCGGGGGTCCTGAGAAAAACAAATGTTGTTTTGCAGCATACCGGTGGTATAGCTGCCGGAAGCGTGGCAGGGATAAGTGTTCTCTGATTGGTTTATCGCTGCCACCGTACGTACCGGTACCGTACATATTACGTCCCTGTGTCGGACAGATTTTGGAATTCAATGCACACATAAGGCGCACCGGATTATAAGGCGCGCTGCCGTTTTTTGTGAAAATTGAAGACTTTTAGGTGCGCCTTTATAGACCGTAAAATACGGTACGTCAGATTTTAGGACCGCAGGAATCTTTTTACTTCACTTTTACCCTTTCTTCTGCTTCCAAGCTGAACATGAGCAAGATGCCTCTGGCTGACACCGGGGACATTAGCAGTATTATACAAAGACTTCAACTGCTAGAATTGAAGATTCACCTACAAGTGAGGCATACAGGTTCTGGAAATGAAACTTCTCTATTTATGACTCAAAACAACGGACATCTCAGTATTATACAAAGACTTCAGTCATTAGAAATGAAGATTCATCAACTGAAGATGAATATCGAGATCAGTGCAGGCTCTGGAAATGAAACAACCCTAGCAATGACTCAAAACAACGGTCAGCTCCCAGCCACATGAGCGAACAGCCCATCCTGGAACTCTCTGGGAGCTAAGCCGAAAAATAAATCTCTGACGAGACGACTAACAGGAAGGACTCCTCACCTAGACGACACAGAGTTCCCAGCACTAAGGCGAGATATTCCTTCTTCAACTCCTGCTCCAAAAACAAAACATCACCTTGCTGGAGCTGACAAAATTCCATCTTCCTCAACCCCGGCACCATGGACAAAACAACTAATTCGGGCCACAACACATCCTGACTCCGCTGGTATCCCACTGAAAAACAGGTTTTTCAGTGGGATACCCCACTTCAGCAGGAGTCCTCAAGCAGCAACAGCATCAGCACAGTTTCCTCCTAAAATGAACACCAAGAAAACAAAAGACATGGCGAAAGTTCTTACTGTGGGTGATTATGTGGTGAAAGAAATCCACAACCTTTGCAGTACAAAGAGGACAAAGGTAATCTGCTTCCCTAATACAGTTTCTGATGTTACTGTAAAAATACTCTCAATAACCACTGATTACCCGAATATTGAGACTCTAATCATACACATTGGAGCTAATGATTACACAAAAAAAAAAAAAAAAAAAAAAAAAAAAAAAAAAAAAAAAAATCACAAATCCTGAAAAATGACTTTAATCATCTTCTAAGCACTATTGGAAATCTAAAAATGAATGTATTTATCAGTGGACCGTAACCGACAGTTCATGCTTCTTCTGGTTCTGGTCTGCTCTGCATCCCCAGAACCAGAACCAAATGTGGAGAAGCAGCCTTCAGTTTTTATGCACCACTAATCTGGAACAAACTTCAAGAAAACTGCAAAATAGCCGAAACACTGAATTGCTTTGAATCAAGGCTGAAAACCCACCTGTTTAGAGCTGCCTTTGATTAGTAGTAAGTGGAACATTGATCAATATTTTTGAACTATATTTGCTTGATGATCTTTATGATTTTGATTCATTGATATTTGCTTGATGATTGATTTTGATGTATTCTTGCTCGCTGATTTTGCTGTATACTTGATTGATGTTTTTATGATGTAAAGCACTTTGAACTGCCTTGCTGCTGAAATGTGATATACAAATAAACTTGACTTTAGTGAATTCTTGATCATTTGTAGCAAAGGATTCATCTGCAGCTAATAAATCCTTCTGACATCAACATAAAAAACTCAGTCCTTTCTGCTCAACTTAACGTCAATACAGTGTAGGGCTGATCTGGTGATTATTTTTAGATTAACTGACTAATTCGGAAGCAAAAGGTGCTTAATAGGAGATTGTCCTTTCAGAATTTGAACCAACTGAAGCTAAAACTGCCACATGAGGAGTTCTGGGTAGAAAATATTTATAGACAAAGAAGGTTTTTCATCTTAAATGCATATAATGTATATATTCTTTGTACAGTTTTTGTTTAATTACTGCTCTGACTGTGTTGTTCTTTCAGCAATTGACCTTTTTTCTGAGGCTGTATACTGCAGTTAACGATTAATTGATTACTAAATTAGTTCACAGTTTTTTCAATAATCGATTTGTCTCGATTAATCTGATTAATTGTTTCAGCCCTACATAGCTAACGCTAACCAGCACTAACCTTACTAGTGCTAGCTACATAGCAGGGAAAAAGCTTGCATTAGATTTAGCGTCAGACTTGAGGCCTGCTGTGCTGCAACGTTTAGATGTGTCTCTGGTCCAACACACCTGCAGCCAATGACTGACTGACCTCCTCAGCATGCAATCAGGTTCTTCAGGGTCCTGCTAAGTTTTTTCAGGTGTGTTGTATCAGGGACACATCTAAATGTTGCAGGACACCAGCCCTGGAGGTTGACACCTGTATGTTAAGTTAACAACCTTTTTCTCTTTTGTGATCTAAACTTAATATTATAACCCACTGATATTAACATTATTATATAGCATAAAGTTCAAAAAGGTGGTCTGTGAAGAATGATGAGGCTCCTTCTTTGTCTCTTCTCTAACGCAACAAACACAATGTTTGATCCCATGAATGAATGAATGAATGAATGCTGTGGCGACCTCTTAAGGGAGAAGTCGAAAGAGAAGAAGTTTGGTGAAAACTGTCCAACTTCTGTCCAACAGCATAAACCTTGCATTTGGAATAAACAATCCTCAGACACCTGTCTACGTTGGACGGGCTGTACTGAAAATGTAATTTCCTCCCTGGGGGACTAATAACCCAAATAGATTAGGATTAAGATTAGCAGTGAGTATAAATATACAGAAGCAAGACTGTAACAGCTGAAATACTGGACAAAGGATGTTGACTACAGATCTACCAAGGGGGAGGAGACGAGTTAGAACACAGCGAAGGTTCATGGATGCAACGAAAGAGGATATGTGGACAGTTGATGGAGACAGAGGACGACTCCAGGTATAGGTGAGATATAGGCAGAAGAGGTGTAGACCACACTCCTCTCAGTGTAGTTGTTAAAGTGCATGGGATTTAAAATTACACTTAATTATTAACGTATGAATAAATGTCTAAAATCAATTGAATTACTGTGATATTGCATTTCCTCAAGATGATCTGCAGAAGCAATGCTGCTTTTCCATGTTTAGTTTGGGTTTTCCATACAGGAACCAAGCCTAGGTGCTGATTCATAAAGCAGCAGAACAACATGAGTTGAACTGCATGACCTGCATGCTTGCTGGTCTGACTGAGAACATGTGGTTGTTTCAGAGGAGGAGGCTGGAGTTCCTCACTATCGCTTCAGGAAGAGGGACAAGGTGTTGTTCTACGGCAGAAAGATCATGAGAAAGGTCAGTACACTCCAAAACAAGCTGAGCTCCTCTGGAGCAAGACTGGTTTGGTCATTATGGACTTAATGTTTTTATCTACCGTCTTGTAAAATATGTAAATATTGTGTTTCTATTGTTGCTAAATTTAGTGGACAGTAGAAGTTTCACCATCAGCGGTCCAGACACTTCTCTGATCTTACATTTGATACTTCATGGATTCTCCTCTAGTTACAGTTTGACAAACAAGCTGATGTATCTGAGTGGTATTGATGAGTCTCAGCTCCTGATAGCAAAGGTCAGATTATCCCCACAATAATCAGGTGATGCTCAGCAGCTTCAGTCCGCTGATAAAGGGTCTTGTTGAAAAAACTTTGAGCCAGTTTTTACCGGTTCCAGGCGGTTCTGCATCTTGCAGCCCACCAGGCTTATAATACAGCTGTGGAAACCCTGCAATAAGATGGAAAATACGCACATCATCTCCAGAATGGACCTGGATTATCGGGAGAAGTTTTCATTGGGTGATGTTGTGACCCCAGGCTCTGCTCATAGGACTGATGGTGGATAGAACTGGAAATGAGCCAACTGCCTTGGATGAGAGGCAAGCACCAACATGGAGTCTATCAGGGTGTTTTATTTCTGGCCTCACAGCAGACACTTTGTAAGCACTCACATTTTCTTCAAAAGATTCCCCAGATCTCCCCAAAAATCTGAAGGATTCATCAGAAGAGATAGCTCTACACCCGTCTATCCTGTTACTTCCTGCAGAGCTTCAGTCACTCCTTTACTTCATTGAGTGGACAGATGTTCACTGGTGGCAACACACAGCCCTCAGGATTTGAGTGTCCTGGTTCTTTCTGAAAATCTCGTCTCTCCTGAAGCTTCCTTATCTTCAATGAATCTCTCACTCTGAAGATCTGCTTTCCACAGTTATTGTTTTTGTCTCAGTGTGAACCTTTGTTTTCCATCTGTAAATCACTGTGCTTCTTTTTCCTGCTGCAGGTTCAGACATTATCCACAACTCCTGCCTCCAATTCAAACTCAGCCTCACGACAGAGAGGAAGGAAGAGGACCAAAGTCCTGTCCATAGCTCGAAAGTGAGAGCTTTTAAAAAATCTTTTGGTGTGGTTGGGTTAACACCTTTCATATGTAAGAGCTGTTTTAGGAAAACACATCTTCTTTGGGATCCATTTTCTTAGGCTCTTAGTTGTAGATATTTTATTAAAAAGATAAGTGATGGAAACATATCAGAGCAGAAAGAGCTCAATGTTTATTCTTTGCTTCAGTGGGAAGAAGGTTGCCTCCTAACATGAGCTGACCATGCCATGCATGGGTTCAGAGTTGGTTCAGTGATTCATTTTTTTTGATCTGCTTGTTAGGATTCTACGTATCCGGAGGGAACCGCCCACCCTGCAACCCAAAGAGCCCCCTCCCTGTCTGCTTGAAGCTGATCTCACTGAGTTTGATGTGCAGAACTCCCACTTGCCCTCGGAGGTGCTCTACATGCTGAAGAACGTCAGGTTTGTACAGAACAAACGTTCCCATCTTCCTGAAATGTCAAGTTAAAGAAAAAGTCCCTTCAATCATTACCAGGTTTTTTTCTTAGCTGTACCCAGTAGAGGTGGACCAATCAATCAGCCAGAGATTCCAACTGGATGATCTTCCCTTACTGGGAACATTAGAGTTGATGAATAAATGGGGATGATCTTGGAATTGCTACATTTTCAGCTTCATTTGTAAAGTACTACCTCTGTCTAAGACTCTCCATCTTATTTTTTCTTTGTAGGTTTTGTCTTTAAAGTAAAAGGATGAACAGCAGACAGTGCCTGGGTTCCTTCTTTCTGTGGCCCCTGAGCTCTGAGGACACTACTGTAGAAAAGACAGGGGGACTGATTCAGATCAGAGTCAAACACTCTAATAATGAAAGTAGAAAGTAAATGGTTCTTCCTGAACCATTTACTTTCCACCCAGTTCCGTAGCTCCGCCCACTCACATGACGCCCTGTGCATAGGGCACCAAGTGCCCAGGGGGGCACCAAAAAAATTAGGCCCTTGAAAAATCATCATAGTTATTGTAATCATAATAATAACATATTAAAAATAAAAGTATATAAAGCATGTTAATAGATTCAATACAAAAGTAACATTTTTACTTGAGGAAAAGGTGAGTCTCCTGTCTCCACTCTCCCCATGGTGCCCCCACTCCCAGTGGTCTGTTAGATTATGCTTCACTCTCCAGTTTGGCCAGAACCTTGAGCACTCAGAGCAGGGACGTGTCAAACAGAGCAGAGCAAGAGTTGTTAGGGTTGAGCACGTGCCACAACACTATTGAGTGAGCATATGTGAAATTTAAATCCACGCGCCTCAAATTATTGTTTGTTCACATTGATGTATGCGCTCTGATCAGTCTTACTGCACCCACAGATTGGTCACTGTGATAGGAAGTGGAGCTTCATAACTGTGCACTCAAGTCTGCAGACTTTGAGGGTTTTTGATTTCACAGTTTTTCCTCAGTCACTTTGGTGCATTTCTCACATCATTATTAATATTTGCACAACAGCTACTGTATTTCTTAAAACAGAACAAACTGCAAAACCCGGTTAACCTGCAAAAATGTGTCACTTTCGTGGATAGCTCGTTTCTCAAAAGCAAGTGTTCATGTCAGTGAAAGTGTCATCAAAATGAAAAGTCCTGACACCATGTTTAAGAACAAGATAGTCAAATGGCTGTCATGGTTTCATTATGACCATTCACTTTGTGTTTCCTGATGCAAAAAAAGTCAGATCTTTGTGACACTACCTGAAAATGCCCAAGACAGCTCTAGACATTATTTGCATAGCCATTTGAAATCTACCAGTATCCAGTGGCTTGCAAAAGGATACTGTTACTATACTATAAGATATTCATACCTCTTGGACCCGTTGGTGGAGAACTAACACTGCACATGTTTTGAATCATGTATAATTTTCTTTCTATTTCACAATTGTATACCGCTTTGTGTTGGTCTTTCACATAAAAGATTACTTTCACAAGGCACTGTAGTAAATGAGTACCAGACGCTGAATATGATGCTTCACATTTTTACCGAAGATGCTCTTTGGGTTCTCAATGCTGTGAACAAATTAGAATTGTAAACTTATTTAGAACAAACATAAGAAACCCCCTCTGGGTAAAGCTGTGCACAACAGTAAACAGTGTCATCAGGGAAAGCTGAGGTTCACCTGAGATTAATTGTTCAATCTGGGAAACATTTTCTAGTAAGAATGATAAAGAAATGCATAAAATTGACAAATTTTGAGAACTAGTTCAACATTTATGTTTGTAATGACTCAAGCAATGAAATAAGGAGTATAAGTTTTAGAGGGTATGGCTATTCAGCATTTATCAGTATGGTTCATTTTGACTGACATGTTACAACTAAATGATAATGATATAAAACCGCAAAGCATTGTATGGAATCAATTATTTCTGTTTCTAAATGATTTGATTTGTTTGAAGGAATGAGAAACTGCTGCTGTGATTCACAAAGGACTTGACGTTGTGGAGGTTTAACTAACAGTTATGAGAATTTTAATTTGATCAGAGAAATGTACCAAAGAAGATGTACCAAAGAGAAAAAAACTGTAATAAGCTTCTCCCCATGAATCCACCTCAGGAAAATAAAACTTGTCATGTCAAGTCAAGGTAAGTTTATTTGTACAGCACATTTCAGCAGCAAGGCAGTTCAAAGTGCTTCACATCATAAAAACATCAATCAAGTATGTAGCAAATCATCAAAAACATCAAAATCATTATGTAAGTATGCAGACAAATCATCAAAATCACTGAGCAAATATCAACACACCAAAATCATAATGATCATCAGGCAAATATAGTTCAATGTTCCACTTACTACTAATCAAAAGCAGCTCTGCTCTAAACAGGTGGGTTTTTAACCTTGATTTAAAGGAATTTAGTGTTTCGGCTGTTTTGCAGTTTTCTGGAAGTTTGTTCCAGATTAGCGGTGCATAAAAACTAAAAGCTGCTTCTCCATGTTTGGTTCTGGTTCTGGGGATGCAGAGCAGACCAGAACCAGAAGACCTGAGTGATCAGGAAGGTTGATACAACGACAACAGGTCTTTAATGTATTTTGGTGCTGAGCTGTTCAGTGGTTGATAAACAGAAGTATTTTAAAGTCTGTTCTCTGAGCTCCAGGGAGCCAGTGGAAGGACTTTAGAACTGGGGTGATGTGCTCCATCTTCCTGGTCTTAGTGAGAACGCGAGCAGCAGCGTTCTGGATCAGCTGCAGCTGTCTGGTTGATTTTTTTTTAGGCAGACCTGTGAAGACACTATTGCAGTAATCAATGCGACTAAAAATAAATGCATGGATGAGTTTCTCACAATCTTGTTGAGAGATTTCGGGCCTGATCACTAGTTTCTAGCTGTATTAACTGAAGCTACACACTGACTCTAGATTGTTCCTCTATAGGTCCAAAGATAATAACTTCAGTTTTATTTCTGTTCAGCTGAAGAAAGTTTTGGCACATCCATGCATTGATTTATTCTAAGCATCTGTTTCGTGCTTGGATGGGTTCAGAGTCACCTGGTGACATCGTAATGTAGAGCTGTGTATCATCTGCGTAGTTGTGGTAGCTAATCTTATTACTTGTTATAATCTGAGCTTGTGGGAGCATGTAGCATGTAAACAGGAGGGGTTCCAGGATTGAACCTTGGGGTACTCCACATGTGACTTTGTCCTCTCTCATGAGCAGTTGCCTGTTGACACAAAACAGGCAACTGCAACTGCAGGCCCTGTTCTTTAGGTAGGATTCGAACCAATTAAGTGCTGTACCAGAGAGTCCGACCCAGCTCTGCAATCGCTTTAGTAATATATCAAGGTCTTGGTTGTATCATGTTATATCATAGTTATATCATGGTCATATGGGTCAGTTTCCTCTGTAAAGAGAGACCTTTTTGTTGTTTTGGAGTTTTTGCATCAAACAAATACAACATGTGAAAACAGCACAAAAATAAATGGTATACTAACATGACTTTATAGGATGAGACCTAGTTCTGTAACCCACTCCCCAGTGTTACATTGTATTCATTGTACTTTATTACTTCATTTTATTCCACTTAAAATTTGTTTTCTTTGTGAATCATAATGTTCCACCACCAAATGAAGGGAAATCCACTCACAAATTCAGAATTTCTGTCGGGGGAGGGGAACCACAAAGCATTTGTGCTTAGGGCACACAAATGACCAGCAACCGCACTGTTTCTACCTCTCCCTCAGCAGCTGAACTCTCAAAGACTATGTTCATGAGAATCTGTGCATAGCAAGCCAAGACCTGGACACATTTGCAACACATGAAAGCCCACAGTAGCTCCATATTAATAAACAGCAAGTTCTTATTCTGTAGGCTGGTGTCTCAAATTAATTTTATTAGACAATATGTCATAAATAATATAGGACTCCTGTTTGCAATCAAAAAGTCATTAAATCATCTTTTGGAGGCTAAGATGTTACAGATAAGCCATGCATCCTATGCATACGCTTCACAGCTCAGTAGCTTTCCAATGCAGTAAAATGACTCACTTTACACCTCCGATATATTTGGTGCATTTGTTGTTTAATGGAGCATAAAAAAGATAAAGAGTTTCTACAATTGTAGGTTGTTTGAATGTCCAACCAGCAGATGTTGGCTTGATGCAGCATTTTCTATAAAACCTTATTGTTGAAATGGAAATAAGGTTTTTTTTCAGTAGCTGGATAAATGACTCCTTATCTGGTTCTGGTCTACTCTGCATCCCCAGAATCAGAACCAAACATGGAGAAGCAGCTTTCAGTTTTGATGCACCACAAATCTGGAACAAACTTCCAGAAAACTGCAAAACAGCAGAAGCACTAAATTCCTTTAAATCAAGGTTAAAAACCCACCTGTTTAGAGTTGCTTGATGATATTTGCTTGATGATCCTAATGATTTTGATGCATTGATATTTGCTCGATAATTTTGATAATTGTCGTGTATTTGCTCGTTGATTTGCTGTATACTTGATTGATGTTTTTTATGACGTGAAGCACTTTGAACTGCCTTGCTGCTGAAATGTGCTGTACAAATAAACTGGATTTGACTTGATGTCTATGTTTGCTTTGGACCCAGAACAGAAAGACATAAACTTTTCCCTATTTGTTTCTTCTCAAAAGTCATGTATTCCTTGATTCAATGGTATCATGCAGCTGTATTTCTAAAGTAGCATATACAGCTGCAGTCATCATTTCTCTGGTCATTATCTGGACATTTGTCTGAACAGCACAGTGTGAAGCTGCTGCAGCCAATACAGTCTCTCTCTTTCTCTCTCTTCCTGCAAATGGCATTTTAAAGGGGCAAAAACACTTGGATTCTAAGGGGAAAACTCTGGTTAATTATATCAACAAGATAATCTGCACTGCCTGTTTTACAGTTTTGCAGGAACAGGTTGTGATTTCAAGAATTTTGTTGTGCAAAACATAGCTGCATGCCCCGGGGTTACATCTGACAAATTCATGCCAATGCAGCTGATTTTCAGCAGAGACTCTATATACCGATCGTTTAAAAGGCCATGAGAACGGATCAGTTCATATCTACCGTTATCAGTAACTTAGAATGAATCATTTGAATTTTTGCATTGGCTAATAGTACATATTAATATTAAGCATGAATATTTTCAGTAATACCACTGTGGTGTTTGCATTCAGGGTGCTCGGTCACTTTGAGAAGCCTCTCTTCTTGGAACTCTGTCGCCACATGGTGCTGATCCAGTTACACCAGGGAGAGGGACTCTTCCGACCTGGTGACACTGATGACAGCATTTATGTTGTTCAAGATGGCCGCCTGGAGCTTTGCATCCATGAGAGCGTAAGACTGAAATTCTCAAAGCTTCACAGAAAATATGGGTGTTGGATCTTTTGACTTCTATTTATATGTTTTTAGTGAAAGCACTACTGCTTTTATTATCTGGGATATTTAGAACGTGTTATATAAATTAGTTGTTTGCTTAATAAAGTCAGTTATGAAATATTTTGCGTTGAGATGCACCAATTAGAATTTTGTAGCTAGTTTAGGGTCTACATTTTTTTGAAGCTTTGGCTGATACCAATTTTAGAGAAATCTGAGTTGTCTTCATGAATAATACAAAATATGAGAGCACTACTCAAAATATTTATTGCTTGTCCTGCTGTAAATGAAGATTTTTTTTTTTTTTTTTTTTTTTTTACATTAGGAGTAGAGATGATGTCACATCACTGTGTAAAAAACAGTTTGTGTTTTAAAACATAGACAAAATAATGACAGAGTTAGCATTTGAACCTGGCTTTAGCATTTCATACATGTAATTAGCTTGGTTAGCATTACAAGCAGCAGAGGTCTCCTGGTGTTTATTCTGGAGGATGTAAATCTTTATTTAAACATTTTCTTGTGCAGGATTTTCCATAACAAAGTCAGAAAACTTAAAAGGATAAAACAGCAGCTTTGCTAGACTCTCTTCTCCCTTCCTGTTATCTGGTGAAATCATTATTCTCTATTGCAGCCTTAATAAAGTCAGACACGAATCCTCATTTATCAGAAAATACAATTTCCTTTTAAATAGCCTCCTCTGAATTCATTTTTAACACCTCGCTCATACTAAATATAGGTAATTTTGAGTGTTCCTCCCTCAGTAGCGTCCATACCGAAGAGTGATATTTTACTGTAAGTCATGGTGCATTCACTGAGAAGGCAGAGACATCAGATTTTTGTAGTTTCTGATGAACCGGTCACCATTCAGGACCGACACAGCAAAAGATCAGCGATGTCAGTTTTATACCACTCGTTTTATTGGCACATTTCCAGAATTGCGTAATGTTTAATGCTGTTACTGTTATTAACCAGTGTACAGGCATTGCTGCAAATCCTAAGCAGGCTTGTAGAAGCTTTATGCTGCAGAATGTGTCTCAGCTTTGATAAAGATTTGAATAGAGGAGCTGTTGAATAGTGGAATAGAGGAGGATGTGCTGCAAACAAAGCGACTGCTTCATAAGTCACAGAAGATTCAAAGCAGTCTGACATGCCAAAAAACCCCAAAATTATTTAAAAGAAACGAGATGTGTCTGTCTATCCAGGTAACAACATAAAGCTTTGGAGTATTTGGACTTTGTAACAGAATAATCCAAGTTAGCCAAAGTTCTTCAGTGTCTAGGGTGGGATTTTCCCCCTGAAAGTGTTTGGGATCTGAAGGAATGTGTTCATACAGACATGTTTTCGTAGCAGATGCAAATGTTGGTGAAGAGAACAGCTAGAAAAATCAGTAAAGTTAAATATCTGGGAATAGACTTGCTACATGTAATGTAAACTCAAGCTTATTTCTTCATAAATGACTTGGAAACTTTGTTAAATCATTTTGTGTTTTATCTTTATCATGTTTACCTTTAATTTTACTGAGAAAAGAAATATATTTCAGTTTGCATGGTTTAAATGAAATCCATATTAAAAATAAGTCTGGAATCAGACATTAAACGAAATTAGCTACAACTGAAGACATATTCGCTGTCTTGATGAAAACTTACTGGAAGGTTTCTCGAGGTAATGGAAACCAGTGCAGTAGAGTAACTGCATGATACAGTACTGTCAAAAAGTAGTTGCCCCCTTATAGATTTAATCTGTTTTAGCTTTTTTGTCACATTAAAATGTTTCTGAACATTAGACAAACTTTGGATCATTGTTGCTCTGCACAACCCAAGTGAGCTTGAGCTCAAGTTCACAAACTGATGGCCAGATCTTCTCCTTATGGATTTTCTGCTAGAGAGCAGAATTCATGGTTCCATCAGTGGTGGCGATGGATGAGTTGTGAATGTGCTGTTGGAGTAATGTTGTTTGGGGAACCTCTCCTGGGAAGCTTCAGCACTGTTCCATGTTTTCTCCATCTGTGGATTATGACTGTCACTGTACTTCACTGGGGCCCTAAAGCTTAGGAAGGGGTTTGAAACCTTCTCCAGACTTGATAGATGTCTGTAAATTTGCTTTTTCATCTGTTCTTGAATTTCTTTGGATCAATTATGTTTTGCCATTTTTAGATGTTTTAGCCTAGTTCATGTTGTCTGACTGGTTCTGTTCCTGTGATTTCTTCAGATCAGGCAGTAATCAGGCATGGGTGTGTGTAGTGAAATCTGGTTGAGCTCAGTTAATTTAAGGATTTAAACAGTGTGTTGGTGCAGGGGGTATGTACTTAGTTTATCTTTGATTGATGTTAAAATCTATTTAATGATCTGAAACATGGAAGATTGACGCAAAAACCCGAGATATTCCTAAAAGGTTTTTCACAGCACTGTGTGTTTAGTCCCATAGATAAAAACGTTGTTGCCTAATGGGTTGAATGGGTTCATTAAAAGTATAGAACAAGAGGATCGAGGAGCCGTTGCTGGCGCTCTCACTGTCAGTCTGCTCTCATCTTCATACAGCATGTTCTGGGTTTCTGTCCTTGTAGGATGGCACAGATGCTGTTGTGAAGGATGTCCTACCGGGAGACAGCGTCCACAGTCTGCTCAGTATCCTGGACATTATCACTGTAGGTCTACAGTCTCCTTCTCTTTCACTTACCTTGCTGCTTTTTGTTGTCATTAAACAGTCTCTCATCTATAGCGCCCCCTTCCTCTCAGACAGTGCATTCTGTGAATTTCAGGGCTATCCAGCTCCTTATAAAACCGTGTCTGCAAGGGCTGCAGTTCCTTCCACCGTCCTGCGTCTTCCAGCTGTGGCTTTTCAGTCCGTCTTTGAAAAGTACCCAGAGACTTTGGTTCGCGTCATTCAGGTAACTCACAGCTGCAGGCATTAATCTGCCACTACATATTGATACAAACACTGTTTTAAAAATGTAAACATACTGCACCTTGTGGTGATTCTTTCTCCCTCTTTAGATTATTATGGTGCGTCTCCAGAGAGTAACCTTTCTTGCCTTACACAACTACCTTGGCCTCACCACTGAGCTTTTCAACCCGGTACTGTGATTTCACCAAAAATGATCAGACACCTATGGATTGTGCAGAAATGTGTGAGAATAAGATAGAATCACTTTTGAAAACTTTTTTTCTTGTATTTGTGTAACAGGAAAGTCAGGCTATATCTCTGGTGTCTGTAGCAAATGTTCTGGGTGAGGCTCATCAACACAAAGGGTTTCGCAGGCAACCGTCCCACTCTGAAGACACAGGCTCTGAAAAAACTGATGCAGGTTGGAAATGACTGCCATACTTTCAGGGTTTCAGTGAGGCTGCGCTCATCATCTTTGCCTGATTTTCGTCTGTTTTTCTTTTATGACAGAAAAGTCCAGCTCCTTGGACATATCTATGGCTAAATATAGGAAATCTCACTCCATGCCAGGCCCAGGTACACACATGTAATGTTCTGCTCATGTAGAAGTGAAAACACAGAGGCAATCATGTGAATAAATTTCAAGAAAATACATACAGTGAGAACACCCCTCACGTTTCTGAAGGGTGTTCTCAGAAAGTCTGGAATCAGACATTAAATGAAATTAGCTACAACTGAAGACGTATTCTCTGTCTTGATGAAAACTTACTGGAAGGTAAGTTTTCATCAACTTATTACATCTTTTCATGGGACAATACTGAAGACAGGACACAATGTACAGCTCGCAAAACAGTCTCAAAATACTCAACACACAGCCTTTACTGTCTAAACAGCTGGCAACAAAAGTGAGTACACACCTTAGTGAAAATGTCCAAATTGTGTCCAGAGTGTAATGTTTTTGTGTGACCACCATTATTTTCCAGCACTGCCTTAACTCTCTTGGGCCTGAAGTTCATTAGAGCTTCACAGGTTGCCATGGGATCCTCTCCATGGTGACATCACAGAGTTAGTGGATGTTGGAGACATTGCACTTCTCCACCTTCTGTTCAGGATGGCCCCCAGTTGCTCATCTGGAGATACACTTGACCAGTTCAGCACCTTTACTCTCAGTTTCTTTAGCAAGACAGTGGTTGTCATGGAGATGTGTTTGGGGTCAGTATCATGTTGGAAAACTGCCCTGTGGCCCAGTTTCTGATGGATGGAGATCATGATCTGCTTCAGTATGTCACAGTACATGCTGATATTCATGGTTTCCTCCCCACAACTAGCAGCACTCATACATTCCCAAACCATGACACTCCCACCACCATGCTGTACTGTACAGTGGGGCAAAAAAGTATTTAGTCAGCCACTAATTGTGTAAGTTCTCCTACTTAGAATGACGAGAGAGGTCTGTAGTTTTCATCATGGTACACTTCAAATATGACAGGCAAAATGAGAAAAAAAAAAATCCAGGAAATCAAATTGTAGGATTTTTAATTAATTTATTTGTAAATTATGGTGGAAAATAAGTATTTGGTCCCCCACAAACAAGCAAGATTTCTGGCTCTCACAGACCTGTAACAACTTCTTTAAGAAGCTCTTCTGTCCTCCACTCGTTACCTGTGTTAATGGCAACTGTTTGACCTCGTTATCCGTAGAAAACACACCTGTCCACAGCCTCAAACAGTCAGACTCCAAACTCAACCATGGCCAAGACCAAAGAGCTGTCGAAGGACACCAGGAAGAAAACCGTAGCCCTGCACCTGATTGGGACGAGTGAATGTACAACAGGCAAGCAGGTTGGTGTGAATAAATCAATTGTGGGAGCAATTGGAAGAAAATGGAAGGTAAGACCATTGATAATCTCCCTCGATCTGGGGCCCCACGCAAGATCTCATCCTGTGGGGTCAGAATGATCATGAGAACGGTGAGCAAAAATGCCAGAACTCCACAGAGGGACCTGATGAATGAGCTGCAGAGAGCTGAGACCAAAGTAACAAGGGCTACCATCAGCAACACACTGCGCCGAGAGGGACTCACATCCTGCATTCCCAGGTGTGTCCCCCTGCTTAAGCCAGTACACGTCCAGGCCTTACAATGTGATTTCCTGGATTGTTTTTCTCATTTTGCCTCTGAGTTGAAGTGTATTTATGATGAGAATTACACACCTCATCTTTCTAAGTAGGAGAACTTGCACAATCAGTGGCTGACTAAATACTATTTTGTCCCACTGTAGTCAAGAACTCTTGTCTTTGTAATCCTGACCTGGTTGCCACCATACATGCTTGACACCATCTGATCCAGACAAGTTTATCTTGGTCTCATCGTGATGCCATGTTGTACTTCCAGTGACCAATATGAGGGGGTGTAAAAATATAACATGCCTGTTCACACTGAGGACCTTGTAACACTAAAGAGTCACATGACAGCAGGCTAACTGGGCACAATTTGGACATTTTTCACTTAGGGGTGTACTCACTTTTGTTTATACATTAATGGTTGTATGTTGAGTTATTTTGAGGGGACAGACATTTACACTTACGACATTGTGTCAGATCTTCTGCTATGTTGTTTCGTGCCCTTAGAAAAGTATTCTTACCCCACATTTAGTCATGTTCCAACCACAGACCTCAGGAATAATAAGTTATAGACCAATACTGAGTAGAAGAAAGACACTACAGGATTTTCAATAAAGAAAATCAGAAAGTTTGTTCATTTTTATGCTGTCTCCTTGTGTTAATATTTTGTAAAACCAGCTGTTCCAGTTTGGCAAATTTAGAGACTGTATTTGATTTCTCATTTTTCTTTTCACATCAGCCCAGCTCAGGCACATTGGCCGGAGAGTCTTTGTGAAAAGCAATTTTCAAGTCTTGTTGCATATTCTTAATTGGACTGAGATCTGGACTTTGACTAGGCGACTTTAGCACATGAAAATGCTTCAGTGCTTCAATGATTGAATTGTAGCTCTGGCTGTATGTTTACAGTCATTGTTCTGCTGGAAGGTGAACCTCCACCCCAGCCTCAAGTCTGCTCCAGCTTTCTTCTAACATTGCCCTCTAGTTAGCTAATCAGCTATCATCTTAAGGACTAGTGTGACGAGTGTGATGCTCACTTTTCTGCTACACATTTTGTTTTGCATGTTTTCCTTTATAACTTCAAATTTGATATATTGGGGAAAAAAAGACATTTTAAAAAATCTTTTCATTAAGTTTGTACCACTTCCTCAGTTGCTCTGCAATAAATCCTCTAACAGGTATCGTGACATGGAGATTCTACCCTTTGGCTATATAACTTGTGTATGTGTGTGTTTTGCAGGGGATGGACCTGCAGAGGTTAACAGAGTGTTTGAACAGAGTCAGTCTGCCAAAGAAGAGGCGGGGACCCAAGGCTCTGTTAAGGTCTCTGTAGAAGAATTCACTGTGTTCCACATTTTAAATGAGTTGGCTTGAATCTGGATGTTGGGAAGGACGGTGTTTAAGCTGCAGTATTACTCTGTAGGCTCACACATGCTCTGTCTGATGGGTATTGTCTCCTCAGTCTATTCTGAAGAAGAGCGTGACTATGCAGCACACTCCCTCTGCTGTTTATCACTACTGTGACTCTGGAAGTGGAGGAACCGTCCACCATAGCAAAGTCAATGTGATCTTCCAGGCTGCTAAAAAGGATCTGCTGCAGGTCATCCAACTACAGGTAGCCTTCAGGGGAAATGTTTCAGGTCTCTTCCAATAACTCTGAACTCAAAGCTGACGTGATGTTTACTGGTACTATTACTTTTGCCAGGTATTTTTGAAAAATGTGTGCAAGAAAGTGATAGTTTCTCCACTGTCTTTGGGCTGAATGCCCAGCTTTTATTCATTTGCTCATTGCTTTTGACCAAGGTTACATTTTTATCTGTCTACATCTGTGGGCTAACTTGATACATTCAGAAAATACTTGAATAAGCAGTTGTATGACCAGCTAAAAAACACAAAAATGAAAGCAGTTTCTGCCTCACAGCCAACTGATCCTTCAGTTTGCTTCAGGGTGCATAAATGCTTTACAGGTGTTTAATATTTATCAAGTTTAACCTCAGAATAAGTCAGGTCAAGTTTATTTGTACAGCACATTTCAGCAGCAAGGCAGTTCAAAGTGCTTCACATCATAAAAACATCAATCAAGTATACAGCAAAATCATCGAGCAAATACAGCTTGAAAATACAGATCAATGTTCCACTTTCTACTAATCAAAGGCAGCTCTGCTCTAAACAGGGCTGTTTTCAGCCTTGATTTAAAGGAACTCAGTGTTTTGGCTGTTTTGCAGTTTTCTAGAAGTTTGTTCCAGATTTGTGGAGCATAAAAACTGAAGGCTGCTTCTCCATGTTTGGTTCTGGTTCTGGGGATGCAGAGCAGATCAGAACCAGAAGACCTGAGTGGTCCTGAAGGTTGATACAACGACAACAGGTCTTTAATGTATTTTGGTGCTGAGCCGTTCAGTGATTTGTAAACTAACAGAGGTATTTTAAAGTCTATTCTCTGAGCTCCAGGGAGCCAGTGGAAGGACTTTAGAACTGGGCTGATGTGCTCCATCTTCCTGGTCTTGGTGAGAACACCAGCAGCAGCGTTCTGGATCAGCTGCAGCTGTCTGGTTGATTTTTTTTAGGCAGACCTGTGAAGACACTGTTACAGTAATCAATGTGGCTAAAGATAAACGCATGGATGAGTTTCTCTAGGTCTTGTTGAGACTTTAGCCCTTTAATCCTAACAGAAACAATGCATATTACTCATCTGCTCGTTTATCATCTGTCTCTCTGAACTTTTTTCCAGGTATTTTTTAATTCACTGCTCCTTTTTAAACTCCTGCCACAGCCTTTAATTGACCAGCTTGGTACACAGAGGAGTCTCAGTATTTAAAATGTTTCCAGTTCTGGTTTCTATAACAAGCCCAAATCATCAGCCCTCCACTGCCGTGGCTAACAGTTGGTATGAGGTGTTAACATGCTGCGTTTAGTCTTCATCAACCATGACGCTGTACATTATAGTCAGTCTTCTTTTATTTGGCCATCTGTCCTAGGAACATCATGCCAAAGGTTTAGTAACTTGTTCATATGTAACTTCACACACTAAGGAAAAATCTGTGTTCTTTATTAATAGGAGGAGAATTTCCCCAAGTAGACCTTCCAAACCAGCCAAACAAGCTCAGACCTGTTTCAACTGTACTATTTATAAACTCACAGACAGCGGCCTGTCTGCTAACAGCGGCCTTTAGAGTCTCAGATGAAGATTTTTGGCTGTTAAATTGAGTATTTAACATTTACCTTAAATATTTATAAGTTTAAGTTCCTTTCTCAATACTACAAATGTTTCAGGAGCCCAAAATGGTTTAGCTCTTGGGCTTTTAGTTTGTTTGTTTTTTTTGTTTTTTTTTTCTGAGCTTTGCACAATCTGACTTTTTCTTGATGTTACCTCCACTCCTTGGGAGGTTGGTAACACTCAGTCATGATTCCCCCCGTGTGACTAGTCTTTTTCTCTGTAGAAAGATGCAATCCAAATAACTTCTCACTCCACCCAGATTTATTGTCATGTTTTAAAAATTTCTTTACCTTTCAGAATCTCAGTCTAGTTTTCCATTGAAACAGAACAATTAAATCATCCTCCAGAAGCATATCTGTATATTCTAAAAATTCACATTTTGGGCCGTTATTTAAAAAATTGGCCAGACATTTAATATTTAAAAAATAAAAATAATCATGGGACATAAAAACGAGCATCAACATTATTGGAGAAGGATTCTAGTCCTGAATCCTGTTCCAAAGCTGAAAAGCAGCCGTCAAGCCTCCTTGACCTGGAGAGAAGAGAGAAGGTAGAAGTTGAGTGGAGGCAGCAGCTTCAGTGGTTTGGACTGCCACTTCTCAGCATCGAGGTCTCCATTTCAAATCCTACCTGGAGCCTTTCTGTGGCTGTTCTCTGTGGACGTTTCCGTCATGAGTCTGTGCCTTGGCCCTGTGATGAGCTGGATCAGGCTCCAGCTCCACATGACGCTGAGCAGGATTGATGGGTGGACTTCTATACATGACAGAAAAATGTATTTTTTTATCTTATCTTTGATTTACGTGTTTTTAACAGCTTGGGGTCAAAATACATTGCATTATAACACAATTTGACAAGCATGGGAATCATATTATTACAAGATTAGTATTTCCAAAAATTCTTGTAATTTTGCGATAGTCATGTGCTAACATGGGTTTAAAGGAGCACATATCATCTGCTGGTGTTGTTCAACAGGACCCCAGTCTGTTGGAAGGAAGGGTGACCCTTCGCCAGGTCAAAGCTGGATGTGTTGTAGCCCACCAAGGAGATCAGGTGAGTCAAACAGAAACACCTTTGGGTTCTTTTTACTGTTAGAATGAAATGAGTTTTTTCATTAGCAAAGCAAAGAGGCTGAAGGCACCTCTCGCTTACTCCAGAAAGAAAAAAAATCTGCAACAAAATAGAAACAAAAAAAGCAAATATCAAAATATTTTAGTCTTCTTGCAAAGAAGTGTATGCAGACTTTTGTCTTGTGATCTCCAAATGTTGTTTGTGCCTCTCAATCATTTTAACGGTCCCAATAAGATAAGAAATGGGGAGTTAAAGCCAGCCCACCAGCATTTTGCCCTGATCCGATTTGGGAGGTACTCATAATCACTATTACCTGCTAGAAACGATTTCAAATTGCTCCACTTGTTGACACGTTGTAATATGATGAAAGCAAAGATGACAGCAGAACCACTGGATGATCTCTCAGCATCCATCTTACATGAGACATTTGCTACTCAACTGCATTTGGTCCAGAGAAGAACATGCTGGCGTTATCAGACATGTTTTCTTGCAATTAGCTGAACTTTCTTAGACAGAAATGTTTTTTGTTTTTTTTTTTTAAACCAATGTGAATAATTCACTGAACTTGTCTGCATTGTTTTATCACCAGGATCAGTTGAAATGTACATATTTGTCTTTGGATCTGACTGAATGATTGGCTTGAATTGATGATTATTTCTCTCTAAATTTGGATTTTTCTTTGTGTAAACTTGAGATGACATGTTGTGAATTGGTGCTACGAAACTAATAAATATTGTGTATTTATTGTGGAACTACGAAAGGGGCTGATGTTTCCCAGTGGGTATGGTTTGTTCAGATTGATGGGCTGTGATGAGCTATTTAAGGGGCGTTGCATGTATGTGAGGGATTTGGTTGCCCTTGATTTTCTTCAGGAGTATCCATGATACTGCACCCCAGCACCATCGCTGCGCCCACTTTTCAGTTTTTTAATTTGTTTTCATTCCACTACTACTCTGTGTTTGTCAGTCAGCATCACAATAAAAAACATTAAGTATGTGGTTGTAATGCACAAAATGGGAAATAATTCAAGGGGTGTGAATACTTTTGCGAGGCAAAAAAGTTTCTGTTTTTTGACAAAACTGGTTCAGTTTTAGATGAAACTGGGAGTTTTTACTTGGACATCCTCCTTTCCTCTTTTTCTGTCCTTTTCAGGACGTGAGTGTGGCCTTTGTCATCTCAGGGCTGCTCCATGTCTACCAGCGTATGATAGACCGCGAGGAAGAGAGCCTGCTCTTCGTCACCCACCCAGGAGAGATGGTGGGTCACCTGGCCGTCCTCACGGGGGAGCCCCTTATCTTCACGGTGCGAGCCCAGCGAGACTGCACCTTCCTCTCCGTATCCAAGGCCCACTTCTATGAGTAGGACGAGAGTATACATAACACCTCCCTGTTGTTCCTTTTGGAGTCTTTCTGTCATGTACAGTCTGTGAATATATTGGTTTGTACAACTACAGGATAATGCGTGAGGAGCCGAGGGTGGTGCTGAACGTAGCTCACACTGTGGTGAAGAGGATGTCATCGTTTGTTAGGCAGATTGACTTCGCTCTGGACTGGGTGGCTGTGGAGGCCGGCCGTGCCGTCTACAGGTATGCTCTGTGTGGGACTGCTGTCTGCTAACCCAACCAGTCAACGCTTTGCTGGAAAACTGTACAGATGTTCAACTTGAAATTCAGTCAAAATATCTGATTTCAGACAAGGAGACAAGTCAGACAGCACTTTCATCGTCCTCAGTGGTCGGTTGCGCTCCGTCATCGCAAAGGATAATGGCAAGAAGGAGCTGGCTGGGGAGTATGGCCGGGGGGACCTGATTGGTGTGGTGAGCTGTCGAAGCGTTGCTGTCCACAACACTACGAAAATGTTAAAGAAATAGAAGAACAGCTCAGATTTTTGGGTGTCTAATCAGGTGGAGGCCCTGACGCACCTGAACCGAGCCACTACGGTGCACGCCGTCAGGGACTCTGAGCTGGCCAAGCTGCCCGAGGGAGCTCTGAACTCCATCAAGAGGAGGTATCCTCAGGTGGTCACCAGGCTGATCCATGTGCTGGGACAGAAGATCCTGGGCAACATGCAGCAGGTCAACGGGCCTCTGACTGGTAATCACAGCAAGATCTTTTCAAACCACAAGAGCTGCCATTACAATTACAGTTTATTTAACATAGAAGCCATAAAGGACTATTTGGAAACAGTCTTTGGTGGAATATTATTTTTCAAATGTAATGCATCCATATTTGGGCTGCACAATATGTCATGAATGTATCATCATTGCAATATCAGTGTGTCCGATTTTCATATTGCAAAGGACTGTTTGGACTGCAATAAACTGTTGGCTAATGTATTTTAAGAGGTATTAACTTATATTTTACACATTAATGTAACATTTAGCCAGTTGGACAGAGAGTCAAGACGGCAGATGATCACACTGGACACATGACATCACCAAAAAATGCCAAAGATCAGAGTGATGGAGGCACAAATGAGAGAGGAAAGAAGAAGACAGACATACACTGCAACTGATATCGCCATCACAACATTTTCAAATATCGTGCAGCTCTAATCCATATTGTAGATATCAATAACACATTTGGCCAGTTGGATGAACAGAGAATAGTAGAGACACTGTTTAAAAGAAAAGAGTTAAAGAAATGGGTTAATTGTAATCAATGTTATGCAGTTGGAAGTTTTAGCAATAGATTTATTCATGTAATTTATTTTTCTGATCTGGTTGAGCCCTAAAAAGCACACAGTTTTTTTTTTTGTCATTCCTCTCCTCCAGTTGAATGTCTTTGTAGTGAGAAACCAGAGCAGATATTTCCCTGTCTGTATGACGCACAGACCAGTGCTCCCCCTCCCCCACCTGTTGCTGTGTACTTTCTTTAGCTGACAGAAAGAAAACTCTTTTTCACTGACTGTTTAAAAATATTTCAGTGGTCAAAAACACTGACAGTGCTGTGAAAACCAGAGGACCAGCAATTCCATCAGCTGTTTAGCAGCTGACTTTAGACCTAAGCAGAGAGCCAAGCTAATAACAGCTTCATAAAAAGATACCATTCTGTGCAATTAGCATTTAAAAACAGATTTTTATTCTGTATTCATATAAATTTAGTTCAGTTTTAAAATAAACATTGTAAATTACCCACTGAGTTTTTAAATAGTTAATGCCATTTTAATTTAGAGGCAGTAGCAATGATTGTTGCTTTTCTGTTGTTAATAAAAGCGACTGCATCCTGTTATGAATTTTCATGTTAAAATGTTCTGTAGATACCGTGAAACCAGCAATAAGGCATTTTTAAAGCTTTAAAATGAATTCGATCCTAAGATGACTTGCCTGACCTGAACTCAATGTAACAAACACGTGAAGTTGTATTAAATGCTCTCTAGATGTAAAATACAGCTTTCCATTAACCTCTGTATCTACGGAGATGTGTTCTAGATTAATGGTTCAGCTGTTACCAAGTTTTAGTGGATATATTTAAAATATTTCATGCAAACATAAAGTGACCTTTGTCACAGTTTTGTAAATGCACAGAAAGAAAAAGGGCGCTGGTTGTTTTCTCTGAAATCTTCGATCAAAAATAGTTTCCCCTCAGTCTAAAAAAATCCAGCAATAGAAATCCTCTCCTATCCTCCAGGTCGTGGTCTGGGCCTTCACACACCCACCAGTAAGTGGGATGCTGGGAATCCAGCCTCTAATCTGTCCACTGTGGCCATCCTGCCCGTGTCGGAGGACGTCCCCCTCACCACCTTCACCCTGGAGCTCCAGCACGCTCTGAGTGGCATCGGTATGCCCACACACTGCCTCTATACAGCTGGCTTCGGCAGCGACAAGTCTCAGGAAAACACTTCATGTCTTGCTCTATGTTCTCAGAAGGGATGTTTATACAGTGCACAATACCAATACCCAGTCATAAATGTGACAGACTGACATAAAGTAGTAGCTCATTACTGGAAAAACCCCTGACAACATTTCCTTCAGTAGAATTACAGCAGGAGGTTGTTTGGAGGATTGTATGTCTCCACCAACGATATTTACCCTGTGCTGGATGCAGCATAGCTTCGCCTTCCCACAGACAGGATCAGGTTTAGGTGGACGTTGCCTCGGTTTCTCTGAGATCACTGCATCTCTGGCTGTGTGTTGATCGCTGTTGTCCTGCTGGAAGGTGATTCATCTCCATCCATCTCCACATCGACACTGACCAGCTTCCCTGTCGCTGCTGAAGAAAGGCATTACCACAGCATAATGCTGCCTTTACCATGTTTCTAGGAGGGGATGGTTTGTTCAGGGTGATATGCGTTTAGCTGTTAGCCACTCATAGCAGTGTGCATGTTGGCCAGAAGGTTCCATTCTAGTCTCATTTCACCAAGCTCTTTCCTCTGGCAAACTGCAAATAGGCTCCTGGCGGCTTTTTTTTTCCAACAGGAAAAGGGGGGAGTTGGTGTTAAGGGTTGAATACAAATGTACGACACGTTTTTATAGATTTTTATTTACGATTGTCAAACCCATGAATTATTTTCCTCCTACTTCACAGTCATGCACTACTTTATGATGGTTGTATACTTTTGCAAGGCACTGTATTTTATAAATGGACCTGAAATATTTCCTGGCGCCACAGTGAGAAGGAAAAGACCTAATCTGGTGTCAGACAGCATCAGATTTTGTGTCGTAAGGTTACTTAGTGTTTTATGAGGTAAAATGCTGCATCTCTGTCTCTGTATGTTCCTGTTCTTACTGTATGATTGGTTCTCAACGTTCCAAGAAAATCTGCAGATGGATCAAAACAGGAAGTAAAAAGGCTTTTATTCTGGGAGAGCAAGAGCAAGACTGAATGACAGTAAAGCAAATAGCACATTGATGTTTGCTTTAGGAGCTTTTTATTCACGCCAGCATACTATGTGAAGGTTGTTGCTACATAAACAGTTGTTTTGTTTTGTTGTTGTTGTTGTGGTCATCTACTAGGCCCTACCTTACTGCTGACTAGTGACATCATCAAACAGCGACTCGGCTCTGCTGCCCTGGACAGGTTAGTCAATGATTATGTGAACTCTAAGAAAATTTCCTTTTTTTTTTATTGTTATTGTAATGCTTTGGTGTAAGACACTGAATCACGGAGTAAAACACTGGTTGATAAGTTTTATTCTCTTATATTTTCTTCCATAGCTCACTAAAATTAGTCAGAGCTTGTAATTTGTGTAACACTTCCAGATCATATTAACAGAGCTTCATTTAATCTGTCGAACTCTTTATTTGGATGCCACGTCTTAAAGTGTCCATGAGTACCGTCTGTCCAGCTGGCTCGGCCAGCAGGAAGACATCCATCGGATTGTGCTCTACCAGTCTGACTCCAGCCTCACACCCTGGACCCAACGCTGCATCCGCCAGGCCGACTGCATCGTCATTGTGGGACTGGGTGAACAGGAGCCCACTGTGGGTGAGGTCAGTGTGAATGCGCCCACATCCACCTCATATACTGTATGATCACAGTGAAGTGAATAACATGAACTCAGATTTCTGAAAGAGTTGATCTGGTTCTGATAGGTGTCTGAGGTGTCAGAGTACACGGTCTATTACAGTTACTTGTGTGTTGAGCTGCAGACCAGTCATGGTGGCCTTACCGACCCTTTTCCACTGCCGAAAACCCCCAACAATGGGCCTGTAAGCAGAAGAAGAGGGCAGCCTGGTCACATGAATCTTGTCTTCTTTTACATTAGCTGCGAGCATATGCATTGCTTATATGGGGAACACATGGATCGTTTTTGAAGCAAAAATGAACCCCAGTGGATCAAGAGGATCCACTGCGTCTTGGTTGTCCATCGTTGTTGTATGTGGATCACATTTACGGGCATACCAGAAACACAGTACAAAGGTTCCACTTGAAACTTTTGTGTGTGTGTAAAAAAAAAAAAAAAAAAAAAAGCGATTAATTGCATTAACATTTTTAATGCATTACAATCTATGTAATTAATTAATCGAAATTAACGTGTTAAAGTTGTGGCCCTAAATTAAACTGAATCGAACTGAACTGAATTGAATGCCTTTATTCTATTCCCTTCTTTCCATGTCAATGTTACTTTGACGTCTTCTGAAGCATTATTGGCAGACCATGCTTCTTTGGATGTCTGGGGGAGTTTATGCACCAGTGGGTCAGGTGTTTTATGGCATCAAAACTGGATCAGGCTGGTGGTCATAATGTTATGCATCAGTAGTAGTGCAGTAGTGACTTTTCTCCATCTCTGTAGGTATCATTTAGTCAATAGTTGTAATGTGAAGATTTTATCTCTTTCTGCTCAGTGGTTATAGAACCTGTGACACCATCAGTGCAGAGCTAAACCAGCCGGCTTGTACTGTAATGTGTCTGATCTTGAGTAGAGCGTATTGGTTTTGTGCCTCCTGAGAACTCTCCCCTCTTGCAGTTGGAGCGAATGCTGGAGAGCAGTTCAGTGCGCGCTCAGAAGCAGCTGGTGTTGTTGCACAGGGAGGACGGCCCGCCGCCCAGAGGGACAGCCGAGTGGCTCAACATGCGGAGCTGGATCTCCAGACACCATCACCTGTCCTGCCCCCGCAGAGTCTTCTCCAAAAGGAGTTTACCCAAGCTGGTACTAAGCCCTCAGTGGATCAGAGGCAGTACTCACCTGGTGGGTCTTCTGCTGCTTGTTCTATGCTGAAGCTTGTTTCTGTTTTTCAGAGAGAGCTATACGAGCGCGTGTTTGAAAAATGTCCAGATCGTCACTCCGACTTCTCTCGTCTGGCCAGGATCCTGACAGGAAACAGCATCGCCTTGGTTCTGGGTGGAGGGGGCGCCAGGTACCGGTTCATTAAACCCAAACATTAGGCACAATTCCCCTCTCTGTCCATTTCTACTGCCTCTGCCCAGTTTAAGAACCACCAGGGTATCTCCCTACCAGGCCCTGGTAGGGAGATGAAGCCTCTGGTATTACCATGAACCTTTAGGGTGGATAGTTATTGTTGCTTGTGTTTGTATGAATCACATTATAATGACTGTTTATTGTGTTTAATCTGTTTTTTTCCTTCACTGCTCTGTCTTGTCCTGGAGCTCTGACAAGGTAGGGCTTGTTTTCTACTCTGTGACTACCTGAGAAAGCGGCACTGACACGTGTAAACATGACGGTGATCTTGATCTCTGATGTCCATGTGAGGGCCTGTGTTTTTCCCCTCAGCTTTGTTAGGTGTAGGAAGTGAACTGACACTTTCGCAGTTGCTTTGGTAAAGCAACATTTCTTGCTGAAATGTTGTTAGGGGAGTAGATTGTTAGACAAAAACAGAAGGTTTCTCATCTCGATGCTACATGTAAGGAAAACTGGACATGTTTTTGTATATTTTTGCATTCTTACCCAGTTCTCCTTTTTTTTTTTTTTTTTTTTTACTTTTGTCACTCTTAAAAGTTTCAGATCATCAAACAAATTTTAAACTGAATAAATACAAAGAGCTGTTTTTCAACTATGATTTCATTTTGGAAGATAGCTCTCCAAACTAGGGCTGTACCAATTAATCGAAACAATGGTGATGAATCAATTATTGAAATAATCATCAACTAATTTAGTGATCGATTAGTCATTAACTGGAGCATACAGACTCTTGAAAAGGCCATTTGCTGAAAAAAATAACACACTCAGAGCAGTAATTAAGTCAAAATTGTACAAAATATATAAACATTTTGCATTTAAGATAAAAAAAAAAAAAAAACAAAAAAAAAACCTGTCTGTAAATCTGTTCAGCCCAAATCTTTGGAGCCATTCAGAGATGGACCTGTTGGTTTGCTATGGATTATTGTCCAGCTGCATAATCCAAGTTGTTCCATCAATTACAGCAAGTCATCCAGGCCCTAAAGCAGTCCCAGACCATCACACTATCACCACCATATCTGACTGCCAGTGTGATGTTAGTTGTTCTGGAATGTTAGTTTTGCTGGAGATTCAATGGAACACACACCTTCCACAGTTCAACATCTATCTCATCAGTTCGCAGAATATTTTCATTGAGACTTTTGGGAGGAAATGTGAGATGATCCGGCCATGTTCTAAAGGGTAATGTAGGTTGTGAAGAGTTTACCAGGCTCCTTATACACTGTGAAGGAACACATTCTGCTACTGCTTCCACTGGAGTTACTGAGACAGCACTGATTTACTGATCATTACCTATACAAAGGCTGAAATGTCATCAGTCAGGTGTGTTTAAACTCAACCAAAGACACCAGCAGATTATATATAAAACCAGAATTATTTTACCAAGGAACAATACATTATGCCATACCTACTGCTAAGCATGGTGGTGGAGAGGTAATGGTGTGGATCTGGGTTTGCAGCCATTGCAACAGCAAATCTGCAACAGAATAATGGCAAAGATCAGATTTAAGGAATTGCAGTGGTTCAGATGAATCCCAGAGCTTCACTGGATTGAACGCTGAGCTTGGAAAGCTAAGAGTTCTCCTCAGTGTTGTGAGAACCTGATAAAGAAGATAATTATTTCACACTTCTGCTGCTGAGGATCAGAGTGGAGACTTGGCTTTTCACACACTGCTTGTGCATTGAGGTTTAGTTTAGGGCAGAATGTGCAGATGTTTATCTGAGGTTATATTAGTCTCATTTGAACAACTGGGAGCACAGAAGGCGTTTCTCTGATGTCCTGTTGTGCACAACTTTAGAGGGTGTTATCACTTCCTGCCATGACTGTTATCATTATATTGTACGATTGCTCCATGCTACATGCATTAGAGGAGATAAGTAATTCATTCTGACGTATGTAGTTAGTAAGAAACAGGATTGGGATCGTTTTTATTCCATAATCAGCCTGAGATAATACCAGAAACAGAAAGGTTTCTCTTGAATAAAGTACACATATGAGACTGGTGGCTTTGTTTAGCTTCCCGGTGAGACTGTATGAATGTGTTTTCAGAGGCTGCTCTCAGATCGGCATCCTGCGGGCGCTGAACGAAGCAGGGATCCCTGTGGACGTGGTGGGCGGTACCTCTATTGGCTCCTTCATGGGAGCGCTGTATGCTGAGGAAAAGAGCAGCAGTCGGATGAGGGTCCGGGCTCGGGAATGGGCTATGGTGTGTTCACTTAATGCATTTTCATGTCAGATTTCTGATACCTTCTCGTAAAGTTCATCAAAGCTTAGCTACTCTGATAGTTTGAATGTTTTTTAGCAAAAGAAACACGCCTTGGAAGGCCTTGTCCTTTGTTATTGGACTATTCTCCTCATTTACTGTCCCTCATTCCGGCTTTGTTCAGGGTATGACGTCTTACTTTAAGAAGATCTTGGACCTGACCTACCCTGTTACCTCCATGTTTTCTGGAGCCTCCTTTAACTACAGTGTTAGCTCCGTCTTCAAGGACAAACAGATTGAGGTAGGTGTCTGAGGAACAGGGATGGTAGGACTGTAAAGCTTCAGAGGAGAGCTTGCTCCCAAACTACTGAGAAGGAATTGCAAAACTATTTACACCTCTTGAACTTTTTCGTACTTTTTAATGTTACAATCACAAGCTTCAGTGTATTTTACAGGTATTTTATGTGACAGATTTACAAAAAATGGTGCATAATTATGAATCGGAATGAAAATAGCTTTCAACATTGTTCTTATAAAAATCTAAAAAGTGCAGTGTGCATTGGTTTTCTCCTTGAATCAGAACTTTGTAGAATCATGTTTTGCTGCAGCTGCAAGTCTTTGGTGGTATGAATGTATCAGCTTTGCACATCTGGAGACTGATACTTATGTTCATTTTATATTACAGCATATCTCAAGCTCAGTCAGACTGGTTAGAGAGTGTCTAAACCTCAATTTTAATTTTAATTGACTGGTTTTCAATTGGATTTAGGTCTGGCCTTTGACTAGGCTATTTTATAACATAATTATGATTTTGCCTAATTCCTTCTCTTGTAGCTCTGACTGTATAGGGCCAGTGTCTTGCTGGAACGTGAACCTCTGCCCCAGTTTTTGCTGCCTCTAATAGGGTTCCTTCCAGAATTGCACAGGTCTGAAGTTAAGTGAAAGTGAAAAAAAAATTAGAATATTTTATTTTTATTACATTTTTATGAGAGGTGCTGTTTAGTGACCTGAGGGTAAAGAGTGTCGTTTTTTTCTTTTAACTGTCATTGCTCAAGAAAATGATGCATAAACATTAATGTTATTATTTTTTGATCTTGTCAAGTCTGTTACACCCACATCAAAAATATTCCATTTTATTATTTATGTTTGGAAAATATAGCATATTTTGGGGTTTTCCCCTTCAAAAACTCAGGGTTTTTTTTAGACAGAATCTATGGATATCTCTGGATAAATCTGAAGGTGCTGAAAAAATTTGATGGAGTGAAAGTGAAAAAAAGATTAATATTGAATTTTTATTACAGTTTTATAAGATGCACCGTTTTGGGACCTGAAGATAAAAGGTGTATAGTCAATTTAAAGGTGCCTCAAGGGTTAATGCGCTATGAAGATTTCTTTTGTAAAGCTCCATGCTGATTTGAGTTTTCTCTTCTTATATTTCTTTTTGTATTTTTATCTCCTCTCCACTGCTAGGACTTGTGGTTGCCATACTTCACCATAACAACAGATATCACCGCTTCCTCCATGAGGGTCCACACTGATGGTGTGTGAAACTATGACGTCACTTATTAAATATAATAAACCACTTTTTTTTTTTTTCTCTCTTGGAGTAAAATCTGGATAAAATGACATTTAGAAGCTGTCCACCGCCGCATTGGGTCAGAGCCAAAGCTATGGAGGTTCAGTGGTCAACAATCTTTAGGTGGAACTGATTTGTGTCTCCCAGTCTGCCATGTCTGGAATATGAAATTAGTTGAAACTAAACTGAAATGTAAATGCACAACATTCAGGGGAGACAGAAAAAAGAAACAACGTGCCTTAAAAAATGAAAGCAAAATCATCAAAGGCAAATGATTTATTTGCTTAATGGCTCATTTTAATACTTTATGTTTAGATTTATTATTTTGCTAAGTGAAAAAAATGCTCTCAATTGGACCAAACTAATAGTAAATCCCTCATTAGAGTGAACATCCTCCATATTTTAATCCCAGAGACATGTTGTCCTTTCGTCTTTTTTTTTTTTAATCCTTTTCCTCTTTCCCAACCCTACTCTTGGCTCTTCTGCGTAGGTTCGCTGTGGCGTTACGTCCGTGCCAGTATGTCACTGTCTGGGTACCTGCCGCCTCTCTGTGATCCCAAAGATGGACACTTACTCATGGATGGAGGGTACATCAACAACCTCCCTGGTGAGGATCAGGCAGCAAATAGCGAGCTTTACAGCTTCCACTGGCTTTTTAAACGACATGTTTATAGTATGTCATCTGCATACTGCACTGTACTATAGACAAACATGTACAGTACCTTACAAAAAAGTATGGATGTGATGCCCCAGTTCAAAGTAGTAGATAATAAAAAAGTGAAAGAAAATGGATTCATGTTTTTAAAATGATTTTATATTAAAATTAGGCTACATTTGTATTCAGCAGGTCTTTTGCTGAAACTACAGCTCAAGACTTCCTTTAGCTTCATCAGTCTTCTCATCAGCCCAGACTAGCTTCTCTGTCCCTTCTGAAAAGCATAACGCTCCCACCAAGGGATGGTGGGTTCAGGGTGATGGACTGTTAGTTTTCTTTTTGCATGAATGCTTACACACATTAAGTGGACATTTACTTATAACCAAGTGGTCCTTGTACACCTTTCCACTAACTCCACTCTATGGCTACCTCCATTAGTGGCTCAGAGGCAAAAAGGAAGCAGGGCAACTTCAACCCAGATTGTGTCATACAGGAGAAGAAGGAACCTCAGCCCAGGCTTGACGATGTTGTTGTGTGAAATAGGCCAGAGGACCAGGGTTGGGGTCTGCTGACATAGGCTACAGTCACTTCTCAGAGCAGGGAGCTCAGCTGTTTTTAGTTTATACCACTGAATATCAAGAAACTGAACACAGGGGAAAACACCTTCCTTCTGAACCCACAATAATGACGCCATCTGTAATTTTATTAAAAAGAGTTTCTAATATGTTTAAGACTCCACCTGAAACAATCAGAACTAAACTTTGAAACATCCTGATTTATAATCTGTGGAACGCAGTTATGATTTCATAATAGAAAGTAAGGCTGCAGCTAGCTATTATCGATGAATAGTCATCAGTTATTCTGACGATTAACTGATTAATCGGATAAAAAAAACGATCACATTCTGGAGATGTTTCATTTATCCACTTTAGCCTTTTTTTTTATACAATATTAGAAACACATTAAAATATGCAAATAAACAATTCAATTCCTTTTTTAAATAAGAAAATTTACATTTTATTCCCTAAAATGCAGTAGCAGCATTCCTTTAGTGAAAGCTTCATCATCTGTACATTTCTAACATCAACATGTGAAAAGCTCAGTCCTTTCTGCTCGACTGAACATCAATATTGTGTAGGGCTGATCTGGTGATTGATTTTTTGATTAACCGATTGATAACTGGAGAGCAAAAGGTGCATATTGTGGGATTTTTTATTTTTTATTTTTTTATTTTTTTTTTTAACACAGAATTTGAACCAGGTGAAGCTAAAACTGAGGAATTCTGGATGGAACATTTTAAAGGCTAGAAAGGTGTTTTGTTTTTTTTTTTTTTTATCTTAAATGCAAAATGTATATATTTTTTGGACAGTTGTGACTCAATCACTGCTCTGATTGTGGTGTTCTTTCAGCAAATGGCCTTTTTTAGAGTCTTTATACTCCAGTTAACGATTAATCGATGACTACATTAGTTGGCGATGACTTCAATAATGGATTCATCACGATTAAACCGATGAATGGTCTCAGCCCTACTAGGCAGTGACTTTGGAGAACAGGTAATGAGCGGATGTTTCTCTCATCCTCATGTCCAGCTGACGTGGCTCGCTCCATGGGTGCCAAGGTTGTGATCGCCATTGATGTCGGAAGCAGGAATGAAACCAGTCTGACCAACTATGGCGACAGTCTGAGCGGCTGGTGGCTGCTGTGGAAAAGATTGAACCCACTGGCTGAAAAGGTCAAGGTACTGCTGCCGTGTCGCAGAGCTGCTGGAGTTGGTTTCCATTTGTGAATGTAATAGATAAAGAGACAACTCTCTGGCATTACCCGCCTCTTCCCTCCAGGTTCTGAACATGGCTGAGATCCAAACACGACTCGCTTACGTCTGCTGTGTGAGGCAGCTGGAGGTGGTCAGAGACAGCGACTACTGCGAGTACATCCGGCCGCCCATCGATCGATACGGCACACTGGATTTTGGCAAATTTGATGAGATTGCTGTGAGCTTTTCCTCTTCTTCCTGCTTTTGTTGGATGTTATTTTGAATATGAAAGTGTGTGAAGCTCGAAGGGACGTTGCTTTGCTCTGAGTTTAGGAGGTGGGGTACCAGCATGGAAAGACTCTGTTTGACGTGTGGCACCGCAGCGGAGTGGTGGACAGCATGCTGAAGGACAGGCATCAGGAGGAGCTCCATAAAACCAAGACTGGACATGTGAGTGCAGTTTGTGTTTCAGAGATTATGATGCGTTCATTTGTTTTCCTCCTTGTTTTCTAGTATTTCTGTTACATGAAATCAAATGTTTTGGCAAAGAAAAACTGGTGTTTTGTGTCTGGAACTTTGCAATATTTTTATTACATGTCTTTGATATATTGAACAACAATTAAAAAGCATTTGAGTGATCACTCTTTAAGAACTATCACTAGCGACAAAATACTTTTTTCTATTTTCTATTTTCTGTTTTCTTCCTAAACTGAACATAGAATTGTCATAACAAAAAATGCTTATATTAGGCTGTAAATAATGATTTTTTTTTTTTAAGCAATTGATTATTCTGAAGATCAATTGAATAAAATTCAATTAGCCTTTTTTATACAATATTAGAAAGATTCAAATAAAATAATTCAATCTTTTTTAAATTAGAAAATAAAAGATTATTTATTGCCTAGAATGCAATAACAGCATTCCTTTAACGAACACTTCATCATTTATAGCAAACGATGCAACTGCAGCTAAAAAAAATCCTTCCAACATCAACATGTGAAAAACTCGGTCCTTTCTGCTCCACTCAACATCAGTACAGTGCAGGACTCATCTGGTGATTGTTTTTTGGATTAACTGATTAATAATTGGGCAGCACAAGATGCTTAATGGGAGATTTCTTTTCCAGAATGTGAAGCAGGTGAAGCTAAAACTGCCACTTGAGGAGTTCTGGCTAGAACAGATTTACAGACAAAGGTTTTTTATCTTAAGTACAAAATGAATATATTTTGTACAGTTTTGGTTTAATTTACTGCTCTGAGTGTGTTCTTTCAGCAAATGGCCTTTTATGGTGTCTCTATACTCCAGTTAACGATTAATTGATTACTAAATTAGTTGACGATTATTTCAATAATGTATTCATCACCATTAATCTGATTAATTCTTTCAGGCCTATTTATATTAAAGGAAAGCAATTATTTCTGAGCAACATCCCAAAGTTATGCAGCTCTCTGTCTCTGCATCACTGAAAACCTGCTAATCCTCCAGGTTATGACACAGACATATCTATAAATAAAACTCACCTAAAAGAATTACTGAATATTCAATGGTAATCTATACAAGACAGATGGTAGGTCACTTACCAGTATTTTATTTTTGTTTGTTTTCACCAACCTGAGATGAGAGAGCTGTGCCATATCAGAAGACAACACATTTTTCTGAAAAATGAACAGTCCTCCAGCTAAACATCTGAGGGGGGAAAACTACTGATTTGTGTTAAATGGTTGAACCATTCATTGATTTATTGCAACTATAAATGCAGCCTTTCTGTTGCAGTTGATCATTAACCATTAGGACCGGGCCGGGGCGTCACACTGTGTGTGTGTGTGTGTGTGTGTCAGAGAGGGAAAGCAGTCTGTGTCAAACAGCATTTCACTATTGCGCTAAGCAGAATTAGTGCGGTTAGCTTTACTACCAGCAGTCCCTGTAAAGTTAGTGGACCATTACCTTAACTGTGAGCTTCCCAAAGGTCTGCCAACATTTCCTAATCCAGCCTGTTTCCATGACACGCAGAGCTGGACTCTTCATTAGGATAAGGATTGTGTTTTTACGGTCTGATCAACCAGTCACTGATCAGATCAACCATAAACTCATTCCATTCTCCAGGTGACTTCTCAGTACACCTTTACACCAGACTACTGTCCATCCATGTGTTTCCTACTGAATTTCACTTGTTTTGGACAGAATTGGCTTCTTATCCTGACATTATTGTCACAAGACCTTTTTACTAAAGTCTAGGTGTCACGCTGCTACACTGCATGGAGTTCAGTTATCCCTGCTGCCGACGTCAAGCAAGCTCTGCACTGGTGGTAACGTGACTGCAGCACACTCCTCCAGGGCAGATGCTTCTTGTTCTTTCTGGACTCTTGTATATTTTTTCTGAACCTCTCAGAATGAAGTATTGATGATCCAATAAGAAGTTCTTCCAGCTACAATATTCTTAGCAGTAAAAATGCAGGAAAAATGATTTCACCTGTAAGTGAATTATCACTGATGCACTGTCATCTAAAACGATGCAAATTTGATCAGCTCAAAAACAGAAAATTAGCGAAACCAAACTGTGTCCCTGTCAGATTGTGCCAGGACTGTGTGTGTTGACTGCAGATCAGAAGACTCAGTGGGTCTGCTCTTCCTGTTGGACAACTTGATGCTGCAGAAGCACAGAGAGGAAAGCTCTGTGTTCTGCCTGTTGGACCTCGCTGATCTCTGGCCTGTTATTCAGTCTTTACATATGAAGTCCATGAATCCACTAATGATGACTGTCTTGCTGAATCGACTGTCTTCCAGGTGGTCACATGTCCAAACGCCTCCTTCACCGACCTGGCAGAGATTGTGTCAAGGATTGAACCAGTGAAGAACGCTTTGATAGACGGTCAGTCAGCTGTAGAACATAGAAAACGATGACAGAATGAGAGAAACACTGAAACCTTCATTTCTATCTTCCTAAAATGTTCTTATTTACAGCTGAAAGGTTTTGTTCTGATATCGCTTTAAAGAGCGGGGAGGCCATCGTGGTCACACTGTTCCTTGTTTCATGTGCTTTCAGAAGAACTATCTGACGAGTACCAGACTGACTACGATGAGGAGGCAGTAGAAAGCGCGCTATCTGACTTTGAGGCCTTCACCCCTGGCGGTGAACACACAGAAGGAGAGGAGACGGCTGAAACTGTGAGCCTTACGTCATCATGTAAATTCATGTGTGTTTTAGAGACGGACTGTACCGGTGAAAAGTTCACAGAAACTCATCCTGAGCATGAATGTCAGATTCATTTGTGGGCCTTTAGGGAGGGTTTTCTTATTGTTGACTGAATGATCCCTTTGACACAGAGGAGCAGAGGCTGTACTCCAGATCTTTGGTTCTTGGCTGAGCTTTCTTCACCACAGCAGACAGAGCACCACAATAAACCAGCTGTTCAGTCTGGATATTTGACCACAGCTGTTATCAGAAATGTTAGCATTCATTTAAACTGGCCTCCCAGCACGGACCTGATCTTATTAAAGGGCCAGTATTATGTGCTTTTCAGCCACACAGAATCATTTTATAGCACTAGCAAGTAACTTGATTCAGTTGTTACAAAAATGCTGTATATATCAAATATGACTTAAAAGAAATTTGACTTTGTAATTTAACACCTTGAAAAATTGGGCCTCTGTCTCTTTAAGAAAGCCCTGCTCTTTCTGAAACTCCGCCTTCAGGAAGTCATCACAACAGCGCTTCTCTATTAACCCCTCAACAATGTTTTTAATCAGCATTGCACTGAGAAGTAGCTCGTACAATGAGTTCAATAGATGCGCAGTTCCACCAGGTCTTTGCTAATTGCTGCTGGCTAGTCTGAAGGAGCTGAGTGGGGAAGTCGAAAGGGAGGGGGGGGGGGTCTGACGGAAGCTCAGAAGCTTAGAAACTGTAGCTCTGAGGAGGAGCTGCATCTCAAAGGGGGTGCCAGGTCCATCCAAGCGTTTTGCACAGCTGAATGGTTGCCACGGGAGATTAAAGGATTTCTCAAATTTGCATGAAAGAATCAAGGCAACACTCCAGGTATGTTTTTGATGAGGGAATAACATTAGAACATGATGTAGAGCTCAGAAAAGTAAATTGTATATAATACTGCCCCTTTAAAGCATAGTGAATAAATTGTTCCAAGGGTTGAGGTCAGGGTCATTCCAGAACCTTCATGTTAGCGATCCATTCCCAGACCAGTTTTGATGTGTATTTCCATCCCTATTGCATCAGTACCACTGGTATTGAAATAGACCCTCAGCATAGTGCTACCACTACCATGCTTCATATTTTGAACAATGTTATTCAGGTTGAATTCCTAACCTTGACTTCACCAAACATACTTCTTGTCAGTGTGGCTGAATAGCTCAGTCTTTGTCTCCTGGCACCATAAACCTTTCCCCATCATCCATCATTGACTTTGATGGAGTATTAGGGCCAGGCTAAGAACTATTTGTTTATTACCAGAATAAAGTCTTAATATTAGGAGAATAAAGTGGTAATATGAGCACTCTTACATGAAAAATAATTAAAACATAAAATGAGGAATGATGAGCATTTTGTGAAGTTATACTTTGGTATCGGTTTTATAAATAAGGAAATACTTAATCCTTAATCCATCATCAACTAATTATTATCAGCAGCAGGACTTTGAAACAGCTCTTTTCAAGCAAAAAGCCACACAGAGTTGGCGATCTAGTCACGTCAGGTCTTAATAACTATATCCAAGCTTTTTCTGCATTAAAATGACTTTTTGCTTGTAATTGTATGATGTTCTTCTATTAATATTGCATCTTTATTCTGCTAGTATTATATCTTTACTGTCGTGTATATGTATGTATGTATGTATGTATGTATGTATGTAAATTAAAGTGAACACTAAAATAACATCCTAGATCTCAATTAATTAAATATTCTCATTTAAAAACTTGATTATTAACACAGTGGAATTGATTGAGAAGAAAATAACACAAAAATTATCAATATAAATCTAAATTACTCCACCATGGAGATCTGGATTTGGATTCATACTCAATATGAAAGTGGAAAATAACATGACAGGCTGATTCAGCGTCAGTGATTATTCCTCAAGGCAAGTCTAAATGAGGCTCAGTAGTGTGTGTGGCCTCCACGTTTCTGTATAACCTCCCGACAACGCCTGGGGATGCTCCTGATGAGACGGCGGATGTTCTCCTGAGGGATCTCCTCCCAGACCTGGATTAGAGCATCAGTTAGCTCCTGAACAGTCTGTGGTGCCACGTGGCGTTGGTGGATTGACTGAAACATGATGTCCCAGATGTGCTCAGTTGGATTCAGGTCTGGGGAACGGACAGGCCAGTCCATAACGTCAATGCCCTCATCATGCAGGAACTGCTGACACACTTCAGCTACATGAGGCCTAACATTGTCCTGCATCAGAAGGAACCCAGGGCCCACTGCACCAGCATATGGTCTCACAACGGGTCTGAGGATCTCATCCTGGTACCTTATGGCAGTCAGGGCACCTCTGGCTAGCACATGGAGGGCTGTGCGGCCATCCATAGAAATGCCTCCCACACCATGACTGACCCACCACCAAACTGGTCATGCTGGAGGATGTTGCAGGCAGCATAACGTTCTCCACAGTGTCTCCAGACTCTGTCACGTCTGTCACGTCTGCTCAGTGTGAACCTGCTTTCATCCATGAAGAGCACATGGTGCCAATGGCGAATCTGCCAATTTTGGTGTTCCCTAGCAAACGCCAATCATCCTGCATGGTGTTGGGCTGTAAGCACAGGCCCTCTATGTGGACGTCGGGCCCTCATCCTCATGGAGTCTGTTTCTGACAGTTTGAGTAGAAACATGCACATTAGTGTCCTGCTGGAGGTCATTTTGTAGGGCCCTGGCAGTGGACCTCCTGTCCCTCCTTGCACAAAGGACGAGGTAGTGGTCCTGCTGCTGGGTTGTAGCCCTCCTGTGGCCCCCTCCATGTCTCCTGGTGTACTGACCTATCTCCTGGTACCTATTCCACGCTCTGGACACTGTGCTGAGAGACACAGCAAATCTTCTTGCCACTGCTCGCATTGATGGATTAGCAGCACTACTTAAGTAACTTCAGTGGGCTGTAAAAACACCTCATGATGCCTCTATGCGTGACAGCACTGACAAAATGAAAAAATTACTAAAAGTTCAACCAGAAAGGATGAGAACAGAGAAATGATCTGTGGTCACCACCTGCAGAATCACTCTTTTATAGGGGTTGTCTTGCTAATTGCCTCTCATTTCCACCTGTTGTATGTTCCATTTGCACAGCAGCAGGTGAAACTGATTCACAACAATTGTTACTACCTAACTGGTGACACTGATTCCACAAAGGTGGGACTGATTTGGAGCTGCATTGTTTTGTTTAGGTGTTCCCTTTATTTTTTTGAGCAGTGGATTTCAGATCAAGTTCTTGTTCATTGGACAGGACCCTCTCAGTTCACAGTGAGATCATTTAAGCTGTTTATCTTCCTCTGAGGGTGACGGCTGGTGTCACATGGTTATAATGGCTGTTTCCATCTGGACAGGAGAATCATTCCATCCTACAAAAAGAATGGTTCAAATGAAACCTCAAGGGCCAAAATTAATATGATATTCATGTAATTAATGTGTTCCTTTAAAGGTTTCATCAGCATCGTAGATGGTACCTGAAAATAAACATGTTGTTTTAACAGGATGAAGAAGTTCCTGTCCAAGTTAGACGTCGGCTACAGAATGCCTCTCTGAACGCTCATCTGTGACCTCCATCACAGCTCCCTCGATCTGGCTGGGCAGCAGCTGACTGGGAACCACAGGAACCACGTTTCAGACCAGGTTTCTCTCACATCCAGGGAGAAGTCAGGAAGTCTCCTATCTGTGGGCCTCAGCAGCACCGGGACACTTCACCTGAGAAGAGGTTGTTGTTTAATCCCTAACTCCTCCATGACCCCTGGACCACAACATTGAACCTCATCCTGACACTGCTATGATTATCAGTGTCTGACTGTAGAGAACGAAGGGCTGCGTTCATAACGTGAACGCAGATCTATAGAACAGACCTGTGAACATCACCTGAAGAGCTGTGTCAAACCTGCAGCAGAGACTGTATACTTACTGTGGAGTTTTACACCACATCACTTTCACATCACTTATTCATGTAGTTGTTGCACTTTGGTCTAACTTGTTGCATCATAGTGTGTTTAATGTTTCAGTGATTCAGTGTAAAAGGCACCGTTGACCTGTTGGAGTTGAAGTGGCATCATTTATAGTCATGCGAACTGAAAACTCTCTGACTGCTTGTCTGCTGCAGCTACGACTCAGCCTCTTCCTCAGAACATCTCCTTCATTTATATTCTGATGGTTATTCTGTGGAGAAACTGCAAATATGAGCCAGAATTCTTCAAATGTCACACAAACTTGTTTCCCACATTTTGCTTTGTTGAACACTAAACCTCACTGTTTTCTGTCTGGATTTTATAGGATAGAACAACACAAAGTAGTGCTTAAGTTGAGATGTGGACATGAAGCATTGTTTTGGTCTGTCTCGTGGAAGCCAAAGGTTGTAACATAACGAACTGTGGAGATACTTTAGTGAAAACTGTATACTGTTTACAGTTTGGTAGACATAGCCCCGTTTCTGAGATGCCCCTGGGATCAGTTGCATCACATAGGATGGTTTATGCTTCTACAGCATTAACCTAATTTTGTCAACAGTTGGAGGAGCTTCTTCCTTCCTCAGGTCATTGTACAATAAATGTAGGAAGTGAACAGTGTAACAAGCGTTTTCGTCTATGCCACTAAATGTAGCATGGATCGGACATGATTCTTCTAACCAGTGGTTCTTCTAAGCAGTGTAGAATCTTAACTTTGTCACTGATTTGCTGTTTTATCAAATGCAGATATTTGACTTGTGTTGTGACTGGTTTCTACTGCAGCCTGAAGGTGCAGACAGAACCGTCCTGAAGGGCTGTGTGGAGGGAATGTGTCATGTAAAACCGCTGATTCAGTACATGAGCAAGTTCACCAATGCAGCCTGGATTTCTTTGTGATGGCAACAGTCTGATTAAAGTTGCATAACAGATTATGAAGTAGACAAAGCTTTTTGTGTTTTAGTTGGTTGTTTTCTGTGGTTTGACCTTGTTTTCTGACTGGAAAACTGAACAAAATGTTGGAGCTTGAATAATAACTGTCTGATGCCAGTGTTATCTGTTCTATGTTTATTCACATGTTATAAAATGCTAACTTTAATGCTTGTAAAAACTCATCTTAAGTTCTTTGTTGTGATTCTTTTTTTAAGTTAACTCTTTGTGTGCGATGATGTAGGAGGACATACACTATATGTAGTGTTTCACTATAATATTATGACAGCTTAAATGAAATTGTTGCCTTGTTTAAAATTAAACTCTCAGTTACTGTAAAGCTGTTCTAGTTGGACGCTGTATTTATTTCTTTTTCAGGTGTGAAGCCCAACAAGGTACTGACTGGAATGGACCATGTGACATGAAGGAACCATTTACTATTTGAACGTATGTGTTCAAATAGTAAATGGTTCCTTCATGTCGCAGAAACAAAATCTGCAGTTTTATCATATTTGCAAAGAATGAAGTCATTTAGCCTGAACTTACGAGTTAGGACTTATGGCAGGTGAGGAACCAGAGATGCTGCTGGAGACACTGAGCTGGTTAAAGCTTTAAACCTTTAGGCCTTTTTTTTTTTTTTTTTTTTTTTTTTTTTTTTTTTTTTACCACAACAGACTCTGAACAACATAGAAATAAAGTCAGACAGTATCTAGAACGATAAAAAGCATTTCTAGAGAGAGACTGATGAGATCTAAGAAATGTTATTACAGGAACAAGAAGAGGACACCAACAGATCTGCTGTCATACGCTGCATTCACTGACAAAGATGTTTAAATAGCCTGAAAATAACACCTGTGTCTCACTGCAGTAACATAATCTCACACTAGCAGCCTTAGAAGGAGCAAACCTTTCATTTGAATTTAATTAGAGGGAAAGAAATCTTCTGTGAAATGACTTTTTAAATGTTTTAAACAAAATCTTGAGGCGAAATTATTGCTACCCCTAAAAAGTCCTTCAAATTAAATAGATTTATTTTTTTAAATTTACAGTTTATTTTGTAGGCCGATTATAGAGTTTCAAATTTTGTAAAAAGAATTGAATTGTATTATTCAATGAATTATCTGCTCCTGTTTCCTGGAGGATAAATCTGACGTAACAAAGGCCCGTTTCTTTTACGCACCGGCCACTTGGTGGAACGACGACTCATATTCATCTTTCACCACACGCAGTGGACACAACACTTAGAGGTAAAAACTGCAACAACGGCTGACATCTTGAGGTCACCAAGTTTCCAAGACAACCATTAGATCTTATCCACTTTACAACCAGATGTTTGGTGAGAGAAGCCAGGGGAAAAAAGATTTCTCCGTCCTGCCGTCAGACGTAAACATGTAAGTGGTGCTGCGGGCCTGTTGCTCTTATTAGTCTCCATGGTAACATGACCTTAATGAAACTTTGTGAGCTGTGTAAACTGAAAATGGGTCATCAGTGGATGTTTCATCAGGATAATGATCCAAAGCATGCATCCTATCAGTGCTGATCAGCTTCCACACCTCTGCTGAAGACAAGCAGCCCAACAGGAAAATGGTGCTGCGATCATGTTTTACAGACTTCATGTCTTCCACTGTGTTTGCTGTCTCCTCTGCATGAAACAGAACATGGTTTCTTCTTTCTCGCAACAAGGGCTTTATTATCAATCTTCCACAGAACTTCTGTGACTCTCTGCAGCTCCTCCAGAGTTAGCGTGGACCTCTTGGCGCCGTGTCAGTTCAGAAGATGGACTGAACAGTTCTTTTGGAGACGTTCAAAGCTTGTGATTTTGTTTTATACCCTAACTCTGCTTTGAACATATCAGTTTAATATTATGGGACATTTTCTATACTGTTTGTGATTCGTTTTGGTCTTGAATTCAAATTATAATGGTTCTAATAGGCCTTAAAGATTCTTGCATTTTATTTGCAAAAGGTTGCAAAAACCATGTTCTGACCAAATAAAATGCACTGCAGTATATTCAGTATTTCCACAAGTGACACAAATAATGGTAGCTGAAGCTTGAGTGCAGGATTAAATATGTTTGAGCAAGAAATCAGGACTATATTTGTTCTATATACCGCTCTAAAAGAAAGTTGTTTCCTGTATGTAACTGACCGCAGCATAAGATGAGTACAGGATCTATTTTAGCCCAAACCTTCTCTGCCTCGCAACAGGGTCTGGTCTCAGTGTTGCAGAGGGACAGCCCAGCAACTCCTCTTTCACTTCTGTCTTTCAGCTCTGATCCAAGCAGCTGATTGCAGTGGGGTCATTCCAGTCTGTCTTTTCCTGGCACTGTGGTGTGATTATTTAGATCTGTTCTACAGATTTGAGCCAACCAGCATACATACACTGATCAGGCATGACATTATGACTCCTGGCTTAAAAGTGTTTTGGTTCCCCTTTTGCACCTAAATCAGCCCTCAGGTGTCAAATGATGGAGTTCCCTGCACCAGTGAGGGTGTGCTGTGGTATCTGGCACCAAGATATCAGCAGAAGCTCCATTAAGTTGCCTTAAATTGGGAGGTGGGTCCTCCACGGATCAGGCTCGTTTGGCCAGCACATCCCACAGGTGCCAGATTAGATTAGGATCTGGGGAATTTGGACGCCAGGTTGTTGTGCTGGTTGTGCTCCTCAAACTATTCCTGAATCCTCTTTGTTCAGTAGGAGGGAGCTTCATCCTGCTGGGAACACCCTCTATATTTAAAAACACCAACAGGATAAAAATCCCCCCCCCCAGGCCCCTCCCTGTTAGGGAACTGCCCCTCAAGCTTGGCTGCTTGCAGCAGATGTTGAAGCAAAGAGTAATGCACAGCTGCAATCGTGCTGCTGGCAGGATAAAGGAAGCAGCCTTTTGCTTCTCCCAATAGGTGATGTGCAGAAAAAGCTGATTCTGCCCACTGTAGGAAGTACGGCAAGCACATCGCCCATATAATAAACAGTGTTTTGTTTAAGAAATATAAAAAATAGATCAGTACTGAAACCATGTTACTGATATCACAAACGTGTAATATTAAAATAAAACATTAAAACTGGTAAAAACAAAAAACAACAACAAAAAAAAGCAGCTTCCAGTCTGCGTCTGTGGATCTTGAATTTTAAGCAGCTTCACTGCAATAAATACTGATTTTTGGGGGATTTATTCAGATACTGATGGGATGACATTTTAACAGAAATTCAAAAAAGGTAAAATGACAACAATATTCCAAATAGAATGAATTTATAAAACACGTCTCAGGTCACACTGACCAGTTAAAGATCTTTCGCACTCGGGCCACGTTCACCACCCACAGGCTCGCACACTGATGCACAGATCGGTGGCCGACTTGGGTTAAACGTCTTGCCCAAGGACATATTGGCATGAGGCAGAGGTAAACTGGAGCCAAACCCTCAACTTTTGGGTTGCAATTTGAGGCCATTGTTGCCCCAAATGAAGACCTTTAGACAGATAGGAAGAAAGCTCCGGGGGATATCTGAAATGTTTGTTTGAACTAATAATGCCTGAATTACCTTTATTTATTATACATATCTGGTCTAACTATGAAATGATAAAACAGTTACTAAAACTTTATAGGAACTTTTTCTTATCTTAAAATCCGTTTTGACTTGTAACAGTGTCACTCTGACTTGGATGAATATGAATGCCGATATCTCAAACAGTAACTGGACACAGGAGTGAGTTTTGAAAATGATGTAGAAGCTTCCTGGAAAGTGCATTTAAGCATTTAAAGTCATGGAGTGAAAATCAGTGAATGTAATCAGGCATTTACGATGTTAGGGAGCAGAGTTATGTTCCAGTTGTCTGCAGTTACAAAAGTCTCCCTGTCTGTCCCTGTCGGCCACCCAGACTAAACTCCATGAACCTGCAAACATCCACCGCTGCAGGTCAGTACAACAAAGATCTGTTTGCTCTTGAAAGAAGTCACTTGAAATAGAATTTTAAAATATTAAAATTTTGAATCTGATTCAGGGAGAATTTAGAGATAAAACTTGATGTAAGCCCAAAGCAAAAAAAAAAAAAAAAAAAAAAAAAAAAGTTTAATTTAAATAAACTAGAAATTAATTACAAAGGAAAAAGGAAGCCCCATGGCTGGGTTTCACCTCTGCTGCACATCATTATTCTAAACGTAGGCAACTGTAGGGCATTTTTTTGTGTCTCCAGATACTTCAGTTGTTACTTTCATGATGCAGCCTAATGTCTTCCCTTATCATACCTGTTTACAACAACAGGGGATCTGGTGAGACATCCTGTAGCGCTGGGATTTCATCAGGGTGTTGTTGCTGTGTGTGATCTGACCCGATCTGCTGCATAGCGTCACTCAGGTTTGCAGCTTGCTGCAGCTGCAGCAGCTGGGTCACACAGATGAGGGTGCGGTTTGGGTTGAAGCGTGAAGCTCGTGTCACAGAGCCTCTACCACGCCTCATTCTGCTCACGCTCCATTAGCTTTGCTAAACTTCAGTGCACTGCAGCGGAGAATGATGTGAGAGCTTTTTCCATTGAAAGGCTTTTTATTGTTTTGGTCAACATGTTTGGTTACCAGGATGCAAGCGTGAATAAGATGCTTCTTCTTAATGGTAAAATAATGAAATTCGCCACTTGTTAGATTCTTAGCATTAACACCTTTGGGTAAAAAAAGAACAGTAAAAGTACTTTTAAAGCTGATTCTCAGACACCTTAACCCTGAAGATGGGGGTATGTGAGGAGCAAACAGCTTTAGTATGATGGGTTCTGCTGAGTCCAGCTTGTGTTTAGACTCTGTAAATGTGGATTATGCTGCACAAAGCTTTCTTAAGCACTCAGTGTGTTCTTCCTAGGTGTGAATGGGGATTATCTGTGAGTGCACCCACCCCTCCTTGTGCTCACGGCTGTCAGCTTTCACTTCTATGAATTCTTCTATATACTTTTACTAGTAATGGAGAGCCTCTGCAAAGTAGTTTTTAAGATTTCCTTATTGTGATTCTTTGATTCGTTTTCCACCTGCTGGATAAATATGGCTTCAAATATCCCATATGAGCAATTCATTTTTTTTTTTCTATAGAACTAGACTAAAGATAGAAATATTAGAGCAGGAATTACATTTTTCCACAAATATGTTGGTCCACAGCATCAGTCAGCTGCTGCGTATTTGTTGGCTGCACATCAATGATCCAAATCTCCTGATCCAACACATCCTGTTCTGTTGGACTGAGATCTGGTGGCTGTGGAGGTCACTGGAGAACAGTAGATATACTGTGATGGTCAAAAAACCGTTTGAGATGATTTGAGGTTTGTAACATGGAGCATTATCCTGCTGGAAGTAGCAGTCAGAAGATGGTATGCACTGGTCATGAAGGGATGGACAGCAACAAAACTCACTATAGGCTGAGGTATTTAAATGATCCTCAGTTGCTACCGGGGACCAAAGAAATAGAAATTCCTTTATTGTCCCGTAAAGTAACAGGCAACCAAAGCAAGTAGATTCACACAAAGATAGAATATATAATAGATAAAAACATAAGAATGAAAATACTGTACAGTAAGGACAACATTTCAACATAAATACTGTACAGTTTAAAGAAATTTAAAGGAACTCAGTCTTTTGGCTGTTTTGCAGTTTTCTGGAAGTTTGTTCCAGATTAGAGGAGCAAACTGAATGCTGCTTCTCCATGTTTGATTCTGGTTCTGGGGATGCAGCGTTCTGGATCAGCTGCAGCTGTCTGATTGATTTTTTTAGGCAGACCTGTGAAGACACTGTTGTAGTAATCAATGCGACTAAAGATAAATGCATGGATGAGTTTCTCTAGATCTTGTTGAGACATTAGTCCTTTAATCCTGGAAATGTTCTTCAGGTGATAGAAGGCTGACTTTGTAACTGTCTTTATGTGTCTCTGAAGGTTCAGGTCTGAGTCCATCACTACGCCCAGATTTCGGGCCTGATCACCAGTTTCCAGCTGTAACAACTGAAGCTGCGTGCCGACTCTAGATCGCTCCTCTTTAGGTCCAAAGATAATAACTTCAGTTTTATTTCTGTTCAGCTGAGGAAAGTTTTGGCACCTCCACGCATTGATTTATTCTAAGCATCTGTTCAGTGATTGGATGGGTTCAGAGTCACCTGGTGACATCGTAATGTCAGCTGTGTATCACCTGTGAAGTTATGGTGACTAATCTTATTACTTGTTATAATCTGAGCTAGTGGGAGCATGTAGATATTAAATAGGAGGGGTCCTGTTTTTCATTTTCAGGCATTATGGGATATTATTGGAACTAATATGTGTGTACAAACATGTCTGCAGTCTGAGCAAACTGAGAAAAAAAAGCAACATCAGTCTTTCTTGGGCAAAAGTTCATTCAAGTGGTTCTGAGATGAACAGGATCCACATGTGAAGCAGTTCACAGCAGCAGTCAGGATAGGGAGACTGTTTGATCCAGCTGTTGTAGAAAAACCACAACTAAAAGAGAAGGACAACAAAAAATGAAGAAGAAATGAACTTGAGCCAAGAAATGCAAGCAACGGACATTTAGTCAGTATGGAGAAGGAGGTGTTATGATGTGGGATGTTTCCTGTTGCAAAAGTTTAATGTGCTTCAACCTATGTTACAACCTAAAGTTGGATCTGGAGTTTCCATGTCAGAATCTGGGCTTCCTTCTGGTTGATTTTTACCGACTTGGAGCGATGAAATCCTGAGTATAACACACCATCAACAAGCACCACGACCACATTATTCAGCAATGACAAACTTTGTGGTTACTCAGAACATGACTGGGTGTTCACCAGAACATGGAGCCTAAACGCAGCCTCCTGAGCTTCCTGTTCAGATACTTTAGGTTTGTTATTTTTAAAACCTTTCATCAGGCTTTAAATAAGCATGTAGCTTCTATGTGAGACATTTCTAAATAGCTCATTCTAGTTGAAATCCTGTGACATCAAAAGCATCAGCTGTTGAGTAAGAAGCATGTCGACCACAAATGAGTTAATGCTCATCTGACCCCGGGTCAGTTTTCATAAGTCAGCCTAAAACTGTGACTCAAGTCAACCATTTTCACCCAACCTGTGATTCTGCAACCAGAGCTGAACATGGTTTTAACAGGCTGGTTTACAGCTCAGCAGCTGCATTTAAAACTAATCTGCATGAACAGATTAATAACAAATCAATAAAAGCTTCTTTTTTTTTCAGACTGTTCTGAACTTTTTGGTTTTACTGTGCTGCTGCTCTCGGTGCCCTGGCCTCCCCAGCACACTGGTTGACTGGTTGGTGATTCAATGAGAGCTGTTCCCCCCATTTCTAGCTGGAGAGAGGAGTGAAGAGGATACTTTTGTGTGGGTTCTTAAATAGATTCATGCATAAACCACGATGAGTCTGCCAAGCATAATGTCTGTGGTCAGTTCTGCTGTCACTGAGTTCACTCTTGGTTTTTCATGCTGCTGGCCCAACAGACGACTCTGAACGAGACCCGTTGGGTTCTGCAACAACAACAAATGGCAGCACTGTGTGTGATTCTTATATGGGTGAAGGTCTGTAAAATGTGCTGCATGTTCCTGAAGGGTGACACCTTGGTGGTCAACCTGTTAGAAAACACTTTAGCTCACTGGTTCTGCCGAGTCTCAGTCCTCTGGAGCTGTTGGTCTCCCATCAGCAACAGTATCCTGCTGATCCTAGGACAGATGCAAACACAATGACCTGCAAAAGTATTCGTGTCATTTCAGCTTTTTCACCTGTTATGACGTTTCAACCAGTAACTTCAATGCATTTTCTTAGGATTTGATATGACTGTATCTGAAACGCCAGCACGAGTGGTGTATAACTGTAAATTCCAAGGAAAATGACACATGGTTTCCACTTTTATTTTTTTATTTATTTATTTTTTTTTTTTTTGCAAATGAAATTGTGAAAGATTGCTGTCAATTAGTTTTCATCCCCCCGAGTCGAACCACCTTCCCCTCCAATTCCATCTGCAAGTCTTCTGGGTTGTGTCTCCATCAGCTTCACACACCCAGAGACTGGATCTCCAGTCACGTCGCCAACCTTCCCTTAGATTTAGTTCTGGACTTTAACGACTCTCCCTCAGTCTAAAGCAGGGCTCTCCAACCTTTTTGGACTGTGGGCCCAGATCACCTCATTGAAAGTACTCAGGGGCCACCATCCTTTTTATCCAACTATAAGATGCAAAATGATTTTGTTGTGAATTATTTTCTTTGTACCTGTTCAGCAATAAATAACTCATGTAATATCTTAAAGAAACAAAAAGGAAAACAACTAATTACTGTAGGTCAGAAATAGGCTCTCAGATGTTAGCCTTAATAAAAACAATATGGACAGTTTCCTACGTTGAACTTTTGACATTTTATTAGTCTAGAAAATGTTTTTAATTCATTTCAGCAACAAAAACCAGAACTTTCATCTAAAAGCCTTGTTTAATATGAAGGGGTGGGCCCAAGTTTGTTTTTGAGTAAAAAGTCATGGGACGTTTGTGACCCAACTGACCCGGACGACTGACGGCCAGCAGGTTCTCCCAGCCGAGCTGCGGATCTCTGACGCTCCTCCGGTGATACCACAGGCCTTCTGGCAGCTTCACTTGTTCCGGATTGAACAGATGTTCAACGGTTGGGACATGGTTTTAGAACCTGACCCTGCTTTAAACTCCTCCAGAACGTTCTCCCTGACCTGTCTGCTGGGTTCACTGGTCTTCGTGATGCTGGTTGCTCTCGGATGTTCTATAACGAATCTTTGAGTCCAGAAACGGAACCGATGGATTTAAACAGAGATTAACACTCACAGGTGGACTCTTGTCACTAATAAGGTGACTTCTGAAGGTAACTGGTTATTTAGGGGATAAAATAAGCTGACAATATAAACAATTTTGGACTTCCCACTTAAAGAATTTTGAAAAAAATGAGTTGTTGCCCCACCACTTCATGATTATGTGCTACTTTTTATTAGTCTGTCGCAAACAGTCCTGACCAAATACATTCAGGCTTGGGATGGCAATGTGACAAAACGCAGCATGTGTAAAGGTCTGTTGGGGTGTGAATACTTTTTTATAAGATGCGTTCATCAGATGAGGACAAACCTCGACTGCCACCGGTTTGACTCACAGTGTGGGCTGTTTTTAGGTCTAAATATATATATACAGACTTGCGACTTTTGTCTGAGGCATGTCTTTCCTCTGAGCTCCGTCACTCAGAGGTTTTTCCATTCAGCTGAGGCTCAGAAAGAGGAAGTGAAACGGGCTGCTGAAAGCCATGAGATGTTCATCTGAGTCCTGAGCACAATGAGAAGGGGAAGTGTTCACAGCAGCATACTTCACTTAATTTCAGCCTGAAAACTGAGTCAAACGGACCCAAATTCTGCCAAATAGGTAAGACCTGCGCTTCGCCTCAGCCTGTTTATGGCTGCTTTTAATGTTTCTGTCAAGTCAAGTTAAAACGAACTTGACTTGACAGAAACAACCATGAGGTTGTTCATTTTCTCTTTACATAGAAGCATGTAGACTTGTGAAAATATAAACAATAATGAAGATGGTCAAAACGTGTAAAAACAAGTTTAACTGACAGTCTAAAGATGGCAGTGAGAGGTTTTTAACTTTAAATGTCAAAAAAGAAGAATTGTGATTTTAGAAATTCAGTTTAAAAATCTCTCCGACTTTATTAGGTCATCAGACATGAGATAAAAGAGATCAGATTTTACTCTGAAGATGGATTTTTGTCCATGAGAACTATTTGGTGTATGTTGTGATAAAGTCTTGTTTATTCCCACCAAGTTGAAACAACATGAAACTATATTGGTTGGATGACGTTTAGGCCGAAACGAGTGAAGCTGTTCTTGTAAACGGAGGCAGAACACAGGAAGTGAGATGCGTCATTCTCACCTCCCTGCTGTGTGCTTCTGGTGTTTGGCAGAAACAGAAGAACATCTTAGAAATGGCACACTAATAAATAAATAAATAAATAAATAAATAATGAGATCAGATGGATTCTGGACTTTTCTGTCGATATTTGGAGGAAATCTTCATGTGTGTCTGTTTCCTGTTGCAGGTTCCAGTAGCAGAGTAGCACCATGGCTCAAGGCTGCCTCAAGTGTTTAAAGTACACCATGTGTGTCGCCAACTTCCTCTGTTTTGTACGTAAGACTCAATCATGTCAGAGTCATCTTGGATCATATCGTCAAATTAATCTCACATGTTCTGAACTCAGATCTGGGCCAAAGAATGAAGTTCTAAGTTTTAATGTTTTAATTACAGCTAAAATGACAGCGAGTCTAATTACCAGCTTTAAATACTTAAAAATACTTCTCAGTTGCAAATACTCTTGATACTATAATATTCTGTCAGCTGCTGTGTGTAATCAGCTGTATAAGGTCTGTGTGTGTGTTCTCTCTCCGGTGAGGTCTGTGGTGTGGCGGTTCTGAGCTTCGGCGCGTACCTGATGGTACAGTTTAACTTCAGCGCTCTGACCCCGTCTCTGGCCAACCTGAACATCCCCAGCATGCTGCTGATCAGCGGCATCGTCATCACCTGTGTGTCCTTCCTGGGCTTCCTGGGGGCCCTAAAAGAGAACCGCTGCCTCCTCCTGACGGTAACACACACACACACACACACACACACACACACACACACACACACACACACACACACACTTAAATGGTGTTTTTTTTAGTGCCTTAACTTCATATAAATACAGACTGATTGTTTCACTGCTGAAAACAGGAACGGATCCATTTAGACTGAGCAGGAGGTTCCTCCGACTGCAGGAGCGCTGACTGCTGGCTCGTTGCGCTGCAGTCTGTGGAGAACAGAAAGTAAAAAGCTGAATTTTCCAGCATTAAAGCTGGAACTGATGGCTCTGTTACAGTGATAACACCCTTCAGCATAAGTTAAATCACTACACACGCCTAGTAAAGGTTTGACTGGACTAAATTTCGAAGAAATTTTAAACTGGATTTTATTTAAAGTGTAAGAAGAGAAAATATGAAACAATGCTTCAGTAATGATTAGAACCTGGCGAACTAAAGCCACAGTTTGAGATTCTTTCACACTGGTTACACTCTGAAGTAGAATTCAAATGACATGAAAGTCAGGGGAAGTTTGTAAAATGTTCAGATCCTGTAGTTATTATTTCAAGCCTGGGAGAAATGTGTCCAAAGAGCATCGTCCTCAAACAACGCAGCAGCAGCAGCGCCTTGGTTCCTAAATTCAAATCTGTCAACAATCCAGGAGGACTGTGGTTGTTCCTCAGAACATTAAATCAGTTAAATACTATTTTAAATATATGTTCTGGGTAAATGTCTAGTCTAGTTTTGCTACTGTAAATGCAGTGGAAAAGGACAGGAGAACATAATAAAAGCAGGAAAGAACCCTGGTTCCTAGAAGAGGTCCCTGCAGGCGACGCGTGCCAAGATTGGGAGGAGGAAGAGGATTAGGACACTGGGGGGAGGAGGATGAGTCCATTCTCATGCCAAGACCATGCCATGCAGTTCCTGCCAAATCTATTAAAGAAACCATTCAACCAGAGAGGTCACATTTGCATCAGATGGTGATTTACATGGAACTCTGTGGTTATTTAGACAGCAGGTCGAGTTGATCCGTAACACAGATCTTCCCGTATGAAACGCAGGTTGCAAAGCAGATAATCTGATCAGTTAATCTGTGCAGAATATGTATCTGATAGGAGAGGAAACCAGAGTATTCCAACTATTTGTCATGTCATGGCCACAATTTCAGTGTATTTTACTGGGATTTTTGGTGGCAGACCAACACAAAGTGGAGCATCATTGTGAAATGGAAGGAAAAGATGTGCTTTTTTATTTGTATACAAATAAGGCATAAAAATTCCTGGACTTTTGTAGCTAATCCCTTTAACTCTGACAACTCTAAATAACCTAGTGCCCTATTAGTTTAAAAAAAAAACAAAAAAAAAAAAACCTCCATCTGTGTGTAATTTAATCTCAATATAAATGCAGTTGTTCTGTTTCTGGCCTCAGAGATTACTTAGAAAACAAGCAGCATCATGGAGACCAGGGAGCCCAGCAGCAGGTCAGGGAGGAGCTTCTGGAGACGTTTAAAGCAGGGTTAGGTTCTGCAACATCATCCCAAGCTCAGTCCATCAACTGAACATGGAGAGAGGGTGGACCACCTGCAGACCTACAGAGACATGGACGTCTATGTAAACTGACAGGCAAGGAGAGCATTAGTCAGAGAAGCAGCCAAGGGGTCCATGGAAACTCAGATCCACAGCTCAGCTGGGAGAATCTTCAGACAGGACAGCTACCTGGGATGCAAAAGACAAGGTGTGGTGTGAGACTAACATTACACATCACCCTGAGCACACTATATCCCTGATAGAACATGGTGGTGGCAGCATCATGCTGCTTCACAGCAGGGACAGGGTTAGAGTAAATGGGAAGATGGATGGAGCTAAATACAGGGAGATCCTGGAAGTGTAAGCATGTGCAGACGTAACTGTGCTGCAGAAGTTCAGTTCTCAGTGCTGGAATGAACTGCTGTGGTATTTTTGGGACTGGGCCAGTTTTGAAGAGGTCCTCTGTCATCCTGGCCCACACTCTGACTAGCTGACTAATATTTATCAGTGAGGTGGTTAAAAAGTTAAGAGCTGCAGATAAAATACTGACCTTTCAATCAAACCCTACTTTTAAACATCTGGACTACATCTGGAAGGTGTTCTTGTGTAATTTCAAGACTTGCCACCTCTTCTTGCATCACACGTTTATCTCACAGATGTGATGACTTGTTTATTATAAATGTAACGTTTCTCCAGATGTTTGAGTTGTTTTTCCATCTGTAATAATTACTGTGACTTTCTTCCAGTACAGATCACTAGATGACTGTCTAGTTAGCTTCTATTAAAGCTCTTGGCCTCATGTTGTTATATTTCTAATACAATGAGAGCTGAGTCTAAGCCTGAATTAGCTCATTTTAGTCTAAGTGAAAGTAAAGCTGTAACATTTTCACTCTGGCTTCTGTGTTCAGTAAAAGTCCAACGTTTTGCTGCTGTGTCACAACGCTAAGTGTTTCTATGGTGACAGGTCACTCAGTTCCTGTTGTCTACAGTGATGCAGAATATCCTTGTTAACTCCGGATCAGCTGCAGAGATCCACACCTCGGGACATGCTTTGTGGCTTTTATTAAAGAGAGGCAGAAAAAACAGAAAGAGTCCAAAGTTTTCATTTTTGGCAGCCATGTAAAAAAGCTATGCATGACGGGAAACTAAGACCGCACGGCACAATCCCTACGTTGACACCTTGCGGTGGTCACATCATGAGATGCTGTTGATTTTCTTCACCAAGAACAGGGAAAGAATATCCACGTGTTAGAATGGCCTAGTCAAAGTCCAGACCGAGATCAGCAAAAACCTTTGTCTCTGGATGTGCAAAACTGGTAGAAACATTTTTCCAAAAGACTTCCAGCTCTAGGGGCAGTGAAAGGTAACTGCAGCGCAGCGACTGGAGGACGTGTCGCTCTGACGTTGTTAAATGAGTAAAACTGCAATGATTTGTGTTGACAGTTTTTCCTGGTGATCTTCATTCTGATGCTGGTGGAGCTTACTGCAGCATGCCTGATGCTCATCTATGAGACTGAGGTAGAACTCCAGCACCACACAGACCTTTGTTCATAAAGGGCTCACACTGAAGACTAAATATGATCTGCTTCGCTAACCTCTCTGTTTAGATTGGCAAACTAGTGACACAGGATCTTGAAAACGGTTTGAAAAATGCAAATAGTACAGATAAAAGGAGTGACTGGGATATTGTTCAGAACACGGTGAGTGGAACCAGGATACTTCCTCTCATTCTGCAGAGATCCAGATGTTTACCAAGATTCTCTTTTCTTTTTCTCTGCATTTCTGAAACAGTTTGGTTGCTGTGGAGTTCATAACGCCAGTGACTGGAAAGATAACCCCCCTAAATCCTGCTGCAACATCCCATCATGTAACTCAACAATGCCGGTCTTCAAAGAGGTATAGAGCCACTAATACGCATCTCCTTTCTTGACTGAGGCCTGTATTACTGACATTATTATTATTATTATTATTATTCTTGAAATGAAATGTTGCATCATTTACTGTTTGCAGGGCTGTTTGAACAAACTGAAAGCATGGTTTGAAGAAAACTTTCTAACTACTGGGATTGCCGTCATTGTTCTCTGCATCATTGAGGTAGGCTGAACATGAAGCTAGTTAATAAAACATCACTGAAGTGGCGTTACAGCGAGCTCAGAAAAGGAGAAAATGGATCACAAACAGCTTTGTTCCCCCTTTAAACCAACTCCTCCAGCTGTCCAGTTCCAAAGCTGTGATGAATCCTTCAGCTGTAAAAAACCAACCAACCAAACAAAAAACATCAGAAACTTCAGTTTTTTATAACATGTTATTCCATAAGGAGCAGACTGTGTACATTAGATTTCCGTGTACTCCCAATAATCAAACACAATGACCTGATAGTGCTGCCTGTAACACTGTGCCATGTCATCACTTACAGCTTACACAGGGCGTTCCAGCTCAGTAAATCGAACTAGACGCCCATCATTGGGCTGCATGTTGACAAAATTAGGTCCAAATGTTTTTTTTCTGTCAATTTATTTCAGTTCAGTTTATTTATACAGCACCAATTCACAACAAATGTAGTCTCGTGGCACTTTACAAGAAAAAAAATCAATTCAATCATACATACGTTCCAATTGATCCTAGTTATCAAACAGAAAATATTCCAAGTAGCTGAAAATATTTTTAAGAAAACCCAGCAGAGCATCAAGTCATTGACTGGTAGCGTTCACTCCTCCTGGACGAGCATGTCGCGACCGCATGGCATTGTGTCGTTGACTTTACAGCAATCCCTCATAGCGAGCATGCATGTAGCGACAGTGGGGAGGAAAAACTCCCCTTTAACAGGAAGAAACCTCCAGCAGAACCAGAACCAGGCTCACTGCAAGCAGCCATCTGCTGCAACCGACTGGGGGTTTGAGAAGACAGAGCAGAATGCACAAGAAAAACAGATGAACTAATGAAGGTTTATTTTCATGAAAGTAAAAAGTTAATAGCAGAAGAAGAACGATTAGTTGATGGTGGCATTATCTCAGATGATACCCTCCTCCAGGAAGGCATCACAGCCAAACAGAACGCCAGACCAGGTCTAGCTTCTGTGGAGAGAAAAATAACTGAGAGAAAACAAAAGGTTAACAGTTGAAATAACAGCAAATAATGCTAATTGGACAGTAGTAGAAGAAGAAAGGGAGAAAAAGTGATTGGTTTGTCCTCCAGTAGCTTAAGCCTATGGCAGCAGAGAGAGCTCAGGATAACCTGAGCCAGTCTAAGTATAAGCTTCATACAAAAGGAACGTTTTAAGCCGAGTCTAGAAAATAGACAGGGTGTCTGCCTCACGGACTAAAACTGGGAGCTGAATCTAAAGTCGAGGAGCCTGATAAATAAAGGATCTGCCTCCCAATATACTTTTAGAAATTCTAGGAGCCACCAGTAAACCTGCAGTCTGAGAGCGAAGTGCTCTGTTAGGAACATCTGGACCAATCAGATCTCTGATGGATGATGGAGCTGATTATTAAGGGCTTTATATGTGAGAAGGAGAATCTGAGATTATAATCTGGATTTAACAGGGAGCCAATGAAGGGAAGCTAAAATGGGAGAAATATGATCTCTCTTTTTAATTTTCATCAGAACTCTTGCTGCAGCATTTTGGATCAGCTGAAGGCTTTTAACTTCATTCTGTGGACTTTCTGATCATAAAGAATTACAGTCGTCCAGCCCTGAAGTAATAAATGCATGGACTAGCTTTTCAGCATCACTCCTGGACAGGATATCTCTAATTTTGGCAATATTCCAGAGATAAAAGAAGGAAATTCTAGAAACATGTTTAGTATGGGACCTAAATGACATAACCTGGTCAAAAATAACACCGAGGTTGTTTACTTTATTATCTGAGGCCAATTTAATGCCATCCAGATCAAGTGATTGACTAGTGTCTCTTTCAGAGGTTCTGGTCCAAAAACAACAACTTCTGTCTTGTCAGAATTTAAAAGGAAAAAACTTAGGGTCTTCCAGGTTTTAATGCTCTCAAGACATGTCATCAGGATTTAGCTGAGTATCATCAGCATGCTGTCTCATGATTTTATATATATATATATATATATATATATATATATATATATATATATATATATATATATATATATATATATATATATATATATATATAGTATATATAGTAGTAAAAAGTACTGGCCCAAGCACAGAGCCCTGTGGTACTTCACAAGTAACCCTAGAGTGAGAAGACGATTTATCGTTCACATGAACAAACTGGAATCTGTCGGACAAATAAGACTTAAACCAGCCCAGTGCTGTTCCTTTGATACCAACAACATGTTCAAGCCTTTCTAAGAAAATATTGTGGTCCACTGGATCAGAACCAGAACGGAGATCAAGAAAAACCAGCACAGACACAAGTCCATTATCTGAGGCGAAGAGAACGTCATTTGTAACTTTCAGCAGTGCTGTTTCAGTGCTATGATGAGCTCTGAAACCTGACTGAAACTCTTACCTTTTAGATGCTCACACACTTGATTAGCAACTATTTTCTCAAGGATTTTAGATCAGAAAGGAAGATTAGATATTGGTCTGTAATTTATTAAGTCATCTTGATTGGGAGAAGGTTTCTTAAGTAAACGTTTAATTCCAGCTACCTCAAAAGCTTGTGGAACATGTCCATTTACTAGGGACAGATTAATCATATCGATAATGGAGGCAGTGATCAAAGGGAACACCTCTTTAAATAATCTGGTTGGGACGGGGTCCAACATAATAATCGAAGGTTTGAAAGAAGCTAATGTTTTTGATAACTCAGAAAGCTCAACTGACTCAAAACAGTCCAAACACACATCAGGTTCTAGAGTTACATTCAGTGCTGCCTCACTGACTGAGGATGAAGCAATCATGTTTGGGACGATGCCAACAATTTTATTTCCAATAGAATCAATTTTATTTAAGAAGAATTCCATAAAGTCATTGCTGCTGAGAGCTGGGGGGGTTGATGGCTCAACAGAGCTGTGTGTAAGTTTGGCAATTGTACTAAAAAGAAACCTTGGATTATTCCTATTCTCCTCTGTTAATGATGAAAAAGACAACGTTCTAGCTTGGTGAAGGGTCTTTTTATACAGCTGTAGACTATTTTTCCAAGTTAAGTAGGACTCCTCTAGATGTGTACAGCACCATTTTCTCTCAGATTTCCAAGTGTTCTGCTTCAAAGTACGCAGCTCTGAATTAATCCAAGGAGCCAACCTCCTGTGGGTAATTACCTTCTTTTTTAAGGGGGGCCACATTGTCTAATGCCACACGCAATGAGGAAGTAACTCTGTGAACAAGAGCATCAATTTGAGAAGGGCTGGAGATTAAACTGCTGACTTCTACTGTGTTTATCTGAGATTCTGAGGAAATTAAACATGGAACAGATTATTTAAATGTTTTTACAGCATTGTCTGATAAAGATTTTCTATAATGAAATTTTCTCAGGCTTGGAATACTCAGTTAAAATAAACTCAAAGGTTATTAAAAATGGTCAGACACCACAGGGAAAGGGGAAGTACTGTTATCTCTTCATACTCAATGCCAAATGTCAGCACAAGGTCTAAAGTATGACAACACAAGAGGGTAGGACTGTGAGTTCTTTGAGTAAAGCCAATTGAGTCTAACGTAGCATTAAAGGCTGTCAGTGAGTTTAACTATGTGGAGAACTTCAGATTAAAAGCTTCCCCGTTCATTACCTTCAAAGATAGATCACCATGAGACCCAACCCACAGTCAGATAGCCTGGTTTAACAGCTTCTCACATTAAAACCATGTTCACTGTAACACCAGGAGCTGGTCTGTCTGGGATTGTAGGTGGTGCTCTGAAATCTGAAAGCAGACAGAGCGTCCACAGTATGGTTGCCTTCTGAAAGAGGTATAAACCCTTGGGAGCTGCATGATTCCATATTTTAATCATTGTTATTGCATGAATTATAGTAGATATCTTGCCAGGTTTCAGCATGAGTTCATTTGGCTGAATGTAAGAACTGTACTGTGCATTGCATGCGGTGATGCTATTATTTGAATATATGGTCCCTATAGTCTCAGAGCTTTAGATTATAATCTTGTAATGACGCTTTAAACAGGATCCCTACATTTCCAGACACAAATTTCTACAGTTCTTCATCCTTTGTTTTTACTTTAAAATACAAAATAACATTCTGTATAAATGAATGGTATGCATTTCTACAGTAGACAGGGTTTAATTATGGAACCTGCAAAAACAAGGAAAGGAATGAAGGCCAAAGAAAGGAAAGAAGGGAAGTAGGACACACAGAAGGAAGCAAGGTCGGGAGAGAACAGAAGGAACCATAGAAGTAAAGGAAGGACATAAGCAAGGAAGGGAGAAAGAAGATGAAGTAAGAAGAAAGGATACAAGGAATAAAGGATAGAAAACCAAGAAAAAGGACACCAAGAAGGAAGGACAGTTTTTAGTCAACAGGACAGAGAACATCCCTGTATTTATATGGACATTGAAATATTTCTCCAAACTCATGTTTTCTTTCCAGATCTGGAAAACATTCAAATCCAACGCCGTATCATTTCAGACTGAACAAGAAGTCTATCTGGATAAAAATGATCAAATCAGTCTGGAAAGTAGCAGACCGTCTACTGATGGTCAGAGGTGATTGGCTCAGAGGACAGGGCCTGGATGAGGAGATGTGTACTGGTTGGCTGAACTCAGCTGCTGCTGGACAGCACTCTGAAACCTGGCACCACCTTTAAAAAAATCTGTTTATACTTGAAGAAAAGTTATTAGAAAACTGTAGACAAAACGTAAATCAGTTTTCCTCAAAGCTCAATGTGATCAGACTTCTCTCTGCCAACATGGATGTGATACCAACACCTGTTGCTCTCAGCCTGGACCTCTTTAGTTTAGAAGATTTATTTTCTTTATCTTTAATCCTGGAACTCACCGTGTCTCCCTCCCCTGCAGGTCCTGGGAATGTGCTTCGCCATGACGCTTTTCTGCCACATCAGCAGAACTGGACTAGGCTACAAGTTATAAACACCCTTTGGCCTGAGATCGTTGTACAGTTAGAATTCCTCCTCAAAAACCTTGAATTAAAATGAATTTTCTTACACATTCTAGAAAAGCTTCCTTGTATAGATTTTGTTCTGAACTTCACATGATGTCACCTCAGACTGTGTGCAGTGAGCACTGCTGTATTTTACTTGTTGCATTTTTTTCCTTGCATGTCTTTTTATTTGAAACATTGTTTCTGATGCACAGTGTTGTCTAACATTTAGCTAATAAAGTCTGGTTTACTCAGATCAGAGCTGCCGTTGTCTGCTTGTTGTCACATGATCTGCGTTTCCTGTTTCAGTGGCGCATCAGCAGCCTGTGGTGAAGGCTTTTAAAGCCAAACAGCCACTTCCTCTTCTGGCCATTTTTCAACCAGTTAAAAACAAACTACAGCATTTCAGGTTGAACACTGGGGCAGGAATGAAAACAGATCAACCAGAACAAAGTAACACAGATTAATTTATTTCTCTCAATAAATCCTGCATCAACAGTTTAAGACAAAAAAAAAAAAACAAAAACAAAAACAAAAAAAAAAGGAAAAACTAGAAAAAAATACTAGAATTTCATTTATACTTTAAAATTATTTTGTTCTGTTTAAAACCATCAGACAAAAAAATACAAATACAATTTCTGCAATTTAAAAAAAAAAATGTAACTGTACACAGCAGAATACACCGTTTATTGCAAACTGAACACGCCTGACACCGCGGAAACGAACAGTATTGCAGTTCACCTAAAGATATGAAGACAAGAAATAAAGAAACTACTGATACAGCTCTCTCTTCCTTTAACTCTATGAAGCTAACAGCTGTGTAAAGTTTGGTCACCCCTCCACCCCCACCCAGTGAGTCTCCACATGCAGCACAGTGTCTTGGATGAGGCATAGAGCCCTGCAGGTCCACTAGAACAGGGCCATCCTGGTTCCTTCCTGCTTCAGATAAATAAGACGAGCGCGGCGCCTTCAGGGAGACGCCGCCATATTGCAACACCGAGCCAAAATTATTGCAAGCAAACACATAAGAAGTGAGACCCTCCGAGTAGAGAAGGACCTGTGCCAAAAAGCTTTAAAATCAAATCACATAAAAACATGATACTGTCGTCCTCACAGGAAGTTACAGAGCAGCTTGGTTCATTCAGCAGCCTCGGGTCGCTCCGACGTTCAAGTTCTGCTCAGACATCCCTGATCCGCCTCAAGTTTCCACACAGCACATTAATTACTTGTACAGTTTTGCAGCGTTGCTACCAGCAACTGTTCTGTAGTGAAGCCCTAGGAACTAAACGTTGCTAGCTAGTTTGTGTTCAGGATGAGAAGCTGTTGGTGGAGGAGCAGACAGTACCGCGTGTTAGCCGACAGACCGGATCATCCAGAGGACATGTCCTCCAGCGCTCCGGCACAAACAGGAGGAAACGTCTGGAGTTGGGGGGACCCAGCCCCATCAGAATATGGAGGATCAAATGCTGGTTGTTGGTTTAACTCAACACTAGAAGACGTGCTGCCATCATGGAGCTGTGAACTGTGGAGCAGCAGAAACATCCACCGTGGGAGTCATTTCTGATCAGCTGCTGCAGCTGGAATCTTTACACTGAAGCTCAGAGTGATGGGGGAACTGTGACAGAAGGAAACGATGTGGGGGAAGAGAACTGATGCAACACCAAGACATGCTGCCTTCCTTCACCTGTCTACAGACTGCTGCACTTCCAGTGCACGTCACAGTCAGAGGTCAGGACTGATGTCAGTGAAAAGCAGGACCACCAGCAGCAGCGGGCAGCAGCTTACTGTGTGATCCAGTAGATGGCGCACACGACCTGCTGCTGCCTGGCAGATCCACCGCACTAGAGCTGAATTCATCAACGACAGGATGGAGGAGGCAGCAGCTGACTCAGTGTCCAGATAAAAAGCTCAAGGCACCACGTTTCAGAGGACAGCAGCTAGAAAATCTCTGCTGGGCCAACAGAGGATGAGGAAGAGCCATCGGGCCGACGGGCCGGGGACACCTAAGGTTTCTAATCCAAAACAGAAACAATCACACAGAAATCAACGGCTGCTCACAGGAAGCTCTACGTTAATCCAGCCTTCTCAGCCCTAATGTGTTACAGAGGCCCACCGGGACCGTCTGGGTCAACCAGGCACCAGCAGCAGCCTGAGAAGCCCAACATGTTCCCTGAATCCAGAGGAGAGAGCCATCATTACGCAGGAAGTTCCAATGCTACCAGAGCTACACCCAGGATGAGCGCTCAAACAGGAAGCAGCTGTCTTCTCAGTGATCGGATCAGTACTGCAGGTGCGATATGTGAACACAGCTCTGGTCCCAGTCAGAACCCTGACCATGGGTCTCCAGCATGGGGCCTGCTATTTAAACCTGATGTGGTCAGGTTCAGGTCCGTCCCTCACCAGGATGCCGGGGTTTAGATCCTCAGCCAGTCTGGATGAACCCTGCTCAGTGAGATGACCCCTGCAGGACACCGTATGAAAGTTCACCTCACAGTAATCTGAAACTTCCTCAATGCTTCAGCCCCCCCCGCCCTGAGACTGCTTGGTTTGGTGATTGTGTTGAAATATTGATGAAAACAGTAAATACAGAAGGTTCCCATTAAGACTAAACGTGTCATCCTCTAAGAAAACAGTTTCTGCTCCCAGACCCCCCCATCAGGCCCGGTCCCGGTACGACTACATGGTTCACTGTCACACTGAGCAGAGTGTTGCGGTTGCTCCTAGAGTTTGGTACGGAGTTGTGCAGCTCCAGGGCTCTGCAGGGCGGAGAGTGAGTGTGGGGGCATGGGGGTGGGGGTGGGGGTGGGGGTGGGATGGTTGTGTTCTGTCATTAGAGCCAGCTGTGTTGTCTCAGGCACAGGAACGCTGCACATCTGGACACGGAGATGGCTTCTCAGCCAGGGCTGCAGGAGGCTTAGAGGGGCATCAGCCTGGTGGTCTGGAACAGGAGGGGGTTCAGGTCCTCGGCCTGAACGGCCCGATGCAGCGATGGCTCTGAGCGACTTCGCTCGATTTTTGGCATCAGTTCCTGCACCTGCTCAATAGCTACCAGGATCTAGAGGGACACAACCACAGGGAGAGAAATGGTTAAATGATGCTCATAAAACTGGTTTGGTGTCCTGCTAAAGACCCCCCCACCCACCCCCCCGTTAGACTTCTTCCTCCCTGTCCTGCTGGGTCCAGACTCAGGACTCGGACTGCTTTAGATCAAAGCATGGTCATGACTTGAAATGAGCCGTTCACCTGCAGCTCTGGCTGTGATTAGGGCTCCTGACGAAGGTAAAGCTACACTCATTCCAGGTCAGGGCCACACACAAAAATCAGTCCAGGGGCCACAAATGGCCCCCAGGCCACCCTTGTTTCACACCCTCTGTTAGGTTTGGGCAGAAATACTGAAAAAAAAAAAAAATAAAAAAAAATAAACAGCTCTAACACATGACTTTCAGTTCATGCCTCATCCATGTGCCCAATCCCCAGGTCCTGCAACACTTACATCATACTTATTATGCGTGTAGGCAAATTTTCTGTCATACCATTCCTGCAGTATAAGCGGTTTGTTATGTCTGATCAGAGATAACGTGGAGGTCAAATCACACCGGTCATGTGTAGCCCCTCCCCCTTTCACCCCTGCATAGAAGACAGACATCCACCTGGAGGAAGGACGTCACAAAAGGTGTTTACGGACAGCGGCAACCATGTTAGCACGTCTATGGGAGCAGCACATATCACTAGTTGCTGTATTCAAGCACTAGTGAAACAAATATCACCATGTTACTGTGGCATATTGTGCCGGTCACAACTTGTACACATGCGTGTTTTGGAGTTGTTGGGTTGTGTACTTCATTAATCTTACGTGAAAGGTGAAAATACCGAGTGTCTCCATATTTTGCCTGAGGAGCTCTTTAGCTGAACGTGCATTTCCTATCCACGCGATCACAAACTTTTGATTTCTGTCGTTTCTGTGTGCACACGAGCGCTCCCTCTCCCTCTCTCTACTTGATACATTATGTCAATAAGAAGACGACTGTTGTCACGCAGTATAAGATAAGACAGAAACTCTGTCTTATCTATTAAAGCAGTGGAGACACAGTTATCCTATTAGCTGTAAACTTTGTCAGTATAGCTCCCAGGTGTTCTGTGCCAAGTAATCAAGTATAAACACTCACGGAGGAGCATCACACCTGTGATCTAAAATCAGCTCCCAAACACCATTAAAGTTGACTGTGATTATGGTGCTAGGCGAATTTGAAATTCCAGTTAAATTCACGTCTATCCTCGTTCTTTTAAAACAGCGGTGGCTCTGGCAGCAACAGGTCACGTTAAAGGGTGAAGATCAGCCCACAATTCAGCAAACATTTAAGAAGCTAATCACCTATGCACTCACATGAAAGCATGCTAAAGAAAATACAAAGAGCAGTAATCATATAACCATGATATTTTTAATCATATAACTGTGTTATTTTTACCTTAGGTTATTATAACGTCATAATTTCATACCAGCCCATGCCTATATAAGATAAATCAATCAGTTACTAATTATTCATTAATTAGGCCAGAGGTAAAAAAAAAAAAAAAAAAAAAAAAAAAAAAAAGATTAAGTCAGACAGGTTGAACTCTCCTCTCTTTTTCTTAGCGAAGCTGCTCCAGAGTCACTCTCCACATTCAGCAGTGGGGTGAGTGGGGGGTGGGGCTCCTGATTGGGCAGACCATAATGGAGGGTATATCAACTCACTCCAAGGAGATCCTGATTCTCATTGTAGCAAGAAGCATCCATCTCTCTCACCCACCTGTGGAAAAAGGGGCCTCTCCTCCCGTATGAACTTCAGGCAGTCGATGATGAGCCTCTTCATGGACTTGGGTGAGGTACTGTACAGTTTACTGAGGTCTGGAGACAAGTAACCACGTCCAACCATGAACAGTATCTGAAGCACAAAGAAACCAAAACAACAACATCCATCAGATTGGCTCCACGAGGTTCATTCTGTTATACTGAGATCTTAGAAGAGCAGTAGAATAAGGACTGAACTGAATTAGTATTTAATGACTGACAAGATAATAAAATGTTGTGTTAACAGTAATTAAACTCTTAGAATAGAAATTAATATAATAACCAAACACATCTTGTACTAACTTGGACTGCATAATTTTCAATGATGATGTAGTCATTATATATGCATAAAAGCTGGAAGCAATTATGATCAACTCCTCTCACCCCCTATATGAGACTGACAGCCACGGTGTTGGAAGATGAAGATACCGCAGGTCATTCATACCAACTGCTGTCAGATTGCATAACACCTACAACCAGTAATGTACGACTAATAAATTGTTGAAATATTTGTACCACTTGTTACCACTACTACCTTTGTTATCACTCATCTAGGCAATTACTACTATACTGGCATTATGCAGTGTCACAGTTCTTAAGTTATTTCTTATACATTTTTTCACTAGGTGCAATATCACAGCTTTTTTTTAAAAAACTATTTTTATACATTATCTATAGCTTTTAGTTTCTTTATATTTTAAAACAGATTGTTTTTCATTATGAGTTGTTTATTGCTATTTGAAATTTGTTCCTTGATGCTGCAAAATTAATTTCCGCATGATGGGAATAATAAAGAGTTTCTATCTCTCTCCACTATGGTTTCTCGGTTCTTTTGTTTTCTCTCTTTCTGCAGGTGTAGAAGCAGACTTCCAGGGTGTTGTCTTCTGTTCTCTCCACCCTTCTTTCTCTCTATTCTCCTCCTCCTTTCCCTTTAAAGCTTTTCCCCACCTTTTTCTCCTTTCTTTTCCATCTTTGTGTCTATTACATTTGAAATAAACCCAAAGCAGTTTCTAATTAAGTTTCATATATATCAAGTGGAGCGAAAGCCGTAATGCTCCACTTGTGAAAGTAAATCTGTTGGACCTCAGACAACAAATCTAAGTGCCACACTGCCAGACAGGACACATTTAAAAAAGAAAAAAAAAAAGAAAAAAGTAATTAATGTAATTTATTACTTTGTGATTATATTGGTTACTCCTCTCTATTCCAAACACAAAAGTGGTTTTTAATAGTACTCTGATCTGGGTCTGTATAGTGAGCAGCGAGTTGCAAAATGTACCTGCATCTGACCTCTGCTGTGTTATTTAGCATTGCTCTCATCAACCATAGGAACATAAGTCCACTTAAGGAAATAACATGAGGCTGACCTGACCTGTGAGGTATTGGGTTAGGTTACAGTAGGGGTGTCCAAGTCAGTCTACAGGGCTCAGTATTCTCCATGTTTTAGATACTTCCTGGTTCAACACACCTGAGTCAAATCATGGTTCATGAACCAAACTCTGCAGAACCTGATTCCATGCTAAAGAGGATCCAATCATTTGAATCAGCTGTGTTGAATCAGGGACACAACTAGAACGTGCAGGACGCCGGCCCCAGGGGACTGCAGATGGACACCCCTGGATTGGATTAGTGAAATATCGGCACCAAACCTGGTCTCTGTTGTTGATATTGGAGTAAGGAAGGGTTCCTGACATCAGCTCAAAAAGCACTACTCCATAACCATACACATCAGACTGGAAGGTGTACGGGTTACTGTCCTGCATCCGGATCACCTCAGGTGCCTTGAGAACAGCAGGTGAACATATAAAAAGGGAACAAATTAGTGAAATTAGTTAGTCGCATTTATTTGTAAAACACATTTAAGCAAAAAGGCAGTTCAAATTGCTTTACGCCATAAAAACATAACAGATTAGCATCAGATTTAGCAGCTACCACCTAAAGAGAGCAGAATCTCTCTGTTTTATAGCCAAGGATGGAAGGGGATCTGTGTGTGGGGAGAAAAAAACAAACAAACAAAAAAAAAAAAACTTGCTCCAGTGAAGGGCTGAGTGCCACAGCCAGGTCAGTGGAGAATAATAAAGACAAAAGAGGCTCAGAGGTAGATGACATGAGAGAGGATACCCCAGCAGCATTCAGATAATTTCAGGAAATCTGTGGTGCCATTTGAGCTACTCTATGCTCTGCTAATAACTAGTTGTCATGGCGAACTGAAGCACAGTACTTTGGAACAGTCTGAAAAACAGATGTTTTTCTAACCAGTGATGCTTAATTAGTGGTGATAAGGTGAGGCTAACCACACTAACTGTTTAAAATGTCACTCATTATGTCTCCTTTTGTATTAAAACAACAGTGAAATCCTGCTTAATACACTCATCATCTCCACACACACACTGTGACACTGTGACATCAACTCTGGTCCAAATAATGAATCACAGAAAGGTCTATTAAGGCTCCTGTGCTGTTACCAAATGACTTCACAATTTAACATTTCTGGAAGCTAAATATGAGTTTTTCTCTGAAATATTACATTGGAAACTAAAGACTAAAGCCCCCTCTTCACTGTCAAGTGAGAGCAGGGAGTACATGAACGTGATTGAAACCGCTAAGTCCCGCCTCCTGGCCCTGATTGGTTGTTTCTGACCAGGAACAGTGTATTTCTGCAGATGGCAGTAGGACCACACGGAGGAGGCAGATTATCTGTCACATATTCTACTGTCAGGACACTGTGACAATTTTAACTAATTAAAAAAAAAAAAAAAAAAAAAAAAAAAAAACCCTCAAAACCACATTTTTACAAAAATTACCTACTACAGTTTTAATGTCTGGTCTGGTTTGGTTCTCGCCCAGTTTGGAGCGTCTCCATCAGGGTCTGTTCCTCACTATTGTGGGCGTGAATGTGGGCGGGCCCTGAGCACGCAGGAGCTGAGCTCGTTGCTCTGATGATCACGTTTGCAGCGACACTCAGCAAAGGTGAACCTCTCGGTTGTGGTTCTGATGGACTCGAGACATTTTGTCTTATAGAAATTTATTGCTGGCCCAAACATATTGAAAACAACCCAGATCAGTTGATTATTTCGCTATTCATACAACTAGCTATATTGTGGCTTTACTGTGACTTTATTTCTATTTTTTTAAATATACAATCTTTTGGATCTAGGTAATACAGTCTACAGATGTCAACCAATATCCATGCATGAGCTTTATTTAAAAGAAAAACCCAAACAAAGAATAAAATGGGCATCATGCCAAACTAATGGTATGTAGTGCTGGTGTTTCTCATCAAACCGGCGCTAAACTGTAGCTCCGAGAGAACGCTGCCCAGAGCTGCAGCGTTCCCCGCTTCTTCATTGCTGCCTGTTCTTCAGAGAGGCGAGCTGCTAGCAGGGCTGCTAAATCACGCCCATTCTGCTCCAAAACTGAACGCACGTGTTCCTGGTGCCGCTCGAGATTAGACTCATGATGACGAGCCGCCACACTGAGCAGCTCTCTGATAACAGACGGCATGTCCACCGGCCCACTGCGGTGGTTGAGATGTTGCTGTCTGGAGTTTTCAGCGACATAAATCACGGGCCAATCGAGGAATGCAGTCTGCTGTCAGTGAAATATCCTGCGTACAACACACGGCTTGTACTGCCCCTGAAGTGGGTAGGAAGACCGGGGAAGAGCAGCGCAGGATCTGCTAATGGAGACGAATGTGGCCGGGGCGGACTGGGGCAGAACCAGTTAGAGGCGCTCCAGTGGAGAAGCGTCTTTAGTGTTTTCCAGAAGCCAGAGGGATGCTCATATAAACATGACGGTGATGTATTCAGTTCTGGCCAGACAAATAACAGGAACATTCCTGTGGACATATGAAGAGCTTACCATCCAGAGGATAGAGCCGCTGGGCTGCTCTACTTGTTGAGAGCCACTCCATCGATACTTCACCGTGGCCAAGCCGAAGTCACCGATCTTAACGGTCCAGCCCTCGTGGAGAAAAATATCTGACAGCAGAGCTCAGAAAGGGTCCAGCAGACACGTGGTGCAGATGATCGTCATATCACATACCACAAATACCAGGCAGATATTTAAAGAAGGAGGGGACCGAGGGGAAACTAACCAAGGGAAAGTTTGCTTTAGCTCACAACTTCAATGGTAATGTCAAATTAGTCAGCACCTAACCAACATGAAGTGAATTTGAATGTCAAATGAATTGAATGTGAAGATAAAATGAACAAACTATCATTCAACAATGACTAAGTTTCTCTCAAACAAATGGTTTTCATCATGTTTGAACCTAAAGAAGCTACTGAACTCGGAGTTAAAGCTCAGTTTAATGCTGACTTCTCACACAAACATGCATTTATTTCTCTCACTGAACAAAACAAGGATACTGTTTGATTTCAGGTCTCGATGAATTATGTTCTTTGCATGAAGATAACTGTAGACAAGATGAAGAACAGATTGAAATTCACAAATCTTCAACCATCCACTGTACTGACTGCGGTCAATAATCCCTTCATTTAAATTGAAGTTTCTGTTTCCTATTTGCTCTTTTGCTGTTTGAACAAACTGTACAGTAAATGACTGAGCTCTTCATCATTCAATTATATATTCAAACTTAAATAAATGCAAAATACGAATTGATCATCTAGATGCATCTCAGAGTAAGAGTCACCCTAAGTGGAAAATCCTTCCTAATGATCTGACGGTGATTAAGTGTTGATGGTGGGTAGGAGACGGCAGGTCTTACTCCATGCCCTGAGCTGTCTGTCTGGCCACATCAATGCGACGCATCGTGTCAAACTTGGTGTCTGTGACATGCAGATGGCGGTACAGACTGCTGCCTTCACACCACTGGGTGATGATGGCAAAGTTGGGCTTAGTCATGAAGCCCATGAAGAGCAGGATGTTGACGTGGCGGGTTTTCCTGCAGAGCACAAGTAGTAAACATGTTAGCAACGCCATCATCTCATCTGCTGCAAGCTTAATGTCAGTGGATCCCCAGGAGTTGGTTCATACTGAGGAGAGGACAGCAGTCAGAGTCACAGAGTTACCACTTCACTGTTATTTCACTCATCGCTGCTCAATCACAGACTGTTTCTAACAGTAGAACACAACAAGATGCAGTAGTAGAAGCATTAAACGCATCACTCCTCACCGTAAGACCTGCATTTCATTTTTGAAAGCCTGGAGCTGCTCAGGCGTCGGCTCTTTAACCTTAAGGATCTTGATGGCCACATCTCCATGCCACTTCCCCTTGAAGACTGTCCCAAAGGAGCCGGTACCTATTCTCTTCTGTAAGGTGACTTCTCGATACGGGACCTCCCAGTAGTAACTAGAGTCTCTGTAGCCTCCTCGGTGCTGAAGCAACACAAAGTGGCTCTTTACTTCAGCAGCTCACAGCTTTCTACTTTCCTCCATCAGAGGGCAACCACGGATGTGTAGACAAGGCTGAGGACAACATACCACTTTCTTCTTGTCGTCGGATGAGGAGGGTTTGCGTTCCTTATGCTCTAAGGGGGACTTCTGTGGCCGCCTTCCTGGAGAGCCCAGAGAGGAGGGCGGACTGGTGGAAGGTTTCGGCGAGGGCTCGGGACCTGCTGGGCCAGAAAACAACCAGATTAAAGACGAGAGAAACGCAGATCAGAAATGAAAGCAGTGCAGATGTGGGGAGGAGGTTTACCCATTGTGTTGTATTTCAGTGCTTCCTAAAAAAAGATTGGAATAAAGCAATATTAAATGCTGGTCAGTTCAGGTTACAGACTGTGTTAATGTACAGTAGGACTGTCCAAAACTAATCTGACCTCTATGATGGCGACATTAGCAGGGTCCACTGTGCTGACCATATGGACATTGGGAGTGGAGGTGGAGCGATGTCTCTGTAGAGACTGGCCATCTCCACCTGTTGTTGGAAAGTTAAAGGTCGGGGACAGGAGGCCTGGTCTGAAGCCATCCGGTAAAACACAAACAGTTTTTGTTTTAATATCAGCTTTGAACATCATGCAGTACTTTTAATATTCAGTTATGTGGTTTTGGTTCAGAGCTTACCCAGCAGGCTCTGGGGTTAAGGCGAGGTTGCTCTGCGACGGCGAATTTTCAGGCAATAATATCTGAGGATAAACATCTGTGCAGGAATTGGTGTCACACCTGCACAAAGCATCGAGGGAACAAATAGATGCAATCAGATGAGAACTGTATCCATTACCCACCTCACTGTATTAATCATCATGTCTTACACCTGTTTGCCTATAGTAACATGAGAAATTACAGCAAAAAAAAAAAAAAAAAAAAAAAAAAAAAAAAAAAAAAAAAAAGAATATAGATATATCTGTTAAAATATTAAATCATTACTGAAAGACTGACAACGCTGCCTCCAGTGTTGTCCGTCTTGGTTGACCTGAAAACATTTCTAATTGGTCCAGGGAAAAGTAAACAATCCAAACCAAAAAATAGCAGTGGGGATTTCTACTTCTATATTAGTCGTATTCAATAAATAAGAATATATGTCCTGTTTTGAAAACAACCTTTAAGTAGGTATTAGACATACTTTTCATTAAAACCACATTTTTGTTTTTAAAAATAGTTTTTTTTTTTTTTTTTTAATTGGTCTGATGTAATATTTTAATTTTAAATGTCATGTTTTCAACAGAAAATCATAATTAACAATAATAAAGGTTGGAAAATATCCATCTGTGTGTAATCTATATAATGTGTTTCACTGAGAGATAAAGTTCCTGAAATAAATTAGCTTTTCAGGAATATTCCAATTTATTGTTCTCATAAGCAGCAGCGAGGGTACAGTGTAAATCTTTTACAGCGATGGCTGCTCATACTGAGCCCGGTTCTGCAGGAGGTTAGAATAGAATAGAAATATCCTTTATTGTCCCACAATGGGGAAATTTCTTTTCAACAGCAGCAAAGTGACACTGACAGGCAATAACAGAAAAACAGACTCACACAAAGAATATAAAAATATGTATGAAAAACACAAGAAAAAAAAAATACTGTACAGTAAAGCAAAAATTTCAACATGAATACAAGTGTAGTTGTAAAAAATACTCCAGTCTAGAGGAACGTGCACCTGAGTTGGCTACTTAAAAATGTACACGTTCCTCCTGTTAAAACAGAGTTGTTCCTTCCCACTGTCACCACATGCATGCCCAGGATGAAGAATTGTTGCAAAGTTCAAGAGGCATTTTCCTGGATTTCCCCAGAAGCCCGTTTACTGACTGCCATAACATGAACTACTGAATTTGACTGAACTGGGCAGCATATTACTGGATATTAATCTGTCTGCAGGACTGGACTGTCCTGAGAACTACATTGATTTGGTTATGTATTTCTATAAATGTGAATTGGAGATTTACAAAATCAGACTGAACCCCATAAACTAGAGAGAAAGAAGGAAAATCATCGTCATAACAATACATCACAGATACTGTTTTAAATTAGATCTGATAAGCAACAGTCTCTAAAAGCTTGAACAATGAAACCCAATACAGCAAATAAAGAGCAAGTGGTGACTCTATGGTACAAGCTTTCTACACTCTGGGTCATTTAAAGGGGTGGCCGATATGAACCTAAAGTTTTATCACGATATTTTGTGGTACTATTGTGATCGATAAAAGGGACAATAAAAACTATTCATGGCTTTTTAGGTAACTGTATGGCTGTGACTGCATCACACAGCAATCATAGCCCCACAAACACAATTCCTGCTCTTGAGAAAAACCAATTTGTAATTCGCTTCTTTAGGACACCAGTCACATAAAGAAGTGTGATTTGGATAATTCAAGTACTCAGAGTAACTGCATTTAATCATATTTTCAAATTTCTAAAATACTAAAGCTAACAATCCTGACAATACGGACAGTTATGGATTTAAAAAAAAAATAAATAAATAAATTTTAAGTTTATCGTGACATTAAATTAAAATTCTTAAGAAATTTATCATGATAAATGATAAACAATCTGATAAATGCCCATCCCTAGTCACTTAAACCTGATTTGCAACAAGTTTGTCCTCAAAGGTGGATCATTAGCAACAACTGACAGTTACTATTATTTGTAGATGGGGAACGTGAATATTGAGGCAAGTGCAATTCTATTCATTTGCTGTATTCAGGTGTCACGCTTGATCATACATTAATAACTTCCTTTAAGGGTAATTAAGCATAATTTGTATGCAAACATCTAGAGTGGCCTCGTGAAAAGAGAAAAAGTGTAGTCAAATGTCTCTCAAAAACCAGCAAGAAAAAGGGAAATATTTCATTAATTATAACATGAAGACCTGATGATGATTTACCAATAAGTCCATCTCACCGTTTGCTCACTGTATCCATGTCAACGCACACAGTGGGGACTTTGCTGCTGCAGTGCTGGTGAAACTTGTAGCCACACGTCTGGCATCTGAAGCCATTAAAAAGAAACTTGTGGCAAAAATCACAGTAAGCCAGTTTGAAAAAAGTTTTCCGTACCTGTGAAAACAAACACATCAAGATGTTCAGTTCTGGAAGAACAACAACAGGAGGAAATGTTCCTGATCTGGCCAGGTACTTACAAAGTTGTGCATGGTGAGAGGAATGTCATCCAGGACTTCGACCAGCAGCTCCTCTCCAACCAGAGGAGTGATGTCTGTGTCCCAGTCCGTCAGTCTCTTTCGACTATGAAACAGAACAGAAAAAAAGTTTCGCAGCAGACAGTTTAGTGGCTTTTACTAAACCATCACAATGATTTACCTCAGTAAAACTGATAAGACAAAACAGAATGTTCAAACGACCATGCAGCATGAGCTGATCATCTCCAAAGTCCCCTTCACCATCTTGTGATAAAAGCTTTGATCCAATTCCTCCAGAGACCTTTTAATTTTAGTTTAAGCTTTGGGCACTTTGATAATTTTAGCCAGATTTTACCCAGGATTCATAGGTGGGGAAACACTGCACCAGTCTGCACCAGTTAGGGACCATCACCCTGCCCAGTTGGCTCTAAGATTTGTTGCAGTGTGAGAGGTGAAAAGACCTGACTAGACCTCACCTACGGTCACTTTGCTTTTAACACAGCTGTAACGTGCAGCTCGCTGATGATTGTCCAGTTTGGTGGCCGGCCGACGACAACAACTGGTTTCTCTGTTTACTCTGGAAACTTTTGCCCTTGAATCAGTTTGTGGTCAAGTTTGATGCGTTGAGCCAGCTTTAGCTTGATGAATCACATAGATCGTGATCAGGAGCAGCGAAGTGTGAGATCCTCAGAAACTGCTGAGACGAGTCGGTTGGTGGATCCTCCGTGTCGAGAGGTGTGTAACGTCTCCAGCTTTAGACTGAAGCTCACCCAGAAATGCAGCAACGATCTTTAGTAAAACAGTTTCATACTATGAAACAAGGCCTCTCTGAATTCAGAGCCTCATTACTTTAGACTGCTCTACCTACCAGTCTGATAATCGGTCAGTTACTGCTGGACATTGATTTCATATTGATCTGCTGTGCTGTTTGCTATTAAAAGCTGCGAGTAAATGGACTTTAACCTGTTAGCTGAATCTCTGAAGACAATTTAAACAAACTTTGTTTTTTTTTTGTTTTTTTTTTTTTTGGGGGGGGGATGGAGTGGGGGGTTAGATGACAAAGAAAACAGGTTGCACATATTTTGAATATATTCACTGCATGACAATGATGATTGAGGCTGATAATGTGTGTGTGTGTGTGTGTGTGAGCGGAAGCGGCTGTGGTGTTCTGTGTCGACGGTAAGGAATGCAGTGTTGTATTTGTTACTGATGTAGGAGGAAGAACAGACGACGGTGGCATCTTACCCTTCTAGCAGGCGGAATACAGCGCAGCAGTCTTGGCTCAGGCCTCTCACTTTGAGCGCTTTATTAAGACTCTCGTACACAGTCTGTCCTTGCCGGACGTTCACCTGCCAACAGAAATCCAGAGCTCAACAGCAGTAGCTTTCAGTTCACATTGAGTCGGCCAAGAACTGGGAAGCAGCACTATGATCACTGAGTTAATGTTAGCTGCTGCTGTCGCTGAGAATGAAGCTCCAAACTGGGGCTCCAGTCCAGTGTGCAGATTCTTTTTAAAGCCAAAACAATGCCCCATTCCTGCTCTGACCACAACAAAGCTCTTCTAGATGACAGCGTGGGATGTCAGACAGCCACAAGCTCCACTTCCATGGCAACATTACCACACAACATGTTTCCCAACTATGTGTGCATTTCTCAATTGATACACCAGTGATTTTTTTTCATGGATGTTTATATTGTGCAGACAGCAAAGGTGGGAAAAGTAAAACTGCATCAAACTCTAATGACAGTAAGGATTAGATCTTGATATTAGTTAGATTGAGACATGTAAAAATACCCAATATTTTTACATGTCAGCCATGCAGCCAGATTCACTTTATAAATAAACTTGTGATCAGTTTTTTTGTTTGTTTTTTTTTTGCTTGGGGCTGATCTCAGGGTTGTAGGCTTGAGTTTATCCACCTGCTTTAATGTGACCAGGGATTGTTGAAGCCCTCTCTCCTGGAGGGAAGCATACGGACCGCATCCGGATGCCTTATTGTTGGTGAAACACAGGAGTCATGGTGGGGTTCACCTTTTCTTCTTTAGACAAATGTCTTCCCACGTGTCCCAAAGAATCAGGCAGAGGACCATCAGATAAAATAATCTTGGAGCAGTCTTCTCCTGTCTGTTCATGCATGATCTGCACTTTTTCAGTCTTTCCTTATGATTTTTTAGACAAAATGAGATTCTTTGCAGCCTTTTTTGTCACAAGGAATGTGATTTACACCAAATGGATTTTTGGTATAAATTTACAACTCATAAAGTTCTCTACACAATAACCTAAAAATGATCACTGTTGCCCCCAAACAACCAGTCATAACTCCTAAAACCTTTGTCCATGACAGTGGAGGTGTGCATAAGGACAGCGCCTTGTTTCACAACAAAGATCCAGAAAATGAACACGAGTCCCTGGGCGTACTGGAAATGAACCAGTTCCCTCCATTCTGAACCCACATGAGGAGCCAACAGCTCATTTCTACTTTCCACAGAACGTTATCACTGAAAACAATCCAGAAAATCAGGAAGAACAGGCACGAAACCTTCAGAGTTGTCTCTGTCAGGTTTGTTGATACTCTCTACTAACCAACAGGTTAAAGGAGGAATTAAAATATCATTCCCAATCAACAGTGGTGAGCACTGTGAAAACAATAACAGTGATGATTAGAAGATATTTGTGGCCATCAACCTATCCTATCACTGGATACCACCAAAGTCCACAAACACAATTATGCTTTCAAAATAAAACCTGCCTATGATCTGATTATGTACCCTAGCTACACTGTGAAGCACAACTGTACCTCTAAACACAACAGTTCAAATTGGGGATGTTTATTGATGCACGCATGGAACCAACAGTAGAAAAAAACTGCAATAGTAACAATCCCAGGCATGCCTGATGCGAACAAACATCAAGTACATCATTATCACAATAAGTCACAATTATCTTTTTCTGATATTAACACAACCACTGTCCATCTCTAAGTTACTGAGAGGTTTTGCAGTAGGTGCTCTAATAGATCACCTGGACAACATCTAGAAGGACATTTTAACATTTTGTGTCTCGTCATCTTCAGGGGAAATTCAGCTCACTCTTCTTGTCACAGAATTTTCTGTTTCTTAGGAACGTTTATTGAAACGCTGCATATATCTGGCATGCAAGACTGATTTGGCAAAGGATTGTTTACAAAAGCTTTCGCATAATGCTACAGTATTTATGCAGTTGAGTGGGTCTGGCATCAATTAACCGGTGCCATCTCAGCATCTGAGACGGATGAAAGCATCAATGTCATGAGGAGCTGGAGGAGAGCTGATGGAGACTGAGAAACAATAAGAACTGGAGCGCCCTGTTCAACACATTAGTTCACTTTGATTTAAGAGAACAAACAACAGACATCCCTCAACTTCAACATGAACAAGTTGGATTTGGAATGTTCTTGGATTCCCAGTCTGACCAGTCAGAGTGCAGCAGCTCAATGAGCAGTTGTTTAAAGCCAACATGTTCTGCTGAATCCAGTTCCTGAACAACACTGGTCCTTTAATATCATCACATCATATTAATAAATCCAGCTTCAAAAACCATAACTCCTGCTTTCCAGAGCCAGCTACACTGATCAGAGATCAGACAGATGGGACAGTCAGGCATTCACAAACATCACTACTGTATAAAACAGTGTGAACACATTAAGGTTATAGAGGGCAACAACAAAAACATCACGACTTCCTTAAATCAAAAGTCCCTCTCTGCTATCTAAGACGTATGTAACTCCATGAGGGGTTTATATTATCATTACTATGTGCAAATGTATTAGAGTTCTGAGTTTACTGTCAGGGAGAAATCACTGCAGCCAGCTTTCTGTTGGGATTTTATCAGCAGACAGGATCCTGCAAGCAGTTTTAATTAGCTTTGTGCCATTCAAAGTTCACAGCGTTCTATACCTGGATAAGGCTTTATTGTGAAGGTTTGCTTTATTGATGCAATAAATGGAGGCACAGACCAGCGTTTTATTACTCTGGGTGGTCTGTAGGGTGTAATCAGAGCTGGTAGTCCCATAGTTTCACTCTGCATGGAGTAAAGACAAAGCAACTTCAAAAGGCCTTCCTTGTGAAGCTGTCAAGTCCAGAGTTGAGCCACATGTACCACTTGGTGCTCTCTGGGGGTTTAAACGTCTCCGCCTCACTTTCACTGTTGTCTGCTCAACGTCTGAGTACATGATCAAAAACTCTGAAGTTTTAAAAAGATCAAAATCACTAAATATAGTTTTAATGGCAATTAAAACACACACCCCTTTCTTACACTAAGCTGATATTCTTAATCAACTAATTTTGTAATCAATTATTAAACTGGATATTCAGACAACATATTCAGAGCAGTAATGAAGCCAAAACTGTACAAAAAATATATTCATTTTGCATTTAAGAAGAAAAAATAAATAAATCCTTCTCTGTCTGTAAATATATTCTACCCAAAACTCCTCAAGTGGCAGTTTTAGCTTCACCTGGTTCAGATTCTGTAAAAAAAAAAAAAATTAAAAAAAATCTCCTACCGAGCTACTTTTGCCATCTAATGATCTGTTGGTCAACAGATCAGTCTGCCACTGTACTGACATTAAGTCGAGCAGAAAGGCCAGGGCTTCTCACATGTTGATGTTGGAAGGATTTTTTTTTTTTTTTTTTTTTTTTTTTTTTTTTTTTATCTGCAGATGCATCCTTTGCTACAAATGATCAAGCGTTCACTAAAGGAATGCTGTTACTGCATTTTAGGCAACAAAATGTTTATTTTCTTATTAAAAAAGGAATTTAATTATTTGTTTATTTGTATTTTTTAATGTATTCCTAATATTGTATAAAAAAAAAGGCTTAAATGGTTAAATGAAAAATCTGCAGAATGTGACAATTTTTTTCCATTTAATTGTCAGAATAATCGACAATCATTAGTTGTAGCTCTATTCTGAATAAAATGGAGGATCACAGATTGGTGATAAGAAGTGAACAGCGACTTAATGAAGTTGAGTCCGGTTGTGGAAGGAGCTGGAAGTGGCTCCAGCCTTCATGAAGAACTGAACCACCTTGGAGGACAAACCTACTGAGAAAGCTAGCTCCTGCAATAAAACAGTGAGAGTCATTATTAATGCTAAACTAAACGTGATGAACAATTTCTGCTTGAGCACTCCCTGCTATCAGCTGCACATGCAGGTTCAAACCATGGCTGTCAACCTGTGAGATGTTAGGATGTGATCCCACCTCTGGAGGCTACAACAGAAAACACAATGTTGAGGCTCTGAGGCCATGCCAGGTTAGCTTAAGGAGGGATGGAGAAAACAACAATTACTAATGAGATAATATAGATGCTGTGTCCGGACACTGCAAATAGCGTTTTTCCTAAAGGATGAAAAGAATTGATATCTGCAATAAACTGCATGGAAGATAAATGGAGGACAGCTCCAGGCACCATCTGTGCCATCTGACACCAGCTGCCCACTAGCTTACTCACTGTAACGTCGTGAAAGATGTCGATCTCTGTGTGAGTAATTACACTTTCAACAGACACATCATTTGTTCCACAGAAATGTGACTGGCAGCGGTCACCCCAACACCATTCAGCATATTTTCACTCCTCATGTACTAAATAAAACCAACAAGAACACTACTTGGACCAACTCACCACTGTCCTCTGTTTGTTGGGGAGGTAGACTCGGATGGTGCCGCCACCACGGGGGACGTCCTCCGGACTTGTCTCCCCCGAAGAGGACGAGTACGAGGAGGACGACATGATGAGAAACAGGAGGAGTGGGGGCAGGGTGGGGGCGGCACAGAACTAAGGATGCTGCAACCTTAAGAGAGCTGCATGCACAGGGGGCTCTGGACAAGTCTCTCACTTTGAACCTGCAACACACACACACACACACACACACACACACTTCCAGTTAAATGTAAAATACCGCCAGAGAAACTACTGAGATTGAATGTCCAGATCCTGAGATCCTGAGATCTGAACAGCAATTACACCACAGAACACAATAATCACCTTCAGCGATAGTTCCAGTCTCACTGTATCCTTAGTTACACACAAAAAAAAATATCAAAATCACAACACTGTAGGTTATTACAAGGACAATGTTGTCTTTCAGTTACTTTGATGACTTGACTTACAACCTGATTATCAGGAAGTTATCAGGATATTCAGCTTACTGCAGTTGTATTATATATTTATATACTTCAAGAACATCTGAGTTTCTGCATGTTTCACTCAGACTGAAGACATTTCAAGACCTTTAGGAAGTCCATGGAAGATCTACAGGATTCATGAAAATAAGTTAAAAATAGGAATGCTGCACTGATATAAAAAAAACAAACAAACAAAAAAAAAACTTAGGCTGATAGTGATATCAGAGATTAATATTGCTGTTAAAGCTGACAACATATATTTAATGATGCCACAGGCTGTTTTGTTTTCAGTTCTTAAATAATAAAACATTGTCACAAGCAGAGTACAAATCTCTTCTGACATTGATGTTTGCTGCCCAAAATCATGAGCCATATAAAGTGTTACAAATACCATCAATTCTAAGGCTGTCAAAGTCAACGTGTTAATCCCACGTTAATTTACAATCCTTATAACACTGACACACGTTTTAAAGCGTGCTTAACACAGAGGCTTGTGTAGTTTCTGGACGCTGCCTGTGCTGCAGTTTAAACGTTATTTCCTCCCTGTTTCAGCTGTTTCTCTACGGAAAACAAACAGGAAAAAAGTCTTATTCTAACAGCCCTTCACAGGTGGTGTCCTGCTGCAACAGTCCACTCCCCATTGCTACACTTTATGCATCCCACTTAAAATCTGCTGGCTTTCTTTATTTTCCTCCCTGATGGTAAAACACAGTTATCTTGTGTGGGAGTGTATGCATAAGAGTACTTCTGGAAAAATTTTTTTTAGAGAATACAGTACCTTTATAGGTTTTTCTGTAGGATAGTGTTAATATCATTTGTCATATCTGGTATTGTTCCAGTTATAATGAACATACATTTGCATACAAGAAGTATATTTGTCCACCCCAATTCTTTTATGAATATTACAAACATAAAAAAAATATTCTGTTAAGATACATTAAGAACATTTTTAAAAATCTGCAATTAGTTTAGGATTAATTACAAGTTAACTATGGACAACATGTTGTGCAATTAGATATTTTATTCGACTGACAGCCCTTATTGACTTATAAGCCAGAACTACAATGCACTGAATAATTACTGCTAGATCATTTATCAAAGAATAAACAGATGAATTAAACACATTTTTTAAAAAGTTATTGAATTTTACTGGCAGAAAACATTGGAAGTAAAACTTTAGGACATAACCAAATAGGTAAGAACCTGTGATGCAGGATCCATTTTAAAGCCTAAAACTGAGATGATCAAATCTAAAAACAGCGTTTTTTAAAAACACTACTGTAGAAGATTTCTTTCAGCTAGATGACCAGCAGTGAGCAGCAGCAGGTGTGTGTGTAGGGGGGGGGGGGGGCAATGCTGCTTTACACTATGCTGCAGAAAACTCCAAACTTTCTCTGGCATTTCATTAAATGGTAGGGACTGTGAGGGGTCAAAGTTTAGTGGGTTTTTAAACAGTAAATTGATGGTGATTAACTCATCTGTGTTCCATACAACAATAAAAAAAGAAAGCTGTACATGACTATGTGTGAGGAAAAGCCCCCAAAAATAAAAAATAATAATCCAAACCATTTAGTTTAAGAAATGTGTATTATTTAGCTCAGTGCATGTTCCATAAAGCCCTGCGCCATCAGCTTAGTGACGGGGAGGACAGCAGCTGTCAGGCCTGGTGTCAGAGGATACGCCTGCAGAAGTATTGTTTTGGTAACACAGTGGTGGATGGAGATTATTTCAGTAAACAATATTTCCCCTTGTTCCATCTGAGCTCCAGTTACATAAAAAATATCTGTCATGAAGACATGATAAAGAGAAAAGAAGCAAACAGCAACTTCCTGACATTTTTTATTCTACTATTAAGCATTTACAGAGGATAAAAATATCAGTGTGCTGATTATTAACATCAGGGGTTAATAATTATTAGGACAAGGAAGAGAGAGTAGGTACAACTTCTACTTGATACAATTCTTAAATAGTCTTTCAGTGAAAAAAATCATACAGACCAAGAGTCATAATCAACACACGGGATGTTTTATAGTTAAATACATGCAGTTCTATGCTATTCTGGAGGACAATGATGAGTTTACTTACTCTACAGGTGACAGTGTGTGAGAGATATGTCTCACAAATGCTGTGTGATGGGTTTTTAGGGTTGAACAATACATAGTGAATATATTGTCATCACAATATCAGTGCACAAACAATATCTCAAAGGACTGTTTGCAATGCAGTATTAATGGATGATATACACGTATCATTAATTCATCCTTTGCATGACAATATCACATTAGGCCTACTGGATGCAGCCTCCCTGCAGCAGATGTCCACAAGTGACACAGATCTTAGCAACCAAGATGCTAAAGATCAAAGAATGCTGGAAGCACAGATGAGAAACAATAGTGAGCAAAATATGGATTTATCATTAGTGATATCATCAACATTTAGCAATAATATCACTGTTACAAGATTTTCTTATGCTGTGGTGTTCTGCACTTTTTCATCCTTATTATAGCTGTACAACATACTGAATGGTTATCAACATCACAATATTTGTGTGTGTGTGTGTGTGTGTGTGTGTGTGTGTGTGTGTGTGTGTGTGTGTGTGTAATAATGCAAAAGAAAACTTGGATGCAATAAATAATGGATATAATATTTCATGTATAAGGAACTCAAGCCCAGCATAGCAATAATATATTTGGCCATCTGGATGGCTCTTAAAGCCCACACTGTATGGAGATTTTAAGTGGATGAGACGTTAACACTGACAGACTGCTGGAGACTGTGTGTGAAGAAAAAAAGAGAGAGAGAGAAATTGAGATAATAGCAATCGACAGACATGGTAGTTTTCAATAAACATATTTTACTATGCAGCCCTTGTACTAATATAGACAATTACTGATCAATCACAAGAGAAATTCTCCTTTAGGGCCCTAAAAATGATTAAATAATCTAGCGCATAACAGTAAATCTGATCATTTCTCTCTCAGATATGAAGTTGGAAACAGCTGCTATTCATTCTGAAGTGATGATGTGGAAAAAGAAAAAGAAAAAAAGAAAAAAACAAAAACATACTGACATATGTTGAACTTTATTTTCTTAGGTGTGCAAAAAAAAAATTATTTTAAAGAAAAACATTTATGAGCTCTGTCTGGTAAAGGAGAAATGCTGTACTCCTTTTTTAAAGTTTCATTTTATCTGCATAAATGAATCTGTCCTCTAACCTGGAGGATTTTTCTAGATTTGTTCAATCATTTTTTCCTTTATTATAAACATATGCTGTACAGTCAGTATAACTGTCTATGTATCCATAAAGTAAAAGAATATGTTATTTATAGCAGTAAAAAGCAAACTGTATCAGCAGGTTAAAGCATAAATCTGCGACAGTAAATGCACCACAACAGAAACAACAAGCACCAATCAGTGCGTCTCTGGTGGGTCTTTGAGCACATGAACAGATATACTAAATATATAACCTTACAGATGCACATCAAAAACACCTTATCAGAACATGCTGCTCCACAGAATATGCATTTTGTTTCTTATTGTACTTAAACTATTTCCATGAATATTATTTTTTGAATTGTGTGTGGTGCATCTTCTGAAAACACGTACAGGTCTGCTCTTCACTGACAAACTCGATTTACCCACTAAGGGGTTATTACTGATTATTCTTTTTCTTCTAACATACTTCCACCTACATCTTCCTATCAGTAACTAGGAAAGGCAATAGCAATTTATTACCAGGAATGAAAACGCTGTAAGCTAAACAACTATGGTCAAACCGATCAATTTGCATAACGATGATAATGTGTCTACTAAGAGCTCATGGTCAACAGGAACTTTTAGACTCATTTACATAAAGTAATAACGTGTTCGTATAGTTTATCCATCATGGCAGCGCTAAGATATTAACTTCTGAGAGTCGTAACCAGTCTCGACTATTGGAATAAATGTATTTTCAGACTTTGAATTGTGTCTAAATGGCAAACACCGGTGTAAACGACAGCTTAGATTTGTGTGAGAAGAGCACAGGAGTGCAGGTACGAGTCGGACTAACTCCCAGAAGCTCACCTACACAACATGGGTAGAAATCCTACAGAATGAGCCTTAAATCAGTGTTTCTCATTGTGAAAAGATGCTAATGCTAGCTGACGTTAGCCTGGGATCCTGCTATGCAGCTCTGACATTTCCAGTTTTGGGAGGCCATGTTTCTCTCGGGGGCGTCAGTCAGCCTAGTTTAGCTAACCATCCAATAACTTTTAAAGTTGTTTTATAATAAAGAGGAAAAACTTTGATGTCGGCACCATTATGTTTGCGAAGCAAAGTTAAAGCATTGGTCGAGTCCTCTCAGTTCGAGCTCCAAGCTAACAGGCTAAATGCTGTATTGAGTGAGAGATTATCCTCTCCCTCAGTGACTAGCTCACTCTGATGCTAGTCCTAGTCAGCTAATGTTAGCCAACCTGTGGGGGGTTTACCACGGCGTCAGTCTGCTGCTCACTTCTGTTCTGCTCTCCTTCTAACTAACACTTTTCTAACAGACGGCCTTAAAACAGCACTTAACAGCCACCGGGATATAATCCCGACTGTAACACTGGGACCTCTTTACTCTGCGGTGTTTCCAAACAATCAGCGTAGAAAAGTTCAACTCTTACCTGTAGCAGCCATCTTGAATGCTCTCAATCTGAAGTCGAATCTGTCAAGAACTTCGGGGAAAGCGGAAAAACCACCATCATACTCTGTCCCCATTGGCTGGTTCATTTGGTCGCGTTTTTTCATTGGACGAACGCAGAGTTGGCATGTGGGAGGTGGGTGCTGTCAGTGGATTACTGACACTACTCATGTTTGAGAACAAGAAATCAAGGTACGGATATGGAATTACATTTTAAAAATAAAAAAAGTTTTCAATAATTTTGAAAAATAAACGTAGTTATTTTCCATCACTGGCCAAATACAACAAGACAAATCAAATGATAAACATATTTTATTTAGAAAAAGAATAGTACAGTCAACAAAGGATCTAACCCAGTGGGATGCCTAAATGAAATGCTCAATTTAACCGGGCAATACTAGCTCAATATATATGACAGGAAGATTTCTATAACTGATTTTCTAAACCCCACAATGGAACTGAAGAGCAGGAAGGATAATCTGTAACAACAGTGCAGCAGGGTCATTCATTCTTGTTTCTCATTTCACTGCACGCTGAGGAACTTCCTTTTCTTAGCTGTGTGTGTGTAGGGGTGATGACGCCACTCGACCTCTGCTGTGCTCTCGTTCTCCAGGGTACCCAGTTTAATCATGTACACTAAACAGGAGATAAACTCATGAGAAACCTTTACAGAAACGTCAACAAAAGCACAAAAACCCACCTAAAAACAGTTTTTAATAGGAGAAAGATACTTATTGAATATGATTTTACATTTCCCTCAAGATATGGTGCATCTTACAGATTAGGAGCAATTTAAATTTAACATACCTTAGCTTGCTTATTTAAGACATACTATAACAATATTTAGACAATATACAACATCTTACAAAAGCTTTTTAATCATCATAACTTTGCTAATTTATGTACAATGCATTGTAAAGGTATTTACACCCTTAAACTTTTTACATTTTGTCACGTTACAACCACAAACCTAAGTGTATATTATTGAGATTCAATGTCATAGATGAGCACAAACTACCATATTATTGTTAAGTGGGGAGAAATGATAGACGGTTTTCAAATAAAACTCTAAAATCTGAAGTGTGGCATGCAGTTATATTTAGCCCTCTTTACTCTAACACCCCTAAATAAAATCTAGTCCAACCAACTGGAACGCGTCTAATTTATGCTGAGAATAAATTTGACACAGTTGGACTCCATTTATTAACTAGGTGTTCTATACAGTGGATTAAAATGAGCTGAAGAAAAAGAAAAAAAAAAAACAAAAACAAAAAAAAAACAAGCCGCACTTTTCAAAATTTTTTGGGGTAAAACAAACATTGAAAACCATGTATCATTTTCTTTCCGCTTTACAATTAAAACCTACGTTGTGTTGGTCTGTCAAATAAAATAAAACCGTAATGTAGCAAAATGTGAAAAAGTTCAGGGAATATTAATTTTTTTTTGTAAGGCACCAAGTGCGAGAGAAGATTTCGCTCCAGTTTGACAATGAAACCATTTTGCTGTAGTTCCACGGCAATATGTCACATTTTATCAAGACCTCAGAAGATTTGGAGTTTTAAGGAAAGGACCAGACTGCTGAAGTATCTGCTAAACTGAAGTAAAACCCATCAGCAAGCAGTATACTGGTGCAGTGTTTGCTGTTTCAGCATCAGATCCAGCCACCAATACTTACATTTCATTTCAAACCTGGGTCCTACTTCTGTCAGATCTATGTTCTTGTGGTCGGTTTTCTTATAGGTGTGATGTCTAAATAAAAAATCATGTTAAAAATAAGCTTTGTATACATATTTATTTATTTGCTTTATTGTACTCTCCATAAGGTTCTTCCTCGCGCTGACCTGAATGAGATGAAGTCCTCCTGGTTGGCGAACGTGATGACACGCCTGCTGTCCTCTTTGGGGACAGGGAACAGATACTTCAGGATATTCGACACCTGCACAAGCACAATTAATTAGTTTTATGGACAAACAAGAGATGTAAGGCAATATCCCCAAAGCTTGTGCACTTGCACGCTCCGTGCTCACCCTTTTGCCGAGGCGTGAGGTGAAGTTGTGAAAAATGAGGTGGGGGTAGGCCTCAGACATGGTGCCTATGTTGGGAACATCGTGCCTCATCACCACGTTGTAGAGCGTGAAATAAGCTGTGGGTCCAAATGGTAGGTGGCAAACAACCAAGCCATCTGTAAAGATACAGGAACATCCAGCAGATTGATCCGATGTCAGTCATACAACAAGTCTCTCTTCACTGGATCTGGTTCCTTTCATGAAGACATACTCAGTTCAACAAGAGTTACGTATTATTACGAAGAACAACATCCCGAATACATTTAGCCTGCTAAATATGTAAAGATGATGTACAATCCTCACATCACTAAAGCTAAGACTGGCATCTGCTTCTACCTCAGTGTTGTCCTAAGTGTGGCCTGGGGGCCATTTGTGGCACTCACACTGATGTTTTTGCAACCCACGACCACAATTCAAGAAACGTACAAATCTGGCCAGACGGCACAGGCAGCATGAAATATTCACTGAGGTGAGAATTTTCAAGAAACATGCAGACAAACTAAGGTCTTGTTAAAATAAACAATGTTTGGTCCAACACAAAGAATTCACCTTTAGTTAGCCACATTTTTGCTTTCATCCTAATTTCATAGTAAACAGAACCACAAACATCCAGAGACTTCTGCTCAACAGCAGATTTCGGCACACCCATTCTTTAAACCTGACAAAATGCAGCAAGTATTTCAAAGGAACAGTGACCAGTGAATCCAGTTCCTCTAGCTGAGAAGAAAAGAGTTGACCAATAAATCAGTACATTTAGGACATTGTATGCCTTCATTTTAATAGGAAAAAGATTAAATTACCCTTGGTTGCTTCTTTAAATTATTGAGCAGTACAGTTTACTAATGGGGCATTATATGTTACATAATTTCACAGTGAAATTGTTTTTGTGTTTCAAAAAGATTTTTGGCTGTGACGGAACACGAAGTTTGAAACCAGTATTTTAGTGCTAAATAAATAAATCCATGTTTTGCCTCATGGACTTAAATTTATTTTTGTAAACTTTTTATTTCTGAAATCCCAGCCTGTAATATATTCCAAATCCAGATGGGACAGTGATGTGTTGAGGAACTTCTGGAGTAAAAAAAAAAAAAAAACATTTCAGAAAGCATTCAGGCCGATTGCTTGGTCCTAAAACGAGCAACAGCTGATCATCTTTTTGTTTCTGAATTTAAAAAAACCATCCACACCGTGCAGCTGGACTGGTCCTAAACCTGTACCCTACACACACTACCCAGTGTTCCAGTTTCATTTACAGAGCACTTTTCATCCACTTAGATCTGTCACAATAACAAATGTTGCTGGACAATAAATTGTCCCAGAATTTATTGTGATAAATTTTAATATTGTTGTTTTGAGACGATTTTCAAGTAATTTATTGACAATGTCATAATAATGCAAGTTCGCCATCTCAAAGAGTAATAAACTTTATCTTTGTACAGAACAAGCCACACTACAACTGGAAGACATTTTAAATATCCAAAATAAAACACAACAACCAAAAACAATAAATAAAAAAAGAAATTTAAAACCACACACAACCAAAATAATAAATACAATGGATTATTTTGTCTCTAAACAAAACTGCCCTTCAAAAAATATTAATCACCAGAATGGAAACTATCGAGCACATTTTAATTTATCATACGATTAACTGATTAATTGCTTATTGCAAAAGGCTTACATACACTCCAATGTAACAGCCGTGTAAACAAATATTGTATTAGTTGAAAGAGTCAAATTCATGTCTGTAATGACGACACACCACCGCTGAGGAACATCCTTCCGCCATCCAGGACTTAATATCCGACATACAGTTAAAGAGTGCATCAAGCCTTAGGTCAGCAGGTGATATGTCAAATATAACGTGTCCAATAGTTTGTTTTTAATCATTGGGTATCTTTTACCTCACTGGTCCTTTCAGAGCTGATTGGCTGAGCAGGAAAGAAAAGCTCAACAAGTCCCGCCTCCTCCTTCCAAAAACGCACCCAGTAACCCGGTCCAACGCCTCGTCATCTTTTTGTTTATTTTGGTCGGGGATCTGATCTCTTTCTGTTTTCTTTATCAGTAGAATTGCCAACCTTTGTCTCGGGTCTGGACTTCGTATGGTTTGCACCCTCTGAAGTCCTCGGCACAGTTATAAAAATGAATGTTGTGTCTACTGATGAGGTGGTCCACTGGCCAGGATCTGAACCAAGCCTTTGCACTATGAGAACACCGAGCTCCCCACCGTTACACTCTGATGGCCTAGTGCTAAACAGTTTAATCACTTTATCTGGATTGAGATTTTTAGAAGACAATTTTATAGCAAATTATTGCTAATATCAAGTTTTGGGCTCAACTGTCTGAGACATCAGAATATTTCCCTGTCATTTACAAAGCCTCAGCAGCCTCGGCTCCAGAGTTTGAATGTGTTGCAGGGTAAATAAATGATCAAACCTGATCAATTGTCAAAGGCAATAACAGCTTTTTTCTGATGTAAGGTTGGATATTAGTCTTAGACTTTGGTAACAGCTCACTTAAACATCTGTGGGGCCTATGAAATCTATTCACCCCCTTGGATGTTTTACCTTTTGATTGCTTTTGCAAATCAATCATGATAAACAAAATTAAGCTTTTTTTTATGAAAAAAATAGAAAAACCCTTTAATGTCAAAGTGAAAACTATTTTTTTACAAAATAACAAAAATATGTCACATAAAATAAGCGACTACATAAATATTCAGCCCCTTTATTTAGTAGATGTGAGCTGCAGCGATCCCCCTTGAGACATTTGGTCACACACAAGCGAGCACACAATTCAGGTCCTGCAGACCAGCAGGAAGCTGAGAGAGAGGGTGCGTTCAGGCCACAGCAGGTCAATCATTCATAACTTAAGTGCACTTGTTTAATTTCACTATTTTTAGGCAGTTACTGGGGCCACAATCAGTGGTTTCTGTCACTTTGGAGAAAAAGTTACATGTATTCATCAAGCAGAGTGTGGGTTCTCTGTTCAGCTTATGGAATATTAATTAAACCGACTGAAAATTCAATACTACTGAATATGTCATTATTGTCACTTAAATTTTTAGAAAAACTGATGGGTAAAAATAGATTATGACTGGAATTTTGTGACTCTGTCAGTCAAAATGACAAACAAAAAAATAATAGAGCAACTTCTGGTCTGTAGTGATGTGCAGTGTTTGATGTCCACCAAACTTAGCGTCTTGCCTTATGGCCAAAAAAATCCAAAGAACTTTCTTCCTCTTGACCATGGAGTCTCTTCCCACGTGCCTTTTGGCAACTCTAGTCCAGCCCTGATCTGAGTCTTCTTCAACAGTGTCTTCCTCGTCGCCTCTCTCCCATAAAGCTCTGACTGGTGAAGAACCAGGGCAACAGCTGTTGTCTCCACAGCCTCTCCATCTCAGCGTAGCCATGGTAACCTGGTCTCTCACGAGCCGCGGCCACTCAGGCTGTGAAGACGGCCTGATTTAGACAGCTTTACACACGGACCAGGTTCCTTCACGTCTTGGTGGATTTAACTGAACTCCAGGGGATGTTCCGGGCCTGAGAGATGTTTCTGCATCCGTCCCCCGACTGACACGTCTCAATCACCTTTTCTCTGGTTGGCTGGAGTGTTCTCTGGTCTTCACGCTGCGATGGGAGCCAGGAATACTGATGACCCAGTGGATGGACCTTCCAGACACAGCTGTCTTTATGCCACAATCACTGGAGACACTCACTGCACTCAGCTGACCTCCATTCACTCATTGGGGGACGACCAGCACCAACTGGCTGGACCGCTGTTGAATTAGGCCACTCACTTTAAAGGGGGTGAATATTTATTTAATCACTTCTTTTAGGGTAAATATTTTCTTAGTCTTTATTTTTGTATAAACCAGTTTCCACTTAGACATTAAAGAAATGTTTTTTTGTCAAAAAAGCCCATTTTCTTGATCATGATTGATTTGTAAAAGCAGTAAAGGGGTAAAACATCCAAGGGGGTGAATACTTTTATATTCACAGTATACATCACTTCCAGGTTTAGCGGGTTAAAACAACAGATAGCAGCGAGACGCAAAGGCTAAAGCTAATGCTAATGAATACCTGGCTGTCCTCTTGTTTCGTGTACAATGACGAGGTCTGATACGTTGTTGGCCTTGCAGGCTCGCACCAGCGCCGCCACCTCATGGTTTCCCCTGTTCATCCGCTGGGCTCCAGGAAACATTAGCTTTACCTCCTAGAGACAACATGAAAGCACGTTATTCACTCATCACCTCGGCATTTTACACTGGTCATTACATAGAAGTTACAACCATACTAAGGTCAGTCAGTCTTCTGTTGTCGATGTTTATCTCGCAACAAGAGTGTTCAGCTGGAAATGTTCTGTTTGACAGCAGAAAGTATTTTCATGCATCTGCTAGAAAATAAAAGGGCCTTGATAAGGTGTTCGAACACATTCACCTTTTACTTGTCACATTACAAACACATGTGACAGACCAACACAAACCAGCACAAGACAGGACAGACAAGTAGAAGACAAATGAAAAAGTTCTTTTAAATTATTTTATAAATAACAATCTGAAAGTGTGGTGTGGCTTTGTATTCATTCCCCTTAATCTGACAGCCCTACCTGGTATCAGCCAGCTGGCCCCCAAAGCAAATGAAACTGGTGTCAAACATTTGTGCAGGAACAATTTTTGATTGTGCAGCTATCATTTTACAGATATTAATGTTTCCAGAGGTCATCAAAGGTAAACAAGCCCCTCCACATTTACAAACTCAAACAAACTCGGCATCAGTCAACTGTGCTACAAAAATTTTAGCTGCACAAATCAGCACAAATGTAGAAAATTAATTGATATCAATTTTGATTGATTTTGTACATGTTGGGGGTAGCTTGAGCTCTGATGACCTCTGGAAACTTTTTATTAAAATTTTAAAAATAATAGTGGCACAAAAAAATTTTTGCTGGCGGGGGGTCAGCTTCACTCAGGTTCAGAAGGCAGCTAAATGATGGCGTCATTTCTTCTCGGTATAAATCCCTGTGTTCTGCTTCTGGAGGTTTGTCAGAGCAACAAGCAGCGCCATGAGGAGCGGGGTCCCAGCAGACAGGTCCGGGAGAAGTTTACAGCAGGAATGAAGCGAAACGCAGGACGATCTGGGAAGGAAACCTGTTAGCGGCTGCAGAAGACCGGAGGCTAGGGAGGAGGTTCACCTTCTAGCGAGAGCACGCAGCTACAATGGAACGTTTGGATCAAAACATATTCACCAGTTAGAATGATCGAGTCAATGTCCAGACTTAAATACAGCTGAGAATTAGTGTTTGAGATGATGTTCACAGAAACAACCTGAGCTTGAATTAGGTCAGGACTGCAACTTGTTTCAGACGAGATTCACGCTGGAGACAAGCCCCAGTAGACCTGCAGCTGGAATGCAGGGGGAGGCGGTGCTACCAAGAACTGCCTGCTGAAGGCTGAGCACTAATGCACACCACACTTTTCAGATTTCTATTTATGGCTCATTTTCCTTCAGTTTGTGATTATGCACCACTTGATGTTGGTCTATGATTCGTCACTCAATCGAATACACAGCTTGTGGCTGTCATGTGACAAAATGTGGAAAAAGTTCATGATATAAAACCACTTTTTACAGCCCCATATTAATAACTACATATTTAATCTACATTTATTTATTTAATGGCAAATCTATGAACTCACTCCTCATGGGGGGGGGGGGCGGTCAGTGTGTTCACTGACTCCTGGGTTATATGACAGTTAGTTATTTGCACTGTTGGGAAACATTAATTACCCTGACTCTGAAATAAGGCTCATCATAAAAGCGCATCTGAATCAACTGTACAGATGCTGGAGCACACAGCTTTCACCTCAGCACTGCATCATGGGAAGGAGCATGCAGAGCTGCCTGTGGCTCAGGTTTCACTACAGCAGTGAGAGGCAGGTAGACAGAGGGCTGTAAGTGATCTGAGAAGCACCACAGTTTGTTTACATGTGCTCTACATAAGCTGCCCTGTTCTCTTCTCAGCAGCCTGAACCCAGGTTCACGTTCAGCACAGCCAGATCAGACCTTGGCAAACATTTTGAGTCTGGAGCTCGGGTCTCTGGACGTCGTCACCATCACTTTCGGATCTTCCACTCCGGCCCATTTGTACTCGTCATCCATGTGAGAGCTGACACCTGAACGTAAAACAACTGATGGTTAAAGGAACTGAGAGGGACATACAGAGAACACCCAGCCACGTTAAAGCCACACTTGCCTTCTGCCCCCTCATCATCGTACTCCGCTAGTTTCTGCAGCCCCAGGGCTTCTTTGCGGACCTCGGGTGGAAGGGGAGAGTTTTCTGTGGTCAAGAACAAATAAGTGTATGTTAAAGGGGGATTTGTGGTTGGACAACTTCGAAAGCTAACCACTCATGCAAAATGCACGAGGAAAAGGCAATCTAGCTGCCGTGCTGACTCACTGTCGAGTGCATCCTTTAGTTTCAGTTTCTTCTCCTCTATCGTTCGCAGCCGGTCCTCCTGGGCCTTTCTGTACAGGTACTCCCGCCTCAGCCTCACCTCTCGACGAAGCTACCGCATCATCACACGGAAACACAAACAGAGGTTCTCAGACTTTCAAAGTCCCAGCTATCGAGTTCCACCATGACGCCATTTAAAACAGCAGTATGACAACCTTTACATTTTTCCACTATGTTTTATTATAAAACAAGTAAAAATAAATAAATAAATAAATAAACTCATTGGTTTTTATTCATCAGCACTGCATGTTTTGTGAAGGTTGAATAAGAATTTTGTATTTTTTTCACCATTTATATCATACATGGTCATAATTCAACAAAATTTGTCAGTGCAACAAAAATAAACTGATTTGCCATGGTTTAAGCTGGGGATACACTGTATCTCAATTACCATCGTTACTGGCCGATGTTTTTTAACAGGTCTGTATCCTATACGTAAAAGGAGTCATGTGGTATTAGTCTGGTCACGTGACAATGAGCTGATGCTGTGCAGGATTGGGAGGTGTTTAACTGAAGCAGAGCAGCAATGTCAGAGGTGGGGTCATTTCTGGTCTAAAGGGTCAAGAGAAAAACACACACACACATATATATATATATATATATATATATATAAATATATATATATATATATATATATATATATATATATATATATATATATATAGCAGCCATAAAAGCAATACTAATATCACCCCAAATTTTCATATTCGTGCAGCCCTCGTTTAAGTACATGTGTACCAAATTATTTGTTTACAGGAACAAAACGGAAGCAGGAAGAGGCGAAATGGCAACAGAACGTATTGAAGACATGACTTGTTTAGAGGTAAACTGACTCTGGAGCCCAAGATCAAATATGGCTGCCAAGTGTTCAGAAACTGTCAGTCGCTGCAGTAATAAACTTGAATTGGTTTTAATTCACTCATCATTCATGGCGATGTAAAACTTCTGTTGGTGAGAGTGTTTCTAATGTTTGAATGCATAAAATTCAGAGAAATACATTAATGTTGCCCTGTAATTCTAGTTGTCGTTACCTCAATCAGTGATCACAGTTAAAGGTGTTTTCGTCAGAGCCAAGTTCTCACACAGAAGCTAAATAGGACTCAACTGAAATGGCGCTCAGTGACTGGTCTATGAGGCTGCTAGTGTTGATCAGATTTACACACAGACCGTCCGACAACGATTACTTGAAGCCAGTCCAAGTACCATCAGTGGTACTGGCTCCACAGCAGGGGGACCTCTGGTTTAGAAGGTAGACAACAGCTGGCATTAATTAAATTCCACAATTTTCCAGACTGCACAGGTACCCTGAGTATTAGCGAACTAAAACCACTTTCATTATTTACACCGAGTGAGCTCACGACTTGGTGAAGACTAGTTACTATAGCTTTGAGCAGAAATGCAGCAGAAGACTGGGCCTCGTTCCCAGGTGGACAGGGCAGGAGGCGGTGGGGACCCTGAAGCAGATCTATCAGAGTTTTCGGGGGAAAGCAGCAACATAGAAAAAGAGACAGAGGCTGTGGTAAAAAGAGGAAAACACGGAGCAACAAGCAGAAAACTTTCAGACCACGGAATGGTGAGAACAAATCACAGAATATGAGAAGAAACCCAGGAAAAGGTAGAAGCAGAGACGGGATGATACAAGCAGCACTCCTGCTTAGTTCCTTCCCTGTTTTAACCGAGGCTGTTTAATTCCCCAGGTCATATTACAGACCTGCGGCGGACGTTTAAATGTTGAGCTCCAGCCCCTTTAAAACCTCTGGACCCTCGCTGTGCTTGTGGAGAGCTTTACCCTACTGCTGGCTCCTTTCCCTGCCTCGAGGCTCTGCAGACCCGGGGACAACAAGGCTGCCACTTCCCAAAGCTCAAACTGCGGCACGTTCCTAATAAAATCCATGTTGTTTTTAACTCACCATGATGCCGGCTGCTAGCTTCCAGGCTATACAAACTCACGTGGGAAAAGAAAAGCTAGCAAACAACAACTCCCGTCATTCGCTGTAGAAACAGCCAATCAAAACCGTCGGTACTGACTGGCTAGCTTTTCAAAATAATAGTCTTAAATGAGAACGCAGGAAAAACAACAACAAAAAAAACTACAGTATGGCGTTAACCTGTAGGGAGGCTGCTATCTATGGAACGTGTCAAAGAAAGGCGAAATGTTCACATGTATATGACCCCGCTGGCGTTCCATAGCTGTTGTTCTCCCAAGGGACGTTTCCTAGGGGGTTTCCACATGTGGCTCTGGGGTCACATGTGGCCCTTTAGAGCCTCCAGAGTGGCTCAATTAAAAAAAAAAAACAAACAAACAAACAAAAAAAAAAAAAACCCACAACTTAAATAATAAATAAATTGTTTTAAGGATACAGGTAAGCAGTCTTTTAAATGGGTATTTCAGCTATAGACAAATTTAATTGAGCTGGACTGGGGCCAAACATGTCCCTCTGGATTACAAAGGTTGCTGTAATCCCTGTAACTGCTGCCCTAGTAGGACATTTATACACACACACACACACACACACACACACACACACACACACACACACACACACACACACATATATGTATGTATGTATGTATGTCATCAGGAGGTCATTTACAGTTATTTTGATCAGAGGTCCTAATCTGTCATATTTCACAGGACCCTTACCCAAACGGTATCTGAACTAAAACAGCCTATATAATTCGAGTTTTTCCTCTCCATTGTCGCTACGTGCATGTTTGGTATGAAGGACTGCTATAAAGTCAACGACACAACGCAAGCAATTGTCTACGGTTGCTACGTGCTCGTCCAGGAGGCGTGAATGCTGCAAGTCAGTGACTCCCTGCAATCTGCTGGATTTCCTTAGATAGAAACTTTTTGAACTACTTTAAATAATTGAGCTTCTGTACTGTTTTGATAACTAGGATCAATTGGAATGTGTGTATGATTGAACTGAAATGATTTTTTTCAAGTGCCTCGAGACGACATTTGTCATGAATTGGCGCCATATAAATAAACTGAATTGAAATTGAATTCTAATCCAAAATTTTCAGTAATGTGTATGTAATTAAATTCAACCAACATAAATCATTGTAGATATATTTATCTTAATAATTCATGAAAATATGTCAGCTTCATAGAGAAATAAACTGAAACAGAAAAATTTAAGTATATACAGAACAAAATGGTTTGTTTAGATGAACAAACAGAGGTTGGATGACACTTAATAGCAAACATGCATGAAGTGAGGCCAGAATTGATAAAGGGGTGAACCGACCTGGAACCTATGTGGGCCAGTGCCAGAACCGTAATAGGAATAAATGAGCTTAAAAATGGTGCAAACAATTCAATTCAATTTCAGTTCAGATTATATTTGTAGTGACAATTCACAACAACTGTCTTGAGGAATTTTACAAACAAGTAATTTCAATTCAATCACACATACATTCTAATTAATTCTGTCCAACGGTGCTTTAAGATCAGTTCATCATTCAGATTAGTTTGAAAAGTTTTCTATCTTGGAAACCCAGCAGATTGCATCTTGTCATTGACTTGCAGAATTCACTCCTCCTGGACGAACACGTAGCGACAGCAGACAATCAATTGTGTTGTGTCGTTAACTTTACAGTAATCCCCCCCTGCAGTTTGCTTATCACCGTGGAGTTGGAGGTGAAGACGCCATCATACACCTGCTTCAACAAACCCACTGTCACCTGGACAAAGCAGGCAGCACTGTGAGGATCATGTTCTTTGATTTCTTCAGGGCATTTAACACAGTTCAGCCTGATCTGCTTCGTCTGAAACTCCAGAGGACACAGGTGGAGGCCTCGACAATCACCTGGATCCATGACTGCCTGACAAACAGACCACAGTTTGTGAGACTGAAGGACTGTGTGTCTAACCAGGTGGTCAGCAGCACAGGAGCACCGCAGGGGACTGTACTCTCACCATTCCTTTTCACTCTGTACACTTCAGACTTCCAGCACAAGCCAGACTCCTGTCATCTACAGAAACACTCAGATGACTCTGCAGTTGTTGGGTGGATCAGAGATGGACAAGAACCTGAGTACAGAGAGCTGGTGGACCTCTTTGTGGCATGGTGTGGAAACAATCATCTCATCTTGAATGTGAACAAAACAAAGGAGATGATTGTAGATTTCAGGAGAAACAGGGTCAGATCAAACCCTGTTTCCATCATGGGAGAAGAAGTGGAGGTGGTTGAGGAACATAAATACCTCGGTGTTCATCTAGACAGCAGACTGGACTGGAGACTCAACAGTGAAGCGTCTACAAGAAGGAACAGAGCAGACTGGACTTCTTGAGGAAGCTAAGTTGTTGAGAGCGTCATCTCCTCTGCCATCATCTGTTGGGGCAGCAGCATCAGAGCCAGGGACCTAAAAGAGGCTCAACAACCTGATAAAGAAGCTGGTTCTGTTCTGGGGACGACTGTGGAACCTCTGGAGATGATGATGCAAAGAAGGATTTTACATAAAATCAAGAAAATTATGGACAACCCTGAACATCCTCTTCATGAGACTGTCATTGGAAAACAGTCTCTTCAGTCAGAGGCTTCTTCAGACTGGTTGTAAAACGGACCGCTACAGGAGATCTTTCCTGCCCACAGCCATCAGCGTCTGTAATAACTCGACTAAATGAGTTACATCAACATTTAATTTCCCTTTGGGATCAGTAAAGTATTTTGGAATTGAATTTGAATTCCTCATAGCGAGCATGCATGTAGCGACAGTGGGGAGGAAAAACTCCCCTTTAACAGGAAGAAACCTCCAGCAGAACCAGAACCTGGCTCACTGCAAGCAGCCATCTGCTGCAACCGACTGGGGGTTTGAGAAGACAGAGCAGAATGCACAAGAAAAAGAGATGAACTAATGAAGGTTTATTTTCATGAAAGTAAAAAGTTAATAGCAGAAGAAGAACGATTAGTTGATGGTGGCATTATCTCAGATGATACCCTCCTCCAGGAAGGCATCACAGCCAAACAGAACGCCAGACCAAGTGCAGCTTCTGTGGAGAGAAAAATAACTGAGAGAAAACAAAAGGTTAACAGTTGAAATAACAGCAAATAATGCTAATTGGACAGTAGTAGAAGAAGAAAGGGAGAAAAAGTGATTGGTTTGTCCTCCAGTAGCTTAAGCCTATGGCAGCAGAGAGAGCTCAGGATAACCTGAGCCAGTCTAAGTATAAGCTTCATACAAAAGGAACGTTTTAAGCCGAGTCTAGAAAGTAGACAGGGTGTCTGCCTCACGGACTAAAACTGGGAGCTGAATCTAAAGTCGAGGAGCCTGAGAACTAAAGGATCTGCCTCCCAATATACTTTTAGAAATTCTAGGAGCCACCAGTAAAGGTGCAGTCTGAGAGCGAAGTGCTCTGTTAGGAACATCTGGACCAATCAGATCTCTGATGGATGATGGAGCAGAAAAGATTTTTTAAAAAGTTTAAAATACAAAACCTTCTGAGGCTTGAAGTTGAGTTGCAGTAATCATCCAATCAGCACATAGATAGGAGCCTCTGTGTGGTTAGACATTTCCTGATGTTTGGTCACCTATTTTAAACGCCCTCTTCCGGTAAACACTGCCTTTCTATTTTATTCGATGTAAGTGTGACTTGGGTCGGTGGTTGGACTATGCATTCTTTTATCCTGATATTTCTTTTGGCTGTAGGTGAGTGTCCAAACAGAAGTAATACTCATTTCAATCTCAATCAGAAGAAATTATGCTAGTTTGATTGTCGAGCTTCATGCATCTTTTCTGACTGAAACAGCTTGAAAATGTATATAAAAATTTCTTTTTTCATAACATCTATAGTAGTTATTTTGTTCTCCAGACCAGTTTCTTCACTTTTAGGTAAATAAAGGTTTAGTGGAGTGCATTCTAACATTTTTACAGCATGGTTAAGATGTGTTCTTTTTGTATATTTTAAAATGTCTGGGCAGGTGAGAATGACGCAGTGTTTTGGCAGCGGCTCACATGTCCCTACGAACCAAAGCACCAGAACCTGCTCCGGGTCTGGTGCCGGCAGAGCTCCGCAGAGTGCTGTACGGGCCTCACCTTCAGCAACAGCTCCCATTCAGCTGATGGAGGCAAACTGAGGGTGACCCAGGACAAGAACTCCTTCACTGTGGAGGTGCTGGAGCCAAGCCACAGAATGGGGGGGGGGGTTTACTGGTGTGGTCTACTGAGCAAAAATGACACCATCATCAAGCTGGCTGAAGGCTATTTTCATAGCTGTAAGTAAAAACAGATGCTTAACAGCCAGTGAAGGCTTATCTACTGCTGGATCTTTTTTAACTGCTGTGAGCAATGACATGCTGGAAGATGGCTTCCTGATGGGAGACTGGTATCTGTGGGCTGTATAATCGTTTTACAGGGATGTTAACGTTTGTGTATCTGAACCTCTGAGTACTTAAAACATAGAACTTCTCAGCACGTCCAAAGCTCTAAATTCTGCTATACTCCTCAAGATGGATAAAGACTAATACTTTATTCGTCTCTGTGGGGAAACTGATTTGTGGAAGAAAACTAATGCAGGCATATCTCATCCACCGCAGAGTATCTTACAGTCACCCAAGCAACAACAAAAGATATAAGAATAAATCAGAAGTACACACAGACCAACTAAGCACGCTCTCATTTATACCGCATACGTACATATCACGTAAACAGACACTGAGATTACCGTCGCTCAGATAGTAGGAGTTTGAAGCAATGACCAAGGGGGTGGGTTCTGGCAATTATATTTTTTTACCTTTTTAACCACACGCTTCTTTTAAATACTAGTACATCTCAAAAAATAAGAATACTGCATAAAAGTGCAAGATTTCTTGCCAGTCATCACAGAAAGTGAAACAGACATTTTATAGAGATTCATTACACATAGAGTAAAACATTTCCAGCTTTTATTTGTTGCAATTTTAATGATTATTGCTTGCAGGTAAAGAAAACCCAAAATTCAGTGTCTCAGAAGATCAGAATATCACCTTAGACCAATCAAAAACAGAACAACAGCAATGCAACGTGTAGCCCAAGTCTAGCATTCGTCTGTGTGCGGTGGCTCTTCTGGAAGGGATTTTGTTTGACAATCCTCTCAAGGCTGTGGTTCTCCCTGTTGCTGGTGCACCTTTTCCTACCACACTTCTTCCTTTCACTCAGTTTTCTGTTAAGATGCTTGGATACCGACCTCTGTGAACAACCAGCTTCTTCAGTAATGACCTTTGGTGGCTTCCCCTCCCTGTGAAGGGTGTCAGTGAGGATGGTGATCTGTCCAGTCAGCAGTCGTCCCCATGATTGTGTCCTACTGACCCAGAGTGAGAGACCGTTTACAGGCTCAGAAAACCTTCGCAGGTGTTTTGAGTTAATTAGCTAATTCGGGAGTGATACAATGAGTTTCCGTTAATAATCTTTTTCATAGTATTCTCATTTTCTGAGACACAAAATTTTGGGTTTTCATTATCTGTAACCATAATCATCAAAATGTAAAGAAACAAAGGCTTGGAATATATCACTCAATGTGTGATGAATCTATGTAATTCATGAGTTTCACTTTCTGAGATGACGAGCAAGAGATGTGTAAAAGTGCACTTTTACGTAATATTCACATTTTTTGAGATGTACTAGTAGTCTCCTTACTGGGTGTTGCAGTTCTTAACAATTTCCTTGCTGTTGTCAGTGTTTTCCTGATAGCGTTTTTCTGAGCCACAGATGCATTTCCAAACCAGCAAATGATACAGAAGGATAAAACACTTTCAATAAAAGCACAATAAAACACATCAAGAATTTTGCTACAAATCTTAATCTTTTAACACTTTATGAAAACGTTAAACCCCAAGGTGCTATACAAAGGAACATCTTTCAATAGCAATCCGCCGATGCAATAACATTACCATGAAAATAAAATAGCGAACAGTGTTAAAATCAATTTCGAAATGGTAGGATCAAAAAAGCAGTAAAACAAGGGATCAAAATTAAGGAAAAAAATTGATTTCAGGGAACTGTTTGGACACCCTGGAACAGTTTTATGACATCTAAGCTTGATTCCAGAAATGCAGTGTGTGAGATGAAGAAGGGGACTGGCAGTAACACCAGAGGAGCCAAGCAGCAGCAGCAGCTACTGGCTGAAACAGCAGTCACTCACCAGACATGACACACACCTGATTCAAACAGTAAACTCTTCCCTCTCATCAGGTGTTTTCCCCCAGGCTTTAAAAACAGCAGTTATCAAACCACTGTTTAAAAAGAACAATCTGGACAAATCACTATAGCAGAATTACAGGCCAATCTCGAACCTTCCAGTCATCAGCAAAATTATTGAAAAATCTGTGTTTCAGCAGTTAAACAGCTGCTTAACAATGACAAACGACTTTGATGTCTCTCAGTCCGGTTTCTGTGCTCACCACAGCACTGAGACCGCTTCTCGTCAAAGTGTTTAATGACATCCACACAAATACAGACTGTGGAAGAACCACAGTGTTGGTTCTGTTGGACCTCAGCGCAGCATTTGACTCTGTTGGCCATGATATGTTATTGAAGCGACTGGAGAGCTGGGGCGGACTCTCTGGTACAGTACTCAGTTGGTTCGAATCCTACCTAAAGAGCAGGGATTTCTTTGTGTCAATAGGCAACTTCTCATCGGACAAGACAAAAGTACCCCAAGTACCCCAAGGTTCAATCCTGGGACCCCTCCTATTTAATATCTACATGCTCCCACAAGCTCAGATTATAACCAGTAATACGATTAGTTACCATAACTACGCAGATGATACACAGCTCTACATCACGATGTCACCAGGTTACTCCAAACTCATCCGAGCACAGAACAGATGCTTAGAACGAATCAGTGTGTCAATGTGCCAGAAGTTTCTCCAACTGAACAGAAATAAAACTGAAGTTATTATCTTTGGACCTAAAGAGGAACGATTTAGAGTCAGTGCGCAGCTTCAGTTATTACAGCTAGAAACCAGTGATCAGGCCCGAAATCTGGTTGTAGTGATGGACTCAGACATGAACCTTCAGAGACACATAAAGACAGTTACAAAGTCAGCCTTCTATCACCTGAAGAACATTTCCAGGATTGAAGGACTAATGTCTCAACACAATCTAGAGAAACTCATCCATGCATTTATCTTTAGTCGCATTGATTACTGCAATGGTGTCTTCACAGGTCTGCCTAAAAAAAATCGATCAGACAGCTGCATCTGATCTAGAACGCTGCTGCTGGTGTTCTCACTAAAACCAGGAAGATAGAGCACATCAGCCCAGTTCTAAAGTCCTTCCACTGGCTCCCTGGAGCTCAGAGAACAGACTTTAAAATACTTCTGTTAGTTTATAAATCACTGAACGGCTCAGCACCAAAATACATTACAAACCTGTTGTCATTGTATCAACCTTCCAGACCACTCAGGTGTTCTGGTTCTGATCTGCTCTGCATCCCCAGAACCAGAACCAAACATGGAGAAGCAGCCTTCAGTTTTTATGCTCCACAAATCTGGAACAAACTTCTAGAAAACTGCAAAACAGCCGAAACACTGAGTTCCTTTAAATCAAGGCTGAAAACCCACCTGTTCAGAGCTGCCTTTGATTAGTAGTCTGGACCATAAATCTGCAAACAAATCCGGGTGAGATGAGCTTGGTTCTCCAAAGGGTGGAAGTTTGAGTGTAAATCAGTTAGATGAAGTGAATCATTGATCAATGTTTTTGCCAATGATTTTGGTGATTTTCATGTGTGTTTGCTGGATAATTTTCATGTCTACTTGATTGATGTTTTTATGATGTGAAGCACTTTGAACTGCCTTGCTGCTGAAATGTGTTGTACAAATAAACTTACCTTCACGACATGGATCCCAGAGTGTTTCAAATTGGACCATAGCAACAGTTCATTAAGAGCCTTACTTGAGAGCTCAGAGGGAATATGGACTCCAACTGTGGTGAACATGAACTACAAACCTGACTCCATTACATCACTTCTACGAGGAGGAAGGGGCCAGAACTCCCACAGAAAAGCAACAAACTGGTAGAAGGAAACTTAAAAACTCTGATTTAAGACCTAAAAGTGATTCAACCAAATACTGATGAAATGTATGTAAACTTCTGAATTTGTTATTTGTGGCCCTGGTTTGAGTTTGTAGTTGATGTCTTTAGAAGCTGCTTCAACATTTTATAATAACGTTCTTTCCTCATGATGCCATCTTTTACATGAATTGCACGCCGGTCCCTCCTGGATCAAAACATCCTCACAACATGATGCTGCCACCACCATACTTCACAAATGAAAGATGTTCTGAGGCCTGCAAGCTTCCCCCTTCTTCCTCCACATGTAACGATGGTTGTTATGGCCAACCTCTTGGTTCCATCAGACCACAGGCATCCAGAATGTGTCTGCAACCTCTAATCTGGCTTTTTATTTTGCTTATAAAACAATAACAATCCTCTCTTAGTAGTTTTTAAAACAGGTAACTGAAAACAGAAACAAATTATTTTGTCAGACCTAAACTTTGAAGCTCTGCCAAAGTAAGACCCTGACATACAGCAACTGTGGCTGATTCCTGCCCTCTTTTTTTTTTTTTTTTTTTTTAATTAAAGATGCTTAAAGTTAATTAAAATCGTGAAATAGCTAGTGAGTGTTATTACATTTCACATGACCATTGACGATGTCCATTTTATTTGTCCTCTCCACAGCCTCTGGTGCTGTTATCTGGAGTTTCACTCGCTGGATTATGCTGCCTCTGCTGCCCATAGCGACCATATTTGCTTGTGTCTGCACCACAAGTAAGTGGTTCCTGTTTTCATTCATTTATTTCACCAGCAGTCAGATGTTCAAAACTCATTTAGCATTTATCAGCTTACCGTCTGTTGTCCTTAAAAACATTCAGATTGCAAAAGCAGAAAATGTCAGCTGTGAATGGTAGCGCATCAGAAGCAGAATCACTGCTGCACAGCTCTCTACCTTGAACATGGTCAAATGCTGAGCTACCATTAAGATGATGCACTTCCAATAACTGCAGCTGTCTTAAGTTGTAGTGATGGACTTTCGTTTCATTACAAGTATCCATTGATGGATCCCAGTGAAGCAGTCTCTCATTTAGTTGTATGCAATTTGCTTTCCAATGAAATAAATGAATTTGACTGGATAAAGTTTTTCTCTTCACAGTGAAAAGAAGCCAGTGCAGTAAGGTAAGGCACTGCTCATTTCTCACTGACAATAACTCCTCTCAGAATCCTAAAATCAACTCGTTTTCTCTTTTCCTCCCACAGAAACATGAGCCTCATGAGGACGTAGCCGCGGGCGGAGCTCTTACTGACCCGGTCTATGAAGGTCCAGATTGTCTGAATGAGTGGGAGTCATCAGGGATTTAACTTCATCACCAGAGGCGCTGGGGCTCAGATCTCCATCCCATTTTCATTTTCTAACACCACAAATTCTCTTTTATGAAGAAATAAGTTTGCATTTATTGGACAAACCAAACACAGGCAAACTCACACACAGTGTAAAGATGGAACATGTCATGGGGTGAAAAATAAATGAAGAATTTCATCCCAAAATGATCTGGATAAACAGCCACCTGAAACCATCTTTTCTGAAGTGCATATCATTCTGAGGAATGCTATTACTTTCGTAAACAGAACACAACATAAACTATCGGGGTTTCAGTGGGACCGTTTCCACAAGGGTGTCTGTGATTTTGGAATGAAACTCCTCATATATATATATAATTATATATATATATATTTACTTTATACATTCTTTCTTGCTGTACATTTAAGTCTCATGCTTTGCTTGAAACTTTTATCAGCATTTATCCTCAAACGAGATGAAAAAAGCACACAGTATTCAGGATAATGCTGCATAGTGTCAACTTTGGAATAAAACATTTCTTTGTAAACCAGCAGATTGAAGCCATTCTGTGTGTGTGTGTGTGTGTGTGTGGGAGGGGGGGGGATAAAGAACTGAAATCTGTCAGATGTAAAAACACATCAGTTGTGGATGCAACACATTTGCTCCGTCGATGACAAGCAGGTGAGCCGAGGCTTTCAGACAAAATGACACCATGTGGAGGTTTCCACACGTCGTCGCGGTGTTCGCTTCCTCTCCTTAAAAAGCAGATGAAGTAAACAGCTGACTGTGTTACAGGTGAAAGCTCAGAAAAGTGAACAAGCTGTGAGCCATACAGAGACAACCTGGACACAAACAGAAACCATAACATTTAGCAACAAAACACAAGCAATAAATAAAGGACAAAACAGAAAAAAACAGATATGATACAGTTACAAAGTCATTTTCATATCAATCCTTTACAACCAAAGACAACAAATGTAAAGATTCACCCCAACCTGATGACAGGCTTTAAGGATGCAACACATCCGGGGACATCTGAAATCAGACTGAGCGGCATCGTTTACAGTAAGAACACTTGAAACAGTTCATGGAGACAGCTGCACATCATTCCCTTGGTGGAGACCTTGGTTAAGGCAAACGCAGAGAACAACGGAGGAATAAAACACACATGTAACCTCATCCGGTGTTTGGACTCAACATACTATTAATGAGCTTTTTTCAGTCATGTATGTTGTTCATCTTCACTTAACAGATTATTCTTTTTCTGACCATGATGGTGCGATTAGTTTACTGCTCTTAGTCTACCAACCTGCTTCTGGTGTGAGGAAAGTTGGGTAATCATCAAATGACCACAATCAGCACAGAGAGCCCACAGACAACTGAAGGAGCTTCATTTATGAAAAAAAAAAAAAAAAAAAAAAAAAAAGATTGTTTTTTTTTTTTTTTTAATAGATTTGCCCATTTCTGGAGACCATTAGTAGTGATGAAAGAACAGTTTAGTGGAGACAAAGACAGCAAAGTGTCAAATGAGAAGCTTTCTCTGAAGCACCCAGCTGAGGGTTAATCATTAAACCTTTTCCCACTGAAACTAACAAGCAGGAATAAAAAGAATGGAAAGGACACTATGGAGTCTTCAAGGAGTCAGTCGTCACTGAGCATGCTCACAACCACAACACCAGCCACACAAACATTCAGAGGAAATCATGATCCTATTTACAGCAGCTCATTGGGAGTGGATCACCAGAGTATCAAAGCAAAGGAATCGGGTCAAAGTACAAAGAGCTCGCCTGTGTTCACACCAGTCATTCCATTTCATCTCGAGATTCATTACAGTACATGTGACTCCTCCTGGGGTTTCTTATTGGTTGGAGAGAACTGACAGCTGGAGTAAGAATGGGGACCAACCAGGAAGCAGAACCCTTGGTATCCTGCTGGAGTTGGTGGTTTTGGGTGGAGGGCATGGCTTGTAATGCTGTTTTATGCATACACAACTTAACCTTTGTTGTTTTGCTTTGTTTAAACAGACCATACACCTTGCTGTTCTCTGGTGACTCAAACATACAGCAGCTTTTATAGCTCTTCATAATCACCATCGTCTCTTTTGATCAAGCCAGCACCTCCACCCAGAAAGTCCTCCAGTTCGTCCACCTCTGTTTTCTTGGATCGAGATTTCTTCTTCTTTTTCTCCTTGTCGTCTCCTGCTGCAGCTTCATCTTTTTCCTTTTTCTTGTGTTTGTGTTTTTTCTTGCTCTTCTCGTCCTCCTGTATACAAGGCATGACATTCACTAAAAACAGTCTTTAAATATTAAAATGACAACACTCTAATCCTTATTTTTTTTTTTTTTAAATTTCCCCAACCATAATTCCACAGTAGACAAGCCGGTAGCTTTAGAAAGTAGTTTCATCTACTTTGACTGATAAATAAAGAACAGCACCATCAGCATAATGTTGGATACTAAAAACAGAACAACTAAGGCTGAAAAATGTGGAGGACATGTCATGAATATGTAAAATACAAAGCATATTGTCTTTAGTCATCTACAAATTAGCCAGAACTGCAAAGCAGATATGACAACATTAATTATGTATTTATGTTTTGTTTAAAAACCAGATTCTTTTACTGTTCTTCTTATACTGTGTTGTTTTCTAAAAAGATTTTTATTCTGGGTGTGGATGCTATGCAGCTGTTACGCAACCATAGCAACATGGGGTTGTTTTTAACAGCGAGAAGCTCAATGAAATCACAAAACCTCAAATTATACCTGAACTACAGCCACAGATCCCAGATGTGGTGAGGAGGAGGCGGTGTGGATGTAGATCAGGAGCAAAGAGGAGACAGAGAAGAAGGAATGTTTCACCACCCCTTTCATCGATCATAATGGAGGACCTGAGATCTCTGGCTTCTGGTGCTCACACGGAACCAGCCAAAGCAAGCAGCACAGTGTGGATTACCCTCTGTAATTTCTCTGCTGCCTTTAACACATCTCAGCCTGTTTCATTATGTCAGAAACTCCAGAAGACAGGTGGAAACCTCAGCATTACCTGCTGGGTTATAAAGACTACCTGAGAAACAGAGCACAGGTTGTGATGCTGCAGGGCCATTTGTCTGAGCAGGTGGTGGGTAGCACAGGAGCACCGCAGCATATGGTCTCCAAACAATCATGTCACTTTAAATGTGAGCTAAACAAAGGAGATGGTTGGAGATATCAGGCGATACAGGAATATGTCAAACACCATTTCCATCATGGGAAAAGAAGTGGAGGCGGTGAAGGAGTAGAAAGATCTCAGTGCTCAAAATTAGACAACAGACTGGAGACTCAAGATCAAAGCTGTCCACAAGAAGGGACAGAGGAGACTGCAATTCTTGGGGAAGCGCAGGTCCTTCAGTGTTTGATGCTGCAGATCTTCTAAAAGTCTGTGGTGGAGAATGAAATCTCTTCTGCCATCATCTGCTCATCCTATAACGTGTACTTTTGATTCTGTCTGTATTCATTTTTGGAAACAGAAGCACAGTGATCAAGACAACTTTCAGACTATAAAGGGTTATGGTATTGTGTCTGTTGGGGTAGCAGTATCAGAGCCAGTGAACCTTCTGTTCGGGGGACTTTTCTTCTGTTCAAAGGAGGATAGCTCAGAAAATTCAAAACATAATGGACAACAACAGAGTGTCTTCAGTCAGAGGCTTCATCAGATCTGCTATATTACAGCCCACAGCCCAGCTTTAAAGTATTTTTCACTAAATTAAATTAAGTTAAAACAAGAGCTGTCTGTATGTGTTGGAGTGCCACCTGAATTAAATATCTGGCAATTATTGTGATTTCATACCAGCCCCAGAGCGACAATAATTTTAGTCACACAATATTCACAGCTGCTAATGTGGACAATCACAGGTACAGCTGAATGTGTGAGGAGAACTGGGGCTCAGATATATATTAGATAAACAACACCAGTACCTCCTTGCTTTTCTTCTTCTTTTTCTTCTTCTCTTTGGATAGCTTGCTTTCTTTTTCTAGAAGAGGACAACACACAGATCAGAAGTGGTTATTAGATGATAGATGAAGTACATCTGAGGTCAAAAACATGTTTTATAGAATAGCACTGTTTGCGTCTGGTCCAAACATGTGTCCCAGTAACATTTTAGTTCAGGTACTAAATAAGGCTGCAATTAACAATTATTTTAGTTACTGATTAATCGATTATTCTGAAAATTAATGGGATTAAAAAAAAACAAACAAACAAACAAAAAAAAAACCTGTCACATTCTGCAGATTTTTCATTTAAGCCTTTTTAATCCAATATTAGCAATACATTATAGTATGCAAATAAACAAATTCAATTCCTTTTTTAAATAAGAAAATCAACATTTTATTGCCTAAAATGCAATACCAGCATTCCTTTAGTGAATGTTTGATCATTTGTAGCAAAGGATGAATCTGCAGCTAAAAAAAAATCTTTCTAACAACGTGAAAAGCTCCACCCTTTCTGCTCGACTTGACATCTGTACAGTGTAGCAGTGTAGGACTGATCTGGTGATTATTTTTGGATTAAAGGAGCAGTATTATGTGTTTTCCAGGCACAGTGTCATCTTATAGCACAGTCTAGTAATTATGTTACCTTCAGTTGTTATAAAAATACGGTACATATATCAAATATGATGTAAAAGAAATTGGACTTCATAATGTAACGCCTTGAAATTGGACCTCTTTCTTTTGCTCTTTCTAAAACTCCACCTTTAGCCAACATTGCTCCTCTATTAACCCTGTAACAACATTTTTATCAGCGTTTCACTGAGAAGTAGCTCATATAATGAGCTCAACAGATGCGCAGTTCCACCAGGTGTTTGCTAATTGCTGCTGGCGAGCATGAAGGAGCTGAGTGGGGGAGTCGTCGGGGAGGGGGGCTCTGTGAGGTGGAAGCTCGGAAGCTCGGAAGCTTGGAAACTGCAGCTCTGAGCAAGAGCTGCACTCCAAAGGTGGAAATGTATCCATCCAGGCGTCTTGCACAGCTGAATGGTTTCCACAGGAGATTAAAGGATTTCTCAAACATGCATGAAAGAATCAAGGCAATAATCCAGGTATATTTTTGATGAGGGACTAAGATAATTGTCATGTTATTCCCTCTAGGATGTTGTGATGTTGTTTTGTGACTGTTATGGTCTAAAATTACTGATTTTGCGGCACCTTTTTCAAAAAGCTGCGGCCATAGTTGCGAATTTCTTTAAGCTTTATTTTTGCCATAACGTGCTCTTACAAGAAAGTTGAAATTGCTGTAACTTCTTAAAATAGCACCCTACGAAAGTTATTGTACCTGATGAATTAAGTATATATAAAAAGTGACCTTTATTTAGGGACGCACTTCGCTACCATTTGCTTCAGTCCATCCACTAGGCAGCAGCTCGGGGAGGAGGTCCAATAAAAGAAAAGCTGTCTTATTCCATGCATCTCCCCAGTCAGTTTAAAACCCGGACATTTTAATCAATCAGTGAAATTCTCCCGGATGCCCCGGGAAACACATTAAAAGTGGACATGGAAGAGGACATTGGTCAGATTTGTGGAAAGGTTGCAATGACTGGTGAAAATTGCAAGTCCGCGCAAAAATTGCAAATAAGTGAATTTATGTTAACAGTTGCATTCGCAACTTTCTGGAGGGACTGATTATAACAGGATGTAAGGCTCAAAAAAGTTGATTTTAATTAATACTGCCTTTTAAGCGATTAATAATTGGAGAGTAAAAAGGTGCTTAGTAGGAGATCTCTTTTTTTCTTTTTTACAAAATCTGAACCAGGTGAAGCCAAAACTGCCACTTCAGGAGTTCTGGGTAGAACAGATTTAAAGATAAAGAAAGGGTTTTTTATTTTAAATGCAAAATGTATACATTTCTTGTCCAGTTTTGGCTTAATTATTGCTCTGACTGTGTTGTTCTTTAAACAAATGGCCGTCTTTTTGATCTGTGTACTCCAGCTAAAGATTAATCGATTGCTAAACTAGTTGGTGATTATTTTAATAATCAAATCATCACAAATAATCCAACTAATCATTTCAACCCGAGTACTGAATGCGTCTCCAGAGTCATTTGGCGCGACCACTTGAAATACATGCACTGCTTATCCATATTTCAATAGCTGTCTACCACTTTCTGTCACTGACACGCCACACGTTTTTCTTTGTTCACAAAGATATATGAGCTCACATCTCACTGCGTGCTCAACACGGACCTCTGAAAGCACGACTGTAGGCAAGGTATAGTTGCGGTTCACGTTGAACTCGCGCGAGAAGGGCAAGCAGTGTGGCTTTTATTCTTGACACCTACACTGGTGCAGTATTCTGCCAATACAGGTGAACCTGCTGTGTAAGAGCACCTTCCAAATCATCCAGTTTGAAAGGTGATGCGCACAATTGGCACCAAGGTGCAAAACTTCAGAGATGCAGGACCAGACACCGCAGCACGCAAGGCCAATGTGCAGGGCGTGGACAGTGGGATAGGTGCGCACACCCAGGCCTCGCGCCTCAAGTGTAAAACCGTCTTTGCAAACGCTGTTACTGATGTACAAAAAAACCCCTATTCAAATTAAATAAACAAGCAATGCTTATCCTGGCAGGGAGGAAGGTAAGGCCTGGTAGCCCACCATGCTTATAATACACTGGGGGAAACCCTGGTCAAGGCTTATTTTAAGTGATTAGTACTGGAGTCTCTAAAGAAGCTCAACTACCAATCAGTGTTGTTCATCCAGTTATTTGCTAGCCTCTTTCACAGCTTGTTATCTGGTACCTGGCTTGGATAACTCTATTACACAATCCTCACATTATGTTAACCTAATAATTCTGTGCTGAAATGTTGTTAGCTGTCTGGAAGAAACATGGCTCAATCAAGATGACAACGGTCACAGCGACACCAAGTTTATGGAGCGGAAGAACAGCCTTTTCTGTGAATGTGTCATACATGTCACTGCTGAGTGGGTCAAGTGCTACATAATCACTAATGCAGACAATCAGATTGTACTGGTTATAATAGCAAGGACTGTACTGAAGTATTGGAACTGGCACTCTGTCATTAAGTGGTTATTCCTAAACAGCATGTGTTGGTATCAGGGACAAAGAAATCTTGATGAGGACACCCTTAATCAAAAATGTCCAAGAAATGGAATCATTCTGTCAGCTGTCGCCTCACCCTTTAACCCTCTGCAGATACTAAGCAACTGAAAAAATATCAGTAGCTATGTTTCCATCAATGTTTTTCATGTGAATTAGAAAAGGTTGATGGAAATGGCAAAATTCAAAATAATTTCCTCAATTTTGAAAAAATGTTTTTATGCTTGCTTTAGGTGAGTTTTGGGTTTTCTAAAATAAAGTCACTGTGCTACAGGGGAGATGGAAACACTTGCTGAATACGTTCTGATGTAGCCAACGGATGGGAGCATTTACCAGAGGCACCAAACTTGGAAAAACTTCAAAGTCCAAACCTCCAGCATGGAGGATGGGAGCTCCGCTGCTCCCATCCTCCGTGCTGAAAAAAATAACTGATAAAATGACAACGAAAAAAAAAAAAAAAAAAAAAAAAAAAAAATGCACAAAGTTAGCACCTGACTTGCCTTCCTGGTCGTCACTGCTGTCCTTTGACGCTTGAGGCTCTTCTTGGATTCCCAGGCCAAAGAGGTCCGTATCATCCTTGGGTTTGAAGGAAATCACAGTGGGCTTCAGTGGTACCAAAACCTTAGATACATGCACATCCTCATCAGAGAGGTCGGACAGAAGCTCATCTCTGACTGGAAAGGTGTCCTGGGCAAAAACAAATCAGTCAAATGTGAGTGAAAGAAACAACTAACAGAGAGATGTGAGTGTTGTGTAGCTAAAGTGTATTCAATGACCCCAGGCGAGGTAATACTGTATATGGATGATAACAAACTGCATTGCTAAATGGCTTTCATAGTCCTACAGGCCTACTCATATCCCCTTTGTGTGAATGTGTGAATGAATGGGTGAATGACTGAATGTAGTGTGAAGTGCTTCAGGGTCCTCTAGACTTGACAAAGCACTATGTAAGCCCAGGTCATTTACCATTTAGCTTTTGTATTTAAAGTTCCTTTTACTGCATTATATTTAGTAATGCAGAGAAATCACCTGGTCAGAAACTCCAACACCCAATGTTTTTCTGGTCAGTGAACACATCATACTTCTGTGCTAACAGGTCTCAACATCACCCTCTGGTGTGATGCTGTCCCTGAGGAAAGAAAACTCTAACCATAACCCTCTTTATTTTATTTTATGAATTTATCAATATGAACACTGCATGTTAATGGACATGCTAAACTACCAGACTGTAACTAAAGACAATTTATGTGTGTAATTTCTATGATTAGACTGATGATCACATCAGGGCAGTCTCTGGGGTTCACTGTCCCCTATCTGGGATGCCCACCACCCATTATGGTACTCCTCAATCAGATTATGTGAATTTGCTTTTGTTCACCTTTGAAATTTTTGGGGTGTCTGATGCTTCAGACTCAAAATCAGGGTCATCCATAACAAAAGAGAGCATCTGCTGGGCCACGGGTGCCTCGGGGTCTGTATCAGAGTCCTCTGCTCTGGGTGTGCTTCCCTTTTTCCTGCCTTGTTGTTGAGCAGGCAGATCGGCAGCTGGAGTAAGAGTTAGGGAGATTGGTGCTGTGCTCTGGACTTTGAGCTCTGGAGCTTGAGAAGTCACCTTTGGTTTTGTGAGCTGAATAATTGGCCTGAAAAAAGGAGGATAGGTGAAATTCTGTTACTTCAAACAAAAAATTAAATATATTTATTTCTTATCTGTTCTGAGCTGGTTGACTTCTAATCCAGATGTCCTAGTCCTATCTGTATGATTGTTCTGCAGAAATGGTTATTTCCATGTTTTATCTACATCAACAGGAGCCACCATGGCTGCATGCATTTAAGCATTGACAAATAATCCACAGTTCCTGTTGTGTGTTTCCAAATCAACTCTTCAGGAGATTTTACACAAGATGCATTTGGGGGCCATGCTGAACTTCTGCCAAAACCCTCCAGGGACAAAGAGGCCAAGCTAAGCAGTGTTCCTGAAATGCTAAACTGCTGTTTGTGGTGTATTTGGTTCAGCTCTGCTAACAAACACTTCTGTTTTTGAATAAACTGTGTGGTTGAATTCTGATTTCTGTGGAGTTAATGAAAAAAAAAACTTACGCTTTCAGATCAGGTTCACTGTCCAAGTCCTGGTCCTGTGTGACTGTGGGGGCAACCTGTTCAACCTCCTCCTCATCACTGGTCAGAGAGATGTCTTTACTGTGGGGCAGAGTTTTAACCTGGGGTAGACTGGGTTCGGTGTCATCAGGATCGAGCTCATCCTGGAAGCCAGAAACCATTGGGTTTCCTCGGTTTTCTCCATCACTGTGTTACAACAACAAGAGAAATCTTCTTTCACATGTCACAAGCAGTGATCACAGTCAAGGAAGATGGGGCCTAGGCAGACATGTTGAAACCAATCGATCCAGACACTAGTGTTTCAGGGCTCTAGACTAACTTTTTGCAGTGGTGCGCCTAAAGTTTTTCTTGGGCGCACCAGCACAAAAGTTTGGTGCACCCAAGTTTTCGACCACATCGTATTATTTAACATTGCAGTTTTACGGTTCACTTTTAAAATCACTGTCAAATCAAGGTAATATTGACATGTAAATGATTAATTTAATAAACATAAACTTCTTAATTTGAAGTGGAATTACTGAAAAAGTGTTTGAAAAGCTTCTATGAGCTGAAATTTAAACATCTCAAGATAAATTATACAAAAGAAAATCTAAATTAGAAGACATTTTAAGGGATAAACATTTGATGAACTTGTCAGACAAAACATTTCATGATGTTAAAGCCATTTTTCTTATGAAATATTATTTCTGACTTGAAATTAGTGAAGGGAAGTTTTTCTTGTGCAGCATTAAACTATGTTACTACTGATGATGTTTGCTGCCATGCAATATGTTTTATAGATGCATTGTGCTTTTTCAGTGTTTCAATACAAAATGTATAAGAACCAGTTGCAAATGCACCACTGCCAGTGTCGTGCCAAAGTAGTTTTCCCCGACAGAATTTGTTTCCCGGCGTCAGGAGCAAAAACGCAGGACCTGCCTCTACCTGCCTCATTTCCTACCTACTTCTTGATCAATGACTTTAAATCTAGATCTGCCAGAAGTAGGAATACTTCTGGGGATAACTTCGTTCTGTTTTTATTTGACTAAGTTTTGTTTTTATTATGATTCATTCATGGGTCTATCTAGCTAAAAAAAAAAAAAAAAAAAATTAGTGTTTTTTTTTTTTCCAGCAGATAAAATTTGGTGACATGAAGCAATCAGAACCAATAGGAATTTTTATGGGATATCTTGAAACGAACCCCAAGCCGTCTACTCGTTATGAGCGACGTATGTTGAGGATAAATATTTATAAATCGAGTTTACAGAGACGTGATTGTCCTCTTAGGCGAACATTCTTGGTTTGTTGGGTAAAACATCAGTATTTTCACGTCTGCTTGGTTGGAGGCGAACTCCACTGGACCGCGCTCCCGACGCAGGGACATGAATGACTGCCTCGGGTAACCTACCTACCGAACACTCTTTACAGTAAATACGGTGCATTGTGTTTTCGGCTTTGTTGGATCTTAGCGACTGAACTTTCCTGGTCGAGCTGCTGCCTTTGAAACGTAAACATCCCCCCCGTGTAATTTAACTCCAGTGGCTCTGGCTCGGAGTCGATCATGTGGCTCGTTATCTGATACCGTTTCTGAACCACAGTTCTACGTAACCTGGGATGTTGATGGCTCCGTCTCAGAGCTTGGGGAATGATTTTTCAGACGACTCAGACCTTAACTTTTCTATAGTTCCTCTCCTCAGCCGCGCTGCATCCGTTGTATACCTGACGAGCCTAGCCTTCCCTACCCACCTCTGACTGCAGGATACAGACATGGACATGTAGATGGATGGCTGCATCACAGCCAATCGGAGGGAGGGGTGTCCTGCCTTTTACTTTCATTGATTGGCTTAGACTGCGCTATATACCTAATCTGTGTCTGTTCTGAACCTTAGGGAGACTTTCAGTGTTATTCATTATGGTTGTGGAGATATATATCTTTTTTTACCTCCCAAGGACTGGTTGCACCGGTGCCACCTGAGATTTTTTCTAGGTACACTATTGAGAAATCTGGTCGCACTCAAGAGCCCTGTGTTTGTTTATCACATTGTATGTATGTCAGGGACAAGTTATAGTGTTAATGGATCTCATTGAATTGCATAGGATCATTCTTTGCTTTAATACACTGCCTTAACTCAGACTGTGTTAAACCAAAACTAATAGTGATAAGCTCTGTGTTTTAACTCTGGGATAAAGTGCTGTTTTGCACTAATTTTTACTGCAAATGCTTCTTTAATACATTCGACAGCTGGCAGTATGTGAAGATCTGTACACAACTCTAGCAGGCAGAGCAGAGATTATCAATGATACAACAGATCCCCTGACCCCCAACACCGCACCAAGACACATGTGAGGGGAAAATGAAGGGAACTGTACTTGAACATAAAGAAATGTCTCCAGAGCCAGCGCCCACGCAGCAGAGATGCACCAAGAAATCACATGGTGCCTGGATTCACTCTATCCGGGTCAGTCATAAACTCAAACATCCAGTGTTTTCAATCAGTGAACACACCACACCAAAGCAATACCAGGTTATCATAACAACAGTCTGCAGTGTTGCTGCTATGAGAGAAAAAAAGTAATGTTGGCATTTTCAGGAGACTGGTTTTTGTAATCATTAATATGATGCAAAAAACAGCTTAAAATGTCAAAGCTGGAATCATTTGGTTTTGTTGTAGCTGAACGTTAAAAACTGTTTTACATCAGCTGCTCTGACACACATGGTGTGACATCCCCTCTGCTCCAAGTAGAAATAATGAATCACAGCAGGAAAACTAGACAAAAATGTTTTGAGTGCTGTAGCGCTGCAATAATGAATCAATAAACTTGATAAAAATTGACTTAAAATTACTGGCCACAAATTTCATGATCGATTTGTTGTGTCATGCGATTTATGCCCCACTCACCATGTTGCAGGGCCAAACAAAAAAACTCAACCTACCTACAGAGGGAGTTGAATGGATCGAGGCGGAAGCGGTGTTTTCAAAGGCAATTTGGTCAATTCTAGAAATGACCGACACAGAAAACAATTTGACCAGAGTCCTCAAAAGTGCGGGAGAGCTTCACAAAGCTAAAAAAAAAAAAAAAAAAAAAAAAAAAAAAAAAAAAAAAGGCGTAATATACAAAAGTGATTTGACATGGCATGGAAACGGAAACATGTTGGGAGTGATTGTTGAGGATGAAGGGAGTTCAGTGTTTCTCCTACCATTATCCAAGAGGGGCGCCCCGCCTCACCAACGAGGTTTCTTTTTTTGGCGTCCAGGTTTATAGCTGATGCATTGAACTGAGCGCAAGTGTACAAAAGTTGAACGAAAATACGCGCTTCTACTCTGTCACAGATGCTCACATGCGCTGCGTCAGGTGCGCTCGCACGTGGGTGAACACACTTCCGGAGAGACAGCAAGACAGCAATTCATGGCAGTGGCAGGTAGTAATGGCACTTCCGGTGGCAGTGTAGTAGTGGCAGCTGCCACTAGGGTGTCAGATCAGCTCCCACATCTTAATTAATTTGTTTTGCCCGATTCATTGATTAATAAAAAAAAAAAATAAATAAATAAAAATAATCAACCGATTAATTGATGATTAAAATAATTGATAGTTACAGCCCGAGAATGTTGTTCTTAAACCTTTTTATATTATAGTTCTTAAAGTGAAGCTGGAATCTGCAGGTCAAAGAAATCTTTCAGGGGCATTTCCACTAAACCAGTTCCATGGCCTTACTGGTGCTAGTACTGACTTAGCACCAGTTCTTAGTGTTTTCACTGTCCAAGTTCTAGCTGTTAACTAAGGACCATGGGAAAGAATCGCTGACGCCAGGAGCAGGCTCATGGAGAGCAGCAGGCAATCAAAACATTATCAACACTGTGCTTAAAACTGCGGAGGCTAGTTACATTTTTGGTCAATCAATTAGAGAACACAGCAGAAAAAAAGAACACCAACAAGAAAAAGTCAGGTTAGCATTAGAATAAAACAAACTGAAACTCTCATCTTCCTGAAATTTATATTGAAACCATCAGTCAGAGTTTAATTAGATCACCAACACTGAGCTGTGCTCACAACTGCTTATTTCCCCTGAATCCTTAAACACCATTTCTTAGTTCCTTAACACGATTGGTCTTTGAATATCTCCAGGTGATGTTAATAAATTATGCTCTAAAGCTTGTCTTTAGCTCTTATTTTCCAGCTGCTGGAGCTTTGAAAGATGAGAATCGTTGACAAGCACCACTTGTTTAAAACAGCATTAATAAATGAAGGTGGTGTGACCTGCTTTCACCAGTATGAGCACAAAACATTACAGGCTTTAATAAAAGACAGTATCATCTCAAGGCACTTCATAAACAAACAGAAACAACTAAATAAGTGGGTTAGAAGATAGGAGTCACCTGCCCTTCAAAGATCACAGGACATACATAACATTTCACTAAAATCTTTACTGGACTGGGTTTACTTCACACAGCACTGGATTGAAGAAAAGCCTGTGTTTTAATAAAATCCAGGAATGAATGAATGAATATATATATATATATATATATATATATATATATATATATATATATATATATATATATATATATACCAACTTTACAACCAGTAAAACATTTTTCAGCACTTATTCAATAAGCATAACAAAAAGGCGTAGGGTTCTGAGACTAACATGATGAGACAAGCCGTCAGGAAATCATCACACAGGAAATAAGTTCAGAGCTGCTGCTGAACTTTACTGATGCCTTAACAGAAAGAAATCTGTCTGAGTTTATCGGTGATCTTCAAATTTAACAAATGTAAGTATACAAGAACTCATTTATTCTATTTGGCATCAAGATATTAAGTACTAACAAGTAGATGATGCTCTGGAGTTCATTTTCTTTTATACAAGTTTCTCAGAAGCAACAATTTTTCATCCAAGACAACCAAGGTGCTCTTGATCTTTCACACAGTCAGTTAAACTGACATAAACCAGTAGGATAAACCATCGATATACGTTACTGGATTGGACAGCACCTATTAGCTTCTATAGCTAGTGATGCGCACCTGCAGGTGTCATCATTATCCATTGAGTCATGTTCACAAAACCACACTGTTCTAATGCAGGATGAGCATCAATCTGTCACAAAAATGATCGGAACACAGTTATTTCTTGTCCAATTTCTATAAAATATGGCTTAAATTAAAGCTGAAATACATACAGATGTTTTGATACATAAAATTTATATTCTCTCTTGATCTAAATCTATGAACAGTTTGGTTTCTGTCAGTTCTGTCAAGATGCAAGAGAAAACTAAACAAATTTCTATTTTATACTGGACAATATCATTTTACACAATTGCAGCTGTAGGAGACCTAGTTTCTTACAATTTAGCAAATTATAGCTCCCATACTTCATGAAATATTTCATCCTATTTCATGATTGTTATAAATATCGCCTCGTTCAATGAACAAACAAGGTAATTAGTCCAGTTTTTGTCGTTTATTAAACTTTTAGAAATTACAGTGGCTGCAGTACGCCACAACAAAGTGAAAATAATGGCGAAAAATAGGTTAAGAACAACCCAAAACCACTTTTATTTTTCTTCATACCCACTCTCTCTCGGCTCGTGGACCCGTCGCCATGGCAACCACGATAGCTGACAGAGCAAAGATTACGTTCAAGTGTATCACCCAAACACAAGCATTTCCCACACAGAAAGTACATAAAACTCCCCAAACAGAATATTTAATCTGTTATAGTTTTGTGTTTTCAATCTTTATGCATACTTTGCATTTATTAAGTGGGCGCGTGAACACCAGTGGTTGTTGATGAGCTGCTAACACCCACTCTACTGACGACCTATAGGAGAGTAGGTGTGTGGGTCGCCTTACTTTAGTGTTGATGGAACTGAAACACACCGAACTACGCAGCAGATATACACGTTAAGGTGTCAAAGTCAAGCTAGCATGACTGATCTACTTCCCACATCCTCACTATTATTTTTAGTGAAAAATAAGTTTTTCTTACCTGTGAAATGTGATACCCTTGGATCTTATCTTGTGGTGACAATTAATAGCAAAACATTGCATCCTTTTGTTAGATTCTTTGTGTGATTTTGTCATTTTCCCGACCACTGATATTCCCAACTCAATGCATAGCAATGGCACATGTGTGGCACACGATGGTCACGTGATATCCAATCCAGTAATATATATCAGTAGGATAAACATTTAGCTTTGCTACAAAGTGTTTCCAAGTGAGCTTCTCACCTGTCGCTGTCCGCAGCTGAAGCTGGGGCAGGTTGGGGCACCTTACTCTTTGAGGGAACACTGTCTTCCAGGAAACTCTTGTCCAGTCTTTCATCTGGCACAAAATCATCCACACTCTGCACTTTTGAAGGACACACGGGGGCAGGAGGGTCCTCTGAGGAAGACATCGGGACAAGTCTGAGTCAAAATCAAGAACATCAGCTCCATTCCCAATAATCCCAGTGTTCAAAGACTCCCATCACAGCATGTAATTAGGTCCTAAACGCAACGCGCAATCTTTACAGGAACTCTGTAGATTATAACCTTTTACAGAAGTAGATCTAAAACTTCATGTTGCAAGAGGAACACATTCACAAACAGATGTGGTGCCTTGAAAAATTATTCAGATCGCTTAAACTTTGACTAATTTTGCCATATTTTTATGTATTAAACCAAAACCAAGTAGTTAATAAGAGCAAAAAGCCACAACAGCAGAGATCTGTTGCTCAAGTGGAAAAAAAAATCTGTCAACTCCACAACTCTGGCATTTATGGATGAGGAGGAAGAAGAAACCACGGCTGTCCTGTTTGCATCAAATCATGTCCAGGATGCAGCAGTACTGTGGAACAAAGTGGCCTGGTCTGAAAAAAATATAGGGGACATGATTACTTATGTAAGGCATGATGAGTGAGATGCAATAAATCTCAGTGTTTTGAAAAAAACAAAACAAAACAAAAAAAACAACACAAAACTACAAAAACTTTCTTTAAAAAATGATTCCATAAAGACAGTCTTATTAGTTCAGGTCTTATTGTCATGAAATGCCTAAAACGTTCAGTTGCTTCCTGGAACTTTTCAACTCTTGTATAAGTATTTATATTTTTTAAGGTGAATTTAGATTGCTGGCTCCAGCTCCAGCTTCAGGGAGTGTGTTGTTTTCAGAGTGAAGCTCTATTTAGAGCTCTGATTATCACCAGTGATCGTGAATATGCTGTTCTTGAATAATTATGACTTATTAGAACACATCAGGTCCATGACGTTATTTGTGGGAAACCACGGAGAAATCAATGTTACAGCCCAAGGGTCTGATCTAACAAGATTCCAAATACATAGCGCGAAATTGGTTGTGCAAAAAATGAATGTTTCATACGAGCCCGTAAAGGAAGTTTGGGGGCTGGTTTTATCTCCAGGGTCCCTTGGTGGTTTTCTGCTCTCTGGTGGCTGTTGATAGTCATTACTGTTTGTTAAATAACATGGCACAATATTGAAGTTTTATCATGGTGTTTTGCATTTTGGTTTTATTGCATAAATATTGTCTGCACTAATCTGTCCCATGCAGACATCTTTTACCTGCACAACATGTGGAACACGCAGCAGACAAATATAACCTGCAGCACCTTCTCTGGCCTTTAAACCCAGGGCATCCAGACATAACGATGATGTGCCATAACGTCAGGTTGTGCTGGAATTATTAGATTGTCCTGCAGCTGAAAATTGGCATTGCTGGATGATTATTTGTCATCTATTTTATTGATTATTATTATTATTTTTTTGGTAGTTTTCCAAATATTTGACCAGCAGTGTTTTCCGTCATTGTGTCTATGCCACCTTCTTGGCATCGCTGTGTCGGACGCATTTTGCACTTGCAAAAAGCAGGTGAGTAATTACTTAATAGTACGTAAACGAGCATATCTGAACCATGCTTTGATCACGTATGTCACGCTGTGTATCGATATTTGTACCACATGCTGAAAAGTTACTGCTTTACAAAGAAACTGTACAAATTTGTTGCCATAGCTCACATTTAGTGTTTTGGACCCAGCTTGACGCATTAATCTTTGATTTAACCATTAAGCATACGATGCAATGATGACAAAAACCTTCATACAGACGAACACGTGGTAGTTATAGAATCGATCAATGCTGCATTCAGATGCTCATGAGGTCGGCCGCTGGCATTTATTCATCTTTTACATTTCTCCAGACTCTGTTTGGGTTTTGGAAATGGAATAAACTCTTTACCGCCCTCTAAATGCTCTGAGTAAAGCGTGTCTTCATTGAATGTTCCCCACTGACAATGTTAAACCATATTTTCTGATTATTTTTCACCAAATCTCCATGACCGCAGCGCATTCCTAATGATAAACTCCGACAACCTTGCCGGAGGTTCAGTTCCTCCTGGTGGGGGGTGGGGGAGGGGGTTTCACTTCAGGACAATCGGTCAGCTGCTGACAAACCCACTGGACTGATTGACAGGTGGTGTCATGTCAATTATAAGAAGGCCTAAACTGCTGTTAAGTTTTTCCATTGATTATTGAAATGAGAATAAATCATATTGATATGAAGTTTTTAAATAAAATGTCAATAAAAACAGATAAAATAGATACTCCTTTTACATCACTTTATCTTTTTAGATATGTCCATCTCATTTACTATAAACATGTAAAATATTAAAATTTAAACATAACATAATATACAGGTACATCTCAACAAATTAGAAAATGGTGAAAATCTTCAATATTTTTTGTTACTCATTTTCAGAAATAGATAAACAAATGTGCAAGAGAGAATGCCAAACCCTTTCCTTTCCTCCCCCACTTCCTCTTAGATAAGATGGAATCCAGATTAAAAATAAGGTTTCATGTAAATGTGATAAAAGCTCGGCTGACCATTTGATCTTAATACTCCTAGAATAACCACTAGATCCTTCCTTACTACAGACACTTTCATTCTCATCAGCAGACGTAGATTATTCTTTGTTGTGTATCTTTAGCTTGATTAATTCTGTTTATTACTTATTATTTCTAATCAGTAATGTGTGCAAATGTATATTAGTTTGATTATTAAATCCCCATTTTAATCCAACTAGTAGATAAATGTGATTTTTCTCAGTCTTTGGATGATGTGCTCTGATCATTTACCTGAAACACATTAAATTTATAGGTTTATAATAATTGATTATTCAATGGCAGAGAAAAACAATCCACATCATATTGCTAAATAGACGTGTTAATTAATGAGACTGATATCCTTATTATTAGGGCAGTTTATTATTATTATTATTATTATTATTATTATTATTATTATTATCATTATTTTCATCTGTGCCTCCATCACTGAGCATTTGCTGTCATCAGAGTGAGTCTAACTAGATAAATATTACATTTGCTTGAAATGCAGGTTCATAATGGAATATTTTAGCCAGCAATTATTGCACTCCAAACAGTCCTTTGTGATATGAATATTGCACACACTGATACTGCAGTGACAATATATTCGTGATATAATGTGCAGCCCTATTTATTATACAGTAGTATAACTTAATATAGTGCTAATAAATGTACTAAATCAAAGTGATGGCAGGAAAAATAAAACATTCATGTTTAATACGTTGCATGTCCTTTAATGGGAGCTATTGCGAGATGTGTGTGATTCTTAGCCATCATTATCTCTGATGATGCTTTGCCGCACCTTGACTGCTGCATGTTTCAGGGGGCTTCCTCCTGTCGATCTGCTCAGTCCTTAGAAGTACTTGCTGTCCTGGTCTCCTCTGTCCAGAGCAGATTATTGCAGATTTCTGCAAGGTTCAAACTCTAATCTGGCTGTTCTGTGTTTTTAGGCTTGCTAGTAGTTTGCATCTTTCTTTACAATAACAATAACTTACATGGTGGGTTTATCCTGTACATTTTTTCCGTAGTCATTGACTTCTTTTGATGGAGTTTACAACAAAAAGTTTAATTTCCAGGTGGATTTATAAAGTCATATTCACTAATTAGAGTATGAGTTTGTTTGTCAGATTAACAGTACCTTTAAAAAAATAACTTTAAGCAGGTATTAAACATACTTTTCATTAAGTACTCATTTCTATATCAAAAATGTTGTTAATTGGTCTGATATAATATTTTAGTATTAAATGTCATGTTCAACATCCCCTGGATCAAGGAAAGGCTTGAAAACATTAGTCTGTGTGAAATTAAGCTATATAATGTGTTTCACTTCGTGATGGAGTTACTGAAATAGGTGAACTTTTCAATAAAATTTTAATTTTTGATTAAAAAATTAAAATTTTAAAACAATACTCAGGTATTACTGTGTACCTGAGGATTATTCAAACAAATTTTGGTGAGGTCAGTGCCGCCTGTTGCAGCCAAGAGTGTCAGTGACAACAGGCTTTAATCAATAAACTATTTCCTGGAGTCCGATTTAACTGAATTAGTGCACCAGGTGAGTTCCATGTTTATTTGCTATATGGCCAATCACAGTATAAACACAAATATGGTTCCACAAACACACTTTTTTATAACTTTCATAAATGACTTGGAAATCACCACCTTAAGTCACACCACAATGTTCCCAGCTTTTCCCCCAGAACACACTGCTTTATCGAAGCAAAAGTGGGATAAACTATAGAGTCAATTATTTTCATTAATTGTCATCTTATATCATCAACCATTCTAGTTAACTGGGTGAGGAAAATAGGAGTCAACTTTATGTCAGCTGTCAGGCTGAATCTTCTGTTTATTACTAGTATTTGTCAGTATAAGGTTTCACAGGTCCATCCAGCCTTGTCAGTTCGAACTTGTCTGTACGAGGTTTAAGCAGGGCCAGTCCAGGAATGATCCATTGCTGTAGTGAGGAGTGGTTGAGTAGAGCATAAATGCTGAATAACCCAGACCTTGAAAACTTTACTTGGTTTGACAGAACTCACCTGGGGCAGAAACAGGTGCCTCAGCAGCAGGAGATGAACCAAACCAGCGGGAGATGAAACTGCGTTTCTGGGGGCCTGACCCCCCAGACGCAGCCGATGGTTGCTGGTGTTCGGGTGACTGGGGCGGAGGTTTCATCTCAGCCGTGGGGGACATCGCCCCACTAACCACTGCTGTGGGGGGTGCAGGGGAGGACGCAGATACAGATGGAGACTGAGGAAGCATCTGGGAGGGTACCGGAGGCTGTGGAGTGCTGGGGCTGGAGCTGCCTGTGGAAGCACCGCTGGGGGGGACGATGGGAGACTGGGAGCCGGAGGAGGGGCTCTGACCGTTGGCTGGACCAGGGGAAGCGTAGCCCTTACTGCGGGACTCCAGGTTCTCCAAGAAACTGGAAAGTTCATAGAAAAATTTCATTGACTTGCCTTAAAAAAAGAAAAGAAGGCAACTTAGGTATGTGCTGTCTGTCTGACGGACAACGTTTAAATGCTTAAAGCTGCAGTATGTAACTTATGAAAAATACGTTATTTACATATTTGTTAAAATTATCATCATGCCATGACAGAATAATATAAGACAGATAATCTGTGAAAAAAAAAAAAAAAATCAAGCTTCTCTGCCTTCTCCCAGTACTAACTGCAGAAATACGCCACTCAGTCAGAAACAACCAATCAGAGCCAGGAGGAGGGTCTTAGCCTGAGCTTTGTTGAGCTGGTTCAACTCAACATAGCTAATGCTAAGGCTAGTTAGCATGGCCACTGATGACGGCAGACGAACAGTTTTTCTGGAACGGTGAGTTGTTTCTCCACCATCAGCACATTTAGCAGCGCGAACACCAGGGTGACTGACAGCGCTAAGACCTTCCTCCTGGCTCTGACTGATTGTTTTAGGTTGGGAGTGGTGCAAAGTTACATACTGCAGCTTTAACATGAAATTATTAATTATTAAAAAGTCCACCAATAGATCTAGTATCTATTACTAAAAAATTTTAAGCCTACATCTACGATATTTCTCTTTTCTGTTTCCAAAACAGACAAAAGAAAACTCACTTGAACTTTCCAAGACCCAAAGATCTGCATTCATCTAAACAACATTGAAAGCAACAGCATTTTCCATATTCCAGGTACATGTGGAACAACAGTGGATGAGAACAGCTGCACTGTGTTATCAGCCATAGAAGCATTCAAAAAGTGTCAGGACCACTTCTGTGCTCTATTGTCTACCCCAACCCTTACAGCAGAAACAGCTCCCCCTAGTGGCTCCTCAACACAATCAGAAAGGGAAAAAAATGACAGTACATCTCATAGTTCTGATCCTCTGTCTCCTGTTGGACAGTGAGCTCCTCCAGGGTGGCGTCCATGTCCAGCTGGTTGGTCTCCAGTTGCCTCAGGAGGGTCTCTCTCTGCACACACACACACACACACACACACACACACACACACATTTATATAAAAGTAAGTGAGAGGAAACACAGCGACAGAAAGAACACTTATAAAGCTGAATACTCTGGAACTAATAATCGCAGGGTAAATGGTGATACAAGCTAACCTGCAGCTGGAGGAAGGGGATGTTGAAGAACCTGTGCAGATACTTCAAGCCAAATCCATTCTTCATCGAAGACTCAGCATAGTGGATGTAGGATGATCCCATTGGTCTGCGAAAGACAAGTAATATTCATCCACTAAAGCTTAGAGTTCATTCACACTCACTTATTCTCACATCTGTATGCTGCAGAAAATGTTGCTAAAAAATGCTGGGTTTTGGGCTGAGGTGGGGCAGACTTAAGCAACAAGCAGCTGGGTCTCTGATACCTCCCCCACCTTAGACATACATATACACTATCATAACATTTCACCTTAACACAGACACAGATTCACACACCAGGGACAAAGATGGAGGCGGGGGGTGGCATGGCCTTCTTTTGCTCCTGGCTCTGCACCCACACTGGCCCCACTACTGGTGTAGTGGTGCTTGTTTGGGGGGCATGTCATGGTGGGTTCCTGGCTAGGCTAAGCTTGAGCTGGGCCCTGGCAGAGGTTCCACAGTCCTGACCTCCTTGGGGCAGCGACTGAGCTTCTCCAGATCTCCCTTTTGAAGAGTAAAGCTGACCAGGAGCATGTAGGCATGGTGTTCCAGGTCAACATGTAGCGTGACAGGATACGCAGGGAAAACAGACTGTTGTCATTTACCTGTTTAATCCTGCAATAAAGTCTCTTATATCATCTGGGAGAATGACACGATGTTCCCCCATGTCTCTGTGGTTTCCAAGGACACACACCGGCACGTGGGTGGGTACTTTAGGCAGTTCTCTCAGGATGTAATTGAATGTCCTGAAATGTACAGAATCACACTTTAACATTATTCTGCAGATGAGACAAAAACGGAACAGCTATTGGGAAGAGGGAAAAGCTAAGATGACCTGAGAGACAATAAGTTTGGGACTGAAGGTAATGTCAGCTTGACTTTGTTTGAACGAGATCCAGCAGCCTGTAGATGCAAAATATAGGAAATACTGCCCTTTATACTTTGATTCTTGAATTTTTATTCAAATATTACAATTTAATTGAGTAATTTAATTATTTCAACCAAATTTGCCTCATATTCTTAAAGAAACTCAAGTTGTGAGGAACTGAAGACATTGTTTGATGAATCAGCAATATAGAACCTAAAGCTGCAGTAAGAGGAAAACCTCAAACTGTGACTTTTTTCTTTTTGTTTGAGAAAATATGTATAATATTCTAAGAATTATTAAAGAGTTAGAGCAATACACTTTCTATGTTAAAAACTTCTTCTTTATTTCAATACTTTTCTTTCTTTTCTCGACTATTAGGGAAGCAGACTGACCGAAATCTTTGTTGTTGAGATTTTTTATATATATATATATATATATATATATATATATATATATATATATATATATATATATAGAAAGAAAGAAAGAAAGAAAGAAACCCTGCACCATGTATTTAGGCACGGTGGAGAGCTCAGGGTTCCCAGACTCCGTAAGAGAGGCTAACAAGACAGAAGCCCACAGCCTTGCTAAAAAATGGAACAAAAGCTGAAAACTTCTAAAAAACATGTCTATATTTCCAACTAGATAAGCCAAGTCATACCTGTTGAGAGTAGCAGTGACGTTCACGAGCGATTTGATTCCTTTGATCGGCTTTTTTTTTTTTTTTGCCGTGAACAGTAGGATTCGAGTCACAATTAGTGAGAGCTGTTCTTTGTTTTTTACGATTTAGCTTGTTTATAATGCTCTGTGCACAAGTCAGCCGCTATTATTTACAATTAATAGAAATGGGTGGATAACTTTTATATTTAATGGTGCAAAGAAGGATTTTCTGTATTGTGCTAATAATACAATATATACCTGAATTTTGTACCCTGAGAATATTTAGTTAAGCACACAAACACTTATCATTGTCTATTTTGGGTAATATTTCTTTTAATGTATTTTACTTTTAAATGTGACCATAACCTGATCAAGATCATTAGGATTTAACTGAAGTGCAAATAATAGATATTATTTATTTTAATTGTATTTTTTTTGTGTGCCTCTTTTAAGACCCTAAAGTTGGTGTCCAGGTATTGTCAATAATGTCTTTCAATAACGTATAATTACCCAGTCATATTTTCAAATTTCCTGTCAACTTATATAATTTTTTTTAACATAAAAACACAGCGGGCTGCTGGTGGACTGCCCTAGCGCCCTACCACTGGGGGAAACCCTGCCCAATAGTAATACAGAACTGTGGCGTATTAATACCTTGGAGCTTCATAGTCACATTCAAGTATAATGAAACCTTTTCTGTCCGTGCAGATTGTCACATGAAAGAGTTTTCTTACAAAGATGGCTTACCACTGCTTAGTTATGTCAAACATCATGATGACACCATTGCAGTTCTTGTACACATCCAGGAACTCTGCATCCAGGGCCACCTCGTCTGACTGCAACACAAACATGTTGCACAACTTAGAAATCCCACATTGCCAGACCCCCTCAAGCACAACATAACTCCAACATGCAGGTGAGACTGACCACATGACAGCCATGTGATAATCACCTCTTGTGGCTCATTCTCCAGTTTCAAATTGTCTCCACGCCGTTTGCCTTTTCCTGAAGGAACAACAAAGACAAGTTGAGACAGCAAGAGAAGCAACTCAACAAGATGCTCTAAAGTTTACTGGCATGTACTAGTAGGCAGGTGTTTTATCGTGAGTAAAGCAAGCACAGCAATTTATCCACTTTTCTCTGGGAAAAGCACCCTGCTCACACTAGCCTTAGCATTTAGTCACCTCACATGGAGCAGATGTTCAGACTCTAAACATGGCAGAAAAAAACCCTCTAATAAACGGGAAGGCACACAGCAGTCCTGAGCACAGCAAAATCTTGACGCTGCTAACTTTCAGATTAAAGTGGGAGGAGGCAGGGCACATCCAAGACACACAAGGGTTTCTATGCATTACAGTCGCGCTCACCTCCACCTTCAGGAAGAGGGTATTTTTGGCCTGAGATGAGTGCAAGAGAGGAGTAAGAAAGACAACATCAAGACAGAGGACAGAAACAAACAAGCACACTGAACACAAGTCTTTAAATTCTGCAGCAGGAGGACAAGAGTAGGGCTGGGCAATAAATCAATAACAATATATATCACAATAGAGAGGTGCTCAATATCAATAGAAAATACATCAGAGAGAATGTCCAATAATTTCACTGAACTCTGATCCAGAACCACACAGCATTCTGGGGATGTAGGCAGAGGAAAGGCTTTAGCTGCTCAACCTCTTACAGTCAGCTAAGCAAGCTTGGTGGCATCAACTCACTCACTCTTTGGTTACCTAGCAACAACGTACTGAATAACTTGTGCAGCAGCAGCTTCATGTTTCGCCTCTGCGCCTCATAACTGCTTAAAAATAAAAAGGGCAATGCTCGGCAGGAAACAGTGTTCACACTGAACACCGAGCTGATAATGTTGAGAATCTGCGCAACTACTGGCAAGGATGCGACTGCAGCACTGACAGGTGTGCAGTGGCCACCCTGGTGGAGAAGAAATGGGGTTAGGTGCCCAGCTAGCTCATCAAACTTGCTAGCATCCATTAGGATTGTGGGAAATGAAGAAATCTGTCACAAGAAATGTAGGCAGTTGGTACACTTGACTATGAAATCTCAACTGCCCATGGACAGTGCGTCTGCACAGTCCACAGAATACACTCAGTATGTTTATGTTGGAGTAGTTTCATGTTTTGCCATCTTGCCTCATAACTGCTTAAAAATAGAAGATCAGGGATAAGATCTATTAAAACAACTCATAGCCAAGTTACCCTCAGCCAAAATGCCTCTGACCTGATGTCAACACTCACCTTTGTCCACCACGTCCCACACCTCCACCTTCACCACGTCATCAGTAGCTAAACACAAAACAAAGATTGGCCTCATTATTTTAAAGCACAAAGGGATGGACAACAGATACATGGGGGTTAGGTGACTTTAATATGATCTACTGTCTAAAACTAGAGATGCACTGAGAAACTGTCCAGTGACCAGAACTGGAGGACTTTCAGTACCAGAACTGGCTGGTCCGGTCACTGGACCAGCAACTGGCTGGTCAGAAACAGTTCCTGAGTGATTTATCCTAATGAATTAACGATACTGGAGGCAGCTGCTCAGTTAGTGATGCTAACCACGCTAAATGCTATAATAAAAAGCTGAAGACAGTTTAAAAGTGAAATCTGTAATCATTTTCTCTTTTTTTAATTAGTATATCCCTGATTTAGTGACTTACAATAACACACTCAGTGTGTTGTTGCCTCTGATCCTAACATAACAGAAATAATTCATGACTAGTCATGGTAGAGAAAACGATTTAACTGCTGTTAACTACGGCTCTCGAGGAGAAATCTGAATTTGATTCAGTTGGTACAGACCGGCCACAGCTTTTCAAAACCCAGAGAAACAAACACTACTCACAAAAAGTTAAGGGGAAATTTCAGGGCGAACCTAAAAAGAACCTCCCCAGGTGACCTTAATGTGAACTTCTCTAAACCTTTGAATGCACATGTCCAACTGTTTAATGTTTCAGCACAACTTCCTGTTCTCCAACGAGGAACTTAACGACAAAATTCACAACAGCTGTTTGATCCATGAATCAACCAAGAAATTTCCTGGTTCAATCAGAATCAATATTTAAAGAGTCTTTATGCTGTTCATATCCTGACGTCATGAGACCAAGACGACACCTAAAAACTGACCCCTCATCATGACGAGGCTTCAAACAGCAAGTGGCCACTGAGCTCAGAGGGTCAGAGGTCATCAGCAGGTTGAGACTGGAGGAGTCACAGAAAGGCGGAGAAGTGGACGTCTTCTGTCCACGTCCCAAACTGATGAACGCTCCATTGTGAACAGAACACTGCAGAACCGGATGATGAATGCCACTCAACTCCTGGCACATTTAAGAGAGGTGAGGGGTAGGGGTGGGCATTTATCGGATCGTTTATCATTCGTCGTGATAAATTTCTTATCATAATAGAATTTTAATTTATTGTTGTCATGATAAATTCTAATTAATGAGGTTTAAAACCCCCAAAACTGTCCATATTGTTGGGACTGTTAGTTTTAGTATTTTCTCTACTCTTTGTTCAATGAGAGTATCATTACATATCAATAAATTTGAAAACATGATTAAATGCAGTTACTCTAAGCAGTTTTGTGATACAAATCATACTTCTTTATGTGACTGGTGTCCGAAAGAAGCGTATTACAAATTGTTTTTTCTCAAGAGCAGGAATTGTGTTTGTGGGGCTATGATTGTGTATCATGCAGTCACAGCCATACAGTTACCTAAAAGGAAGTCATAAATAATTATTATAGTCAACTTTATCATTATCACAATAGTACCACAAAATGTCAAGTTATCGACCAACCCTAGACGCCACGCCTCAGCAGACAATAAGTCAACTTGTGAACAGCAGGAGGCGTCGTTGTCCAGCTGGAACTGATGGTTATATGACACGTTACAGAGACATGTTTGTTGTGGCATGGCCACCACTGTTGATGGTTTTTGTTTCAATGCATTGTTTGAGATGAAGAGATCACTGCTGCTTCTACTGATATGCCCTACTTCCATCATATAATATTGTAGTATCAACTTTTTCTGTTTCCATAAATTTCACCAGGAAGTTAAATAACCTAAACTTGTTGTGAGTAGTGTCTGACCGGTGCATCTCTAGCTGAAACAAGCGGTGGAGAGGAGAAATCTAACCTTGGTGAGGAAGAAACTAACAGTCTCTAAATCATTGTTAGCTCTGACTACCTGTTGATGTGTTTTACCTTGATATGGAGCCACTGAAATAAATCAGCAGGCACAAACAGCACATGTCAAAAATGCATCTGAACAGGAATATAACAAAGGCAGCATTCTGGAAGTAAAAAACAATCTGTGATGGTCAGAGAAGATGGGACTTACTTTTGTAATTCCAGTGAATACTTGTGACCTGGATCTCCTGAGTGGGAATGTATTCCTCCACAAACTTCTTCCCCTGCAGTCGGTGCCATAAAGTACTCTTCCCAGTATTTCTGTCTCCTCGGATGACAATTTTCACTGAGGTGGGGGGGAAAAAAAAAAAAAAAAAGACATCTAGGTCACTGTAACACAGATTTAGCAAAGATGGAAACTTTGCTCACATATTTGACACATTCATCTTACTGTTATACTGGACCCCTTTGGCAAAGCGCCTTTGCAAACTTTGGTTCATGGACTGCAGTCCTGCAGGAATGGTTTTCTCCCTGAGCTGCCCCGGCTCAGATCCCACCAGCTTCTTCAGAGCTGAAAACATTTTGAGGTCTCACAAGGCGATGAGGGGAAAAAAAAAACAAAACACTGAGCTCCAACTTGATGAGATTCCTTTTGTGAAAACAGAATGAAAAGTGTATAACTGTGTCCTAACAGGAGAGAAGTTAAGGTTCCGTGTTTAGAAAGAGGTCAAACAAATTATTATGGATAAAGTTTGACTTCAGTTAAATCTGACTGGATGTTCCTTCTTGGCCGTCAGTGGTGAGAATCGTCTACCGTCGAGTTAGGATCGTCATCTGTGATAAAACAACAAGAGAAATCATTGGTGAATAATTTTATCACTTTGAAGCTATAACAAACATTAGACTGCTCTTGTGATTCACATGGCTCATAGCTTTTGTCTGTCAGAGGTTTTTGTAATATGATCAATTTTAAGTTTTCAATCTTTCTGGAACTGTTTGACTGCTTAGAGCCACAGTATAAAGTGAAGAGGCTCGTTGCAATAAGCACATAATCATTTAATCGTATGATAAATTAAAATGAGCTCGATAATTTCCATTCTGATGACTAATATTTTTTGAAAGGCAATTTTGTTTACAGAGACATCATAATCCATTTCATTTATGGTTTCAGTTGTGTGGTTTTTATTTCCACTTTATTTACTATTTTTGGTTGTGTTTTATTTTTGGATATTTAAAATATCTTAACTTACTAAATAAAAAAAAATACACAATGAAAAAAAATTATGGTAAATCAAAAAAAAGACTAAATGAATAAATAAATAATAAAATAAAGGCAACTAATAAAACAATAAGACTGGAAATAAAATGGAAAATTAAATAATAGTGATATTGTGTTCTTTACAAAATGAAGGTTTATTGGGCTTTACTTGAAAATGGTCTCAAAACAACAATATTATCAGTTATCGCAATAATTTCTGGAACAATTAATTGTCCAGCAAAATTTGTTATTGTGACAGATCTAAAAGTGACTTCATCACCCAAACTGACATGACACCACCTGTCAATCAGTCCAGTGGGTTTGTCAGCAGCTGACCGATTGTCCTGAAGTGAAACCCCCCCCCACCCCCCACCAGGAGGAACTGAACCTCCGGCAAGGTTGTCGGAGTTTATCATTAGGAATGCGCTGCGGTCATGGAGATTTGGTGAAAAATAATCAGAAAATATGGTTTAACATTGTCAGTGGGGAACATTCAATGAAGACACGCTTTACTCAGAGCATTTAGAGGGCGGTCAAGAGTTTATTCCATTTCCAAAACCCAAACAGAGTCTGGAGAAATGTAAAAGATGAATAAATGCCAGCGGCCGACCTCATGAGCATCTGAATGCAGCATTGATCGATTCTATAACTACCACGTGTTCGTCTGTATGAAGGTTTTTGTCATCATTGCATCGTATGCTTAATGGTTAAATCAAGATTAATGCGTCAAGCTGGGTCCAAAACACTAAATGTGAGCTATGGCAACAAATTTGTACAGTTTTCTTTGTAAAGCAGTAACTTTTCAGCATGTGGTACAAATATCGATACACAGCGTGACATACGTGATCAAAGCATGGTTCAGATATGCTCGTTTACGTACTATTAAGTAATTACTCACCTGCTTTTTGCAAGTGCAAAAATGCGTCCGACACAGCGATGCCAAGAAGGTGGCATAGACACAATGACGGAAAACACTGCTGGTCAAATATTTGGAAAACTACCAAAAAAATAATAATAATAATCAATAAAATAGATGACAAATAATCATCCAGCAATGCCAATTTTCAGCTGCAGGACAATCTAATAATTCCAGCACAACCTGACGTTATGGCACATCATCGTTATGTCTGGATGCCCTGGGTTTAAAGGCCAGAGAAGGTGCTGCAGGTTATATTTGTCTGCTGCGTGTTCCACATGTTGTGCAGGTAAAAGATGTCTGCATGGGACAGATTAGTGCAGACAATATTTATGCAATAAACCAAAATGCAAAACACCATGATAAAACTTCAATATTGTGCCATGTTATTTAACAAACAGTAATGACTATCAACAGCCACCAGAGAGCAGAAAACCACCAAGGGACCCTGGAGATAAAACCAGCCCCCAAACTTCCTTTACGGGCTCGTATGAAACATTCATTTTTTGCACAACCAATTTCGCGCTATGTATTTGGAATCTTGTTAGATCAGACCCTTGGGCTGTAACATTGATTTCTCCGTGGTTTCCCACAAATAACGTCATGGACCTGATGTGTTCTAATAAGTCATAATTATTCAAGAACAGCATATTCACGATCACTGGTGATAATCAGAGCTCTAAATAGAGCTTCACTCTGAAAACAACACACTCCCTGAAGCTGGAGCTGGAGCCAGCAATCTAAATTCACCTTAAAAAATATAAATACTTATACAAGAGTTGAAAAGTTCCAGGAAGCAACTGAACGTTTTAGGCATTTCATGACAATAAGACCTGAACTAATAAGACTGTCTTTATGGAATCATTTTTTAAAGAAAGTTTTGTAGTTTTGTGTTGTTTTTTTTTTTTTGTTTTGTTTTTTTTCAAAACACTGAGATTTATTGCATCTCACTCATCATGCCTTACATAAGTAATCATGTCCCCTATATTTTTTTCAGACCAGGCCACTTTGTTCCACAGTACTGCTGTATCCTGGACATGATTTGATGCAAACAGGACAGCCGTGGTTTCTTCTTCCTCCTCATCCATAAATGCCAGAGTTGTGGAGTTGACAGATTTTTTTTTCCACTTGAGCAACAGATCTCTGCTGTTGTGGCTTTTTGCTCTTATTAACTACTTGGTTTTGGTTTAATACATAAAAATATGGCAAAATTAGTCAAAGTTTAAGCGATCTGAATAATTTTTCAAGGCACCACATCTGTTTGTGAATGTGTTCCTCTTGCAACATGAAGTTTTAGATCTACTTCTGTAAAAGGTTATAATCTACAGAGTTCCTGTAAAGATTGCGCGTTGCGTTTAGGACCTAATTACATGCTGTGATGGGAGTCTTTGAACACTGGGATTATTGGGAATGGAGCTGATGTTCTTGATTTTGACTCAGACTTGTCCCGATGTCTTCCTCAGAGGACCCTCCTGCCCCCGTGTGTCCTTCAAAAGTGCAGAGTGTGGATGATTTTGTGCCAGATGAAAGACTGGACAAGAGTTTCCTGGAAGACAGTGTTCCCTCAAAGAGTAAGGTGCCCCAACCTGCCCCAGCTTCAGCTGCGGACAGCGACAGGTGAGAAGCTCACTTGGAAACACTTTGTAGCAAAGCTAAATGTTTATCCTACTGATATATATTACTGGATTGGATATCACGTGACCACTGTTCCTTTCAGAAATGTTAGGGTTAATTTAAATGGCTTAGTTTTCTGGAATGGATCAGATGTTTAAGAAGAGTCCAGCAATCTTTAATAGATTGGGTGCCCATCTGCAAACTGAAAGACTGCTGATTTTGGTGAAGCAAGGTATGAGTAGAATAGAAACAGCCTTTAGTGTCCCACAAAGGGGAAATTCAGGTGTAACAGCAGCAACAGATAGAGTTTCACACAAAAAGTTCTTAAAGTGAAACATGTTAAAAGTTGACAGAAAATGTAAATATACTACCGGGTGATTAAATGTTACTGGAAGATATTGTTGACAACACTTAAAAACACACAACTACAGAGTTGTAAAAACAGACAATCAAAAAAATAAAAATCTATTCCTTGCACTTCTGTTAAATTAAGCAATCTGCTATTGGATCCTAAAACACTCAGTAACGCTGGTCACATTTCGAGCCAACCTAAGGCATAAATGAACTGAGCAGCTGCTTAGGGCCTCCCAGACCTTCAGGAGCCCCCATAAATGCTCATATTTTAACACAGACCATAGAGCTAGAAGTTTAACATTTGTTTACTGAAAATGAGAATGCTATGCTATTAAATTTGATTTAATGGTTTCAGCAGAGATAAATTAAAAGATTTTAAATGGTTTAACATTTAAATTTAAGATTTAAATGACCTGGAAAGTTTACTTTGTAAAAGTGCAAAGAATAATCTTCATAGTTTGATTATTGGGTTACCATAGCTACAATCTGATGCTAGTTTGATTATTGTGAGATCTTTGTATTTGAGCTTGGTTTGATCACAAATACATTTCAGCAAATAATAACCAAATATCACTCATTGCTTTTCATCCACAGTCATACATTCTATTGATTTACATATTTTTCCATTTCAGCTTAATCTACATTTACCAATCAACGTGTGGAGTTATGATGTATGATTTTGTACATTTGAGGTCAGACTTAAATCATCTTGGAGGCAAGTACAGACCAGATCATTTGTGCATGAAAACTAGACCTGCACATATACTGAATCGAAATATCACCACTGCTGTATCAATGTTTGTAATAATGCAATCACGATGTACTGTTGGATGTAATACTTTATAGATGAGTCATTTCAGTTAAGTACTCAGCCTCTGCATCCAAACACCATATTTGGTCAGATCTATGGATTTGTGCTGTCCTTGATGCATATACCTGAAATTAATTTTAGTGGCCAAAATGTTAAAATTTCTTGTAAATCTCAACAACAAAATGTTAGTGGGGATGTCCCTGATATCATCATCACAACATAAAAAAAATAAAAAAATAACACCGTTATGTTTTTCCTTGTATGGTGCTGCCTTAGAACTAGCCAAGGGTGTACTTTCTTTTGACTTTTGCACATCATATCTAGTACCAGAGGCGAGCATGATGAGGAACATTTTACTTGTCAGTGGTCAGAATGTTACAGCTTAATTGCTCGAATGTGTAGCTGCGTCTTCATAAAAATAACATGCCTTTTCTTCATTCACCCGGGTTGTTTACATGAATCCTTTTGCATTTCAAACATTTTAGAAAATCTGAAAAAGTAAATAAACTTCCCGTAAATCGATGTTTTTCCTGTATTTTAACCAGAAGCCAGTGCGCCTACTTCTGTCAGACAAAGAAGAACACGAGAGGCTGAACCAAGGGTAAGATGATGAGGTCAGCTGACCCTCTCCACAGTGGCTCCAGTGACAGAGTACTAGTAGTTGGCTCATTAACTTACGATGAATTATTGCAGTTTAAGACACATTAAGCTTATAGCTATAAGTCTTCACGTGTTTCTATATTATATTATCAAAGGAGGGAACACAATGTCCAGAAAACATCCTACTTTGATCATTAACAAGGAGCCAAACTAGCACAGTATTAATGTCCGTCCGTTCGTTTTACAGAGACGCTAACTCAATTTAAACCAGCGCTGAACAATGCTAGATTATTAACAGACTTCCTCGCCATTATTCACTTTCCTATATTCACCGTTGTTCAGTTAGCATTAGCTGTCTATACACTTCGCTCCGTTAAGTGGGTACTCTGCCAATTGTTTTGACGCAAAACCTTTGTGGTTACAAAAGACAAATAACGTACCAGTTACACTAAGCACAGTACATGCTTCAAAAAGAGATGAAGTAGCCAAGGTTGCTACCTACTGTTTCCCTCGATAAAGGAGGTAACGTTATCCCCCAGCTCAGTTTTAGCTAGCTCTTCCAGCTGCTATATTATTAGCTTAGCGTTTCTAGCCCACAGCTCCATAACAGCTAACACAGTTAGCTGTTATGGAGCTCAGTTCCGCAGCGTCGGCGTTAAAATACTCACTGCTTTGTAACGAGGAGGAGGACCTGCATCTTTTTCTCAAAACATCTGTCAGACATCCATCCCGACACAGGGAAAGCAGCCACATTCCTTCGCAAAGACAGCGGGCACGTAGAGCTGACGTCAAGCGTAACGCTAAACCCTGCAGTATCCGATATAACTTTCAAAATAAAAGCACGAGTTAAGCCTTAACAGGCATTTTAAGTTTACACATTAAAACAGGTTTTTGTGGAAAATAATAATGGCACCGCTCAAGTTTAGAATAAAATATTAGAATGAATTATTTTGATTAATACGAGTTACTTAATTGATGTACTGTAGTTACTTTTATTTTAATTGAAGTTCAGTTAAGATCACTGATACACTTTAATCCCACAGCTACATTAAAGGTAGAAACTGTCTTTATCAAAATTTCTAAAAAGTCACCATGGATAAAACTGTGGCAGTGGGGAATCCTCTGTACTGCCAGGTACTTTTTCTCCCACCTCCGATTCCACTGCTTGAACCATAACCAAATCACACAAAAACACATAGATATCGATCACAAAAAGGGCCCTGCTCGGAAAGTAGGAGCTTTTGGATTGACCCTGAAGTAAAACTAAAGTTTTGTGGTGGCTAAATATCTTCAGCATTTTGTTTCAGTCATCTCTTCCCCTCCTCCGTTCATCCCATTTTCTGTATTTCTGTTTACAAACACAACGTTTAAACCCAGTCACCCACACTGGCTCTGATGTGGATACTGTGGATGAGAATAAACTCTCCATAACAGATGTAAAAAAGATTTGCAACATATTGCTGTGAATACTGAAAGACTTAATCTTCCTCAAGAAATAAAGTTTGCTCTGTCCCTCCTTGGAGTCCACTGTTGCCTCTCCAGTCCACTCAGTTTTCCATTATTGTGATAGACCTATTATCTTTCCTTCACCATCTTTGTTTAAATTTGAGATGAGACGATTACAGGGGCGTCTCTAAATTGTGGCGGGAGGCCGGGGGGCAACTGTTTAACATAGTTTTTAATATTACCCACCTCTGCAGATGACGTGAATATCATGACAGCATAGAGTAAGTGCAAAAGTATGGTTATGAAAAAATACATCTGGACTCAGAATGAAGGGAGATTTTAATAATAAGTTATTAAAAAGCAGAATCACATGAAAGCTCTGGCTGAAATGTTGCTTTTGACAGCCACTCAAAACATTTCTTAACAAAAATTTCCATGATCCCCGCTGGATGATTATTACAATAATAGCTCTCTATATGCTCACCCTCTGATACACCCGACAACAGCAATATCACCCAAGTATTACTGGAGATGACAGGACTTGAACTGAAAGTCTGAGTTGAACAAGGGTAAAAAAGAATGATGAGAGTGCATACCCCTGTGGTGCTCCTGTGCTGCCGACCACCTTGATAGACACACAGTCCTTCAGTCTTACAAACTGTGATCTGTTTGTCAGGTTGATCCAGGTAATTATTGAGGGGCCCCTGTTTTCTGGAGTTTACATAGTAAACGGTGGATTGTGTTAAAAACAGAGAAATCAAAGAAGATGATTTTCACAGTGCTATCTGCTTTGTCCAGTGAGTTTATTGAAACAGATGCATGATAGCATCTGTTTCATCTTCTTATCCCATTATAACTCCAATAGATCCTGGAAAGATCTCACTTGTATATCCCAGTGGGTCAATAAACTTTTCTGCAGGACATATGATGTTTAATGTTGGGGCAACAGGCTTGTAGTTATTAAGCACAAAAAGATGAGACATCCTGTTCTTTAAATTCAAGTAAATACAAAGCTAATGCTAACTGGTAAAAAAAAAAAAAAAAAAAAAAAGGATAAATAAGGTAGTTTTCTATTTTTACTATGACTTTTGATTAAATAACAAATCATTTTATTTCATGTTAAAACAAAAACCAGCAGAGCTGCAGCTCACTGACAAATTTACAACCAAATTCTGATCAAAGAGGGTAGTCCAATATGACTGTTTCTGTACCAGTGTCGAGGTGGACACATTTCCGAGTCCAGCAACTAAAGAAACCTAAAACAACAGTACTTTAATCACTAGAATTAGAGGGAAAACATATGGGGGAGCTTCTCTCAGTGTCCAGATACCACACCCCAGCACTGCAGAAACAAAGGAAGAAATACTTCTGTCTTTAAGATAAACTGGCATAAAATACTGTCTTCAAATTATGGATCCAAACTAGATATGTCAAAAAGATAAACATCTCCCATATTGCCACCAAAAATTTGACTATATTAAGCATAGATCAGTGAGTAAGTTGATAATGTCTCAATGTTTTGTGGGATATGAGGTTTTTTTTTTTAATTTTCTTTGTTTCCTACAGCTTCAATGATGCACAAGAGCTGCACTTATCAAGAACGTGTTTAAAATAGTTTGTTCTACTTAAATGCAGCTGCAATAATTATTTGACTTGGAGACAACATACAGTTTGTAAAGGATGTCATTTCTTGCCAGTGCAAACCCTTCTTTATAACTGCTGACCAGCTGTTTGCAAATTTTGATTGGTATTTTGACAAATTATCTAATTTCTATTGATATTTTGATAATTTATCTTTAGGGATAAGTCTCAAGTCTTTGAGCTTTGAAGGCCTCCTTGCCATCACCCTAATTTTGAGCTCCCGTCACAGATTCTCTCAGAATCACATCAGGATTGGCCTGGCCAACCTAAATTTGTCAGGGGTATGAATACTGTTGGACTCATCTGTAGCTGACAGAATTTCATCAAGTATTCTTCAAAAAGTAAACCTTTCATATACTCTTTTAATATGGAGTTATGTTCAAAAATGCTAAATGAAGATGTTTTGTGGAAAGAAGAAATCTTTTGTTAACCTTTCCCAGAACTGATGTAATAATACAGTTATTTCAACTGTTAACTTTATGTTTTCTCTCAGTTATTTTTGTCTCCATAAAAGCGACACCTGGTCTGACATTCTGTTTGGCTGAGGTACCTTCCTGGAAGGGGGGGGGGGGGGCATCAGCTGAGATGCTGCTGCAAACAACTAATTATTCCCCCTCTCCTGCTATTAACTTTTTACTTTTCTTTAACATAGAAAGTACTCCTACATCAGTGCTTCTGTTTCGTTTTGCTTATCTGCTCTGTCTTCTCAAAACCCCCAGTCAGTTGTGGCAGATGGCCACTCGTATTGAGCTGGGTTCTGGTTCTGCTGGAGGTTTCTTCCTGTTAAAGGGAAGTTTTTCCCTCTCCATTATAATTATGTACTCATCCAGGAGGAGTGAATGCTGCAAGTCAGTGACTCGATGCAATCTGCTGGCTTCCTGAGAAACTTTTTAAACTAATTTCAATAAAGAACTGAACTTGAGGCACTGTTTGACAGCTATGGTCAATTGGAATGTAAGTGTGATTGAACTGAAATGAGATTTTTGTAATGTGCCTTGAGACGACATTTGTTGTCAACCAGTGCTACAGAAATAAACTGAATTTAATTGAATTATAATATGGGGATATTTGTTAAAATTTACTTCATTGCAATAAATGCACATTCTTTTTATTTAAAAAAATAATAATTTTATTGTTTCCCATTAATTGTCATTGGCTCCTCAAGCTCTTTTAGCTTTGAGGATTTACTGGATGTGGACTTACAAGCCTTGGTAATATTAACTAACTATCAGTTTTTTTAATGAAAAGAAACCAAAAAGAAAAAAAAAAATCAAGAATATGAACAATGTACACAAAATACCCTTACTTATTGATAATAGAGGATCATTTTATTAGGCTAAATCCAACTCATAAGTAATAAAGCATATATAATTGTAGGCCATTACTGCCAAATCATGTAACTAAAATGTTGGCTGACCTCAGAGGGAATAGCCTGGAGTCTTTCAGTTGGAGGTTCCAAAACTCGCACATCCCCTGGGATGTGCGAGTTTTCCCTGCTACTCTGATACACTCTCACATTCCAAATGCATGTTAGCTCAGCCGACTTTAAATTCACCAGAGTCCATATGTAATATTTGTCTTGTCTCTCTGTGTTTCCTCTCCAACACACTGCCGACCTAGTGTCTTTCCTATTTACTATTAAGATGGACTCCGGGCCCCCTGGAACCTTGAACAGAGGTAGATGGGAACCAAGTAATTGATGAAAACTGGGGTTTTTTTCTTGCCAAATAAATGTGTCTAAAATCAGCAGTGTAGTTATTGTTATAGTTGTACTTTTCAACAATCGTACTAATCTTAAATGGAATAGTAAACCAAAATGAAAAAGCTGCATGGGAAAAATAAGTACACCATTGCTGCTTCCAGGGGATTTTAGAGGCCAAGTAACAGCTCAGTGACTCCAGTTAAACTGACATGATTAAGTGATTATCATCACCACCTCTTAGTTTGCTGGTCTGGACTGGAGCATAGGAGTATGCTGACACAATGCTAAAGAGGAAAGACATCACCAATGACCATAGAACTTTTCAGTCTTGGATTAAATGGCCATTGTGAGTGAATGTTCCAGGAAGTTCAGTCCAAGGCCAAACCTTGTAATTCACCAGGAAATTAAGAATACAAAATAAAACAAGACCTACATTGCCGATTCTACCGGCCTCAAGTTGTCAGCAGTTGAGGTGTGATGGAAATGGACCCAAATGTAATCTCATATTGAGAATGATGATTTGTTAAATGAACTTATAAAAATGAAGAACAGGCACAAGAGCAGCTAGAGACAATCTTATAAGAACAAATTATCGAGGCAGTGGTAAACAGGTAAGGTACAAGCAATCTGATATGGCTTGTGACACACAATAGATAATGGAGAAGGAAGATGATCCAGATACAAAATGACAAACAAAAAACAAAGATCTAAGGATATGACACAAGTAACAAGTTAAATGTTAGAGTTCATGACAGAAGAATTGGAAAAAAAAGAACAAGTCTGGCTTGTTTCAACCACAAGTGCAATGTCCTTTGTCCAGAAGAAATGAACATGGAGATGCCATGATGCAGTGAAACCAAACACAATACATCAGCACAAATACCTCAAACGGACTGTCAAGCTTGGTGCTGGAAGGATGATCATTTAAGTTTGCTCCACAGCCATAGAGCCTGGGCATCTCATAGTCATAGGCAAGCAAAACTCCTGAGTACATCAAAATATTCTAGAGGTAAATGTTAAGCCATCTGTGTGACAGCTGAAGCTTGGACAAAATCTGTCATCAACAGGACTAAGATCCCAAACACTGCAGCAAATCCACAACACAATGGTTGAACAAGAAGATTTAAGGAATAAAGACCCAGTCAAAGTCTAGACACTGACACTGTCTAGTTGACTGAAATGTGTCAGTGGGACCTTAAAGGAACTGTCCAAAGTGAATGTTTGCAGACATCATTGCATAAAACAGAAAAGGTCTCCCTTTGGAGATCTGAGAAATGGACAGTCATTACCGCTAAAGTGGCTTATTCTACAAGCCACTGATGGGGTGTACTTAGTTTTTCATACATTGCGTCTGCATTTTGGATTCTTTTATGATTATTAAATAACGAAAGTCTAGAATATGTTGTGTTTTTGTACAGGTTAGATTTAAACAACATTAGAACCTGGTACAGAGCAGCTCATTTTCATTATGTCCTGATACCTTGGAACCAAGTTCAGAGTCATTCCCACCGAGTGTCACATTTAGCAATGTTCCACACAGCGCCGCAAGGCCATTCCAACAAGCCCTTACTTTGAAGACTCAGAACCAACACTGCTTCCGAGATGATCGTCTCTCTTAAGGTCCAATCCATTGAGCCCAGTCCACTCCAGCGCAGCGTGCTTCCTGGTGCTCCTCTCTCGGGCTTGCATCCTCAGCTGTCACTGCCAGCTCACTCAAACGCCTGCTCCGTGCATGTGAGCGGCAGACGTCGTTATGGGCTCGTAAACATAAGCAGGTATACACGTTTTAATAAATTTGCCAAAAAGCAATGAGTCACTGCTGGCGGTTATTTCGAAAACTACACCAGTCGGTGTTTGTTGTCTTGAACACACCCCGCTGAGCCCCCCGATATTGTTCAAGGGGAATAATGGCTGCACAAGAGCCGTCTCCACCATCTTCCCTGGAAGGCAACAAGCCGGGCTTCCCAAAGAAAATCCTGGCCAACAACCTGGAGGACAAGCATCTGTGCAACTCGTGTCAGAAAATCCTGCGGAGGCCCCTGCAGGCCCAGTGCGGCCACCGCTTCTGTTCCTTCTGTTTCAACAAGCTTGTGAGGTGAGTGTGGGGGAGCTAGTGAAGGGAGCTAGCTGGAGTGTGTGGAGCCCCGATTGAGTGTCCACCGCCAGACTCAATTCGCCCAATTCACGTTTTAACTCTTCTCCACCGGTTATCACGGGTAGCGCTTTATAGGATTAAAAAGAAATAACATCACGGTAATTAGTGGAGGAATATGTCGTACGGCTAATTCACAAACACTGTCTGAGCCAAAATAAAATCTGACCTGAGTGATGAGCTACTTGTGTGTTTTCATTGATGAGGCTGGTTTGGAAGTGGAAAAGGTGAAAAGTTTGGCCCGACGTGAAGGAAATAAAAGCTCTGTCAACTCGCTTTGCTTGCCGAATACACCAGAAGATTCGACTCTTTTAGTCCATTAATTATAACCCAGCAAAGCTTTAAATAGAACTACACTGTTTAAAATCTGACATTTTTGGAATGGGATTTGGGATGTCTATATCTAAATTAGGAATGCTGTATTTGCGCTAACCAGAATTTACATTTTGTTTCGATTTTTATCTTAAAAAGAAGGCAGCAGCAGGAATTCAAATGCTACCAACTGTTACGTTTATAGTTGAACATAATAAAAACAATCGCATAATAGTTTTCCGATTTGGAGTGACGGTGCGCTGAGGGGAATGGTGAGATCACCGGGTTTTTGATCTGAAAGTGCGCATGTGTAGGATGAAACCGCACTTTCCCTTTTTCTTTTCTGTTTTTTAGTCGCAAAAAGAAAAAAAAGTCATTAAAAAAAATAAATAAATAAATAAAAAAAAATAAATCCTCATCAGTGTGTGACTGAATATAGTCGATGATATCACAGCTTTGCTTTAACAGCTATCAGAGCAGAAAGAAAGAGATAAAAGTGCTAATTTGAATTTTCCTTGGTAAAAAAACAAACAAACAAAAAACCAACCAAACAAAAATAAATAAATAAATAAATAAATAAAACACACGGACACTTACCTAACGTATCAAGCCATATTTTTTTGACAATATTTGAGAGATGAGGTTACTGGTAGCTGTTTTGAATTAAACAGCGTTTCTGGCTGTATGAGCTGAAACCTGTTTAACCTAAGCATATGCCAGGTGAAAGATAAGCACTGTGTAAAAAGAAGTAAACTGGGACAGAGCTGGCAAAATGTAAAGTTTTAAATGTTTGGACAATTCTGATCCAAGGCTACAACAAAACCCCACAGTACCTTCATAGTGTCTGTAGTTGATGTATTCATGACAGCTGTAGGTTGTGGCCAAAATTGACTGGAACTGATGTTCAGCTGCAGTCTGAATGGTACATCAACACTTCAAAGGCATGACTCTCATATTAGTTTGGTCTTTCAAAGATTTATTTGAGCAGTTTTTCTCCTGACTAAAATGATTATACAACATAAAATGTTCCTTTATGATTTGCTTAAAGCCAGAATTAAGCACAGAAGTTATTGCTGATTATCTCTAGTACAACATTTTTTAGTGTGCATCTTTGGTTTGCTTGCAAAAGAATTCAGGACCCTTGAGCTATTTTACCTTTTGCCACATTCAACCTCAGTTAATATAAATTTCGAATTCCTGCCACAGATTCTCAAATGGAATTATGTCAGGACTTTGACTAGGCCATTCTAACACATGGATCTACTTTGATCTAAACCAGGAATCCTCAAATCCAGGCCACGAGGACTGGTGTCCTGCAACTTTTAGATGCATCTCTGGTCCAACACACCTGAATCAAATGACCAAACCACCTCTCAGTGTGCCGTCAAGTTCTGCTGCTGACTGCTTTATTTAGCTCAGGTGTGTTGAAGCAGAGGCTCAACACACCTGTTTCTCTTGCTGGATGTTTAGGGGTTTTGTCCTGCCTGAAGGTGACCCTTCACCCCGTCTCAAGTCTCTTTCAGCCTCTAACAGGTTTTTATTTTGATTTGAACTTTACTTAGCTCTGTCTCCCCATCAAGTCTGAGGAGCTTCCCTGTCCCATCCCCACAGCATCATACTGCTACAGCCATGCTTACAGTGGGGATGGGGTGTTCAGGTAATACGCGGTGCCAGACTTCCGCCACAAAGTGGACTTTACAGGTCAGAATAAAGCTCCGTTTTGTTCTCTTTTAACCAAAGGAGCCTCAGCCACATGCGGCCTGTGTCCCCTAGATGGCTTGTGGCAAACTTTAAATGGGACAACTTATGATTTTCTTTGACCAATGGCTTCCTTCTTGGCACTAAAGGCCAGATTTGTGGAGAGTTGTGGATCGCTACAGCCCCCCGCCCCCCAGAGTAACTACTAGTCTCTGTGTGGCTTTTATACTGAGATTAAATTGCACACAGGTGGAATCTATTTCCTCATTAGGTGACTAGTAAAAGCAGTAGGCTGGACTGGGTTTTACTTAGGGATAAACCCCTTTCAGATGTTTATTCCACCTCGTACCTCCCTCCTTATTTCACAACTTTGTTGGTATATCACATAAAATCCCAACAAAATACACTGAAATTTGTATAAGTAACATGAAAAGTTGTAAAAAGGTTTAAGAGATATGAATGCTTTTGCTTGGCACAGTACAGCAACTTTATATATTATTAATTTCTGACATTTTTTTTGACAATCCTGTGAAAACTGTATAATGTAAAGTCTGGAGAAACAGATTAAATGGTAGAAACTGTATCTGTGTTCATGTAATTTCTTTCTCCTAGCTCTGGACCACAGAAATGCAGTGCATGCATCAAGGAGGACTTGTTTGAGGAGCCCACCTCTATTCTCAAGCCAGGTGGTGTAAGTACCTTTGAACCTTCCTCATGTGTACTGGAATGTTTCAGGCGTCAGGCCCAGTATTTAGTGGTCCCTACCAGAGGCTTCTGCTGTGAAGACAGGTTGCTGCCTTAGCTGGTCAGCTTCAGGCTCAGTTTAAGTTTTAGAATCACAAAGCTTTCTAGGAACGAGCCATTCTTTGCTGCTCTTCTACCAGGGTACCAATTACCAGGACAGGCCTCGGAAAGGATGGAGGACGTTTTTTTTTTTTTTTTTTTTTTTTTTATGTACATATATTTTTGGTAGTTTTGGCTTTTATTGAACAGTAATTTGACAGGAAAGAGGGTGGAGAGAGAGAAGGGTGTTCAAACCCAGGACAGCCGCCCAGTAATCCTTTGTGATGTACCCTTAACTTCTGAGTGGAGTTTTGAGGAGGGTTTCTAAACATATCAGATTGGTTGAATTGTTGTAAAATTTTAGCTTTCAAACCTTTTATGGTCACAAAGAAAGATAATTAAAATTCGTGTGTATCATTAACAGGTTTTCAGTTTGAAAGAATCAAGGCACGACGTGTGTGTGTGTGTGTGTGTGTGTTGTATAGCTACCCTATTTAGGACCATTTCTGGCATATTTGTTAACCTTCTAAAGACCGACGGGCTCTATGGGGACCAAAACCCGGTCCCAATATGGTGGACCCCCTTGCTTAGGGTTAGTGGTTAGGTTTAGAGGTAAGGTGTGAATTAGGTTTTGGTTAAGCTTAGGGGTCGGAACAGACTAGTTAGGGTGAGGGAAAATTCTGGGTTAAGCATAAATGCAGTTCCCGAAATGAATGGAAGTCAGTACAAAGTCCTAATATGGGTAGAAATGCTAACTTGTGTGTGGTTGATACCGCTGGCATGTTACTGAATGCTACAACAGCCCTCTGATCGTGAAGGGATTTTAATTCTGTTTCAAACTTTACCTGCTGTGAAGCAACATAGCAAGTTATGGCTTCAGAACCTCGGGCTGTTATCCTGACTGGAGCTCTGGCTCCTCTCCTCTCACACTGACAGTGAGAAAAGGAAGTCTGCGTCGGAGAAATCCCTGTAAAGTTTGTACAGTTAAACCTTTTCACACAGTTTAGACCGAGTTATACAGTGTAATATCTGTGACAGAATCATCATCCTGAAACCCTCCGCCCCCCTCACACACATACACATAATTTACATAAACATCTTGATTTGTGCCCAACAGTGGAAATGCACATAAGAAGCATCCTGTGTCAAATGAAACGTCCCAGGAGGAAAAACCCTTCTCGCTGCTGAGGCAGATATGGACATTTTGTCTCGAGGAGCAATAGTGAGTTTAAACTAGTGTTGGATTTTCTCCATATTTACTTGGTGGGTGGCAGAATATATGTGGATGTAAAACCCTAAAAATAACCCTGAGAATCAGCACGGTAACTTCTCAATGTTTCCTGGGTTTCTGAGCCAGTGCTCCCAGCTTGCATCCAGTTCTGCAGAACAGAACGGAAGCTGCAGCTCTGGTCCTGTTTTCTGTCTTCGTGTGTGATGAAGAAATTAGAGCCAGGGGAGACAAGTGAGCTCCCAGTGTTGTGGCCGTCGGTAAACTGATGCAGGGCGTTTGTAACACTACACTTACAACTCAGCAACAGTGGTAACAGCCGTGTTCTCCTCCTATCCAGGCGTTCCCAGACAATGCAGCTCGGAGAGAGGTGGAGGCCTTGGCAGCAGTTTGTCCTAATGAAGGATGCACGTGGACTGGAACTGTCAAAGAGTTTGAGGTAGTATTATTTCCCTCTGGGGCCGATCACACCCTTCGTCTCTTATTGAGGATTCTGACAGATTAGTCCATTCATAAACAAAAATATTCAAAATGAAACAACAGATCTGCTTGATCATCCATGCATTTTTGTAAGACCCAGCTAATATCGTCATGTTCATAAATATAAAAAATGTGGCTAATTCAGTGTGAAGAAGCAGTTTCTTCAGCTTTTTGTCACGTATAGTGGACAAAATTCTTCTTTTTAAAAAGCAACAGTGGGTCCTCCAGACGTCAACATTGGCCGATTTTCTTTTGATCAGATCTGATTGGTTGTAAGATTAAAAAAAACCAAACTTATTTTCTTTCCTGTTTGTTAAATGCAACAAAGCTAAGATCTTCCACCATTTTGGATCCATAAACTCATCAAAGGCAAGAACCTGATGCACTTTTTTCAGTTTAATAAAAAAATCAGATAAAGTTTAAGGAGCTCTAGTTTGATTCAAAATTGCTGATGATCTTGTAGTTCCTTCATTTTCTTTTGGATTTAAAAACTGCTTTTTATCAAGTAAGCTGCTGCAAATTATTTCTTGTTCATGAATTTGAGACTTTAAGAATGCCATCATAATTGGTCAAATTAAAATTGGCAGGTCAGAGGTCAAAGAAAATCGGTATTGGCCAGCAAAAGCCTGATCGGTGCATCTCTAGTTGAGTAACACGATCAGAGACTAGCAGTTAAATCTGCATAAAGTAAATCCAAGGAAATGATGAAGTTGTAAGAAAACTGCTGCTGTTGGTCCCTTTCAGGCTAGCCACGAGGGCAACTGTGACTTCATGATCATCATGTGTCCGTCGTGTAAAGAGCTGATGAGAGCCAACGAACAGGAGCGTCACAACGAGAGAGAATGCCCAGAGAGGACACTGAACTGCAAATACTGCAAAGAACCGTTCCTGTTGAAGAACATCAAGGTGAGGGTTTTCTCTGACACTTAAACAGCTAAACACTACTCATGTTGCGTTGCTTGTGTGTACCTGCGCTAGGAAATGCCAAACACGGTCATCCTCAGAAACACTGAGCTGGCAGTCCATGACCTGGTTAACTGTAGTGTGATCTAGAATGTGCCAGGGCTTCCTACTTCCTCTTTCCCTACTTCCACAGAGAAAAGGATATGTGGCAGGATTTGATCACCACTTTGACTGCACTTCTGTAAATTCACATTATTTTCACAAAAAGCTTGAAGAGCAAATCCACCCAAACATTTAAATACAATACAGACTTGGTGGCATTTGTAGCATGCATTAAAATCCACCATCCTTTTAACTCAAAGTAAATCTGTCATGGCTATTTCACCATTAAACAGTCTATCAATCTGAGCTGAATTTTTCTTTCAACGATCACTTATAGATTTAAAAGGATCAGTGGTTTAACATGTTTCCTTGCACTGTAACTAGTTTCCATCAGAGATAAAAACATGTCATCCACAGAGCATGACAGAAATCACCAGGAGCGATTATTTGAATCAAAGTGTACATTTATGCTTTTATAGCCTTTAGAACTGTTTCAGAACGTGAGTTTTTTTTTTTTTTTTTTTTTTTTGCTCCGTCTTCTCAAACTCCCAGTCAGTTGTTGCAGATGGCCGTTCACACTGATCCAGGTTCTGGTTCTGCTGGAGCTTTCTCCCTGTTATGGGGGAGTTTTTCCTCTACACTGTCGCTACGTGCTCGTCCGGGAGGAGTGAACGCTGCAAGTCAATGACTCAATGCCCTGCTGGGTTTCCATATAGAAAACTTTTTAAACTAATTTTGAATAATAAACTGAGCCTGATACATTGTTAAATAAGTAGGATTAGTTGGAATGCATGTGTGACTGAACTGATGGACTTTTTTTTTTTTTTTTTTTTTTTTTTTTTTTTTTTTGTAAAGTGACTCGAGGACGTGTTGTGAATTGGTGCTATATAAATAAACTGAATTGAAATATTAATAATCAAACAAATCTATATTGAGCAGTACTGCTGAGAAAGATTAGTAACAAACCGGACTAACAAAACAAAAGTACAAACTGCGAAGGATAAGCGCATCCTTGTCATAGAGGGCCATTTAAAAACTCTCCAAAGTCCCTGAGCAGTCAGCAGCAGTATATTGAAAATGATCACGGCAATGATCTAATGTAATTAAAGCTTCAACTTGCCATAAGCAGTGACGTTATTTTACATTCTATTAAAAACAACAAAAACTCCAATTTAATAACAGGTTTTGAAGCCGGCTGTCAGACTGTCAGAGAAATATGTGAACATCATCAACAAACATTTAAATGTGAAACAGTTTCTTTTTAAACAGCTCTGTTTAATTAATTTTTATGTAAGAAATCAATTTGACAGTCAGTTTTAAAGTTTATATGATATTATCCCCAGACCTTTCTTCATTGTGACATGTTCAGCGAGATCACTCTTAATTCGAACCTTTAAAAAATTAACTGCAGTTTTTTTTGTTTGTTTTTTTTCTTTTTTAAGAAAAACTTTCATAGAGAAGAACTGACGCGCCGCCATGTTTATTTTATCACTGAATTTGAGTTGAACTTTTCTGCAACAGCATCACAGGTTTTACCAGCCACATAGACAGCTACATCATCAGTGTGAATCTAAAGACCTTTGACAAGACAGACATCTGGAAGATCATTTATCCGCTGCCTAAAACAGATCGCGCTTGAAATCTTTGTTTGTGAAGTTCCTGTTTTAATCTTCTACATATAAACCTCAATGTATCAACTGAAACACACGGTTCTTGTCACTAGAGCCACGATACAAAAAACCCATCATATCGATGACTTAGAATATACTTTGAGAGGTTTGAAGATTTACTGATTGATTGCGTACAGTCCTTTGTTCAAAGCCAAAAACAAAGCAGCTCTTAGATTTATTTCATAAAGTAATTATTTAATTATAAGAAGTACTGGAGGCAGTCTTTCTACCTATTACCAAAAATTAATGTATGTAAATAATTTGTTCCCTAAACAATCTCAGAATTGCTCTGAGCTGACTTTCTCCAGCACTTTTGACAGAGTAATAGGTCAGTTATTCCAATCTCATTGACATTCTCAGGTTTTAAAATATATTTGTAAGGTATTTCTAAATTAAATTGAAAATCGGTGAATAGAAATGTAAATTGGTTGAGAAGAAGGGTAAACTGGAAGACGGCTTCACTGGCTCCTCTTTATTAATTACGAAATTGTAAATATCCTTAGAGGAAGCAGTATTTGGATTTTATTTAATTTCATCAGTGAATTTACCTCACTGTAAAAGTTATTTACCTCTTTATCAGAAATTCCAAGATTTCTATTGAATATATCACCAAAGATTTAATAACTAACCATCTGTAAGAGAATTAGCAAAGACATGAAAGCTGTTAAAACTTGTTCAGTCACAGAGGTGACATCTTTGCTGACTTTGGTTTCATATTTATGATTAGTACTTATTATTAGACTGTTTAAAATGTCCCATTTTTAGGGCTGCACAATATTAGAAATTCATGCCATGATTGTTCTGCATTATTGGTAAAAATGGCAAAGATGATATTTGTAACTATAAATCCACATTATCCTTAGTCCAGCCTCTTTTCCAGCTCTGCTTCCAGCGCTGTGTGTCCATCTTGGGAATTAGAATCCTTGTCAAGTTTGGACATTTACTACAGTGAAACTCCATCCAGGCAGTAGAACATCTTAGTGACATTCAAAGTGCAGTTATTACATTCCCAACAGTCCTCCGAGTTGTAAATGTTGCACACACTGATGATGCAGTAGATATGTTATCATGGTATTTTGTGTAGCCTTAAAAATATTTAGCTGTTTCTTTTGGCTTTTTGGCTTAAGATAAAATTTGAATGTACCATCCACTACAAGATTTGCTAAAGAAAAATATGTAAAACTTGAATTTTGAATGTTAAATTTTTAAAATAAAATTTTAAAAGAAAAATAATTATTTTGTTGCATTGTGAACAATTTTGTGTGTCCTGCTGGAAGCAAATGTTGTGAACTAATGTGTGTTATCATTTTAGGCTCATGATGAAATCTGTCCAAAGTACCCAATGATCTGTGAAGGTTGTGCAAAGAAAAAGATCCCCCGTGAAAAGGTATCCTGGCCATTTAGACTCTCCTCCATACTGCAGTTCGATGAACCTCTCTCTGCACTGAGCTTGGGATCAAACTCTCTGACCTTCTTTACGCCATTGGCTTCTTTCATTTTTGTTTTGTTTTGCAGTATGTGGACCATATTAAGTTCTGCAGTAAATTTAAAACACCATGCAGATTTCATGTTGTTGGCTGCGATACGTCTGTAAGTAGATACTTTTGTCACAAATTGCTATATGTGCATGACTGCCTGTTGTGATACCTACTCCATCATGATTAACTTGGTAAAAAAAGATATTTCAGACACATGCAAGTAAAAAGTTCAGGTAAACAAACTGACTTTTTTTCCCTCCTATAAGCTACATCAGGTTATATTTTTGAATGTTTCAATAAATTTGCAAAGTTATTAGCAAATATTTGTTAGAGAGGATGTTGCTTATGGGGGGTTAAAAGGGACAAAATTAATTAAATAAATTGCAACATCATTAAATCATTCTTAAATGTATTGATGAAATGAAATAAATAACATTTTTACATTTATTTCATAGACAATTCATTAAATTATTAAAATGCAAACTTATACAAGCCGATGCAGATGATTAAATGTGTACCTAACTATTTCATGGTTCCTGTAGCTTCACCAGGAAATAATTTTCTGCTGAACTTGCCCATCAAAGTTGAGGGGCGGGGCTAACATTGATGTGTTGAACTCCACTGGCTTGACCTGGTTCTTTGAAAATCATGGCGGCCCTTGTAATGGAGGATTTTCATGAGCTTCCCTGTGAGCCCTTGGAGAGATTTTACAATTGGCAGACAACATAGAAGCAGGAGATTGTCATCCAGACTACGAGGCGGATAAAGTCGAAGAACTGATTGAATTCCAGCTTTGTATCGTTATGCAACGAAGCTGAAGCTGGCGTCTGAGTGCAGCTTCTGATGGAGGGAATGGTTAAAGGGCAGTTCCACCTAGTTTTTCACTACCCTGAGCAGCTTTAATCTGCTCTAGTTTAAAAAGCATCAAAACTCAGACACTTGAAACCAGGACTAGATTATTCTACACTAATTGCTGAATATTTAGAAACCAGTTAGAGATTTGTGAAACCTTTATTTGATTTGTGAAAGTTCAATAAATGGCCATATTAGTTCTTTTTTTTTGCATGTGGACCACATTAGAAACGCTGCAGTTCCAAAACTGCAACACTTAGACTCTTTAATCCTGGTTTATATTATTCTGCACTAATAACTGAACTTTTAAATATCAAATAAAGGTTTCACAAATCACAAACTGGGTTCTAAAAATTCAGCAATTGGTGTAGAATAATCTAATCCAGGTTTGGATAATCTTGTTGTTGTAGTTGTTAATCTAGAGCAGATTAAAGATGCTCAGGGTACCGAAAAACTAAGTGGAATTGCCCTTACGCCATTTCCCCAATTGAGGGTGCAAATGAAAGCCAACTTCAGCTTCATGACATAACAATACGAATCTGGCATTCAGTCAATTCCTCCAAATCCACTATTACGAGGGCCGCCATGATTTTCAAAGAATCAGGTCAAACTCGTGGAGTTCAACAGATCAGTGTGAGCCCCGCCCCTCGACTTTGATGGGCAAGCTGACAGAAAATTATTTCATGGTGATGCTGCAGGAAGAGGACCGTGAAATACTTAGACACATTTAACTATCTGCAGCAGCTATTATAAATTTGCATTTTAATAATTTGACATATTTAATAAATTGTCTATTAAATAGATTAAACATTTCATTAAACATTTATTTCATGGGACATTTAATTCATGATTTAATGATGTATTTATATAATTTCTCCCTTTTAGACTTCCATAGTTGCTACATGTCTGTTAAATCTTGTATTATTGAGTTTAAAGCTGGTGTTCATATAAATATGATCACATGTCCTCTGTTTTACAACACTGTGGGGATTACATGTGTTTAGGTTAATCTGGCATGGATCAACAGGAGTAAAATAAACAGTGGAGGTCTAAAACGTTTTGTCTTGCAAATACTGCAGTAGCTTGCAAAAGTATTCATACCCCTTGAACTTTTCCATATTTTGTCTCATTACAACCACAAGCATAAACATATTTCATTTGAATTTTATGTGAAAGACCAACACACAGTGGTACAACTGTGAAGTAGAAAGAAAATTAAACATAACTGAAAACATTTTTTATAAATAAAAAACTGAGAAGTGCGGTGTGTAAAAGTATTCAGCTCCCTTTTCTCTGAGTGCGACCAGCTGCCTTCAGAAGCTGCCTGATGGTTGCTAACGACTGAATAGAGTCCACCTGTGTGGAATCTAATCTCAGTATAAATCCAGCTGCTCTGTGACGCCTCAGAGGCTGGTTAGCAGAAGACTGGGGAGCAAACAGCATCGTGGAGTCCAAGGAACACAGCAGACAGGTCGAGGAGAAGGTTGTGGAGAAGTTTAAAGCAGACGGAGGCTAGAAAAAGATTTCCCAAGCTTTGAACATCTCAGGAGCGCTGTTCAGTCCATCTTCCAGAAATGGAAAGAGTACGGCCCAACTGTAAACCCACCAAGACGAGGCCGTCCACCTCAACTTCCAGGCTGAACAAGGAGAGCGCTGATCAGAGATGCGGCCAAGAGGCCCGTGGTGACTCTGGACCAAACGCAGAGACCCACAGCTCAGGTGGGGGAATCGGTCCACAGGACAGCTATTAGTCGTGCTCTGCACAAATGTGCTCTTTATAGAAGAGTGGCGAGAAGAAAGCCTTTGTTGAAAGGAAACCATCAGAAGTCCCGTTTGCAGTTTGCCAGAAGCCATGTTGGGAACGCAGCAAACGTGGAAGAAGCTGCTTTGGTCAGACGAGACTAAAATGGAACTTTTTGGCCAAAATGCAAAACGTATGGAATGGTTTCCAACAAAACATATTCATGAGTTAGAATGGCCCAGTCAAAGTCCAGACCTAAACCCGATGGAGAATCTGCGGCAAGATCTGAAAACTGCTGTTCACAAATGCTCTCCATCTAATCTGACTGAGCTTGAGCTGTTTTGCAAGAAGAACGAGCAAAACTTCCAGTCACTAGATGAGCAACGCTGGTGGAGACAGAGCCTGAAAGACTGGCAGCTGGAGCTGCAGCAAGAGGGGGTTCCACTGTGGACGGGCTCAGGGGGGGATGAATACTTTTGCACACCGCACTTTTCAGTTTTTTGTTTGTTAAATAATGTTTTGAATCGTGTATTATTTTCTTTCCACTTCACAACTGGATGCCACTGTGTCATGGTCTTTCACACGAAATTCCAACAAAATATATTGATGTTTGTGGTTGTAATGCGACAAAATATGGAAAGGTTCAAGGGGTATGAATACTTTTGCGAGCCGCTGTATTTACAGTGAAACTCATCAGTTTTGAATGTATGATATAATGTAATGATATAGTAATGACTGTGTTGAGCTCTTCTACCTCGTCGAACCCAGGTTTGACCCACGGTGTAGGTGGAGAGAGAGGAGAGGGTTTAGGGTGAGCATGGGCCGGGTTCAAGGTGTACCTTGGTTTTCAAAACCACAACAGATTGCCATCATATGGTTTCTGCTGCTGAGCTTCCTTTTAGTCAGAATGTTAGAGAAAACTGGACTGAACAGGTTTCTTATCACACCAACACATCGCTGATCTTCATTGTTGAATTCTGCTGCATGAAGTAATCCCTTAGCATGCTGCTCCCACCACCATTTGGCTGGATACTTATGTGGGACTAAGTTTATCCTGCCATGGCTTTTATCAAGCTGCTCTTTTCTGTTAACCTTGTCATGTGGTTTTAAACCACCGTCTTGGCGAAGGAAAGCTTTGGGTTTAGGTTCCTGTGATTGAAAGATGTTGAAAAATAAGAAGCAACATTTTTTTTCAAAGTAAGAATAAACGATGCTAGAAAATGAGTTATAAAAAAAATATTAAAATGAAAACTTTGATTCTGATGACTGAAAGCTCATTTAGCTGCTAGCCTCTTAGACTTTTGACTGAATCAGATCATCAGTCATTTGTGAACAGGTTCATGTAGCTGTGGCTCGTTAACTAAACGTTACAGCTGCTGATTTTTCCTTCCACCTTTAAGTCTTGGTAATAGTGATGAGCCATCAACCCCCCTCACTCTGGATGCTGTCGGTCCCCGACGTCCTGAAAGCAGCTCTGGCAACAACACGTTTGCTTTCTGGCCAGTCCTGTGAGACGAGCACCCCCTCCTCTCACTTCTGTCTAACAGTAATCTGTAGGAGTGAACACAAAGGTAGTTCAGAAGTTCAAGTGCTTTATACGTGGCTCAGTAAATACAACAAATAGTTGTTTAGGAGGTGATCAGTCGGTCTGACAGGATGAGTATTTTTCCATTTAAAACCGTCATAAATCATTACTCCTGGTGTCTTACTTCAACACTGGTTCAGTGTATATTTGTGTTGATACTCAGACTAGAAAGACTGCTTGATCTGAGATCCACACAGTGTGTGTAGCTAGTGAGTCTTTATTCAGCTTAATGCTCATTCTACAAAACAACATGATGGTGAAGGGTCTATAAGATAACTTTTCATTGTTAGTATTCCTAAACTTTTTCATGCATTGTATATTTCGTTATAAATTCACTAGCAGTCTGTGCTGCATAATATTACTGTCTTGTTCTGTTGTTCATATGAATTTTTTTAAGGGGATGAGCTGTTTGTTGTGTTAATGTGTGACTGCTTTCATCTTTTCTTTGCTTCTAAGGTGGAGAAAGAAAAGATCCACGACCACGAGCGCCAGTGTTCATACGAACACCTCAACCTGCTGCTGCATTTTATCATGGGGATCAAGGTGAGTCTGGAGAGCCTCCAACCACAGACCCTAGAGGTGGCCAGCCAGAAGCTGCAGGTGCTCCACCAGTCTCTCAGAGAGCTGGAGCTGAAGATGAGCCAGCTGGGTGGGGGCAGCCCAGCTCCCGTGCAGGGTGCGTGCGCTCTCACCCTGGCCACGTCCTTTACTCCGCTTCCCAGCGCCATGGGTGCCGCTCTGGAGCTGCAACTCCAGAGCGAGAAGACCAAGGTGGCGGAGCTGAGTCGCCGCTGCCAGGAGCTGGAGCTGAAAGTGAACACGTTTGAAAACATTGTCTGCGTCCTGAACCGAGAGATGGAGCGCTCCTGCACCACCATGGAGGCCTACAACCGCCAACACAGACTAGACCAGGACAAGATCGAGATTCTCAACAACAAGGTAGGAATGGCCCCTGAAAGCCTCTCTACCTTCCCAATAACAACACATCATACCTGAGATATGAATGAGCTTTAAATGGAGCCATTCTGCTATTGGCAGCTTCAGTGAAGCCAATATTTGTTTCAAATCTTACATCAGCATGGTCAATTTCATCAGTCAGCTGTTTCCTCCTTAATGGCCTGAAATTCCACAATACCTTCAACTTAAGTAAAATTGTTAAGTTGATGAAAAATATATTTAAAAATGGAAAACTAGCTCAAGCTCAGTCATCATTTGTCATGTTACATACTTTAAATTTGATCAAGGACAAGACTTTGACTGAGCCATTCTAACAAATGAATTACCAAAGGTGCCCAAAGTGATTTGTGGCTCTTGAAGTAATTTTGTGTGGACCCTGTCCTCAAGTCAAGACTGGTAAAAATTTGTCCAACAGAATAATAATAATAATAATAAAAAAAAAAAAAAAAAAAAAAAAAAACCCACAAAAATGAGGAAATTGTCTGTTTTTGTCATGTTTGTTAAAGTAGAACCCCCCAGGTGCAGGCAGATAAGGGTAGTGATGAGAGGCTTTAATGAAGGAAATAGCAGGACTTACAAGCAGACACTAATGACAGGACGTCTGAAGCCAGGCTTCCAGGCGTGTACCGAGTAAAAAGGGGGCGTGTCAGATGAAGCCCCATGTCCATGCTTGTGTGGTCTTGCTGATAATCATGTGATCGATGACAAACAATGCCTTGCTTTAGACTGGATAGTCACTGCTTCGTTTCGCCTGTCGGTTTTCAAAATAAAAGCGCGAGTAACCGTGACGCTTCATGGGTTGTTGTAGGTGGTGTGGTCACGTGTCAGCAGAGATATTAGCATCTGAGGAGAGTGTTTTAAATCAGCAGAAGCTAAAATGGAGCTAACAAGAAAGTGGAAAACCTCTCCCAACTGGGAATACTTTGAGATAAGATTTTTCTTAAATAAAAATTATTAAGCCCCAAATTACCTATGAAATTTCATAGAAATTTTTCTCAATTTTTGGTTGTGTGACCAGAAAAGACATCAGTCGCCCACAGCAGAAACAGACTGAAAGGCGTTGGAAGATTAAAATTCTGTGTGTAGCTGACTATAGAAGTTCAGAACCAGCTAGAAGTCCCAGAAAAATAGAATATGGGTATGAATACTTTTGCAAGCCAGCGTAAACAGTAAACAGACAGAAACGCTGAGCTAAAGAAACCAATCCAAAACAAAAACAATGAGAATAAATAAACTAAAACAAGGGAAAAACTAAAACGGCATGATATTGTGTATTAGGAAATAAAACAATAAAGAGATGATCAAAACAGAAACATGAATGAAACTAAGGCTATGTTCCCGCTGCAGGTAAATGTGGGTCAAGTGACCAGGTCAGACTTGTTAGAATAAGTGTGAACGTGCTGATCTGGCCCATATCTGATTTTTTTTTTTTTTTTTTTTTTTTTTTTTGAGTCAGATTTGAGCCACTTCCTGAATCTGACTCATATCCAGTCTTTTTGAATGTGATTCCAGTGGGAACAACCAAAGTGGTTCTGATGTGACTTTGACGTCACTTTCCATTGTTGTTTGCCGTAACTGCGCACTGGCCGGAGGTGTTAGTAGTTAGCAAGATGGACAACAGCTGCGACCGTAATCTGCCTCCGTTCCAAACCAGTACAACCCAGCATTCCTACACTTCTTCACTGGGATGGGTCGCCTCAAACAAAATGTCAGAAAGTAGACTTTCATTCTCTTTTTATTTGTGGAATTCCTCCTCAGCGCCTGCTGACTCATTAAGCAGGCAGTTAACGGTTGGACAGACGCTTAACAAAAGTGAATACACATTTCTTTCATGTTTCCCACCAAAGAGTGATGTGGGAGACGTCACATCGTTATTGTTCGTCAGAGCATGCGGGTCAGTTTGGAACCACGAACAGTTCACACTGAAGTCTGATAGAGGCCACATTTTAAAAGTCATGTCAATGACCCTGCAAAAAAAATCTGATTTTTCAGAGAAAATCAGATTTGAGCATCAAGATCTGCAGTGTGAACGTAGTCTAAACGGCCGTATGGATCATGACAGTTTTTCTTTTAATAAGGCATCTATAATGATTTACCAATGAGATATTTGTTTTGTGGTGAGCAAGTACTCTCTAATTGACAGTTTGGATCCATGTGACAAAACGTTTGGACACCCCTTATCCATGTCGTATTATTGTAGCTCTCGCTATATGTTTTATGACGTCGTCGTCCTGGTGGAAGGTGAACCTCCACCCCAGTTTTTCTCCCATGGTTGTCTTGTATTTAGCTCCATCTTATCTTCCCATCATGTCTGACCAACTTCCCTGTACCTGCTGAAAAAGCATCTCTGCAGCATGATACCGTCACCATCATGTTTCATGGTTGTGTGTTCTGGGTGATGTACTGTATAAGTTTTCCACCACACATGGTGTTTTGCTTGTAGACCAAAAGGTTCAGTTTTGGTCTCATCTGACCAGAGCACCTTCTTCCACATTAGCTTGTGGCAAACTGCAGATTTCCTTTGGCTTCCTTTCAAAAGTTTCTTTTTGCTCCCAAAGGTCAGATTTGTGGAATCCACTACTACTAGTTGTCCTTTTGACGGACTCCCCTACCTGAGTTGTGGATCTCTGCAGCTCCTCCAGAGTCACCATGGGCCTCTTGGCTGCTTCTATTGTTCATGCTCTTCCCTCCCCAGGCCTGTCAGTTCAGGTGGATGGTCATGTCACGGTGGTTTATTCCTTCCAGTTTCAGGTGATGGGTTGAAGTATTTTCCTAGAGGCTAACCCTGCTTTAAACTTCTCCACAGCTTCCTCCCTGACCTGTCTGCTCTGTTCCTTGTTCTTCAAGAGTTTGTTCACGATTGCTCTCATCAGCCACCCATTCCATGTTGACGCCTTTTAGCTGACTGTAAGGTGAACATGTAGACTGCAGGTTGAAAGTATCCAGCTACAATGTTGTTATTCCTTTGGTGCTTTGCTGCAGGTTCGTCAGCTGGAAAGGACAGTAAGCCTGAGGGACCTGTCCATTGTGGAGATGGAGGGGAAGATGAGGGAGATGTCTGCAGCCACCTATGATGGTGTCTTTATCTGGAAGATCTCTGATTTCACCAAGAAGAGACAGGACGCTGTGGCTGGCCGTGCTCCTGCTATGTTCTCTCCTGGTAGGCATTCCATACACAGATGCTCTTATCAAGGGTTTCTTGCCTGGAATAACTAAAATCTTTACACTCAGTTGTTTAATCTTGTCTTCCAGCATTTTATACGAGCAAATACGGCTACAAGATGTGCTTACGAATCTACCTGAATGGTGATGGAACGGGCCGTGGGACACACCTGTCTCTGTTCTTTGTGGTGATGAGAGGTCACAGCGACGCCCTCCTCAAGTGGCCTTTCAATCAGAAGGTAAAAGTCATTTCTATAGGTTAAAACATTATGCTGCTATTTTGAACAGAATCCAAGTAAATTGAAACCAGTGGTAGGGATCTCCATTTAGACTGTAACCAGGATGAGTAGAGTTCAAGTTGTAAGAAACTTTGTGCATTCCTTTGAATAAACTGGCTGCAGAGAGAAGCTGAAGTCTGGGATCTTCCTTGCTGTTGAACACTGAGGACTAGATGTAGACGCTGACACAAGGCCTCAGCTCCATCAGGGAAAAGGCAGTGATTTCACAGTGAGAACTTATTTTATACAAAACAATGATGTGTCAACGAAATCACAATGATTGGTTAGCTCATGATGACACCACCTGTTCCTGATAATTATTGATGCATTATATATTATCAATTAAGATTGTTCAGACACTGAGAAGTGTACACCAAGTTGACATATGCTCAGTGTGTGTGAGGGTATGCGTAAACCTTGTGTGAGTTTGACCTGTTTGAGCCGGGCTCATGTGTGTGTGTTCAAGATGAGCTGAATGGTCTCCCTGCTAGCGTTCGACCTCGCCTGCTCCAGTATCAGAAACGCAGGGTGACAGCCAACTCCCCACTCATTCTTGGTCCCTTAACCCAGTGCTCAGAAAGTATTCATACCCCCCTCACAGGCATCCAGACCCCCCTTCACTGTTGAGGCAGTTTTTTTTTCTGCCTCAACAGTGAATGAACAGAGTGATCTACTCTGTTCATTCTGGATTTTTGAAGTTGCTCTTAGCTGGAGCTGATGCATAAAGAACGGGCCCCTCAACAGAATGATTGAGGTGAACTTCACAGAGTGCAACTACACATGCTCATGTCCTCCATATTTTGGTATGCATTTGTTTATGCTTTGTAAAGACTGTCCCACTTCTTTCAAGGGATCTGACGAAGCTTCCTCTGCTTCCCCTCTTCTCCACCTCTTCTTATGTTGCTGTGCAGCCTCTAGCTCCTGCTTTCTTTTAAGAGATCTAGAAAACTCTTAGGACTTCTTTTAACATCCTTGTATGTTGAAATCAGGATATATGATAGTCCCACCACCATGTTTTATATAATTACCTAGCGGGTGTGAGCTCCTCTTTAAAAACAGTCAGCATCTCTTAGATCTATATCAGGTGACATGACACATGACATGACAGTGAGAGTCCATCCAACTGGCTAAATATGTCCATTGGATAGCCACATATTGCATTCAAGCAGTTCTTAGGAACTCTGATATTGAACACATTAAAATTCAGTATTGTGCAGCTGTGTTTACAAGGGTTGGCAGGAGAAAGTCTCTTCCCTTTAAAAACAACATGGCAGCAGGATGTACGTTTGCCAAGTTGCATCTGAAGTTGATCTGAAACAAGACTTCTGGAACAATGTGCTTCTATTTAACTTCTTTGCTGAAGTTAAATAGAAGCTTCTTTGTTGTTCTGTTACGCCTTAGATCTGAAAGAGGGTGTACTTTCTTTTGCCACTGATTGTATACATATCCTGCTTTGGTTCACCTATTGTGGGTAGCACTGATTATCAAATGTGATATTAAACATTCTTCAATTTAACAGAATATGTTCACCTGAATTAGAGATTCTTCATCTGAGACAATATTTTTAATGTGTACAGCTAAAACAGAGCGAGTGCAGCTATTAGATAGCTACAAAGCTTTGTAAAAGACAAACATTGTGTTCTTATGAAAAACTTATTGATGGATTTCTCTTTTGCCAACACTTCTTGAAAGTACTTAGAGAAATAATTAGCCGGTTTTGCCCTTACCTGTGTAAAAACTTCCTGGATACACCCCTGCTCAACAGTCTTAAGGAGGCATTTAATATAAACATTAATATTCAAGCAATATGCTGAATATGATGCACTAAATTAAAACTCACTTAAGGGTTAACCACAGTGGGTCTGATGCACATTCATAAATATCTTAGTTAATTCAGACTCTTTCTACTGCTGCTGAAAAATCTCTCCATAGCTGAAGTCTGTGAACATCACAGCAGCATTGAGTGTGTTAATGTGATCGGGACTAGTTTGGTTTTTCCCTTAGCAGTACCAGAACCTGCTGCACAGAGCTCTAAAATATGTTTGTTTGTATCTTATTATGTGCGCAGCAGTAATGGTTTGTTCAGCTTCGCTCCCACCTCTGCGCCACAATCCTCTCAGCTTGGATGCAGCGCAGTGCGCCGTGATGTGAAGTCAAGCAGTCAATACAAATACAAAGACCTGTTGAGGAAAACTGTTACTATGGAAACAGATTTTAATCATAAACGATTCAGCTCATCTGTCACAAAGTCTCTGCTCCAAGACCGACAGAACTGCTGCAGACTTCGGTCACAGCATTGTTGGACATGTGCAACATCAGCACAATACGTCACGGGTTTCTTTTTCATTGCATTTGCGACATTCGTCACACAGCGCTGCGGTTTTCAAGATTTTTATAAATGGCAATGTATTTGCAACATTAGAGGAGAAGCACGTCAGTCGATATGTCTGACGATTTTAATTTTTTCGTCAGACAATATTATTTTATGTTTGTAATGTCCGACGGTCCAACATGTTTTCGCAAACACTGAATTTAGACTTTATAAGCCGAAACTTTTTCCCCCTGAAACCTACTTCCTCTCATTTTTACCTCAGCAGTTTCTTGTACGCGCTTGCCCTGTGGAGCGTAAAAAAAAAAGTGCTGTTCTGTTGGCGCAGAAAGAGTCACTCCCACGACAGAAGCTCTGCAGTTTTAGAGACAAAATAAAACTGACTGACATCAGCTGCTGAGTATACATGAGACTTTGGTCACAATGAAAGCTGATTTTCAGAAATAAAACCATAGACAATGACTTTGTCCCATTGATTACACTTTACAACTTTAGTGAAGTCACTCCAAAATTTGTGGAAGGGTGTAACTGTAATAAACATCAACTGTCTCCAAGCCGAGCTTCTGCTTCACAGAGCATCCCTCCGCAGCGACTCCCCCTCTCAGCTCCTCCAGATTAGTAGCAGCAGCAATTAGGAAACACCTGGTGGAACTGCGAGTCTGCTGAGCTCATCATAGGAACTAATTCTCAGTGCAATGCTCCTAAGAACAGCTGTAAATGGCTTAATGGAGGAACATGCATAATACTCCCCCTTTAATTCCTTACATTAATATTTCTACTCATGGTAGCTGCTTTTATCAATGTTTTGAATGTAAGCGGATTTTTACCCTGGTATTCTGATTTGGTCCAAGAGTAAAAGAAAAGGTCCAAGAAAACTGAATCCTGTAGTAGAAATAACCTTTAGTGGGACTCACATTGACATTGGTTCAGCCTGATCTGGAGAGAATGTAGTAGTTGTGTATAGCCCAAGTCTCTGCTGCAGTAATCCCCAAACAGTTTGCCAAAATATCAGCCTGCAGATACTGAAGCTAAAGCTGTGGCCCAGCTCCAGTTTCGCTGTTAAAGCTGCTGCTGGGTAATATTTGTACCATCTGTGTTCAGGTTACCCTCATGCTGCTTGACCAGAACAACAGGGAGCACATAATCGATGCCTTCCGGCCCGACATCTCATCCTCGTCCTTCCAGAGGCCCGTCAGCGACATGAACATCGCCAGTGGCTGCCCGCTCTTCTGTCCTCTGTCCAAGCTGGACTCTAAAAACTCCTACATACGTGATGACACCATCTTCATAAAGGCGATCGTAGACCTCACTGGGCTCTAGAGAAAACGTAAGAGCAGAAATCCAACTTTGCCTTTTGTTGCAACTAACCTGCTTCATCAACCGGCCTTCGTATTATCAGCATTTCTCCCGGGGGGGGGGGGGGGGGGGGCTGTATCTAGATCTTTTTATTTTGGAATCAGTTGTTGGTGACAATATGCAAGATATCATTTTTTTTTAATTGAAGTTCTTCAGTCTCTGTTTTACCAATCATAAGGAGCTTTTATGCATCAAAGTTGTAACTATTCACCAAAGTGACTGGAGAACTTAAACACAGCGTTTTTACTAACCAAGGCATTCCAACAACTGTGTAGTGTAATATGTGTGAAACAACACAACTCTGACCGTGTCATCAGTCCCTCATGAAAATCTTCCAGCTTCTGGTGCTTCACAAGGGGCTCGTCATTGAGGTTTAAAGAAAGCTTTCCTGTAGGCACTAGTTAAAGCTGCTGTTATTACTAGTTATAACCCAGAAAATGGGAACTTACTAACTGCTAAGATAACTAACAAACAAGGCCCTGAAAATATTCAGCTTCTTTCTTGACACTTGTTAAGTCCTCTGTGATTGTTTCACCAATTTGCAACGAGATTGTTTTTCTGGTTCCAAAGTTTTCCTTGTGTCTTAACAAGCTGGTTTGGGACTAATTAAAGGAATTTATAGAGAAAATAACGACATGTTGCTGTGAGTCGAGCTGGAAGAAAGTGGCCGGAGTTAATTAAAACAAGAAAATGTGAGTTAATAAAACCAAAAACTATCCAGATATTTTCTTGTCTCAGATGCTGATCCGAGTCATTTTAGATCAGGTATTTCTGGACACGGAGTTCCAGTCGGATCGTCTTTGTAATCAGTGCCATCTATATGTTTGCAAACTCAGTAGCTTTAAAGAGCAGTAAATGAACTACTTTTCATCTGTATTATGTGATTTAAGTTAGTTTGGTGATTGTGAAGGACTTAGAGTAACAGGCTCCTGCAGTCTCAGCATTAATATGCTGCTTAGTTAATGAAAGCCACCATAATGTTCTGGCAACAAGTGAGCTAAAACATGCATACATTTATATGCTTTTAAAGAAATACCGTATGTCTGACCCAACATATACAGCTACAGTCTTGAAATAACAGGTTTCTCCTGCTGGTCCTGTTTTCATGCAGAGCCAGCTTACTCTGTTTTGGTATGACATGTTGATAATTCGGCATCCAACATATTTCAAAAGTCATTCTGCTTCCTGAATTCAGTCCTTTTGCTTTGAAGGTGATGAACTCTAATGACTGGAACTTAAGCTAAACCCCCCCCCCCCCAACAGCTGGGGATATCTGCGGCTCTATGACGGACAGACTGGGAGCTGAAGCAGCCATCAGTCTTTCTTTGACTTCGAACATCAATGTAAAGAAAGAGCTGGCTGTCAGGGTAAACCCAGACTCATTTAACTAACACATTTAATATTGTTGTGCAAGATGTGCATAGGGAAAACAGGCCATGCTTTTAAAAAATGGCTTCAGAAAAGAAACCAAAGCAATTTAAACACCAAATGAAGCACCCAGAAGCTCCAATTTGAATATACTGCTACACAAGCAGACCAGAGCTTATAGGTGTAGAACAGGAACCGGAGGGAGTAATTCGGCTTTCCAAAAAGAAACCAAACGAGTGAAAAACTGAAAAAGTGTAGGCTGAAGTTAAAGCTAGCATCTGCACATTTCAAATTACAGTCAGACCTCTGAGTTAACACCAGCAAAAAAATACACTAACCATTTACCTTCAATGCAATCCAAATAAACTGTTACATTTATCATGTAGGAGGAAAAGATCTTGATGTTATCCAGACAGTATTTCTACACTTTAACACCTGTGACAGATGCATAATGGCATTTTAAACTTGTCTGAACCATTTCCTCTAAATCCATGTTCATTGAGTGGCCCATGTGGAGCGATATGTTGCAGGCAGTTACCAGAGCGCCCAACAGATGGCTGAAACAGTGAGGGAAGATCAGAGGATGGCTCACAGACACGTAAGGTCAAATTAATAGAACCTGATGGAGTCTGATTTTGTCACATTTTGGGATGGATGTTCATATTGCCTGCCATGTGGAGCACGCAGGTGCCACAGTGCGTGAGGGCATCCACATGAGCCGTGTTGTTCTGCGTGTACGCTGAAATCCATCCAAGTCGGTCAGTTCCTTCTGAGTACTTCACTTGGTGCTTCGCTGTTCGTCAGCGGGGGTACACATTAATACTCCATGGTAAAAACTGTAGATTGCCAGATTGATGCAGAAAGTGATTTAATCATCACGATTCTACCCAGGTCTATGCGTAATTGTTTTTTGCATTGTAAAGAATGTGCTGTATATAGAAACAACACGCATCAGTAACGCCACAGAGAGGTGGATTATTCAGCCTACAGACAAAGCAATAGATCAGACCAGTCTCTGCTCTTGTACTCTCTGTTGTTGTGTACTGTCTAATATTTGGTAGTGTCATCATTCTTATTTCTCTCATAATTATGGGAATAACACAGCTTTGCTCACAGTGGTGTTAGAATCTCTCACCTACTTCCTGTTACATAACACCGATGCGTCCGGCTCTGCTGTTGTCTGTCCCCTGGGAATCAACCATCTATGACGGTTTATTCTGAACTGAGGTTCCAATAACTCATGGGAATCTTTTGACCTTTTTTCAGTGGTAGACCGCTAACAAACCAGGTGCAATAGCAGCTTCAGTTCTTTACCTTTTTTTTTTTTTTTTGTTTCAAGAATTTTTTTCGGCACGAGTGGCCTTTATTTGACAGTGACCCGACAGGAAGCAGGCAGAGAGAAGGGGGAAAGCCATGCGTCAATGGAACCCAGGAAAGTAGTGGAGCTCGGGACGGTCGCGTCGAGGCCTGTAGCCTCTGTACAGGGGTCGCTCTAACCACTGCGCCACGCCCCAGTTCTTTACCATTTTGGCTACTGCTAGGTCAGATTAGCCTATAGCAAGTATTGCCTCTGCAGGATGTGTGTGCAAATTTTTTGGGAGATAATTTGGGTCTGATTCATTTAGCTCTCCAAGAAGCAAAATAATTAAAAAAAAAAATCCCAAATGTTCTCAAAGACGTATAAATATAAAGAGGCATAAAAGTCCACTTGCAAGTGAATAAATCTCCCTCTCCATGCAGTTCGGCACTACTTATACAGCTGGTAGAGTGAACAAAGTCACACACCACCAAAACAACGCTGAAGGATAGCTGTGTGTGTCCATGTGCTTGGAATTTCTCAAAGGGATAGTCTGGAGTCTTGTTGTGGGGTTCTGCTGGGGGATTATGAGCAGTTAATATTTTACCAACAGAAGGAAACTTATTTTCCATAAGTCTGGATTAAGTTGTTCTGAGGAGCGAAAGCTACCATCTAATCAGAGTCATCCCAGGAGCAAAGTGGATTTCTATCATCTGAAGACCCAGTGGTGGACTGTGGTCCATAACAATGATTTCCACAAACCGTGCAAAAGTATTCCTACCCCTTGACTTTTCCTGTCTTGCCAGGTTACAGATATAATCTTCACTGTATTTTATTGGGATTTTATACAGTAGACCAACACAAAGTTGCACTTCTGATGTGGAAGGAAAATGAATTTTAAAATATTTCACAAAAAAATCAGAAAAGTGTGACATGCACGTTTTTAACCATCTGTCTGTTCTTAGTAAAATAATTCCAGCTCGATGGGATTGTGAACATCTGTTTTCAAGTACTGAATATCTGTCTGAGTCTCAGTTCTTCTGCAGCATCTAACAGGTTTTCTTCCAGGATTACCTCATATTTAGCGCCGTCTAGTTTTCCCCATCAACTCTGACCAGCTTTTCTGTCCTCTGGAGGTCTAGATATGGTTTTATAATCTAATCCTGCTTTAAACGTCTCCAGAACCACCTTCCTGACCTGTCTGTTGGGTTTCCTGGTCTCCGTGATGCTGGTTGTTCTCTAAAGAACCTCTGAGTCCAGAAACAGAATGTCTGCATTTAAACTGAGGTTAAATTACACACAGATGGAGTCTGTTTACTAATAGATCATTGATGAAGGCATCTGGTTGACCGAATTATATTTAGCGGGGGTCAGAGTTAAGGGGGCAACACAAAATAAATGCCAGCCATTTTTTCTGCCATTTATTATAATAATAATAATAATAATACTAAAACATAGCAAAGCATTTTCCTTCCACTTGACAATTATGCCCTACTTTGTGTTTGTCCTGATATTCTAAAAAAAAATAAATTGATGCTAGTGGTTGTAATGTGACCATATCAGAAAGCCCTCCCTACAGCTCAAACCTCAGGTTTACCCTTTCTCTCTGAACTATCACTTTATTTAAAAAAAAGATGGTTCATGAAGACCTAAACATGTGAAAGATTCAAACTTTCTCAAAAAGACAAATGGAAAAGAACCAGAAAGATGACTTTATACATGCAGAACAAATCAAATGGAGACTGCAGACAGAAATTGATATTATTGACTTTTGGTGTTTATTTGAATGTTCCAGCACAGTTTATATAAAAGCATTTATATTTTCATGTGATTTTTGATGAGCTGAAACACTATGGGGGAATTTCATTTCCAAAGGTCAAGAGCGTACATTTTCAATTTGAAAGCAGGATTTCATCTCTTTGCTCTCAAAACTTCTGTGCTCTCTCAGATTTTCTTCTCGGTGCAAACTTCTCTCTCTGCACTAGGGTGGCCAACCGTCCCGTGTTATCCGGGATGTCCCGTTTTTGGCCAGTTTGACGTGTCCCCTATGGGACGCTCTTTATCCCGCAGTTTGACTTCAGCCTGAAGCTTGTTGTCCTCTCAAGCTCCTTCTGTACGTGCTTGTCAGTGAGGAAGCAGGGGGAACGAATTACCTCAGGTTTACCCTTTAATTAAATCGTAAAACAAACAAACAAAAAAAAATCTCATCTGAGTATTATATCTGACCTAGACTGCGTGTGGTGCAGCTGAACTGTTGAAGGCACAAGTACAACCCGCTGGCCTTCCATAATACTAAACCACCGCTGTGACTTTGCGGGAATTCCCCCACTGGAGAAACAAGATGCGGAAATCCCCTCCTTCAGTGTCTTGTTGACTCCTGATCACTTCAGCTGGATGAGTATCTCATAATGTAAGCACAATCATTTAATTCCATTGTTTATAAGAAGCTACTTTTCACTGCAGAGAAAATGTTGCATGTATTTATCTGCTTGTGCAAAAGGGGCTCTAGACCTCGATAAAGAAGTCATGTTGCAGTAGAGAGTGCAGCGTTATTAGTCTCCGAAGGATTCTTCCAGTCAGCAGTCACAGCTAACTTCTGTGAACAGTCCTGCAGCAAATTCTAACAGGTTGTGCAAAAAGAGAAGAAGTTGCTTGAATCAGCAAAGAGTACTAAGAAATATCAGTGGAAAGTTTAGACGTCTCTCTTGTAAAAAGGATTATTGATCTCAGTGGTACCTAACTGTTTAAATACAGTTTAATGATAAATAAGTAAAGTACTTTTGAGTAGAAATGCTGGTATTACATAAGTTTTTAATTCCATTTACAGAGTGATGTCTGCTTGAAGTTGCAGTTTTGCTTTAAAAACATCCTTCTGTTTACTGAGGCCATCACCAGCTGAAAAGTCGTTTAAAAAAAAAAAAAAAAATCAAAAACATTGTATTGATTAAATCCTTCTTTTTAATCCACCATCTTACATGGGAAAACAAAAAAACAAAAAAAACAAGATTAAATCTTGTTTAGGTGGATGTAACGCAGATGTTGGGGAAATAAGAAATATTGCGTGGTGACGTCAGATTAAGCCACGCCCCCTGGCAGGCTGTCCCGTATTTTGGAGGCGATGAGTTGGCTAGCCTACTCTGCACGATCAACTCTGCACGATCAACTCTGCACGATCAACTCTGCACTCACAAACCTCTCTGATTGCTTGCGAGTATTTTTTTCTGCTCTCTTGTGGATCAAGAAGTACCGTCGCCTAGCAACCGTTCCAGCCAATAGAATGACAGTGCTCCTCTGGGTGCGCTTGATACTTTCCAGCGGGTGTGCTTGTGGGGCTACAGTAGATAGCTGCATCGCCTCTTCTGGCGATGCCCACTAGATGTAGGGAAAATTCAAAAATACTCTTATTTATCCCAAAGGGAAATTAAATAATTAAAACAACATCAGCTTTCTGCTCCATGTTACAATTGTCAGGAAGTCATGACATGTTTACGAAAGAATAATCGTTTGTTTTTGTCAATTATTATGGTTTTCCAACTGGGCACCACTTCAAGGGTTTTGGCCAAACAGGTGTGACCCATCGTATTCTGTGACCACAGGGGGCGATGGCGTACATTTCTCTGCATGTACGTCTTGAAGACCAGCGAGAAGAAGGGTATTTACATTTACTGCGTGAGCACTGATTGTAAGCTTCATGGCTTCGTTATTACCATCGCATTGACGGAGAAAATATAATGTATTTGACACTGAACACTGATGGACATTCCTCATGAAACACTGTACAGAATAAAGGTCTTGGAAAGTGGAAATTTAGCAAATGACTAACCGCCTCACATTTCACAATAGTTCAAAAAGTATTTAAAGGAAAACATGACAAGCAAAAATGTGAGGTCACATTTTCTGATAGCTATCAAAGGTTGTGACCTATGTGATGTTACCTATATGAGTGTTAAATATGCTATCAAAGGCATCCAGACTGTAGTGAGGAGCTGGCAGAATGCTAGCAAATGGTTGTTTGAACTCTAACAGTTATTAGGCCTTTACAGTAATGTCACAGATTATGATGGCTATCATAAATTGTGACCTGTGTGATACTGACTATTTGAAGGTCAAATATTATTTTAAATGCATCCAGATTGTCGTGAGGAGGTTGCAGAACTAGCAAATACTTGTATTAAGCTCTGACATTATCATTAACAGTAGCCCAATTTACAGTCATGGTAAATTGAGACTTTTGTGATCCTAGCTAGTTGGGGATGGCATATTGTTTTAAATTAGAGCTGACCATAATTAACAGGTGGTAGATATATTAGAAACCGTTTGGAACCCCCTCCCCCGCCCAACAAATCATTTATTAATCGTTTCCTGATTTATTAAATGGCTATAGTGGGTTTACATATTTAAACGAAAGCACATTGGCATTCAATGCGAAGGTCCGTCAAACAGTGTTCAGCGTCAAATACGAACAAATACATTACACTTTCTCCACCAATGCCATGGTAATGAAACCCTGAAGCTTACAATCTCTGACGTATCAGCGCTTACGCCGTTTACGTAAATACCCTTCTGCTCGTTGGTCATCAGGACGTACGTGCTGAGAAATGTACGCTATCGCCCCCTGTGGTCACAGAATATGATGGGTCACAGAATTTGGTGGAACACCGGCTGCGATTGTTTGTGGTGTAATAACAAAACTGACAGCGGATCTGTGCCCTCTATAGTCACCAAATATCTGCTGAACTCATCTTAAACACCTGTTCCTTATTTTACTGCCACTGTTTCAGATCACATTTCTTACTGAGGAATATTCCTCAGTAAGAGCTTTTCAGTGAAAGGTTGGAGTCCAGCAATGGCATCACAGGTGAGCTCAAGCAGTGTTTCCCAAGCCTGGTCTTCAAGGCACACTGGCCAGCATGTTGGAGATGTTCCCCTGCTTTAACACGCCTGATTCAGATGATTATATGTGTCCTGGAGCAGGGAAACATAAAATTTAATCCCTGTAAAAGAGATTTATAATCTTAATGGATTTCTTTCCTGGAAACAGGTAAAACAAAAAGTAACTGTAGTTGATATGCTGCCCCCTGCTTGTTAGATGTAACGAGAATTTAGTGTTCACCCATGTTCAGGAAACAGTTTTCAGTAAAACGTGCTGAAGATCGTCTCAGTTTGAGGTTATAACTGCGTGGTACTTCCCCATAAATGAGCTTCAGCCATCCTCTCTGATTCTCTCAACCTTCAGGACTAAGTGGAAACTTCCATCCGTTTTTGAGCTTCCTCAGATATAACAGCTCCGCTTTTTAGTAGCCATCCTCTTCTCAAGTGGAGCAGCGACTTAACCCTTTAATTAGCTGGTGTATCAGCTGGGGGGAGGAGAAGGGGAGGGGAGAAGGGGCTGTTTGCTTGATTATGTGCTCTGATTGGAAAATATGAATTACGCAGAAAAATAAACTGTTCTGATTCGTCCGTTTTTGAGCAAAGAAACAAAGGTATGAGCAGGGCTTTTGATACCAACTCTTGACATTCACACGGCCTCATCAGTGCAAAACAGATCATATCATACCCCCGAAACAACAGAAAAATGAAAGTTGTTGTCATGACTCCTATAAAAGTTTTGAAAGCAAAGAGTTGAAATCCAGATTTCAAATTGAAAATGTACGTTCTCGACTTATGGCAGTAAAATTCCCCCATAAAACACTTTGTTTCAAACCTCTGCAAATATCTAGTTTTTGGTAAAGAAAACAGAACATGCAGCGGCTTGCAAAAGTATTCATACCCCTTGAACCTTTCCATATTTTGTCGCATTACAACCACAAACATCAATATATTTTGTTGGAATTTCGTGTGAAAGACCATGACACAGTGGCATCCAGTTGTGAAGTGGAAAGAAAATAATACATGATTCAAAACATTATTTAACAAATAAAAAACTGAAAAGTGCGGTGTGCAGCTTCTTCCACGTTTGCTGCGTTCCCAACATGGCTTCTGGCAAACTGCAAACGGGACTTCTGATGGTTTCCTTTCAACAAAGGCTTTCTTCTCGCCACTCTTCTATAAAGAGCACATTTGTGCAGAGCACGACTAATAGCTGTCCTGTGGACCGATTCCCCCACCTGAGCTGTGGGTCTCTGCGTTTGGTCCAGAGTCACCACGGGCCTCTTGGCCGCATCTCTGATCAGCGCTCTCCTTGTTCAGCCTGGAAGTTGAGGTGGACGGCCTCGTCTTGGTGGGTTTACAGTTGGGCCGTACTCTTTCCATTTCTGGAAGATGGACTGAACAGCGCTCCTGAGATGTTCAAAGCTTGGGAAATCTTTTTCTAGCCTCCGTCTGCTTTAAACTTCTCCACAACCTTCTCCCCGACCTGTCTGCTGTGTTCCTTGGACTCCACGATGCTGTTTGCTCCCCAGTCTTCTGCTAACCAGCCTCTGAGGCGTCACAGAGCAGCTGGATTTATACTGAGATTAGATTCCACACAGGTGGACTCTATTCAGTCGTTAGCAACCATCAGGCAGCTTCTGAAGGCAGCTGGTCGCACTCAGAGAAAAGGGGGCTGAATACTTTTACACACCGCACTTCTCAGTTTTTTATTTATAAAAAATGTTTTCAGTTATGTTTAATTTTCTTTCTACTTCACAGTTGTACCACTGTGTGTTGGTCTTTCACATAAAATTCAAATGAAATATGTTTATGCTTGTGGTTGTAATGAGACAAGATATGGAAAAGTTCAACGGGCATGAATACTTTTGCAAGCCACTGTACAGTGAGGTGAAAGTGTGTGGCACCTTACACGCGTCTTCTGGTGTTGATTTCTTGTCGCACTCATGTTTCAGAGTGTCAGACTAGTTTTAATATCAGATAACCTGAGTAAATAGAGAAAAGCAGTTTTCCAATGATGAGTTCATCTTTAAGACTGAAAACCTGTTCAAACCAGCCTTGCTCAAGTGAAAAGTAATTACACCCTGCAGCTAATAACTGGTTGTGTCAGACTTGGCTGCAACAATCATGGGTTTGACTCTTCTTTGCAATATTGTTTTTATTTAGCCACACTGGAAGGTTTCTGACCATTAAATGGCATTTAATTATAAACTTTGACTAGGCCACTTTGAAGTCTTCCTTTTAATTGTTTTAGCGAAGTTGAACTTGCTGGTAAGCTTTGGATAATTGCATAACCCATGTGTGCTTGAGCTTAAGGTCATAATAGGCCCTAAAGCAGCAGGAAGCAGCCCCAGGCATCACACTGCCACTACCACGTTTGACTCTATGCATACTATTCTTTTTCTTAAATGTGTTTATTTTCACACCAGATGTAACGGGACACAGGCCTTCCACAAACATCCATGTCTGTGTCAGCAGTCCACGGGGTGTTCTCCCAGAAGTCCTGGGGGGCGTAGAGATGGTTTTTGTGAGACGGGTCGTTGCGTTCTTTTTTGGTCAGCAGGGATTTTGACCATAGAACTCTCCAATCATTGCCTTGGCTCGATGTGTTGCTTTTTGAGATGCTTGGGCTAGCTTCATGTGGTCAGATGGGTTCTATGTGACTTCTTTCCCCGTTGATTGTATACCTAAGTGATTCAGGCTGGGCTGAGGCTGGGGCAGCTGAACTGGAAATGGTGGGTAATCACAAGGGGGTGAAAAAGCTCATTTACTATGTGATCAGGGTGGTTTGGATTTATTTCTCCTAATAAATAAAGTCATTACTGGAAAGCTGCATTTTGTATTTAATCAGCTTATCATTTTCTGATATTAAAATTTGTTTGCTGGATCTGAAACATTTAAGTGGGACAAAAAAGTAAAACCGGAAGAAATCTGTAAGGAGACAGTTTTTCACAGCACTGCAGGAATGGAGGAGGAAAACTATGACTGATTTATCCTCCTTTTTATCGACTCGTTTTCTTCACCTTTTTAACCTGCTTTACTAGAAAAAGAAGTGCCTGTATTTATGTTGTATAATCTTGAATATTTTTAAATGTGCTATCCTGTATGATTAAACATACCAGTATATTATTATGAAAGTTTTTCAACTGGATTTTAGGACATCTTATCCTCCAGAATTGTCTTGTCTCTTATTTACTACATGTTCTCAAATCTCTTGTGACCAAGAATGTTTTTCTTTGCGTACAGATCATAGTGAATGTGAGGAGTGTTGCTGAGGTCAGAGGCATTTTGATCCAGATGCCTCCAGCATGCTTTTAAACTCCTCAACATGTACTGATCCATCTCTGTGCATGAGAAGCTTCAGTAGGAGACGATTCATATCAGGTTTTTATTTTCTTTTTATGATTTCACTATTGTATATTATACAACATATGAAGGAACCTGAGGGGAGTCAGAAAGCTAAACATATCTAAATAATGTATAGCTGATATATATTGATGAGAAAGAATTTTCTGTTGAGGTTGTTTAAAAGGATGTTTTGGCTCATTTGGCTGATTTTTGTCAAGTTGCATCTCTAATCTGACCTCAGCTTGTTGCATTCTATTCTTTTCTGAAACATATTTCTGTTTCTCTTCTTGTGAGTGTTTTTGCACGTATAGTGATCTACATTTTGCACGTACAGCAGCCTCAAATGAAGCTCCATTTCTTCCTGCTTACAGTGTGTTCTGGTTGTAGCACCACGCAGATGCTCAGCTGATGTGAGCCTGGACTTCTGATTTGTTTACAACAAAAGGGCTTCACATTTCATCGGCGTCCACTTAATGTCACACAGGCTGCGTTCCGTCTGCTTAGAAGCAGAACTGTGCAACAGCTTGGATCTCCACAGGACTTCATCTGGAGGTGATGTTACATTTGAGCTGGCTGATGTTTCCGTGTATCGGCGATACTGACATGTAGGAAGTGCCACACTGCCTCACTGTTCTGCAACAGAATGAACAATGTTTTGATAAATATTGCTTCAGAAACTGAAACTAGTCACTTTGCTTTCCCTCCACCACTGTTCCTGTGGATCTGGATTCCTCTAAAGGCCTTGCTGAGATTAGGATGAAGAGCCTTCATCTGTAGCGGTGATCAGTCGTACTTGTTGTTCTTTCTGCTGCATTCTGTGGATAGACAGTTATGTGTTAGTTAACTCTTTGTACAGAAGAAATTTTGTTCCATATTTGTATTTTGATTTAATAAAGATTTTAAAATACCCTCTATGCAAAGACGTACCGTCTCTGTCTGTGTTTTGATGTCCTGTCGTTTGTACCAGTGCATCTAGGAGTGGGCATTTATTGTCGTTTATCATTTATCGTGAAAATGTCTTATAAGAATTTCAGTTTCTTGTTGTCTCTAAAATTCAGTTAATAATGTCAAAAAACAAAAAACTGACAGAACAATCAGAAATGTTTTTACTATTTTCTCCACTGTTTTTCACTAGAGCATCAATAAATATCAGTAAATTTGAAAATATAATGAAATGTAGTTACTGTGTGCAGCTTGGTGATATAAATCACACCTCTTTAAGTAAGTGGCGTCCTGAAGAAGCCCATTTCAAAAGGGAATGTTTTTCAAGAGCAGGATGTGTTTGTGGCGCTATGAATGTGGTACCATGCATTCACAGTCATACACTTACCTAAAAACGACAATCTTTCATCATCATTTTTATCATTATCACAATGGAACAAACTATCGTGATGAAATTCTTAGTCCGTATTGCCCACCCCTAAATGCATCTCAATAAAATGGATATCACCGAAAAGTTATTTGAAGTAATTTAGACAGTGAAACATACTAAATGGATTCATTACACACACAGTGATATATTTCAGGTGTTGATTTGTGTTTATAAGAAATTACAGTGAGGAGAACCCACAATTCAGTTTCTCTCAAATTGTATCATGTCAGATGAGTGAAAACATGATTTAAATATAGAAATGTGGCCCTACTGAAAAGTATATCCATGTACGATAGAGTATATGCACTCAGTACTTGGTTGGGACTCCCCCTGCATGAATCCCAGCATCAACGGAGCGTGGCATGGAGATCAGCCTGTGGTTCTGCTGAGGTTCTGGAAGCCCAGATTGCTTTGATAGCTGCCTTCAGGTCATCTGTCTTGTTGGTTCTGGTGTCTCTCATCTTCCTCTTGACAGTCATCCACAGATTCTCTATGGGGTTAAAGGTCAATCCAGCCCAGTAGCACCATGGTCAGTGGAGCAGCTTTTGGTACCTTTAGCAGTGTGGACTGGTACCAAGTCCTGATGGAAAATGAAGCCAGCATCTCTGCAAAGCTTGTCATGAGAAGGAATCACGAGGTGCTTTGAAACTTCCTGGTAGACGGCTGTGACGACTGTGGACTTCAGAAAACCCAGCGGTCCAGAACCAGCAGGGGACATGGTGACCCAGATCATCACTGACTGTGGAAGCTTCACTCTGGACTTCCATTAGTGTGGATTCTGGCCCTCTCCACTCTCCCTCCAGACTCTGGGACCGTGATTTCCAGATGAAATGCAAACTTTGCTTTTGACTGAAAAGAGGACTTTGGACCTCTGAGCAACAGTCCAGCAGTTCTCCTCCTCAGGCCAGGTAAGAGGCTGCTGATGTCTCTGAATCAGTTGCAGCTCATGTTCCAGATGCTCTTGTATTTCTGACTCTGGCAAAATTGTGAATCTCCCCTAAACTCTTAACTGGATTTTGTTTTAATTGTGATTATGTTGACCATAAAGAAATATATTCATTTTCCGATCGTATTCTAATTTCATAAGACACACCTGCAGTAAATATCCCAAAGTGCACTGGGGCTTTTCACCACATGAGGGCGCACTGTGTATGCTTACAAATCAGCAGTAAGCTGACCACAACACATGACCCAATCAATGGAAGACATGTATGACCTCATATGACATACAAATAAATAATAAAGTTGTTTCTAATTGTTTCAGCCAATCCAACAATGTTCTGTTTTTGCTAACAAGGTTATACCCAGGTTTCTTCTTTGCCTTTTATTTTCCTGGATATGAAACAAAATATATGAAATGTGACAAATGTTAGAAGACTGGACATTTTTACACTGGTTTCTGTTTTTAATGTAGCTATGTAACAAAAAACAAACAAACAAAAAACCCTTCTCCAATTAGACATTTTATGGTTGCAGCTCAAATATTTCTCTTATGCATCTTGTTGGAGTCAGTGCAGGAGTTGAGGTTGGTACCTGTAGACCCAAATGAAAACAAAGTGAAACAGCCCTCCAGTTATGTCAGTGATGCTTCTAGTCCTTTATTCAGACAAGATTACAATCAGGGTTTATTGCCATATCAATAGTTACACTGACTTGATTGTTTTATGACTGTAGCAGAGAAATAGGCATAGAACAAATAGTTTCAGTTGTGTGAACGTATAGTTATATACAGATATAAACACATAGATAGAAAATAATGCCAAAAGAAATGGTGCATGTTGTGACTCAGAGTGCAGAGAGTCAAACACAGAGCACTAAAGTGTTTGGTAACAGGTTTGTTTGATTTTATATTCAAACCACTTGTCAGCTCTGGGTTTTATGGTGATCAGTTTCTGATTTTATAAAATGACATCAGACTTATATAAAGCTTTTCTGGACACTCAAAGATGCTTTACAATGAAATCATTCATTCCCATTCCCTCGCTGAAGGTGGAAAGATGCTGGGTTTGTAGCCCCAGCTGCCCTGGGGCGGCCTGCAGAGGCGAGGCAACCACACACCGGCTCCATCGGCCCTTCTGACCGCCAGCAGCAGACAAGGTGGGTAAGTGTCCCCAAGTGTCTTGCCCAAGGACACAACAGAGACAGACGGAACGAGGGCTCAAACCAGCAACCCACCCTTTACAGGACAAACTCCTACCACTGTCACCACCATCAACATTGACAAGAATTTCTAGAACCTAACAATAATATTATAAAGTATTCACATAATAAAACTGTTTTTTCTAAAATATGTTCTGTTATTAACTATGTTTCTCATTTTCTTTGAGTTACTTGGTTTGGGGAGTTGGTTGCTTGCTGTCTGGGGAAGAGGCATGACCAAAACTGAGAACTTTGAAAACACAAATCCAGCTCAGCAGGACCAACCACTGGCTAGGCAGCAAGGGGTTGTTTCAGTTTTAAATAGATTATTGATTCTTAGTTAATATTGGTTTACTTTTGTTTTCCCTATTGTGTGTGTGTGTGTGTGTGTGTGTGTGTGTGTGTGTGTGTGTGTGTAAATGGTTTGGCCAAATCCCTATAAGTTAGCCTCCTGTATCTTTGTGTTGTCAATTTTGCAAGTTGTGTGTCCTTTGTTTGCTGAGTTAATATTCTGGAAGATCCTTCTGAATAGAGTTATATTTAGTTGATCTCTTCTATGGGCCCAGTAACTATATGTTGGACCACCAGACTGGCCCACAGCCTGTACCTTCAGGCAGTGAAGCTGCTGAACAGTTGCTCCCCCCCTCTCATTACCACATCCAGAGACAATCAGCATATCTCACTATTACAAGAGCTGTGAACTAGACTTTTCATTGCTGCACTAATCAAACCTCATTCATCACTCACTCACTGTTGTTACTGCATGTTCTTTCTCTGTATGCCTTCTGTTTGCAGCAACATCACTTATACCATTTATTACGCTTGTGCCTACACTGACAATGACAATGACCAAAAAAATGAATTGAAGGAAGGGTGGGTCCTGATTCATCAATTTTTGCCAGACTTAGTCATCAAATTTTCAACTAGTTTAAAAAACGTGCAATACAGCAAGGAGCTGTCTCTTTAAAAGCTGCAGAGCATATTGTTAAAAGGAAATATGCTAAAGTCATGACTAATCTCTGCATATAAACCAAGGCCAAAGTTTTAATCCAACCTGCCCTCTGAGGATATTTGTGGTATTGATATGACCAAAACTTAAAATGAGTTTGACGCCCCTGATCTAGAGCCTAAAAACCTACTAAACCTTTAAGAAATAGATGGCATTTAGGTAACTGTTATGAACCAGATGTATTTATTTTAATCATTGGGAAAAATGTTCTTTCTTGAGTGGACCAAGGTCAATGGAGTCATTTCAGAAATACATTTTAGAAATGAAGAAAAATAGATACTCCACATCAACAAAAAAAGTGCAGAATGACTAAATTAAAAAAAAAAAAAAACTACTGGTGGGACTCAGTAAAAATTTTTAATCAACTTAATAACAGTTTCTGTAATTAATTAATCACATTTTTATCAAAAACTGTATATTATCAAAGAAAGCAACTGGGATCGTAGAAAGCATTAATTAAATATTGGGTAAGCAATAATTGTAGCACCGGTAATTTTGTTGAAAAACAGTTATGTCATAACCTTAAATTCTACTCCACTGAACAAATGACCTAAAAGAAAGATTGATTTTTTTTTTCTCCCTGTTTCAACTTGGTGAAGATTAATTTTTAAAAGTATTTTTTAAACATCTTTACCAGGAGCAACAATAAATATGGTATGCTGTAACTGTAATCGCCCTGTGCGTGCGATCTGCATCTTAATAATGTCATTGCAGTCAAAGAGCTGAGCAGGGGCTTTTGATCTGTTATGAGGATTAACAACAAGAGATTTCCTGGAGAGAATTTCCCAAAGTCATTCGAGGACACGTTTCAGTGTAAATCCTCATTTTAGTCCGAAGGCTGAAAAAAACGCTTGCTTTCAACAAGATCATTGGAGATATATTACTCAAGGACAAGAAATTTCTTAAAAGTAGAGAGCGTGGAGCATGAGCAGGAAAATAATAACTAGCATTTCCCAGTGGATGTGAAACCATGAAGTGGGTTTTAGTAATAAGGGGACGATCTTGAAAACGCTTTGGTCAAAAACAAAACCATACCACCGTTTTGTTGAAACAAGGTTCTTCACTGTAGGTTATTATTGCAAACATTTTATGCAATAATAAATCTCACCTACTGTAGCAGCAGACAGTGCCAGTTTTTGATGTGGGTGTGATGGCCTTCTGCTCAGGGCAGCATGCCACAAGAGGGGCACCCCAAGGCAACATCTAAAAAAACAACCCAAAAAAGTTTTCTCGTTGTTTGTTTAGTCATGGGACATGTGCCCACCCCCCTGTGGTGTGCACAAATATTACTGTACACTGCAGCTGTCAAGTAATACTTATGTTATGTGACTTTTTAAAGAATATGCAATGGATTAGACCCTTACTAATTCAAAATCCTAATATTTAGATTGATCAGACCTCAAGTGAATCTTTTTCATACTGAACAAAGATTCTGTTTGTGCAAAAAATAAATATCACATCAAAATAAAATCAGAGCTTTTCTATGAATATGTGACATGTTACCACCTCAGACTGAATGAGAAGCTCAAACTCGGACCAAGGTTATTCTACATAGACTTGAAAACAGAATTCATTTATGAACCCTTTTACTTATACGTGGAAAATGGGGGAGTCTTAGTTTTTTCAAAAAGTATTGTTGAAATCTATATCTTATCAATTTGTCTCCTTATATGTGTCTCTCTGGATCAATGAAAATCTGATCATTAGGTTTTAGTTTACAGTGTTTTTGATGAATGACCCAGGATTTCTGCTGAATGAGCTTCATCAGAGAAGTGTTTTTAGTTGTCCAAGGACAGCAGAAGACTGACGCCCAGGACACACTGCAAGAACACAAAATCTTACCAAGTATGTTTAGTCAAGTTTATTTGTGCAAATATCTAGTACAATGGTGGAAACGGTGGTAGTTCATCCCATTTTATAAGGTAAAATGTCTTGTTTCACTGGCAGATTATTTCACTTATAACTAGAACTTTTTCATCAATATGAGTAGTTATTGAATTAAAACCAGCTCCTGTATCTGCTGAAAAGTTACTTGTGAGTTAGTTTTGTCTTATTTCAAGTGTATTCAAGATATTTACACTAAAACTAAACAAAAAAAACTTGCGTTTTTGCAGTGCACTGACACCAGAACCACCTCTGGCAGCATGTTTGAAAGCACAAGCAGATTTTCACACCACACTTCTTGGAATTACAATCAGGCAGACATTAATACATCTGCAAACACACATGATTTTAGGAACCCAGATAAAATGTTTACAGTACGCCTACAGAATGCCAGACTATCCAGGTTTCTGGAAACAGGAAGACCCAAATACAGCCATTTCTCATTGATGCAGCTGTTTCCGGCTCTCTTCTGGTCCACAGCAGAGGGCAATCTTGCCTCATTTTTCACCAGACACAGAAGGAAACATGATGATCATTTAGCTGGTCCCAAAAAACTCTTTCTCTTGCCTTATGGATGAGTTTTACCTTGTTACATCACACTCCTCAATTATTAGCACCCCTGAGAGGGATGTTTAGGAATCCCTAAAATAAAGGAGTCTTTTCTGCAGTGCTGCAAATAAAAGATAAAAGTAAGTCAAGCATCTTTAGGTTCATGCTTTAACTCTTGAAGTTGGTCTGCTTTTCTTGATTATAGTTTAGCTTTCCAGAACTTATCCCTGGGAAATAAATATGTAGCAGCAATCTGATGTGACATCATGTGACTCATCTGAACTTACCCATATTTATATCAGAGCAATAACTTAAAACAGGAAAAAAGGCTGGAAGAGGACCCATATTTATCTTGTTGGTACACAGCGAAGAGAATAGTACAACTGCTGCCACAATGTATCTCATCTTCCAATGAAAAACATTTCACATGAGGAAATAAAGTGCATTTTGTGGTTCCATCAAGTCTTGTCATATCTGACATTTTTGTGTTGTTTTTGAACTGCCTGCATTCTGTATTAGGATGAAGGGGTAGAATTCATTGTTCTGCTGTATCAGGATGTAATACTTAATTTTTTTTCATAACGTCACTGTCTCCTTTTATTCATTTATGGATCAACTGACCATCTGGGGATTTAAGTTCAATATTCTGAGAGCCCTCAGAAAAACTCTATCCTTAGGATAGTGAAAGAAAAAAAAAAAGATTGTCAGATTGGTGACAGGAGAGGATGATTAATGTTGTCCCATCCATCCTTCTTGTGCTCCACCTCCCTGACCTAATCTCCGCATCTGGTCACCACAACAGAAACAGCTCCTGGACAACAGATTTCTGTCTACGCCCTGCTATTGTGAAGGGGTTTACACAGAGAACTGCTGTTTTTTCCTCTCACAGGTACACAAACTGCACTTATCTAACTGAAAAGTAAAAAGTTAAAACCAGGAGAGGGACAGATTTAATTGTTGGCAGCAGTATCTCAGCTGATGCCCTTCTCCAGGAAGGTATCACAGCCAAACAGAGCACCAGACCAGGTGTAGCTTCTATGGAGAGGAAAAATAACTGAGTCAAAACATAAAGTTACCAGTTGAAATAACAGCAAATAATGCAAGTTGGAGAGTAGTATGTTTTTATATGTTTTTTCAGGCGACCTGTCCAGGGTGTACCCTGGCTCTTGCCCAGTCAATGCTGGAGATAGGCACCAGCCGAACTGAGACCCAGAAAGGATAAGTGGGTTTAAATAATGGATGATAGGACAAGTTTTAACTGAATCTAGACTGAATGAATTCCTTTTAGCTGGATATGAATTAAACCTGCTTGCAAAGTGCTTTGGAATACCATGTGTTGTAATCTGGCAAAGCAGTTTCATGAAATTTTATCTGCAGTGTTGGTTCAAAAAGATAGATTTTTATTTTCAACAAAAAAAAATCTTTTGTTAGAACCTGAACTGTTGCATTCACCAACACCAACTAATCTTCTTGGCAGTGATGTAGTTAATTGTTTGGTTCTTGTGTTTGTCTTTGATCAGCCCAGGCTGTGTAGTCTTGAATGTGGTCACTATAAGAGCTATAGAGGCCCTTAACCAGAGAGTGAAAAGAACAGTAGCTAATTTGCCATATTCATAAATCACTTACCAGCACTTACATGGTCATCATGGGATGGAAAACTTCACCAGTCGGGGGTAGTGAATGGGGTTGGAGGGTTTTGGCTGGGGGGGTCCTGAATTCCCACAAAACCCAGAGGAGGCCCTTTCATGTGGTGTTTTAACAGTGGCCGCATTCTGGTAGTGTGAGCTCACTTCCATACCTCATCTCGTGGTTCTGCATTCTCCCGCTGATGTGGTGAAAATACACATTCTCATAAGGGTTGTTATTAGGCCTTGGAAACACACACATTGAAACAAAGGTGCACAGTGGGCGAACAGTGGGAGTGGAACAAGCTCCAGAGGATGGGAGGCCAAACTCCCTCTACACCTTGAACATATGCCAAGCTAAACCGTCTGTTCACTGCGCCATAGCAACAGCATCATCAGCAGTAACGAGAAACTGTCTTCAGTTCTTTTATGAATGAGTTTTTCCATAAACACTAAACAAACAGGCCTTGCCCTAAAATGTTTAAACCTTTAAATAAAACACAGTTGTGTTCAAGTAGCTTCGTACGCTGTGATACTAAATGAGGAAGAGCAACGTCAGATCCTTCTCTGAGTTTGGCTGCAGGCTTTCTTGTGGGACAGGACAACTCTGTTGCTACCAAAGCTTCCCAAGTTGGGCCACCCAGACTACAAACACAACATACTTTAGATGAATGCATCCGCTGAAGCCTCATATGTCAAATGCCACATCTTTAGATGATCTCATGCTGACTTTGCATGTCAGCATGAGATCATCTAAAGATGTGGTTGAGCATTTAACCAGACGCTTGAGAATTAAACCAAGGTCCTGTTGGGGTTTACATACACGGCAAAGATCAGCAGAGGAATGGAAAGAAGTACTTTTGCCAAATTTTCTAAACACAGCATGAACAAAAAGTCACAGGAGGTAAAACTGTTCAGCGTTCTTCCTGATAACTGGAAACATTGTGAAACAAGATTTGGAAAAGTTATGGTTCAGAAGCGGTGTTTGGGCAGACATAGACATTGCCATGCCAGCTCACGGAAATCAGAATGATGAAGTAGCTGCCTGAGGACAGCTAGAAGAGGCAATCTTTCATTTATAACAAGGAACGTTCTCTTGAGTATTTCTGCTACCCGCTTGGGAGTTCCAGTTTGGAGAAATTTAAGAACTGAAGTGAAATAATACATCTATGTGGTACTTTTTAACAATAATTTCCGAAAAATGTTTAACAAGAAAGTCTGTTTTTTGGGGCGCTACATTAGGTAACTTTGTTCAAAGTGGTTTAAGCATCTGTTAAGACTCACAGTATAACAGTACAGCAACTTTGATTTCAATTTAGATAATACAAGGTGTGGCCACCCCCCAAAAATATCCCACACACTGACTCACCTGCAAATGTGAAAGACACACATTCACAAAATATACGGACACACAAGTCGGTTTTATTTATAAAAATACATATTAGATATTTATAACTGCCTACAGGGAAAAGTTGTTCATATAATGAAAAGAATAGAATGAAAACATGGTAACACATCACAAATGTCTTAAGCAAGTGAAGTCATGGTCCATGGTTGATAACATTATGACATATCAGTTTGATTAGCCATCAATGAATTATAAAACCAAGAGTGAATTTTGTTTTCTTGTGATCTCTCCAGCTTTGTACGTTCTCTCCTCTGGCGCTTCATGTAAAAATAGCAGAAATTGTAAAAAGAAATTTAAAAAATATTTATCAGTCCCTTAGTTCCAGGTTAATCTCTTCATCATCTATCGGCCTTTTGTCTCAGTGGTTATTATCTGTTAGCCCGTTTCAAAGTCTGTGTTAACAGCATTTGCAGAATCATCCATGGATTTGGTGCAGGTGAATTTGTGACACTCTAAGCAGGTAAACCTTGCAGCTCTCTTGTTCCTGGCACTAACTCGTCTGCAAAGGTCCTTATAAAAATAAATAACATACTGTACAGTAAGGGCAGCTTTACAATACTGACACTATACAGTTATTAAAAATACCATGCTCATATTAAAAGAAATGAGTGACTGATTAATGTAATTTAAAGAATAAAATGTACAAGATGTACAAGTATACATGTGCAAAAAACCAAGACTATTTACAAGAAGTGAAAAAAACTTTGTAAACAACAAGGATGTACAAATGACAGTAGGGATGTGAACACTTTTTTGTTGGGAGCAGTGATGTTGTAGAGTCTACCAGCTACTGGGTAGAAGGACCTGCTGTAACGCTCCTTTGTACACCTAGGATGCTGCAATCTGTCACTAAAGGAGTTCTCCAGTTCTGAGACAGCTTCAAGCATAGGGTGGGAGACATTGTCCAAAAGTGATGTTATTTTTGGCGATGGTGTTAGGAGTTTGCCCCGTCACCGGTGGGTTGCTAGTTGGAATCCAATCTGTCTCAGTTGTTATGTCAGTGGGCAAGACACTTCACCCACCTTGCTTTCGTCAGAAGGCCCGGTGGCACTGGTGTATGGCAGCCACGCTTCTTTCAGACTGCCCCAGGTGATCTGTGGTTATAATGTAGCTTACTGCCATTAGTGTGTGCATAAATGAGTGAATGACTGAATGTAGTGTGAATTGTTTTGAGGTTCTCTGGACTAGGTAAAGTGCTGTAGCTGTACAGGCCATTTACCATATAGTTCTTCTTTGTCCTATCATCCTAGGATGGAGCTGACCTTGCTGATGAGCTTATCGTATTGTCTCCTCTCAGCTGTAGATAAGCTGCTGCTCCAACAGACACCACAGAAGACAGATGATGCCAGCAAAGCGTAAAAAAAAATCATTCAGGAGCGCCCCTTGCACTCCAAAAGACCTCAGCCTCCTCAGCAGGTAGAGTCTGCTCTGACCCTTCCTGTAAAGAACATCAGTGCTATGAGTCCAGTCCAGTTTATTGTTCAGGTGAACACCCAGGTACCTGTGATGAGGCATCAGAGAACTTCTGAAAATGACAGTGTGGGGAGATAATGTCTGGGTGAAGAGGGTGAAGAGGAGAGTGCCAACACAATTCCCTGCAGGGCCCTTGTACTGCAGACAAGCCTGTCGGAGACATAGCCCTCTGCCGTCACATATTGTGGGCAGCCTGGGAGGTAGTCTTGTATTCACTGGGACATGTGGTAGTCCACTCCTGACAGTTCCAGCTTGTCCCTCAGAAGTCCTGACTGGATGGTGTTGAAAGCACTGGAAAAAAATCAAAGAACACGATCCTCAAAGTGCTTTCGGGCTTCTTGGGGTGCATCAGAGCATGGTGCAGGAGGAGGTTGATGATGGCATCATCCATCTCAGTGCCAGGCTGCCAGGCAAACTGGAGCGTATCCTACAAAGACCTCACCAGGGGGTGGAGATGATTGAGGACAAACCTCTCAGGGGTCTTCCTCAGATGTGATGCAAGTACTACTGACATGTAGCTGCTGCTGATGTCTTTTGGATTAGTGGTCTTTAACACTGGTACCACACAGGAGGTCCTCCACAGTTGTGGTACTTTCCCCAGCTCCAGGCTCATGTTGAACATATAGCTCATGATGCCACACAGTTGATCTGCGCAGCATCTCAGGTGCCTGGACCTAATGTCATTTGGACCTGCAGCCTTTCACTCCTTGATCTTCCTCAACTCATGGTGGTGGGGGAGGGGGATGGAGTCCTCTGAAGTAGAGGCTGTGAGTTCTGGCTAAGAGCTGAAAGGTGTGATTTTCAGGGAAGAAAAGCAGGCAGCTGTCAAAGATGAGGGGGGTTGCAGCAGGGGAAACTGGGCTGGGGAAGGGTGAGTTTCTGATCAAACCTGCTGGAGAACTGGTTCAGGTTATTCACCCACCCTAAGTCTCCTGCAGCCCGAGGATTTGGTTTGTGACCTGAAATTGTCTTCAGGCTCTTCCAAACCCCACTGATGTTCTTCTGCACCTCATTCTCCATCTTCTAACACTAAATGCTATTTCCATCCCTAATCTTCCTTTTCAATTCTTTCTGCGCAGCTCGCAGCTCCTCCTTGTTTCCTGATCGGAAGGCTCTCTTTGAGGAGGGCCTTTATTTTAGGGTTGAGCCGGGGTTTGTTGTTGGAGAAACACCGGACCTTCCTGAGGGGCATGGTGTTCTTCACACAGATGATTGAATATATGACCTCATGCTAATGACTAGCAGCTCAATGCCCTTTCTGCAGAGTGTCTCTTTGATGGTTAAATGTCCAGAGTTACATCATCCATCATTCACAAACAAGCCAAACCCCCTTCTCTCCTCTTACCGCTGTCCTTGGCTATGTCGGCCCAGAGTAAATGAAAACCATCAATGTTTATGTGTATGTCCAGAGTTAGCTACATCTCAGTCAGAAAGATAAGGCTTCTCTCTTACTCTAGCTCCTTTGATGCAGGGTAAGAGCTGCCAACTCATCAACTCTGTTTGGAAGAGATCTCTCATTTACCATGAGGATGAAGGGCATTACAGATCTGTACCTTTTCCGACGGTTGCGACGCCTGATGACGTCTCTTCCTCCTCACCTTGCAAGGAAAATCGGGTCGCTTGGTGGGATGTGGTGGTGCAGATCCACTGAAAGCTAACAGCTGATCTCTGGTGCAAACAATGGGAGCTTGGATGCACACTTATAACTAATAATAAAGATTACACAAAAAAAAACAAAATTCACTTTTGGTTTAATAATCCACTGATGGTCAGTCAAACTGAAATGTCATTATTTCATTCTGTTTGTGTATGAATATGTTATCGACCATGGACCATGTCTTCACTCAGCTGTGTGACATTTGTGTACAAACATTGGAGACTGATGTGTTAGCATGTTTTCATTCTATTCTACTAGCAATTTTTCATTCTATTTTCATTTATTTTATCTTCTCTATTCATCTTATTTTATAAATACAACAGACTTGTGTTTCCATATATTTTGTGAATGTGTGTCTTTCATACTATTTGCAGGTCAGTCAGTGCTAGGGATATTTTGTATAGATATGTCAGAATTTTGTAAAGGTTTCCATGTCCATAGGTATTTTTCACCAGAAAATAAAAAGCTCATTAGTTCTAGTGTTAAATTACGTTTTCAAACTATCAACAAAATGGGATGATAGAAATATATTCCATCTTATCTATAATCATTGATTTTACAATACTTTTATTCAGATTCTAACATGGAAGAATGAATATTGCTGTATATTTTTCTAATCTAAATTGGCTCCATTACTTAACCTTGCCATTGCTTGATCCCCCCCCCCCCCACCAGCTTCATTCAACCACAGTGGAACATCTGTGCTGATGCCAGTATTACAATGGAACAAGCCAAGTAGATGCTAGCTAGACTCACTGGAAAAAAAGTTAAGCTCTCAGAAAAAATTGTCTCATTCAAAGATAATTAGATACATGTGCAGACCAGTGATGGTTATTTATATGATGGTGAGCGTGCATATCTAGAATGGGCCCCGGAGGGCATAGGTCGTGGCCCATTCAAGAAGTACCAGCTTTGTTTCTCTGAGTGCTCAACTGGTGCTAATTTTGTCATTGACTGGAAGTGGTTCACCAATAAATATTCAAATTATTGCATGTTTCTGTTTTCATGTTTATTGAATTGCAGTGTGCATAGATTTTAAGGCTTTTTAATTTACAAAGTTACAGTTCAGCTAATCAGTGTTAGTCCCAAGTTCATCTTCCCTTTAATATACCTGGTATACCTAGTGGCAGAAATAAGTTACCAGGTCAAGATGAACATACAGTATTTTGATGTTTCTCTTTTTGTTGTTATTTTATGCTTTCATTTGTACAGTGACCTTGATTGTTATGAAAGGCGTCTATAAATAAAAATAATTATTATTAACACTGGTAACATCACAATGCTCCAGGTCTAATTATCTTGTAGCTTACAACTGGGACTTATAGCAGTTCATACCAAACATTAAAATAGCTTTACACAATAAAACATCTCAAAAAACTGTAAAGAGTTGCAATAAAAAAAAAATCTTATTTTTTAAAATCTTTGCTGTTCCAGCTCATTAAAACGACCATAGCTTCCCCCTTTAGCTGCTAAAATATGAACACTGAATCTGATAATTAACATGTTTACTGTGAAGATCAGAATGAGCTCATTGTACACACTCAGCATGCATTGGACCATTAACTTTACTAGCTCTACTAACTGTGACAATGAAGGGAAAGAATACGTTCCAATTTACTCCATATAGTTGGACTCACAGTTTTACACATAATTGCATTTAGAAATCTGTACTTTGGAATTAGATGACTCTTTTAAAAAATTGAGTAAAAGCCTAGGTATATGGGTAAATGGACCCTGTGATGGACTGATGACATGTTGGGGGTGCCCATTAAGTACTGGAGACAGACACCAGACCCTGGTCACTCTGCAAGAATTAAGGGGTAGACAAAATGGATCAATGCATATTTTGAACAAATGTTCAAAGTTTCGTCATGTTTTCGCATTTTTGTGATTAACTGTAATGGATCCCACGATAAGAATCAACACTCAGGTTTATTTCAATAAAGCAGCTTCTCCCCTTCCAGGGGCCAAAATATGCAGGAATCTAGTATTGGTGTTTTCTAAATTATACATTACAACACAAACACACAAAATCTGTGTGTGTGTGTGTGTGTGTGTGTGTGTGTGTGTGTAATTTTGAATTCTGGATTGTTATGGGAAAATGTACAATCATGCAAAATATACTTCCTGAAACATGGATTCTATTGCTCCAAGTACACTATCTGTTGGTGAAGAACTGAACAATAAAAGGAAAACTGTAAAAAGTAGTTTTGGTAATGCAACACAATCTCACAACAAAGAGCTGCTGTTACAGTGCCCTGCAAAAAAGGAATCACAGAACTCAAGCTTTTTCACATTTATTTGGGTTGTAACTCCAGATGTACCCCACATAGCTGTACGTGTCCAAGATGATGCTCGGTGAGATGCTGCCGTTTCTCTTTGCTCTGGTCGTCATAGTCTGAAGCTAACTGCTCTGCTGTGGTGAGCTGGTTGCTCATAATGGGCAGGCAATGCATAAGTTGAGAACAGAGGACTTTGATTTTACCCAGAATCTGTCAACATAAGCATGGAGAAATTAAGGAAATGGCAATTCTTTTGGTAATTCACAAACAACTCATCAGACTCATGAGCAAAACCTGTAAATGGATGCAACCATAAAATGTTAATGGATTGGGGTAATATACACTAGTTTATACAGTTAGGATGCAATAGCCATATACCTCACATATTCCAGTGTCTTAAGAGACAAAGCGTCTTCCCTCTGAACCGTGTGTTTTTAAAGCCATGATGTATTCTTTTTGGGCTGTTGCTGTTCTGACAGTGATGTTCTTACAAAGCCTCTATTCTTCACAGAGTCCAGATCACGGTGCAGTCAGCTTACGAGAGGCTTCAGCCTGTCTGTCTCTTGATGGTCTGGCTTTACACAAGGCTCTGTTTTCATTGCTGGAAGCCATACCCTCCGAAGCGCCGGGGCCCCTCATCGGGACTCTGTTTTACTTGTCAGTGGCTGCTGTTTTCTTTTGAGGCCTCATGCTCTCACTGATGCATTTGCAGTAGCAGAAGGTTTGGGCTTCTACCTCTCAGAGGCATTTCAGGCAGCTCTCCATCTCCCTATAAAAAAAACTGACATTATGGAAGTAAATATCCCTGCATGGTTCTCATTAGCACATGTTCTGCTGAATCTTTAGTTTATGAGTTTGGCTTAGCTCTGAATGGACTGCTTCACAGATGTGACTGGTTTTGTGAAATGAACTCGGGAATATGTGGAATATAAATCAAGTTCAGTGGCTTAAGTCGTCTAATTTCGGAGTGACCCTTCAACTGTGGCCCCCCAGTGGCTTCTATTGAGTGGCTAATATCCTGCAGATGTGTGGAAGCTATCTGAAAAATAAAGAGAGATGTTTTTAATGAAACAGGAAAATGGATCAAACTTCCACCCATTCCACACTGCTGCCATCACGCACATGGAGGTTTGAACCAACCCAAAGGAAATTTCAACTGTTTTTGCTGATGTTTCTTTGCAAAACACTATAGTGATAAAACAGATCATAGTAGTGAACATTATTTTCACTTCTGATGACCATGTGGCCATTCTGATGTCCATAACTCTACCAGTCTTACTGCTTATCAAAAATTAGATCAACCTTAATTTATTATATCAAGTTAATTCCAGCTGATAATGAATTCTTAACATTCCCTTTGATTTTTAAAGGCTTGCACTTAAAATAGCTCATATTTTTGAATGTTAATTGAAAAAAAATTGAAGAATTGAAAAAGTTTATAGTTCCTAAAGCAAAACCACATCTAGCAATTCATGTACTTTAGGGTTATTATGGGTTCTTGAAACCCTTGAAAATGCCTTAAATTTAATCTTTATGTGGTGTTTTCCAGGCTTTAAATGTGCTTTAAAGTGCTTGAAACTGCTGCTAAATGTGATGGAGGCTTCACAGTTTGTAAAATAACATCAGCTTCAACCAGAAGACATAATTGAGACTAACGTCATTTTAAGATGTTAGAAATCCACCAGCATGGTTTCAAGGAATATCTAATTCATGTTTATACAGTTTTGATGCCCCTGAAAAGTTGTCTGCACCAGATAATCTATTAACTGCTCTCAACCTCCCATCAAAACAGAACCCCAGGTAAAAAAAAAAAAAGAACTATCCCTTTAAAGCAGGGGTCTAAAACGCCAGTCCTCGAGGAACTTTTAGATGTGCTTCCGCTTCAGCATGCCTGAATCTGACCTGAATCTAGGTCACTCTGTAGAACTAGACTGCACAATTAAGAGGTAATTCAAGTATTTAGGACTGATAGGATGGTTAAAATAAGATATACATTTAGAGTGATCGAAAAACAGTGAAGCCTGTAAAAGCTTACATTTCACTTTTATACTTTTATATAACAGGAAAGACTAATCTCATTTGTGAGGATTTTTGACCAAGATGACAGCAGCCTATGAACGGCACTAAAATACAACAAACATAGAAAGTTTTAGACCAGCTGAAAAATTAGAGGTCACGAAAATATAAGCAAAAACAAAACTGAGATGTGTTTCTACATGTTTTTGTGGAACAAAAGGTCAGAATGTTTTTAGAGGATCAGGAAGCAGGCAGACAGGTAGTGTACGCTAATATTCACTAAAAGAAGCATTATAGACGAAGGAGCTTGAGTTTAGTGAAGACTGGTTCACTTTCAGCACCCTGCCTCTGAATCACTGCTCTGGCTTAGCACCCTCACTTTAAATAGATGGTTGACGTGTACTTTTCCAGCCAGTTTTATTTGAAATGCCATCAGTAATTAGTGAACTTTTACCTCTCAACACTGCAGGTGCGGTTTTAAACATGTATATGTTTTTCTGTTTATCAGATGATAGAGTGTGTTGGCGCATTTTAGCCCCTCCTCCCAGCCTTTGATGGTTCATGTTCAAAGAGCGGTGCGCTACGAGCATCTGGAGCTTCCTTATGGTTCACACAGCACAGCTATGTGGCAGATTGGTAATAACAGTGATTATTTAGTGTACCTGCAGTTAGGAAGCTGGATCCTCACATAGAAACAGGGCATCCGACAGAACACAGGTCTGGAAAACAGAAAAGTGGGAGGACTCAAGAGAGGTAAGGGGAAAGGTGATGAGAACCAATGAATAATTTCTTTTTCCCCATAACTTCTCATTCAGTAGGACTACATTTCAATTACACACTGGAGTTACATGTGACCAGTATCATACGTACTGTATGTAGTTCCCATCCTAGCATGTTTCCATCAACCAACAAAGAACTGCCATCCAACTTCAAAACAGATGAATTTACAGATATGTAGGAAAACCAAATTCTAGCTCATTCATGATGGAGCAGAAACAGCAGTTTAGCAGGTTGTGAGGACAACCTCCTTGGATCTGAAGGTAACACAGTTAAATTTACCATCAGTTACCAGATAAACCAGTCCAAAGCTGCTCATTTTAAACAGGAAAAAACAGTCCCCTGTGGGGGTTTATTTCAGTTATTAAAACATCATTGACACTGACTCCTGTGGTGAAACTGATTTATGGCGTTCGACCCGGTAAACAGCAGTCATTCTGGAGCATCCCTGGGTAGCCATGGGTGGGTCTTAGTGGGTTCACTGTGGTGGTGGACTAAAGAGGCAGCCCGTACCGCAGTGTCAGCAGAAAGATGTAACTTTAGTAAAACCTGCATGCAGAGATGGTTTGGTGGCTGTTCAAGTTCACCAAGCTGAGTACATTCATTGTATTCAATAAATGAAAATAGAAAATATCCATCCTGGTGAGGCTCGTTTGTCAGATGAAAAATACCTTCTGAAAATAACCTTTAAGCAGGTTTTAAATATACTTTTCACTAAGCCCACCTTTCTAAATGAAAAGCGTTCTTTTATTGGTCTGATGTAATATTGTGATCTCATTTTGATTCTTAATCCTCTGATCTTAATGTTGGATGTTCTGCATCACAACAACCCCATGTCAAACTCCTTGCATGTAAAAATATTTGTTGATAAGCCATTATGCTCGCTCTGCTACAGAGACATGGAAAGGAAGCACTAAAAAACCTGGCTAGGTAGGGGGCTGGGGGCTCAGTTGGCATCGTGTCATAGTGTCTGTTCTTAACTTACCAATAGCCCCTTTGTTACATGTGGGTGTTTGGACTTTAGGTTTCAATTTTGCTTCTGTTTTGATCATTTCTTTATTGTTTATTCACACAAGTTTAGTTTGTTACTTTGTGTTAGTTCATTTATTCATTTGTATTTCCCTTTGTGCCTTAGGTGAGTGTTATTCTCTTGCTCTTTATTAGTCGTTCCTTTTTGTCTTTACTCTGTTTATCTTTCTCTTTGCTCAGCTGCACAGCTGGGACCCATCACCTCATTCTCCTCTGCCTGCGCTCTCCCTCAGCTGTTCCTATTTCTCTCTGATTAGCTTTTCAGGCAGCATTGTCATTTCCACCTCTGCCTCAGTATATACAGGTCTTTGCTTTTACTATTCTCCAATGGCTCCTTCTGTGGTATTCAGTTATACCCTGTGTTAGCTTCCATTACTTTGCCTGCGTCTCTGTCTTCACTCCATTTCCTGCGTCCTCCTGTGATCCATGCTGCAAGTCACCTTTTGTTTATTTCCAATTAAAAAGATTCGGCTCTGCAAGCTTCTCTGTGCTTATGTCCTTAATAAAAACACATTATGATGCCCTTTTAATTCTCTGTTCAGCAGTAAAATACTTATGGCTAATAAAACCTGTAACATTAAATTCTGTGTTCAAACAAAAACATTATATGTTCTGTACATTTCAACTCGGGAAAGAAAGCTAACAAATTCATCTTAAAACTTTATTTTTTTTTAACTTTGAAGGCCCAGACAGAACCAGAAACTAGTCTGATACCACGACTACCTACCCTGCTGACTGCTTAACCCTTAAAGCAGGGGCGGTCCTAGCCTGTTCGGCACCCTGGACGGACTCTGTTCAGGCACACACACTGAACAGCTGGCAATATTGTTACATTTTGATCATGAGATTCTATAAGTTCCCGCATTTCTAGACACCCTCCTCTAAAGTGCCACTCCCTGGGCACTATATATATATATATATATATATATATATATATATATATATATATATATATATATATATATATATATTGTTTTTGGGTCAAAATGACCCAAAGACCTTTTTTGTACAGCTTACATGGGAATATGAAAAAAGGTAACATTGGACATTTTCTAATGCTGGGGTCAATCTAGGAAAAGTAGAAAAGTAATCAAATTTTAAGTTGTGGGGGGGGGATCATTTTGGGGTTTTCTCTCAGCTTTTAAACTCTGTTTTGGGTCATTATGACCTGAAGGCAACAGGAGGGTTAAAGAGTTCAAATGAATGAGATTAACTACAAGCCCGAGAACTGATAACAAGATGCCTGCTGAAATTATTTACACATTAAAATACTCTCATCACCACAGCAACATTTTTACACACAGAGATGGAAAATACAACTCGATGTACATGTGCCCCACTTTTACAGAACAGAACATTATTAAAGGTATTTTTAGTAGCATTATTTATGTATATAAATGAAATGTTTAAAAGACAGGACCTGTCTACTGCATTTGCAATAAAAATACATGAGTCAAATAGAAATCATCAGGGACAAATATAACAAATATAATGACTACATATACGAGATACATTAAAATGTATTTATATCTGTATTTTATTTAATGAAAGAGCTGCATTTTAAACATTCACCGGGCAGCTGGTGGCGGGGAAGGATAAAGCTCTGATTGGCTGCTCTGTTTAGACTAAACTGAGGCAAGATGAGTTTGAACTCGTTTTGTACGTGGATGTCGAGACGCCCCGTCAGGGCAGGGCTCTATCTGACGGTGGGGGGAGAGGAGGTGCTGACCAGCTGCACTCAGCACCTCAGTCTTTGAGCACCGCGTCATGTGGAGATAAGCACGCAGCGAGGCACGTCACGCACGCACGCCTGGATCAGAAACCGCCACTGCCTTAAAGAAGATGATCAAAATCACTAGAAGCACAAAAATTAAACAGGACTGTAATTTTTTTGTTTTGTTTTTTGTTTCAGCCTGGTTTCAGTTTACACCGCTGGAGGAACTCTGTTTCCATTAGCTTGTTCAGACACTGAGCATGGGCTCGTCTTTCTTTTTCAGTCTGAACCTGCGTACTTCCATTTAGGGATGCACGATAACTTTTTTTTGAAACCGAAACAGATAACCACTAGTTTTCTCATTCCAAAGGCCAATAACCGATAATAACCAATAACATATCTGGAAATAAGAAAGGCTAGTGAGCAACAATGTAAGGCTGTGACATCAATACTCTAAACAAGACCAAAAACGGTTGACTCTTTCAAAGAAGATTTAGCATATTGAAATGAAAAACTATTAAGCCAAAATTTGCCAAAATATATCAACAGAAACCATATCTCAAATGAATGTCTATTTAAATAAGGTTCATTACTTACTGATGTAGAGGATTAGTGATTTAAAGCTGCATTATGTAACTTTTATAAAAAACATTTTTCTACATATTTGTTTAAACTGTCATTATGTCGTGACAGAATGATATGAGACAGATCATCTGTGAAAAAAATTGAGCTCCTCTGCCTTCTCCCAGTGCTCCCAGTACTATCTAGAAACAATTAGTTGGTCAGGAGGCAGGTCTTAGTGCTGTCGATCACCGTCTGAGCGGCGCTGCTCATTCCCTCCTCTCCCTTCCCCCCTTGCTCTCTGCTGCGCTGCAGCTAGCAGACATTGTAGTGAATGCTAGGGCTAGTTAGCACGGCCACCGATGATGACGGATACACAGTTTTCCCAGAACGGTACATTGAAGTTGTTTCTCCACTATTGGCACATTTAGCAGCGCATGGACGAGGGTGACTGACAGCACTAAGACCTTCCTCCTGGCTCTGATTGGTTGTTTTAGGTCGGGAGCGGTGCAAAGTTACTCACTGCAGCTTTAAGCGTGATTTGTTCATTAAGGTTGTTTAAAAACGAGAATACATCAGTCACTTTAGGATTTTAAAGCAAACCCATGAAGTCATCTGCAGATTAATTCTAATCTACTGAGCATCAGTTCACAAGTTTTGGAGTTGGAATGATTCATGTCAGTGGAAACACAAAGTGGCCACATGACACAATGCATTTTTTTGCAAAGTGCCTCAAGACAGCATTTGTTGTGAATTGGTGCTATATAAGTAAAATGAATTGACTTGAATTACGTAAATGTACTAAGTGTTGTGTTGTGGATCAACCCACCTCATGGTTGTGCTATGATTTTTGTTTTCATTTCTGTGGGATACCCTGGATCAAGAGGTCAGCGCTGTGGCTTTTGCATAAAGACTCCGTTCTATGAAACCTTCCATAAAATACACTAAAAAAACAACCTTCATAGACCAGATACTCTGACAGCAATGGTTTCCAAGGTTTTCTTTTAGTTTAGCCCATCTCTGAATATCAACTCAACAGAACATTCTGGACCTTATGTTTGTTACTCTGACCTTCAACCAGCAGCTCTGACATGACACCAAGCAACCTCCCCAATGGGACTCATCCCTTACTGGAATTTATTGGGCAGAATTCAGCAGTAACTGGTACTACTGAGTTGCGGGGGGTTAAGTCACAATAATAAACTGTTCAAGGAGAGGTTTGAACCCCAGTGGGGAGGCGGGGGGTTGGCATAACAGAGTCGTCGGACCCCCCAGGTTGTCATGTGAAATATGAGTGAAGAGAAATGAGTGATTTTTCATCTTCAAACTCCTGCTGCTGAGACATGTGGATGAGCATGGAATAACTTAGGCTGTAGACCCTCAACTTGACTTTACTCCGATCATTTCAGATGAACTCCTCTGGAGTTTGACATATCATTTCTTGAGTATTAATAGATCACCATTTCACTTGATTTATAGGCTTATAAATGTAGTGTAGTTCAGTCTCTCCCATATTAGTGGCATTTCTTTAAAGTACTGGAGGGAAAACTTTCATTTCAATCTTTGTGAAGAATGATGGTAATTTATGACAGATTATAGAATAGTACCATTACTGTGTCTAGTATGAGAAAGGTCAAATTATACAGTGGTGTTTTTTGAAATAACAGCAGTCTGACATCCCAACCCAGCTAAATCATAGCTACAGAGAGGTTATATTTCTCCATAATGAATAATTTATAGGTATAGGAAACTAACAGTGATGACAGGTATGCTGCTGATTCTGTGTAGTTGAGTTAATTGACAAAGGCATATTTAAAATAACAACAGATTAATCAGTCAGCTCATTTATTGTCTGAACAACCAGGTGACCCTTAGTTAAGGACAAAGACATTAAATGTTGTACTTGAGGGTTGTCATTAATTCTCTGAAAATCTAGTCATTTCAGATGGTATTCATAACAACAACCTATTTTGACCAAAATGTTGATTGGAGAGGGAAAAACAGAAAAAAATTGCAGAAAATGATCGGTTGCTCACTCAAAGTGATCTAAATGTTTTCAAATAGAAAGCAAAACTAAAAAAAGCTGCCTTGAAAGGATGGATGCAGGACTTAGAGGATGTTCAGATTCAGGGGATCAAACAAAGGTTTGCAATTATCCATAAGTACAGTGAGATGTGAAGCCAAACTATCAAAGCCATAGTTTAAAAAATAAGACATGAAAAAAAATCCGTACTATCTTTTTACATTTTTATTCTTTAAAATATCAGAATTTGCTCACAGCTTTATGTTTTTGTCTGTGTATGATAAAATAGTAACTGAGCACTTGATCAGCCTTCCATCTAATACTTTTTTAGTCTTAGTTGATCTTTTGAATGCCTACTTCTTACTTGAATAAACATACATTAAAGTAGAGCTGCTCTTACTCGAGTCCAAATTTTGTCCATTCTTCCCACCTCTACGCTGTGCTGACATCAGTGTTTAAGTTCAGAATGACCCTGATGAGGTGCTCAGTGATTGAGGGGCAGCTCATGATCTCCTGCTTCCTCTGGCAGAGGCCATGAGTAGTGACCTGTAACTGGCCCGGAGTCTGGGAAGAAGATCACATGCAGTGAAATCAAACACACACTACAACACAGAGACTGATTCTGATCTGTGGTACAGTCATCTTCAAGTATGATGTTTTCCCATTACATCAAGAGCCTCTGGGGGATTATGTTCATCCTCTCTGTGGGCTGATATGAGTCAACTTTTCCATGCTTCCAGTTTTTTGCCTGAAAACCAGCTGTAAATATTGCCATGGACGATTAATAAAAAATTGAAATTTTCCTACAACATACCTTGCATATCCAGTAATTTAACTGTTCATTTCTAAACATATAAACAGAACTCTCATCAGACATAGTTCAGCTAACATATTGCAATTATTACTGATAAGAATCTCCTATTGGCTGAGCTAACTGGGTCTGATTGCATTCTTCAGCCTTCGATAGGATTTAACAAGGCTTGAGCCTAAGCTGAGCCTTTCCAGTGATTTATGCTATCAAATTAAAGAAGTCAGGCAATGGAACGACTTTCAGAGTCTCCCTCCACTCTGTGGACTAAATGCTGATGGATTCATTAGACGTCCACCTGTTTTCATCTGTTTAATTGCTACCATTAATCAAAATTGAACCCCCCTGCTCCACTGAGAGGAACCAGAAGGCAGTGGGGCTCACTTACAACCTCTACAACCTCTTTTACACCCAGTGTAACAGTCTCCAGTTCTGGCTTGGCCACAAAGAATGGGGCTTGAGTTGTTGCCCTAATTGTTCCCTCTGGATCTGGCTAAAGTCACTAATGAACAGATAAGTGTCCAAACCTGGCTGTGGAGAATAAAGCCAGGTGTTCTTATTGCCTCAGAGGTCAAGCCAGCAAGATGGGAGACAGGAGGAGAGAGGGGGAGGAGTGCTGGATGTCTTCCCTGTGGTCTGTAATCCTATCCTTCAGTGGCTCTGTCTCACCAAGTCTGCCATTGAGTTTAAGAGCAGTGTTGTTAAAAGCGGATACATTTACAGCTGACTGCTTGTGAATGGCTTTTCTTTAAGTCTGCAGAGAATATCTTGAAAAGTATTAATGAAGTGGCATGCTGGAAAAGATAGGACAGTCTTGTCAAACCTTTCATTTAAAGTGCAATCTCAGTCAGAGAAGCTCCAATACCACTGTTATGACAGCCAATAAACCCAACCTAGTCAAACCTACAAGCTTAGATCCATATTTGACACCAAGATCTAAACTGCTCAGTTCCTCAGGAAACCTACAAAGACATAGCCTGGTCAAAACCATCCCCTTGCTCTATGCTTTGGTTCATCCAGAGGGTCTGGACCCTCGGTTATTGACAACTGATTGCTTGCTTGAGGCGTGGACTCTGTTAAAGTTTTAAACGATTGGATCTAATTTTACCCAATCACTAACATTTGGCCATGATGTATGTAATGCGCCAGCTCAAACGTAAAGGAAGCTATGCTATGAAGTATACCGGAAATAGCATATTCTGTCAACAACCATCCTCCAGTGCGAGAAGTGTTGAGCCGAATGAGATGACTGTTCACGAGAACTGCAGGCTTAAAATGCAATAAAATGTCTTAAGCATTCCTCTTGCTCTGACTTTATTTGCTCAATATTTGGAAGCGTGGCCAACACGGACTGAATGGCTTCGTTCACTCTGCTGCCATTGCCAAACTACAACCACAGGCAGACGACAATTCTAAAACTGCGCAGAAAATCGCCATCATTGTTTGCAACCCCTCCTTCCGTTCAAATTCTACCATAAAAATCGAGTTCAACGGGCGAAAGTCCAGATGGAGCACTGAAGGGTAATGAGAATTGGGTGGAAATGCATAGGAAGGCAATGGTCAGGCTAACAAAGATATGACTATCTACCTAAACTGACAGGCTGGGCAAAGAGAGCCTTGATCAGAAAAGAAGTCAAGAGGCAAAAGGGACCTCTTGGGGAGCTGCAGAGATCTGCAGCTTTGGTAAGACAGTCTGTCAACATGACAGTTTTGTCCCTTCTTCCGGAACATCCAAGCCTCAACCTATCCATCCAATAACGCTCCACTATTACCTCCCTTAGTAACTTCATTTTGAGACCCAGCTCACCATACGGACCAAGACCCCCTGGATTCTGCTCTCACCTCCCTGGCCACAATCATTGACCTCAGGCCAGTTGTTCTTCTCATCTCTCACCCTCTCCCTCACAGGGAACCTCCAGCCCCTGGTAAAAGAACCTTGCAGAACCAAACATCATCACCTGCTTTGTATTACAATAAGTCTGTTGAACTTTGATCATTGTCTCCTAAGAGTTTCTCACACAAAATATGACAGTCAGTTTTACATTAGATTTTTACTCTCTAGATTTTAAAATCATGTAAAACACACCCCAATAGCACAGCAAAAATTGGTTCAACAGGGGGGTGCGTGAATTAAAATGTATCCCACACTTTTCAGATTATTTGTAAAATAAAACTGAAAAGCATGTGCCCTTTTTTCTATGGTCTATCACAGTGGTCCCCAATCCCAGTCTTCAAGTAACTCTGCCCAGTATGCCTAACACATGCAGGGCAGGGATACTGGAGGACCAGGGTTAGGAACCACTGGTCTATCACACAAAATTCCAATAAAATCAAAGTTTGGAGCTGTAAGTTGACCAACTGTGAACAAATTAAAGGGGTATAATTACTTTAGCTAGATACTGTATATAAGTTACACGCCAACCCATTTGTTTTTATTGATTTAATATATTGGTAACACATTAATACAGAGATTGTGCTAGACTTTTTTTGTTGTCCGTTTTGAGTGATGGCATCAAAAAAATTCTGTCGTAATCTATTTTTACTCATTATTTTTAAATTGATAATAATGACAAATTTAGTTGCGTTTAATTTTCATTCAGTTTAATTAATATTCAACAAGCTGAACTGAAAATCCACATGGTGCCATCACACATTAAGCAGGTGAATACATGTAACTTTTTCTCCACAGTGACAAAAACCACTGACTGTGGCCCCAATAACTACATATAAACAACAAAATTAAAAGTGCACTGAAATTATGTACAATTCACTTGCTGTGGCCTGACACACACAACTTCCTCCTGGTCCGCATGAACCTGAATAGTGCGTAACCAAATGTCTCAAGGTTTTGATGATGATCTGGAGGCTGAATCTGCACTCTGTCACTGCACCATAAACTGGAATTACAAGTGACACTTCAGCCAAAGTTTTGAAATCAGGGAACATTTCTCCAATTGAAGTGATCAGGAGTTGGCAAGACTCTCTGAATGAGGGGTCTTCTTATCCCATCTGCTTGCTGACACACAAATCCTACAGAATGCACTCCTGCACCAGACGCACTCTAAAGCATCCTGTTCATAACTCTTCAATGTGCTATCAGCTCCCAGATAGCGAGATGTACTTAATTCAGTGTCCAGGTCAATGACAACACTCAGATAGGATTTTTTTTAATGATCTGTTTAGTTTCCTCCACGATGTACTCTGTGCATAAAGTTGAAAATGTCTGCACATCTGCGCAAGCAGTCAGGTGTGTGAATTGTAATCTGTCAAAACGATGGACGTCCTTCAGATTTTTCCGTCATCGTTTTAAAAAAAAAAAAAAAAAAGCTCAAATACGGAAAATATTCAGTTAACGTGACCCCTGCATTAAGACTACAATATGTAAATCATCCTGTGTTACTATGATACAAAAAAGCTCAGAGGAAATGTTTTCAGTGTCAGAATGCGTGCCCACAATACAGTACCACGCAGTATTTATATGCCATTACTTGTCTTAAAAATACATGTAATATATATTGAGCCTAATCTAAGAAAACATACATTTGGCTTAATAGAACTTTGTCTGAGCAATGTGGAGTTTAATCAGGGTCTAAAATGTAATATGGGGACTGCTTCCTAAGAACAATGTTGCTGGATAGAGCATTGGAGAAGAAGTATATGTGATTTACTGATCACTCCTCAACATGTCTATAGCTGCGAATGAATAAGAAAGGACAGCTGAGGCTGTGTTATGTTTGAGAGTTGACATCTGATGCTCCAGCCTCCATTTAATGTTGGTTTTCCCTCTGTTATGCACAACACATCCCTATTCATTAGATTGCATGTAAATATTAATATCAATATTTTTATGTGAACACTTTTGATGCAGTAAATCTCTTGTGTTGATTTGACATCCACTAGGTTTTTTTTAAAAAGGAGTTTTCCTCCTGTTTTGTATTTTATAATACAGGACATGACTTAAGGGTTTATAACAGATAACTAAAGCAGCTGACTCACTTCACTTGTTCACTCTATATAAATAGAAAACATATTTTTTCCAGGTCCTTTGTGTTTCCTGTCAGCTGGGCAGTGATGTCAGAGGGTTTAGGGAAGCCCTGAGTCTATCTCTCTTCCTACGCAAATGGAACAAAGGCCTGTGGTGGGGGCTGGGAGAAGAGGTGGGGTGGGGGTAGTGGAAACCCAGCTGTCTGCCTCACAGCACCACCATTGTCTTCCTGTCACTGTATCAATGCATAGTCACAACTCATAAAGCATTAACAGGATTACTCAGGTTAGGCTGCCCCAGAATTTCCGGCCATAAACCTAAAATCCTCTTGAATGAAAAAATAGCTTGCAAAAAGAAAACCTAGTCCACACAAAGTTTCAGCTCTTTCATTTCTTCATATTTTGTTCATATATACATAGTTTTGGGGACTTAAAATTCCAGTTTGATATTTGCTATTCTCTACATGAATGTGAAGCAGAGGTATCAACTTGCTAAATGAATTCCACTACAACTGGCTTTCCAGGCCTCTGGTTCTAGTCCAGGTCTAGAGGGAGATAGTTAACTGGGGTACGACCACAGATCTGGTCCAGTTCTTGTGGCAGAGAACAGAACACAGTAAATTGTTACTACAGCCTGGCCTCCAGACGCCAGCTCCTACTAACACACATTCTGCTCTCTGAGTGTGTCGGGGCTGCAGAGGAAGCACAAGTGTGGGACAGCTGTCAAGGGAATCACCTCTGTTACATAAGGCCTGTTCCAACATAGTGACTGTGAGATGGTTGTAAATCCACATGGAACAGAGTTTACAAGATTTGGACCTGAAGGGATAAAACTGACATTCTGCACTACACAGATGGCCATTACTAGACTTTACAATGCTTAATGGTGAAGCAGATCTTGATCAGTTTTCCAAAGTGCCTGGCACTAATAGATAACTCACTGATAATCAGGTTGTTCTTGCTTCTCCCCATTAAACAGCTTGAATGTTTATTTTTATACTTCTGGAGTTTTGGATTTGGGTTCTTCATTAAATGTTTCGTTTACATCTCAGCTGCAAGCATTTTGGGCCTTCACCACCTATGAGTGGATGGGAAGCTTTAAAACTGCTCAGTCTGGAGGAGAACATTGGAACTTATTTCATAAGACCATCTACATGTCAATATCACCTGACATCAGGAAGAATACAGTGTCGTTTAGTAGTTATTTAAATTTAATCTATATAAGGTCTAGTTGTACTGATGTCTGGTGGAAGTTTATGATGTATTAAAATAATTTATGCTTCATTTGCAAGCTGTAGATGATTATACTGCACTGTGCTAAACTGCTTCACATTTTGTTTGACAGCTCTAGACTAGAAATTATGACTCAAGGCAAACAAAAATTGCATGCGGGATACCTCAAAGTCTATATAATTCAAATAATATTTTATTAATCCCAGAGGGAAATTAAATATTGTTGTAATTCATATCAGACAATGTTCTTTAAAGTGTTTTTGTGTTCAACACTTCACAGTAGGTATCCTGGATGACACCACCTGTTGTTGACATCACTGCTACTCCACCTCCTTTCCTTTTGTTGCTCCTCTTTAAATCTCTGTCTGCTCGTATAGTCAGGAAGTCCAGCAGAGAGACGTTGGAGAGGAGGATATGATTTTGCAGCCATGCATGTGTGGGTTCTCTCCAGGTACTCTGGCTTCCTCCCACAGTCCAAAAATATAACTTTTAGGTTAAGTGGTCTCTCCAAAAATTGCCCTTAAGTGTCAGGGTGCGTGAGCAGGGTTGTCTGTCCTGTGTGTCTCTGTGTTGTCCTGTGATGGACTGGTGACCTGTCTAGGGTATACCCCGCCTTTTGCCCAATAGCTGCTGGAGATGGGCACCATGGTCCCCCAGTTCCCTGCATAGATAAGCAGGTATAGATGGTTGATTGATGTTTGGTTTTGCACACTTAAAGTAAGATTTAAATCAAATCTTTGCTTTTAAATCGATCAAACTCCTAATTAGTTTCTCCTCTGGAAACTGGAAAAAGGATAACTGTATAGCAAACCAACTTTTATATTCTGTGTATGTTAATGAGAGATATAGCTGAAGGTGTTGGTTTCAGGACAGCATAGTGCTAAGTATAGCTAGTCCGCTCAAAGTATGACCATTTTTGTTTTTATCCTGAGTTTTCCTGCAAAAAAGCCCATGAGTTGTACAAGTACAGCTCAAAAATTCGTCAAAAATTTCAATATTTTCTGTTCATTTCAGAAAGTGAAAACTTTATATAATAGATTTATTACACAGAGTGATTTATTTCCTGTAGTTTTGATGATTATGACTTACAGATGATGAATTCCCACAATTCTCTGTCTCAAACAATTACAATATTTAAAAAAAAAATGTAAATATTGGAATCTCTTGGTGTCACAGTCTTTTCAGCTAATTATCTCAAAATACCTACAGTCTCTCACTCTGGGTCAGTAGGCCACACAGTCATTGGACAGACTGCTGACTAGATGGATGTCCAGAAGACAGTCATGGACACCGTCCACAAGCAGGGAAGGCAACAAAAGGTCATTGCTAAAGAAGCTGGTTGTCCACGGTGTTGTATCTGAACATTTTCAGGAAAAGTTGAGTGGAAGGAAAAAGTGTGGTAGGAACAGGTGCACCAGAAACAGGGATAACTGCAGCCTTGGGAGGATTGTCTAGCAAAATCCATTCAAGAATTTGGGGGAGCTTCACAAGGAGTGGACTGAGCCGATATGCACAGGGGCTGCAACATTACCTCAACATCTATCACAGCAGACAGACTTATGGTGGGTCAAGTCAAAACACTTATCCCCACACGAAACATGATCCAAGGTGCATTATTATTAACACAAAGAGCGAGGTGCGATGTACCAAAGAAACAATAACTAACTCAGCATGTGATTTTGGAACATTCAAACATTCAGACCTTAGTATTAATTAAAGAGTGTAATTTCTTTATACCATCACTGTGTGGCTCTTCTTGTTTACATATTAGATTAATCTATCCCAAGTGTGTTGCTGTCTGAATGAATTTTCATCACAGTTCTGCAGCGAGGGAAGCCCGGTGTGTTGTGAACAGCATCTGATGGTGAATCGCAGCTATAATCTAACCCTTCTTATTGTAAGTCACGGATCCATAGCTAATGGGATTTCTGCTATCAGAGGATTATGTTGATATAGCTCCCTTTGTATGCCAGCACTGCCATTTTACATGCAGTTTTTATCAATTTGACACACACTTTGTCAGTGGCACTTGATAGTGTTTTCCCTGAAGCGCCCCTAAGAAAGCTAAACTACAGTATGAGAAGTCTAATATGATTAATATAAAAAAGGGAAGGCATTTGACGTGTCATAGTTTTTCCTCTCCTTGAAGACAGTCTCATCATGGGAAATATTACTTTTTGGGATGCTCCAGAGGATTGTCGTCCATTACACTTCCCCAGCGATGACAAGGGATTAGTCCAAATGTCAGGGAGTGTGAGAGGCGGGGGCTTGCCTCTAGTCTAGACGATTTATTTCTGCGCTATCCATTCAAAATAATCACCAACACTGTCGTATGACTGAAGAAAATTGAGACCTTATAGAGCACAAAGAAGTTCTTCAACACCTAACTTACAGTGTTTCTGTTTCTTGACTAAATCACTTTAAATTGGAGCTAGGGGGAGGGAAGGGTTAGATATTAGATGACAGGGTGCAAATGTGAGTCCATGACGTGTTCATAGTCTCAGAACCCACTCAGGCTCAGCGTCCTTTGACTGGAAGAAGGTCATGAAGCCACTCATATTAGTCTGAACTAACCCGTCTCTCATGCTGCCATCACAGAGCAGAGGGTGTTGGTTGCTCTCCTTCCCATCTCTCCCCAGGCATCCTCTGGAAGGGGATGAATGCAGCCATGACTGAATTTATAGAGATGGGAGGCACAGCTGCATGTTGGGAAGCTCAATGAAAATTAGGTCATTACCCATGGCAAGTTTAAAAGATGATTAGAAAGAAGAGCCAGAAAGTGGGGTGGGCCCGTTTCTTCAATGCTACTGCTTAACACCCACTCAAGACCCCCCCCCCCTTCCAAAAAACTGTTCCTCCTGAGTGTTCACCAGATCAGTTCGGAGGAGTCATATTTTACTCAGTGGATAGCTTCAATGCACTCAGCAGCCTTACAAATTAAAGTGCAGAAAAAACAAAGTGCTCAAGCTTATAAATGTTTGCTCTCCACACAGATGTTACCATAGGAACAGTGTTCTTTTCATGGTCATTCCAGGAAGCTGAATGTGTCCACTTCCTGAGCTGACAGAGCAAGAGGAAAGTATCAACCATCTCTTTTTCTCACAATTCAAACCATGCAGTTTGATGACAACCTACAGTTTGTTTTAACACACCCACACTTGTAAATGCATTCACCACATGGCTTACTGCTTGTGTCACTTCATCCGTCTTATTTTTCTTGACTCTAGGTTTAAGTCAGGAGGATATGAACACAAACTACTTCCTTCCTTTCGTCCATCCTGTTTGTGGATGGATGAAAGGACTGTGGCCTCCTTTCTGGCCTTGTGTGTAATAGATTTTCCATGGAAAGCTCATAAAGAATTTTGCCCTTGCAAGCAGATTTTGCAGGTATCAAAAGCAACAGCATACTGCTATTTTTCTAATATATTTGAAATCTAAAGGACTAATTTCAGTCAGTAAAAACATTTTTGGCATAATGAGACTCAAAGGTTCTCTGAATTTTGCCTGTGTGTCATGTTTCGGTTTTAAAACGGATCCTGGAATGAGCAACAACTATGAACACACAAGAAGCAGTTTTATTGTTAAAAGTGTGAGTGAACAGGTTCTTCTGAGTTTCAGGGTGGGGAATCTGGGATGGCAATGAGGAATAAAGGTATGTTACTATTGTGGGTTAAATTATATCCTGGAGGTAACAAGGTGGGGAAGGAAATAAGCTTACTGGTTGCTAGATGGTTGAGTTTTCTAGGATGAGGCGAGCCTATCCACAGAGCTGTGGTTGACTGGCAATGGTTGTAGATATCATTTTTTCCTCTTGTGTTTCAGACAGAAGTGCGGTGGATGGTGGATTGCTGGAGGGTGAACAGACATGTAAGTCCGATCCATTCAGCATGAACCAGGAGGAGTGGTTGGAGGAGCAGAGAGGAGACTGGTGGCAGATCCAGAGGTGCAAAATTTAAGAAGACAGCAGGAAGGTTGTGATCCAGAGAACTGAGCGAGGATGGGAACTCGTTTCCCAGGAAGGAATGCGGCAAGGAAGGTAAGCATCAAGAAACAATGCATAGGGCTGACAAGGTGAGACCTGATTAACACTTGTAAGATGGAAGTATCTGCCATCTGCCTCAGGGAGATCTGCTCCTTTTAAGCTCCTCCTTATTACACCCAATGAGCTTCAGCTGTGGGACTCACCTGCCAGTCACACCCTGCAAAGAGAGAAGGTGGGAGCACACACACACACACACCAACCAGTACACACCATATGACACAGTGGCACCAAATTTATTTTTGAGAGAAAATTTAAATTTGCCAGAATTTAATTGTTCAAGAGTGGTGAAATTTTGAATTTCTTTTTAAATAAACTTATTAATTGGTGTTTCTACTTTAGTCATATAATCAATATAAGGCAAGGCAATGTTGGGTTCTCTGAGCTGTGTGCAGACTGTGTGTGTGTGTGTGTGTGTGTGGAGGGGGTGTTTCTCCTTCCTTCTCTCTCTGCAGGGCATGCCGGGCAGGATTTGTTCAAGCTGGAGCTCATCAGGTGGCAATCAGGGGATGTATTTAGAGGAGCTCACCATGCTCCTTGTTTTCCATTGCTGGAGTCAGTTCCTCCATTGATTATCTCCTCCTGGATTCCTGTTTCCTGGTCTCCGCCCCTTTGCGCTGAGTTTCACTCTGGATTGCTCCACAAGTCTCCCTGCTGATCCTTGGACTACTCCTATGACAACACCTACCTGGATTCCCCGTTGAGTTCCAACTGCCTGTCCGGGTACACCAGATGTGATTTTTCTCAGCTCCAATGAAAAGATACCTATCAACACAAAGAAGTCTCTGTTCTTGAGGTAAAAATCAAAACAGTCAAGTATGATGCCAGAGAGTCCGACCCAGCTCTCCAATTGTTTTAACAGTATGTCATGGTCAACAGTGCCAAATGCTGCACTGAGGTCCAACAGAGCCAACACTGTGGTTCTTCCACAGTTCACATTTATGTGGATATCATTGAACACTTTGACGAGGACAGTCTCAGTGCTGTGGTGAGAAACCAGACTGAAAGACCTCAAAGTGGTTTGTCATTGTTAAGAAGCTGTTTAACTGTTGAAACACAGCTTTTTCAATAATTTTGCTGATGAATGGGAGGTTGGAGATTAATTTTGTAATACTGCAATTGTGATTTGTCCAGATTGTTGTTTTTCAGCAGTGGTTTGATAACTGCTGTTTTTAAAGCCTGGTGGAAATCACCTGATGTGAATGAGTTTACTACTTTAACCAGATCAGATGCAATGACCGGAAGAACTTTCTTAAAGAAAAATGTGGGTAAACTGTCAAGGCAGCATGAGAAGGAGCTTAATTGGTGTACAATGTCTTCTGAGCTTTTGTGTTTGAGTTTGTGAAATTGTGTCATCTTCTCCAGACTGGTATTGACTGGGCACAGCATTGGTAATTGGCTTGGTGTTGCTATACAGATGGACCCAGTTTTCTCAGTAAAGAAGTTAGCAAGTTCATCGCAGGATTTGGTGGACTGGAGTTCAGATACTACGGTCACAGGAGAGTTTGTTAATTTCTCAACTGTAGCAAACAAGACACAAGCATTGTTAATGTTTTTGTTAAGGATTTTAGAAAGGAAGGATTTCCTTGCATTGTTCCGTTGTAAGTTATATCTGTGAAGTCTCTCTTTATAGATGTCACAGTGAATCTGGAGTCTAGTCTTTGTCACCTTCATTCGGCTTTTTGACTTTTTTTTTTTTTTTTTTTTTTTTTTTTTTTTACCTTTTACCGATGGAGCATTTCTCTACTGTGACTTCTTCCTACCAGGGATGACCTTCACTTCAATGGGAGAAATGGAATGATGTCCGAAATTTAAGAATGGAAGTTATCTACTAACCCATTAAATGAGTTACAGGGTAAATGGAAGATTAAAGAGTAGACTTGATTAAAGGTTTCAGCTGAGTTGTCCTTAAATAAGTGCTTTCTCATAATATCTCTTTGGCTAAGTGAGTCAACAGAAATTATGCTTTCAAAGAAAACAGACAAACGGTCAGGTGGGGCGGCATCGGTTACAGAGACCTTGAAAATATTTAGACCCTGATTGTTAATCAGGTGCAGAGTGTGTGTGGAATGCAGGGACGCAATTACATACTTTGAGGTAAATGCGAACACAAACAAGTTTCTTTATTGTTCTTGCTATAGCCTACTGCAGGTCATCTGTACACCACACAGTAATTCAGACTGTTTATTTTTAACACTTTTAAAATGTCTGAAGCTGCTTTAGAGATAATCGGGATTCACTTTTTAAAAAAATGAAATTCATATTGAACTTGTTCAAAAGCCATAACAAGCACTGATTATATACAAAAGCTGCTCCCTTTGACGTGTTTGCACTCATATTAAACCCCTAATAGGTTGTGTGTGTTGATACCACATGGTTGGTTGCCAAGTGTGAGAAGTTGCTCATGTATAAAACTTCAAAGACCCTACACAAGCAGCTATAAAATAAATTTACAATCCAGATTATAGGAGACTTTGAAGACTGAAGCTGATCCCATTATGTCTGATGAATACTGCTGATGTGCATCATTGTATGCCAGAGTAGAACTTAAAGTTGATAGTTAATCTCCAAGTTGTTGATTTACCAATGTGGCAGGACAATAACTCCAAAAGACCCAATCATGAACATATTCAGAGCAGTGTTTATGAAAACACGTCTTACCATTGGACATTACGGATGCAAGTTAATATTGTCCGAAGAAAATTTTAAAATCATCGAATATGTTGACCAACGTCTGTTGGAGTTGTGTTGGTCTTAGGATAACAGATGAGAGCTGAATCTTTTTTGATTTAAATCTTTTTCAGTGGTACAGCTCTCCTCAACAAGTCTGTATTTCTATTGGCTGCATGATTTCACATCATGGCTCACATTGCCTGCGTCGCATCCAAGCTGAGTGGATTGTGTGGCAGAGAGGTGGAAGCAAACCTTAACAAGCTGTTGCTACACACATAATAAAATACAAGCAAATATATTTCAGAGCTCTGTGCAGCAGATTCTGATGCTACAAAGGGGAAAAGCAAACTGGTCCTGATCACATTAATTCACTCAACTTTGGTGACGCTCAGAGTAGCAGGTTCATGGACTTCAGTTATGGAAAGATTTTATAGCGACAGAGAGAGAAATAACAACAATACTTATCAATGTGCATCAGGCCCGCCATGTTTAACCCTTGAGTGAGTTTTAATTTAGTGCATCATATTCCAAATATTTAACTTATCAATGCTTGAATATGAATGTTTGTTAAATGCCCTCTTAAGACTTCTGAGCAGGGGTGAATCCCGGAGGTGTTTAAAGAGGGCTAAATGCTGGTGAGTGATGCTGTTGGGGCGTCACACCAAAATAAAAACCCAGGCAGGAAGCAGGGCTGCAACACAAAGTAAGTGGCAGATATCAGACTCATAAGATAAAGCTCAAAGATTGACATAAAAAATACATAAAACTCAAAAATAAATTCTAATTGATCCTTTTCTGAAGTTATTACTCATTAAAAAAAACAACATAAATTAACAAGAGTCTGTCATCAGGGAGCTAGAGCGATGACCTAATCTGAAGTGGTATAGTTTGTTTGTCTGAGCAGAGGAACCATCCAAACTTCACAGTAGAAAATGACCATTATAGCAATACTTGTCAGGCATAACATTGCTCCCTGCAGAAGTTGTAAACACAAGATTCTTATCTACCATGTTTAAAGCACCGTATAGAAGTCATTACAATACCCTCAATTAAATAGATACAAATCTGAGGCACGCGAGTAAATTCTCCTTTGCATTTCAAAAATGTCCCGGGCGAGACACTTCCATGACTGCCAGTTTAGTAGACGTAGCTCAAAAGTTTTTGGGAACACTGTTCAGAGTAATGTCTGAAGTAAAGACTGGTGGAAAGAGATTGAGCACAACACAGATGTTAACAAAAAAAATGACTACAAAATACAAATGGATATAAACTAGACAGCATACAGTCATGGACACCAGGTAAATGTATAATTATACATTTACTTTAGGAGTAGCCTTTTGAAAATGTAGAGAAATCTTGTGTAACTCTTGTGTGTAAAGATCTAGTCCACCTTTCATGACCAGGAAGAAAGCGACATTTTGGTTCAACAATCGGTTAGAACCTTCCTTCCAACACCCGAGGATAAACTTTCCCCAGGGAGGCTGAGAAGCAAGATCCATTGACAGTTAGAACCCACCCTCCTGTCTCCTCTCTTGAACAGTGGGACCAACCCCCTTGTCTGTCACTCCTGGTCCAGGTCCTCCATGTGGCATTAACCTCCTAGAACCTGGCATCCACATCTGTGGACAATAATGCATGTCATACAAGAGTTCGGGTCTTAGGAGGTTAAAGAGATGCTTCAACTATGACAACCCTACAACGTCCAGAGTCTTCAGCCTCTCGGGAGGAATCTCATCCTGCCACCAGGAATCTTTCTGACTTCCATAGAAACCTCTGCTGCAGTGATAGGTATTGGCTTCACCTGATTTCACAAACTCAGACAATATCCTCCATCTGGTTCTGCTGCTCTCCCCAAACCAAACACAACAGGGATAGGCCCTGCATTTCTTTTCTGAACTGTCTAGATGTTTGCAAGGCACGATGACAACCAAAAGTCAAAATTCAGGTGAGATTTTGGGGTTTACCTGGTGTCCCTGAATGTGTCCTAGACATACCGTGATTGTACAATCAAATATTGCTCTTTGGAGCTTCTTTGTTGGTTGTAACAATGTATTCTCATATTTTTCCATTATTCCCACAACACAACTGAAATTAGGTCTGGTGCAGAAACATGAAACTTTTGGCCACTATCCTGTTTTTGGTTTTCATGGACTGGATCTCAATCTGTACTTGTAAAGAGGAGCTGTCCGATTTGGGAACTCATCATTGCAGATGATGATATGGATCTTTTGCCGTCTTCAAGACATGACCTTCAGTATGCACCAAAGTGGTGTGCAGTTGAGTGTGAAGTGGCTTGAATGAAAGTCAGCTCAGTTCTCAGGTGGAAAATAAGTGTAATCATCCCTCCAGGTCAGGGGTGAGACTTTGCTGGAGATGGACAGATACAGTGGCTTGCAAAAGTATTCGTACCCCTTGAACTTTTCCATATTGTGTCAATTATAAACAAATATATTTCATGTGAAAAACCAACGCAAAGTGGTATACAACTGTGAAATAGAAAGAAAATTATACATGATTCAAAACATTTTTTACAAATAAAAAAACTGAAAAGTTCATGATCTGGCTTGATCTGCAGAATTGGGGGTATTATTCCAGTCTGTTGTGGTAATGAAAGAGTGGAGCCAAAAGGTGAAGCTCTTGGTTAAAGCTGCAGTATGTAACTTTTACAAAAATATGCTTTTTACATATTTGTTAAAACTGTCACCATTTTGTGACAGTGTGGGCTGAGACAGATAATCTGTGAAAAGATTGAGCTCCTCCACCTCCTCCTTGAACTACTTTTGCCATCTAATGAAATGCACCGCTCCCGACCAAAACCAACCAATCAGAGCCAGAAGACAGGGCTTCGTGCTGTCAATCAACCTCATGCATGTGCCGCTAAATGTGCTAATGGTGAAGAAACAACTTACCATTCTAGGAAAAACATTTATCTACCGTCATCAGTGGCCATGCTAACTAGCCCTAGCATTCGTGGCAGGCTATGTTGTTATGATCCACCTCTAGCAAAGCAGAGAGCAAGGGGGAGTCTGTGAGCAGCCCGTATATGAGGGTCATTGACAGCACTAAGACCCTCCTCCTGGCTCTGATTGGTTGTTTCTGACCTAGTGGTGTATTTCTGCAGGTAGTACTGGGAGCACTGAGAGAAGGCAGAGGAGGTTGGTTTTTTTTTTTTTTTTTTTTTTTTTTTTAATAGATTATCTGTCTAATATTATACTGTCATGACATAATGATAATTTAAACAAATATGTAAAAAACATTTTCCATAAACATTACATCCTGCAGCCTTAACTTGTTCATCTACGTTCTATGTACCTATAGTCATCAAATGGATGAGACCATGAACAAAAGAACAGGGCCCTGGATTCGAGCAGCTGAAATGAACTTCTTCTGTAAGGGTGGCCAGGTTCCTGAGAGGTAGGATTAGGAACTCTTCCAGATACCAGTCACTGGACATGTTTCAGGCACCTCCTGGACCTCTACCCACAGAGGAAATCTGTGGGTTGAATCTGAACTTGATGGTGGGACAATAACACCCCCCCCTCCCTGGTTTGCATACAATTCCTTATGCAAACCAGGGAGAGGGATGTTTAAGTTTCCCTCCTAGACCTGTAACATCAATGACCTGATGTCAGATAAGTGAAAGACAACAGAGAGATCATCTTGGTTTGCACTGGGCTGATAATTTTTTTAACTCTCTGTTCCTTTCCAGGCATGTTGAAGATACATAGAAAAGTAAGATAATCCATTCAACATAGAACACAAAGTAGCTGTCAGAAAAGAAGTGAGTTGTGGCAGATGCTTACAGGGTTTCATTTCATAAACCCATTAAAATGAATGAGGAGTTCTCGGATGGGTCAAACGTTTAGATCTGGAGCCTGTGGGATTTTCAAACGGATTGAAAATGTTCAAATCAGTGGGGTTTGAAATGAGAATTATTGGTGTGTCCCCCCCTCCTTTGACACCTCACAGCTGGCTTTGGTGACTCTGTTGAAATTTTATATCCATTCACATATAATAAACACTTTGATGCTCTTTGAAAATGTGAAATTGAGAAGGGCAAAATTGATTTATGCAACAAAAGGCATTGTTTTTGCTGAATCTGTCAAAATTACCCAAAATTTCTTCAGGATAAATTACTGCTCAGTTTCTCTCTCCTATATGATATGAGGAAACATAAGCTCTGGTTTTCAGCCTTCATCCACACCTGTCAGGCTGCACAAACACCTCACACAACTCATGTCCTTAAAGATTAATAGCTGCTCTCAGTCTGTCCCATTAAATATGACTAATACTCAGTGATCCTGAATGACAGAGAACTGAGCTAATTATCCGTCTCTCCACCTATACTTTCAATATAATCCCTCCTGCCAATCATTGTCAGTAATTGTAGAACATTGTGCTTATGCTCGGCCATGTAGGGATTTATGATTATGATTAATATTGCATTTTGCCACCCTTTGAACCATTTTCCTTTTAAGTTATTTCACAAAACATGGAATTTATAGAAGACATTACCATTCCTATACAGTATTGAATTCAAAGAAGAAAAAAAACCTGTGCTTTGATGTATTAGTGGTGTAGTGTAGTTATCAGTCAATTAACATAGTAAAAGTAACTGAAAATATGCTAAATATAGCATGGTACACTTTTTTTTTTTCATTTCTGTTTCTATTTTCCAGATTTAGGTCACTGGGACACATGATTTTCTTATCTTTAGCAGTACTCCCTTGGGGGCTGGTTTCTCAACATCAAAGCCCAACTAGAAGGAGCTTTGGAAGAATAAGACCAGCTTCCTTGAACAAACATTTGATTTTGTTGCCAAGTTAAATAGCTAGCAGGCAAATTTGGGAATGGAGATGTGAAGGTTGAAAAGGATCTGTTGATAACCAGAGCAGGACGCCTGCAAATGGCTGCAGAAATGAGCAGGTGCAAGTAAAGTACTCCATTCAAAGCTCAAAAGATGAAGCAGCATCTAGAAATCATGGAATTAATATCAACTCTATGTTTCTTATTTCAGATTCATGTGAAAGAAACTAAAAATATACTGAAAAATAATACTGAAAAATCCACACAGACTGATGTCTTCAAGCCTTTATTTTTATTTATAATGATTTTCTGCTTACAGCTGATGAAAACATGACATTTAAGATTAGAATATTACATCTGACCAATAAAGAAAACACTTCAATACAGGAATGTGGGCTTATTAAAAAATATGTTTAATACCTGCTTATAGGTTATCATTTTCAAAAGGTTTTTTTAATCTGACAGACGAGCCTCATCATATTATAATTTAGTGAACACGACGAGCAGATCTTCATGAACTTAATTTTTGTGAAATGCATTTTTCATTGAGCAACAAAAGGTTTGAACGTCCCCCCCGTAAAGGCAACATTTTTACAGAACAATTTTAAAAAAACATTACACTATTTTTCATAACTTTAGATGTGTTACAGCTGGGGATCCCTCCTTTAATTAGTTTCACAAAATTTTGTGAGTAAATGTTTCTATGTTTGGTACACTCAAAGTAACAGTAAAATAAAATATATCTCCTTTAAATATTACCAGGTTAGATATTTTGTAGATATGGGGGGGGGGGGGTATTTTTTTTTTTTTTTTTAATAAAATCTTCTATGTTGACTATATTTTTGTTTCATAAATAATGACACTGCTAAGAGTGGAAGCTGTGACGTGAACTCAACAAAGGGTGTACTTACTTTTAATCTCATCTATAGATGTGTGCTGTCCTCATCATATGTGCTCTATATGGCTTGAGAGTCAGTTAAACGCCTCCTTAACATCAAGACTCTGAAGACAGAAAACTCCTTGTCCACAGGTTTATTGACGTTGAAAGGAAGGTGAAACTGAAACATACAAATTACAGTCAACTCTGAGTTTACTCCTTTAACTTTACAAGAACAAATAAACATGTCTCTTAGAAGGAAAATAAATCATTTCATTTTAACTCTGACACCAGCTGCCCTTATTAACTTACATTTTTAGCTTCTGTTTATGATAATTTTTAACATGCAAAGAATTATGTATTTATCTGTTCACTTATTTAACTAAAGTGGTTTAACACATGGATCAGCCATATAACATAAATTAGGAATGTTACTTTACCAGAAGTAAATATATTCCCACAAAATAACATTAAGCCTAAAATAATGAACTGAAATTGCAAATATCATCATAAACTATCAATACATACCTACGATGCTACCAAAGGGCATAAGAAGTTTGCAGATGTTGCTGGATAAACTTGAATACAAATCTTCACATTTACTTCCTGATTACCTCATTCTACATCCTGTGTGACAACTTCCTGTTACTGAGCTTCAGTGTTTCTTAAAGTGACAGTATCGTTTTACTGAAACTTAAAGATTAACTTCTAACGAAACAACAAAATTAACATTAAACTTACTCGTAACAACACAAGATGAATGTTCTAAGCAAGACACCTTTCAGAGTGAGATAAAGTAGAAAGATTTTATTTGGTTTCATTTTAAAACAAGAACATTTTTGTTATCAGCTGAGAACAAAACGTTTTAGTAATTGATTTTTCTATTCTCAATAACAATTCATCTTGACTGTGTAGTTTACGAGTGATGTTACACCCCTGAAAATATGGGAGAAAGAATCACGAGAGTGATTATCAGTTACTTCTCTCATGCAGTAGTTTAATGGAATGCAGACATAAACATAACACAAGCTGTTCAATGTTACAAAGTGGAGGAAAGAGCTAATTAATAAAGCAAGATAATAATAAACTTCCAAATATCTGTGTTTCTGCATACTAAAATGATAAGTTTTCTAGCTTTTGTCGTTAGCTTCATGGCCGTTATCTAGCACACAACTGCCGCACAAAAACATTACTTCTAACTACTCATAAAACTGAAAAAAATAAATAAATAAATAAAACACTTCTAGAGTTCACAAAAACAACAAAGGATTATGTAGAAGAACCAATTAATAAACCAAAATAAGAAGCTACAGTCAAATACCTGCGCTCTAACATATTTCCTCACATGAAAACAATAAACGTTTTTAACTCCTGCCATTAGTTTAACTGCCATTTTCGAGTACACAACTAACACACACAAATGCTGTCAAATTACTCATAAAACTGTAAAATATTTCTAAAGTTTACAAAAACAATGAGGAATTACCTATAAAATGTTTTAAACAATGCACAGACTACAAGTATATCATATTTTGATCAGCATTACCTGAAAACAGGGGAGAAAGAATCACGAGAGTGATTATCTGTTGCTTCTCTCTTGCAGCAGTTTAATGGAATGAGACGAGAGCGCAAAAGCCCCCAGTGGTTGATGAGGCACTACCAGTTAATCGCAGAAAAGGCTTACTAGCTGATTACTGATGTATGGCTTGCAATTTCCTTAAGTAAAATAAGACAAGCAGTGCAACATGAAAAATAATTTTTTTAAAAAATAATTTTCTTATTGTATTTACATTGTTTATAGTCTTATTTGAAATAATATGAATTAATATTTATTCTAATCCTTTTTATTGTATTAAATCACAGAACTTCACTGGAGATATAGTAATAGTTTTTCAACCTATCACAGTAACACCCAAATACACCATGATGCCAAGCACTAATTAGCCCAAAACACTAAGGTACTGAAGGGTTAAACTGGATGGAAGATGGGAACCACCCATTTTCATCTTGAGAGGTCAAAGAAAAAGCTTTTTTTTTTTTTTTTTTTTTTTTTTTTTTTTTTTTTTTTTTTTTTTTTTTTTTTTTTTTTTTTTTTAAACCCAGGCAAATATCCTACAAATGTGAAATAAATAATATAGCCCCAGAATCTTGTGATATAAATATTTATAGCAAGGTAGTAAGTAATAAAAATTAATAAAATTGCTTTAAAAAAAAATCCCTCTCTCATTATTCTGGCATTTAGCAAATAGAAAAATTTTTGGTAATCCTAATTGACCTAAAATGGGAAAAGTTTATGTTTTCACATCAGATGGTGTGAAAAAAATTCATGTGGCTTTTTTATAGTGTATGTAAACTTCTGGTATCAACTATATGTACACCCCTTTCCTGTCTCTTAAACTGTGGAATAAAGGCCCCTTAGTGCCACAAAAGACCTATAAAATAAAACAACCACCAACTAAGTGGATAAACATGCTGCAAAGCATGAGCCAGTTTCCCTGAGACTAACAAAATAGATCAGTGTTTGAAATGTATAAAAAAAAAAAAGGAGCACTTCCTTCCCTTCCTTTAGTGTTTGAATAGGTAAGTTGACGCTCAAGCTTCCCATCTGCTCAGTCAGAGTGAAGGGAGATCTCACCTCTGATGCTCGGCTGCAGTTCAGCTGCTGGGCAAAGTGATGCAGGTTTGATGACTACACAGTTTGAGACAAACGTCCAGCCACCAACAGCAGCTCATGTTTCAAGATCAGTTCTATTTTCTAGCAGAGGCAATACACATTGAGCCTTTCCTCTGTTGACAGAATGAATGTTTCCCAACCCTGGTTCTTGAGGCACACTGTCCTGGATGTTTTAGACGTTTCCCTGCTTTAACACATCAGGGCCAGATGATTGCAGTTCATCAACAGCCTGTTAATCATCCATCAATTGAAATCAGGTGAGCTGAAGTAGGGAAACATGCAGGGCAGTGTGCCTTGAGGACCAGAGACAAGCTAAACTATGTTTGCCTATTAATTGTATAAATAAATGTTATTTTTACTTCTCTGCATGTGCAGCTATACAGCTCAAAGCCTGTTTTGAGACTGAATGGCTGGTTTTCCTTTATGGGAAGTTTTATTTATGACTTATGAAACTTATAACTGAGTTTAATGAAGAGATTAAATGAGAAATTAGTTTAGTGAGTCATTTTTATTGTGCGTGTGCTAAACTGTATTAAAGTAAGAAAAATTTTTACGAAAGAAAACTCTTTGCTCTCGCTGCATCCACTCTCCTGGAGACAAACAGAGTATACAATAAGTACTGGACAAATCAATGTTTAAATATATTCCCAATATTTCTATTGACATGAAATTCACATCAGATGTCAGCAACAGCCCAAATAATTCACACATACAAAGAAATCATAGTAAATTAGTATTAAAGTATTGAACACACCGAAAAGTGTACAATTTTGTGAAAAAAAACCTTTCTTGGTAACTTGAAGACATTTCCTGTTTGGAGAAAATAGTCACCTGCATTGCTCAGGAGTGACTGAATTGAATGTATTGAATTGAATTCATTTTAATGGGACAGTGCATATTAATGAACATACAATACTGCTGTAGATACAACAGATTTAGTGAGATGCTTATATCCATCCATAGTCCCTTAAAACAAGACAACACACAAAAATAACTTAACATAACAACAAAAATAAAAACGACAAGAATTCAGTAGTAACAACAAATAAAAATGATTTGAAGTTTGACCCGTTCTTCAACAAAAGCATTCTTTGAATCTTAAATAATTTTAAAATTCTTTCCATTCACTCTGAGTTCAGTTCTTTCCATAGAATTTCAACTGAACACAGGTCCAGTTATTGACTGGGTCATTCTAGCAGTTTTACTTTCTTCGTCTGAAACCACTTCAGAGTTTTCCATCCTCTGTGTGTGGAACTCGTGTCTTGCTGGGAAATTCCACCCTTATTTTATCTTCAGCTTCTTATCAAGAACGTCCAGGAACAGTTCTCCACTAATCCTTTCTTTAGTTATATAAAGTCTGCAAGAAACACATGCTGTCAGACGGTCCACACCATGACGTTCCCACCTGCACATGGGAACATGATGTATTTGGGGTGATGTGGAGAGCTATTTTTCCTTCAAACATTGTGTGTGCAATGGCATCCAAAGAGTTCAGCTTTGGTCTCAGTATTTGACATCATTTTTCCAAAACTTCTGCAGCAAACTTTAAACAAGCTTCAACGTGCCGTTTCTTCATCAGTGGAGTCTTGCATAGAGGCCATCACAATTGAATGCACTCCTTTTTGCTTTTACAGAAAAAAACAATATCTGCTATTTCCAGGTCTTTCTGAAGCTCTGATTGCTCCTTGGCTCTCGATCAGCTTATTATTCTTTTGACTCCTCTGTCAGGAATCCTATGATGGGCACCTGACTGGGCTGGTTTATAATGAAATGATGTTCTTTTCACTTCTTATTATTGATCCAGCTGTCTTAACTTGAACATTCAGAAGTTACTTTATTTTGCAACAGTAAGACTTTTTTGGCGAGATGTCTTTACTTGTTCCAGTCATACCACATTTTGGTAATAAGAAGCCTTTGCATAGGACATCTGTTAATATTAGACAAGCTGAAATGAACTTGCATATGGCAGACTTTTTTCATGTGTTCAATACATATTAAATGTTTTACCCATAACTCAGCTGACGCATCCAGTCCTTACTGTACCTGCTGTGTTTGCTTTATATTGCATTGGTTGACTGATTGTTGGGATTTCCTAAAAATGTTGTCTCATTAAGATCCTGCTATTTAGAAATTAGATTTTATGCCAGTTAATTAGACAAAAGTAGTCCTAATTACTCTTGTCTGATTATTTTTCAAAGAAGCAAAATAAATAAATAAATAAAAAAAATAAAAATAAAATCTTGGTTAAACTTGCCATGTCAGATGTCCAGCTGTCAGTAACTTCCTCCCCTGACTCTAACTTTTTTGGGAATTTCTTTGCAGCTTATTGTTTGACGTCACTAATTCCTCAATAAGTTTAATAAGGATTTTCAATATCACACTTTGCTGGGTGTCTTTTATACATGTTTGATTGTACATTCAAATCATGGATAACAGAGCTCTTTATTTCCTGTATGTTTTGATCTATTTACTATGGTCATACCATTCTTGAAATCTCACATTCTTATAGGCATATTCTAGCAATGCTAAAATATTGCCTGGGGAATTATGATCACTGAATGATGGAGTTGCTATTTTATAAGAAATGTAACCGACAATTTCAGGAGGTGAGACAGTTTCTGCTTTAAGTAACAACAAATCATCGCCTCCTATTAACAGCTTTATGTTGGGAATCAAAATTTGTATCAGTGTTTGACTTATGTAATTATTAATAACTATAATTAATATTTTATTGTTAATAAAATTATTAATAAAGTTAAAATTTCTTTAGTTGAATCGGGGCAGCATCCATAAGCTGGAGCTATAAATCAAACTTGTCAGTCTCTCATGAAGGAACGAATCCAGAACCACCGGCAGAAGAAACTTGTCACACAACCAGCAATAATCACTGACACGCTTATTTCTCATTGAGTCTGAGAATTTATCAACAAAATAGCTCAACTTTACAGCTGAATTATCCCATAAATAACTTCTTTCTCTAACTACCAACATTCAATCTAACTACTAATGAAGAGCAGAAGGGATATATATGAAATGGTAAACTGGGGAACAATTCAGACTAATGAACAAACTATGACAAAATTAAATGGAATACTGAACAACAACTTCAAAACGAATTAACTAAGTAATTGAGGAAGCAAATAAAAAATAAGATTTGTAGAACCACAAAGCAGCAAAATACAGTGTCATTAATCAGCATAGCACCCCTTTGGTGACGGAGGAGGTGGGGAAGACCAAAATGGGGGTTGGTGGGTCTGACATCAGATCTATGGACACTGTCCAGATTCAGACCTACCTGCCAATTTGGAACAAAGAGTCGTAAAACTTGACCATGTGCTCAGGCTAATCTTAAAATGGACAAACAATCACGGGCTTTGGGCTCTGTACAACAACAAAGTGGATACGCATGGGGAAACAAAAAGAAACCAGAATAACTGACAAGAAGCGAGAGAGAGAGAGAGAGAGAGAGAGAGAGAGAGAGAGAGAGAGAGAGAGAGAGAGAGAGAGAGAGAGAGAGAGAGAGAGAGAGAAAGCTTACAGCATGGATTAAATTATTCTGGATCTAGACTGTCTCTATTATGCAGCAACCTTGAATCAGCACAGCAACAAAATATCGTGAGAATGTCACAGCATAAAATCAGCAAAGCATTAAACAAACATGCAAAAGAAAATCATCTTATTTAAATCTAATTCAGCCCAGACAAAATGATTACTTACTATGCGGCGATCTCTGTTGCTCAGGTCAAAGCGTTGTCCAGAGGTCAATAAAATAATGATAAAAGAGAAAAAAATAAATTCATTCTTGTTTGGCAGGTGAGCTGGCGTCCCAGCTGGGATTCTAGGCAGAACCGGTGGTACTGCTGGTTGAAAAACCAAGAGGCATCTTTAGTCGATGGATGCAGAAGTTGTTTCAACAGGCCTCTGGAGGGTGGGACGTCAAAAATTTTTTTTGCAAGAACTTGAGGCTGGATACGCAGACAGCTTCTTTAAAGTTCTCCAGTTGACAATTTTTAACTGGAGATTTTAAAACAGGCATTAAAATCCTCTTTTCTGGCCAACAGGTTAGAAGAAAGCAAGCACAGAACTGTTTGCCTCCATTGGGTACCTCGTCCCCTGCATGTTGGTGTCAACGCAAGGGTCGCTCCAGCTTGTATTGCTCTGTTGCAGTCACGTGACATGGATGACATGCGAAATTTAGATGGGGGGCAGGAAATAATTTGGTCCGGTTTAAAGCACAGCAAAAAGGATGACAGTGGGTATGCTAATGCCTTACATGGGCTGGCACAGACGTGATATTGCAAAAAAAAAAAAATAAAAATAAAAAATAAAAAATATGCGCACATTTAGAATATGTAAAGTCTTAATAAAAAAAAAGTCTTATCATATAATCTGGAGGATTTACCCGGCATATAGATGATTTACATAACAAGCTATCTGGTGCTGCAGACCTCGTATTGTACAGTGAGCCAAATGAAAGTTTTCAAAAGCCTCGAAGCCAACAATTATTTTGTTTCAGGTTGGGTCAACCATGTAGGATCCAAACAAGCTTTAAATGGCTGTCGCCTTGTTTCTTCCCGGGTGAGTAGTGAGTTGGGCTGTTTTAAGTAATTAGCCTATGATAACAATGCTAACGCTAACAACGAGTTAACCCCTGTTATTTCTATGTGCTTGAATCTACTTGTAAATAATGTATTTAGTTTCTGTAAAACCAAATTCGTGCTGGAGTTGTATGTTGATGTTGAGTCATACTGCATTTCTCCATTGTAGGTCAACCATTCGCAGAGAACTTCAGAAACCCCATTAAAAACTGCTTGTCTGTCGAAGTATCTGTCCGACAAAATATCTGAAAATACGATTTAATAAACGAAACCATCCTTACCTGTTAGAAAATGGTCGCTGCAAACTCTCGAATTGTCCGTTTCCGCACTTCCTGTTTTTAGCCGTCGATTGTTAATCCACTTCTGTGATCTTTTTTCTGTAAGTTTTTTAAAATTAACTCCCTTGTGACAAACTACTTTTGGAACACAAGAAGAACGTTTATCTTTCTCCTGATTAGAGCGGTTGCAAGCATACACGACACAGAAATTAGGCATTTTTATGCTGAATCAGCAGAAGGAAACGGGGTTGTGTACAACTGTACTTACTTCCTGCCCCCCATCTGCATTTTGTTATGCTGACACTACGTCATCTGAAACGCAGCAATAACTTTTGTGTTGTCAGCAACAATGGCGTCTTGCAATGAATGCTGGGAGATGCACTTCACATTGTCCTCTGTTGAAATTGGAATCTAACATTTGCAATGAATATATTAATACAGAATATTAAAATAGAAAAATCAAGAGGGGTAGGAATATTTTCTAAGTGGCAGTTTAAGAGGATGGAAAATGAGCTGTGATTCAGTGGTTTAGATAAATACGACCAGCTGGGTCAGACCAGACACGAGTCAGTCAGCAGGTAACGGGCTGGTTTATCTGTCTCTGCCCCAACACACCAGCAGGCCCACAGAGAAGATGGCTCTCCCAGTGCATATTGTTCTGAACAGTGCTCAGACAATGGATATTCATAATGAAGTGTCTCAGTGGAGAGTCTATTTACAACATGGACGAATTATGTCATCCTATGTGTTGCGCTGATCTGCTGTTGGGTGCAGATGTGTGTGCATAAACATGAGTGTGCCACTCTGCAGCACTTCTCAGCAGGTGAAAGCAATCCAGTCTACGGAGCAGCACTGTGAACTCAAGCAATATTTGGAATGCACCAAACATTTGACAGGTTTTACAACAGAGCTGAAGAAGGCAGAAGCAGTCACTGAAGATGCATTTCAGCATTTCAGAGCCAAACTGCTCGAACTCATGGGAAAAAAGGACTTCAATTTAAAAATGAGTACCAGCAAGCTTTTGACTGGATTCAGCTGAAAATATGATCTGGTTTTGTTTGTGCATTTGAGTAAAAGAAGGTGTAATGTTTATTGAAGTAACAATTTGCAATGCTGTTTTGTAAAATTTAGCTTTATTAAAATACATATTTAAAATATTTATTCTGTTTTAAATTTGTTTCTAAAAAGAAAAATTAAAATCTTTGAAAAATATTTGACTTCATGTTGATTAAAAATAAACAAGAATTTAGTTAAAATTGTCTAAATTTGATGATAAAAGCAATAATTAAGAAATTATTAATTTAAAACCAAATGCTTCTAAAATGTGAAATGTTTTTGTAGGTTTTTTGCCTCTTCTTTGATTCCTGTTCACTGGTTTAATAAAAAAGAGAGATTCCTGAAATCTAGTAAGTGTTGGAAGCCATGAAGTTGTAAAGACACTTGACACTGATTATATGCAATGTATCAGTGACGTATCCCTTTAGGACAGGAAATAACTATGGAACTAATGCACCATTTGAATCTTTTTTGACACCATTCTAAGGTATAAAAGTGAGACCTGACTGTTAAAACATTTCCTTTTCCAGCCTGGGACTGGTCCTTGTTTGAGGATGTACCACCTGTCTTGATTCTTCAAAATAAAAGTCCAGAGAGGAACCAGACACCTGTCATCTCCTTAAATAAAAGAAAGGAACAAAGTTTTGGTTTTTTGAGAAATGATCAAGAACAAAGAGCATCCCACATGTATTTATTACAGAGCACATTTTAAGTTTAAAACAAAGGACAGTTAGCACCACTACAGACAGCACTCTGTTAAAAAAAAAAAAAAAAAAAGCATAGAAGTTGTCTCCAACATGTTCAAATAGTTTGTGTGGCAGCACTTTAAGTACACAGCAGAAGTGAGAAACAATGACAGAATGTGAGACAAGATATTAATACTGTGAAAGCAATGTAAGATTACAGGAAACTGCTAACTGTTACCGAACAAAGCTGAACTGGACAAGCCTACAAGGAACAAAGATTCTTTGAAACATGGCGTATTAAATCTATATTCCATTTGTAAGACACACACAAAACAAGCATTTTAATGCTATCACATTTATTAAGACATGTCATCATGATATATGGACTGGTCAAATATGGAATGAATTATTCTACACTGATTAGATTCATTTTTTTTATTATAAGATGTTATAATCCTCTGCCTTACAATCTGGCTTGTTAAAGAAAATAAGTACTGAGGCATTTGTTCCATTGTTATGTAAATCATAGCTCATTATGGAACAAAGTTAGATCCCTTAATCTTACCTGTAAGATTTTTTTTTTGTTTAAAAAAAACATGAACAGTTTCAGTTTTAGTGGTAAGACGTGACTTTCCCAACTCAAATTAATCATCTGCATTTGGTTTGCCTAATTACACCAGATTTGTTAAACATTACCAGAGAAGCCCTCAGATTATCCTCCCCATCGATGTCAGTTTTTCCCTGCCCTCCACTGTCTGTCTCTTTGTCAGATGGTTTTCCCATTTCTTGCATCCAGACAGCTCCAAAAGAAGACTTCACCTATCAAACCAGAGTGGAAAGCCAAAGGAAGGAGTAGTGAGGCCCGAGGGAAGCTGTCATGCTCATGTTACCATGCTACACAGAACTCTCTGTCTGGACACCAGGAGACTAATTCAAACCAGAGAGGAAGGAAGCCAGGGGGAGACTTTGAGTGAACAGCAAAAGAACAGTTCTGAACTGAAGATAAAATTTCCAGCAGTACACACGATAATGAACTGATTGACCAATCACTCCATCGGTAAGATGGTTTTATCATCAACAGACAAACTAAAGCAAAATGCTTCCTCCATTTTCCAGGTAAAAAAGTCAATTCACTGAGACTGAAAAAGACAGCTGCCAGCTGGACCCACCCGAACCAGAGAGGCTTGTTAGGGAAGTGAATAGATTTTCTACAACATCTTTGTAGTTCATTCAGGCTTTGAAAGAGCAAGACTTTCAGCAGATAACAGGAAGGCTGAATGGAGTACATCCAAGCTACACAATTTCTTCCTTTGAAGCTTCCTGCCTCACTTTGTTGTGGAACATGCTGAATTTTGAAATTTTTGCAGCCTTTTGGACATCTCAGAGTTACTATATGTTGTATTTCGTACTTTGTGCGTTTCAGTGATGTTGTTATGTATGCATATGTTGTCGCTGTGGTTTCTTGGTTCTCGGCTTTTTTCCCTCCCTTTCCCTTTTTTTCCACAAATGGAGCCGTAATTCCCCACTTGTTAAAGTAAATCCGTTCGGCTTCTCAAACAATTCTGAGTGCTACACTGTTGGACAGGACATGTAAAAAAATAAATAAATCTACATTTATTGGCCAAAACTAGATGGATCACAAGACAAATACAATGACTGCTCTCTGTACACTGAGAGAGATTGTTGCCTTTGCTCCTAATATACGTAATTAATGCCAGCTCATTGCAGTAAGGCTGTAAAGTATGCTTTTTACGTTAAAGAAATCAGAATAGTCTAGTGTTAATTAGTGTTGTCAGCAAAGCTATAAAAGAACAGCGTGGAAAGTGGTCTTCATATTCAGAATGGTTTATTGCTAGTTATTTGCGATTTTTTTTTTTTTTTTTTTTTTTTTTTTGAATGACTATATCAGATGTTGAAGTAAAAAGTTCAAAATCCAAGAGGTTTTAAATCAGACTGCAATGCTTCTTGTTCTCTTGCTTCTTTGCTGCTTACTTCCAGCAGTTACCATTTCATTCATGTTTACTCATGGTTGCAGTTAAATATTTTGGTGAAGCTCAGAAAGTTTTGTATTAAAAACTTTTTCTGCTGTTTTAATCCCAATCATGGACAGATGACTCTTGATCTACAGTCATATTAAATTAATCAGAATTTGCATTCCGATGAGGTTTGTCAGATTAAAAGAACCTTTTGAAAATACCTTTTGAGCAGGTATTAAAAATAGTTTTCATTAAGCCCACATTTATGTATTAAAATAATGTTTTATTAGTCTGATGTTATAGTCCAATCATAAATGTCATGTTTTCATCAGCTGTAAGCAGAAAATAATCATAATTAACAGAAATAAAGACTTGAAAACATCAGTTTGTGTGGAATTACTGGAGTTACTGATATAAATCAACTTTCCAATCATTTTCTAATGTATTGAATATGACTGTAGAATAATATGACCTCTGGTCAAAATGAATTTTATTTATGACACATTGACCCATGACCATAAAGTAGACTAGCCTTTCAGGAGTAAGGTCTACGGCAGACCTGTAAGCAGCACAACCTCCCTTTATGGCTCTCTAGTTCTTCACAATACACCAAGTCCTTCACATCCTGCAGCATGGAGCTGAGTGACGTTTGGAGCTCAGCTGAGTTGACTTGAGTCTTTGTCCCACAATCAGAAGTGTAACCATGACTGAACTGTTGACATCCTAGATTGTGTTAAATGATCAGCTGTATATACAAAGAGACCTAAATGCAATTACAAAAAGATGCAGAGTGTGGATAAAAAGGCCTGTTGGAAACAATGTTTTTGTCTCCAGCAAATAAGCAAAACTGCAGACGTGCTTATTGTGATTTAGACTCCCTGACAAAGAGCTGAACTTTCAGATAGATTCTTGAATCTATTCAAGTTTTCCCTGGTTCTCTTCAAAAACCACATCAAAGTATTTATATAAGGTAGCATGATTTTAGGAAAACATGACATTGCAATATCATTGTTGATTAATGTTAGGGACAATTTTGTTTAACCCATATTTTTATAGTTCATCACTGTGTCTCCATGACACTTCCTGAGTTTAAGCATCTCCATTACTAAGATCCAGATCAGGTGTGGGCTCCAACAGACGTAAAAGTCCATTCCATTGACTAAATGTATCATTGGCAAGCAATGATACATTTAGTCTGAATGCATAGCACATGAGATATAATGGCATATGACAGACCCTGGCAATAGCAGCAAAGTACCTATTGACATTTTGTCAGTGAATTATGCTGAAATTCTAGATTTATTCTGGAGTATATCGACATAACTCATTTATTACTCTATTTAACTGTAAAGGATTTAACAACTAATGTGGCAAACAATAGGAGTAAAATCGGAACTCAAAATATTCAGAAGCCGTAGCAGCAACCTACCCTGTTGACTATAGTTGATCAAACGAAATATACAAAATTACCAGAAACAGAAAAATTGAACAGGTCTGTTGCTGAATACAGAGTCTTGTCTATACTGTAAAGATATATTTAGAATAATTGTTGGGAAAATTCCTATCAGCAGCACATTGACATGGAATGGAATCACACATATATGTACAAAGAATAAGTTATATGAATCAAAATTAAATGACTGCTAATCTGAATTTAAGGGACATATTTTCATAAATATAAATAGTGAAACACTGTTTCCATCATAAGAGAAGAAGTGGAGGTGGTGGAGGAATATAAATACCTCAGTGTTGACCTGGACGACACCCTGGACTGGAGACTCAACATTGAAGTGTCTACTAGAAGGGACAGAGCAGACTGGACTTAATGAGGAAGCATAAGTCCTTCAGTGTTTGCAGCAAGATGCTGCAGATCTTCTATCAGTCTGTTGTGGAGAGCGTCATCTCCTCTGCCATCATCTGTTGGGGCAGCAGCTTCAGAGCCAGGGACCTAAAAAGGCTCAACAACCTGATAAAGAAGCTGGTTCTGTTCTGGGGACGACTGTGGAACCTCTGGGGATGATGATGCAAAGAAGGATTTTGCATAAAATCAAGAAAATTATGGACAACCATTAGCATCTTCTTCATCAGACTGTCATACGACAGCAGAGTGTCTTCAGTCAGAGGCCGAATCAGATCTGACGTAATACTGACCACTACAGGAGATTCTTCCTGCCCACAGCCATCACCACTTACAGGGAGCCTTCAGAGAAACTAGGACTGAATAAAACTGAAATGCAGTGCTCTCAGATACAGCTCAGATGTTTTACAGCAGTCATACAGAAGACAGCAGCAACAACAAAACACCCCACTGAAGAACAGATGTCATAAAAAACACAGATAGGCAAAGTTTGCAGTGACGTCTTTGTTATTGGAACCATTTTATCCAATTAAACAATGATTTAGTTATTTACAATAATTGTTTAAATTCTGATTTATAACAAAATAGCAAAACAAACAATGAAACTGGCAGTGAAATGTTTTATGGGTGACAGCCTAGATGTAAAATGAGTCTGACTGAGTTTACAGCAAAGTCTGGCTTGTAGGTTTAAGCTTTGGGTAAAGACATATTCTATCTTGCTATTTATGTATGAGTAATTTTCCTATTTTCCAGTTTTCCTTGTAAATTTGCTCATACTTGTATTTATGCATGTGTCATCTATCTAGCAGTCATGTGCAATACAGTTTCTCTGAGATATGTGTGCTTGACATCAGTCAGGACAAAACACTTCATGCTGGTCTTAAATACTAAACAGAGGACAGAGAAGCAAATAAAAAAAGAGAGGGGCAACCAACTGCTGGAAATATTTTCATGGATGCCATATGGTAATAAAATATAATCAGTTTTGGAATTTTGTAAAGAAGAAATAGAACTACAGTTTTATGGACAATGGTCATAGTAATTCATCTAAATGTAATCTACTGTGAAGACTGAAAAATGCTTTGATGCGCTTGAAGTCAGTATGAACCTTGAAACTGTGTTTTCAAATATATTTCTAAAATACCAGACGCAGAAATATGTCCTTTGTACATGACACAAGAATACTGAGCTAACTGCTATGCTATACATGTGTTAAATCACTGGCTTACCATCTTAACAATCTATTGATGATTACTTTCCAAAAGAAGAGCAGAAGCAAAAACTGAGGAAAACTGATGTCAGTGCTGCATGTTTTTTTTTTTAACGGTAGGATATGCTGCGATGGGGTTTAAACATAGACCACCTGTTCTGCAAAGCTGTATTATTATAGGCACATATGGGGATACAGGAGGTCCCTTGGGAGAGAGGTTTGACTTTCTGTACTTAAAGAATGCAGATTTTAGAGATGCTGTCTATCTCAGACAGAATTTCAGATTATCTGAGAGAGCATTTTTGCTTATGCAGTTTCACAATTTATTTGCTTTGTTTGCAGTACTGTGCATGATGATTATATACACCTCAGTTTTCCTTACTGGTTTAAAGTTCTTCATGGGCTAAGATGATCCACTTATCCCAGAAGGAATAATGTCTGATCCGTGAAAGTTGCCTAATCCTTCATATTCGTGAATTTTAAATCTTTGTCATTTAGTTAAGCTTTCATTTAGCATTCTGATACACTGGTGAAGGGATGCATTAGCATAAACCGATTATCGACTTGTCCTGCATCTGTGAAGGAGGATTTTTGCAACGTACACATGGCAAAGTTTCTAATTAGTATGCCTTGCATTCCCTTGAGAGAATACTCTTAGTACCACCAAGGAAAAGGTTAAATCTTTCCATTGTCATCATAGTGAAACGTGGCCAAACAAAAGAAAGGAAACTTGGGGAAGGCCTCTCCCCCAAAAATATGCAACTAAACTTACATGTGTTGCAACCCCCTCAAAACAACAACAAATTCCTGGCACTGGGTGTAACATGAAACAAACTAATAACTTGTTCACAGTTGATGTCAGTAGTAACAAAAGTTTGTTTTACAATTTATGCAAGTAAAATGACCAAACACGGAGAAGCTTTAAGCTTCAGGATCTCTGAGGCCAAAATAAACAAAACACCCCCTTCTAACTATGAAAGAAATTGCCACTATCGAGCAGTGAACAAAAAAAAAAAAAAAAAAAGTACAAAAGCTGAGCTCCCTGGCTAACCTCAAAATAGGAGAAAAATGTCTGGAACAAAAATGGCAGAGAACCCCTACAAGCTTCCACTGTGAACACAAAGTAAACACTTTCCTTTTAACAATTCACTTGCAATCACTCACACACAGAACTATTCACAATAAGCCACCAAAAGTGTACACGACACAGACATGATCATTGCACCTCAAGGCCCAGAGGAAAGGGACTTCACACCTCTGAGCTGGACCTGAGCTGCAACACGTCTCACCTGTGGCTGCCAGGTAGCCCTGAAACACAGAGGAGAAAGCTCTCTCATGAAGAGAGTCCCTAGAGGTCAATGACCATAACACCCTCCCCCATAAAATCTTAAAATAATAAATAATCTTAAAAATAAAAATATTACTCCAATGTGTATCATATGTATAACTGAGTTTAACACTATATCCTAGAAAGTAGATCATCTACCACATTCTCAACTCCTTGCTTATGTCTGATGTCCAAGTTGTATTCCTGGGCAAGCAATGCCCACTGCATTAGCCACTGGTTGTGGTTGTACAGTCATTTCAGGAATACTAATGGGTTATGTCAGTATAGACTGTAACAGGATTTGTTGTCGAACTTACATAAACACCAAAATACTGCAAAGCAAGAAGCATGGCTAGAGTTGTGGAATAGTTAAGCTGATGATGCTTGAACTTAGCTGAGAAGCAGGAAACTGGGTGACTGACGCCATCTGCTCCATCCTGTAGCAACACTGCTCCGGCCCCAGTGGCGCTTGCCTCTACCTTCAGTTTGAAGACCTTGTTTAAGTCTGGAGCTGCTAATACAAGGGGTTAGGGTAGCATCAAAACAACCCTGTAGGGCTTCTTCGGCTTCCTGTGACCACTTTCTCACTGTCCTTTTTGCTACAGGTAGTCTCTGGACAAGGGGTTTATATTCTGAGCAGAGAAAAACAAGGTTGTGATCTGATTTACCCAGAGGAGGTCTTGCTTTGGAAATATATGAATCTTTAACATTTGTGTAAAACAAATCCAATGTCGTGTTTTCTCTGGTAGACCAGCTGACAAACTGTTGAAACGTTGGCAGTGCAGCAGAGAGTGAGGCCTGATTAACATCACCAGATATCGCCACAAAAGAATTGGGGTGTTGGGTCTGTATCTTAGCAACAGTGGAACTGATGACATCACAGTCATTGTCGACAACGGCTGAGGCTGGAATGTAAACAGCCACCAAAACAACACTGGTGAACTGTCTTGGCAAATAATATGGACGAAAACTTACTGCCAATAGTTCAGTGTCTGGACTGCAGAGACGACACTTCACAGTAACGTGTCAAAAAACAACTGTTTGTATTCATTTGATTTATCTTCGCCTGTTATTAAAATGTGTTTGATGATGTGGGACATTTCACACAGTGTAATGTATTTAATGCTTTTTTTTCAAAAGAACATTTCCTTAATTTGTAAGACTAAGAAGCCTTTTGGAACTGCTTGTGCTACATAAATTAAACACTTAGCAGAAAAGAGACGGAAATGCTGGACAATTAATGTTTTGTAATTTCATATCCCCCTCAAAAATCAGTTTAATCTATCATCTGAAAATGGAAGAATGGCATGACTGCAAAACCTACCAACACATGGCCATCCATCTAATCTGACAGGACAGCATTAATAAAGAAGCAGCCAAGAGGCCAATGAGCTTCACAGCTTAGGTGGGCGATTTTGTTGAAGGATAACTGTTATTTGTGCTCTCAATAAGTTATTAATAAGTTATTATTATGAAACAGTATTTAAAAAAAAGTGATTTTTGAGATAAGCCAAGTAGGGACACAGAAAAAACATGGAAGAAGGTGCTCTGATCAGGTGAGATGAATTTAATTTTTTTTGTCCTACATGCAAACACTGCATTTCACCCTGAACCTTTAATATTGTAAAAACATGGTGGTGGCAGCCTGATGTTGGGGAATGCTTCTTCAGGAGGACCAGGCAAGCTGGTAGTAGTTGATGAGAACATGAATGGAGATATTTTTTTTAGTTTAACCTTTATTTAATCATGTGAGTTATTATGAACAAATTCTTATTTACAATAACAACATGGCGGGATGGGAAGAACACATAGGTGGATCAAGCAGCACACAGTTACAATAAGCAACAAACAGTAACAACACTGTTCAAAAGAAGAATGAAAACAATACTGTGATCAGTACACAGGATACAATTTATCAATAAATATTTTAGCTGCAGGTTCAGACAGTACCTTCATTAAAATATCTTTAAATACAAGAAAATCCTTAAAAAAAATAACTGTTATTGTATTGGTTTGGGTATGTTCTAGACCCAAAACGGACACCACAACCTAGTAATTGTAAGTTTGTTTTTCTTGACAATAATTGTGCAAGCAGGAATGGGGCTGGTTCTTGGTGGTGGCTTTCAGGTCAGACTCTGCTAAAGAGATAGGATGATGAGTGACCGGTAAGGCAACTGGGAAGTAACGTTTAAACAGAAAGAAATTAGTTACCTGGCAGAAGTGGTTCCTCAGGCTTCAGAGATTCGGAGTTTGATTGACTGCAATACTTGAAGTATAGACAGTGAGGGAGAGGAAAGTTTCTGTTTACCCGGGATTGTTTCACCCTCAGGACCATACAGAGAGGGGAACTCTATACAATGAAAACTGGGAGAGGTGAAACCTTTGAAAGGAGAATCTCTGGTAGCCAGGTAAGCTTGTTTACACCCACCACTGCAATGATCTGGTTTCAAGGGAAACTGAATGATCACTTATTCCGTAATGCTTTGGTTAGTGGTCAGGTAGACAGTCCAGTTTGGCAACAGAGAAGACAATGAGGCAGAACTAATCCTTTATCATGGTGGCCATGATTGAAAATCAAAGAAATGAAGCAGGGGTCAAGGGCACAGGCAGAGATATAATCCTTGCAGTGAGGGAGCAGGCAAAGGTGGTCAGAAGGTAGGAAATAGGTCAGGTACAAAATCAGGATATCAGACATGAGTGCTCAAAGGCTCTGATAAGGGTTGACGGCAGACGATCTCGCACTGAGTGACTACAGGGCAGGGATTGCTACAGGCAGTGGCACAGGTGGCATCAATCAGCACTCAGTAGACAACAGGATGGGAGGAGCAGAGTGGAGGAGCAACATAAAAGATCATGACAGTTAGAGACTGTAAAAGAAAATAGACTGGGGCGGAGGTTCACCTTGGAGCAGGACAATATTCTCAAACCTGAAGCCAAATTGAACTGGTTTAGATTACGTTAAGTTTATTTGCGTCGCACATTTCAGCAGCAAGGCAGTTCACAGTGCTTCACATCATAAAAACATCAATCAAGTATACAGCAAAATCATCAAAATCATCAAAAACATCAAAATCATCGAACAAAATCATCAAGCAAATACACATGAAAATCATCAGGAAAATATCAATGCATCAAAATCATAGGGATCATCAAGCAAATATTTTCAAGCGAATATGATTCAAAAATATTGATCAATGATGCACTTACTTTATTTAACTGATTTACACTCAAACTTCCCAAATTAAGGCACGTTCAACACAGTCATCTCCACCTTTTTCTCTCATTGTTTTATATGCTGAGGAGTCTGGAGGAGGAGGCACCCCTGAGGCCTTTGACGTTCCGGAAACCATTTTACTTTACAGAGGCACGTCTGCCTGCTGGCTTTCTCCTTTAAGGTGTAGAAATCGCTAAAAGCACCCGCAGAGCCCTTAAAAGTAAACAATGTCACATTTTCCTTCCACTTCACATTTATTCAGTATTCTACTCTAGTCTAGCATCGAAAATCCCTGTAAAATTAAAGTTTGTGATTGTAGCATGATAAAATATATACAAAGTTTATGTAGTCTGAATACTTTAGCGAGTCACTGCGAACAGAAACACTGCTAACTGACTGAATAGTAATTAATAGTAATAGTAATAGTAATTTGTAAAGGAAAATATTAAATAGAAAATTACATTTTTGAGATGTTCTAGACACTTTTATCCATTCATTTTTCTGAGCTCATAGTGTAGATGTAATTTATGCTGGAAGATTAACTTAGTGACATATTTCTTCCATGAAACTTGGTGCTGCTGTGGAAGTTAATGGCTGCCTGGTGTGCAGATGTAATCACAGAAGAATAAGCACATCTCGCTACTCAGCAGTGCTTGGGACATCTGTCATTTAGATGAGGATGGATGTAGGTCACTGTTCCTCATGCCTTTGCTGAGTGGCGCCTGATTAAAACAGCATTTTAAGACCTAAGAACTCTGCTCACCCGTCACTGCCAAGTTACACAACATTTGACTTTTTTCATGCTGAATCCACTGTCAGAGAAATCCCTTGTCCCACGTCCCCCTAATCTCCCCCTTTAAACAGTTGAGACTGGACAACCACACTGTCAGTCAGGCATATGGGCCGTTGATGCAGGCCCACTATGAAACATCCCCAAACAGATGGCCAGTCACTGCTACACGTGTGCACCCCCACCCTCCCTGAGTAAAACACTGTAAGCTCCTTAGAATTTTATTCCATGCTTACCACTAATTTAGTTTTTTTTTTTTTTTAATCAAAGCAATCAGACTTATTTTTGCATCACTGAGAACACTTGTGTTGCTAACTTTTTTAAGTACAACTTTTTAAATGTTAACCTAAATGTTCAGCATATAAAGGGAACACAACATATTAGAAATGTGTGAAAATGTCCTAATGACTCCACAAATCCATAGCAGTGCTTAAGACAATAGCATGCCAGGGGGCTGAGGGATATATGTGTTTTGGGGCAGGGTGGCAGCCCCCGATACCCGGGCCTGGCAGGCAGCGGAGGAGGAGGCTGAGCCAGAGCAGGTGTCTCTGCTGACATCTGCTTTAGCTCATGGGGAAAACACAAGCACCCTGCAGCTCCAGCACCAACAGCACTGCTGAAGTGCTCCGGCAACACATGAACAAGGTAGACCTTTATCACTTTTTCCTCTGGCTTCAGAATCCTCACTGACTCCTCACTGTCTCAGGAATTAGCATTGCTCTTTGTGGCGTCTAGATCTTCATTTCTAGATCTTCATTTTAATCTCTATCATCATCACTCATCTCTGGTTTCCCGTTGCGCTGCTGTACAATGACATGCTGTTACTTCACTTTTATCCCAAATTCCTGCTTTTGACTCCTTCCTGTCTGTCTCCCTTTAATGTTTTTGTGTAGCAGCTTAATTTATGAAGGGAACATAGGTTGTATTCATCACAGAGTATTAGGAGAATTTGACCCAGATTGCTTACACACATTAAAGAAAGAAGCAGTTCCACGTACAGTCTCATGCAGTATTGATGCTGTCATGTTTACTCACCAACCCACTTTCCTCCTGAATCTAATCAAGCTGACAAGACAGCCCCACGAGGTTCCTAATTCAGACATGTTATTGATTTAACTATTAATTCCACTGAATTGAATGTGTTTTCAACAACTCTGTAGCAAGGAATCTAACTTTCTACTGACCCCCTTTGGTTCTCTGTGACCTGACCAGAAACTGTAGATGTTTTCTTTCCCTGTCTTCTTGATTGTGTCCTCATCTAACAAGTGGACAATAGAACACCTGACTTTCTACCTGCAGTATTGACTATTGATCTTTCAGTGCTTTCCCTAAACAGCGGATTATGAAAAGACAACCACATGATGGAACGTTTGAAGGAGGAAGATCTCTTGGGGAAGATTTATGCTAAACATAAGCTGGTGGGGTCTGACAGGAGTGCTTGATCAAAATTCTAAGCATGCTCAGGAGCGATGGAGAATCCCACTCCATATGTGTCCTGTAAAGAAAAGAAGACTCACCTTTGTAATCTGTCCTGCAGCACGTTCCATCCCTGTTACCTCAAATACATTTAAAGATCCAGACTGTTTTAATGAGACTTGATGGAAACTGTATTGATTGGACCAGTTTGTGTTTATCTTTTTCCAAATGGTTTGCTCTTCTACCCTGGTATTCATGATTGGATTGTGCTCACACACTCGGCTTGTCCATCCAAGGAAGTGCAGCTGCTTATCTCCCAGCATCCAATAAGAACACCCCCCCACCCACCCCCCAACAAAATGTCAGGAGGTGAAATTGATTCTGTGCTGTAGACGGATTTGTGTGTTGAGTTGTGGAAGATGGAGAGTAGATGATCAGCAGCAGGGTGTCCTCAGAGGGAACCCAGAAGGGACTGGCATCGGTCTGGTGGGAGCTATGGTTTATTTTCTGGATGTTTTCACAGCTTCTCTGACTCCCTGAAGGGACACATTTAAAGTGAGACACATCTCTTTACCCTTGAGACAGGCATGTCATTTAAAGACTCCAGGTGCACAGTATCTGCTCAGTGTGGCAATATGGCTCATTTCAAAGTATGCATAATTCTAACTAGATAAACCAAGTCCTACCTGTTGAGAGTACTGATGGGACATTTACAAGCAATCCGATCCTTTTGAGCAACTCTTTGCCGTGAATGATAGACCTCGAGTCTCAGTTAGTGAGAGCTGTTCTTTGTTTTTTATGACTTAGCTTGCTTATAATGCTCTGCGCACACATCAACAGCTATTATTATTTTAATTTAATTTAAAATTATATTTGTTCAATCGGACAATAAATACAATACAGAAAAGGAGTGGATAATTGTTATATTTAATAAGACAGAAGAGAATTTTTGTTACTGCCAAAGCAACTACAGGTCCACTTTTTTTCATCTGTCTCTTTTGTTTTGCTTTTAGTATGTTTCTATTTTACAAATAACCCTAAAATGTTATTAATACACACAACACTTGTAGTAAAGAACTATATAGGTATTTGACATTTATATTTTAAAATGTTGTATTCTATGAAAATACAGAACCATTTATTTCTGCAAGAACATAGTGTGGTTGTATTTTGCACCTTTTGAGTAAATATAAATTTGGAAAAGTGGAATCATCAATATTAAGTAATATTGATGATTCCATTTTTTTGTGAATTTCACTCATAAACACTATATTGGTGATAAAATGACTTGTTCTTAGAAAAATGTAAATTTTCAGAGATGCATATTTTGAATAACTCTTTAAAGTGAAATGATCCTGAAGATTTGCTTCCATTCAAAGAGCCATAAGTTCCATTGCTAGTTGATGGTCAGTGCTGGGGGGGGGGGGTAAATGATCAGCCTTTGTTACCTTTGTTAACACCCCTAGGCTGTTCTTCAGGTTTGTGGACAATTCTTCAATTCTTCTGATATGTGTTTTCTCAGAACTCCGGAATCTAGAGTGCCAACATTCCAATGGCCATATGTTCTTAATTTTTTCTTTAATTTCTATGTGTTTGACATCTTCAGAAAGCTTAGAATCCACACTTTCAGAATCTGTAAATAACTAAAAACGCCCCTGGGGAGAGTTGTTCCTACATTTTCAGTGGCCAGTCACAAATGTCAAAATGTAGTAGTTCACTCTCAGCCTCATGCTTTGGGATGTTCTTCTCTGTATTCCTTTACTATGCTTTCAGCAACCTGAATGCATCTACCGAGCATCCTACCCCAGACACACAGTACCTATATCAGCTGTGGTGGGACCTTTTCAAGTTCAGCAGCAAATTCTCTATGGGATTGAAATCTGGGCTTTGACTGGGCCACTCCAGAACCTCCACCTTGATGTCATCAAACCATCCATTTAGCTGGATGCTTCGGGTTCTTGTCTTACTGGAACATAAATGTTGTCTGAAGCCGTAGTTCTCATTAAGATGAAAACTAATTGTCCTCCAGGGTTTCTCTATATTTTGCTGCATTCATTTTACCTTCTGTTTTTACAAACCTTACAAGACCTGCTGCTGGGAAGTATCCCCACAGCATGATGCTGCCACCACCATGCTTCAGTCAGGATGGTGTGTTTTGTGGTGATGTACAGTGTTTGGTGTCTGCCAAACATAGCATCTTATCCGATGGTCAAAAAGCTTCATTTTGGTCTCATCAGACCAAAGAACTTTCTTCCTCTTGACCATGTTTCAACAACTTCCTCAGTCGGAGACCACTCAGATGTGTGAACGCATTGCAGATAATGGTACCTTCTGGAGACACACAATAAAGAAGAACATTAAGGAGCTGTGAAGCTACAAGTATAACTGAGCAGGCATTGAAGTTGGTCATAAAGAAGGCAAGAGCTGCCATTCCAGAGTGGGCTGTGGGGTGAATGTCTGCTGCAGTGTCAAAAACATCATCACACCAGTTCCCGGTATTGTCTTCACCTCCATCATTAGAATACATTGGTTTCACTTGTTATTGGTCAGATTCTTTGGCATGTCCTTCTTTCATTTTACTCAGTGCAGGTATTCATGAGTGTAGTTTCTGATGAGTTGTGTGCTGATGATGAAAACTCTTGTTAACACAAGCCTTCCTCTGGTTTGTTCTGTTACCATTTGGGTCTTCTTTTCCACCTCATGTGCAAACTGATAACACTACAACTGAATGACAAGAGGAAATGTTTTTGTTACTGTAGAAAAAAGGTTCTTTATATCAGATTGCTGTTTTCCTTCAGCTTAAGTCCAATGCAATGTTATAATATGTTTTTAAAAAAATATTCTGCTTTTTAATCTCGAACCCTTGTGAGAACATACTTCCCGCTTTCCTTCCATCCTTTTTCCGACTGCTCTTAATCCTTTTCAAGGTTTGTGTGGTGGTGGTGGGTTGGTGGGAGGTGGAGCCCACCCTAAAGTAGCTGGCAGTCCATCATAGCCATGTATGTTTACACTGTCAGTCAGCTTACATTCACCAGTTATACTGAATGTTTTTAGGGGTAACACTTTACAATACGGTACACAAAATTTGATTAACTGCTAGGGAACTACTAGGGAACGCTTTTGGAACGAATCATATACTAATGGGTAATTATCCAGTACTTACTGGGGAACACACAGCTCATCCTTATTAGGGACTACTAGCTAGTTACCTCGGAAACAAAAAGGAACAAATGGATAATTAATAGGAATCCAAATAGAAACGAATCAGGAGCTAATGGTTAGTTAACCAGAACTTACTGGGGAACACACAGCCAAGCAATTATTTATGCACTACTGGTTTGTTACTACAGAAACAGACATTATCCATGGGTTCTGAATAAACCCTTCACCAGTGACGTCACAACTCGTAATTGTCAAACACCTGTTTTCTAGTGATTACTGATTTTATTGGGTTCTCTCTTTTGTAAACCTATAGATGAAAGACAAATACAATATTTTATATTCTTGTACTGCTATCATCTTCACTATCTCTGACTATCACTTACTGAGTACCAAATCACTGCCTGGCAATTATTTTGCTTACTGATGTAGTATCATTCCAAGTACTTACTCAGGAACCAATCATTACTTTATCAGTACCTGATAAAGTAACCTACTGTTTTTGTGTACCCTAAAGTAAAGTGAAATATCATATCAAGTACTTACTAATGAACCAATCATTACTTAATCAGGAACATATGTCTTAACTGTATCAAAAAATTTATTAATTTAAATTAATATATTTGAACTAATTATCGTATATATTATGTACATGGTAAATACAAAATAATTTATGTATATTTGTTCTATTTTTAAAATTATATTGAATAATGCATCACATTAGTAGTTCACATTCATTGAATGAGGTTTATTTCAAAATGTGCAAAATAACGTTATCCCCTTTCTCACTTTCATTCAAATTGTGTGACATGTGACCATGTAGCATCTAGCAACAGGAGTGAGAACTAGCTTACAATGAATGGGGTGATTTACCACATTAACTTCCTCCCTTTACGTTCCCCCAAACCTTAAATAAGAGTTTTGCAAAATTAACATCGTAAACTGACTCACAGCCAAGTTTCGGGACAGTAAAATACGGATTTCATACCTTTTTATCCCTCTTTTTCTTCTCCGCACGTGTGTAAAAAAGCTGTTGCTCTGTGAGTGAGCTTTGATGTCAAGGCTAACGTTCCATGCATCACACTTTCTGTCTAACCAAACAGACTTCTGGTTGTCAAAATAAAACCAGTAACGCAGATAAATGTAATAGAGACAAACAAAACAAACAAACAAACAAACAAAAAAACATCTTAACCTTTAGGTGAGTCACATGTGCTTTTGCAGTCTCCAACAATGGGCAGACACTCCAAATTGTAAAAAGGAAAGACAAACAGTCATAAAAACAAAACAAAAACCACCAGTGACAGAATGGTTAATGTTTTTAATTGATCATTACAAAAATATACTTACTGTTGCTGGTTTGGGAGATTTGAATTAAGGAGGTGATGATAGACGAACACTGGCCTCACATTTGCATTCACCTTCATAGTTTGAGCTCTCTGTGATCTTACCTGAAATGAGGGTCTTCACGACCACTAATAGTGATGGAATTTGTTTGCACAGCAATGTATTTTAAAATATATGAAAACAATATATAGCAATAGGTTGTCCATAGTAAATATTTTAAAATATATGGCAAAGTTTCAAATATACTGAAATGTATATCCTAACGTAGTGCAGTAGAAATGAAAGTATATTGCAATATATCTTTGTTTTGTAAGGAGACATTATCCAACATGGATAATGTCTCCTCTGTTTCTGTAATAACAAACCAGTAGCCCCCTATTAAGGCTGGGCTGTGTCTTCCCCAGTAAGTACTTGTTAACTACCCATTAGTACATGATTAGTTTTGAAGTAGCTATCCTAGTAATTACCCCAGTAGTTCCCAAGTAGTTATCCTTGTAGTTCTCTTGTACTTAATGAAATTTTATGTACCGTATTGTGACGTGCTACTGTTTTTAGATTGTGTCACCCCCTACACAGAAACAAACATACAATCACTCAGAAAGGGCCCAGCAGACGTGATATGGGAGGATTTGTTCTGAAAGGAAATGGTTCTAGCTACTGAAACATTTAGCCCAAGAGCCAGGTTAAGCAAGCCAGTCTTTGTGACAGCAGGGATCCTCAGTAATCCAGTGTGGGCTCTGTTGGTCATCTGTTTCTATGTTGTCTTTTTGCCAAGAACTGTCAGTAAGTGATGCTTTTTAAAGTAAAGTTTTCCCACTGTGAAAGCATAACCTCTGGTAAATTTTTAAAAAATTCCACCAAAGTGGAAAGCCAAGTGAAGTGTGGGGATGAGCGGAGGAGGTAAGTGGGGCTGTGATCAGGATGAAAGAAGCGCAGTTGTAAACTTATCCACTTTGTCACTATATTTATCAACTTTTCAGACCATCTAGGAACTTGCCTTCAAAAAAACCAACAAGTGGTAAATCTAGCGACTTTTTTTTCGGTGTTGGACACTTTTATGGCGACAACACTCTGCAGCACAGCTCCAGTCCTGCTGTCTCCTGAATGAGCAACGAGTGCTGCCGTGAGCCTCTCCCGCTTCCTAAGCGCTGCAGTCAGCCCGACACAGTCATCTGGTCAACACCATACCGTTGCCAGTAGCCAGTAGTCAGAGCAAAGGGGAGACCCGTTCCACTCTGTGTCAACATTATAAATAAATCACACATTTGCAAAGCTGAGTAATGCTATTGATCAATGCTCGCCACGCTCGGCTCACTCTTCTAACTTCTGAGTCGGAACTGGGGGTGTGTGTCTGACTGACATAGTTTTATACCCGGACGCAGGGCTGTGTGACATAAAGCTGTATGGTTGTAAGCAATAGGAAAATTCAACGGCAGTAGCCACTGTTCAACCCAAAGAGGCCAGCACTTAGATGGTTTAGACAAAATATTGCAGAACTAAATAAATGTACATGAAAATGTCAAAATTTGCCCTGAAATATAAAGATGGCACCCCAAAGAACCAATTTAGACAGTTTATCAGCAAAAAAAAAAGTTGATTTGGGGTTTAGTTACTCTAAAGAAATACTGTGTGATGGAGATCTGGTGTTTTCCTAGTGCAAACCAGGACACAAAAACAGCACTGATGTTCTAGTGAGATATAAGTTTATTCCTTCTTTTCAGTTCATTTGTTCTTCTCTTCCTCTTAGTAGACATCACATAAACTTGAGAAATTTCGTCCCCTAAGATGCTGTCGTGAAAACTGTATATCTCTGAATAGAACTTATGTAGTCGAGCTCAAAATATAATACATGTTTTTGTCAGTTAGGTCCAAGTGGCTCGTGTGCATGGATGCAGAGAAGACTATCAAGGCCTTAGGAAGTCCTGCTTGCAGTTTGCCACCAGCCAAGGAGGTTCACCTTTCAGCAGAACAACAACAATAACCACCCAGCTAGAGCTTCAGTGGAACAGTTTAGATCACAGCATGTTCTTGTGTTAGAGTGGTCCAGTCAAAGTTCTGGCCTAAATCCAACTGATAATCAGCATCAAGATTTGAAAATTAATGTTCACAGGCTTCATCTAACTGAACACAAGTTATTTTGCAAAAATTGCTAGTCTGGTGCTGCATCTGTCACCTTCTACCACACTTTTGAATTCATGCAAAACCTTTGAGATTAATATTGTCACATTTTTTATTCAAATTCACAACTATGCACTGATTTTGGTGCACAACATAAAATTAGAATAAAAAACATTGAGGTTTCTGCTTGTAAAGTGAGAAAATGTGAAAAAGTTCAATGGGCATGAATTCTTTTCAAAGCTCTGTTTTGCTAAAACAAAACCTGGAATTACTTGGAGTCTGAGCTTCAGACCATGAACCTTTATTTGCGGGGACTGGGGTCTGCCCTGCCCAGAGTCACTGCTGATCTGGCATCAGGCTGTCTGGGAACAGGATTATGGCTGACTGTGGAGGTGAGGGAGATCCTCAGGAAGTGACTGAGCCATACATGCAAACAAGCGCATTATCAACAAGATTCATTTAGTTAACATAGCTGAACACATGTCCTTCCTGAATTGATCTAGTGCTTAATCCTCTGAATACTGAATCAGAATATGATTTCACAAGCATATGAAATATTCAAAGGTATTTAGAAACCATACAGGGATGATTTATTCATACACATAGACCAGCTGTATGAAGCTTTGGTTCTTGGGCTTCTTTCCTGTTTACCTATTATATTTTATGTCCTTATGGTAGGGGTTTGTGTGGAGCAGCTCCTGCATGTTGGATCAGGTTTAAGCCAATATCATTTTGCTGTGACAGAAAGTACAGATTAGCTTTTATCCTGCTTATCTAGAATCCAACTAAGATAACTGGGATATAGCGTAATTAGATTGGATACCAGTCGTGTATACTCCTTATCCCATTCAAGACTGGATTTCACAGTCTTTGTTAATTGAGTTTCCACAGCAATACCCAGTACATCTTTAAAGCTTGTTGGTAACTGATTAAAATAAATCAATGGACTGCAGAGAATCTGTGCGTGCAAACATGATTTAGTATTGGGTATTGTATTCTCTTTGATGCAGCTAAACTGGCAGAATTTCCAGAAATGATTCTCGCATTTTTATGTTAAACTATTTGTCATGAAACCAGTGAATCTACACTGCCAGCAGAAAAAAGACAGAACGGTAAATCAGACTCAGTCAAGTAAAATATTTATGTTAGTAATAAAAAAGAAAAAGAGTTGTGCTTTAAAAGTGGTTTGAAGGTAGCGTCCCTACACTGTGCTCAGCTGTCCAGAATTCCATGATTTAACCCGGATCCATTGGTTCATGTGTGAATGACTGAGTGACAGAAGCAGAGAAGTGCTCTGTGAGAGCAGTTCATCTGAAGATCCAGACTCCAGAGTTCATGACACCAAGGGGTCCCATTGATGGCTTGGAAGCGTGAGCAGAAATGTATGGATAAAACAGAAACATTCCACAATCTTCAAATGTCCTTCAGACTTCAAAGCACAAAAATATGGAAAAGCTGCCAGGAGGAAAAACAACAACAAAAAAGAAAAGCTGAAATGCTCAATCTCCGTGACTGTCAGAAAGGCAATCCAGCAATCATAAGGTGCTCCACGAGGATTGAACACATACAAACCTCACAGCAACAACTTCTTCAGTTCAACTAGAAATTAACCACAAGAGAAAGAGTGAGTGTGTATAAGCTGGGAAACTCGAGTGTCAGTACTACTACAATCACTGACCAAAAACACTAAGAACCAGGAGTGACTTGTGGAAATGTAATAAACTGTACTTTTGGAATAAATCCCCTTGGTGACTGGGGTGAGAACAGAGACACAGAATGTCCTCTCCTGCGGCAGGACAGCCCATAGCTGTTGTAGCTGGCCTTCAAGGTCAGAGAAATAGGGAGATGTGGCTGGCCACTGGAGGGCCTCGTCAGGCAGGCCAGGAACGTCTGCTTTGGTTAAATACTCCATGTCTGGTTCAGATGAAGTGTCAGGATGATATGCAGGAGAGGAAAGATATGTGGATGCAGGATGTCACAGATACAGAGCTGTGCTCTCAGAGTCCCCCAAATGACTACAACAGCAGACCCCTTGCACTATGTTGCCTGAGTAACACCAATTCATGGTGGTCTAATCATCATCCTGTAGAGATAAACAGAAATTGGCTGATGACCAGAAACTGGGATTTTAAGTTTGATCAGTCCTGACCAATGACCAAAACAAATAAAAAACCAAAATATTTTTCCAATCAGTGAATGCACCCAACTGTATGCATGACTGGAATGAATTGACTTGTTTTTTTAAGATGTCATAAGATGTCATGAGTTGTGAACTGGTTCTATATAAATATACTAAATGGAATTGCTACCAGACAACAACAGTCTAGTGTAGAGGCTGTGATGGAAGTCACACAATGCTAACTACATTTCCAGTATCAATGAGGTGAAAAGGAAAGGAGATGGATTGGCAGTGCTTGTCAACACCAGATGGCGTCACCCAGGACACGTTACTGTGAAGTGTCATCTCTGCAGTCCAGACATTGAACTATTGGCAGTAAGTTTCCGTCCATATTATTTGCCAAGAGAGTTCACCAGTGTTGTTTTGGTGGCTGTTTACATTCCACCCTCAGCCGTTGCTGACAATGACTGTGATGTCATCAGTTCCACTGTTGCTAAGATACAGACCCAACACCCCAATTCTTTTGTGGCGATATCTGGTGATTTTAATCATGCCTCACTCTCTGCTACACTGCCAACGTTTCAACAGTTTGTCAGCTGGTCTACCAGAGAAAACACGACATTGGATTTGTTTTACACAAATGTTAAAGATTCATATATTTCCAAAGCAAGACCTCCTCTGGGTAAATCAGATCACAACCTTGTTTTTCTCTGCTCAGAATATAAATCCCTTGTCCAGAGACTACCTGTAGCAAAAAGGACAGTGAGAAAGTGGTCACAGGAAGCCGAAGAAGCCCTACAGGGTTGTTTTGATGCTACCGATTGGATTTCTCTTTGCAGGCCACATGGAGAGGACATTAATGCCATGACTGAGTGTGTGACCGACTACATAAACTTCTGTGTGGACAACACCATCCCCACCAGAACCGTGAGAGGCTTCCCTAATAACAAACCCTGGATCACCAGTGAGCTAAAGGAACTGTTAAACAGGAAAAAAGAGCCTTTAGGGAGCGAGACAGAGAGTTGTTGAGGAGCATACAGAAGCAGCTCAAAGTCAAGATTAGAGACAGCAGGGAGGTGTATAGGAAGAAGCTGGAGAGTAAACTGCAGAGGAACAATATCAGAGATGTGTGGTCAGGGATGAAGAAGATCACAGGCTTCAAGCAGAAGAAGAATCAGGAAGATGGAAGTCTGGACAGAGCAAATGAGCTGAACACATTCTTCAACAGGTTCAGTTCAGGAACAAGCTCACCATCCTCCCCTCCTGCCCCCAGCCAAACAGACATCCCATCCTCCTTTGACCCACAGCTTTCCTGTCACACCTCAGATGTTTTATCCTCTATCTCAGTCACGGACTCTTGAGAGCTGGAGAGACTGAACCAGAACATGGCTGCAGGTCCAGATGGTGTCACCCCAGAGTCCTGAAGGCCTGTGCAGAGCAGCTCTGTGGGATTCTGCAATACCTCTTCAACCTTAGCTTGACTGAAGAGAAGGTACCACTGTTGTGGAAGACATCCTGTCTGGTTCCAGTACCAAAGAAAACTCACTGCTCTGACTTCCCACATAATGAAAGTCCAAGAGAGACTCCTGTTGGCCCACCTGAGTAAGCAAACCAGCACATATCAGGACCCCCTGCAGTTTGCTTGTTGCCATGGAATTGGAGGTGAAGACGCCATCATACACTTGCTTCAACAAACCCACTGTCACCTGGACAAAGCAGGCAGCACTGTGAGGATCATGTTCTTTGATTTCTTCAGGGCATTTAACACAGTTCAGCCTGATCTGCTTCGTCTGAAACTCCAGAGGACACAGGTGGAGGCCTCAACAATCACCTGGATCCATGACTGCCTGACAAACAGACCACAATTTGTGAAACTGAAGGACTGTGTGTCTAACCAGGTGGTCAGCAGCACAGGAGCACCACAGGGGACTGTACTCTCACCATTCCTTTTCACTCTGTACACTTCAGACTTCCAGCACAAGCCAGACTCCCGTCATCTACAGAAACACTCAGATGACTCTGCAGTTGTTGGGTGGATCAGAGATGGACAAGAACCTGAGTACAGAGAGCTGGTGGACCTCTTTGTGGCATGGTGTGGAAACAATAATCTCATCTCGAATGTGAACAAAACAAAGGAGATGATAGTAGATTTCAGGAGAAACAGGGTCAGATCAAACCCTGTTTCCATCATGGGAGAAGGAGTGGAGGTGGTTGAGGAATATAAATACCTCGGCGTTCATCTAGACAGCAGACTGGACTGGAGACTCAACAGTGAAGCGTCTACAAGAAGGGACAGAGCAGACTGGACTTCTGGAGGAAGCTAAGTTGTTGAGAGTGTCATCTCCTCAGCCATCATCTGTTGGGGCAGCAGCATCAGAGCCAGGGACCTAAAAGAGGCTCAACAACCTGATAAAGAAGCTGGTTCTGTTCTGGGGACGACTGTGGAACCTCTGGAGTTGATGATGCAAAGAAGGATTTTGCATAAAATCAAGAAAATTATGGACAATCCTGAACATCCTCTTCATGAGACTGTCATTGAAAAACAGTTTCTTCAGTCAGAGGCTTCTTCAGACTGGTTGTAAAACGGACCGCTACAGGAGATCTTTCCTCTTCAACACCTCTTCAACCTGTGGCCCACAGCCATCAGCGTCTATAATAACTCCTTGATTAAATGAGTTACATCAACATTTAATTTCCCTTTAGGATAAATAAAGTATTTTTGAATTTGAATGAATTACATAGAAAGATAAACTATTTTCTGATTCGTCCGTTTTTGAGCAAAGAAACAAAGCTTACCGTCATGAGCAGGGCTTTTAATTTCAACTCTTGACATTCACACGGCCTCATCAGTGCACAACAGATCATATTATACCCCTAAAACCACAATTTTTTTTTTTTTTTTTTTTTTTTTTTAATGACCCCTTTAATGTGACATTTATCGGTACATTTATTTATTAATTGAATTTTGTTCCTTTTGGCTCTAACACACCGCAGGGGTTACATCACTATGATACTGAAAATCATTTTATGACCACCCACTTGGTGTCTTCCAACCCCCCAGGGTTCCTGACCCCCACTTTAGGAACCCCTGTTTTAGACAATCGTACAGGTAAGTAGCTCCTGTTGCTCCTCTTTAATGAAATCTTAATTATGAACATCAGCCCAATAACAGTTCAGATATTCTCTTTAATTTATGATATTGGTGATTTTGTCAGCTGATATACTCAAACAGAATTAAGATTTCATTAAAGAGGAGCAATAGACTCATATTACATTTAAAGTGGCAGTAATAGAACACCAAGGATGTAGCGAGGTCGGCAGTATTGTGGATATTTCCGAGTAAAGTCAAGGATCTGCATTCTCGACGGAATGCACACAAAGTTCAACTTCATAATAATTATAATTTTGTTTTATAGTAACTTCTCTCTCACACAGTGTGACATCACCTCTGTCAGAAATAGACCTTTAGGCCTTGCATTTCTAGAATTTGTTTAGTAATATGACTGTGCACAATGTTATATTACTCATTCTAAATAGATCTGAATCAACTCTAAAGATCTAAAACAATACACAACATCACATTTCTAAAAAACAGATGATCTATAGCAGCAGAGGGTGCTCTGTCTGAACTCTGACCCCGGAAGGATCATTTTCTAATCCGTCCGTGTCAAAACACTGACATGCAGTTCAGAAGCACATGGTGAAGTCTTGACCTGTTGGCATGTCCCTCGAGCACACTCATTTCTCTGACTTGACATGTCAGGGTGCGTGTGTATGAAGTTACTTTATTTTAGGTTATTGCAAAAGAAACTACACAGTAAAGGTTAAAGTGAAATTGTTCTCCAGATCTCTGACCAGATACGAATGAGGGGAAAGATGGAAGAGGGAAGGTTCAACGAGGACTGAAGTAAAGGTGGCAACCTGTTAGAAGCCAATGTGGAAATGAAGGAGAAGGGCCATGCAGACATGTCCATAAGAAGCATATCACAAATACATAAGGTGAACACACATATACATCCTTTCAGAAGGTAGGGATGTATTTACTTTTTGAATGTGTAAGGAGTTTAGGATGCATGATGAGCGGCTGGTTTTTTTCTAGCAAAGCAGCTGTGATCCACGCTGCACATTCAGGATTATCTGCCACTAAAGATAACAGCAAGAACAAAGTTATGTAAAACAGCACAGGGAGAGGAAGCCCTAGCCCTTCAGTAATGCTCGCCCTGCAGAGTTCATTTGACTCCTGAATTCCCCCAACATTACCATTTCACGCACTCATTCCAAGCTCTGCTTGGAGGAAGCAGAGTTTGGATAAAAGTCACAAAATGGTAGATAATCAGCTCAGGCAGCTGATACAATATAGCCAAACAGCTTGGAAGATAAAAAGGAACTTCTATGTTTTTCACTTTCATCGAATTGTATATCACATTGCCAGTGCAATAAATAATATTCAAAATTACAAAGGTATTAAAATATTGTTTTCAGTTGGTTTATACTATTCTACTCCCCAACAAAAACTTGGGATCCTAATCAAGGCATTTTTACATGAACAATTTTGAGTCCATGACGAACTCCAGATACAAGTTGTTGGTCTGGTGTGGGGGATGTTGTTAGGGACACTCCCAGTCCTATTTTCATATGCATAACTAGCAAAATTGTATTTTATGCCACACAGATTATTTTATTGATCTGACAAATGGGCTTTACACTCCAAGCATATTACAATGAAGTTCCCAGTGAGAGAGAGAGAGAAAGTGCTGCAGCTCCCTGTCTGTCTCATGTTACCTGCTCTTACATGCACAGACAGCTGAAACACTAGTGATTACATTTGACAAGGTTTAAAGCTAAGTGCTAAGTTTATGAAGACGGAAAACAACTTTTTGCGTAAGTTTTGTTTGCACATGTTTAACTGTGGCACATTCTCTGACCATTCCAGCCAGAGAATGTGGCACCTGGGCACGGAAAAACAGGTTTCTATACTTGTAAAGCTAGATAGGCAGTGAAGGTAGATGGGCAGAGTTTGAAAGATCAAGAAACTGACTGACTGCAAGATATTCATTACACTGGCCTTGCACGTGTTACCACAACCATTCTGAAAGTTTAATGGCTCCGCAGGTCTTCAGGGTTTAGGCTCCAGTCTCTCATTTTTAACCACAAGCCATGGAGTTTAAGTTGATTGTTGCAGCAGTGTTTTAGCATTTATATTCAAGAGGGACCTTATTGCAGATGATTCAGCACCTTTTCATTGCTGCTGTCACCTCAATGAGCTGCTCCTGACTCAAGATGTTCAAGCTCAGTCTGATGTTTCTAAAAAGACTTACTTCAACTGAAAAAGAGTTGCTTTTTGACAGTCACTGAGGACTAGTGGCTTGGCTTTCAGCTTGTGATTTCAGATGAGAGTATAAACAGAGATGATCATGAGGTACATCACTGTGCAACGAGCCCCAGCTTGACAGCAGAAAGATACCAGAGTACTACATTTAGTGGTTCAAAAAAGGTGAAAGATTTGTAGGAGGCTTGCTGCAGCAAATGATCCTCTGGAGAAAAAAAAAAAAGGAAGATTAAAAAAAAGATACTGTGTTACACATCTTTGTTCTGGAAAATAAACTGACATTATTCACTTCTGTCCCTTAAATTCACATCGGCATCTTTTCAGAAAGTTTCCACTGGTTTGTGAGGGCGAGCTTTAACACTTATATATACAGGATATTCATGAAGGATTTTGTACCAGAAAAATATGTAAAAAATGTATGAGTTTGTATTTATGTGTAATTAACAAAAGCCCAACAGTAACTGAACAGCTCTTGGGATTGTGATTTTAAAAAAATGTCTCTCGATGGTGAAAGTCTGCTAACATTTAGCATCTGTTTTTTTAATGTATTCACAATTACAGACAAAGCAAAAAACATCAGATTCTCAAAGACCTGTTTGAGACACACAGCAGGAAATATATACCTACATATTTACCTCCTTATGAAAGGTGGGGGCCACTTTACTAAGTACACCTTGTTTTGACCGGTACTGGTGGTATGACTCCCTTTTGCCTTCAGAATTGACTTAATTCTTTGATGTTTAGATTCAGCAAGATATCTGAAATATTTCCCAGAGATTTAGCTCTATGTTGACATGACAGCATTCTACAGCACAGACATGATGCATATTTCCTGCTGCACCACATCTCAGGGGTGCTCTGTTGGATTGAGATCTGGTGACTGTGGAGCCACTGGAAATAGCTTTTCAAAGATGGTTCCACAGTGATTATAGAAGACTGGTTAGGGTTTACAATAGTGCTCAGGTTGTGCTGTTTACACAATGCTCACTCTGTGCTAAATAGCCTGTAGTCTGCCAAGACAATACCATCACTACCATTACACTACAAGGTTGAGCTGTTGGTGCTAGGCAGGACACTCCATGCTTTCATGTTGTTGTGTATGCTAACTCCAGCAGTTGAACATACCCAGACATTCATACATTCATACAACATGATGCATTTTTAACTTTCATCTGGACTTTTCAGCTTATATGTCCCTCAGTTCTAGATTTATATTAAAAACATCCACATTACATATTGACTTACAGGAGAAATACCATCCCAAACACGATTCCTCACTTATGAAGAGAGATGTTGTTCTTACAGTTTTGAGGAGAGCTATGATCTTGTCAGGACTTGAACTTGCTCCATCTCTTCTGTATTGACTATAGCAAAAGGCCATTTTTAGATCAGCTACTGAAGTGAGGAAACCTGAACCTGAGTTGTGTTTACAGCTGCATGTATTTAAAAAATTACAAAACACCTCTTTAACGTCAAAGTGAAAAGTGGTTTCAGCAATTAAATACAAATATGTAACATATAATAAGTGCTTACATACCCCCCCACCACGTCCAGTCAGCATTTCATAGCTGCACCTCTGGCTGCCGCCCCAGCAGGGAGTCAGTGTGGTCAGGTCTCTGTCAGGCTGCTCATCTGGACGCTGCAGTTTTCCTCCATTCTTCCTGCTAAACTCTTCCAGCTCTGTCAGGTTGCTGGGGATCAGCTGGGAACAGGTCTGGCCTTTGACTGGGCCACTCCAGAACATCCACCTTGTCTTCAAACCATCTCCGTGTAGCTTCAGCTGGATGCTTCACCTGCTGTTGAAAAGCACCCCACAGCATGATGCTGCCACCACCATGCTTCACAGTGGGGATGGTGTGTTTGTGGTGATGTTCAGTGTTTGGTGAACTTGTCTGGTGGACCAAAAGCTCCATTCTGGTCTCATCAGACCAAAGAACTTTCTTCCTCTTGACCATGGAGTCTCTTCCCACGTGCCTTTTGGCAACTCTAGTCCAGCCCTGATCTGAGTCTTCTTCAACAGTGTCTTCCTCGTCGCCTCTCTCCCATAAAGCTCTGACTGGTGAAGAACCAGGGCAACAGCTGTTGTCTCCACAGCCTCTCCGTCTCAGCGTAGCCATGGTAACCTGGTCTCTCACGAGCCGCGGCCACTCAGGCTGTGAAGACGGCCTGATTTAGACAGCTTTACACACGGACCAGGTTCCTTCACGTCTTGGTGGATTTAACTGAACTCCAGGGGATGTTCCGGGCCTGAGAGATGTTTCTGCATCCGTCCCCCGACTGACACGTCTCAATCACCTTTTCTCTGGTTGGCTGGAGTGTTCTCTGGTCTTCACGCTGCGATGGGAGCCAGGAATACTGATGACCCAGTGGATGGACCTTCCAGACACAGCTGTCTTTATGCCACAATCACTGGAGACACTCACTGCACTCAGCTGACCTCCATTCACTCATTGGGGGACGACCAGCACCAACTGGCTGGACCGCTGTTGAATTAGGCCACTCACTTTAAAGGGGGTGAATATTTATGGAATCACTTCTTTTAGGGTAAATATTTTATTAGTCTTTATTTTCTAAATCAGTTTACTTTGACATTAAAATTTTTATTTATTTTTTTTTTTTGTCAAAAAGGTCTAATTTCATTGATAATGATTGATTTATAAAAATAATTAAAAGGATAAAACATTCAAGGGGGTGAATACTGTTTAGAGGCACTGTATCTGCTTTGTGGATTAACGGAAGAGATGGAAAAATATAGCCATTGGTGCATTGTGTTGGATGTGGGTCTGAGGCTTTTCTTGCCTCTATTTTCTCTTTTTAGACCTTAACAACAAATTGAAAAACCTGCTCTTCCCCACTTTGTCCCCAATGGCCTAAAACAAACAGGTATGGTAGTTTCCTAATGCATGCATAATCCTTAACAAGCTCCTCAAGAAAAAAGCCGTCCTCAAAAAGAGTTGTGTGATCAGTAACGGCTGTTTGATCAATGCAAGCCCTTTTGCTCCCTGGTGCCTTGGCCCTGGAAGCTGGCAGAAACCCCACCGCTCATCTAGCCCTCGGTTTTCCTTGGTCTAAGACTCATTGAGGGGCAGGCTTCAACTTGCTGCAGTCAAGTGTTGCTGGCAACTAATTAATGGTCTCAAAATAGGAAAATATGAGAATAAAACAAACACCTTGCACTACACTTTTCACAGGCTCCTGTTTCCATGGGCACAAGCTCCCCAGGGAGGCCGGTGTCACATCGTAGCAGGTAACCGCGGTGTAGCCTCCTCTGAGCTTAATTACAGCTTTGTAGGATTTTATTTCACCCATCAGCTGCAAACTTTACAACTTCAATACTGCTGTAATGTGTGATTTCTCTGTTTCACTTCTGTTTGCTCCTTAAAAGAAAGTGGATTCTGTTCTAGACCTCTATTTTTTATACCCCTCCCTCCACACTTACTGAGAAATTGCAGCTCTGTGTCTGTGCCACTAGACTATCTGCCAGCAAAGTCCACCCCCCGCTAAGTCCTTTTCATTCAAACAGAACAAACACAGTCATTATTCAGCCTGCCATCTCTTTGGAAAGGATCTTTTACCACTTGTCCAGGCTGCTGGGCTAAATATGGCCCATTAAATATGTTTACTGTTCATATTAGAGGGTATGTCTTTTCAGCAGAATCCATTTAGGGCATTGCTTTCCTGTGCAAATCAAAAGCACATGCCAGGCAGCATGCCAGAAGATAACGCTGGGAGCTTAAACCCCAGCAGAGTGGGATCTTGGAAATTTGTTGATTTACTTGACAGTTATGAGCCTGAGCAAAACCCAAATGCTGCTGTGAAGTGTTGCACTTTGCCACCAACGCCTGCCAACCAGCAGTTAAACATAGTTAAACACTCACACTCTATACATCCTGCATAAATGTGTTTAAATACACTCTTGAATAAAATCCAACAACAGCTGTATTTTTTAGGGAAACTGATAGTTTTTAATGTTTCATCTAAAATGATGAGACTGTTTTACAAAAGTTTGATTGAATCTGTGTTATTGTTTTGTATTATTGAGCTGGCAATCTGTACGGCATGCAGGACAGTAGTAGGGCAATCTGTCTCTGGTCAACAGAACCAGTTTGGGTAATCTGGTTAAAATGGCTGGGAAGACTTCAGGAAGGACTTGGGTCCAGTTTGTGGACTTGCTTAACAGGCAGGTGCTGAGAAAGGCCAACTCTGTCATGTTATGTTCAGACCATCCTCTCTTCGGAGAGTTTCTGTTGCTTCCTTCTGGTCATCGGTATCAAATGCCAGCTGTGAAGACCAAGAGACATAGAGTTTCCTTCATAACAATTGCTATTATTTTACTTGATAAATTAAAACGATAAGTATGGTCTTTAATGCTACTGCACACTGCAATTTTCTTGATGCTGAATAGTTGAACTTGTGCTGTTCTGTTCTGTTTTCTCTACTGGTGTATAATCTACGTGTTGTTTGATATGTGGACATGTTGCAAACTAATTTCCCATTGAGGACAGTAAAATTACCATTAGCATTACCAATTTGAAGGCCCGGGAAAACAATGACAGTTATTCCCATTTTGTGCTGCAGGGCTATGGCCCGGTATAAGCAGAGCTTCAAAATTCAAAACCAAGATACAGGAGGAAGAGACAAAACAGAGACAAATAAATGAAAACTGCATCTAAACTGAAACAGGTTTAAAAGCCATTAGCCTTCAGATCCCAAACCTGTGCATACATCTTTATTTCATCGGGCAGGTGTTGAGTCAGCTCCAAAGGCAAAACAGGGTTTTCCATCGGTTCAGATGTACCAACAGTCAAGTGTAGACAGCTCTTAGGTTCTGGTTAACTGCATTAATAAGGTCATAATGGTGAAGTGATACTTTTTTTTTGTTACGGATTGTTGTGGCTCTAGTGGCTTTTATTCAAAAGTAGATGGACAGAAAAGTGGGTTGTGAGAGAAAGGAGAGAACATTTGGTAATGGTCAGCGGGCCGGGACTCCTGAGGACTGAAACCCCCGTACACGTGTCGGGCTCTCTACCCCAGCACCACCGCAGCGCCCCCTGCGATTAGCGGACTCTGGATTCAGACATGCTTTCAGAGTCTATGAACTGAAAACTGTAAACCATGTGAGCCGAACCTTGTGCTGCTGTGTCTGTTCTGCAGCTGCACGACATCTTAGAAAGTCCTAAATCTCCTCTTATGTTTTCTTATGTCATCACACAGTCTGACTGAGACTCTCTGATGGTTTCCAAGTTCACTTTCAGAAGAATTAAGAGCAATCCAACACTTCTGTCTTTAGGATCATGAAAAGTAATAATAATAATAGAACCTGCAGTATATCTCTCAATGACTGCAGTCTTACATCATAGCCTTATTCTAGTTGCAATTTACAGCACCTGTCAGACAGGAATCTTTTCAGCTCATCCAGCTTGATCCTCTTCCTGTATCAAAACTCACATGTCTGTAACCATTCTACTAAATAAGCGTGCTGATTCTAGCAAGAAAATGGAAAATTATTAAGTGAGGATGGCCAAGAAATGTAATACATGAGTTTTATGACTGTTGTATTGCTATAAATGAATAAAATCTTAAAATATATTACAGCTAGTTTCAGAAATATGTTCATTTCACCAACAGGACTGTTTTAACATACTTCTGTTCAACAGATTTTCTTTTCTTTCACAGACATGCTGCAAATTGCAGGTATAGAAGTTTTATTCCCTGTCCCTGTCAGTGGTTATAATATACCGGTGATGTAGTGTTTCTACAGTTTTTGTCTTTCCCTGTAATTACAGGAAAGCAGAAGCTTAATGAAACTGAGGAGAAAAGTACCAAGGTCTGTGTTCCAATAATCCCCACACTTCTCACTGTGGTGAACGACAAGATGAGTAGCTCTGAGGACAGAGGAGACATAAAAGCGTTGAGGCTGGAGGTGGATAAGCCAGTCTTATGGTTCTCTGACACAGAACACTGAGGTTATTCCTGGGTCATCCATCTGGGTTTGGGTTGACAAGTCATCACAGAGAATTGGTGCCCTGAAAAAGGCTATTTAGTTTAGTTGGTGAAGACACCGTCAATCAACCTATGGCTCAATGCTCTCAGCAGTTTGCCTGGATTTATAAGTGCCGCACACAAAGTGTTTGGGAGTCAGCTACTCCATCTGGACAGGGAAGCCTTTATAGATTGTTGCTAAATGTAATCATGAAAAAGATCATTAGTTTGTGGTGACAGTGGACCACATATTGGTTTATTTGGCATTGTGAAGGGGCTCATGGCTTAGATTTAAAGACATTTGACCAAAAGTGTTAGCAAATGTATTTTATTTGTCTGTACCTATATTTGGTGTTAAAGAGCTAGTAGCAGACAGAAGCCAAGGTTGCCTTAGTCTGGACAACCAAGTGATTCTTATGAGCGAGTTAAGCTAAGAGCCACTCAGAACAGGGCCTGAAGCCTGGCAGACACGTTGTCATTTCAAAATTCATGAAGAACTGAGCTGCAATTGATGTTAAGCTGCTGTTACACTAGTTATGTTTCCATCCAATTGTCATGGAAATTTTAGGCAAACTTTTGGAATATTGCAAAAAAAAAAAAAAAAAAAAAAAAAGGAAGTGCTGTTATGATTCATGTTTGGTCCTGCCCATGCTGTAATTAGTTTTCATTCTACTCACCTGTGTCACCTGATTGCTGATCTGTGCCACCTGGGCCCTGCTCTACTTAACTCCTCTCAGCCCCTGCCTCCCTGCCAGATTATCGACAGCCACGAGCCAGTAGAAATCCAGCGTTTCATGCCTTGTCTTGTTGTGTTTCTTCGACCCATTTCCGTCCACGGATCTTCCCCTCCTGCCAAGCCCGTTACGGATTCTTTTGGTTCTGGATTTCTGGACCCTGACTCAAGCTCCGCTTCACGACCACCAAGTATTGCCTGACCCTCAAGTTAAGTTTGCTCTCTCTGCCTCTCCGTATATAACCTCTGCCTGATTATCGTCTAGCCCCTGGTGCTGCGTTGGATTCCCTTGTGGAGACCTTCATTGATTCTTCCTGAGCTGCTACCAGTTCCCGATACTAAATAAACTTGTTTTTCCTTTACGTACTTCTGTGTGTGGTTGAATTTCCGGGTCCTCCCAGTGAGTCCTTACAGAATAATCTGGCCTCTATGGACCCGTCACCCACACAGGAGTGGCGTTCAAGTGTTGAAGACGCTATTACCCGCCTGGAGTCAAACATGCAACAAATGATGAGCATGCTTGATAGGATGTCCTCCCTTCCCTCCCCTAAAGGAGCCCCTTCTCCCAGCCTCAAAGCCGCTATGCCTGGTTTCCAGGTCTCGCCCATTTTTGAGCCCCGCCTGTCTCCTCCAGAGGTGTTTAAAGGTGAGCAGAGTCAGTGTCGTCCCTTCATTACTCAGTGTGAAATAATCTTTGAACTTCAGCCGTCATCTTTTCCCTCTGAACGCGCTAAAGTAGCCTATGCTATTTCCCTCCTTTCGGGAAAAGCCAAATTATGGGGAACTGCAGAATGGCGGAGGGACTCCCTCATTTGTTATCGGTTCCAGGACTTTTCCAAGGAGCTAATCAGGGTCTTCGATCCTGTTCTGCCTCAGAGGGAGGCTGCACGTGGGTTGCTCAGACTCAAACAAGGCAGGAAGCGAGTAACTGAGTACATTATCGATTTTCATGCTCTATCCTCAGGAAGTGACTGGAACGATGAGGCACTATGTGATGTGTTCTATCAGGGTCTCAGTGAGGAGATAAAGGATGAGCTGTCTACCCGGGACGCTCCCAAGGACCTGGAGGAACTGGAGACCCTGGCCGCCAGAATTGATGCGAGGCTCCATGAGAGAAGGTTGGAGAGGAGTTCCCTCAGTCATACTTACCATGTTGAATCTGTTCCCAGATCACAGCCACCAGTCACGGCTCCACCTTTGAGTTCTTCACCCACCTCTCCGGGAGAGGAGCCTATGCAGATTGGTCGAACTCGCCTGTCCCCACAAGAGAGAGAGCGGAGATTTAAGAGAGGCCTTTGTTTCTATTGTGGTGGAGAGGGTCACCTACTTAGTCGGTGTCCTGTAAAAGGCCAGGCTCAGCAGGAGGTAAGAGGCTCCTGCTGAGCCAAAAGCGATGGCAATCCTCTTCGTTCTCTGTTCAAGCCACTCTCCAAGCTGATTGTCAAACCAAGCGTCTCCCAGTCTTTATAGATTCAGGAGCAGATACTGAGTTCATGGACCGTGGTCTTGCCGAATCTCTGGGCATCCAACTCTTACCTACCTCTAAGTGTCTTGAAGTTTTGGCAATTGATGGCCATGTACTTCACCAGATCACACATGAAACGGGTCCCATTAAGTTCAGTATTTCTGGGAATCACCATGAACTTATCTCCTTCCTGATAATAGAGTCCCCTGGTCTCCCTATCATTTTGGGGGCTTCTTGGCTAAGAAAACACAACCCCCACATTGACTGGGTGAAGGGCGAGGTGTTGGGTTGGTCACCATCTTGCCATTCCACTTGCCTCTTAGCAGCTTCGGTCCCTTTTTCTGTCCCTATCTCAGGACAGGAAACCTATCCCGACCTATCCAAGGTACCGGCTGTTTACCATGACCTTCGGGAAGTCTTTAATAAGCATCGCGCCACTTCCCTTCCACCCCATCGGCCCTATGATTGTGCAATTGATTTGCTTCCTGGAACCTTTCCTCCCAAAGGCCGTCTATACTCCCTCTCCGGCCCGGAGGATAAGGCCATGAGGGATTATATCTGTGACGCACTCAAGGCAGGCATTATCCGCCCTTCATCCTCTCCAGCTGGTGCAGGTTTTTTCTTTGTGGGCAAGAAGGATGGTTCTTTGAGACCCTGTATTGACTACAGGGGATTGAATGACATCACAGTCAAGAATCGTTACCCACTTCCCCTAATGAACACTGCTTTCGACCTGATTCAGGGATCCACAGTTTTTACCAAGCTCGATCTCAGAAATGCCTACCATCTAGTCCGTATCAAGGAGGGGGATGAGTGGAAGACGGCTTTTAACACTCCAACCGGCCATTATGAATACCTGGTAATGCCCTTTGGCCTATCCAACGCTCCCGCAGTGTTCCAAGCTCTAGTCAATGATGTCCTCAGGGACATGGTCGGTCGTTTTGTTTATGTTTATCTGGATGACATCTTAATTTTCTCTAAGGATCTCACTACCCATCAGACTCATGTCCGTTCTGTTATTCTCCGCTTGCTGCAGAATAACCTGTTTGTCAAGGCAGAAAAGTGCGAGTTTCACAAATCGTCCACTTCATTCTTGGGTTTCGTCATCTCTCCTAACAGGATTGCCATGGACCCCAGCAAGACGGACGCCATCAAGAATTGGCCCTGCCCACAAGACCGTAGACAACTTCAGAGGTTTCTGGGGTTTGCTAATTTCTATCGACGGTTCATCCGCAATTTCAGTTCTGTTGCTTCTCCACTTCATTCTCTTACTTCATCCAAGTGCAAGTTCGTTTGGAGTAAGAGTGCTGCAGAGTCCTTTGACCACCTTAAAAAGGCCTTCACCTCCGCTCCTGTCCTCCGCGCACCGGACTCTTCTCGCCAATTCATTGTAGAAGTGGATGCTTCTAACTCTGGGGTGGGAGCCGTACTCAGCCAGAGAAACACTGATGAGAAGATTCACCCATGTGCCTTCTTTTCTAGAAAACTGTCTTCTGCAGAGACCAACTATGATGTCGGTGACCGGGAACTGCTGGCAGTCAAACTGGCCCTCGAGGAGTGGAGGCACTGGCTCGAGGGAGCTAAGGAACCCTTCGTGGTCTGGACTGATCATAAGAATTTGCAGTACCTCAAGTCTGCTAGGAGACTTAACCCCAGGCAAGCCAGGTGGGCTCTATTCTTCAGTCGCTTTAATTTTTCACTATCTTACAGACCTGGGAGTAAGAACACTAAGCCAGACGCACTCTCCAGGCTGCATGAGACTATGGCGGAGAGTCAAGAGGCTAAGCAGGTGGACTATGTGCTCCCCTCATCTGCGCGGCTAGCAGTTTCCAGGCTAGAGCTAGAGCAGAGAATCAGAGAGGCCCATCTGCAAAGCCCCATCCCTGAGAGCTGTCCTAAGAATCGACTATTTGTCCCTGAGCAGCTAATACCTGAGGTACTATCCTTTTGTCATGCCTCTAAATTTTTCTGCCATCCAGGAGTCACTAAGACCCTAGCTGTGATCAGGAGGTGTTTCTGGTGGGAGACTATGCTGCAAGATGTAAAGGAGTTTATCAAGGCTTGCAGAGTGTGCTGTCAGGCTAAACCATCCCGTCGACCACCCTCTGGGCTTCTGCGGCCCCTCCCGGTTCCTCACCGCCCATGGTCCCACATATCCATGGATTTTGTTACTGGTTTGCCCACTTCCGATAACCATTCTGTCCTCCTCACAGTTGTGGATCGATTTTCTAAGATGTCCCACCTGATACCACTTCGCAAACTGCCTTCGTCTAAGGAGCTGGGAGCGGTTCTGGCCCGTGAGGTGTTCCGTTTGCATGGTCTACCTACTGACATTGTTTCTGATCGAGGACCCCAGTTCATTTCTAAATTCTGGAAAGAATTTTGTGGTCTCCTGGGCATCACAGTAAGTCTCTCGTCAGGATTCCACCCTCAGTCTGACGGGCAAACGGAGAGGGTCAACCAGGAGGTGGAGACCAAGCTGCGCATGCTCTGTGAACATGATCCCTCTTCCTGGTCACAGAACCTTCCATGGGTGGAGTATGCCCTCAACTCACTCCCTTCTAGCTCCACAGGTCTGTCTCCCTTTTACACAGTTTATGGCTACCAGCCTCCAGTCTTGTCCCTTCAAGAGAAGCCCACTAGAGTTCCCTCTGCTCATGCCTCTGCTTTAAAGTGCCAGCGGGTATGGCGCCAGGCCCGCAGGGCCCTTCTAAAGTCCTCTGCTTTATGTTCTAGATTTGCAAATCGTCGCAGAGTTCCGGCACCCACTTACACCGAAGGTCAAAAGGTCTGGCTGTCCACCAAGGACCTTCCCTTGCGGGTTGAAAACCGGAAGTTAGCCCCTCGTTTCATTGGACCCTTCCCGATTTCCAAGGTTATCAACCCAGTGGCTGTCCGGCTCCGCCTCCCCAGGACTCTCAGAGTTTGTCCCACCTTTCATGTGTCACGTGTTAAACCTGTTTTCTCTTCACGGTTGGTTCCCTCCTCCAGGCCCCCTCCTCCCGCCCGGATCATTGATGGGGGCCCCGCTCACACTGTGCGCCGCCTCCTTCGCTCCAGACGTTGGGGCCGGTCCATCCATTACTTGGTGGATTGGGAGGGATATGGGCCTGAAGAGCGCTCCTGGGTGCCGGCCCGACACATTTTGGACAAATCCCTTATCAGGGAGTTTCATCGGTCCAATCCTGACCAGCCAGGTGGTCCTTCTGGAGCCGGACCTTGAGGAGGGGGTACTGTTATGATTCATGTTTGGTCCTGCCCATGCTGTAATTAGTTTTCATTCTACTCACCTGTGTCACCTGATTGCTGATCTGTGCCACCTGGGCCCTGCTCTACTTAACTCCTCTCAGCCCCTGCCTCCCTGCCAGATTATCGACAGCCACGAGCCAGTAGAAATCCAGCGTTTCATGCCTTGTCTTGTTGTGTTTCTTCGACCCATTTCCGTCCACGGATCTTCCCCTCCTGCCAAGCCTGTTACGGATTCTTTTGGTTCTGGATTTCTGGACCCTGACTCAAGCTCCGCTTCACGACCACCAAGTATTGCCTGACCCTCAAGTTAAGTTTGCTCTCTCTGCCTCTCCGTGTATAACCTCTGCCTGATTATCGTCTAGCCCCTGGTGCTGCGTTGGATTCCCTTGTGGAGACCTTCATTGATTCTTCCTGAGCTGCTACCAGTTCCCGATACTAAATAAACTTGTTTTTCCTTTACGTACTTCTGTGTGTGGTTGAATTTCCGGGTCCTCCCAGTGAGTCCTTACAAAGTGCGAAATAGTCATTTTTCCATCTACTGGTAATTTCATCACAGATGGATGTTACACATGGCTGTAATAAACAAGATGCAGAGGTTGCAAACTAGCACAGACTACACATCTCAGAAAAATATCGAGAGTCCTCGATGTCCAAGCGGTGGACATTTTCAACCATCTTATCGCTACGCTGAGATTAAGGCAGATGACGACACTAGAAGGGAGCAGCTCGGCTTTAGGTATAGTTATAAAGTAAAAGTGTTTTGCATCTCTTTTGCCTTTCCAGCCTGAAATATCAGAAGAATATTTAAGCAGTCAAGAAAAAAATTAAATCACCATTTGAGTTCCAAGATTTTACTCATAATTCAAAGTGTTTTCTATTAATTCTGATTCCCCTGATGATACTTCTGCTGTTTCTGTTCACAGCGCTTTTTTTGCAAGTGATCTCCAGGTCACATGGGACCAGAGTTGTGTAATTCCCAAATGCAACTAATCATCAAGTGTGTTCCTTAAATCCAGCAGCTTTGAAATGTAATGCTGTAACATGTTAAAAATCTCCAAATCCTCTTCAAAAAAAAAAAAAAAAAAGCCAGAGGCTGAGAGCGGATGATGGCATGGTGGAGTATTAACTGGATTCACCATCTGTTCAGTCATGTGTCTGCCAGTGTTGTGTATGATTTTGACCGTGACCTAGGAGTCTTCCTGTCTCTCCATTTTTCCCCTCTGACTTTCTTTGACATAAAAGACTCAAATCATCTCACCGTTCAGGCTTCCCAGCCAGCCAGAGCACAGATCCTATTCCTATTTCCTGTTCCAAACTTCCATGCTGTGAGACTGCAGAGGTGACCGGGCTTGTCGATCACACCACAGTCCAGCTGGGCTCTCAGGTATAAAAAGGAAAAACTTATGAAAAATTATTCTATTAAGCTCCACAATTTCTTGAAAAGTTTTCATCAGAGTGACAGTGAGATGTTTTTTAAACAGAGGAGCTCTGGTTGTATGTTGGGGGTCGTGGTCCTGCTGGAAGGTGAGCCTCTGCCCCAGTTTCAGGTCTCTTGCAGCCACACAGCTTTTCTTCCAGGATTGTCCTAGATTTAGCTCCATCCATCTCCATTCTGAGCAGGAACCCTGTCCCTGCTGCATCCTCACAGCATGATGCTGCCACCGCAATGTTTAACCATGGGGAGTTTGTTGTGTTTGGCGTAATGTGCCCTTTTCCGCCACACATATGGGTTTAATTTTGGTCTCATCTAATCCCTTCATGGCTTGTGGCCAGCTGCAGACATGACTGCTTGTAGCTTTCTTTCAACATTGGCTTTCTTGTTGCTACCCTTCCAGAAAGTCCAGACTTGTGAAGAGCATAACCAAGATGGTAAACAGCCTGTAGTTGTATGGAGACCCCAAAGCTCTTCATGCTACATTCGGTCATTCACCCATTCACGCACACATTCACATGCTGAGGGTGGTGAGGTACATTAGGCCTTTTTGCACTGCAGGGCCCGGGCTAATTTGGCCACCTGAGCAGTGAATCTATAAAGCTCCTCCAGGGTTACCACGAGCCTCTTGGCTGCTTCTGTTCTGATCCTTTTCTGGCTCACTCTGTCAGCCTGTGTGCACAGCTGTGTCTTGACAGGTGTTCTACTCTGTTCAGTAGATTTGAACAAATTAGAAGCTCAAAAGCTTTTAATTTGGTTATTCTAGGTCACCAGTTTGGAAAACAAGTGTGGACACACAACACTGTGCTGTTTTTAATACGCTAAAGTTAAGGAAAGAGTTGTGTTTTGACTCTGAGGGAGATTTTGCTGGAGTTTGCTTAAGTTTATCCTTTTAACTGCACTTGCTGGCCCATGGGATCATGTTGCAACGCTCTGAAGGCCATCGAAAACTCGCTTTATGAAAGTGAACTCCTGAAAATATTTTGGAATCTGCTCATGCCTGCTGGTATTAGAGCACACTGAGTTCAGCTGTACCGCTGTGGTTTTACAGCCCTGTCCAGTCTCAGCGCCAGCAGCAGTCTGACTGATGGACGAAGCAGACCCCAGAGTTTTTCAGCAGCACAAAGTTTGTTACAGTTGTGTTTCTGTTTACTTCTTATTCCCAAAGTCCTTCACAGACGGCAGAAAGGCATGAACAAGCAAAAACACCGGTTGGTTTGGACTCACAGGTGCCTTCTGTACAGAGTGGTTTATCAGTTTGGAGTATGGGGGGGGAGTTGACACCAGCTGTGGGGTTGCTTTACATTCATCCCACTGCTTCTCATAAATCCTTCACACAAGTGCTGAACCGGACCTCCTTCATCCTCACTGGTCCTGTCAAAGCCCAGGTTGATCTTTGCTTCTCTGACCAGAGCACTGCAGCAGGGTGGAGTTTATTGCTGCTACAGGCCGAGGATCCTCATCTGTTTCCACATTTGTGCAGCGCTGCTGTTACGATCCAGGGTCAGACCAGGAAGAATCAGGCTCCCTGTCTGATGTTTTATCACACAAAACCAGCCAAGTGCTCGTGGTTTAGTGCAAATGAACACTTGAGAGGGGGACATGTGTTCAGTTACATCCTCTTGTTTTACTGAATACACACACATTAATACAGGCTATAAATCACTGAGTGATTTCTTAATGTAGGTCATCTTCTGGCTCTGATTATAGCTGAACCTGCCATTTATTCATCTACTGATGTGCTCCTTTGAACACTTTTTTAAAAGGTTCAGCTCAAATGAAAGGTTAACATCTGCCCTCCACCCCGTTTTTATTATGTCTGATATGGCCTCTATATAGTTCAACATACCAGGGCTGCAGTTTTCAAATGCTCAGATAAAACAACTGCAACACCAGCTAGAAATGTCTTTGAAGTTCAACAGAAAAGACTTCTATGGCTGAGCTGACATCTATTTCTTGTGATCAGTGAATGAGTGGCGCTTTACTTTACATTACAGTCACAACTGTAAGCTCCAGCATACAGTACAGTGAGGAAGTATATGCCTCCTTTCACATTTCTTTTGGTTTTGCTTTTTTTTTTTTTTTTTTTTTTTTTTTTTTTTGTAGTTACATATTTCAGGGCATGAAAGAAATCTTTATGTCAGACAGAGATAATCAGAGTGAATACAAAATACTGTTTATAAATTAAGATTTTATTTATGAAGGGGAAAGCTATTGAAACACACCGTACACTTTGGGAAACTAATTGGTCCTAAACCTAATAACTGGTTGTTTCACCTTTGGCAGCAACAACTACTACGATAACTTAGTGTGCAGGAATTTTGACCCACTCTTCTTTGCAAAATTTCTGTAATTCAGCTACACTGGATGGTTCTTAAGCATCAATGACCTGTTTGAGGTCATGCCACAAAGTCCTAATTGGATTTAAGTCTGAACTTTGACTAGGCCACTCTAAATCTCTTGAGAGGCTTAGGCATTTGACCATTCTCTACGTTTGACTGCTGGTATGATGTTCTTTTTCTGAAATGCTGTTAGCTTTACACCAGATGTGACAGAATGCACACCTTTTAAAAATCTAAATGTGGTTTTGGCCTTCAGACTTTCCCAATGATGCCATTTTTGCAAAGTCACTCTCACAATGTTGAATCATGAACTCTGACCTGAGGTTAGTAGGGGTGGCAGTGCTCTAGAGGATGTTCCAGTTCACCTTCCTGTTGGTGCTGAAGCTCCCTGTTCTTCCTCTGTGGAGCTCCGGAGCTCTCTGTTGAGATTAAATTACGTTAATCATCCGACACAGCTCTAATGAGGCGTTAGATACCCACTAAGCAGCGGCAGCAGACTGTTGTCTGGCAGTGGGCTCCTGCAATAAGCTCCACTGATAAGTGACATTGGTTAATAAAGGGTGTTGACAACTGCCTCTAACCCAATGACCGCTACACCAAATCCTGTGTTAAAGTCCTCACTTTCTCTGTAAAGTTTGCAAGTTCTACCTGTGCATGGATAAATTTTCTCCAGGTACTCCAGTTTCCACCCACAGTTCAAAAGCATGCATGTAACTACAGATTCTACATTTCACTGAAGTGGGAGTGTGTGCAGGAATAAAGGTGGAGAAAGGCGGGCCCTCTATGGTTCTCATTTTGTCCTTTCTTGTAAGACACATGAATTAAATAACCCCTAACCCTAATATTCATATGAACTACTTCCTTATTTAAAAGGGTAAATGTTTTTAGCTGAGCTTGACTGGAATCTGCATTCGTTATTAAAATGATCTTTTTCTGTTTTTTTCCCCTTTTTTTTTTTGCAATGATCAATTGTTAGAATGGCTCAAGTTGATCCATCTGAGTTAGTGCTGGATGTAAAAGAGCCATACTTCCTCTGGTGCTCTTTGTGGCAATTACCCAGCAGGCACTCAGCTCTCACACTGAAGCTGCTTCTGTAATTACAGCCCGCTGGCACTGAAGGTCTCAGCAGACCAGGCTTGTGTAAGTAATGTATGGATGTCATAAATATGAACACATGTGCACATGTACACGTTGGCATTTCTACCCATAGTAGGACTTTGTATTGACTTTGATTCATTTTAGTAACTGCATTCATGCCTGACCTGAACACTTAACCTACCTTCAACTACTAGTCTGTTCCTAACCCTAATCTTAACCAATTCACACCATACCTCTAAATAACCCCTAACCCTAAAAAATATGCCAGAGAGGGTCTGAAATAGAATAGCTAAACACACACACACACACACACACACACACACACACACACACACACACACACACACACACACACACACACACACAGAGAGAGAGAGATGAATCTTTACAACAATGCACTGACCAAACACATGGACACAAATCTTTACATAAGTATCAAGCATATTAGATGCAAAATTGTAAATATAAAAAAACAAAGGAAGAGAAAGTTGATAGTGTTCAGACAGCAGCTGGAGAACAGCTCCTATACATGTTAAACATGCACATGGAAACCATTACATTTCCCTTCTTGTGTTCAAAAGAGTGCAGCACAGCAGTGTGTACACAATGGGTAGCAGTGAAACCTACAGCTTATTCTGTGTTCCTGGCAGACTGCATCCACTTTGCTTCAGGCTGATGGTGCTGGTGGCATACAGATGTGCAGTAAAAGTTGCAGGTCAAGGAAAGGTGAGCAGTAAGAGGAAGACAACTTTTCACAGCTTATATTCAGGAGTGCAAACAAGGAACAAGAGTTCTAGATATGATAAAACAGTTTTGAATTGATGTGCAAGAGAAACTAAAAATGTATTAGGATTTTTTTTTATTTTTATCTTGTGCAGTATATAGACCATACTGCAACTGATGTATTGGTCATGTTGTAAAATTCCTTAGTATGAATGTAGAAACTTATTAGATGCACCCACTGAACTGCTTGTTAATACAAACTGTAAATCAGTCAAGCACATGTCAGGTACTCAATGCATTTAGGAATCTAGATGTATGCAATATGACATATTGAAATGAGACCTGGGATACTGATGGTATTTTTACACACAGAGCATGGTCCGAAAAAGAAAAAAAAAATCCAGGGTGAGGCAGCTATATTGATGAAAAGACCTTGTTTAAGTTGGAGGTTAGAGTAGGGGCAGACTGGTTTAGGATGACAGCGAGGCAACAGTAGCTAAAACATATACTGGTTTAAACCAAGGTATGCAGAATGCCATCGATGAACACACAAAACATCAAAACTTGAAGGAGATGGGCTGTAGCAGCACACCAGGTGTCACTCCTGTCAGCTGAGAACAGGAAACTGAAGCTGCAATTCACAAAGGCTCAACAAAACTGGACAATAACCAATTGGAAAAACATTGCCTGGTCTGATGAGTTTCAATTCCAGCTGCAAAACTCAGATGAGAGAGTCTGTCTCATGCTGCCTTGTATCATTCAATGGTTCAGGCTGCTGCTGCTGGTGTAATGGTGTGGTGGACATTTTCTTGGTACACTTTGGGCCATTAGTACCAACTGAGCATTGGTTAAACACCCCAACCTCCCTATACTGTCGCTGACCATGTCTAGACTATAATTAACACACTGTATTTGTTCTGACAGCTACTTCCAGCAGGTTAATATACTGTCACCAAGTCCAGTTTATCTCATACTGGTTTCTTGAACATAACAACAGGTTTACTGTACTCCAATAGCCTTCATAGTAACCAAATCTTAATCCACTAGAGCACCTTTGAATGGTGGTTGAACACTTCATGTCTATATGGACCAAAGTTTCTGATAAATATTTCTGGCACCTTGATGAAGCTTGTGAATTTCCACAAAGCTCCTCCTTGGAGTTGCAGTCTCCAATCTGAGCTTCCACTTCACAGAACACGCCTCCCCCACTTAGCTCCTCCAGACTAGCGGCAGCAGCAATTAGCAAACACCTGATGGAACTGTGTGTCGACTGAGCTTATCATATGAAATACTTTTCAGTCCAATGCTCCTAAGAACAGTTGTAAACAGCATCATGAAGGAGCATTGCTGTGATGATGTGCTGAAGGCGGAGTGTCAGAAGAAGTAGGAGCTTCTTAAAGAGACAGAGGCCAATTTCAAAGCGTCAAATTGCGAAGTCAAATTTCTTTTAAGTTATTTTTTTATATATACAGCATTTTTATAACAACAGAAGGTAACATAGTTACTTAATTGTGCTATAAAATGGTACTATATGCCTGGAAAATACATAATACTCCCCTTTTTAAAGGAGTGAGTGTATGTACCATGAGGACTACTATTCTTTTGAGGCAGTTTATCTAAAACTGACCCATCATCACTTCATGTCACTTAATCTGACATTGCTTACTGTAGGTAACACCTAAAAGTGATAACTGGAAGTCATTGTGAGCTCATCTGCTTTCCACAAGGCTGGGATGAAGATCAGCGCCTCCAAATCCGAGGCCATGGTCTTGAGCTGGAAAAGGGTAGAGTGCCTTCTCCAGGTCGGGAGGGGGAGCCCTGCCTCAAGTGGAAGAATTCAAGTATCTTGGTGGCTTGTTCACGAATGAAGGAAAAATGGAGCGGGAGATTGATTGATGGATTGGTGCTGCATTGGCAGTGATGTGGGCACTGTACAAATCTGTCATGGTGAAGAGAGAGCTGAGTCAAAAAGCGAAGCTCTTGATTTACCGGTCGATCTATGTTCCTACCCTCATCTATGGTCATGCTTTGGGTAGTGACTGAAAGAACAAGATCGCGGATACAAGCGGCTGAAACGATTTTCCTCTGCAGGGTGTCTGGGCTCTCCCTTGGAGATAGGATATGATAGGGTAGGGTGAGAAGCTCGGTCATCCGGCAGCGACTCAGAGTAGAGCCGCTGCTTCTCCACATCGAGAGGAGCCAGTTGAGGTGGCTCGGGTATCTGATTAGGATGCCTCTTCCCTGGTGAGGTGTTCTTGGCACGACCCACCGCGAGGAGAGCCAGAGGAAGACCCAGGACACATTGGAGGGACTATGTTTCTCGGCTGGCCTGGGAACGCCTTGGGATTCCTCCAGAGGAGCTGGCCCAAGTGGCTGGGGAGAGGGAAGTCTGGGTCTTTCTGCTTAGGCTGCTGCCCCCGCGACCTACCCCAGATAAGCAGAAGAGGATTGATGGATGGATGGATGGATGGATGGACAAGGCTGATGAGCTGAGTGATAACTTCATGCTGTAGGTTTTATTGTGTTCATCCTCAGAAACACCCTCCTTCCTCTGGACTCAGTCTGTTTTTGCTCTTTGTTCCATCTCTTCATTTTGCCCATTTGAGCTTTTGGGGTTAACTTTTACTTTGGCATCACTTGGATTGCTTTTGAAAAAATGTGTTTCCCTAAAATAAATTAAATTGCAGCACTGTGACATTTTCCCTTTATCTCTGTGACATTTTCAGCTTGACCTTTCTGGGTGTTTTTGTCCACATAAAGACTATTAACATTGTTTTGTTTTAAATATCTGAGACCTGACTTTGACATTATCATAGATGCCTTAGAGAAGGAGTACCCTATATAAAACAATAAAGCCCTGACTTGTTCTGACATAAAGTTGTTTTGATGTCTGTCCACATTTTATTGTACTTTTTTTTTCTGGTTTTGACTTTTTGAAGAAGTTAATGAGTTAAGTTACCCTACCCTAGCTGGTACTGGTTTTATGACAAGACGTGTAATTAGTCTCAAAACTCAAGACAGAACTCCAAGCTTTAAATGTGAAAATATGCACAAATATTATGTATTTATACATTTTCTGAAAGCGTTGTACATCAACAGAACATCTTGCTCATCCCATCCCACTTGCTTGGCTTGTAGTAGTTTTACGCAGAGGATGAGACTCATCACTCTGTAATCCAGGGAATACATGTCTTGATGTGTTATCTAATTACATATTCTATTTTTAGCAAGGGAAGATGTTTTGCTACTGTTAATCACTTGATTTTCTGTGTGCAAACCTTAAGAGGCACCAAGAGTTCAAGGAAGCAGCTACAGAACCTAAAGTTACTTTAAAGACTCAATGTTGGGGTTTTGAAAAGCATTCTTTAGCCTTATGGTTCTGATTGTGGCTCTATCACTTTACATAGACTTTCCAAAACATTTTCAGGAAAAACTAGAGACCATTTTTTAATTTATTTAAGATGAGAGAGACAGATTCTTGTCTGTTGAAACAAACCAGCAGATCAACTTTTTCTGAGTTTCAGATTTAGTTACCAAAGTCCTGGTCCATATTCCAATTTCGAGTCAGAAAACCAGTGAACGTAAGATTTAAATGTCTAAACATTTGATTCTTATATGAATAATGATGCTTATTTTATTACTTCACTAAGAGATGAGTAAAGCAGCCGACAGACATGTTCCGTCAGCTGTCCAGAAGGCTTGTCTGCAGGAGATGAGAGGCAGATTCCAAGAGTTAAGGTGATTTTGAGGAGAGCAAGGTTCTGTCCATGCAGGCTGAGTAATTCTGACAGAGGAAATACTATGTATATACTGTATTCTACATAAAAATGTCTTACAACTTTTTTTTTTTGTCTGTTCTGACTGGAACTGGTGTTCATTAATTAAATCAGCGGTCCACAAATCCAGTCCTTGAGGGCTGATGTCCTGCAACTTTTAAATGTGTCCCTGGTCCAACACACCTGAATCGGTGCAGTTGTGTTCTCCAGAGTCCTGCTAAAGACCTCATTATTTGACTTAGCTGTGTTGAAGCAGAGACACATAAAAGTTGCAGGAGACCTGGATTTGAAGACCCCTGGTCTAAATTTTTTAATAGGGGGTGGGGGGTTAACTTTTGAGACCCACTGTATATCAGGCGTAGTCTACAGGACTACAGGATGTTCTTGCTGCCTGTATTCAAACAACATGAAAAAAAAAAATAGTTCAATCATGATGTAACAAAATACAATTTGGTACTTAAGTCAAAGAGTTTAACACTGCTGCTGCTCTATATCAATATATTTTTCTTTTTGTAGATCAACTTCCCTGTGTATTTTTAACTATATCAGTCTACATTGTTTCACCAGCATTCTGAATTAATTTAAAACAATTTCATAAAAACAATCTTTATCACATATTTTCAGTGCTCCAGATATTTTCTCTCTTTGTTTGAAACAGTTGGCAGGTTGTGAGAATAAATAGAGCAGGCGCTACATTTCATGAGGTGCCTTGAGCCCCACAGACTCTCTGAAGCTAATTTATATCATTAATAAATACTTAGTACTTCCCCATTTCACCTCCATACGTACAGCTCTGCTTCTGTTCATCACTGATTAATCATTAACTGCAATTTCTTTCTTGGCAAGCAAGAAAAAGAAACGACAATACGTGATTACAGGATCTTACAATGTGCTAAACTTAATGAAGGGTTCATGTTTTATCTGAAAAAAAGTTTCTTGTAATGGAACTCAGAAATTATTTACATTCTGCATTAGAAGCCAAACTAAGTGGGCACTATTCATGTGCCTAGATCCACACCAACACAATCTGAACCGAAGACTAGGTTTTTGTAAGATAATATGGGACACATTGATGTGTATCCTTAAATGCAATCAACATTCAGGTTTCCAGCAACAACCTGACTGGGTGCATCGCTTTATGCTGAGGCTCATTTTGGAGCGTGACACGTTTCAAAGCAAAACAGCAATTGAAACTGAACTTGTTTATGTCAGCAGGAAACATTTTCAGTCAAAGTATAAATTAGATTTAATCTTCGTGCAATCTCATCTAATTGGCTAAGTGGCTGGTTTGACGCACAGGCTGGTTGTGCATCAGCGTGATGCTGTGAAGACATCATCCTGTCAACACAGCATCATGACAAGACGGTGGCTCAAATGAGTAACTTTCTGTCTTTGACTGGTGAAACTACAGTTTCAGATGGTTAATTAAGTCAATAACCACACGTGTAATTCTGAAATGTCTCCACCCTCACAACTTCCTTACTACACCTCTGCATTCTTTTCCAATAACAGTGTGTGTAATCTATGTAAACAATCTATAACATGTTCTGGGTGATGCACAAATTAATACGTGTGAATTTGTTTTTATTTTATGACAACAATGGCTGACTGAGAAGGATAAATGGTTTTAGTTCCAGGAATGCTTAAAATTCCATTTTTAAAGGTGGACTTTTACAGAAGAACTACACATTGTAAAGAGAGGTGGGCCAACCCCATTGCTAGCCAGCTGGTCTCAGCTGCTGTACCTGCAAAAGTGTTTGTCCACCACTTTCAAACCAGTGCCTATGAGCAGTACCACTGGCTTACCACCTCTGAGGAGGATGGAAAATTATGTTGTTGGGAGTGCCTGCTATTAGCAAGTCATCAACTTGGTGTTTGGAGTAACTGACCAATGCAGTGGTTCAACACCAAAACACAGCAGGGCACTTGCAGGTTGCGGTGCTTTTGAGAACATTTGGAGAAGCCAAAGTTAATTTCCAGTATTCCTGTATCCACCGCAACTGTCGAGTGGACATTCTCTGTCATTCAGCGAATGAAAACGTATGCCAGGAATACAATAGGACAGAGGCGGCTGGGAGCCTTGACTTGTCAATGGAACTGAAACGAAGAGATTTGACAGTCATTGAAGTCTTCCTTCAGGAATAGGAGGATAGATTTTGTCTATAAAGAGATAATCAGAAACTGAGTGAGTTTTATGTATTATATTTTCACATATGTAGCACAGTTGTGAGATTTGGAATTGTCTTAACTGGATTTCTTTTTTAATAACAATAATATTCACTTTCAATACACGAAATGCCCCTCATATTTAGTTATTAGTTGGCTATGACTAGACAGCGCTGCGTAAATTAGTGTCCTCTCACTCGCTCCCTCTCTCTCTGCATGCCTCATAAACATCCTGCGGCTGTATAATGACAATTATATGTATGATATATCTGAAGGAAAGCTCCATAGAAAGTCTTGTAACCGCCATTATCTGTGTGTTTATTTGCATACAGCATAGTTAGTGAAATCTGGATCCATGTGTCTACTCAGGACGATTTAAATACCACGTCTGAACGATACATTCAGAGCAGGTCACTTGGAATCCAATCACGCAATACTGATGCTGAGTGAGTGACATTGCAGCACCTCTGTAATACCAGGCCTTGTTATATTTTGTTTTTTTCTATAGCATTTGTGGCTTGTGTAATTGTAACACCATAGTGGTGGACTAAATCAGTAAACCCCTACTGAAGGCCCAGGTGTGGTAATGTACAGCCCATCACTGGAGCCCACATTGTCTGGACTAAAGCTGACTTCATTGCTTTGGCATTGACGGTTTAGTAAAAATATCTGCTGAGTTGGCAGTAACAAAACTTTGATGAATGACTCAAGAAAATGAACTCAAATGTTTATAACCCAGAATGGATTTTGACCATATTTTACACCTTACTTTAAAAAGCAGCATGAGATTAGATTTATACAGTCCAACATGGAGAGTATATAACTACACTTCAGACTGCCTTAAAGCTACCCGGACAATTCTGGGAAAAAAAAAAAAAAAAAAAAAAAAAAAAAAAAAAAAAAAAAAAAAAAAAAATCACCCAATAAATAAGATGTATTTTTTAATTTTTGGACTGACTGTGGCTCAGTGGGAAGAGTAGTTATCTAGCAGTTCCAGCTACCTACCCGCCTCATGCCCATGTCCCCTCAGTCAAAGCACACAAGAAGACAACTGTCCATTTCTGTTTCACAAAATAAAAAACACGAATGATGTAGAGAAGGATTTATCAAAGTTGCCCTATGTGATTTCCTTAAAGCTACCACTTCATGAGGTATATTGTACAGCCAACCTTTTGCTCAGTGTTGACCTGCCTGCCTTCATCTCTTACTTCTTCCCATCACAGCTGCTGCACTTCTGCACTGTCAGGATGGATGGCTGCATCCTCCTTAGATACAGACTTGGTTTTTATCTAAATAGTTCTTCATGATGGCTTAAATAAAAGTCCTATAACTGCTGGAGCAGATTAACTTTCTTCTCGTGTTTGACAAAAACCTCGAGTTGAACAGCATTGTTGCTGCAATGGAGAGAAAATGTACAAAAGTAAAGTGAAAGATGCGTTGATGGAGGTTGAGTGTTAAAATATAAGCCTTCCTCCAGCTCCACTGGTCGGTAATAGCAGTGCATATATGCTGTATACTTGACATTCCCACTACTCAGTTTCCATTAGGAAAGCACTTTTATATGCATTTAGGAGCACAGGCCACATTAAAATGCATTGCCTGCAGTTTCTGTCAAAGATATCCTTGTGGAGCTTAAATGAATTTGCAAAACCCAACATTTTAATGCCTTCACTGCCGCAACAGATGAAGATTTTGTTGTGACATGACCGAAACAAGAGCCACATTTCATTCTTATTCAGGGACCACCACCAGCCTATCAGAGATCACACCCCAGGCGGGCATCAATTATGGGCAGCCTGGCTTGCTTTTTCTTGTGTGTAAGCACTGCTAAAGCAAAGAACAAAAGCTCTGACAAAGGTCCATTATTCAGTAGCTCATCTCCTGTCAATTCACACATCACCTGTCAGCTCTTCAGGAGGCTATCTACCCAAAGGTCACAGTTGGTCATCAGTCACGTCACTGACATTAGAAATCAATTGGCTCTGGGTTCATGTTTTACACCAGGCTATTAGATGGTGATTACGTGATAATGACAACTGGTGCATTCACATTATGTTAGAATAATTCAGTATTCATCTGTATAGGTCACATGTTCTAAAGAAAATGGGCTTCAAAATATAACTAATGTTTTTCTCAAATGCTTGGAAGGCAGGAGGTCTGCAGCTGATTGTTACATCTGTCATGATATGTGGTGGTAGTTGAGGACCCTTAATGCACAGAGGCATAAGCAGCAAGTAGTCGTTGAAGATTTAATAAAAAGTAAAAAAAAAAAAATTACAAACCACTGAGGAATGCAGGAAGCCAGAGGAAAAACAAAGCATGAATCCAGGGAGCAAAACAGTAAGCACAACAGGTGAAAAACTTAGGCAAAGAAACAAGTTGCCAACAGGGAGCTCTTAGGCAGACTAAGAGGTAGCTAACAGGAGGAACCAGCAAGGAATGGGAGAAAGAGAGGAGATTAAATACTGGGAAGGTGAATGCTGGAACAATGGCTGGGGCTGATTGACTAAATGATTGCAGGTGTGGAGAATTAGCTAGGAGGGGAGACTGAGGAGAGAGAGAATGGCAACAGTGGGCGAGGGAGAGTAACAGGGGAGCAAGGAAAAGAATCGAACAGGAACTGGGAATAACTAGACATAAAGAAATAACTGGGATAACTAAGAAAAGACTGAAATAATCAAACATAATCTAAAAGTAACTGAAATACTCAAACTAAGAACTGGACAAACCAAAGGGATAAACTAGACCGGGGAAAATAAGAAATCAATACAAAGAAATGACAGAAGCAAAAGTCTACCAGATGCAGGGTATGACAGTCACTTCTTTTAAATATTTTTACTTGTTAATTAATATAGGATGTCGTTTGTAAAGTTACACAGTTAACAAAATGAAAAGCAATGTTTCGGTTTATTTAGCCTGTCAGAGAAAAAAAGGGTGTTCAAAGTCATATTTTCACTATGTTATTCATGCATTTATAAATGTCAGATTCCCAAACTAAATATTTAATTCAAATTAGATATTTAATTAGGAAGGTAAGTATTTTGTTTACAAATAAATACTTATCTCCAAATTAAATATTTAGTTTAACTAAATAATTAGTTACAAAGTAAGTATTTATTTTCCAAAATAAATATTTTGCTTGCTAACTAAACATTTAAGTTGCTAGCTAAATTTCAGCTCGTAACTAAGTATTTAGGTCCAAGCTAAATATTTAGCTATGCACATTTGCTTGCTGAACGTTACTTGAGCGACGACTGAAGCGATTCAGTCCTGCCACCAGCAGAGTTTTCAAAGAGAGGTCAGCAAAACCCAGCTTTTATGTCAATATTCCACTTACACTTATTGGCAAGCAAATTTGCATATTAGCTAAATATTTAGATGGATAAACCATAACCAGGGTCGAAAATCAAATTTTTATTTTTAGTGGGGACAATAAACAGGAGAATTTCAGAAGGTAATTCCTGGGGGGGGCGGGGGGCATGAAAAAAAAAAAAAAAAAAAGCTTTCTCCCACTTTCTTTTCTGCTCCTTTTGTCTCCTCTTGTCTTGTAAGGTGAGCCTTGAGTGTGTTAAAGAGGCAGTATGATGTAAAATCGACTTTTCGAAACTTTACATCATGTTATAATGTTATTTCCTCATCAAAAACATACCTGGAGTGTTGCTTTGATTTTGTCATGCATATTTGAGAAATCCTTTAATCTCCCATGGCAACCATTCAGCTGTGCAAAACACCTGGGTGGACCGAGCTCTGCCTTCAGGGTACAGCTCCTTCTCAGAGCTTCCGCCTCACATAGCCACCCTCCCCCACGACTCCCCCACGACTCCCCCACTCAGCTCCTTCTGACCAGCGGCAGCAGAAATGAGCAAACATCTGCAGGAACTGTGCATCTGCTGAGCCTGTTATATGAGCTACTTAGTGCAATGCTGGTAAAAACATTGTTAAAGGGTTAGTAGAGGAGTGCTGGTGTGGTGACTTCCTGAAGGCGGAGTTTCAGGAAGAGCAGGACTTTATTAAAGAGACAGGGGCCCAATTTCAAGGCATTAAACTATGAAGTCAAATTTCTTTAAATCATATTTGATATATACAGAATTTCCATAACATCTGAACATAGTTACTTGATTGTGCTATAAATGTACCTGGAAAATACATAATACTGCCACTTTAAATAATGCTGTTAAAAGAAATAATAGTAGATCTGGTATTGTTCTTTATAAACCCACAGAGTTCTTCTTATTCCTTGACACTGATTAGCAAACTGACCTGAGACTCAGTGCCTCTGTCTGATTGGTTCTCTGTTAACAGCTGATTTGACTTTACCAAATGATGCCATTATAAAACATTTTTAAAAGCATTTTGTTACTGTTTTATTGACATTATTATCAAAATGTCTTCAAATTACTGAGGTCTTTTCCAAACGAAGAAGAACATTGTTAAGTATCAAGTTTTTAAATCCAATCAAAACTGAACAATTTTTGACTTTATAATTTCTGTCAAACTGAACATCTAGGTTGCGTGATACTGGCCCACCAAAAAAAAAAAAAAAAAAATCAAAACGCTTATCTCAGACTAGAAATATATATTTCAAAATCTTGATCTTTTGCTACAAACAAATCTAAAATGTCAGTAAAATATGAATTGGGCTCATATCTGACATTAACATCCTAACAGAAGTTTTTGAAAAATCTGTCCTCTATTTCTTCTCTTCTTTTTCCCCTCATTTATTTTCCCAGTTTTCAGTAATCTCTCTATTTTCTCCTGTCTTCCTCTCTTTTCCCTCCTTGCTCTACTCTCTCCACTCTGTCCTCTTCTATCTTTCTCTTTTTCCTCCCCCTGTCTTCTTGTATCCTCCTCTGTCCCTGATGCTATATCACTCATTTGAGCTTGCTAACCATCATAGGTTAGACAAATTAGCTTAACCAGTGAGCTGATAAAAAGAGGCTGATTTTGGACAAAGCAGGAGAAATGTCAGTTTTCATGTTACAACCTTCAGCTCCTTGATCAAGTACTGTGATAAATGACATACTGGCTTTTACAGGCTGGAGCGGTTTCCTCCTTGAGGCTGTAGCTTTTCACTGAAACATGCAGCTGCAAACTGGAAAGGAGATGCTGGTAGCCCTGCTTGTTGGAAAACAGCAGGCAGACTAAAACATTTTGTAGTACGGGAGGATCATAATCTTTCAATAATTAAGAAATGCATTTTATGTTTAATTTGAATTGCTTGAGTTGTGCTTTTGTTAAACAATACTATATTATGATATGAAAAAATTATTATATGTGTTTACAATTATTTTGGGGGGACATTTTTATGGAAGGGGTTCTCACGTCCATTTTGTCCCCCCGTGGGATTTATGCCTATGAACAAAGCATTGATTAAAAGTCATGCTACAATATATAAATCATTTAGAACAACCTGAACATGCAAAATATTCAAAATGAAAACACTACACAGACTCTGACCACTGGTCGGTTCGGCCTGGAACCGATCGGCCGTTTGGGAAACCTCCCAAACCCCCAAATGGCCAACCCACCCCTGTCGTGAAGCATTCAGTAAATACAGTGCCGCCTCTCTTTCACCACATCATCCCTATGATTACTCCATTGACCTGTTCCCAGGCACCTTTCCTCCTAGAGTTTGGACCTTTCCCCTTTCGAAGCCTGGGAACCACTCCATGAAGACCTATAGTGATGAGGCGCTCAAGGCAGGGATTGTTCACCCCTCTTTCTCACTTGGTGATGCTGGATTCTATTTTGTGGGCTAGAAAGATGGTTCCTTCGATGCACTATCGACTGTAGTGGCATCAGCCATCTTCTATGGGACTGTTTGTTGGAGCAGCAGCTTATCTACAGCTGAGAGGAAGCAGTTAGAAAAGCTCATCAGGAAAACCAGCTCTATGCTAGGATGACCCTTGACCCAGTGCAGGTGGTGGGAGACAGAAGGACTCTAGATAAAATAACATCACTGATGGACAGTGTCTACCACCTCATGCATGAAGCTGTTGCTGAGCTGGAGAGCTCCTTCAGTGATAGACTGCTGCATCTTTGGTGCACAAAGGAGCGTAATAGGAGAATAGGAGATCCTTCCTACTAGCAGCTGTTAGACTCTATAATCATCATTACTCTCAACAAAATCAATAAGTGGTTATATCTATGCTAGTATCTGTACAACTTTACCGTTTTTCTATTGTCACTAACTGTAAATAGTTTGTATTTTTGATGCTCAGAGACATGCACATCTTGTACATTTTTAATTAACCAACTCAGTTGCACATTCCTCTAGAACTGGAGTATTTTTTACAACTACACAGTTTTCATGTTGACATTTTGCCTTACTGTACAGTATTTTTTTATTCTTTATTCTGTTTTTATATATATTTTATATTCTTTGTGTAAGTCTGTTTTCTATTATTGCCTGTCACTGCCACTTTGCTGCTGTTGCACAGAAATTTCCAAATCGTTGGACAATAAAAGATATTTTTATTTCTATTTCTATTTCTATTTTATTCTTCTATTTCTATAGGGGTCTCAGTGATATCACCATCAAGAATTATTACCCTCTCCCTCTCATGAAAACTACCTTTGAACTCATTCAGGGCCACCTTAACCAAGCTTGACCTCCAAGCTCGAACACCTATCTCGTTTGCATCAAAGAAGGGGACAAATGGAAGATCCCAATATAGACACCTACTGGTCACTAAGAATACCTACTCTCCCGCTGTATTTCAGGCAGTAGTCAGTGATTTTAATTTTGTCTACTTGGACAATATCCTAATTTTCTCCATGGACCTAGCCACACACCAAAGTCATGCCTGCTCTCTCATTCTTTGTCTACCACAGAACAACCTCTTCATTACAGCTAAAAAATGTAAATTTCACGAGTCTATCACATCCCTCCTCAGTTTCATCGTCTCACTAGATCCAATCTCCATGGACCCCGGCAAGGTAACTGCAGTGATTGAGTGGCCGATTCCCCAGAACCCTAAACAGATTTAAAGGTTTCTGGGGTTTGCCAACTTTAATCACAGATTTATCAAAAATTACAGCTCCATGGCCTCACCTCTTTATGGTCTCACTTCTTTTAAAACCAAAATTACCTGGAAGGACAATGCTGACCGAGCCTTCTCCATCTTCAAGAAATTGTTCACCTCTGTACCTGTTCTCCAGGTGTGGAGGTTGACATGTCTGCCCAGCTTTTAAATGGACATTCTTAGATTTTAGATCAAACTTTAATCATATTTTGAATTGTTTATAATGTCACCTGAAAAACCATCCAGTTGCAATCTGAAGAAAAACAACCCTGAAGCATGATGCTTTCACCACCATGTATTATTGATGTGGAGGGAATATGCTCCTGTCTTGCAGCCCAGTCTCTTTCTAATTGTTGACTCATGAAAAACGGCTCTAACTGAAGCACATTAGACGTGTGGGGGTTTAGATGGTCTGCACACCCCCCACCCCATCAACACCTACTGGGAGCCAAGAATGCTTATTGGAGGACCTATCTTCTCAGGGCCAGGACAGTACTGGAACATAGAGTAGCTCAGAAAATTCATTATCAGAACTGATGTTTCTCAACTTCAGTGACAAAATGGACCACCAGGTACTGCTAGGAACTTCCCTATTGAGTACCCAAAATGCATGCTTTATTTATTTAGAACCACTGAATTGTGGCCCATCAAAATAACATTGACTCAGTATTGCTGAAGTCTGAGACTGGGGTCCAGACATTAGTTCTGCACCTGTCCTTCTCCAGAATGTGTTTAGCCCCCTGGTGGTAAGATACAAGAGCATCTGTGTCAGAATTTCTAATAGAGAAATAGCAAGGAAATGCAGCGGTCTAAAATCAAATCTCAGATTACCCCCAAGACACTTACACCAGCTCTGCTAAATATAAGATTAGTATCACCAAAAAGACTTTTAGTTAATGACTTAATTACTGAGAATAATATTGATGTTATGTTTCTTACAGAAATATGATTGGATGACAACAATGAAACACCTGTACTAATTGAATCAACGCCTCCTAATTACAATTTTTAAGTGAGAATTTAAAGAATAAGAGAGGCGGAAGGGGTGCTACAATATTTCATGATTCACTAAACTGTAAAAACATTTTCTCTGGGCAATTTTGACTCTTTTGAATGTTTGGGAATTGAGGTAAAAGGCCACAAATGAACTCTGACACTAACTCTATACAAAACCCCAAAATATGTGGCAAATTGTTTCAATGACGTTAGCTGTTATCTATGATATGCATTGACCATTATTGTTTAATAACTGTAGGAGACTTCAACACCCATTCAAAACTTTGGTTAGACTCAACTTGTTAAACAGCCGACACATAATCGAGGACACACTCTGGATTTGATCATCAGCAAGGGTCTAAATATCTCAAAGGTATTAATTGATGTTGCTCTTTCTAATCACTTTTCTGTTGTTTTTGAAAGTACAATCTCTGTTGACTCGCATAGTAAAACTGATTTATTACAAAACGTTCTTTTAGAGACAACATAGCTGAAACTTTTAATCAAAAATTAAAATTCCATTCTAAGATTTCAGACATCGATTCCATTGCTCCTGTTAAAGTGAAGGTCATGTCTGGTAGGAAGAAATCTCTGTGCATAAAAGCTCCACTTGTAAGAAACGAAACAAACCTTTGTTGATGGGCTGAATGTAAATGGAGTAAAACTCGACTTCATGTTTTCTATGAAATCTGCAAAGAAAGGCTGCGAAGCTATCCCTCATCACTAAAACATGCAAGGGAAATGTTCTTTGTAGAAATCATAAACAAAAACATCAACAATGTTCGTGTCTTGTTTGCCACAGTTGACAGATTGACAAACTCGACTGTGATTTTACCACCTGAACTCCACTCTACCAAGGCCTGCAATGAATTTGCTGATTTTTTTTTACACAGAAAATTAAAAAACCTAGAGGGTTAATCTGCACACCAAATCCAATAAAGATGCTATACCCAATCATAACAAATGCAGACAAAATGGCTGAATTTCACCAACTCAACCATGAAAACTTAGAAGAAATTTTGAAACAATTAAGCTGATCCTCCTGCTGTCTTGATATCCTACCTACAATCTTTCTTAAGAAAGTTCTGCCTGTCATTGCATCTGACCTGATTCAAATAGTAAACTCATCCCTCTCATCAGGTGTTTTCCCCAGGCTTGAAAAACAGCAGTTATCAAACCACTGATAAAAAAGAACAATCTATACTAATGACTATTACAGAATTACAGGCCAATCTCTAACCTTTGATTCATCAGTAAAATTATTGAAAAAGCTGTGTTTCAACAGTTAAACAGCTTCTTAACAATGAGAAACCACTTTTATGTCTTTCAGTCTGGTTTCCGTGCTCATCACAGCACTGACATTGCATTTGTCAAAGAGTTCAGTGATATCCACACAGATACAGACTGTAGAAGAACCACAGTGTTGGTTCTGTTGGACCTCAATGCAGCATTTGACACTGTTGACCATGATATATTATTGAAGCGACTGGAGAGCTGGGTCGGACTCTCTGGTACAGTACTTAATTGGTTCAAATCCTACTTAAAGAACAGGGACATTTTTGTGTCAATAGGCAACTTCTCATCAGAGAGGACAAATGTCACATGTGGAGTACTCCATGGTTCAATCCTGGGACCCCTCCTATTTAATATCTATATGCTCCCACTAGCTCAGATTATAAAAGTAATATGATTAGCTACCATAACTACGCAGATGATACACAGCTCTATATTACGATGCCATCAGGTGACTTCGAACATATCCAAGCACTGAACAGATGCTTTGAACAAATCAATGCGTGAATGTACCAAAACTTTCTCCAGCTTAACAGAAACAAAACTGAAGTTATTATCTTTGGACCTAGAGAGGAACGATCTAGAGTCAGCGTGCAGCTTCAGTTATTACAGCTCGTGATCATGCCCGAAGTCTGGGTGTAGTGATGGACTCAAACCTGAACCTTCAGAAACACATAAAGACAGTTACAAAGTCAGCCTTCTATTACCTGAAGAACATTTCCAGGATCAAAGGACTAATGTTTCAACAAGATCGAGAGAAACTCATCCATGCATTTATCTTTAGTTGCATTGATTACTGCAATAGTGTCTTCACAGGTCTGCCTAAAATGTCAATCAAACAGCTGCAGCTGATCCAGAATGCTCCTGCCTCACTAAAACCAGGAAGATAGAGCACATCATCCCACATCTAAAATCCTTCCACTGGCTCCCTGAGAATAGACTTTAAAATACTTCTCTTAGTTTATAAATCACTGAACGGCATAGCACCAAAATACATTAAAGACCTGTTGTTGTTGTTTTATCAACCCTCCAGACCATGCAGTTCTTCTGCTTCTGGTCTACTCTAGTTTCCCAGAACCAGAACTAAACATGGAGAATCAGTATTCAGTTTTTATGCTCTTCTAATCTGGAACAAACTCCCAGAAAACTGCAAAACAGCCAGAACACTAAGTTCCTTTAAATCAAGGCTAAAAACCAACCTGTTTAGGGCTGCCTCTGATTAGTAGGAAGTGGAACATTGATCAATATTTTTGAATTATATTTGCTTGATGATATTTACATGATGAGCTTTATGATTTTGATGCATTATTTGCTCGATGATTCTGATGATTTTATATATATTTGTTGATGATTTTTATGATTTTGCTCTATACTTGCTTGAGGATTTTGATGAATTTGATGCATACTTCACTGATGTTTTTATGACGTAAAGCACTTTGAACTGCCTTGCTGCTGAAATGTGCTATACAAATAAACTTGACTTGACCAGAAATTTCTCTGTGATGAAGGGCAAGGAGTGGTCAGCTGTAACGTGCTCCTCCTACTAGGTCTTGACATAAAAGTGGTTCTGACTAAATAAGAAATGTTTTGTCTGTTTAGGGAAAGTTTCAGCTGTTTAATTCAGCAATGGCTCATTTCCATATACTTTATCTCTGTCTAGTCAGACCACCAGTCACCAGCTGAAGTGTCATTTAATACCACATTCTGGGATTAGTTATCTCCAGGAGGGTACTGTTAGCCTGGTAAAAACCAGCCCCTTGTTCTACACTTTGCTTCGTCTTTGCTTCCTTTCTTTACTACAGACAGCTGTAATAGATATAAATAATTTAAAGCCTATTACAGGTAAAATTAACAAAAATTTAAGCTGGAGATGCGTTTAACTAAGATAATTGAAATATAATCCACCTGTCCATCCATTCTCTATACCATTTTATCCATCCAGGGTCATATGGGGGCTGGTGGCTATCTCCAGTGGTCATTGGGCAAAAGGTTGGATACACCCTGGACAGGTTCTGAAATGTTTCAAAAACATAGCTCTCTTAGGTTAGTAGAATACTAACGTTGGACCCGGAACACTCCCAACATTCCTGGAAAAAGTTCCTGAAGTAGAAATGTGCCTTTTGTCTGTGGGATTCCTTAATGTCTTCCATTCCATGACATCCACTATGTCACAGACTGACCACCTTTACTTCTTTTGGTTATGCTGTCTGCAGACAGGCTGCTTCTAAACATATTGGTCTCAGCAGAACATGTTTTTATGTCTGCAGGATTAAGAACACACAGAAAGGGCATATAGAAAAAGCAGCAGCAGACGAGGGAAATCACAAGGGAGTTAAAAGAAATGACATGGGAATGGTTCTGAGTGTGCCTGGACAGGGGAAGCAGGGGTGCAGACAAAGAAATATACTTTTACCACAAAAAATGAGTTTGTGGAACAGTAAAGGTGAGTGGAAGGTTGGAATTCAAATGGCATTTGTGATAAGCTGACATTTACAAAAATCTCAGCTCCATCTTTTTGAAGGTAAAGGTCTTATCTGGATCCTGAGGGGGCAAAGAGGTATTGTTGCAGCTTAAGATTTGAAATTGTGAGATAAAATGGAGTGATATATATATATATATATATATATATATATATATATATATATATATATATATATATATATATATATATATATATATATATAAAGGCTTTATAAATGCAACCTTACAGAAGACAAGCTTACTGTTTGAATGGACTATGTAATATATTTCTTCAATTCAGAATCAAAAAGGTAGATTATTATGATGATCACTTGCAATATTGTAAAGCCTACTTTAAATGAGAATCTTCTCTGATCAGGGCTCAACGTTAATGTGGAGAAACACAAAATCGATCGTTTCTTCTTTCCCCCTTTTCCCCATTCCAACCCCATCCCACCTCTGCTTGTAGACAGTATGAGTCCTGTTGTTGCCATGTAGTGACGAAGCATGTGCAGTGTGGGAAGTCGGATCTCAGCTGGTCATCCTGGAGTTGTCATCTCCCCTCCCATTCCGGTCTTAGGTGAACCTCAATACTTCCCCAGACCTCCCTTCCCTTTTGGCTGCCATTACCCACACTAAGCTCATTTGTCCCCCCCAATAGACCCATGATCTGCCTTTTGTTCAGGGCCCAACCTCCCATTCACTTCCCCCCAGGAGAGCAGACAAAGGCGGAAAAGACACAGGCCTGAACTCTTTTGCCCAGACAGTCTTTGGTAAAGCAACCATAAAGAGATGCAGGACCTGAATGAATTGGGAGCTTTCTTGCTTTAACTATAGTCTGTGAAGACGTCCGTCCCTGTCTACATCACCACTGAAGGAAGCTGAGTACATGTGGAAGCACTTTAATAAAGACAACACAGTAAGCACAACATCATGTAAAATGTATAGTCATGTTGAAAAAAATCCTACAGCACTCCATCAGTTCTATGCTTTTTAAAGTACAGCTCTGGCATGACTAATAATTAGGGGTTTGCTAATTAATTAATCCTGATTAATCTCAATATTATCAAATAGCAAAACTGGACAAAATGAGCACATTTTTTCAATCGAAATAAATTTTGGTTGAATATTGAATTATGAACTCTCTCTCTCTCTCTCTCTCACTCATTCTCTATCTATCTATCTATCTATCTATCTATCTATCTATCTATCTATCTATCTATCTATCTATCTATCTATCTATCTATCTATCTATCTATCTATCTATCTATCTATCTATCCAGTATATCTAACTAAAACAATTATTTCTGACATAAACATATTTGTGTTTGGCTCTGAACTACGGTGCTATACTGAACCCTGTTATCCTCTCCACTGTGGGCTGCCCAAACTGTAGCCTGATACCAGGATGGTCATGCTAATGTTAGCTCCAGGGTCCCAGCTCACAGCAACATGTTCTGCATGGAGGTGATTTTTCTGGTCTTTCTGCTGTGTGCATCCATTAATGATTTATTAGGAGCAGAGGTGATGTCATGTCATACAGAACTTGCTGTAAACAAGGTTTTTGTAATATTTTACAGAAAACACAAAGGGATTACAAGCTTAGCTTCCTATATTAGTATGCAGTTAATGTACGTATCATTACTCTCTATGTGCAGCTATCTTTGAGATTTGTAAACGACTTCCAACATTTCCAAATCTAGTATGCTTCTTGACAGGCAGCAGATAAAAGCCCAGAAGGATAAGACAAAACAAACTTGCTATCCTCTGTTCAGCCTTCCTGTTATCTGCTTTCTCCTGCAGCTTCAATGACCTGCAGAGGGGCTAATTGGCCACTTTAAATTGACCTTAGGTATAAGTGTGTCCATGCATGGTTGTTTGTTTCGTGTGTCTCTGTGTTTCCCTGTGATGGACTGATGACCTGTTCAGGGTGAACCCTGCCTCTAAAGACTGCTGGAGACAGGTACCAGCCCTGGTGAACCCTGCAAGGATAAGGATGGATGGATGGACGGATGGAGCAGAAGCCTTTAATTTACAATAAATTCACTTTTGATAACCTAGAGTTGATGGTGGGAGTCATGAATAAATGTTTTTGTCACCAAAGGAGCATGAAGATGATGAACAGAGAATTAATGGCCTCACCTCTTTAAAATATGGAAAAGAAATCCCTTTAACAGACCATGTGTATTTCATACCTATGTAGGGTAAAATATGCCTCATTGCATCAATCTTTTAGCAGTTTTGTTATAAAACTATCATTTTCTGAAATGTATACATCCCTAATTTCTCTGCCATCAGTTTTTATTTGACAATATTGCGCTGTGAAGTTATAAAATGATGCTATTATTTAGCAGGTATCTTTAAACTGCCAGATTGAGATTAAGAAAAAACAAACAAACAAACAAACAAAGGTGGCAGCCCTAATGTCAACTTTAAGCAGGTAATGTCTAGATATTTATGGGCTCTTTTTCTCATAACAAAATTTGTCCAAAAGAATTATAACATCACCCAAGAATGATTTTTGCTTGAATGCTGCAGCTTCAACACCTATAATGTTTTAGAATCTGAATCAAATCATATTTAAACCATAAGCCACATTACTGCAGCTCAGATTTTACAGACTTGTAGAAAATTACTCTGAACTCCTCAACATGTTAATCTACAAAGGAACACAGCCTGACATATACAGTAGCTGTGAATCTGGCTCCACCTGTGTGATGTTGAATATGAGATGGGGGTTCAGCTAAAAGGCAACGGGTGGGATCTGCCATACTGTGCTATAGGGACTCTGCTGCAGGGCTTAAATTAGACAAGGTTTGAAGCAAGTCTTGAGAGATGTGAGCTTTGAGAAGTTTAAAAGTATCATTGGAGTAGGCAGATGTTTATACAAGTTGTTACAATTGTATATTAAAAGCTAAATGTCAACATTTTTAAAGTATAATATTCATTTCTGAAAAAAGCAAAGCAGCCCACATTAAACAGCATTATTAAAATGTTGTCCAGAGGAAACCATCTTCATGCCACTTAGAAGTCTTTCTTACGCATAGCCTTCTCACATAATTAGCAGAGATAACATGGAAGGGAACCATTTAAAGTTGGTGGGTTTTTTAATAAAGGAATCTGTAAATGTCTCCAAGCATTTTGTTTTAACAAAGACATGAATAGTAAAAAACCCCAAACCCCCAACCTCCCCCCCAAAAAAATTTTTCTACCTCAGAGACTTTATGCTTAAAACTGGGAAAAAGAAAACTTTCTGTTTCCAATTGGCAATCCTGCACTGATCTTTCAGACAGCAGACCTACATTCTTCATATATTGAAATTTGGATCCTCTAATTTCCCTTTGCCTGCTCTTTCCTCAGTTGTCCCCACTCACCCGTGATTAGCTCTTCTTGTCCCTTTGGCACTCTCTCCTCTCCCTCAGTGTATTTAAGCTCTCCGGGTTAGATTGTTCTCCTTCCATTGCACTCCATGATTGTCTTCCCAGCTTGTATCCACTTTTTCCTCATTGTTTTTCCCCATTGATGTCTTTGTTAGTTTTTGAAATGTATTTTGCTTAGGGGTATCAGAGTACAGGGGACTGAATAAAACTGCATGTTGAATTTTAAGATTTTTATTTGTAAAAAGGTTTTGAAATGTGGAAGTTTTTACTTTGAGCAATCTGGAAGTTTTTATTTCCTGATTGCAGTCATGGTATATTCTAGTTAGTTTATCAGATAAAATATGAATAAAACATTCTGGACTTTGTTGTAATAATGAGACAAAGTATGAAAACATTAAATGGTTATGAACCTTTTTGTCCAAATGGAAAGACCCCAGACCAGATTAAAATCAGTCGCCCCCATGCAGCACTCTGAATAAAATAGCATATTTTGTTAGAGTAAATTCTGTGCATTATGGCATCAAGCGTCTCAATGGAAAGAGGAACCCAGTTTAGCCCCTTTTCAGTGTGTACAGTACCCTAATTTATGTTACGGTTATGCAGGGGGAAATTCACCAATTAGCAGAGTTTGGAGTGAAGTCCCATGTGCACTCAGGCTTGAGGAGTGGCTGAAAGCAGCCACAGAGGAAATAACAAACTCTTGACTGAATTAATAAGCTCTTTAATTAGCAAGTAGCAAAGTCAATGCTCACCCTGCACCAAAACTGCCTCGTTTTTCTTCACTTTTCCTTGACACTATCTGTCTCCAGCAGGCCAGCAGACAAACAGAATTCCTTCAGGACTCCCTCCTACCATAATTATTACCTATGGGAGAGGGAGGTTGTTCCCAGCTGAAACCCTGTTCTGTCACTATTTCCACTTTCCCAGGTGATCCAGCTGAAACCAACAAGTCAAAAATATGTGGTTGATGTCAATATTTGGATAACAGCTGGATAAAAGAATTCATCTATTTAGAGTATTTATATGTAACTATCCGTACACATTTTAAATGGAAAAACATGCAAGGAATTAATGAATTGCTGAAATATTGCATAAGTTTGTAAATTTATGATTCATGTCATGATGCTAGCATTTTTCATTCAATATCAATACTAAAAAACAATTAATACTCAATATAATTTTTATATTTTTCAAAGTTATTGGCTTCCTTTACAGTTTTTATTCTGTTGGTAACTTGCTACTAACTAACCGGATAATGATAACCTAAACAGCCTGCCATTTTTAATGCTTTGTTGTAGCAGATATGAGAACTTTACCAACCATTTAAAATCCATCTCAAACATCAGAGTGTTGCTCTGTAACATGTTACTACATGTATGGATAGCTTATCAGCTCAGTAGGCACCACTCTGGTACAACTTAGATCAGAGTTTATCATCATCCATTGGATTTTTCCTCTTGGCCTCATTGGCAAATTTGTGCCAAATAACACTGTTGCTTTTCGCCATTTTAAATAAAGAGGGCTGCTGAATGCTCTTCTCTGTGTACTTGTCATGTTATGGGTGTTTTAGCTTCCAGCAGCAGCTCACTGTTATGATTATGGGCCATCCTTTTTCAGGTGAGCTGCTGTAAGACAGGCTGAGTGTTTGCAAAGCTGCTGTGTAAAGGGGCGTTGCATGGTGCTTAGAGCAGGCGCCCGAGTACCGCGACTCCTTGGTACCTTCGCCGCATATCTTTCCCACCTTCTCTCTGCCCGCTTCCTGTCGGATTACTATCAAATAAAGGCCACGAGTGCTGAAAAAAATCTTCAAAAAAAAGCTGCCGTGCAGAGTTCTGTGCCAACATGATGATGAGGATCTATTGTTTTTTAATTCGAATGAGTATCTTAAATCAATTATTTTTCAGAATAGACTGATTATTTTGACGGCCCTATCTTCTCTATAGAAGGTAGATGAAATTTTTTTTAATGCCTTCTTTAACCTTTTTGTCACCTTCAAAAAACTGAAAATATTACCCTAAAAGACACATAATTTTGGAAGGAACATTTGATTACTGTCAGTCCAGGCTGGATGCAGTTCTCAGTTTTCCAATGTAACCCTCCAAGAGGACAGAGGCAATGAAAGAAGAGTCCAACAGCCAGGGCTCGCTTGGGTGTCCTGGCAGGTTTATGTGCCGTTACTCTCTCCTCATGTCACCTCTAGGTGAGGCCAGTTCTCAGGGGTCATTTCCCAGTAGACCGTCCTTCATTTATATGCTGTGTGAAACTGGACAGGAACAACTTAATTTTTTCAAACACCCAAGCTGCCAGTTCCCCTTTCCAAACTCTGCTCCTAGCTCAAATAATCTCATATGGTAATCAGAAGTAGCTTGGAGGTGACACACTATTTAACATCCTTTTGTTTCATTTGATGCCTCAGGAAGTAAGGAGGAAATGAGGAAATTCGACATGTTCTGTGAAACCTCTGTTTGCTTACAGAAGGATGTCTGCTCAGAGGGCTGAAACAGATCATTTCATACAAGAAAGTGCAAATATAAATAATCGCACAAAAAAATAAATAATCAAGGAGCACATGCTGCATAACGTAGGCCATAAGACAGTCTGCATTTGATAAAGGTCTGTTACACTCTGTCATCTTGCAGGAGAGAAATTCTTGTAAATTTGTTGAAGATGCAGCTCTAGCTTTCAACTGAAGCAGTTGTCATGTGCAAAGGAAACAGAACGTCAATTGTCACTGTACAATGGAAGGTGAAGAGTGGCTATAAGGTCAGAGGTCATGGACCACAGCACAGATACAAGCCCTTGACACAGTGTTTACAACATTTACTACCCATTTGTTCAGTTAGGCTGGGTGGATGTGCCTGTGTGTGGTCTATTACAGCCCCTTCTCTGTTAGCATTGGCATTTTTAAGGGGGAGAAATATTACTTAGATAAATGTAGCTGCATGAAAAAGGTGCTTCTCTTAAAGCTTTAGTATGTAACATTTATTAAAAAAAATATTTTTCTACATATTTGATGAAAGTGTCATTATGTCGTGACAGTTTGGTATGAGACAGATCATCTGTGAAAAAAAAATCAAGCTCCTCTGCCTTCTCTCAGTGCTATCTAGAAACAATTAATCAGAGCCAGGAGGCGGGTCCTAGTGCTGTCAATCACCATCTGAGTGGTGCTTCTCAAGAGTGACGGTCTTGGGCTGCTTTGCTGTTTGAGCATCTGGACAACTTGATGTTGAAGTGATGGAAATGATGAAGTGATGGAAACGATGGAACCATGCATTCTGCTGTCTAGCAGAAAGTATTGAGGGAGATTGCCTGTCCATCAGTTTGGGACTTTAAGAATACATCTACAGGCTTATCAAACTTGAACCATTTAAACTTTGTTTTTTGATCACTTTTCAGTAAACCAAGTGTACTAAAACATGCTTTATAGAATTTCAAAACAGACGGACAAAAAATCTGTAGAAATGCACAAAAATGATCAAAACAGACAGACAGACTCAACACATGATGATGGAAGATGAGTATGAATCAAAAGAAAGGAATAGATAAACCATTTATAGGGGATGGGAACTGTGGAAATGCATTTGTGTAAATTAGCAAGAAAACACTGGAGAAATACAGTATTTATTTATACACAAAGAGAAGTAAAATTAATGAAAGAAATAAAATTTGTAAAACATTTTCGTTATAGTAACTTAAACCATCAAAAGTAAATATGCAAAAACATATATAGTAAACAATTTAATCTTACATCATAAATACTTATATTATCAAAATCATTTGACAGTCTGTCATGGTTGGTGTTTAGGAGGGACCCAAGAGGATTTAAGGAAATGAAATGAAGGAACCTGGAGGTCAGACCGGTGTAACAGCATAATGGTAGAATCAGGCACCGCAAAATAGAAACCAAGAAGCTTAAACACTGATGGAAGGATCGAGGGTGATATTGAATCTAGGCGAGCTCAATCAGATGGTTTCAGAACAGATGTGGGAGAGTGAGGAGCAAGGGGACTGAGGAAAAGAGACTAAAGAAGAGTATGGCAAAACCTAAAATACAACTAGCTACCTGAACATTGCAAGACAATAGCTGCAGACCTCCAAGCTTCATGTGGCCTTTAGAGTAGCCAGGGCTCCTGACCAACTTTTTGCACTGGACCATCTAACTTTTTTCCTTTGGTGCACCAGCACAAAAGTTAGGTACATCAAAATTTAAATGACTGTCCATATAGGAAATACTGACTTGTAAATGATTAATTAACAATCTAGTAAAAGTAAAGCTCTTTACTAGAAAAAGAATTGTACAGGACAGGTAACTTAATGAAAAAGTGTTTAAAGTTCTTCTATGGGCTGAAATTTAAACCTAAAAACATCTCAAGATGAACGAAATAAAAGAAAATCTTAATTATAAGTGCCAATGTTTTAAGGGTTGAACATCTCAAACTGAACATTTCACGGCTAAATGTCTTATGAACTATCCTCTATTGAAGCCATATGCTCCTTGGATGGCCAACTCCTGTTCCAGCCATTTTTCTTATGAAGAATTACTTGGACTTGAATCTAGTGAAGGGCAGTTCTTCTTTTGCAATACTGCAGGTAACGTGAAACTATATTATCATCACAGCCTGGTCTGATTATCTGTTTGCTGCTGCCTGCTGCTGAAAGGCAGTGGGGAGAGGACACTTAGGCAGTGCATTTGTCATGGCATGCAATGTGTTTTATAGATGAAATGTGATTTTTCAGCATTTTAATTAGAAATGTATTAGAATCAGTCACAAATGTGCCGGTCATGGTCTTCCCAAACTCTGTACAGTAAATGCAGTGCTTTATATTCAGTTTTACTGTATCTTAGTCAGGGAAATATACACTTTACCCCCTTTTAATTTCAGTAGAGTCGATTGTATGTAGCTCATTATGTGATGCCATCTGCGGTCCAGAGCTTGGCATAACCTGGGAATCTGATGGCTCCATGTCAGAGCATAGGGGATGATTTTCAGTCGGTTCAGGCCTTAACTTTACAATATATACTCTGGCTTGTTTTTCCCACGAACCTTTTTGATACGATGCCTCGCAGAGAAGGCAATTTATTTCACAAACATAAGGCAGATAGCTCAACAAACAGCTTGAGAAAAGTGATATCCAAACACTATGCTTCTCTGTTTCATGACACCTATAGTGGGCCCCTCTGTTCTCTGGGTTATGAATTATGGATTACTGTTAATAGCCTTTTTCTCCCTTGTTTAACCTATTGTGGCCAGATGCTTTTGCCTGATGGCTGCTCCTTCTTGGACTCCCTACCTCTTTTCCTATCACCAACATAATGCTCCTGATCACAGTTTTATTGTCTTGTTATTGAATTACATGGGGCGAGGGGTTCAGCAGCTCAGGGAGGAGAAGGCAGGTTAAGTCTCTGGCCAGGTGACCCTCTCTGAGGACTTAACCCACTGTCCCACCTTGTTGCTGCATAATGGATGAAGGACAGGCATTGGGAGGGAGGAATGGAAGCAGGCCCTTATTACCTTGTGATTCATTTTTAATGAGGTAAACAGGTCTTTCCAGGTCACCTGAAAGCTCAGAAACACACACCCATGGTGGATTGTGTGTCTTCCCCATCACCTACCTCAATGCTGCCCATTTTGACATCCACCGTGGCTGCAGGGGCTGTGTAGTATAATTAGGCCTCACTGTCATTGACAGAATGTGTCTCACTTCCCACTGAGTCCTTTTCTTTCCTTCAAGTCAGATGGTACCAATTATACAGAGGAAAGAAGACCTTATTATAGGTGCTCTAGGCAGCCTTTGCCTTACTTTTCCTCTTAGGGTGAACTTCCCAGAGGTGAGATACACTCCATGACTACTACCACTACAAATAGATCACTGGATATTTTCTTATAATTGATCTTTGGAGCTCATATACTGAATTTTAAATGTGTTACAAAGCAACTGTTTAAAAAAAAAAAAAAAAAACTACCTTTGAAGTCGCAGCTGGTGTGTCAGGCTGAGATATAAGGATAAATAATCAGCTGGGGACCAAAATCAGCTGATTTCAGTCTGATCGGCCATGATCAGTATCTGGTCAGTTGGAAACACAATAATCAAATCTTTTTTCCAATCAGTGAATGAACCACACCAAAGCACAAGGCTATGCTGAAAACAGCACTCTTCAGGGTAAAAGTGGTTACTGCAAGAAGAATTGCTGAGAATATTTTCATACTAGTGAGGTTTTTAATGTCAGGGAAAGCTATTTAAAAGCAAAATATTTTCTACTGAAGCATGTTATTCACTGAGATTGCTACAACAAAAAGCTGGTCTTTAACAGGTGCTGCTCATTGTTCTCCTTCACCATTTTCATACCTTTGCCACTTTGGTCATTTCATAACTGACTTTTTCAGTATAAACAAAGCTGTAGGCTATACCTGGACATCCGTCTGCAAACAGGAATAAAGCTGACTATGTTACAGCAAAGTAGCTGGGTTTTACCCTACTGAGCTTTTGACCTGCCTGTTATGAAATTTAGAAATGTTTGTCGCCTTTTAGAAATCTCAGCGTTAATGAAAGCATTTACATTCTGCAGGGAATACATGCAGAAGCTGCTGTCTACAGATCGTAAAGCTAACCATGCTAAGCAAGCTAACTGTTGAAATTAACCACTAGAGACAGATTAAAATATTAACTGCAAATGATTTTATCCTTGTTATAAAACAGAAAAATACATGTTTGTTGGTGTTTGATCTGACATGGTGTGAAGCTGGATTTGCTCTAAATATAAAAAAGGACAGAAAGGCTAGTAAAAACTATTTTCAGTGCTGCTAATCATACTTGTAAATGGAATAGCTTGGAATATTTGAAGTCATTTTATGTGAAGTTATTATCAGCAATAATTCCATTACCTGTAGTAGAAAGATTTCACATCACAGTGAGTTTGTTTGATTTCTTTCTATTTAAAACTGTAATAGAGTGGTTTGTTGCCCCTAGTGGTAAGAAATACAAAAGTACTGTTCCAGGGATAGTTCATCGTAGGCCAACTTATTGAAGAAACAGGTATAGAACTGGCACTGAAAGAAGTTCAGTTTGTTGTGTTTTGCTGTTCACAATTAAAACATGTATCCACAATTTTCCTGTGTGATCATTTCTCAGACTCTAACCAAGAATATCACAAAAACAACTCAAACTGAACATGCTTATACCTCTGGGATACAATGCTATATTAGCAGATAATAAACATCTGCACTTTCACAAGAGATTGCGTTCTCCACTAATCAAATTCTTTTACTCTGCTAAAATGATGGTGGCAGAAGCTAAAGCCATCAATCCATCTGATTATGGCGACAATACGAAATCCTGAAAAAGCTCAGAAACATGCCACTTTTGATGCTGGTCCAGAACTGAAACCCTGTTGCAAAATCCCAAAGTTTAGTCAACTTTTGGCAGACGTAGAGCCCTCTGAAGAGTTGGGATTTATCAATGCATCTGGCAGCCTCCTCTAATGTGAAATGAAATGAAAATGAAAACAAGAAGTCTCTTGTGAAAGCATTGCATCACATGGATCTAATTTCACTTTTAGTTTGAGTTGTTTTAAACGATGAAAATTAGCCCACAGGAAGGATGTGTGACTAGCCGTCAGCCTTCCCCTGCTCTCAGGATTTATTTCCTTTTCCACAAACTTACTGTGACTTCAGGTAAATAAACTATTACTGATAACACCTTCACTCAAACTTACTTTTGAAAAAATCCAAACTGTTCCTTTAAAGAGAAATTTGACTCAGCTAAAATTAATATAATTGGGTCAAAACTATACTGAAACCAGCAATCAGAAATCGGTGGCAAATCCTCGATCAGTGCATTTCTAGTATTTAGTTATGCCTTATCTAGTTTGGAACATTTATATAGATAGTTGCTCCTTTTTTTTCTTGCCATGTTATTGCAGCATTTGTGTTTCTCTCCATATGCCAAATGACAGCTGATAAAACTGAACATTGTTGTGCTTTAATGGAAAGAAAATGGGCTCCCTCAAGCAGGTGCCTGGTATCGGAGTGGCAGAAATTGGATGGCAAGCGAGAATGCATGTACGAGGTGTCATCTGGGAAATCAAACCTGCTCAGCTCACTTGCTCTGAAAGTCGGTGAACAGGTACACCTTCGCAAACAGGGAGGTGGAGAACTCCCACAGCAATTCTCCGTGAAGCCTGCCGGGGCTGTGAAGAAGAGGAGAGAAGAAAAAGGAAGAGAGAGAGCGTGCGACAGGAAGGTGAGAACAGGAACAGATGGAGAGATGTGGAGAATCTACATTTCCAGTCTTTTAAAACAGGTGCTATACATAGCCAAGCTTCCAGCCCATCATTTCATCTAAATGATATCATTACAGCTGAAAGTCATTAAAAAAAGATCCTTTTCTCTAGACTATATAGATTTCCACAATCTCCTTGGGGAACAAGAATGAAAATTAATTTAAGGCCCCTCATGACACAGAATTTGCTTTTTATCACCACATATCCTTGCTGCATATGTGCCACTGGGCTGCATACATGATTAGTTCGGATCTTTCTTCTGCCTGACTGGCTACCGGCTCTAACCACGCCAACGAGGATCGTTTTCCCCGCTGAGAAAATCTCTGCTTTCAGCCTGGAAGAAACTCTAAGCACACACTCCCCCTGCTGATGTTCAGTATGAATCTTCAGTCATATTCCTCCAATCTTCATCAACTTGTGGCATATTTGATATTGGAAGAGCAGATTTCCCTAAAGGCAGCCTTACATCAGTTAGAGAGAGATACATTCATTTAGCTTCAAAAGGATGCCTTTCTCTGAATATACATGAAGAAAGTGCAGTTTTACTTAGCAGATGCTGAATGATGCATCAAGCAAAAAAAAAAAAAACAAAAAAAACAAAAAAAAAAACAAACAAAAAAAAAAACCTTACCTTCAACTTATTACCATCAGCAGAAGCTTTTATGATGAAGCTGAGGTCCAACTCAGACTTAATGAGTGTCACCTTGCACATGGACTCCCATGGAAGAAACTTTGAAGTGGCAGTTTCTATCTTTCAAACATAAGAGAGGAATGATGGATCAGAGCCGGCTGACACAGATTCCTCCTGAGTTCTTTCTTCCTGTGTTTATTTCTGGTGGTTCTGCCCAGTTACACCAAATTCCACCGTGCAGAACGGCTGGTAATTGCAACCAGCTTATGTTTAGTACCCCAAGCAAACTCTAATCAAGAGGTGGTTACGGACAGGATTGTTTGATCCAGGCAGTCAGCTTTCCATACAGTGGATGTTGCCTAAGCAGTTGAACAGATGAGTCATTTAAAACAACCTCTTTGCTTTTTCATCTAAATAATCATTACAGTCATTTAGAAATGTGATGGACTCTAACAGATGTTTCAGGGTGATAAAAGTTGATGAATGGAATTGAAGTAGCCAATCTCATGAGCTAGCATGAAGGTCTAAGAGACCTAACAAATTAAAAGCAGTTGGAGCTGGAAGCTGAAAGATGGTCTGGAATGATGATGAGAGGTCATTAGTGTCGGCCGAGCAGTAGAGTTATCAGACAGTTGCTGGAGCATCTGGCGGTCCAATCAGTGAAAGACACCAGACCCAGAAGATGCCTTGTAGATGCAGATGGAAGCATCTTTCACAAAATAGTTCCATCATAAGGCCACAGCCTCGAAGCTGCATCTAGCCATTTATGAATCACTAGTCAAGCCTGTCATGTCCCACACAAGTGTGAGCTTTTAAAAATAAAACTGGCAAAAGAAGGTTGTTACACAGATAATAAGCATCGTACAGCTCCCATTCTAAATGTGATGCAGTTTTGTCCTCACCAAACCAATGTGTTTTCATCTCAAATCCAAGAGCCAGCTGGTCCTGTTGACCGTCTGTCATGCTCCATCACCCCTTTGAGCTGTGAAGCTGCCTAACTTTTATATAAGTTGGCCACTAATGAAATGACTTCAGACTTATATAGCGCTTTTCAGAACCCTCAAAGAGACTATACAATGAAATCAGTCATTCTCATTCACACACAAATTCACATACTGCTGATGGCAAGCTATTGGATTGTAGCCACAGCTGCCCTAGGGCAGTCTGACAGAAGCGAGGCTGCCATATCGCGCCATCGGCCCTTCTGACCACCACCAGCAGACAAGGTGGGTGAAGTGTCTTGGCCAACAACAGAGACAGAGGGGCGGGTGCAACCCACCAATTGCTGGGTGAACTCCTAACTCCATCGTCACCATCGCCCTTGTATTAAGAGGCTGTAGCTGTGTTTCCCTTACAAATGAATGCAAAACTTTGTTGATATTCTGCTTATGTCAAAAAAACACAATTTTGCAATTGTAGTATTTCCATTAAATAAGAAATGCAATTAAAATCGCACATGAATACGTTTGTTCACGCAATAAGTCAAAAAGTCATTAAGTCAAAAAAAAAAAAAAAAAAAAAAAAAAAAAAAAAAAAAACATGGGCAGGACAGATGTTTTTTTTAATACCTTTATTAGTCCCCCAGGGGGGAAATTGCATTTTCGGTACAGCCCATCCAAGGTAGACAGGTGTCTGAGGCTGCAGCCATCTTGGGAGGCGCTGACAATTAGGCAAGGTGGGTGAAGGGTCTTGCCCAAGGACATAACGATGGAGACAGATGGAGCAGGGCTCGAACCAGCAACCCATCATTTACGGGACGAACGCCTACCACCATTGCCAACATCTCCCCCATCACCCTCATTTAAACTCTTACTTGAGATATATTCATATTTCAGCAACGGCACTAGGGCTCATCATCAGTCATCAGAGGAGATGTAGGTGTCTTATTGAGGCGCTGGAGCGACGAACCCCTCATACTTGGGATTGCATTTTTGCAAAATACACCAATTTCAATACAGCCAAAAAAACTCCCTCATCCTAGCGCAAAAACATTCTATCGAAAAAACCCCACGTTTTTTGAAATTGCTGTGTTTCCATTAGGGGAATTTATTTTCATAATTCCAATTTGCGCAATTTTATGGTCAATGGAAACAAAGCTTGTGACTGCCTTGCTTGGAGACTTAACAGTGGTGGGTTGGCTTCAACCCCCTTTGGAGTCAGATTACTGTTTCATTAAAGAGACCGGTATTTCTACCATAATGGGAGAGTTTAATAATGGTCACACTGTGAGTTTGCATCAGGCTAGTAGTTGTGAGGTGTACAGATGTGTTTTGTTGTTTATTTTAGGTGTACAGATGTTAACCATTAGTTCCAACATCAGAGAAAGACACTCCTCAGTTCATGTCACCATTAACACCCTCTGGTGCCTGATCTAGATAGCCACTTAGCCATTGCTGACTACTGATCCTGGTTACCTATCTGGTAGGGCTATGCGTAATGAATTTTTTGTCTGTGATTATTTTCTATGTATATTGTCTTGTTTTGAAAAACATTTTAAGTTGTCTTAATTCCTAGTTTTACTTTCCACCCATGTTCAGTTTAGGTTTTACAGGTGTTGCTCTTACTGCCAAACCCTTTTTGCCTGAGTCTACCTGAAACCTACAGGCTCATCTGTGTTCTTATTTTGAGAGTTTATTTTAGGGGGGTTTTTTTGTTTTAATTTACCTTTACAAACATACCTTTTACTTTACACTGATCTGTCTCTTGTATGTATTTTAGCTAAGAATGTGTACCGCTCTTTATCTCCATGTTTGTCCTGTCAAGGACCTTGCAGAACTATTCATACCACACAGTTCATCTTTGTGTAATTTAATCTCAGTTTAAATGCAGCTACTCTTTCTTGAGTAATTTCTTGGATGGATACTTTTTACTTTTACTTGAGTAAAACTTTGTTGAAGTTGTGCTACTCTTACTTGAATATGAGTTTTGGCTACTCTACCCACCTCTGGGTGTAAAACTTATTCTGCACCTAACCCTGAACACACCCTTCCCATGGTGAAACATAGAGGTGGCAACATCATGCTGCTGGGAGGATCTTTCTTGGCAGAGACAAAGAAGCTGATCAGAGTTGATGGAAAGATGGATGAAGGTATATAGAAGCCATCCTGGAAGAAAACCTGTTAGATGGCAGAGGTTCCTCTTCCATCAGGGCAGTAACGTTATTTGCTTCAGCTTTGTTGTTCAAGCAACCGCAAACTTTCCTAACTGCTGCCGAGACGCTGTTGCTCACTGCATCAGGCGAAAGTTTTTGTACTGCCTCTTTCATGAAGATGCCTGACCCTAGCCCCCTTTTCTGGTGCAGCCAGGTTTCTAAAATGCTAAAACTGTAACACAGTTCTTCCTAGTCTGTCATGTTTAAATCTTGTAGTTGTATATGTTTTCAGTGTTTGGGGATTGTTTGCTGGTGATCTGCCTCCTCATCAGTCTAACAAATGGAGGCCTTGTTCACTCCCTGCTTTCAAGTTCTTAAATGGTATGTTAATGTGGAGCCTGCATTCACTTACATCTTGCTTTCCATTGGCTTGGCCGCCGCAATTTGCTGCTAATGGTCCAACCACCACTGCCACCCCATTCCACCCCCTCTGTCATCCACTTCCCCATCCCCTTCCCCCCATTTTCCTCTCCTACTTTCTCTCTCTCTCTCTCTCTCTCTCTCTCTCTCTCTCTCTCTCTCTCTCTCAGCTTCTCCGTTTCCAGCCTTGAGGCGTCCTGTTTCAACTCCTTCGCTTTCAGTCACAATGCTGTGGAGAGGTTTGAATGGGTGGGGTGGGGGTGGCAGAGGGGGCATTTAAGAGAGCAGTAGGTGGGAGTGGAGTCTGACTGCAGAGGGTCTGCTGTTTCAGAGAAAAGGGAATTCTCTCATTTATTCCCTCTCTCTGTCTGTCTGTCTCTGTCTCTCTCCTCACTGGCTGCAGCACATCAGCTGGCTCTCTAGGTAGACGAGAGTAAACACTCATAGAGAACAGAGAAAAGAGGGAAGATGACAGAGCTGTCAGCGCTCTGAGAGATACAGAGCGGTGGGAACATTTTCTCTGACTGGCTGAGAATCCTTTCTGCTTCGATTTTCCCGTCAGTGGAAAGACTGTGAGCGTTTTCCATAAGGTAAGTCACCTTCTTTACCTGCACGGGGATGTTGCTGGGGATGAACACGCTGATGGTTTTACCTCACTAAGACCAATTACAGTTTTAACAGCTCAGAACTTTGATCACTCTCTACTTTTCTTTTTCTGATTGTTTTCATCAGTTGATATGAATACATTCTATTGAAAAAAGATGTCACTATATTAAACCACATGACATATAACTAATGATTTACTGAAGCAGTTTTAGTGCAGTTTTAGTTTGTCAAATATGTCAAAGACGTAAGTTGTAATATCTGAGTATGAAAAATAGGCCAAAAGTTTAGATTTTTGCTTGATAAAGGGCTCTGATTTCTTCTTTCTATATTATTATTATTTTTTTTATCGTATTGACCTTTCTGAATGCATTTTTCTTACATCCAGTTGATGAGGTAGGTGATGTTGCCAGTAAGAAAACAGTTTTGTCCTTATATTAATGAGCCAAGACTTCAGACCCCCTTAACTGTGCTCTTTACTGTGCTCACCTGGGAGTAATTTATGTTGTGTGGGGAAAACTGTTTGCTCCTTTTTGCTCTAGAGAACAAGTGAAGGAGCAATGTCTACTGACATGGGAGGCAGACTATGATGTTCTGCTGATTTACTCTGCTTGCATTAAAGCTGATGCTGGTTTGAGATCTGACGGTGCTGCAGAGCAGAGATGGGTTACAGTTAGTGAGTGTGTCGGAACATGTGCATTTATGTGCATGCACACACGTGCAGCTTGCCGCCCACTATCGGTCCAGCTGTACAATTTATGGTAGCTGGCAGACACTAGGCTGCTGTAACCCGGGAGACAGACAGCTGCTCTGCACTAGAAACTGCTGGTTTGGTTCTTCTCCCAGATCTCCAGCGTTGCACACTGCTGGCTGGAAAGTTGCAGCCTCCCAAACACACACAGTCAGCGACTCTCCATCACTGCACTCCCTGATCCCCTGGTTAGCTTCGTCTGAGTGTCATGGTGGTCCCATGAGAAATGGGAAGGGGAGGTTGTCTGACAGATTAGTAAATAAACTGGCATTCACTGACATGGGTGTTGGTGGCAGATATGCCATTTCTGGATCCCTGCCAGTTGGGTGTTTTGTCAGAACAAAAAGACGGTTGTCTGTGTGACATGAGAATAGTGAATGGTAAACATCGCAACAAAGGAATACATGACAAGTCAGTCAGGAGCTTTGTTTTCCACTAATCATTGCAGTCCAACTGAGGGTGTACATTTTTATAGTGTGATAACTTTAACGGATACATTTCTGTTTCTCCATCCTCAGATGTCAGAAAGATTTCCTTCAAAACTTAACCATCCAAGTCAGAAAGCCAGAAAGCTTCACTAGTTGTGAGCCCACAGACCAGAATACCCCCAGAGCAACAGCAGTGACTTTCTTCTGCTCTTCTATACATGTGAAACAATTTATTACTGCAGCTGTAACTATGTTCCAAACACACCCCAGCCACTCTGGATTCAGAAATCAGGTCATTGGAGCAAACTCCGTTTTTCCAAGACCAAATTTCTATTTCAGGATACTGAATACACACGTTGTTGAATACATGCAGAAAAGGTGACATGGGTTGAAAAGACCTTCAGAGAAGATGTCTACAGATCTAAATGTGGTTGAAAAGTGACTGGGAGTGATTAAATGGGCCAACCCACTCTCAGTTTCAACATCTTTGTTAAGATCAAATTTTTACACCACCTATGGGCTGAAAATGTCCCATTTTCAACATATTTTTCTGGACTAAATAAAGACAAAGACGGATCAATCCTAAAAATATGCCCATGAAGATCCGGTGCAGGAAGGGTATGTTCTAGCGGCTCTTTGAACTTGGAGAATCAGAATTTTGCGTAAAAATTGAGTATATCGTTAATTAGAGCTCTGGAAATAATTGAACCTGCTTTACACTTTCCATTTTGTCTTCAAACAAAAACAGTGCAATACATGAAAAAAGAAAAATGAAATAATCCAATTTTGTTCCTTCACTCTAACAAATGTAAGTAATTATGTTTTAGCATAGTGGTGCTGTCACTGTTGATCAAAATGATTGTGTCTGGGATTTTTTTACAAAATGGAGCAGGTTTAAAATGAATGTTTTCCCATAGATATTTTATTCAGATCACATATAAGCCTGGTTTATTAGTTTTGAACATCCGTATACCCTGTGGGTGCCGGGGGGAGAACTGTTGTGGAGAAGGGAGGAGGAGATGGAAACCATTAGGATACCAGGGCAGCTCTTGCAAGATGGTAACTGAAAATGACTTGCAGATGGGTATAGTTTAATTACCCTGGTTTACTGGCTAGATATTAAACCTGGGTTGTAAACCAGGGTATTAAACCTGGGTATGGTTTAATTGTCTTTATAGTAGATTCACTGCTAGATTTATCCAGAATGTCTCCAGGAAGACTTTGATTTTGGAAAACCAGTTTTGACTGTTACAAATGTTTCAAACATGGTTTGAAGACCTCCAACCGAGAGGATTGCTTATAGTCTCATGGTATAACAGCTCATGCTTTACACATTAATGTTTCATGTTGCTTGGGCTATGCATATGAGCAGCCTCTGACAGTCACACTTGGTATAACGATGAGTGGGAAAACCAGCCTTTGTTTGGACAGCTGTCAGCTCCCAGAGCTTCATGCCCTACAAAGCTCTATGAGAGGGCGACTATCTCTGACCTCACTTAGCTCCTTCACTGGTGATCCAGAGCGTACTATAATCATGGGTATTCATGATGACCCATGTCAGCCAGGACTCAGGAGAATGTTTTGTCTGGACTAAGTCAACGTCATCTTTATTTCAGCTATTGTTTGCTGCCTCTTCTTCTGTTCTCTTATGTCATCTGGTTTTTCTCCTTTGATTCTTTTGATTAACGTTGTTGCTGGTTATTCTGTGTAAAAACTTGAGGCTTTATAAACATAATATATGGGTACTTATTGAACTATGTTAAATATGTATTATGTTTGACCATCTGTGGTTCAAAAGGTTTTTCAGAGGAGGTGATTGATTGTGATTTATGGTATCTATCAGCAAGTCAAAGTAGTAATTTGGTCACAGCCAAGAAATTGTCAGCTGTTTGGTTTAACAAACTCTCTAAAATCTTCTGTTTCAAAAATGACCCCAACTGAGTTGGGTTATGGGTTTGACCCAGCATCTACATATGTAGGTCCAACCCAAAAATCAGGATGGCCAAATAACCTAACAAGAATATTTTTGGACGCTGGGGGATAACTGGAGTACAAGGAGTACAAAGCCAGGACCTTCTTATATCAAGAACTTTAAAAACTGTGCTGCAATGCAGCTTGGAATTATTCAGAGTTATGAAAGCAAAGACAAAAACCTCATGATATTTAGTAACAGTCTCCTAAAAACTGAATTTGAAATATATATGAATAAACATAAATATTCTCTGTATAATTGACAGGCTATTGTCAAGCCTGCTGGATAAAAATAGCCTGCCTACTGTATCCTGGAACTCACAGCTTGAAGCAGTTTGTTGAAGGTAGAAACAAACATGGCAGAGCTCAGCAGTGGATCAGTCATAGTCTTTGTTTCAGTTTAACAATATAGATATAGTTAAACTGAAACATAATTATATCATCATGTCTGTATATATTTGTTTCACAGGAATTCTGTGGAACAAACGTATATGTCCTCTGATTCTTGTGATTTATTGTAGTGGTCAACGCACTCTTGCTCATCACTAAGGAAAGTAGCTATTGGCCACTTATAATAATTGCATAATATAATATAATATAATATAATATAATATAATATAATATAATATAATATAATATAATGCATAATTGACAATCAATACAAGATAACTGGTTTTTCAAAGAGATCATTGTGGACACAACATTGTTCTCATATTTAGAGAAATGTTTGTCTCTAAATATGTTTAGAGACAAACATTTCAGTTTGTTTCTTTGTCAAATTCTTTGTTTGTATTGTTTAGTTTTCTTCAGTCTGGTTTTGTTTTTAATCTTATGGTTCACTTAGGAACCAACAAGTCACAATAAACTGTAATTATTTATAAAAAAATGTTTACAGTGTGCATTACCCTTTGATTTACCCAGAAGTGGGACCAAGCATTGTTGCATTGCTTTGCAAGTTTCAAGTAGGTCTCAAGTCTTCATCCTCAAGTCCAGACTCAAGTCTCAAGCAAATACAGTCAAGTCAGAGTCAAGTCCCAAATCTGAAACTTGGAATTTCATGTCCTTTCAAGTCTTTTTTCAACAATGTTGCAATTATATGTTAAAATAATAGCTTATGTGTACTTTTTAAAATCTGTATTTATCTCAAATAGTGATAAAATATGTACAACTGAACTTACAAAGTATAAAAATGTCATTCTAAAATTCCATCTCTATACTGTACAGTTAAATCAAGATGAGCTGCAAGATTAACCTTCCTTTAAACTACAATTTTCCAGAATAAACACACCTTTTAAACAATATATGTTTTAAACATCAGATTTTGGGTAAAATATCAAGTTTTTCTAAGTAAACAAGATCAAGTCCAATTCAAGTCTCAAATCATTGGCGTAAAAGTCCAAGTCAAGTCACAAGTCTCTGATCATTTTTCAAGTCAAGTCAAAAGTCATAATATTAATGACTCAAGTCTGACTCGAGTCCAAGTCATGTGACCTGAGTCCACACCTCCGGTTTACCTACTGACTTATTTTAGGCAAACAAAACCATACATTTACATCCCACCTTAACCAAAAGATTGACAAGCCAGTGGTGGCTCCACACATGCAGAGTTAGCGGTTCGAACTGCTGCTGGAAGGAAATGCTGAGCGAGGCCTGAATGTCCTGGGAGGGATTTTGGACAAGGGATAGCCCAGGCTGCATCAGCTGCTTGTTGAGAAGAGTAAGAACTGTTTGTCTCCAAAAGTTTCCAGTAACACCAGAAAAAGGCCATGGAGTTGTCATTTTTTTGACTGAATTATTAAAAGGATCTGAAAATTCGCTAAACTTAGCAAAAATCTCACTAAGATCAGGTCAGTTCAGTTCATCTTAGAAATAGTACCAATAGACATCACGTCATCTCAAGGCACTTTACAAAAAAAGTCAATAGATCCTAGTTATCAAACAGTGGATCAAGCTCAGTTTTTAAAAAATTTTAAAATTTTAAGTTTTTTAAATTGAAATTGGTATAAAAAACATTTTCAATAAGGAAATCCAACAAATTGCATCGAGTCATTAACTTGCAGCATTCATGCCTGCTGGACAAGCAGGTAGTGACAGTAGACAATTGTTTGTCTTGTTTCATTGACTGCAGCAATTCCTACTGAGCATGCATGTAGTGATGGTGGAGAGGAAAAACTTCCCTTTAACAGGAAGAAATCTCAAGCAGGATCAGAACCTGGCCCAGTGTGAATGGCCACATCTGACTGTGGGTTTGAGAAGACAAGGCATACACATAAAAAAACAGAAGTACCAATCCGAACCCTTTCTATGTAAGAAAAAAGTAAGAAGTTAATGGCAGTAGTAGCTCCTTTAGTGGCCTCATCTAGGAGAGAAACACCGCTAAACAGATAAGTTCTGAGCCGATATTTAAATCTATAGGTTGGAAGAGAGCACATACAGTTAGTCACAGCAAAAGCTCAGCCAATAGCTTTGTTTAGGAGAGAGACAGGATTAAACACTAACAAACAGGGACGAGTATATCATCTCCTTCTATCATCTACAGAAGGAGAACGGTAAGCTGTTGGCAGCAGTAGCTCAGCCAATTGACCCCCTTCAGGAAGGTGTCAGCTAAACAGAACGTCAGACCATGTGCAACTTCTATGAACTAGTTGGTAACGGTGGGTCAAAGCATCAATGTAAAACACAGCTAGCACGAGCACTAGCTGAAATACACTTAGCAGGTAAAATGCTTTTATCTTAAGAGAGCAAATTGCTTTCTAGGGTGAGCACTGATGTTTGCGTTTTTGTACAGTAGTATTTTACTATATATTATATTATATTATATTATATTATATTATATTATACATTTTACAGTACATTTTACTTTTCTTATTTCATTCTATAGAAATGCTTCCCTGTCTGATCAGGGTCTTGTGTGGGTCAAAACAGAAGAATGACGAGGAACCTTCAAGTCTCTTGGCTAACCCAACAAACCGCATCACAATTTTTTAACCAATGTGCCGTTATATTCTTTCCCAAAAACAAAAAACTATCTTAAAGAGCTTCCAGAAAACTCTATATGTATATTAAAAGGTATTCACAGAAGTGAAATATCATGCAAATTGATTGACCATTCCTTTGCTTTTTAAGATATTCAGCATAATTTCTGTTTATTTTCACTAAAATACGAGACTTTTCAACTTCTTCATTCATCTATACACTCTCAGAAAGGGAAGAGAATAGAAATCTTGTGCTATTCAGACTATTTGTTTACGTTTTATGTCCCATTTTTGCTCTCAGGTTTTGAGTTCAAATAAATATTTGTCATGGTTGGAAATTATAGCTATTCCACACAAAAATCGTGACATTATTTTTCTGTGTCCCATTCAAGACCAGTTAGTCATCAGTCTGTCTCAAAGAAATTTAAAGTTCCTTGCTATCCCAGATGGTTTCTGATGCTCCCCTGATTTCTATGGTGCAACGCAAAAGGAGTGGAAGCCAGTGTTATGGGATGCCTTTGTTATGTCTTGCCCCACCATAGGAGTGAGCCAACTGATGAACACATGTGGTAGATGCTTTGCTCTTCTGCTCGACACCTCCAGCAATAACCTCCCACATGGGAATGTATGAGCCATGATGTTCTTGGACAAGATGGGAACCCTTTGAGAGGGGAAGACTATTTAAATTGAGTAAAATGATAGAAAAAATCTGGGGAAGCCAATGAAGAGTCGACCTCAGAGACTGGGGTCATTAGGCTCATACAAGTGTATGAATGGAAGGCACTCGCAATTTGGACACGCAACACACTTCAGGCTTTCAGACATACAAGGACAAACAGATGTCCGGGTATCACAGCCAACATGCTTCTATTTGTAGCAGAGAGAAGAAAAAAACTCCTTTCCATCCTGTTTGAATGGAAGTAACCAATAAACATCCAGCATTGGGCTAAAACAGGCAGACTGTGAAAGAGCCTGGAAGCTCCCTTTCATTTTTACTCAACAACGTCTACATTTACCATTCTAGACCCTTTCCCTACCCTTCTTGAATGTTTGAGCTGTTTTCTGCAGCTTAAACATTTTAAATATTTCAGATTTCAAAGGGAAGCCTATTCTCTAACTTATCTTTTGAAGCTTTGGACCCTCCAGAAATCTGGCCAGATAAGGGGCCAGTAATCCCCAATCAAAAGCATTAGCAGACTTTCATTAGGTAGAGTTTTATTAGGTATGTTGCTATGGTGGGACTTCAAAATTCAGTATAACACATTGATTGATGCTATTTGACTAGTCAAACTACTTAAGATCATCTTTTTTCCATGCTAACATGTTTTTATTTACCCGTGTAGCATAAATTGACTGACTTGATATGTTTGCACATTCTGTTTTTGCTCTTACAAAACGTAATATCCATAACTTTGAAATACTGTCTGTTTCTGAATTGGACCTGAATATGTGATGCTTGCATCAGCTGAAAGTTTAACTGAAATTTAACTGAATCAAACTTTCATTAACTAGTCTTACAATGTTAAACACTGTATTGCCAAAAGTATTTGCTGACTTTATGTTTGACCACTCTTCCAGAAGCACATTATTGAGGTCAAACACTGAGGTTGGGCAAAAAGGTCTTTTCTCGAATTCTTCTATCAGGTTGAGGTCAGAACTGTGCAGGTTTCTTCTCACCAAACTTGCTTATCCATGTTGTAATTGATCTCGTTTTGTGCGCTGGTGCTCAATCATGAACAGGAAGTAGCCATCCCAAAACTTTTCCCATAAAGCTGTGAGCGAGAAATTGTCCGTTGTGGTATCACATTGCTGGCACCACTGTTTTTTTAGTAGTAGTAGTTCCATGCAATCAGTCACTATACACACACACACGCACATATATATATATATATATATATATATATATATATATATATATATATATATATATATATATATATATATATATACACACACACGCACATACACACACACTGCTCAAAAAAATAAAGGGAACACCTAAACAAAACAATGCAGCTCCAAATCAGTCCCACCTTTGTAGAATCAGTGTCACCAGTTAGGTAGTAACAATTGTTGTGAATCAGTTTCACCTGCTGCTGTGCAAATGGAACATACAACAGGTGGAAATGAGAGGCAATTAGCAAGAAAACCCCTATAAAAGAGTGATTCTGCAGGTGGTGACCACAGATCATTTCTCTGTTCTCGTCCTTTCTGGTTGAACTTTTAGTAATTTTTTCATTTTGTCAGTGCTGTCATGCGTAGAGGCATCATGAGGTGTTTTTACAGCCCACTGAAGTTACTTAAGTAGTGCTGCTAATCCATCAATGCGAGCAGTGGCAAGAAGATTTGCTGTGTCTCTCAGCACAGTGTCCAGAGCATGGAATAGGTACCAGGAGATAGGTCAGTACACCAGGAGACATGGAGGGGGCCACAGGAGGGCTACAACCCAGCAGCAGGACCACTACCTCGTCCTTTGTGCAAGGAGGGACAGGAGGTCCACTGCCAGGGCCCTACAAAATGACCTCCAGCAGGCCACTAATGTGCATGTTTCTACTCAGACTGTCAGAAACAGACTCCATGAGGATGAGGGCCCGACGTCCACATAGAGGGCCTGTGCTTACAGCCCAACACCATGCAGGATGATTGGCGTTTGCTAGGGAACACCAAAATTGGCAGATTTGCCATTGGCGCCATGTGCTCTTCATGGATGAAAGCAGGTTCACACTGAGCACATGTGACAGACGTGACAGAGTCTGGAGACACTGTGGAGAACGTTATGCTGCCTGCAACATCCTCCAGCATGACTGGTTTGGTGGTGGGTCAGTCATGGTGTGGGGAGGCATTTCTATGGATGGCCGCACAGCCCTCCATGTGCTAGTCAGAGGTGCCCTGACTGCCGTAAGGTACCAGGATGAGCTCCTCAGACCCATTGTGAGACCATATGCTGGTGCCGTGGGCCCTGGGTTCCTTCTTATGCATGGCAATGTTAGGCCTCATGTGGCTGAAGTGTATCAGCAGTTCCTAGATGTTATGGACTGGCCTGCCCGTTCCCAGACCTGAATCCAACTGAGCACATGTGGGACATGATGTTTCAGTCAATTCACCAACGCCACGTGGCACCACAGACTGTTCAGGAGCTAACTGATGCTCTAATCCTGGTCTGGGAAGAGATCCCTCAGGAGAACATTCGCCGTCTCATCAGGAGCATGGCCAGGCGTTGTCGGGAGGTTATACAGGCACATGGAGGCCACACACACTACTGAGCCTCGTTTAGACTTGTCTAAATGTATTGTATCAGTGGCCTCTGTCGGGTCACTGGTTGGGGGTGGTGTCCCATTGGGTCTCGGATCTCAGGGTCTCTGGGTCCATGACTGGATCTGCTCCGGTGTGGCCGGCTGCAGCCCCTACGGTTTCTGCACTGTGGGTGGTGAGTGGTTCCTTTGGGGCTTTTCTCTGCTTCTTTTTGGGGTGGGGGAGAGTGCAGTTGTCCCTATAGTGGTTCTGCTTATGTCCTCTGGGGACCTTTGGATGTCTGTGGCTCTGATCACCTCTGTGTCACTACAGTCTGCCTCTTATGTACACAAGTGCATTCAGACACACTCAGAGGAGTTTGGATTCAGGTACTTACAGAGACCTCTGTATGGGGCTGCGGTTGCCACTAAATACACCTTGTATTATTCTGGTACAGTGTAATTTTCATTGATGTTGTTGATATTGTTATAAATGCATGTGTTGTTTGTCGCTGTGGTTTCTCGGCTCTCGTTTTTCTCTCTCTTTCTATAGGTCTGAAAGCAGACTTCTAGGGTGTTTTCTTGCATTCTCGTTATCTTTCTTTATTTCCTCCACTCAGTTTAAAGGGAAAGAAGGAAATGTTTTTCTCTTTTCCCTTTCTTTTCCATCTCTGTGTCCATTATATTTGAAATAAACGCAAAGCGATTTCTAACTGTTTTTAACCTGAGCAAGTGGAGCATTATAGCGAAAGCGGAATACTCCACTCTACTCTGTTGGGCTTCTCCTTGGCACCTGGGTAACTCTGGAGATAGGCACCCTGGCCAATAACTGGCTCTGCTGCCATTGGCGGAATAACTACCAACAATTTTGAGTGCCACACTGCTGGACAGGACACAGAATAATAAAAAAGCTGTAGTGTTTAATTCCTGACTACAGATAAAACTTTGAATGAGCAAAACCAAGACCCAAATTTATAATCTATGTTAACAGTTTAGATACAACTGTGCTCAGGCTGATCTTCATTGTTATGGTGATGACACTGTCTTATACTGTGCTGCCAACACAGTAAAACTTGCTTTTGAAAAGCTACAAGCATGTTTTGATGTGGTTCAGTCCAATTTGGATGATCTAAAGCTTGTTTTAAATGCTCACAAATCTGAAGTAATGTTTTTCCCCAATTCTAAGAGCATTTCTAAATCACAGTTGATGCAGCCCATTATTACAGATCAAAATTGTGTCTCAGTATAAATATTTAGGTTTTATTGTTGATTATTCTCTGGGTTTTGTTCCACACATGAAACAGCTGGTAAAAAAAGTTGAAGCTGAAAATGGGTTTTCATTTTAAAAATTAGATCTTGTTTGCCTTTTGTGGCAGGGAAACATCTTTTTTTTGCCCATTTTAGACTATGTTGACATTATTTATATGCATGCATGTTCACACTGACTGCATATGTTGGATTCTGTATATCATGGAGCGCTACGTTTTATCACTGGTCGAGGAGCCCTTACTCATCACTGTCTTCTGTAAACCCGTGTTGGTTGGACTGCTTTATCCACCTGTAGATTCTGTCACTGGTATCATTTTATTTAAAAATCAATCATAGGTTTACTTCCTCTTTATCTCCTGTCCCTTGTTGATAGAAAATTTCCCACAGGTTATTTTCTGCAGTCGGATGGCTTCATTTTATTAACTGTACCTGAGGTTTGAACTGATCATGGAAAAAAACCTTCCAGTTTGCTGCTCAGACTGGAATCAACAGCAGAAAGAGTTGAAGTTGAAGGAGTTGGTCTCTTTTAATGTATTTAAGGCCATTATTTGGCAGTTTGTGAAGAAAGTATTTGTTCGTAAATGTTTTGATTTTAGTCCTATCTTTATTTTGTGAGTGTGTTTCTTCTCTTTTATTTTTCTTCCTTTATTTACCATATTCTATTTAACTGGGTTTTGGTATCTGCGGTTTTATGATTGATTGGTTCTGGTTTCTGTGTGCTCCTGCTGTTCTTGGCCAGATCTCTTTTGATAAATAGATTTTTATTCTCAATGAGACATCCCTGGTTAAATAAAGATTACAAACAAACAAAACAAAATACTGGTTGTAGTCTCATTGAAATGACCCCGAAAGCTAAGAGAAAGTAAATATCATGGAAACAATGCTGCACCAATGCTCCTTTGAGATGCCAAGGACAGCATGCTCTCACCTTGCAGCTGATTACCTGAGACACAAAGTATTAGTTTCATGGTAAGTTTAGATTAGCTGCTTAAAGTAACATGAATCCCATAGTGTAGCATTACAAAGGTAGCAGCCTGGCAAGTCAGATTTTTAAAGTAATTGCAGTGCAGTGTGAAAACTGAGGAGAGGAAGAATGTTGAACTTCAGGCTATTACATGCATCTGGAGAAAACAGTTGGTCTGTAAGACGGGTCACAAGCGCACAGCATGTTGAACAGACAAGAGGATCCAGCGTCTCCATCTGGAGCCACAGCAGCACAGGATGGGAGAGAGCTATAAAACATATTGATGGGTCTCACTGCGAGCCATCTTCTAACAACTCGACTACAGTCCTCAGTCAAGCCAATGATCAGTCTCCTTCATCCACATTCGTTTTCTTCATGATATTGTGTCAAAATTGGAAATTGTTTCTGCTTGAAGAAATCGTTTTTTGGGACCATTATCAATCACACGTGTCTGCTCAGGCTCCATATCATCATAAGGTTTTTTTATTAACAGCATAGGACTCTGAGTGTTGGCAGGAAACTCTCTTCGTGTTTCCAGATAAGTGTTACAGCCAGCATCTCAGATCCAGCCTCCCTACTCCCTATCCACCTTATCAGCTAGGAGCACACAACTACCCCCCCGTCAGTCGATCTGTGTCATCAGAGCCAGCGGGGTCACAGTTAAGAGCTGATGAGCACAGCCTCGCTTTGATGATACCAGTCTTCATCCATCAAAGCAATGTATTCTCTATTTCACTCCTTATTAGAAAGATAAATTATGATTTATTCCTGCAACACCAGAACCGCCAGCATTCCAATACTCCATCTCGATCCCCTCTGGTGGTTCAGGGAGGGTATTGGAGGCATCACAGCAGCCTAATCAACGTCAAAGATGACATTGAAAGACCTGCATGTAGTTTCTCTCTGATACTTTCAATAACTGCACGTAGAAGTAGACTGGACACATGTGAACAATTTATTTTACAAAAACTGATTCCAGGCATATGCTTAAATTGTATATGTGTAAAAATACTAATCACACTGCCACCACACCCTAAACCAGGGGTGTCCAAAGTGTGCCCCAGGAGCCATTTGTGGCCCTTGGACTGATTTTGTCCAGCCCCCAACTGCAGTTCAAGAATGATACAACTTTGTCCCATCCACCACAGGTGGATGATGCAGATGGAGAATTTTTATTCACTAATCAGGGTAAAAATTATGACTGACATAGTTTTCTTACAATGGAAAATGTGAAGTAAACTCAAATTATTCGTCTTTTTTAAAGCTGTTATAAGTAGAACCAGATCTATCCAAATACTTGTACTGTAAAGCCGACTATGCTGCATTCAAATCAGCTTTTATTTAATTTATTAAAATTGGCTTAATATAGCAAGCATTTTGAAAGAAAGTGACCCAAATCCTGTTCTTATAACGCAGAATAAATTTGTTCAATTGAGCCCAAAACAATTTAAAAACTAGATCCCTTTCTTTTAAAAGAGCAAATGTTCAAAATCCTTTTTAACTTAATGACCTACGATGAATAACATCCCTTTCCTACAAAAAAGAAACAAACAAATAAAAAAAAAATCAGACTACTTTATTTACTTGATTTTAGTTTTTATTTTTATTTTCTTGGCCTGCGAGAAGTTTTGACTTGATGATTTTGGCCCAAGTGACAAAAAGTCTGGACACCCCTGCTCTAAACCCTGTGTGATTATGGTACATTTTGAAGCAGTAATAAAACTTGTTTTAAATTATTTTTTCCCGTATTGTTCATGTTTCAGCATCTGAAAAGTCATGTTAAACAATTTAAGTCAGAAATGTTATTCTGTGTTTCTCTGTAAAACCATTCATCATTTTATCAAGAAGTCTATAAAAATTTCTTATGTCCACATTTTGAACTTCTTTTTAACTTGGTTCCCAAGCAATGGAGACATTTTAACGCCACAGCCGAGTATTTTACATTGATTTATAGAATGAAAATCATGTCCTCTTCACATTATTTGAGGTTCATTTGTTCAGAGATCTTTTATATTTGAATAAATGTGAAAGAAAGACATTTTAAAAACATGGGTTTAATTTAGGAGAGTTCTAGAACATTGAAACCATGCAGGAAGTAAAATAGAGGTAACTCCTGGAAAAATTCAACAGTGTTTTCCTATTACTGTAAATCAATTAAATGTGACCTTTTCTTTTTATGAAACATATATCTTCAGTAAACAGCAGTATTTTACAACAAATGGACAGTAACCTGCCACTGAATTTTATCCAGCTACAGACTTCATTTATGATTGTTGCCTATAGAGTGAACTTTAAAGGGAAACATTTAACCTTAACACCATCAGAGTGGCGATAAAAACATGGACGTCCATTCAGACAATAAGAGAAACAAACATTATGTTAAACAATTGCTAAGGTAGATGAGTGATCTTTTATCATTCGCTAGCTGTGGTCATTGGAGTGGATCTGTGGAGCATGGCGTTATCTGCTGAGCCAGGCCTACCCTGTGGGAAAGGTTTCAGCAGGAGCTCAGAGAGAGGGTCCCTGTCTGTAGCCAGTTTGCCGTGTCCTGGGGTCATGAGCCGACCACATCACTGTCACATTAAAACCTAACTCTGCTCTCAGACTGGCACTGCTCTACCTCAGCATGACTGAAACTGTTTGCTGGTTGGGTTATCACTTTATGCTGTTATTGTGCTGTCACATGATTCTTGAGCTCAGCACAACAGAGATGGCCTCGCAGCAGAAACAGAAAAACAGCACCTGTCTGCCTGAGTGGGAGGTGATAAAAAATCTAACTTTTCTCAGACGCAGGAACAACAGTTTCATCGATCTTCCACCGGGCCACTGACTCTGGCTGGGCGTCTTCCTGGAAATTCATTTCTGTACTTCAGGATTGTAACTCGTAGCTGCAGTGCTGTCCTCAGCAACTTTTTATCTTCTCAGACAAGACTATAGTGTAGATACAGGGAATCAGATCAATATTCACCTGCCCTCACTCAGGATGGGCTGTGTGTGGGTAGATTGTGTGTTTATCAGCACATTCTACTTTATACATTTGAGATATGAAAGAAGTTGGTTATAAAGAGCCAAATATGTTCTGATTCTAGACAGAGCTCTGAGTGCTCATGTTTTATATCAAACAAACAGACATAAATACAGAATGTAGTTTTCAAATGATGACTGCGTTTATTATGGAAAAAAAGCTAACCAAACCAACCTGGTTCTGTGTGAAAAAGTTATTCCCCCATAAGCTGAATAACTGGCTCTACTGCCAGTGGCGGAATAACTACTACCAGGGGTGGGTTCAGTCCAAACTTTGACAAAGTCACTCTAAAACATTTATGTATGTATGTATGTATGTATGTATGTATGTATGTATGTATGTATGTATTTATTTATTTATTTATTTTTAGCTATTCAGATCTGGATTTGATGGTGTGCTTTGGATTGCTGCCCTGCTGCATATCCCAAATGTGATTGAGCTTAAGGTCATAAACGGATTGCAAGATTTCTCCCTCAGAATCTTCTGCAGAGTTATTCGTCCAGATCCTAAAGCAACAGGAAGGACCCCCAGACCATCACATTGCCACCACCATGTTTGTCTGTTGGTAAAGGGGTATTTTTCTTAGATGCTGTGTTATTTTTCGCCAGATGTAACAGGATGCACATCTTCCAAAACATTCTGTTTTTGTCTCATCAGTCCATGGAATATTTTCCCAGAACATCAAGAGGTTTTTTTTTTTTGTTTTTTTTTTTTTGGGGGGGGTGGGGTGAAACAGGCCTTTGTGGGGGATGGGGGGCAGCAGTGTTTTTGGCCTTGGATGTCAGTCTCTTTCTTTTTGTTGATTCATTAATTAAGATTGGTTGGTTTGAACTTGGGGTCAAGTCAAGTCAAGTTTATTTGTACAGCACATTTCAGCAGGAAGGCAGTTCAGAGTGCTTCACATCATAAAAACATCAATCACATATACAGCAAATCATTAAAATAATCAAAATCATCAAGCAATTACACGTGAAAATTATCAAAATTATTGTGCAATGCATCAAAATCATTAGGATCATCAAGCAAATATAGTTTAATATTCCACCTAATACTAATCAAAGGCAGCTCTAAACAGGTAGGTTTTCAGCCTTGCTTTAAAGGAATTTAGTGTTTTGGCTGTTTTGCAGTTTTCTGGAGGATTGTTCCAGATTAGCGGTGCATAAAAATGAAAGCTGCTTCTCCATGTTTGGTTCTGGTTCTGGGGATGCAGAGTAGACCAGAACCAGAAGACCTGAGTGGTCTGGAAGGTTGATACAATAACAACAGGTCTTTAATGTATTTTGGTGCTGAGCCGTTCAGTGATTTATAAACTAACAGAAGTATTTTAAAATCTATTCTCTGAGCTACAGGGAGCCAGTGGAAGGACTTTAGAACTGGGCTGATGTGCTCTATCTTTCTGGTCTTAGTGAGAACACCAGCAGCAGTTCTGGATCAGATGCAGCTGTCTGATGGATTTTTTTAGGCAGACCTGTGAAGACAATGTTGCAGCAATCAATGCGGCTAAAGATTAATGAATGGATGAGCTTCTCTCGATCTTGTTGAGACATCAGTCCTTTAATCCTGGAAATGTTCTTCAGGTGATAGAAGGCTGACTTTGTAACTGTCTTTATGTGTCTCTGAAGGTTCATGTCTGAGTCCATCACTACAACCAGATTTCAGGCCTGATCACTAGTTTCTAGCTGTAATAACTGAAGCTGCACGGCGACTCTAGATCGTTCCTCTTCAGGTCCAAAGATAATAACTACAGTTTTATTTCTGTTCAGCTGGAGAAAGTTTTGGCACATCCCTGCATTGATTTATTCTAAGCATCTGTTCAGTGCTTGGATGGGTTCAGAGTCACCTGGTGACATCGTAATGTAGAGCTGTGTATCATCTGTGTAGTTATGGTGGCTAATCTTATTACTTGTTATAATCTGAGCTAATGGGAGCATGTAGATATTAAATAGGAGGGGTCCCAGGATTGAATCTTGGGGTACTCCACATGTGACTTTTGTTTGCTCCGATGAGAAGTTGCCTATTGACACAAAGAAATCCCTGTTCTTTAGGTAGGATTCGAACCAACTGAGTACTGTACCAGAGAGTCCGACCCAGCTCTCCAGTCGCTTCAATAACATATCATGGCCAACAGAGTCAAATGCTGCGCTGAGGTCCAACAGAACCAACACTGTGGTTCTTCCACAGTCTGTATTTGTGTGGATGTCGTTGAACACTTTGACAAAGGCAGTCTCAGTGCTGTGGTGAGCACAGAAACCAGACTGAAAGACGTCAAAGTGGTTTGTCATTAACTGTTGAAACACAGCTTTTTCAATAAGTTTGCTGCTGAATGGAAGGTTAGAGTTTGGCCTGTAATTCTGCAGTAGTGATTTATCTAAATTGTTCTTTTTTAACAGTGGTTTGATAACTGCTGTTTTTAAAGCCTGGGGGAAAACACCTGATGAGAGGGATGAATTTACTATTTGAATCAGGTCAGATGCAATGGCAGGCAGAACTTTCTTAAGAAAGGTTGTAGGTAGGATATCAAGGTAGCAGGAGGATCAGCTTAATTGTTTTAAAATTCTTTAAACAAGTTTTCATGGTTGAGTTGGTGAAATTCAGCCATTTTGTCTGCATTTGTTATGATTGGGTATAGCATCGTTATTGGATTTGTTGTGGATGTGCAGATTAACTCTCTAATTTTTTTATTTTCTCTGTAAAAAAGTCGGCAAATTCATTGCAGGCCTTGGTAGAGTGGAGTTCAGGTGGTAAAAATCACAGTCGAGTTTGTCAATCTGTCAACTGTGGCAAACAAGGCACGAGCATTGTTGATGTTTTTGTTTATGATTTCTACAAAGAACATTTCCCTTGCATGTTTTAGTGATGAGTGATAGCTTCGCAGCCTTTCTTTGCAGATTTCATAGAAAACGTGAAGTCGAGTTTTACTCCATTTACATTCAGCCCATCAACAAAGGTTTGTTTCGTTTCTTACAAGTGGAGCTTTTATGCACAGAGATTTCTTCCTACCAGACATGACCTTCACTTTAACAGGAGCAATGGAATCGATGTCTGAAATCTTAGAATGGAATTTTAATTTTTGATTAAAAGTTTCAGCTATGTTGTCTCTAAAAGAACGTTTTGTAATAAATCAGTTTTACTATGTGAGTCAACAGAGATTGTACTTTCAAAAACAACAGAGGGTTTGTCAACCTGTCAACTGTGGCAAACAAAGCACGAGTGTTGTTGATGTTTTTTGTTTATGATTTCTGCAAAAAATGTTTCCCTTGTGTGTTTTAGTGATGAGTGATAGCTTTGCAGCCTCTCTTTGTAGATTTCATAGTAAACGTGAAGTTGAGTTTTACGCCATTTACGTTCAGCCCTTTGACAAAGGCTTCTTTCATTTCTTACAAGTGGAACATTTACCCATGGAGATTTCTTCCTACTAGACACAATCTTCACTTTCATAGGAGCAATGAAATCAATGATGTCTGAAATCTTAGAGCACAAGTTGTATTCCAGTTCATCAACTAGTTTACAGGATGGAAGTGAGGTATAGGAGTAGATCTGATTTAAAGTTTCAGCTGTGTTGTCTGTAAGTGAACGTTTTGTAATATCTGTTTTACTAAGCGAGTCAACAGAGATTGTATTTTCAAAAACAACAGAAAAATAATCAGACAGAGCGACATCAATAACAGAGACCTTGAAGATATTTACACTCTTGCTGATAATCAAATCCAGAGTGTCTCCTCGATTGTGTGTCGGCTGTTTAACATGTTGAGTCAAACCAAAGTTTTGAAGTACATCATTCAGCTTTTTTGCTTCTCAGTCTATTAGGTTGTCAACATAGATGTTAAAGTCTCCCATAATTATTAAACAATCATAATCAATGCATATCATAGATAAAAGCTCGCTAAAGTCACTGAAAAGATTTGCCACATATTTTGGGGTTTTGTATAGAGTTAGCGTCAGAGTTCGCTTGTGGTCTTTTACCTCAATTCCCAAATTATCAAAAAGAGTTAAAATGCCCAGTGCAGCCTGGGGAGCATTGAAAGCATTTATAGTTTCAACTTGATTTAGATAGTTTCTACCATTAACATATGAAATCAGCATTAAAAATTGCATATTTTATTTACTTAGGTTCTCTTTGATCTATAACATGTAAGTGTGACAAAAAGCAAAAGCAGATGAAATCTGTAAGGAAGCAAAGACTTCACTTTAGATCCATTTCTCTTTCAGTTTCCCCTCTTGCGGCATGCCTCCATCTCAAGGTAAAAGAACAGTCAGTCACTAACCCCCTCATTCAGTTCCTGTACCAGCAACCCACGTTTGGATTCTGTACCAAGAATACAAGCTGAGTTTTTGTCATGGGTGACCTATAAAACTAGGGAAGCCAGATGAATTCTTCACAAATACGAAGAAAGACTGAGCATCCTATCAGACCTGTTTAACATGCAGTCCTGGGACTTGAGTTGTGCTTGTAGTCATTGAACATTTAGAGCTCTAACACACCGAGTGGAGCATGCTGCCTTATTATTCAGTTTGTTTGTTGTTGAGTTATAAAATGGATCTGTTTAAACTGCTGCTAATATACACTGATGGCTGGTGAGCTGTTTTTACCGCTACAATGAAAACAACGATACTGAATGTTCAGCTGCACTGCAGAATACCTGCCTACACACTGCAGAGACGGATCATATTATCCTTATCAGAATTTTCTCCACAAATAATTCACATTTTCCCCTCTAAAGGACTGCATAGATAGCTTCTAATGAATGCTAGCTGAGTGATATTGTTTGTTCTGATTTATCTTAGACCCACCATATGGTGGAGGTCTCAGCAAAGGTGCACTACGGTGATTATTAAGTTAGTCAGCATGGGGTCCTGGCTGAGACAGAAAGTTCTGACTGCTGTGTATCTCTTCGGGAGGAACGCAGAACGTCTGCTCATCAATCTTTAAGCCAACCAAAAGCAAATAGATTTTTTTCCTAAAAAGATGAGTAGGAGGGAAGGATACCGCTGCTAATGTCATCATCCTTCCAGACGTTACTTCCGTTACAGAAAACTTGTCCAAATGGAAACCAGATCACCCAGTATATCACTGCAGATTTTTATGACCAGTCTCTTCTGGGAGATTTGCACTGACTATACTCTCTAGATTAGATTTATTGGCTCTGGTGGTTGTGTAAATACATATGTGTGACTCATGATTCTAATGACACAGTGGCTAAGATGAGGAAAAATAATAGATAAAATCTAAATAAGCTGGAAATTACATTTTTTGTCACATTACCAAAATTACTTCTTGCATATAGCAAATCCCAGTCTGATAAATGAATAAAACCAGTATATGCTGGAAAGTAACACACATTGTGTTCCATCATCACAACATTAGTATCCTGATTGCATAGCATTTAACCTTTTGACCAGTGATGTTCCCATTGCCACAGTCCCTTCAAGCTGTTTTTCCTCAAAGAAACAGATGTTTTTTCCCTGCTGGAGTTTTGCAGGTTGACATTGGTGCTGGATTTATCATTTATTTTTACAGATATATCTGAACTTAAGCATGCAAAGTCCATCTTCAATCTTTTATCTTGAGCAGTTTGCTGAAGTGCTAGGCTACAGTTTGTATGTTTGTTTCTGTTTTGATATGACTTCTAATATCATCCAATAACATATTCCAGTTTAGTTTTGGTTAGTCTTACAGGAATAGTTTTTCTCCCATTTCATAAGCTTAGCATTTTGTTTGGAATGTTCTAAAATGTAATGATAGTTAAGTGTTTCAGAGGCTGTCCCAGGAAGAAGGGTATGACTGAGCAAAATGGTCTGAGCAAAACTTGAAGAGCAGTTTTCGTGAAACAGACAGACAGGGATCCGCTGCAGTACCTTTCTTACTCCGCACCTCATTGTAAAGGTTGAAAAACACATTCATTGTTGGGAAAAACCATATTCATAACATCAAGAAAATAATGTGCACAATAATATACTCTAAAAACAGCAGTTATCAAACCACTGTTAAAAAAGAACAATTTAGATAAATCACTACTGCAGAATTACAGGCCAAACTCTAACCTTCCATTCAGCAGCAAACTTATTGAAAAAGCTGTGTTTCAACAGTTAATGACAAACCACTTTGACGTCTTTCAGTCTGGTTTCTGTGCTCACCACAGCACTGAGACTGCCTTTGTCAAAGTGTTCAACGACATCCACACAAATACAGACTGTGGAAGAACCACAGTGTTGGTTCTGTTGGACCTCAGCGCAGCATTTGACTCTGTTGGCCATGATATGTTATTGAAGCGACTGGAGAGCTGGGTCGGACTCTCTGGTACAGTACTCAGTTGGTTCGAATCCTACCTAAAGAACAGGGATTTCTTTGTGTCAATAGGCAACTTCTCATCGGAGCAAACAAAAGTCACATGTGGAGTACCCCAAGATTCAATCCTGGGACCCCTCCTATTTAATATCTACATGCTCCCATTAGCTCAGATTATAACAAGTAATAAGATTAGCCACCATAACTACACAGATGATACACAGCTCTACATTACGATGTCACCAGGTGACTCTGAACCCATCCAAGCACTGAACAGATGCTTAGAATAAATCAATGCAGGGATGTGCCAAAACTTTCTCCAGCTGAACAGAAATAAAACTGTAGTTATTATCTTTGGACCTGAAGAGGAACGATCTAGAGTCGCCGTGCAGCTTCAGTTATTACAGCTAGAAACTAGTGATCAGGCCTGAAATCTGGTTGTAGTGATGGACTCAGACATGAACCTTCAGAGACACATAAAGACAGTTACAAAGTCAGCCTTCTATCACCTGAAGAACATTTCCAGGATTAAAGGACTGATGTCTCAACAAGATCGAGAGAAGCTCATCCATTCATTAATCTTTAGCCGCATTGATTGCTGCAACAGTGTCTTCACAGGTCTGCCTAAAAAAAATCCATCAGACAGCTGCATCTGATTCAGAACGCTGCTGCTCATGTTCTCACTAAGACCAGGAAGATAGAGCACATCAGCCCAGTTCTAAAGTCCTTCCACTGGCTCCCTGTAGCTCAGAGAATAGATTTTAAAATACTTCTGTTAGTTTATAAATCACTGAACGGCTCAGCACCAAAATACATTAAAGACCTGTTGTTATTGTATCAACCTTCCAGACCACTCAGGTCTTCTGGTTCTGGTCTACTCTGCATCCCCAGAACCAGAACCAAACATGGAGAAGCAGCTTTCAGTTTTTATGCACCGCTAATCTGGAACAAACTTCCAGAAAACTGCAAAACAGCTGAAACACTAAATTCCTTTAAAGCAAGGCTGAAAACCTACCTGTTTAGAGCTGCCTTTGATTAGTAGTCTGGACCATAAATCTGCAAACAAAGGGTGAGAAGCTGCTCTAAATAACATATTTTATTACATAGTAACCATAATCTCCTAATAATTAATTAAATTACAGAGTTGGTGGAGGGAGGACATCAGCTGAGGAACAGTCACCCAGGGAGGTTAAATTAGCAGAACAAATTGAGGGTTCTGCGGGTGGTTTTAGCAATTTCTACACCTTAAAGGAGAAAGCCAGCAGGCAGACGTGCCTCTGTAAAGTAAAAAGGTTTCCAGAATGTCAAAGGCCTCAGGGGTGACTCCTCCTCCAGACTCCTCAATATATCAAACAATGAGAGAAAAAGGTGGAGGTGATTGTGCTGAATGTGCCTTAATTTGGGAAGTTTGAGTGTAAATCAGTTAAATAAAGTAAGTGCATCATTGATCAATATTTTTGAACCATATTTGCTTGAAGATATTTGCTTGATGATCCCTATGATTTTGATGCATTGATATTTTCCCAGTGATTTTAATGATTTTCA